>CM067758.1:14005000-16505000 GCA_034642375.1 Vigna nakashimae
AAAAAAACAAAATATATTCTTTGATACCAAATTTGAGCCAATGAGAAATTATTTTTTTTACCCAAATAAGGGTTACCATCACAGTAGAAGTCGACTCAGATTGCAAAAGAACACACTTAGTGATCAAATGAAGAGAATTCCTCAAAAGTGAAGCAAAAATGGAAAGAATCACGAAGTGATGGCAAACAAAGAATGAAATTTGAGAAGGACAAAATAGTCAAAACAGATTTGACGAATAGCTGATACAAGGTGCAAATGGTAACTCTTGTTTCAAATAACCCACAAAAATTTATTTGGGCCTTTATATCTTTCCTTTCAATACCCCTCAGCCAAGGCCACATTACAAGCCCAATAAAAGTCCACACGGATTGAATAATGGTTGCTTAAATTTTCATAAAGCTTAATTTTCAGACAAGACAAAAATGACTAACAATGTAGTTGTAAAAAAAAAAATGATGATGAAAATAAATGTCCTAGGAAGAAGGGAACTCCCTATTGATCAAAATTATACAACGGAAAATCAAGCCAATTGGGGCAATCTTTTCAAGCCAATCCTTTCCATATCCATCACAAATTCCTGAACACATTCAAATCCCATTCAAACTCTTCCCCTGATTCACAAACTAGGGAGTAATTTTTGGGCAACTTTATTCCATGTGTTTGGCCCTTCCAAAATATGGTCAACTTTGTTAGTCTCACATTTGTTTCATCTGTATATGCAAAGTTTGTACCAAGACCAGGGCATTCCCTGTTGGACCTCTCATATTTATCCGCACTGAAATTCATAAATCCACCCTCAAAACAGGAGCAGACACTTTGGGGCTCTGAGTCCATCATTCGTAAACCCGAAATGGGGGGCAACTTCTTTTTGAACCTCACTTAAGTGACTCATACCCAAAACCAGGGGCAATTTTGCAAGAGTTATGTGAATGTCACACCCTCACAATTCACAGATACATTTGTCCATACTTATCTTTTTACCATGACTCCAAACTGGGGCAACTCCTGACTTCACATTGGCATTTGTATTTGTTTTAAGGAGTAAAAGGCCCAAGTAGCCAAACCGGTACTCTCCAAATCCTTTCACATATTTGTCCCAACCCCTGACATCAAGCATGTATACATAGGTATTTCATCAGAAAATGTCCAGCACAAGCTTCATTTTGAACATTTGACTTTAGAATTTGGATATCCATCGTAAAAATAAAATGAAGGTCTAAATCTTCGTAAATTTGATGATTCCAAAGAAAACAAATTGACTCGAAAAAAAAGTGCTTAAAACTCAGTTTTTTGTCCAATGGTGACCTGTGTTCAACTGACTGGGTACCTGTGTTGGACTTTCTGTACAAATTTGAAATTTTTCTCGGGTAATCGATTACAGGGGTGCTGTAAACGATTACCAGAGCACTTTTTGAATACTCTCACTCTTTCCTTGCACAGCTTGCTCCTCCAACTCATGAGGGGTCACCCCACACTCCTTGGCCTCACATCACATCACCATCCATCCTCTCCCACCATTGGAACACCTGCACAAGCCTCAAACAAGTGCAGATTAGCCTAAAAGTCAGTTTTTTGTCCAATGGTGACCTGTGTTCATCTGACTGAGTACCTGTGTTGGACTTTCTGTACAAATTCCCAATTTCTCTCGGGTAATCGTTTACAGGGGTGATGTAAACGATTACCAGAGCTTTTTTTCAGCAGTCTCACTCATTCCTTGCACCACTTTGTCCCCCTACTCATCACGGATCAAGAGTCAACATCATGTACACATTTTCATGAATGTTCATCAAATCTTCTTCCTTCAAAAAAAAAAAAAAAAAAAAAAAAAAAAGACAAAAAAAAATCAACATGCATCAAGGTTTTCTCCTTAAAATTCCAAAATCTACACCAACCATATTTCTCTCATATATTAAGATTTCAAATCCTTGTACAAAGCTGCAACCCTTTGTTTATTAATTTCAAAATTTTCAAAAAAAAAAAATCATCAAAGTCAACATCATGAATTTGTTTCCATGTATATTCATCAATTCTCCTCCTTCAAAAGGACAAAAAATCAACATGCATCAAAGTTTTCTTCTCTAAATTTCAAAATTTACATCAACCATGGTTCTCTTGCACATTGAGATTTCAAAATCCATATACTTGTACAAAAATGCAACACTTGTTTCTTAGTTTCAAAATTTTGAAAAAAATCAAAATCAAAATCAAAATCAAAAAAAAATTTTCAACATCTCAAAATTTCAACAAATTCAAAATTTCATTTTCAAAACAATCAAACCATTTTACTTTCTGCTATTGGTATCTCGGCCCTCTGCAAGGCAATGGTCGAGCCCAGCAATCAAACTCAAATCATTCACTTCCACAGGGTTACGACACCCTCCACGAGGTTATGACACCTCATTCACTTCTATAGGGTTACGACACCCTCCACGAGGTTACTACACCTCATTCACTTCATCCATAGGGTTGCGACACCCTCCACGAGGTTATGACACCTCATTCACTTCTATAGGGTTACGACACCCTCCACGAGGTTTCTACACCTCATTCACTTCATCCATAGGGTTGCGACACCCTCCACGAGGTTATGACACCTCATTCACTTCTATAGGGTTACGACACCCTCCACGAGGTTACTACACCTCATTCACTTCATCCATAGGGTTGCGACACCCTCCACGAGGTTATGACACCTCATTCACTTCTATAGGGTTACGACACCCTCCACGAGGTTTCTACACCTCATTCACTTCATCCATAGGGTTGTGACACCCTCCACGAGGTTATGACACCTCATTCACTTCCATAGGGTTACGACACCCTCCACGAGGTTATGACACCTCATTCACTTCCATAGGGTTACGACACCCTCCACGAGGTTATGACACCTCATTCATCCATAGGGTTATGACACCCTCCACGAGGTAATGACACCTCATTCACTTCTATAGGGTTACGACACCCTCCACGAGGTTTCTACACCTCATTCACTTCATCCATAGGTTTGTGACATCCTCCACGAGGTTATGACACCTCATTCACTTCTATAGGGTTGTGACACCCTCCATGAGGTTATGACACCTCATTCATCCATAGGGTTACGACACCCTCCAAGAGGTTTCTACACCTCAGTTACGACACCCTCCACGAGGTTTTTACGCCTCCTCAACTTCATCCATAGCGTTGTTACACCCTCTACAATGTCTACACATCGCAATTCTGTTAGCCTTGTTCATATTTGTGTTATTTTTTTCCTGTTTTTCATTATCCATTTTGAAATCCAGACGAAATTAGTGTTTCTTTCTTTACTTAGCTTTTACTCTAATAATACGAAAATTCAAAATTTTCATATTATTCAGCAATATCTAAGTAAAGAGGGGCAGCTGTCAACACCCAATTTCGTCCGGATTGACTAATAGATTTATTTTATTTTTATTTTCATCATGAGTAAAAAAAAACAAATAAAAAAAAATAAAATAATAATAATAATAATAATAATAAAAAAAAAAAAAAAAAGAAGAAAAAGAAAAAGAAAAGCGTTCGTCCTCTACAGCGTGACCGTACGCATTTTCTTAGGGTCACAGACGTTCGGCTTTGACACCTAAGCCTTCTCGTTTTCAACCGTTCGTCCTCCGCCTTGCGAAACCGTTCGTCCATTCTGGTCCTTTAGGACGTTCGTCCTCTGCTTCAACCGTTCGGCCATGTCCTTCAGGACGTTCGTCCTCAGCGTCAACCATTCGGTCATCACTTGAACGCTCGGTCCTTCATTTGAACGCTCGGTCTCAATGTTTGTCTTCAGCGTTCGTACTTGTGCTTAATTTCGTCCAGCGTTCGGTTTTAAGCGGTCGGCCTGTCAGCAAATGGCGTTCGGTAAAGAGTTTATTGAGGTGTTCGTCCAGATCCTGCCTTTTGCACCGCTCGTCCAGCTTGTTCCACTCTTCTACCGCTCGTCAAGCTCATTCAACTTTTCTGCCGTTCGTCCAAGTCACTCCTTATGCGGGCGCTCGCCCTAACCACTATTCTACCGCTCGTCAAGCTCATTCAACTTTTCTGCCGTTCGTCCAAACCGTGTAGAATATTTTTAAAATGGTCGTTCGTCTCAGTTCAACGTTCGTCCATAATTCCAGCTGTTTCCCACAAAGCTCCAAACCGGCAGTTTGCCATGGTCCACTTCAATCATTCCATTCCTCATAATATTTCATCAACCCAATAATTTCACCAACCCTCCAATTATGTTACCGCTGTTACACCAACCCAATGATTTCTGCATCCTCCAATGAGAACTGCCGACAGGCAATCCACCAATCCAAAGTTGCTAACAATTTCATCTTCTGCGTAATTTAAAGAGGGGGAATCCATCCTCCATATTGACACACAGCTACTGGGGGATCTTCTTGATTTTACTCTTTGTTAAACTGTCGCGGTCATACAAATTTGATGTGCAGAAATTAATGCAGTATAACTAGGAAGTGACTCCTAGGTCGTCTCTCAAGGACCAATATTTGTGGTTTGGTCTTAGATTTAACACGAAGTGGGGGGGTTTATGATTTTGGTTTTGATGCGGTAAAATTAAATTAAAATTTAAACATAACTGAATTTAAATAAAATGAAATTCAAAAACACTGAAGTAAATTTTAACGACGGTAAAAACTGAACGGTAAAAGACAGTAAAAATGGAAAAGGGAAAATTACACAGTGTTGAAATTAAAATACTGGAACTGTAAACATGCATAAAACGTAACAGTAGACGGTAAAATAAAGAGAGTTTAGAAAATGGTAAATTCATAAAACGATAATTTCAGAAAATGATAAATGAAAATAAATTTCAACGAACATCAATTGAGAAATGCAACCGAACTGAAAATACAATTAAAATTCAATTCTGAAAATTGGAAATTGGATCAAACACAAAACCTCCCCAAAGGGGAGGAGAAACTCATAACATAACTCTTAACTCTGCTCCTAAACTAATGAGTTTCTTCTTTGCTGCTGCTGCCAATTTATAGTGCCAAAACTCTGACAAAATCTCCCGTGACTTCTCCTTAATTTCAACATTTTGTTTTTGTGTGGTAGCCTGAATTCCTTTTCGTGACTTGTTTTTGTCTCTCCCCCTAGGTTCTAAGTTCTGATTTTCTTCCATTCTTAAATGTGCCAAAAACAAATAGGATATGGGCCCTCCACTTCTTGTATTCACTGTTGCAAATTTCTTTGTTCTCTTGTGAATGTCCCTTCCTTCTCTTGGCCGTGATCTCTGCCTCTTGAATCACATAACTTTCCTTGCAGCTGTGACAACATCCTCCTTCTCTACTTCCAGCAGCACCGTGAACTTATACTCCAAGCTGCTACTCCTTGGACGCTTGGTTGTCTTCTCTTCCGTGTGTGCATCTCCAGGTCCAATAGCTACTATGTGTGAGAAGAACGAAGGAGCTGCTGGACTTCTTCTTTTTCAAGGTGCTGCATTTCCAGCTCCAAGCTGTTGTACGTGAATCAGCTGCTGGAAGCACGCTGGACATAATGTTCTTCTTCCGGTGAGGCCGTGAACTTCTCTGCTCCATCCGGCTGTGAACTTCTCCCATCCGGTGGTGGTTTCAAACTGCTGTACTGAGAACTCCTTCATGGGTTGCTTCTTCTTCCAGCAGCTGGATGGTTTTCTTTGCTTAGCTTCACTTCTTCCAGGACCGTGAAGGTAGCAGGGAATGTGATGTTTTCTCTTCATTGCAGCTCCCAAACTTCAACTCTCTTTTGCATGTGGGCCGTGGCACTGCTTTCATATTTTTCTGAAATGTAGGCTTGCTCCATTACCTATCAAAACCGTGTGCTCCCAATAAACGTGGTCCCCTCCATTTTCATCTTTGGTGTTTGCCAAATAAAATATGGGCCGTGTATTTGTGACTTACAAATGTTTATTTTTATCAACTTTTGTTAAAAGCAAAGGGGCCATGTGTTTTTTTTGTATGAAGAACGAAAAGTTAGCATCTTTGGTGCTCACGTGAATTGTTCAACCATGTTATTCTCTTCCCATTTACTTTTACAAAACCGTGGCCACTGCTTGCTACTTGATGATCCTTACTCTTTTATGCCATGATGCAAAAGAAGATTCCTTAGTTTGGTTTGGTGTATTTGCCGTGAATCCATTTCCATGTGGCAATAATTAATCCATTTAAAAGAAATAACAAAACCAAGGTAGTTGCATGAAACACATTGCCGTGAGCTTCCAAATGTGGTGGCTCCCACTCATTCCAACGTATACTTGACTTGCGAAAATGAATAGATGGGCCAATGAATAATTGAATGAGTGCTTAAGAATTCTGCAGCCTATTTCCTTTAAAGAAATCACATATCTTATCCTCCAAAGAGCTATAAAACTGTGAGTGGCCCCTTGAAACGTGGTGACTTATTTTTACCATTTTGTTGACTTGCCAATGGTTGCAAAACCGTGTGGAATGTGCTTCTTCTAAATCAATTTTTGTCCATGTGAAATGAGTGACCAATGGACCAAAATAAATCAGCATATAACATGAAATATGCTTCTCCCATAACCGTGGCACCATCTTTCCAACTTCAAACAAAAATATTTCACTTCTAAGTTTCCACATAAACACCCAAAATAAATCATTGTGCGGCTTCTTCCAATTAAATAACACCGTGTAAATGAATATTCTTCCAAATGTCCTGAAGTATTTACAGAATTTTCCCTGCACTCAATAATGTAAATAATTAGTCTCAGATAATTCAAATTAAGTAAAATAAGAATTTCTGATCAAATTAAGCACAGTCAATAAAAACGGGAAAATACTGGACAATTAAGCACAATTTCCTAATTAATTCTAGTACAATAAACTATGTGAAGTGAGGAAAATAATGATTCATCAAAATAGACCACACTTAGTCTTTTGCACTCCTGGGCAAAATTAAGACGCAAATCAGGGAATAGTTCAAAGGACTTTCACGAAGACTGACACAAATGCAGCAGACAGAAAAATATAAAAACTCGCAAGAGAAACAAAAATAATTTACAGAGTTCTCAAGAATTATGGACCAATGAAAGAAGTAGAAATTTTCCAACACAAAATCAAGAAAAGCACATACTTACAGAAATCATCCAAGCAATTCAATACATAGCAAAATGATTAATCAGCTCAAGAGGTGATTTGAAAATAACAAAACCTCACAGATGCACTATAGTATTTCTCTCAAGTGTCTAGGGTAAATAATAATATCAGCTCGATGTACTCAAGAAAACAAACACAAGTAGACTTGGCAAGCTTCTAATTATCAATACTTAAAACATATGCACGTTTAGATCAAAAGGTCTTTACTGGGTTGTAATGGGGCCAAGGACAGGGGAGGATAAATTTGGATAAGTAGCTATAGCTCAGAAGAAATAGAGGTGCACTAGGAAAAAAAATGTAAACACAGTGAAATCTCACCCAAACCTCTAATTCAATCCTCTTCTCGACTCCATTATTCACAAAATTATTTTTCAATTTTTTTTTCTCTTTTTCTCATCATTTTTTCATCCTGTCTCTTTTCTTTTCTCTCTTTATCACACAACAGGATATATTTATATTTTCAAAACATGATGAGGAACCAACTAGCCAATTTATCAGAATTCCCAAGGAGACCACACTTATTCAAAAAATACTTCTATAGCTCCAGACTTTCCTAAGGTTAAGGTAATCATTTGTTTTTCACTTAGGATCAGTGTATGAGCTTCAACACAAAGAAATATATACAGTATAGGCTCAAAGGGGTTATCAAAGGATAATAACAAGGTAGGCTTATTTGGCTAAAGAGGCTCAAGAATAAAAATGCCTTTATCACGTCTGAACATGCATATCAATCAAGTATATCAGAAAGAATCAAGCCAAGGCATATGTGCAAGAAATCAAGAGTCATATCACACAAGAAAGAACATTAAGTGGCTCAAATCTCACACAGGGTATCCGTCACAATCAAATCAACCTCTCAAACGTATAATCATCTTTCCAGGCAGAGAAAAGCAAGGATTACAAACTATAAGTATTAAGTAAGTGAAGGAAAAATCTACAACTTAAACATCATCCAGAAATCAAGAGAAAAATGTAAAATTTATTGCACACAAAACTCGATAAAAATAACTTAAAAGAGAAAAAATTTAACACTCAAAAACAAAAAAATTAACACACAATATACAATCTAACAGAAAAATCAGAATTTCTCCCCACTAAATAGACCACACTTAGTCTTTTGCACTCCTGGGCAAAATTAAGACGCAAATCAGGGAATAGTTCAAAGGACTTTCACGAAGACTGACACAAATGCAGCAGACAGAAAAATATAAAAACTCGCAAGAGAAACAAAAATAATTTACAGAGTTCTCAAGAATTATGGACCAATGAAAGAAGTAGAAATTTTCCAACACAAAATCAAGAAAAGCACATACTTACAGAAATCATCCAAGCAATTCAATACATAGCAAAATGATTAATCAGCTCAAGAGGTGATTTGAAAATAACAAAACCTCACAGATGCACTATAGTATTTCTCTCAAGTGTCTAGGGTAAATAATAATATCAGCTCGATGTACTCAAGAAAACAAACACAAGTAGACTTGGCAAGCTTCTAATTATCAATACTTAAAACATATGCACGTTTAGATCAAAAGGTCTTTACTGGGTTGTAATGGGGCCAAGGACAGGGGAGGATAAATTTGGATAAGTAGCTATAGCTCAGAAGAAATAGAGGTGCACTAGGAAAAAAAATGTAAACACAGTGAAATCTCACCCAAACCTCTAATTCAATCCTCTTCTCGACTCCATTATTCACAAAATTATTTTTCAATTTTTTTTTCTCTTTTTCTCATCATTTTTTCATCCTGTCTCTTTTCTTTTCTCTCTTTATCACACAACAGGATATATTTATATTTTCAAAACATGATGAGGAACCAACTAGCCAATTTATCAGAATTCCCAAGGAGACCACACTTATTCAAAAAATACTTCTATAGCTCCAGACTTTCCTAAGGTTAAGGTAATCATTTGTTTTTCACTTAGGATCAGTGTATGAGCTTCAACACAAAGAAATATATACAGTATAGGCTCAAAGGGGTTATCAAAGGATAATAACAAGGTAGGCTTATTTGGCTAAAGAGGCTCAAGAATAAAAATGCCTTTATCACGTCTGAACATGCATATCAATCAAGTATATCAGAAAGAATCAAGCCAAGGCATATGTGCAAGAAATCAAGAGTCATATCACACAAGAAAGAACATTAAGTGGCTCAAATCTCACACAGGGTATCCGTCACAATCAAATCAACCTCTCAAACGTATAATCATCTTTCCAGGCAGAGAAAAGCAAGGATTACAAACTATAAGTATTAAGTAAGTGAAGGAAAAATCTACAACTTAAACATCATCCAGAAATCAAGAGAAAAATGTAAAATTTATTGCACACAAAACTCGATAAAAATAACTTAAAAGAGAAAAAATTTAACACTCAAAAACAAAAAAATTAACACACAATATACAATCTAACAGAAAAATCAGAATTTCTCCCCACTAGACCACACTTAAATCACACAATGTCCTCAGTGTGTCACAATCATCAGATTATCAATTTCAGAGCAGCAAATAATATAGACAAGTGCAATAAAAAGTTTAAGAAAAATGGGAAGAAATTTTTCAGTAACATCCATCAGCAGATGTTATCAGGGACATCCATCAGCAGATGTCTAAAACACCTAGCATCCATCAGTAGATGCTAATAATTTTTTTCATTTTATTTATTTTTTTTTTTTTTTATTTTTTATTTTTTATTTTTTAATTTTTTTTTTCTGAAAAAGGATACCGGTACTGTGACAACAGTCTCGGTGGGAATGACCGGAACTGTTGCTACAGTGGAAAGCTTTGGCTATAAAAGGCTGCTCCTCCGCGTCCAGCGCCATTTCTGAACGCTCAATCTCTCTCTGCTCTCTCAACTCTCTGCTCTCTCTCGACTCTCTGCTCTCTCAACTCTCTCTGCTCTCTCAACTCTCTCGAGCGTCTGGATCTCTGCAGGGAGCCTCTCCTCTGAGCATCTGGAGCTGTGTGGAACCTCTGCCACCGTGCCATCTGAAGAGTCTGAGATCTGTGAGGAGCTTCTCTGCCAGCCTACTACTCCAGGTAAGTCCTTTGCTCCTGGATCTGCCTTTCTTTCCGTTTTTTCTGCTCTCTCTCTCTCTGTATTACCTTTATTTTTCATCTCTGCCCTGCTCTCCCTTTACTGCTTTCCATCTTTATTTTCAGCTTTCTGCTCTTTATTTTTCACCTGCTAAACACTTAAAACACATAAAACACAATTGTCTTAAAACTTAAGGGGTATATCGGCTGGAAACCAGACGTTAATCTCCCTTCGATTGAAGGTATTGCAGAGACAATCGGGTAGAACAACGCCACGTACCCCACTTAAAACTAAAACACAGAAACCGAATATACAAGAACAATATGGACAAGGACACTGGACGTAGATCCGTTTAGGACCCTTTGCAAGGACCGTGAAACAGATCTGAGACCAGACACAAAAACAATCAAAGACAGACAGGACAAAATAAATTTAACGGAAAACAAGAACAAATAAAGAAAACACAGAACTAATCTAAAAATTTTTTATGCTTCTTTCTTTTTTTTTTTTTTTTTTTTTTTTTTATGTTATGCTTATTTTTCTTGTTTTTGTTCTTTTTATATGTATTTATTTTTTTATTTATGTATTTGTATATTACGAGAGGAAGGATGAGTGAAACGGAATCAGAGAGATATACCAGTCAACGGTGGCGTCCAACCGACGATCAGATCACGATGATGACCAAAATATTCAACTATGGGGTCACACACCCAAGCCGAGCGCAAGTCGTCGAGATCGCGTCTCGACTAAGGGCTTTCGGCGAAGCCACAGAATACAACGTACACTGCTGGTTCAACAACCACGGCAATCGGGTCAAGCACTGGCAAGCGGAGATAGACCCTACTGGCACTCTCTTTTCACAACTGCCGCTGTACATGTACGGTAAGAACTCTCATCATACCTCCATTTTTTTTTTTTTTTTTTTTTTTTTTTTTCACTTCCTCTTCTATTATTAACACATGTTTTTTTATTTTTTATTTTTTTTATTTTTTTGTTTGAAAGAAAAAAACTGGGTGATTATGAGGGCACCGAGGCTGCTGAATCTGTTTCCCGTTCCGATCATCATCGATGACGACAGAAATGAACGAGAAATACCTCCACCAAAGCCTCCGCTCGCAGTCCGAACCAGAGCTCCCTCAACGGAGCTCTCCCTTAGACCACCACAACCAGCTCGTGAATTCTTCCACTTTTGATGTTTTATGTTTTATTTTATTTTATTTTTTTTTTTTTTTTATGTTTTTGTTGGCCGAGTGTGGCCAGAATAAAGGACAAGGCATGTAATCTGAACAATTATGTTTTTTTTTTTTTTTTTTTTTTTTTTTTATGTTGTTTTTGTTTTTATTTATTATGGTGTGTAATATTTAACGATCACTAAAGATCGACCCCCGAACATCTTTTAATTTCATATATATCTACTGCAATTTTATTTTCAGATATGTTAAATCTCCAATTTTCCATTACTGTAATTTTTGCTCTAATGACCGAATGAAATCTTTCTTAGTCAAATTTTTCAATCAATAATCTGTATGCACACAACTAAGAAATTATATTTACAGCGAAGGAAAATAAGGAAAAATAAGATCTGAAGTGAAAATTTTTATTGGTATAAAATAATAAGATACTGAGGGTCGAAATAAAAAACAAAATTATGGACTTCGCAAAATAATTTTTGAATTTTTGATTATTATTATTTTTTTTTTATATATATATATAGTAAAAACACTAAAAATCACGAAGCAAATAAAACACAGAACACATTTTTTTTTTTTTTAAATATATGAAAAATAAATATATGTACATCTCATAACAATTAAATTTGAAAAGAAAAATTTTTGCACACTTAAAAAAAAAAATTATCACAAATAATTTTTTTTTTTTTTTTTTTTTTTTAAATAATAACTCGAAAACTAATAAAGAAAAATAAAAGGAAAAATAAACATAAAAGAAAACAAAATTCAGAATCTTCCCGAGACCATACTTAAAATACAATGTCCTAAACGTGTTCTAAGCATAAGATCATCAGTTAAAACACTAAACAGATAAAGGACAAATGCAATAAAAGTAGGAAAACGGGAAAGAAAGAAAAAGAAAACTTCCCTGGTCAGGGTGGCAGTTGCCAATTTTGGATTTGTAGGGAGATGTTCTTCTCTTTAGGATCCAGTATGAAATTGTTGAGGACGAACTGCTTCATCCTCCAGATTTGATCGAGCAGTGAAATGTCTTCCACGACTGGATCCAAACAATTATTGTTGATGAATAGATTCAACAGGTGCCTGTTGAAATCGTTCTGGGTGCTCGCATCTCTGTCTTCAATTGTAGGTGTCTGCTCATCAAGTTCATACGTACCTCCTGCAGCATGGTTAGTGCAATTTGGCACTCCAGAAATTTCATGCAGGGGTATAACACCCAATCCCAATTCATCATACTGAGCCTTAGATACAACCTCATAACATGAATCAGTTTGAAATGTAGAAACAATATCTATAACAGGTTCAGATTCATGTTCAGTGCATGGAGAACAAATATTCAGATCTGATAACACAAAATTATTCTCGTCATGCATAGAGGGAAAATTAAAATCATGCTCAGCAACAATATAATTATCAACATACCTCTCAACAGCATAATCATCAAATTGAGGTATGTTGGTGGAAAATGAAAGTGGTCTACCTGGTTCAAAATAGCTGCTTGTACCTGCCTGGTCCTCAAAATATTCATCAGTCTCCTCAGGTGCAAGAGTGGCCATCTGCCTGATCTGATCAGTCAGATTCTGAATGGCAGATTGAGTTTCCATGCTCTCTTGCTTGAACTGCATGTTCCCTTTCTGTAACTGAACGTTCTGCATGGTCATCTGCTCCAGTAACTCCTTCAATGTAGGTTCAGAAGTTGAAGGCTGAAGAATTGTTTGGGCAGAAGCATTATACTGCTGACTCTGATATTGCTGGACTGGTGGAGGCATGAAAGGACTCTCGAATGGTGGTTCTAGATAATGATCTTGTGGGGTATCGTACCATTCGTTGTTAAGATCATTCCACTCAGGATCATTATAATTCTCATTATAGAATTCAGCAGAATTACAATCAGAGTAAGATGCAGAATAAGATTCATAATCACAGACATTGGCAGAATAAGCAGAATTCACATAACCAGAATAGGTAGACATGGAAAAATAAAAACAAATAAAAACTAAATACTAAAAATTACGAAACAGATAATTCACAACACATTTATACATGCTACAGGAACATAAAAGACAGAACATAATTTTTTTTTTTTTTTTAATATATTTTTTTTTTTAATTAACAGACATAATACAAAACACAACACAATAAAAATATAAAAGATAAAACATATATTACAACCACATAATAAAACAAAAACAGTAAAAATCTAAAACAAGAACCTGGACTGAAGTGACAACGCCGCCAAAATTTGCTGAAGGTGTCGTTGTCGCCTACAAAAATATACAAGACAAAAACACACAAAACAAACATATTAACAGAACAAAAATTTACACAACAAAAATCTAAAACAAAACCTCCATTGGTTGGTCCCCGGCAACGGCGCCAAAATTTGTTAAACTGTCGCGGTCATACAAATTTGATGTGCAGAAATTAATGCAGTATAACTAGGAAGTGACTCCTAGGTCGTCTCTCAAGGACCAATATTTGTGGTTTGGTCTTAGATTTAACACGAAGTGGGGGGGGTTTATGATTTTGGTTTTGATGCGGTAAAATTAAATTAAAATTTAAACATAACTGAATTTAAATAAAATGAAATTCAAAAACACTGAAGTAAATTTTAACGACGGTAAAAACTGAACGGTAAAAGACAGTAAAAATGGAAAAGGGAAAATTACACAGTGTTGAAATTAAAATACTGGAACTGTAAACATGCATAAAACGTAACAGTAGACGGTAAAATAAAGAGAGTTTAGAAAATGGTAAATTCATAAAACGATAATTTCAGAAAATGATAAATGAAAATAAATTTCAACGAACATCAATTGAGAAATGCAACCGAACTGAAAATACAATTAAAATTCAATTCTGAAAATTGGAAATTGGATCAAACACAAAACCTCCCCAAAGGGGAGGAGAAACTCATAACATAACTCTTAACTCTGCTCCTAAACTAATGAGTTTCTTCTTTGCTGCTGCTGCCAATTTATAGTGCCAAAACTCTGACAAAATCTCCCGTGACTTCTCCTTAATTTCAACATTTTGTTTTTGTGTGGTAGCCTGAATTCCTTTTCGTGACTTGTTTTTGTCTCTCCCCCTAGGTTCTAAGTTCTGATTTTCTTCCATTCTTAAATGTGCCAAAAACAAATAGGATATGGGCCCTCCACTTCTTGTATTCACTGTTGCAAATTTCTTTGTTCTCTTGTGAATGTCCCTTCCTTCTCTTGGCCGTGATCTCTGCCTCTTGAATCACATAACTTTCCTTGCAGCTGTGACAACATCCTCCTTCTCTACTTCCAGCAGCACCGTGAACTTATACTCCAAGCTGCTACTCCTTGGACGCTTGGTTGTCTTCTCTTCCGTGTGTGCATCTCCAGGTCCAATAGCTACTATGTGTGAGAAGAACGAAGGAGCTGCTGGACTTCTTCTTTTTCAAGGTGCTGCATTTCCAGCTCCAAGCTGTTGTACGTGAATCAGCTGCTGGAAGCACGCTGGACATAATGTTCTTCTTCCGGTGAGGCCGTGAACTTCTCTGCTCCATCCGGCTGTGAACTTCTCCCATCCGGTGGTGGTTTCAAACTGCTGTACTGAGAACTCCTTCATGGGTTGCTTCTTCTTCCAGCAGCTGGATGGTTTTCTTTGCTTAGCTTCACTTCTTCCAGGACCGTGAAGGTAGCAGGGAATGTGATGTTTTCTCTTCATTGCAGCTCCCAAACTTCAACTCTCTTTTGCATGTGGGCCGTGGCACTGCTTTCATATTTTTCTGAAATGTAGGCTTGCTCCATTACCTATCAAAACCGTGTGCTCCCAATAAACGTGGTCCCCTCCATTTTCATCTTTGGTGTTTGCCAAATAAAATATGGGCCGTGTATTTGTGACTTACAAATGTTTATTTTTATCAACTTTTGTTAAAAGCAAAGGGGCCATGTGTTTTTTTTGTATGAAGAACGAAAAGTTAGCATCTTTGGTGCTCACGTGAATTGTTCAACCATGTTATTCTCTTCCCATTTACTTTTACAAAACCGTGGCCACTGCTTGCTACTTGATGATCCTTACTCTTTTATGCCATGATGCAAAAGAAGATTCCTTAGTTTGGTTTGGTGTATTTGCCGTGAATCCATTTCCATGTGGCAATAATTAATCCATTTAAAAGAAATAACAAAACCAAGGTAGTTGCATGAAACACCTTGCCGTGAGCTTCCAAATGTGGTGGCTCCCACTCATTCCAACGTATACTTGACTTGCGAAAATGAATAGATGGGCCAATGAATAATTGAATGAGTGCTTAAGAATTCTGCAGCCTATTTCCTTTAAAGAAATCACATATCTTATCCTCCAAAGAGCTATAAAACTGTGAGTGGCCCCTTGAAACGTGGTGACTTATTTTTACCATTTTGTTGACTTGCCAATGGTTGCAAAACCGTGTGGAATGTGCTTCTTCTAAATCAATTTTTGTCCATGTGAAATGAGTGACCAATGGACCAAAATAAATCAGCATATAACATGAAATATGCTTCTCCCATAACCGTGGCACCATCTTTCCAACTTCAAACAAAAATATTTCACTTCTAAGTTTCCACATAAACACCCAAAATAAATCATTGTGCGGCTTCTTCCAATTAAATAACACCGTGTAAATGAATATTCTTCCAAATGTCCTGAAGTATTTACAGAATTTTCCCTGCACTCAATAATGTAAATAATTAGTCTCAGATAATTCAAATTAAGTAAAATAAGAATTTCTGATCAAATTAAGCACAGTCAATAAAAACGGGAAAATACTGGACAATTAAGCACAATTTCCTAATTAATTCTAGTACAATAAACTATGTGAAGTGAGGAAAATAATGATTCATCACTCTTCATACATCATCCACCTCTGACCAGGGCCTCTGCCTCTCATGACCTTCACCTTACCCCCACGGCCAACACCTTTCTTCCTCCATTTCCATCACCTCCAAACACCCATCAACTTACTCTTAATTCATCCTTACTCCCTCACCAAATCATCATCTGACTCTCTCATCATTTTCCAACTTCTTTTCCCCTCCATCAACCCAACATCATGAATCTTCACCCCTTTCTTCTCCATCTCCAATACTCGTTTCCCAACAACCCGAATACACCTACGGCTACTGGAAACACCCTTCCATCAATCTTCATAACTGACTCCTCTCTGCTCATCACCCCATCTTCATCCTTACCTCCCAGCCAACGTCTATCTCGCTTTCACCCATTAATACAAGCCACGGCCAACACACAAAACATCCATACACCGTCTCCAACACTACGGCAGCACCCATCATCCTCATCCTTTTTCTTTTTCATCTCTAACATCTCCAGCTTCAACCATAGTCAATCACCCATTTCATCATCCATATTCATCCATAACCACCCAAAACATAAAAACACCCGGTTCAAACACACAAAACCTCCATTACCATTATCAAACCATGACCCATTCACGAATGCGGTTTAGTTCACCATCCAACTTCAAACTTGAATCCAAATTTATCCCTTCAACCTGCACAAAACAAACCCCAGCCACAGGAATAGAAGGAGAATAGGAGAGCCCCTCGATGGCGGCCTCCAAGGCGGATGGCGCCGCGGCTGGGCCAAAGAAACAGTGGCATGATGATTGGGTTGCAGTGGTGAGCGGCGGCTTGAAGCAGAGGCGCGGCTGGATCGGAGAAGGAGAGCTGCGATTGGTCCGGAGAGGTAAGGACGCGGTGGTCATCTTCGTCGCGGTGGCTGGTCTGTTTCGAAGGCCGCAATTGGCAGTGGAGAGCTCAACTCGCGGCTGCTTGCTTGAAGGAAGTGGCGACCCATGAACAGGCATGGCGGAAGCAAAATCCTCCCTGGGTTGCCGTCGTTACAGAGAGGCGAAAGAGAAGCGTTGGTGCGGTGGCCGGTCCAGACTGGTAGAGGGGCTGGCGCGGTGGCCGTTTGAGTGACTGGGTTTCTTTGTTCAGAGAGAAAGAGATCTGGACCCTTGAGTGGAATAGTGAAGAACGGGAAGACCCCCCGTGCTGAAGAAGGAAAGGCCTTGGGCCTTTTGTTTTTTTTTACACAACTCTCTCTAATAAACAAAAAAAAAAGACAAATAAAAGATAAAATAAAAACATTTTTCTCCTTCACGCACCCCCCGGTTCTCACCCGCACACCCCCTTTCATTTGGGTTTAAGCCCCTCCTGCAAACAAAAATTAAAAGAAGAAGAAGGGAATTGGACCTTACAAACAGATTTCAGGGTGCACCTCCACTTTCGTGTTTACACTCCTAGTATATCCAAAGTTGGAGAAGAAGAAGTATTGGCCTAAACAAATGAGCTTCAATTTCAATTGGCACTCTGGTTTTTATCTCTGTAACCCTATTCATGTTAGACTTTTTTTTACTTTATTTTGTTTCTTTATTTAATTATTTGGTTTTTATTGCATGCCCTAGTTGTATAGTTTCCCCACCATTTGTTTTATCTATTGAACTTATTTGTTTCGTTTTACATAAAAAATTACAAAAAATAAAAAATGAATGAAGAAAAATAAAATACATAAATTCTAAAAAATCAAAAATATGTTTTAAAGGTTTAGGCACATGTGTGATCGCACGCATTGTCCTTGTGCTAAAAACCTTTCCTCTTTTCTCAAATAATAATAAAATGTTTCAAAGGTTTAAGCACATGTGTGATCGCACGCATCGTCCTTGTGCTAAAAACCTTTTCTCTCTTTTAAATAAAATTACAAAAATATGTTTTAAAGGTTTAGGCACATGTGTGATCGCACGCATCGTCCTTGTGCTAAAAACCTTTCCTGTTTGATTCACAAAAATACAAAAAAAACATAAAATCATCAAAAACTAAAAACATCGACAATTTCAAACAACAAACAATTTCTCAGCCAGAACTACGTGATCCTTGATTCTCCATCAAAAGTGGAGATACGTAGGAGCAAGGCCAGTCCTTGTCAGGTTCACTTTCCCAAAAATCCAAAGTCATTTTCTCAAACAAATTTCTCAAACAAATTTTCAAGCAGTTTTCTAAAAGAACTACGGAACCCTGATTTCTCATTCTTAATGAGGATACGTAGGAGCAAGGTCAATCCTTGTCGGGCCCAAAAAACTAAAAAATACATTTTGTTTCTTTAGAATTTTATTTTAGGGGATAGTTAAACATTTTGAAAACCACATCACATTCGCATATTTAGTTAAAGGTACTGCCCTAGGGCAGGCGTTGTAGGGTGCTAATACCTTCCCTACACGTAACCGACTCCCGAACTTAGAATCTCAGTTTCGCAGACCATGCCTTATCATTTTATGGTTTTTCCGTAGTTTTCCAGAATAAACTATGGTGGCGACTCCAAATCTCTTTTTTTTTTCAAAAACGTTTTTATTCTTTTTCCACGGATCGTCGTCCCGTCGCGATCCCGGTTGCGACAGCACGAAAACATCCAAACAAGACAAAAACAATCGGGGTAAACTAGTGATACAAAATCAATCATAGTATATCAAGATTTCATACATATGTCATGTTTCATACAAAATAATTCAAACATCTTAATCATGCTTTTGACTTAGACTTGAACTATCCAAATTTAATATAAATGTTGAACTATGACGGGTCATGCACTTGTAGTGGTCTCTACTACTCAGAGTAAGCTAGTGATACAAAACCAATCATAGTATATCAAGATTTCATACATATGTCATGTTTCACACAAAATAATTCAAACATCTTAATAATGCCTTTAACCTAGACTTGAACTATCCAGATTTAGTATAAGTGTCGAACTATGGCTGGTCATACACTTATGGTAGTCTCTACTACTCTGCAGAGTCATTGCCAATAGGTTTCACCCTACCACACTCACAATGTTTGTTTATACCGTGTCTCAGGCCATACTGGAAGCATCTAGACTAAGACCTTTTGCTACTCTCACCACATATATAATTTCTCTCTAATTGAGAATGAATGATCATTAGAGTGTTAGGATAACTCCCATGACTGAACTTTCTACATTCATACAAACAACACTTTGATACATCCATTAAGAATTTTTCTTAGAATTCTTACACACCTCATTCCATTCAATCATATGTTACAAACCATACCACTGATCATACAATAAACCATTATACCATTTAAAACTATGCACATAGGAGAAAGGAAGTTAAAACACCTAAAATGACTCAGACCCACTTGCCCAGCACCAGAAACAAAGTTCCCAATGAACACAGGCTTGCCTAGCGAGTAGCCTCTACTCGCCCAATAAGAAACAAAACAGTAAGCCTCACAAGCTAAGCGAGCTGGGTCACTTAGCCTCTCAAACTTATTGCCAAAAACCTTATATACTCGCCCAACGAATAGTCTTCACTAACACAGCGAGAGATAAAACAATAAGCTCCACATGCCCAACGAGCTGGCTCGCCTAGCCACTAGAACTCCCATAAACTCACCCAATGAGCTACTCTTGCTCGCCTAGCTTCTTTGCATAATTTTGCAGCACTTAAACTGTAGAATTTGCATAAACCCCCAAGACCTATCCTAAACACTTTTATCAACTTTTAACACTTCCTGAAATGGATTCTAAACCTCATGGACTAACCAAATGTGTATAACCCAACTTAAACTAGTTTTTAACTCATTTTACAATAAGGTTCCCGATCAATCTAACCAAAATCTCATTTTAGAGACCATAATTGAATTTCACAAGTTCTAGTTCATATTTGAGTAACTTAGGGACTTTGACAAGTCAGAAATCACATTCAAACAAAATCTAAAACTTAATGTCCTCTTGTTAACCCTTAACTCAAAAACTCACACACAAAAACCCTCTATTTTTGACCAAAAACACTTACAATTCAACCTAGTTCAATTCTCATCCACATCTAACCAAATTCAACACCACCAAACATCTCAACAACACCATTCATCATACAATTTGAGTTTAACACTGAATCATTCAGTATCAACAATCATCATGTGATCAAATTCACTTACTCAACTACAATTCACATTAACTAACATTTCAAGCATAAACATTCAATATCTACAAACTACACACCATAAATATTATCAATTCATACTTTATAATTTAACATAAAACAATAAGTAGCTTCCCTTACTTCAAAGAGAACTATCACAGCTCTAGACAGCTCACAAACCTTGCTTTTAACTCAAGGAATCCTAAGAACACCTACAGAACATAGAAAAGTGATCAGAGATAGTCCTTAGAACCTCTGATAAAAAAGAAACTAGGAAAGAGAGATAAATAATACATGCAATAAAGGATTCCTAATCTCAAACTAAGAGCGAAAGAAAAAAGGAGTAGAAACTTACTTGCTCTAAACCAAAAATTGATCGGTAGAGAATGACGATTGCACTGTTGTGATCTCTTAATCGTCAAACAGATAACTGATGAGTTAGAAATTTTAGAGAAAAGGGAAAAGGGAACTTAGACAAAGAGTTTTAGAGGAATGACTAGTATTTTAGAAAATGAGACAAGTTTAAGAAATTCTATTTATATTATTGAATTGTTTTAACTTTATAATACTTGATTTTATTATTTTAAAGCACTTATAAACTCTAATGCTCTATTTTCTAGATTCTTACATTAGTCATGAAAAAATAAATGTATAGAAGCTAATATCTAACCCATATGTTAGAGAAAACAAAAGCTTTTGTCTCCTAATTGTTTCCTTCACCTCCATAACTCTTAAAATGTTCATTCTACTTTTCTTCTTTTATTTCAATATCCCCACCTCTTTCGTTGAGTTTATAATGATGTTAAATTTAGTTTTTCACCCTTTTAAAATTATCCACATATGAACAGTGTTGTCAAAATAAATATAATTTTATTAATCACTTCAAAAAAACATTTTTTCTTATTTGGTTTGCATCTTAAATCAATTTACTCGCATCAACATATAGACTTAATAACTTATCCATTTAGTAACACTAACACAAAAATAGCTTTTAACGTATGTTATTTTAGGCTTTTGACTTTTGTTAAATGTCTGACATCATAGTGGAAGACGTTAAATTGACATCTGTTGTCTTTGAACAGGCGTTAATTTATGAACTTTCCTAAAAAACATTTTGTCACCGTGAAGGTGAGGGAGTAGACAAGTGTCGTTGTGAGGCTGAGGAGAAAAACGCGACAATAACGGTTGGAAATCGCCGCCACAATTGTCCTACAATGTGCCTAAGAACTACACCAAAAGCTAATGAAAATTAATTTTAATTGGTGCAAATGAAAGATAATATTTCTAAACGTAATATAATCGGTGCAAAATGATTCTAAACTGTGAAAAGTGGAAGAAAACTTACTTGAACATTAATGACGAACGAGAGAAAGCAGAGGAAGAAGATGAACGCAGTGAGAGAGGAACATGTAACTGGCGAACACGAACGAAGCAAAAACTCAAATGAAAACGCGAAAGAAAGTGAGGCTCACATTCTGAGTTTTTTGGTTTAAAAGGGCATTTGACGTCAACCGTCCTCTAGGTTTGACGTCTAATTGATGAAAAATTCTATTTTGGCGCTACTTTTGAGATATTTTTGCAGCTTATTAACGTTTGGGGAAGGGGATCCAACGTCTAATGTGTATTAGACGTTGGCCCTTGCTACGTTCAACGTCTAATGTCTGCAAAAGTGACCTTTCAATTCTGATTTTGTAGCTTCTGACAGAGGATTTAACGTCTGATCTAGGGGGCACTAACGTTTATTTTTAGACCTTTCTGACTCTAGTATGGGGGGCCCGACGTCTAAAGAAGGATTTGATGTCTGATTTGGGGAGCCCGACATCTATGTCGTAAAAATATTTAATATTAGCGTTTAAAATGAGATATTTTCATACCTTTTTAACGTCTAATATGAGAGGCTGACATCTAAAAAAGGACTTGACATATGATATGGGGTGGGGGGGAGGGGGTGGGCGATGTTTATGTCGTAAAAAAATAAATATTACCGCTTAAAATGAGATGTTTTCGAACATTTTTGACGTCTGATATGAGGAGGTGATGTCTAAAGGAGGATTTGACGTCCGACCCTAGGGAACTGACTTCTATAATGACGTTTTATTTACAAAATTGTCACCGGTCATTTTTTACATTGGATCTTCGATGGTCAGACGTTATATACGTGTCGTTAAAGACCATTTCTACACTAGTGTAAACTAATTTTTATATTTAAAAATAATATTTTATTGAAATATATATATATATATATATATATATATATATATATATTTATATTGTAATTTATATACATACATATATATATATATATATATATATATAAGTATTATATTTAAAATTAAAATTACTTTCATTAATATATTTTAAATTATAAAAATATATATTTTTATTCAAATTTTTATTATTTAAAAGCAGGTTGTAATAACTTATTCGTCTCACATAAGGTTAAAAATAACTTATAATTCAAATCTTATTTAAGACACGATTTGAGTACAATACAAATTTAATAAACGGTTCTCTCTAACATTCATTTTCACATATAATGAAATTACATATACTTTTTTTTTGAATAATTATGAAAATTATAAACAGGATATTTCAATTAAAAACACAAATTATAGAAAATTTAACTTTCTAAAATAATTTAAGTTAGATTTAAGATGTTTCCTACTACTCTTGTTTTGATTTCTTAAAGAAATCTATAATTTAGTCATTTATTTTACTAAATTTGAATAAGCGCGTAGTTAAGTAATTTGGTCAAACCCATCTCCAAATATTAAATATGTGCTTCAATGATCGTTATCCTTCTCGAAAAATAAAATACTTGTAATAACTGTCTTTCTTCAATACAAAAGTAATAACTAAAGAATATGTAGGCTTTATTTATTATTTAATTAATGAACGTTACCGAAATTGGTTGTTTACAAATTCAATTACTTATTATAATATCCAATTGGACAAAAGTTACCGTGCCAAATATTTAAAGTGAAAAAATAACTTTTTTTATTTTCAAGCCGTGTTGTGATAAGTTCGACGCCTATATTCAAACACGAGATACTACTTTTGGGGATTGGAACAAGCAATCATTTAAGTGACTTCGTAAATGTTAAAAAACTTAATTAAATTTATTAATAACATGATCTTTTTTTGGTAAAATGTAATTACAGTAAAACAACTATATAATGCAAAAATTTAGTCAAATGTCTAATATTAATTAAATTTAATACATTTTTAAAATTTTTTATTAAATAAAAATGTAGTTACAATTTGTTTAAGAGAAGGAATGACTATTTCAATAGATTATTTCCCTTATTCATTTGTAAGTATATGGTTTCTTTAAATATTTTTTGTTATAACTTAATTGTTATTTAAAGTTTATAAGAATATTAATACATCATTTATATATTTTTTTTCTCTATTTAATTTGCATGTATACATATATTGTAAAAGTAATAAGAGAGAAAATTTTATGAATATTCACGTTAAGAAAAGTCGCCCCTTCAAGAATTATTTTAATGAAAAGAGGACTGAGGAAGGAGAGATTATATGTATATATATATATATTGGTTGGAGCTAACGACAGTTACAGTGGGATTGCGTTTGGGGTGTTCTGCAGAGGCTATTTTGTTGTTGTCGTTGGTGGTTTGTGTTGTGTGGGTTTATGAGAGAGTGGGGTTGACATGGGAAGGGTTTTTCTTGTTGATTTGGATGGCAGATCCTACGGATGCAGATACTGCAATACCCCTCTTGCCCTCGCTCATAACATTCTTTCTCGGGTATGTCTTCTTCCTCTTCTCTTCTCTTCAAATTCAATTTCTATTCCATCCTTTTTTCTTTTCTTTTTTTATTTCTAAATTTTAGTACTTGTAAAAGAAACTTGATTTATTTTTTCTTCTTTTTGGAGTTTGTTTCGGGCATGAACTTTGTGTAGGTGATATTGGTGAAAGATTGGATTTTGGCCGTTTCTTTTTTAAAAATCAATCGGAATTACAAGGGACCCATTAATTGATCGTGCAGAAAGTCTGTGTTTTTTGGTTGATTATTGACTGGAAGTTATTGGGTTGCAATCGTTTTGTGGGAACATGGAATCGATTGTACCGTGTCTGCCGGCAATGTCCTGTGGCGCTTTCAGTAATTAACTCAGTCTTTCGGTTTTCATTATTGAAGAATTATGTGTTTGATTTGATATTTGGAGTCTGATGGTTTGGTCTGTCAATTGTGGCAAGCGTGTAATGGTGCTGCTATTTGCTGTTTGGAAATGCTTAATTGGGTTAATGAAGATGGTGCTTTTTTTGAAAAAGGGATGAACAAGTAATATCTTGGCCGAGGCTGAGTTGATGATGAACCAATCAAGGATGAGCTGGTAATGGTTTGACCAAGACCAACAAAAACATATCCTGATCAAAATCAAGTAAAAGGTTGAGACCAACCAAAAGATGCCTACACCAAACAACGTTTTAGGATGGCCATTGATTTTTGGTTTTTTTAAAATCCCAAACGACTATCTAATTAATTGGATTGGATTTGATATCCAAAAGAGTGGATTTGGAAATGAAACCAATGCAGGAAAATGAACCTAAAGTGATTTGGATATGTGTAAATATGGATAGATTTTAATTGTTTGAATTTTTTGGACACCCTTTACTACTCCACTTCCATTGTGGATGAGATTGGGAGCTCTCCTAATATCAGCATGACGTTTTCAAGTGAGATAATATTGGGTAGAATTAGTTTATTTTTTGAAGTTTCTTCTTTTATCTGTGGCTCTAAAGCATGCATGATTAGAATTTTGCTATGGTTTTTGAACTATTGATGCACATCATTGTAAACATGCCTCTTACCTTGAGCTTATTATATGTAAAGAGTAGACAATGAAAGTGAATTATATGTCAACTATTGATGCACATCGTTGCTGTTCTTCTTGAAAGGAAAGTGAATTATTTCATCTCTAGATACTTTTGGTACATTTAGTCTTCTTCCACATAGATTCCTGTAGTATAATTTGTCTTCTTAATGAAGATGTCAGCTAACTTTATCGTGGTACATTTTGCTTCATTGTTGTGGGAGTATCCAAAATCATAAGTTCTACAGTCAAATTTAGCCTTGTCCTAGATAACTATCATTCATTGCTACTACTTATTCTACTGTGCAAATGTACCTAGTTCCTTGTACCATCTACCCTATCAATTTGACTATAGTTTGTTTCTCTTTGTTGATCAGAACTTCAACTGCAACCAAGGAAGAGCATACCTTTTCAGCAAAGTGTAAGTTGTTTGAAATCATTTGTATCTGTTCGCTGCGCCCTCTTCTGTCCCTTTTCTATCTTCAGTATTTTTTCAGTAATTTGTTACGGATTATTTTAGTGGTCCCATACTGCCAGGTGTCCCCATCATCAAGGTCCTTTCCCCACCAAAAATCATCTATTCCTTTGATGGTTTCGGGAATTCGATTGAAGCATTATGATTTTATCAATGATATTAAAAGAATTATGATTTTCTTCTGACTCATAATTAGCACTTTTGTTTTTTTTTACATATCAACGCCTTATCTCAAACCTTTGTTACTAACTTTTTACAACATCCTTATTTTGTTAACTTTTGGCCTCAAATAGGGTGAACATAACTCTTGGGCCTCCGGTGGAGAGAATGATGATATCTGGACTGCACACAGTTGAAGACATATTTTGTTGCAGCTGTGGACAACTTCTTGGATGGAAATATGTAAGTTTTAACTTTGCACCTGGTTACTTGAGGATTTTCCATCATTAATATGTGGTTGGGTGAGTCTTGAAAGTTTAAAATATCAAGGAAGTTCATTAGATGTGTGAGCACCATCAGAAATTGATGTCCCTTTAAGCCATGTTTCTGTTTCATATAGTCCTGTTTGGAATCAAATTTAATTAGAAATCATGGAAAGAGAATCCCAAAGTACTTAAACATTAGATTCCATCAATGAAAATATGCTACTTCTAGATTTATTTAGAAGGATTGATTAAGCACCCATGGTATCATCATGCACCAATGGTATCATCATGCGCATGCAAGTCAAGTCTTTTCATGTATTTCTGTATCAATCTAATTTGAAGAGGTCATAATGAGTTTTTGAATTGGTTTAGGTTCTGGCATATGAAAAGAATGAAACATACAAAGAAGGGAAGTTTGTGCTTGAGAGGTATGGTGTTAAAATATGGTTTTGAATTTGATCATTTCAAGCTAAACTAAAGCTTAATTACGGTCGATGCATCTAACAGGTGGACGATTGTTGACAATGTTGAAGAGGAGTTGGAATTAAATTTGGATGCACAAGCTGGTTCACAAGGATCTCAAGCTGGTTCTCAAGCTGGTTCTCAGGCTGATTCTCAAGCTGGCTCAAGTGACACAGAAAACGCCTAGCTAGTTGTTTCTTTTTCATGAATTTGAAGTATTTTAGCTAGCAAAATTATATATACTTTTAGTGTTTTAGGTAGAAAAATATATTATACTTTTAGTTTTCATCAAGATACAATTTCACATAGAAACTCCTTAGAGAAACTCAACCTTAGGCTTTTTTCACCTAGAAATCTTGTAATAGCATACTGAATCTTGCTAAAAATTTATGGAGGGCATGTGATGGCAATTATTCAGATATATGTGGAGAGTTAGAATATTGTTGTAGCAGCAAGTTTGGAATTGCAGCTTTACTATAGTCCCAACAAAAAAGTAGTTTTCAACTGTTATGTTTTAAGAAATAAGAAAAAGTTATCAGCTTTTAAATACAATAATACTTATACTTACAGAATTGAATTGTCTTGAAGATCTAGTATATCTTTACTTCACTGTTTGATATGTCTCCTCATAATCCTTGGATGAATTGGGGGAGAAGTTTTCGCTTGGGCGACAAATCGACAGAGGCCAGAAATAAGTGTAGTGGCATTCTTGCTGGGCGAGAAGCCACCCGCTTGAGTGTGACGAGTCTCGCCTGGGTGAGAATGTCACCTAGGTGAGAATTCAACAACGAGCAAGGTGAAATTCCTGGCTATTATCGACTGGATGAAATTTTTTCTTACTCAGGCGAAAATAGTAGTATTTCATCCTATTCTCAGTGCACAGAGCTCAATCTTGCACATCACAACAAATCAAAACATTCATGGACAAAATTACATTCATACATCATACAATCATACCGAAGTCACAAATTCAACACACAAGCAGCAATTTGATGAAAATCCACGTGCAAACGGTTTGAAATTTAGCTTCCTAATGATCCAAATGTTGTGTTGGATTCGCACTCAAGAAGAAAAGTTTTGGACACTTTTAAAACTCACATGTAGAGGAAGATAGAGTTTGCAAATGTGAGAGTACTCAACGAATGGAAGATGAGTACTTACCTTGAGCTAGTTCATGACGGTGAAATGGAAGTGTTCTCTGGCTGTGCAACTACCCTAGCCAAAGTGAAGGCAAAGGATGAAAACAAGTGAAGAAAAAAAAATGGTGAAAATGTTTAGAGGCAAGGTAGAACGTGAATGATTTTTATGGTAGTTTTGACTTTGCATATTAAAAGAAAAGGTGGTTTTACATTTTTACCTTTTAGATAAACAAAATTTTTAAAATTACTTTAACTTCAGTTAATATTGATTTCAAATAAAAAAAGTGCACCAAATCAGTAAAGATATTATGTTTTAATTGCAATAATTTATTTTTATAATTTTTATATCGATTTCAAAATTGTCTCTAATTTATTGTTCAATATAATAAAAATCTAGTATTCTCTTTTATTTATTTTATTAAATACTAAAATTTCTTAATATTACCACAAAAATGACAAATTGAATTTAATCATAATAATAATTCATATATAATTTTTAATAGTCTAGATTTGTTCGTTTGATCTTTATCATATATAGTAATTTTGATCCTTCCATACTGAAAATTTCAAGAGTAAAAAGCACAGATATATTGATTGTGTATCTCAGCTACAGGAAATTCCATCCCAGAGGATACAGACTCAACATTTAATTAGTCCCAAAAGGGGCGAAAACTGAAGTAGACACGATAATGAACAAAATTTTCTGATTTACAGTTTTTCTAGTTCTGCTTGTAAGATGTTCATTGTCTCAAGAAACTTCGTATTTGGAGTAATCACGCTATGGAGGACAAGTACCATCGAAAAATCGATCGGATTACACTGCCATTCATCTACATTAGCAGAGGGATTCTGCAATCTAAAATAAACGCTTCATGGCAGGAAAAAGACAATACAGTGAATAAGAATTATGAGATGCCATCATGAAAGTAAAATAGGTCCATTCTCAGCTGCTGTTGAGGTTTTGCCAAAATTATTATGGTGCCTTGTCAGCTGAATATCACGTGAAAAATGGGTCCTTGCTTTTGCATATGGGGCTGCTCTTGCTGCAAGAACAAAGGAGAACAGATTTAAATTCAACACTCTTAATGCTTATTGCTTCTCAAGGTCATCCGTGGAGTTACTAAACAACATATTGGTAAAATTGGCCAACAAGTTAGACTGATTAAATATAGTACTAGGCAGTAAACTTTGAGTAAAAGAACAGAGATACATCCATAGGTAACAACAGTGCATAACATCTTAAATTGGTAATTTTAAAGTACTTATTATAGAAGTTAACCAGTTTACCATACATACATGTTATGTGTGATTGAATGACGGTGCAAAATTTGTACTTTGTCAATAACCTATTATCTCTTAAACTTTCCAAGATATTTAAAATGATTATTCTACAAAAATTAAATAGACCCAAACATGGTAAATAGAGGTGAAAGTAGAACATAGAATGCTTTGTTAGTGTAACTGTAGTCTACAATTTATGACTATCCCTTACCTGCAATTTTCTGAGCTCGGAGGATATTGTGCCGCCTTTTCAACCAACAAACTGAACAGGTAGTAAGAAGGAAAAATGCAAATGAAGCCCCTAATCCAATGCCAATTTTACCACCGGAAGAAAGATGAGAACCACATGTAGGTAAACCAGGTATACCACACAGACCTGCGTTGTCAGTAAAACTGCAGACATCACCGAGTCAAAAAGTTAGAAATATTTGTTATTTAGCAAAAAACAAAGTGAACAAACATGTACGTGAGGAATATCTTATCATTTTCAGTAACTGTCTGGAGTTTAAGCTGTGATAACATACTTGAAGCTAGCTCTGTACAGTAGTCTTCCTCCTAGAGTTGCCGGGACCCTTTCAGATAGGAGGTTGCTGTTAAGGTTCCTGCATGAAGACATTTTGATACAGATTTGTCTCCTCGTATGTGTTTTACGGGTTAGTTAAACATTGGAGAATCTTACAGTATTTGTAATGACGACAACTGTCCAAGGCTTTCTGGAATTGATCCATTGAAAAAGTTGTAGGATAGGTCACTGCATCGTTACATGGCATTCAGAAATGACAATAGCATGATAGTCAAGGCCAGGACAACAATTCATGGAACAAGTTTCCCACCTTTTTTGAAAACATATAACAATGAAAACAATATCATAAGATAAAGAGGAAGAGATTACTTAACAGCACTTGCAGGGTATTTATTGTACCAAGTGAAGATGGAATTGCTCCATGGATGTCGTTCCTACTCAGGTTTCTGCAGTTCTTAAGCAAATTAGCGCAAGCTATGGGAAAATAAATATGGTGGTTGCTTCTGTATGTTCAAGAATAATGAGTTAAAAATTGAAAGAACTTTTTTTATTAGTAAAATTGAAAGAGTAACTCCATACTCACCATTTATTTTAAAAAACTGAAGTCTAAATGTAAGTTACTCACTAGAACTTAGTTTAAAAAAACTGAGATAAAATTGGGAACAACTCTTTCAAAGTTACTCTTAGAGTAACTTATCCCCTACATATATAAAATACTGGACCAAGCCTTCAACTTTTGGGTCCGTCCTGGTCCTTGGCATCCAACATGTCGGACAAATTATTAAATTCAAGAAATATAAACAAACTAAATCCTAAACAAATTATAGAAATAATATGGTTTTTAGGCCAGATTTAGGTAACGCTAGAAATAGCAATCTTACGTTAATCTGAAAAGCAACCTATAAATCCCCACCATCTCATCATGACATATATAAATCTAACCTGGACTGACATAAAAATAATTGGTCATTAACTTTCTAATACAGAATTATAACTTCGTAATTCAGAACTTATTCCTAAGCTGGTTTTGTAATGAATACATTATTAGCATACATGATTCATGCATGCATTGACATAAATATTCACGCGTATATCTTTTTCCAAAATACTTAAAAAACATATCTGGAACTCACAAGATCTGTAGATTAGGTAGTCTGGATATGTCATCTGGTAAGAAACCTTTCAGACCTTGATTGCCAAGGCCACTGTTCATCAACAGACAAAGCAATCAATAACTAGATATATAAAAAAAACCAATATATTGAGATAGAATATTTAAAGTGATTAATAAATCAACAGTTCTGAACACAAACCACAACGCCTTTGTAGCATAGTGGAACCAATTTCTTAGCTTGTGGTAGTTGTAGTTCTACACTTTTTTAGGGTTAATACTTAAAACATACTTCTACCCCATAAATGCGATACTCATTTTTAATTTGATAACTATATTATTACTCGGAAGTATAGTAAGGTACCAAACTAAATAATTCCCATGTACACGATCTAAAATATAGAATTTCTAAGTCTTATATGTAACACTTTTCCTGATCCATCCATAAACATGTGTTTTAATTCTAAAGATCATACAAAGAGGGATTAATTTGACAACTATTTTCATATAGGGGTCTAACTTTGAGCAATTCATCTTGAACTTTTAACCTTTTTTAAGAAAGTGAAATTGACCTATAGAAATTTAAGAATGGGAAGGTCCAATTCAAGGGTTACTCCCCCAAATGAAAGCATATCAGAAAACAAAGTAAAAATTTAGTTACACTTTCTGAACAAGTTAAAAAGAATGGCTTTAGCAAGAAATATATTTAACTAGTTTACATGTAAGCTGTGATCGTGCAAATGTAAATTCATACAGCCAAAACACAAAAATCTTCTCTTTCTCTCCCTCATAGAAGGGCATCCATTTCCTTAATCTAGAGGCTCTGATGCTGAACAAATAAAATACATCTGGATTTGGTGCCAACTAAAGCGAACAAATTGATTAAGTGAAAGAGAATAAAAGAATTTTTAAGAGAACTGCATTATAGGCTACCAGGGAATCAAATGAACAAAAAAACAAAAACGATTTACATAGGGATAACAAGAAATTACAGTCCATCAATGACCCAGCTGCCACGACTTTTGTTTAATTGGCAACCCACTCCACTCCATGGATGTTGTTGAGGAACACAAGGATCACCATTCCACCCAAACCTGGATGGAAGCCTCAATGCCTTCTTCAATGCTTGTAAAGCACTAACTAGAGTAAAGATAATAATAAACTTGCAAAAGTTAATATTCATTCGAATTACAAAAAGCAGCATTTGCTATTAAAGCACTATTAGGAGTTCATGAAATAGAAAATTAGTAAATGGAAGAAGTATTATTGTTAGATATATTATATCTTTTATCTTTTAGTTAGTTTGTTATTATTTCTCATTTGTATTTTGGGCTTAGTCCATATTTCTTCTATTATAAATAGAGAATCCTATGTGTGTATTTAACATAAGGGAGATTTCTCCTAATCTTCTTTACTATATTCGATATGGTATTAGAGCAAGTTCTCTGATCCTCTTCTGGTGGTCTTGGCTGTCTGGCCGGCGCCGTGCCCGCCGACAGCCCCTAAAATTTCAGTGGGCAGCCCTTTTCTCTTCTTCTTAAATCTATGCCACAGTCAGCACCAGTCCAGACCTAGTGTGCCATTGCTGTCGCCGCCACTTTCCGTTGCCGTCGCTGCTAACTCCGTCGCCGTCGCCGCAGCCGCAGTTTTAGCCGGTAACCCGCGGATCTGGACCGTCTCTTCGAGCGACGGCCAACCACGCCAGTTTCGAGAGCCAATTCTCAGTCACGCGCCGCCACGCAGCGCTTCTTTCCGGCCAGTCCGCCGTCGCCGGCCACCGCCGCAGTTTTAGCCGGTAACCTGCAGATCTGGACCGTCTCTTCAAGCGCGACCTAACCCTGGTGGTCGCCGTCTCTGTCTCTCCGTCATGCGCCACCACGAGCGCCATATATGTACGATAGCCATTGGCCACCATCGCTGTCCGATGACCAGCGGATCTGGACTGCCTCCTTCAGCGACAGCTAACCCCGCCGGTGTCAGGCACAGACTCCGCTCAACGCGCCTCCACGCGCTTCATCTCTCCGTCAGATCTCGGGCGCGTGTTCATCACGCGCCGCCTTCTCGGTGTCGGCATCAAACCATGCTGCTGCCGGTCGTCTCGCCGGACCTCCCTCTCTCTGTTCAGACCTTCCAGAGCAGCCATTGCTGCCATCTTCGTCTGTCTTCGTCTCCGCCGTTGATGGTCCAGGCACCATTTTCCGCTGTACAGGCACTGTTTGCCTCTGTCCAGCCACCGTTTTGCCGCTGTCCGGCCACCGTTTTGCCACTGTCCGGCCACCGTTTTGCCACTGTCCGGCCACCTTTTTGCCGCTGTCCTGGCGCCGTTTGCCGCTGTCCTGGCGCCGTTTGCCGCTGTCCTGGCGCCGTTTGCCGCTGTCCTGGCGCCGTATGCCACTGTCCTGGCGCCGTATGCTTTTGTTTCAGCATTGTAACTTAATATTTTGTTTTGTTTTAGTGGTCCAGCAACTGTGATATTCCACATTTCCGCCCTTCACACTAAGGGGGAGTACGTTTCCAAGACACTGCAAGTCAGATATATATGGGTGTAGTCTCTGCAGTTTTGTAGATTTCAGCTACTAGTGTTGATCCCGTCACCCAGCCATCATTGATGAGGATTTAGTGTAGTCCCTGCAGTTTTGTAGCTCTTAGGTCTACCACTGTTGATCCCGTCACTCATCCATCATTGATTGGGAATCAGTCCTTGCAGTTTGTCATTGTCCACCACTGCTTTCCTTCATCCACTTTTGAAGTTGAAGTTTCACAAGCTGTTGTTAGTCCATCTATCTTTGCCTCACACTCTTGAAGACAAATCATCTAGTTCAACACTGCTTCATCTATTCCAAGCTTAGTTCATAAAATTTGTATGCTCCAGCTTGAGGGGGAGTGTTAGATATATTATATCTTTTATCTTTTAGTTAGTTTGTTATTATTTCTCATTTGTATTTTGGGCTTAGCCCATATTTCTTCTATTATAAATAGAGAACCCTATGTGTGTATTTAACATAAGGGAGATTTCTCCTAATCTTCTTCACTATATTCAATAATTATAAAACATATGATCAATAAATATTATCTCTGATATGGGTTAGGAGGAAGAACTCCAAAGCAGTCAGTAAAGGAAAAGTATAACGAGACAAAGAGATCTAATATGTTTGATTGGCATAGATTCCATGGTCTACTTTTGACAAGCTCTCCCAAAAATTGGAGTTTCTTGAGATATATTAGTTGATTCGAAATAAAAAGAAACTGCATAACTCTATATGACTAATGCAACTTCCAAGCACATGCACATAATGCTATCTGTCGCCTCCAATGACCAAACACCAACCTTGATAGTGGATATTTCAAAGTCATTGGAGTTGTCTACCAAAATTCAATATGTGTTATCTTTAATAATACAATAAATACCATACAACACTAGTATGAACTGTTGTTGAAAAAATTGTAACAATAGAAGGGATGAGCACAATACCTTCCTCTGACTCAGTCTTTGACTCAGCCATTATAACCTCAAATATCTCAATAGCATTGATTATGGCATGATTACCTTCCTTTGGCTTCAATTTTATTGTTAGAGTCCTCCCATTAACAGAAACAGTAGTATTAAGCACAAGGGCGGTATAAATATCCCCACTCAATTCTACAATGTCAACATGTTTGAATGCAAGATCACCATTTATTTCAATATCAAAAATCCTTTGCCCCACAGTAGTCACTGAATAATCAATCTCTGCAAAATGTAACCAAACAGAATAGTTTCTGTTGGGATCCACCTCTAATGTATATGTTAAATCAGGCTGATTATTAGTACTAACAAGCGCTGACTGGTAAAGAGTTTCTGGATAGAAGTTTGGCGGATGTGAAGCATGTTTGATTCTAGTTTCAACAGATCTAGGTTGACTAGACTCTGAATCCTCACCAAAAGTTTTAATGCGTTGCCAAAACCTGTCCCCTCCCCAGGGATCCCCTGCATAATCTACGTCAAATTTTGACTGCCCAAAACCACAACTCAGTCTTTTAATTGTTCTAAGTATTAACCCTTGACTCCAACGGGGAACAAAATAATAAGCCTCATCATCAATTTGAAGAATCTCGATAGAAAGGATAGCGGGATCCCCATGACCAGTGCTATGGAAACAGATTGAGACAGAGTCATCTATAAGAAACACTAGCGCCTCAGCAAATACTTGATCAGCCTGATGAGTCCAACCAGATTTCAAAGAATATATCTGCGTGCCTTCAATAGAAATGTCAAATAGAGGCTCAATAATGGTACCTCTAGACTGACCAACAAGTCCAAAGAAGATTCTGATTAAGTAGTGACCCTTTGGCACCTTATCAATGACGTAACAATTTTGTAGACCTTCAGACAAAGGGAAATAGCGTAGAGTGTTGAGTGGTGGGGTGATGTAACTTGGAAGAGTTGCATTAGCGACTATGCCACCTGTATAGCCAAAATCTTCACGCCAATGGGTATTAGTTGGTCTTGTTTGAACATTTTGACGAGCCCCACAGCTTATTCGCATAGCAAATGGATCTGCAGTGGTTTGAACCAAATCAAAATTGGGAAAAAACAAAATATTTATACAAAGCTTTTGAAAACAATAATCCTCTATGGTGAGTGCAAGTTTAACACTCAGATTCACTAAGAAAAGATAACAGGTAGAACCATGTAAAAACTGCTACTTCAGTGGTAAATGTCAACATAAATTTCGTCCATTGCCAATAGACTGCGAAAAAGAAATTACATCCCTTGGCTTAAATGATGACGAATTAAATGCAATGGTTTCCTTAACATGATTGCTCATTTAAAGCGTAACAGACAAACCAAACCCGACAAATTTCAACATGGTAAAAGTTAGTATTCATCAGAAATTCAGAATAATAATGGTGTTTAACAAACTTTCACTAACAGGAAAGTTCAGAGAAAATTGTTGAAATTCCTACATCTGTTTCATATCTACTGATGCTTAAGTTAATGCACACAGATAAAGAGACACATAATCAACGTGAAATATTAGTATAACTCAAATAATTTAGTTATTTGTAATAAACTCCCCTGTTGTAGACATCATTAAATAAGAGCACAAGTAAAAAAAAAAAAATAGCATTTGCATAGCCTAGTTTTGAAACAAAAGGAAAAGGCTAAAACAAGAAAAAAAAAATATAGAAGTGAGGTCATAACCGGTTTAAAGTTTCAGAGGTTGGACAAGCTTACTACTCTTAATCTCTGAAGATCAAAGTAATGAAAGCATTGAGAAATTTCCACAATCCAAATTTGATCAAGAAAACAGTAAAGCTCCACTTCATGGCGCATAAAGGAGAGAAAAAAGAGAAGAAGGAGAATGCTTAGGTTCACCTTGCCGTGCAGAACAGGAAACACTAGCGAAGCAGAGCATCATCCATAGCTGAATAAGTTGATGAAGCATTGCGCTGGATTCGGCTTCCCCGATTTTTTCCCTACACAACTTCTTCCTCTTCTGTCTTTTTCTCTCTATCATTCATCGTGTCCCCATTTTTGTTGAGTGCTTTTTCTAGAGAGAGAAAGATGTGAGAGAGTATGTGTGTGGGGTGTACGCACTTTTGCACACCACGCTAGGAAAATCTTCTTCGTTCAAGTTTACTCGCGGGCGCCAAAGAAACGAACACAGTGGTGTCCGTGCTGCTGAGCTTCATCATAATCCATGCACTTACAAATCGCATGGTGCAGATCTGCTGCAAGTGTCAACTCAACACCGTATCAATATTAATCGTATGTATTATTTCAACTAACTTTTCCAATTAAAACTTAAAACTTCCAGACAAAAAAATAAAAACTAATTTTCTCCCTTAGAACTAACTTAAGCACAAATTATAAAAATAGAAAAAATATATTATAAGTTTCTATTAAATTTAACTGTAAATAAATTTACTTTTTTTTTTCTCAAAATAATTCTTATTAAAAGTTTGTTCATGATCTCATTTATTTAAGATTAGGTAAATTACGTGTTAGAGGGGGATTTGACGTTATTTATTGTTGGATTCAAAGCGTCAATGAAAAATTAAAATGTTTTATGATAGAAGAAAAAATACGATAATTATTAATGTTGAGAACTGAACAATATGATTGTCGACGTTGATGATGATACTGCTTTTACATCAGACGGTGTAGAATGGTCATCGATGCTTGATTGAACTTTTTGACTTCTGACCTACATCTGGGTAGTAGTGGGAGTGATTAGTGCGCAATCACCGGAATATGTGTGTGAGATTTACGCTTGTATATTTTGGATATTTCAAAAACAGTTATACAGCAAAGAACAATTAACTAAGATTATAAAATTTAAAGATATTTAATTTTATAATTTTGTAAATTTTATCATTCAATTTTCTTTTTACAGATAGTTAAATTACGTATTTTATCATTAAATTTTTATAATTTAGTAACTTTTATTATCGAAGTTTTAATTCCACAAATTTGTGATTATACTTTTAATTTTACCTATTATATTTTAATTTAGTCAAAAACTCAGATTTAAATGTAAAACTTTTTTTGTTTCAATTCAGTAAATGAGAAATTTTAGAAAGTATTATTGAAAGAAAGCAATGATGGGATAGCATTTAGTAAGATAACATTTATTTAAACCATCTACTATGAATACTATTTCAATAGACAATACTATTTAACTTCAAATAAAGTGTTTTTAGATGGTTTTGTCTTAACATAGTTTGATTATATTGATAATTTCTTAAATACTATTGTATATGACATTTGATATTCCAAATGTGAAGACGTTTAAAAATAAATCTCTATCTTTGGTCGTTGAGAAATTTCATAGTTTTAAGACAAAATTGATATATATATATATATATATATATATATATATATATATATATATATATATATATATATATATATATATATATTAAAAGGTAATTGATGAAGAAACTAGGTGTCTATTTGTTGAGATTTGCACATCTAAAGGATGGAAGGTTAATTTGTTGAGATTCATTCATTTTTCCATTGATGATTATGTACAAGTTGAACTAATTCATAAAATGGATTTTGTGTTACAAGGTGATCAAGGCAAAGGTCCAAAGCGCTCAAAATAAAAACCCACATATATTGTCTCGTGGTGGATATAGAAACCTTGAACAAAAGATAATAAAAGAAAAGGAAAAATCTAGGGTCCCATCTTTAAAGGATGAATGTGTACAACTTCCTTCACCATTATCTCATCATGAGAAATGGAAGTTAACTCGTATACAATTATCAGGTTCCTACATTAACATTTGTTCTAACACATAAAAGCAAAAAAAAGGAGTTGTTCAGCTCCACCTCCATCAGAGGATGACATGGATGACACTCGTCCATGTGAACTATATGTTGTGGATGGTATAGGGGGAAACTCGTGGCTTGGGGAATAATACTTTGAAACAACAACAATTCTTCACGATATGGAGCTATCAGACAATGAGGTTAAGGTCATGGTAGAGGAAGTTCTCGTAGCAGATGCTTTAATTCTTATGCCAACAAATGAAGTATACATTATGGCATATCCATTTTATCTTTCCTCACTCGGCCTAAAGATTTGGTTGGCTCTATTTATGACCCTTAGTATGGACTCTTAAACTAACCTTACAATACTCTATTATTAAATTTACATGTTATTTATGTTTAGACTTAAAATGGTTTCCATGCAAAAGTAGTTGCATTAAGAGCAAAGTCCAAAATCCAAGAAGATTCCTCTATTTATGGACGATCCTCTTGGCATATTACACCAACTTGTTTGACATCATAAATGATGAGTCGATGTCGATTTTGTGGGATCCTGATGTATTTGGAAAAGATAATGACATCCCACTGTACTTGTATAAGGAAGATGTTGGAGAAAAAAAATTGAATATTACCATTATTGTTTTATGGATGATGTAAGACTTGGGTTCATATTTTATATTTAATGGGTTTATCTAGCTATTTATATTAAATTATTTCGTGTTCAGATATACGTATAGTGTCACTAAGAATATACGGTTGAATGATGTATATGATTTCATAAACCCCAAACTCACTCACGAAAAATAATAAGTTTGATGATATCCAAACATACGTTGCCAAATGTTTTAAATGTGGGAAGCAAATATATTTAGTCCATTATATTGCTTCGTAAATGTAGTTTGTTGACTTATAATTATAATCTATCATTATAAGGTAGAACAAGTTATTTTAAATTCAAACATCCTTGATAACTAATTTGCAACATTATTGTGTGGTTTTGTTCCTTACAAGTCTCTCTTAATCATCTCTATGTTATGAACTTTCTTTGTTATAAAAGTGTATCCTAAAACATTTCTTTTTTTCATAGTTTAATTGCTAGACATAAGATAGAAAAATCAATTGCTAAACAAACAAGAGTGCATTTTGACGGCTCTATATAAAACCCGTGGTGGGGCGGGTTGACCCGCAAGTTGTGACCCATTTTGACGGCTCTATATAAAACATTACCTTGACCAAAACAATAGAGCAAATTCGCATGGATTTTTTCCTCCTTTGCTTGGTCTTCATTTTTTGAAATAAATTGGTTGAGTGGTAGTTGTTTGAGGTTGAGAGTGCTATTGGTGGCAGAATTCATGAAAATAGTAAAAAAGGAAAAAGAGGAATGAGGGGGAGGAAGAAGATGAACTAGATCGTAGTGTCTATGATAAATTTTACTAAAGGATTTTTCGAGGTAATTATCAACAAACATTACCGACAAATTTTTCGTCGATAATATCAATGACATAGGAATTCCATCGGTAAAATTTATCGATGAAAATTTATCAACGAATTTTTTACTATCGATAAGTTATCTATAATTTTGATTTACTAATGAATTTTAACCATTATTGATGAATTTTGGTCGTCGGTAACATCAATTTTTTCTTGTAGTGGTAGTATAATAAACAAATTGGCTCATATGAACGTGTTTACTATGTAATGAATGACAAGTGTTATTCGTGCTCATATTACAACTAGTTAACAAACGGTAATATTATATTGAATCAAGTTTTTTCTTTCTATATACTAATGGGAATTGTTGTCTTTTGTGCAAAGATTCAAAATTACTACACCAATTGCTAACAAGCCTATATAGTATGTAAGGATAGCTCTTGCAAAATATAAAATATAAATATACAATATTATGTAGCACATTTACTTATAAATTATTTAAAGTGAAATTATATAAAATTGTAAATTTATGCAGCACATATAGTTAGGGCTGGGCAAAAATAACTTAACTGTACTGTTTTATACTAAAAAAAACTAATCCATTTTAACCAAAAACTATTTATACTATTATCTAGTTCAAGTTAGAAAAATTGAACTTATAATATTTTCAGTGCAGTTTGTGCAGTTAACTGAAATTTTGTTCTTTTGTTTTTTGCTGACCCCATTCTCCTCTCTCTCACCACTTGTTTGCTTCGATTTAGCTGCATAGCTCCATTGCAAATGTTACATACGGAAAGAGAGAGAAAGATTAATGGGTTTTAAGTGCTAAAATGTCCAAGTTGTTCAAGTACTTGAAAACAAAAATCTTCAGTCAAGTAACTTTATGAATAATAAACCATATAAAATACAGATAAACATGGATGATTTGACACTAATGTTTTATATTCAATTTTGAGTTTTGGTTTTCATAATTGATATCAGTTTGTAGATAATTTTTACATGATTGATGTGAAATTTTAATTTTGATTAAATAGTCATTTATCCAATAAAATGTTGTATTTGTATATATATAAGTTTTATAAAAGTTTGTAAAAAAAAAATACACGTGAGCAATATAAATGTTAGTTGAGATGGTAAAGGGAGTGTTATAAAAAGTATTATGAAATAGTGTTAATTTAAAAGTTTTGATTTATGAATTATCTGAAGAACTTTTGCAGTGGAGAGCTGCGTCACTTTTGGTTTAATTTCATAAATTAATTGAAATGGTGATAGCTAATTTGACCTGATTTGTTAAAAATTGTAGTAATATATGATCACTGTACACACATTAACTTGAGTAAAACCCACGATACAGATACTTGAGTAAAACCCGCGCAGTATAGAAACCCGCAGTATAGAAACTCGCATTGCAGAAAAGACTTCCTGACATAAGTTCAGTTATTAATTAATTAGTATAAATTCAAATTTTTAAAACTGAACTGTTAAACAGTACAGTTAATTGTTATAGTGAGTAATTCAATTTTCTTTAGTTTATTAAAAATGTAGTTAATTATAGTTTAGTACAGTTGAATTAATTATGCCCAACCCTACATATAGTTTTCCATATAGATTCCAACTTATTCTGATTGTAATTTATATAATGCGTTAGTTTTGGTTGTATATATTTTATGTAGTTTTCCATATAGATTCCAACTTATTCTGATTGTAATTTATATAATGCGTTAGTTTTGGTTGTATATATTTTATGTCCAAGTTTGATATGTAGGTAGTAACAAAAACAAAAAAAATTATTTAAAAAGAAACATTTACATTTGACTTTGATTATTACCAAAACTGAAGTATAAAGGTGGTATTAGGCTTTAGGTAATAACCGAAGCTGCTTTTAAACATTATTTAATTTTAAGGGTATTAGGCTTCAATTATAAAATTAAAGAAATTTTTAAAATAAAAAATGTATTAGGCGTTAGTTATTAAAAGAATTAAAGCTTAATACATTTTTAAAAAATTTTAATTATTTAATTATGGTTTCATATTTTGGTTTTTTACATAATTGAAGTCTAATAACTTTGGTTTATAATCGAAGCCAAAAAATCAAGTTTTTTTATCTTACCTAGATATATTTTGAATATTTAATTAAAATATAATTTCTAAAATAATTGGTGCTAAATTTCACTACAAATTTAACTTTTCAGTTTACTTGTTTTTTAACTAGGTTTATGATCTCGGTTGTTTAGAGAACCGATATCATATGATCCTTATGCTTTAGTTAGACCTTGAACCGAAACATAACATTACTGAAATTATTATTATTTTTTATTTTTTTGGAAGACTTTAGGTAGTCGTTCATAGCAGAACCGAGGCAATAACATCTTGATAGAGGATTATCTCCTGAAACTTATATGAGAAGAACTTGAAGAAGAATATTTGCAATTCAAAGGATCTATAGATCAAAACACGAATCCTTAAATCTTACAATGTTCCATGAAGAAAGAAATTTAAAGAACATGAAGATCATGAGCACAATTGAAGAATAATTTAGGAAATTAAATATATTGTAATTTTTTATTTTAATTGCAAACAATTTGTTTTTGTTTTTTTTATTTTTCAAGTAATTTTTGGACCCGATCTTTGGGCTTTCTTTTAGGGTTTCTTAGGTGCCTCAAACATTTGTACCTATATATAGGGATACCAAATACATATGTAGACACTTTTGAGTCATAATACATGCATTTACATTTTTGAGAGGGGATTTTCTTGGTTCTTGGATTAGAACTCTGATTCTTATCAAAGATTAACATCTTAGTGGTGAATCTTCACTTAACTTATTAATCTGCTAGATTGTGGTGTCCCCATCTCTATCTTATTTCGTGTTCTTCTTTGAGTTATTTTTTTGTGCCACTTGAAGATTCAAATTCAAAAAAGATCGTACTCTTTCTTGGATAGAATTATATCATCTGGTATATAGAGAAAATTTTGGTTTGAATATCCTCTTTTATATTATTTTTTCCGTCATATTAAACAAAAAAACCCAAAATCCAATTCCTTTAAGTTTTTAATTTTCATATTTTTTTTATGTTCTTCTTTTAACTTGTGTATTTCTACATTTGATTCGTGGAAACTATCTATTTTTGTTTTTTGCGTCTTTCTGTTAATTGTAGTCCCAAATAAATGTTTACCTTGATCTTGCATGAGTTTTGGTGTTTGAAGGACAACCTTTATTTGTGTGTTAAACTGCCATATTAATATATATATATATATATATATATATATATATATATATATATATAATATAAAAAGAGAAAGTAAGGATCCAAAAGTAAAAAAATAAAATAAAAAATTGTGGACTTCAACACAATGAATATATTTCGTCTTTTTCTAGACTGCGCATTGTCTCATTTAACTCTTTTTGGTAGTCCTATAATTTTTTTTATTTTATTATTTTTGTGGCTTTTAAAAATTTCTTGAAGTTTTGCCTAATATTTTCTTTGACCTCTTGAGTCAAGACTTAGATCTTGTAACATTTTTCACATTATTTGTTTAGTCTTTGCTTAAGTTATTGGAGTTTTCTCCCAAGCACTAAAGGGAATTTGAGTGGAAAAAGGCAAGAGAGTACTTAAAAGTTTAAAAAAGCCTTTTTGTGTGATACATGAATGGCAATTGAGTGAAACACTTAGATAAGCAGTGGAGATTTAAATATATGTTGTTGTTTTGTTTTCGTAACCTTTTGTAGGATTTATCAATTGAACAATGCAACATATTGTTATAAAGACATCCTTCTGGATTTTGTGTGCTAGTGAGGTCTTGGTGGAGAATGTCAATGTCATGGTTTCTAGAATTATAAAGTTGAATGGTGAAATTTTTAGTATTAAAAGGAAGCACAAGCATGACAAAAATGTTTTCCCAAGGGTTAACTCAAATGTTCTAAGATGTTCCAAATGTGAAGGTTATTGGCATGAAACTCATTAGTGTTCTAATTGGAATGCAAGTCCAATGACTAATGAGGACCTTCAGAACTAGATTCTATATTTGAAAGAGGAAGAAGAAATAACTTTGCAAAAATTAGATATGTTGAAAAGAATACAAGAGGGGAAGCTTAAAAAAGCAACAGAGAAAAACACACTTATAGAAATGGAGGAAAGAGAAAAAAAAAAGAGAGAGTGTGAAGGAAGAGAAAAGAGAGAAAAAAAAGAGAGTGCGAAGGAAGAGAAAAGAGAGAAAAAAGAAGAGAAAGAAAAGATAGTGAGAGGGGAGAAAGAAAATAGAGAAAAAGATGAGAAAGAAAATAAAGAAAGGAAAGAAAGGAGAGAGGGAAAATAGAAAGAAGAAAAAGAGAGCGTCTTGATTTGTCATTAAAAGAAAATAATAACTGGCACTAGTAAAAAAAGGATTTTAACTCGCGCATTTGACACCGGTTTAGTTGTAACCGAAGCAAAAAATGATGCGGTGACATTTTTGTAATTATCGCAAACGTATATGCCTCGGATAAAAAAGAACCGATGCCTAAAACTGACACGGTGACATTTTTGTAATTATCGCACAAAGGTATATGTCTCGGTTCAAAAAGAATCGATGCCTAAAACTGGCGCGGTGACATTTTTGTAATTATCGCACAAAGGTATATGTCTCGATTCCAAAAGAACCGATGCCTAAAGTTGGTGCAGTGACATTTTTGTAATCATCGTGCAAAGGTATATACCTCGGTTATTTAGAGAATCGAAGCATAAAATAACTAAAACTTTTTTTTATTTTTTTGAGAGGGTTTAGGCAGCAATTCTATAGAGAACCGAGGCCATAGACTCTTATTGCCTCGGTTAAAAAAATAATTGAGGTAATAACATGTTTTTAGGGTTAAATTTTGCAAGTGAGTCTCTTACACATTTGAAACATTTGTAATCTCCTTTGTGCCGCTACTGCTCTCTCCACGCCTTCCAGACCATCATCTTCAATTTCTTTCATTTTTTTCTTTCGTTTTTCATTGATTAATTGTTTCTCTACCATTGTCTTTCATTTTTATCGGTTAATTTTGTGCACACGTGCTCTTTGGATGTTTATTTCGTTTTTGTTTCAGCATATAAGCCACCTTCAACCTTCAAGGTTAGTTTCATTTTAAGTTTTTGATGTTTTCGTTTTGTAAAGTTTGAAAAAAAAATTTCTTTTTGTAAAAATAGAAAACAATTAACCGGAGTGAAAGTTAGAGTCTTTTTAAGATTTGCAATGCATATATTTTTTAAACATCAGATTACATGTTTGTTTATGGGTTTGTGTTCTTGTATATATGCTATGGAATATTTGCATAAATGAACAACTTTTTTTTTAAAAAAAAACATACTTTAGATATTGGATCCCAACCGAGGTCATAGGCCCTTGAATTAGTTATTTTTAAGGGTTTACGACCTCGGTTCAAACCAGAACCGAGGCAATTAAAGTTTTTTACTTCGATTTTGAACCAAGGTCAAAAGTCCAGACTTTTTACCTCACTTGAATATACCTCGGTTCTGTAACCACGATCATAAACCCAAAACAACCGAGGCAATAACCCTTCCTTGCATTAGTGTGGTCTCTTTTTGTTTTGTTTCCTAAGGAATATTTGTTTATCAAGAAACCAAGGAAGACACAAGCTTAGAACTCAAAGAACTTGTGTTTGATAATCTGTTAGCTTGTTTGTTAATCCATTTGGATATTCAAAGTCATTCTTTTAGTATAGAAATAAGGTTAGAAATATATGCACATGAGTTAGCTTGTTTGACAATCTCTAAGACGAATAATCAAAACCATACATATAGTTTGATTGTTTACTTGGGAAAGATTCTTTTTATCTTTTTTGAGCATTACATCTCTAATTTAAAATTGTTTGATGATATTTGCAAGTGGGTATTTGACCCTAGAGGTAGACCTCTAAATCTTTGATAGTAAAATATTGGCCTCTTTAAGGATCCAAATCTTATTTTAATAGATTTCTATTTTGGATTGTTCTAGATTTGTGTCTTTTTTTATTTATGTTTTTGTTTGTGTGTAAGATCTTGTAGAATTCTGGTTAAATTCTCTCTAAAAAGGGAAAATGATAAAGAATCTTAAAGTGGTAAGAATTTGAGGACAAATCCTCTTCAAGAAGGAGAGTATGATAGAGGACTATCTCCTGAAACATATATGAGAAGAACTTGAAGATGAACATTTGCAATTCAAAGGATCTATGACAAGGTCAAAGATCAAAACACGCCTCCTTAAATCTTATAATGTTTCATGAAGAAAGAAATTTAAAGAACATGAAGATCATTGACACAATTGAAGAATAATTTAGGAAATTAAATAAATTGTAATTTTACTTTAATTGCAAACAATTTGTTTGTTTATAATTTTTCAAGTTATTTTTGGACTTGGTGGCATTGGACTTTCTTTTAGGGTTTCTTAGGTGCCTTAAACATTTGTACCTATATATAGGCACACCAAATATATATGTAGGCACTTTTGATTCATATCATTTTTTAGAGAGAATTTTCTTAATTCTTGGATTATAACTTTGATTCTTATAAAAAATTAACATTTTTGTGGCGAATATTCACTCGAATTATCCATCTGCTAGATTATGACGTCCGCATATCTATCTTATTTCGCGTTCTTTTTTTATTTATTTTTATTGTACCCCTTAAGGATTCAAATTCAGAAAAGATCGTACTCTTTCCTGGACAGGATCGGGTCACCCCTTATTGCTCCAGTTAATAAAATAATCGAGGTAATAACATGTGTTTCTAGAGTTAATAGAGCCTCTTCCACATTTCTTCTTCAATTTTTGTGTGCCTCTTTCGCGACGCTCTCTCTGTTTTCCATTTTTACAACCATCAACCTTAACATTTCTTCCATTTTACATTGATTAAGTACTTTAGGTATGATTTTCTTTACATTTCTTCTTCAATTTTTGTGTGCCTCTTTCGCGACGCTCTCTTCGTTTTCCATTTTTGCGACCATCAACCGTAGCATTTCTTCCATTTCTCTTCCATTTTACATTGATTAAGTACTTTAGGTATGATTTTCTTTCGTTTTGACCGATTGGTTTTATCCACAAGTACTCTTTGGATAAGCGCTTTAGTGACATTCATTCTTTTCATTTAAGCACCAAACTCACCTTTAAGGTTAGTTTCATTTTAGGTTTTTGATAAACTTTCATTTCAGGTTTTTAATAAACTTTCATTTCATTTGGTTTGTTTGTTTGTTTGTTCTTCATGCACTATATACATAAAAAACATAGGGTAAAACTGAGAGTATGATCAAACGAACTCAAAATGACCTGAAAATTTGTTGGAAGGAACAAAAAACATGAAAACCCCTCACAAAAAAATTCAGCTCAAAATTCAAAGTGTAAAATATTTTAAATATTTTTTCAAACTTTGAAAAAAACAAAATATATTTCCAAAAAATAGAAAAAGATGTTTTTTTGAAAACATGTAGAAGGATTAGCTGGCTACACGAGCTACCACGGTGTTGGAAACTTTTTCTACCCTAAATTGATATATAATAATACCAAAAGTGTTAACGAGAACAAAAATTTAGAGTGATTTAAAGATCTAGAGTCCAAATAATTTTTAAACTTTGGATTGATCCAAAATAAGGACTCTTAGTATTTTTCGTCTCAAATAGGAGATATAAAAAGTGGTCAAAAAAATTTGTGTCAATACCCAATTTCGTCCGGGTAAATAAAATTCATCACAAAAAAAAAAATAAAAAAAAAACATAAAAACACCAAAATGAAAAACACTATTTATTTTACTTTTTGCACCCCCAAATTTTCTTTTAAACACTTAATCCAATGGCCCAAAATAATCTCACTTTTTTACTTCCTCACCACCCATCTTTTCTTATCACACCCCATTCTCCACATCACCATCCACCTCACCCTCCACATCTCATTCCACATCATCTACCTTTTTTATTTACTTTTTCCACATCATTTCCATATTAATTTTATATATCAACTTTTCTAATTTTTCCACTTACTTTTTTTAATTATATCTTCTCCATCAACATTTTTTATTATCCATTTTTCTCCACCTTATTTCTCCACCCACTTTTTATATTATTTCTTTCACTTATTTTCCACATTAACTTTTACTATTCACTATATTTTATTTCACCTAATTTCTCCACCAACTTTTAATATTATTTCTTTCACTTAATTTCCACACCTAATTTCTCCACCAACTTTTTATATTATTTTTTTCACTTATTTTCCACATTAACTTTTACCATTTACTATATTTTATTTCACCTACTTTCTCCACCAACTTTTTATATTATTTCTTTCACTTAATTTCCACACCTAATTTCTCCACCAACTTTTTATATTATTTCTTTCACTTAATTTCCACACCTAATTTCTCCACCAACTTTTTATATTATTTCTTTCATTTATTTTCCACATTAACTTTTACTATTTACTATATTTTATTTCACCTACTTTCTCCACTAACTTTTTATATTATTTCTTTTACTTATTTTCCACATTAACTTTTTCTATTCATCTTTTTTTAATTATATTTTATTTCCTCTAAATTTTCCACCAACTTATTATATTATTTTTATTCATCAACTTTCTTCATCCTTAACTCTATAAATACCTACATTTCCTTCACTTCACACACACAATTACATAATATCCATCTCTTCTCTCTCAAAATCTCTTCATTCCATCCCAAAACTCTACTTCATTTTTCTCTCACATTTTACTATTTCTTAATCTCTCTATACATAATAAATCCCATACCCCATTTCTACCATAAAGTTATCTTCTTCATCTTCCATCTATCTTTCTCACAACTTATTACAAGCAAAATCTTGCTTCATCTTTCAAATCTTCAACAAGGTACACATTTTCTTTTCATTCTATTTATATGCATTTTGATCATTTTTTTAGTTTATAAATTTATCCTATTTTCTACCACAATTTTATCCTATGTTTTTTTTTCATATTTTTATGTCATAGATATTTCAACTCACTTCTCTTCTTAATAAAAAATATATAAAACTTTAAAAAACATGTAATGATATAAATATCGGTGTAAGTACTCGTGCGATCGTACGCATCAGCCTAGTACTCATTACCCAAAATATAAAATAAACAAAAAAAGCCGTATGAGTACTCGTGCGATCGTACGCATCAGCCTAGTGCTCATTACGCAAAATCTAAAATAAACAAAAAAAGCTGTGTGAGTGCTCGTGCGATCGTACGCATCAGCCTAGTGCTCATTACGCAAAACAATAAAAAACAAGGAAAAAGCCGTGTGAGTGCTCGTGCGATCGTACGCATCAGCCTAGTGCTCATTACGTAAAAAATCTAAATATTACATCAAAAATACAAAAAAATATAAAATCTTCAAAAACATCAACACTTTCAAGCAAACAAACAATCTTCCTGGCCAGAACTACGTGATCCTTGATTCTCCATCAAAAGTGGAGATACGTAGGAGCAAGGCCAGTCCTTGTCAGGTTCATTTTCCCAAAAATCCAAAATCATTTTATAAACAAAATTCTCAATCAATTTTCAAACAAATTTTCAAGCAATTTTCTAAAAGAACTACGTAACCCTGATTTCTCATTCTAAATGAGAATACGTAGGAGCAAGGTCAATCCTTGTCGGGCACAAAAAATTAAAAAATATATATTTTGTTTATTTAGAAGTTTTATTTTAGGGGGAAGTTAAACATTTTGAAAACCACATCACATTCGCATATTTAGTTAAAGGTACTGCCCTAGGGCAGGCGTTGTAGGGTGCTAATACCTTCCCTACACGTAACCGACTCCCGAACCAAGAATCTCAGTTTCGCAGACCATGCCTTATCATTTTATGGTTTTTCCGTAGTTTTCCAGAATAAACTATGGTGGCGACTCCAAATCTCTTTTTCAAAAACTTGTTTATTTTTCGGGTCGTCGTCCCGTCGCGATTCCGGTTGCGACAGATGGCGACTCCACTGGGGAATGCTAGAGAGTCAGGCCATTTAATTAGATATGCGAATTTGAGGTGGTTTTTCTTTGTGTTTTTTTCCCTTTCCCTTATCTACGATTGATATTTGAAATAGTCGCATGTGAGTTTTTTTAGGTATTCTTTATCTTTGAAGTAATTGTTCCTTATCTATGTCTGATATATCTACTTATTTGTGTCTATGTTGCGAGTGTTGTTTTGCATTATAATCTCCCTTCACACACTTTATGCATATCATGAGTGGGGCCCTATACCCGGGTCTGAGCGCAACTTAGAATTAGAGGGGTTGTGTAGCGGTGTCACTCTGGGATGTACTTCCTGTTTGGCTATCGTGAGAACCCCAGCTAGAGTCTGTTCTCTTCATTTGTGTCTCCGCATCTAGTTGATTACTCTGACTGTTGTGGAGAGACAGTGAAAAGAGCCATAACTCTGGTGGCCTTGATTTAAGCATTAGGGAGCTATCCTTGTGAGTGCATATCTTTGGCCTTAGAACTTTAAGTTATTCATCCTTTGATTAAGACACGAAAGGGAGATCGTTTTGTCATTTCTTTTTCATCTTTTCTTTGTATACAACAAATAAATGTACCATAATAAAAAAAAATGTAAAAAAAAAATTAGAGCACTAAAAATGTACATGTTCTAATTCATATGTATTTGTTTCGCATTTATCTTGTTATAGAGTTCATGGAATAATTAAAAAAAAAAAATAAAATAAAATTTTCAAATAAAAATGCTTTTGAAGCAAAATAAAGATTTTTGGTCCAATCGTTCAATTCAATTTTATCATTAATTTGAAATGTTCATCCGGCTTTCATGATATGAAAATGTTCAAGATCATCATTTGTCCATGATCCCCATCGCCCATTTTAGTTCGTAAAAGTAAAATCGTCATACAAGGGGCATTTCTTAGGTTCACCAGTTCAACCTTGTCTAACCCGGTGTGAAGCCCAAATCATGATCCATTATGAGTTTAAACCTTGTTTGTCTTAACCCAAGTCGTGTCGAGCCTGGCCCATCACTCGTGTCTAGGTATGAACCTTGTCTACATTGTGTTTGTCATCAACCTCGTGTTCTAACCGAGTCATGTCCAACCTTAAACCTTCATTCATTAACATGTCTCGTTATTGGTTATCAACCTCTCTGTGTTTAAGCCCGAATGCGTCTTCCGTTTACAAGTATCATTCATTTTCATGGTCGTTAAGTGTCAATCTGATTTTCCATTTACACCCATTCCGGTCATATCAAAAAGACGTCAATATTTTGATAATAGGGGCATTGTTCGTGTCTTTGCTTTAATGTGGATTCATATTGATTAAGTCTCTCGGCGCATAAACTTTTCCAGATTGGGGCAAATTTGTGTTCATGTCTGTTTACCTCAAAAGTGTTCGATCATTCTTAAAATCTTGAACAATTTTATACACGATTATTCAGATGTTTTTCAAATTCAATGATAAATTAATTGTTTTTCTTTCGAACCAAGTAAAAGCAGAGAAAAATTTTGAGAAGAGTTCCATGAACCCAGATTGCATAATATGTGTAAATTAATTTGTGAACATGTACGTAAAAAAAATAAAATAAATACATTTAAATTTGCATTACTACAAATAAAAGCCTTCATGTGGTCGAAACATAAAAACAAAATTACAAAAAAAATAATAAGGAAAGAAAATTACAAAAAATTAAAAAAATTACAAAGCGTTTGGAGATCTCTCAGGTTATTGTCTTCTGCCAACCCTCTCGAGTTCGGTAGAATGACAATCTGCACAAAAAGGGGTTAGATCTCAAACAACAAAAATATAACAAAAAACACATAATAATAAAGGAAACATTAAAAATACATATTACGGAATTCGTTCAAGTTCGACCTCCATTAAAAACAAAAAAGAAAGAAAATAGATAAGCAAAAAGAAAAAAATTAATTAAGTGTCCATATTACAGTCCTTATTCAAATTCTGGCCACACTCGGCCAACAAAAACAAAAACAAACATAATAATCACAAAATAAAGATGTGCAGTGGTCGATCATTAGCGATCGTTAAGATTACAGTCCTCTAAAAAACAAAAAAAATTTCAATGGAAAAAAAATTCTCGAGCTGGTTGTGGTGGTCTAAGGGAGAGCTCCGTTGAGGGAGCTCTGACACGAAAAGTCACAGGTGGAGGCGGAGGAATCTCTGTTTCTCCATCGATTATGATGGGAATGGGGAAGAGGTCCAGAAGCTTCGGAGCCTTCATGATTACCCAACCGGTTTCTCCAAAAAAAATAAATAAAAAAAAAGAGGTAAAAAAAATAATAAAAAGAAATAATTGTGTCAAAAGAAGGAAGAGAGGAAAAAAATTAAAAAGACAAGGATGAAGTTAGGGTTTTACCATACATGTACTGGGGTAGTAGAGAAAAGAGGGTGCCGGTGGGGTCCAATTCCGCTTGCCAACGTCTTACTCTATTCCCATGATTGCTAAACCAGCACTGGACATTGTACTCCCCCGCTTCTCCGAATGCCCTGAGTCGAGTAGTGATCTCAAAAATCTGAGCTCGACTTGGGTGAGAGACTCCATAATTGTAAATGTTGGTCATTATCCTGATTTGGTCGTCTATCGGACGCCACTTTGGGCAGGTCGGTCTCTCCATCTCCATTCCCTTCTCATTCATTTCTCTTCTATAATTTGTCTAAATAAATAATAAATAAAAAAAACAAAATAAACCATAAATAACAAAAATACTATGTTCATAGTCTAATGTTTTCTTCCATTCTGTTTCTTTTAAGCTAATTTTGTTCTTTGTATTGCGTCTTTCGAGTCTTATTGTCCAGTTTGTGATCTGTTTCATGGTCCTCGCAAAGGTTCCTAAACGGATCTATGTCCATATCGTCCATGTCCAGTTCATACAAATAAAATCTTCTGTCTATATTGTCCGTGTCCAGTTCATACAAATAAAATTCTCTTTTTAAGTTTTCTGTTTTTATGGGGTACGTGGCGTTGTTCTACCCGATTGTCTCTGCCATACCTTCAAACGAAGGGAGATTAACGTCTGGTTTCCAGCCTATATACCCCTTAGTTTAAGACAGTGTGTTCTTATTTTTAAGTTAATAAAAAGAGAACAAAGAGAAATAAGAAGAAAGCAAATAAAGGATGCAGGAAAGGAAGAGGACAAATAATACTGAAAGAAAAATATAACTAAAAAAAAAAGAAAGGAAAACAAATGAAAGCTTAAAAGAAAAACTGGAAAGCATAAGGAAGCAGAAAAAATATGAAAGCAGACAGAGCAACAAACGGAAAGTAAAGCATAAAGGAAAGGAATAACAGAAAGGGAAAGGGAAGAAAAAGCTTAAATGAAGGAACGGAAAGCTTAAAGGGGAGTAAGGAAAGAAATAACAAGAGGGAAAGGAAGATCTAGAGGAAAGAGGACTTACCCGGAAGCAGGGAGGCTTACAGACAGAAGGTCGTCGCAGGAGTCGGACGCCTTCGAAGGCACACTGGGCAGAGGCTCCTCGCAGAAGTCCAGATGCTCAAGGGGGAGAGAGAAGAGAGAAAGAGAGGGATAGAGAGAGAGTGGGCAGGTCGAGAAATGCCGCTCAAACGCTGAAGGGTAGCCTATTTGTAGCCAAAATTCTGCCACTGTGTCCACAGGTCCGGTCATTGCTACCGGAGACATCCACAGTCCCGGTGTTTCAGAATTCAAAAAAAAAATGAAAAATGAAAAAATGAAAACGGGCAGGGTTTGTTGGGTCAATCCGGCCCAATATAAGACTTCTTAGATGATCCGATTTCAAAAATAATAATAATAATAATAAAACAAAATATAAAAAATATGATAAATAGAAAATTTTCAAAATTAATAAATAGAGTGATGTAAAATTTGAAGTGTTCAAAATTATTTTTCATTTGCATGATAAATGACATTTTTTCAGGTTCATTGGGCCTCATTGTCATGTTAGCCTTCTTTGAACCCAATTCTTCTGAAATATAAATTTGAGTGAAAAATTATTTTGGAAATGTTCATAATTTTCACATCACACCAATTTGTTTGATTTAATTCCTTTTTCTTCTATATTTTGAATAAATCTAAAAAAAAATAATAAATAAAAAAAACAGTACTCAAGCCCATTAGGCCCAATGGCCTCTGTTTTTTCTCTCGAGTCTACTTCTTTTGAAAATATGTCAAAAATATTTTGTTTTCACATTTTTGCTGTTGAATAATGTATCCTTCTGAGATTTGTCAAAAAAAAAACAAAAAAAAAGAAAAAGAATTCAAGTTAGATTTTTTAGTGCAAGAACGTGAATAGTAGTTTTCGAACCCATTTGGGCCCATTTTGAATATTAATTTTTCCTTAGCTTGTTTTCTCAAAAAAAATATATAATGAATATTTCCCTTGCATAATTTTCAGATATGTCATATTTCATTTAAAAATAAAAATCAATCTAAAAATCTCAAAAAATCTCAAAATACAAATTTTCAACAGTATCTTTCCAATACAATTATCCAAATTATCCTGTGTGATTTTCTCTGATTTTTTTGTCAAAAACTGAGAATGAAAGATGAACAGTTTTTGAGCCCATTAGGCCTCGTTGTCATATGTGGTTTCTCTTGAACCAGTGCATCTGAATTTCTGAAAAATAAAAATACATGTTTATGTAGATTTTGTGTTTTCAATTCATAATTCCCCTTTCCATTTGTGTGAACAAGTATTTGAGGAGTTCAGACCCTTGTCTGAGGGTTTTGTCATGGTTGTAAAAAGAATAGTGTTGGGCCCATTGAGTCTAGTAGTGTTGCAAAATTTTCTTTAGTTCAATCTTGAGAAATCCTCTCATAACAAAAAATGAAAAAAAATGAATTTCTTTTAGCTTGTTCCATAAACTATGAAAATGAAAAAAAAATGTTTTCTTTGTCATCTTCTTGTGTCAAGTTCACACGGCTCAGGTCATCTGATCCATTGGGTCAATATGCCTGGTAAGTCCAACTTCCTTCTATGTCAATTCTCTTCAGGTCCAATCCGATTTGGATTTTTTCCCGTGTCAAAAAGAAAAGTCCAATTCTAAGCTCATTAAGTCCATTTCTCGTTCTCTATTAAAAAAAATATACAAAAACATTTCCTTCAATAAACTTCATAATTTTTCCTCATTAACACATTTTTCATTCATAAAATAAAATGCAGCATAAGTTTGAAAATACAAAAAGATTTCTTTCAGTGAGTTGCATAATTTTCCCTCATTAGCATATTTTTCATTCATTAAATAAAGAGGAATATAAGTGTGAAAAATACAAAAATATTTCTTTCAATAAGTGCATCAGTTTCGTTTCATGATGCATATTTCCATTCAAAAAAAAGGATAGCCCAAGTGAAAAAATACAAAAAAAATATGTTTGAATGATCACATGTTTTCTTCATAAAAGAATGATGCACAATTTTGAAAATTCAAAAAGATTTATTTCAGTTAGTTTCATCATTACATTTCTGTATTCATAAAAAAAAAAGAGAGAACACAAATTTGAAAAATTCAAAAAGATAATTGAGTCAATTGTTTTCGAGGTAAGTCATCAAGTTTATGTTATTCTAAGAATAAAAAGAAAATGGATGTCATTCTTTGTTGGGTCAGATAATTGGGTCACATTTGCCATTTGAACCTCAGTGTGTGCATTGCTTGAGAATACTCATTCCCTAGTAATATCCATCATCAACCTTCATTGAATCTTTATTTGTAAACATCTACCCGTCAGAATTCATTCAGCCTTTGTTTGTAAACATTCATCCCTCATACTCAGCCTTAATTGAACCTTTGTTTGTAAACATCTACTTGTTAGCCTTAGTTGAGCTTTTGTTTGAAAGCATCCATCCTCCGGCCTTCATTGTACAAAAGGATTGACCCCGATCATTGCCCAAGATGAACAAAATTATATTTTGGGGCAAATGTGCCTGTCCATAATTTTGTCAGTTAGGTGATCCCTGAATCCTTCAAAGAAAAAAAAAGAGAGTTTCAAAAAGAAAATAAAAAGAAAAACAACTCGTGCTGAAGTCAATTGATTTGTCATAGAGTTAATCTTTCGAAAATAAAGTGACCAGAGTTCAAGATGATGTGTGGCCATTTTCCTTCATCCAAAAAGAAACAAAAAATATATATCCATTGATTCCCATTTGAGCCAAGAAATAATTCTTTTTCAAATTTACCCGAGTAAGAGTTACCATTACAATAGAAGTCGACTCAGGACGCGAACAAAAAACACTTAGTGATCAAAGAAAGAAAGTTAATCAAGAAGAGCAAATAGAAAGAAGAAACACTAAGTGGTGATCTTAATAAGAGAAAAGCATTGAGGAGTTTGACAAATAGCAAATTCAGGACCAAAATGGTAACTCTTGTTTCAAAAAAATAATAACCTGAAAACATTTGTTTGGGCCTTATCCGTTGTTTGAATACCCTTCAGCCCACAACATCATTACAAGCCGAATAAAAGCCCACCTTGATTGAATGATGATTTCTTTAATTTTCATAAAGATTAATTGTGTGATAAGTTGAAATGACTTACAATGTAGTTGTAAAAAAAGAGAAAATAAAAATGAAGAAACAAAATGTCTTAGGAAGAGGGGATTCTCTTGCTAACTGGCTAAAAAGAAAGGTCATTTAAGGACATCCTTTTGTTCAATCCTTTCCAAACCCATCCTCAGACGAGGGGCAGCCCTGTTGAGCCTCATTCATCCTAACGTTCATCAATCCATTCACCCAACTAGGTCATCCCTTGTTGGGCCTCGCATGATTTTGGTTCGCCTCGAACTTCAAAAATCCTTCACCACCAAATTGGGGCAATCCTTTCAAGCCAATCATTTCCATATCCATCACAAATTTTTGAACAAATTCATTCAAACTCTTCCCCCGATTCCTAAACTAGGGGGCAACTTTGTATGTTTTACATAACCTTTTCGCCCGTTCTCTAAAATTAGGGCAACTTTGTGAAGTTCATATGTTTTGGCCCATTCAGAACCTGGGGCAACTTTGTTAATCTCACATTTGTTTCATCTGTATATTCAAGGTTCGTACCAAGACCAGGGCATCCCTTGTTGGGCCTCTCAGATTTGTCCGCACTAAAATTCATAAATCCACCCTCAAAACAGGGGCAGACACTTTGGGGCTCTGAGTCCATCATTCGTAAACCCGAAATGGGGGGCAACTTCTTTTTGAACCTCACTTAAGTGACTCATACCCAAAACCAGGGGCAATTTTGCAAAAGTTATATGAATTTCACACCCTCACAATTCACAGATACATTTGTCCATAACTATCTTTTTACCATGCCCCCAAACTGGGGCAACTTCTGAGTATCTATGACTTCACATTGGCATTTGTATTTGTTTTAAGGAGTAAGAGGCCCAAGTAGCCAACCCGGTACTCTCCAAATCCTTCCACATATTTGTCCCAACCCTTGATATCAAGCATGTATACATAGGTATTTCATCAGAAAATGTCCAGCACAAGCTTCATTTTGAACATTTGACTTTAGAATTTGGACATCCATTGTAAAAAGAAAGTGAAAGTCTAAATTGTCATAAATTTTGATGATTTCAAAGAAAACAAATTGACTCAATAAAAAAAAGTGTCATAGTTTCATAATCTTCCAGTAAAACAAAAACAAAAAAAAATCACAAGTCAACATCATGTACATATTTCCATAAACTTTGAATTTATTTTCATGAATATTTATCAAATCTTCTTCTTTCAAAAAAGAAAAAAAAAATCAAAATGCATCAAAGTTTTCTCCTCCAATTTCAAAATTACATATTTTCATCAAATCTTCTTCCTTCAAAAAGACAAGAAAAAATCATCATGCATCAAAGCTTTCTCCTGCAATTTCCAAATTTACATAAACCATGCTTCTCATTTCAAAAAAAAATAAAAATGGACACTCAGTTCTATCTAAAAAAAATCAATCAAAAATAAAAAAATTTCAACATCTCAAAATTTCAACAAAATCCAAATTTCAAATTCAAAACAATCAAACAATTTTACTTTATGTCATTGGTATCTCGGCCCTCTGCAAGGCAATGGTCGAGCCCAATTTTATTTTCTGCTATTGGTATCTCGGCCCTCTGCAAGGCAATGGTCGAGCCCAATTTTACTTTCTGCTATTGGTATCTCGACCCTCTACAAGGCAATGGTCGAGCCCAATTTTATTTTCTGCTATTGGTATCTCGGCCCTCTGCAAGGCAATGGTCGAGCCCAATTTTACTTTCTGTCGTTGGTATCTCGGCCCTCTGCAAGGCAATGGTCGAGCCCATTTTACTTTCTGTCGTTGGTATCTCGGCCCTCTGCAAGGCAATGGTCGAGCCCAATTTTACTTTCTGTCGTTGGTATCTCGGCCCTCTGCAAGGCAATGGTCGAGCCCAATTTTACTTTCTGCCATTGGTATCTCGGCCCTCTGCAAGGCAATGGTCGAGCCCAATTTTACTTTCTGCCATTGGTATCTCGGCCCTCTGCAAGGCAATGGTCGAGCCCAATTTTACTTTCTGCTATTGGTATCTCGGCCCTCTGCAAGGCAATGGTCGAGCCTAATTTTACTTTCTGCCATTGGTATCTCGGCCCTCTGCAAGGCAATGGTCGAGCCCAATTTTACATTCTGTCATTGGTATCTCGGCCCTCTGCAAGGCAATGGTCGAGCCCAATTTTACTTTCTGCCATTGGTATCTCGGCCCTCTGCAAGGCAATGGTCGAGCCCAATTTTACATTCTGTCATTGGTATCTCGGCCCTCTGCAAGGCAATGGTCGAGCCCAATTTTACTTTCTGCCATTGGTATCTCGATCATCTGCTGGGCAATGGTCGAACCCTTTTTATTGCATCGTAATTCTCTTCATCTTATGTACTTGAATCGATTGTTATTCTCCTCTTTTCTCTTTGAAACCCAGACGAAATTAGTATTTCTATATTTACTTATCTTTTACTCTAATAATATAAAAACGTTGTTTGTCATATTATCTAGTAAAATCTAAGTAAAGAGGGGCAGCTGTCAATATCCAATTTCGTCCGGGTAAATAAAATTCATCACAAAAAAAAAATAAAAAAAAACATAAAAACACCAAAATGAAAAACACTATTTATTTTACTTTTTGCACCCCCAAATTTTCTTTTAAACACTTAATCCAATGGCCCAAAATAATCTCACTTTTTTACTTCCTCACCACCCATCTTTTCTTATCACACCCCATTCTCCACATCACCATCCACCTCACCCTCCACATCTCATTCCACATCATCTACCTTTTTTATTTACTTTTTCCACATCATTTCCATATTAATTTTATATATCAACTTTTCTAATTTTTCCACTTACTTTTTTTAATTATATCTTCTCCATCAACATTTTTTATTATCCATTTTTCTCCACCTTATTTCTCCACCCACTTTTTATATTATTTCTTTCACTTATTTTCCACATTAACTTTTACTATTCACTATATTTTATTTCACCTAATTTCTCCACCAACTTTTAATATTATTTCTTTCACTTAATTTCCACACCTAATTTCTCCACCAACTTTTTATATTATTTTTTTCACTTATTTTCCACATTAACTTTTACTATTTACTATATTTTATTTCACCTATTTTCTCCACCAACTTTTTATATTATTTCTTTCACTTAATTTCCACACCTAATTTCTCCACCAACTTTTTATATTATTTCTTTCATTTATTTTCCACATTAACTTTTACTATTTACTATATTTTATTTCACCTACTTTGTCCACTAACTTTTTATATTATTTCTTTTACTTATTTTCCACATTAACTTTTTCTATTCATCTTTTTTTAATTATATTTTATTTCCTCTAAATTTTCCACCAACTTATTATATTATTTTTATTCATCAACTTTCTTCATCCTTAACTCTATAAATACCTACATTTCCTTCACTTCACACACACAATTACATAATATCCATCTCTTCTCTCTCAAAATCTCTTCATTCCATCCCAAAACTCTACTTCATTTTTCTCTCACATTTTACTATTTCTTAATCTCTCCATACATAATAAATCCCATACCCCATTTCTACCATAAAGTTATCTTCTTCATCTTCCATCTATCTTTCTCACAACTTATTACAAGCAAAATCTTGCTTCATCTTTCAAATCTTCAACAAGGTACACATTTTCTTTTCATTCTATTTATATGCATTTTGATCATTTTTTTAGTTTATAAATTTATCCTATTTTCTACCACAATTTTATCCTATGTTTTTTTTCATATTTTTATGTCATAGATATTTCAACTCACTTCTCTTCTTAATAAAAAATATATAAAACTTTAAAAAACATGTAATGATATAAATATCGGTGTGAGTACTCGTGCGATCGTACGCATCAGCCTAGTACTCATTACCCAAAATATAAAATAAACAAAAAAAGCCGTATGAGTACTCGTGCGATCGTACGCATCAGCCTAGTGCTCATTACGCAAAATCTAAAATAAACAAAAAAAGCCGTGTGAGTGCTCGTGCGATCGTACGCATCAGCCTAGTGCTCATTACGCAAAACAATAAAAAACAAGGAAAAAGCCGTGTGAGTGCTCGTGCGATCGTACGCATCAGCCTAGTGCTCATTACGCAAAAAAATCTAAATATTACATCAAAAATACAAAAAAAATATAAAATCTTCAAAAACATCAACACTTTCAAGCAAACAAACAATCTTCCTGGCCAGAACTACGTGATCCTTGATTCTCCATCAAAAGTGGAGATACGTAGGAGCAAGGCCAGTCCTTGTCAGGTTCATTTTCCCAAAAATCCAAAATCATTTTATAAACAAAATTCCCAATCAATTTTCAAACAAATTTTCAAGCAATTTTCTAAAAGAACTACGTAACCCTGATTTCTCATTCTAAATGAGAATACGTAGGAGCAAGGTCAATCCTTGTCGGGCACAAAAAATTAAAAAATATATATTTTGTTTATTTAGAAGTTTTATTTTAGGGGGAAGTTAAACATTTTGAAAACCACATCACATTCGCATATTTAGTTAAAGGTACTGCCCTAGGGCAGGCGTTGTAGGGTGCTAATACCTTCCCTACACGTAACCGACTCCCGAACCAAGAATCTCAGTTTCGCAGACCATGCCTTATCATTTTATGGTTTTTCCGTAGTTTTCCAGAATAAACTATGGTGGCGACTCCAAATCTCTTTTTCAAAAACTTGTTTATTTTTCGGATCGTCCTCCCGTCGCGATTCCGGTTGCGACAATTTGCAATAAAAAATAATAATAATAGCTATCAAAACTAAAAATCACACATAAATAACTACACGCATGATTGTATTTTTATAGTGTGGATACTCGTTTTTATTTGCACGCTTTTTTTGTAATAATGTGATATGGAATGTTTGAAGAAACAGAACTATCACTAGTACAATTAAGGGAAAAGACAACGGTTATTTTTGCTTATAGACACCGGTTATGCAACCGAGGCATATACAGACGAGGTAAAAAGTCTGTCATTTTTTGCCTCGGTTCAGAACTGAGACAAAAAAGTGTATGTTTTTGCCTCGGTTAAAATGCAACCGAGGCAGTATAGGGTTTTACTTTTTTTTCGTGATTGGGTCTTGTGCCTCGGTTTGGATTTGAACCGAGGCATTAGAATGATTTTTTTTTTGCTAAATTCAATTCTACGACACCAACCATTTACTGCATGCAACAGAAAATTATTTTACAACTCATGATCAGAACAACTCATAAATAGAGTCTATGAGAAAATTATTTTACAACTCATAAGGTAATCAGAATTCTAATTAATAAGATTCCGTAATAGCTACCTATCTTCAACTCCTCTTTTAATTCATAGGTTGTAGACGTCTGGCATTTGAACCGAGCAACTTGCAAAATTTAGGCACACTCAGTCCATGAAGAGCATTCCTCTTCATTGCTGGTATTTATGAAGCAGGTTAGACATTGAAATTAAGGCTAGTCAATATTGCTATATACTAGTTAAGCTTAATTTTACATTCCATTCCAAAAGATCTTAACAACAATAATGTTAAACATATGGGAATGTGATCAATCATAGGCAATGGAGGATAAAGGTCGAAGCGCTTACCCTTCAGAAATGGCAGTCTTTCCAACACCAAGCTCACCAATCAGCACATGATTTTCATTTTTCCTCCTGAAGAGAATTTGGATGCATCTACGTATTTCATCATGTTATACAATTGTCAGTACTCAACACACTAATGGAATTTATCGAAGTAACACTTGCAGAGTTTATACATTTGTATAAATTACTTACAAATTCCCATGATATTCCTTTCTGATAAGTAATCACCTGGTGTTTCTACACATCTCTAGCTTGAGGTACTACATAGATGTATTACAAGGACAAACAAAAAGTAAGAATCCTAAAAAGAAAAGTTCAATCAGTGAAAATCTTTTATGGAGCACGTAAATTAACCTGATACTTAAACTTCTGATTACTAGACCAGCAAGGAAGCACTTTCTTCATTCCTCGTCATCTGGCAGTCAGAGAATCAAAAGGAAAATTTTAAACAACTTCCAAGAACCAAGATTCAAGAGACTTCAATTTAAATACTCACCAAAATTTATACCAGTGTTACCAATATGCAGTCTAGAGAGTCAATGATGTATTAAAAACCACTTCACCCACTTAGGTTCTTGAAGCACCAAACAACTTTGCTTTCCAGATTGATCCATCTTCTAACATAAGCCTAACATCTGAAGTTTTCCAATGAAGACAATTTAAATAGAAGGCTTTGGCTTCTATTCCAGAATGAACAGAACCTTCTGCATTCACAGGGGTTGAGGGCTCGGGAACGGGCTGGACCAGGTGTTGCGCCAGCGGCTCCACCACTGGCACTGGCTGTAACGGCCACAACTTGGGGATGGGTGTATTAGAACCCTAGGATCTGTTATCACTCCCAACGACCACCGCTTCCTCTTCACTCCAGAGGCAACGCATTCGCAGGCGAGGTGGAAGCTGCGCTCGCAACCGTCACACACGACGTGGTTCTGGTGGCTCCCGGCGACGGCGGGGCAGGGCTTAGAACAGGAAGCGCAAGGAGCGAGGCCATCGCTTGGAGGGCAGCGGGGGCTCCTAGCGGCGGCCTAGGGTTTCAGCGTCCGGTGAGGACGATGTCGATGACGAAGTCCGGTACGATTTCGACGAACAACGAGGAAGACCGGCGACGACGCAGCGCGAGGCAACGCGAGGCTTCTTCTTGAGCGAGAACACCGGCGGCGTGGTGGCGACTGAACGGCAGAGAGGTGGCGATTGAGACGACACTATTTGGAGGGGGTTGGAGAAAACAATGAGATGGAAGAGTTTGCGCGAGAAGAAGAGGAAGAAATCTGAAGGGTTACTTCGGAATATTAGAAGCTATAGTGTCTCGGTTATGAAGCTTAACCGATGCCTAATCAATTAGAAAATAATTAAAAATGAAAAATATAATGACAATTTTGTTACGTGGCAATATTTATGCCTCGATTTTGATTGTAACCGAGGCAATATTTAATTTTCATAACTTTTGTCAGCGTATATTTAAGATAGCAGGATGAGTTAACAGTACATTATGCCTCGGTTGCTGATTTAACCGAGATCATAGACTTTTTGTGTTTCGGTTATTTTTGAACCGAAGCATATAACTTTTTCAAAATTACGAAAATGCCACCGCACTTTTATATGCTTCGGTTTCAATAAAACCGATGCATATACAGCGTGTTAAAAAACCATTTTTTTACTAGTGTATTTTTTTTAAAATGGAGTTTAGACAATAGTTGTGATAAAAAATTGAGACAAAAAATATCCATTGTCTCAGTTATAACCAGAACTAAGACAAAACAAATCTACTGCCTCGTTTGAAAGACCATTTAAATTAATTAATTGTACGAGTCTATGACAAAGGTTCCTTAAAGAACCAAAGTAATATTCCAACTTTTTTTGGTTTACAACTTTAATTTTTTGGAAGTGGGCCCAAATCAAGCCAAAAGTCATGCTTTTTTACCTCATCTAAAAATATCTCGATTTTGAAATAGCTGTAATAACCTCAAAACAATCACTATCGAATTCCTTCGTTATACTAACTGTATATAAAGTTCTTGTATTATCTTATATGTTTTAATATTATGAAATTATAATATATTTACTAAAATCACATAGACACACCCTTCCATAAAACATGTTTGACAAAATTATGATTTTCTGGTTTAGAAGAATTTCCAAAGTAGTAAATATACCTACGTAGGATACCTAATATACCAACTTTAGCATACCAAAGACTTAAAGATGCTAAAACATGTTGATGCATTCCACCACTTCCACCGCGAGTTCAATAAATGATCTTAAATTTCTCCCAACTAATTTAAAGTGAAAATGCTGAGTTGAAGGTCATTAGGTGTGCTTTTACTGACTCTTCCATAAACATTCAAACAACTTTGCAGAAGGAAATGAAATCCTTGTGAAACCCTTCCTCACCCATCACGTGACAGCTATTAAGTCTCATCTAATTTCACTTGACTAAAATGCTTCATTCACTGCCATACCACACCGCTCCCATTCACTCCATTCACGTTTCCATGCGTTTGTCTTCTATACTAAAGAAAACTCGAAACCCCATTCTCAGATTCATGCACATGCACATGCACATGCACATGCACAAGCACAGGCACCTCTTCTCATTTTCTTCTCACCGGCACCAGCCACACATTCATGAAGGACATGCCCTTCTTTCTCCTCAAGAACTCCTTGGGAGCCAAGATGAAGAAAGGCATCAAAACCTTCTGTAACAACAATGGCTCAACCTCCACTCTCAACCAGCAAAGCAGCCAAGGTGACTTCACAAGCAAGGTAAGTTCAAGCTCCCCCTTCACAAAGCAAAACTCACCAACCCTAGAGGATCTAATACTACAACTAGAGTTGGAGGAAGAAATGTCTAGAAAAGCTAAGCTTAGTGAGTATAGTGGAATGAGGGGTAGGATGTCATGTGTGAACAACTCTGACATATTGAGATCTGCAAGGAATGCCTTGAATCAGTATCCGCGGTTTTCACTTGATGGAAGAGATGCCATGTACCGCTCTTCTTTTGGGAACATGGAGGGAAGAAGATCGGTTTGTAGTGAGACAAGTTTTGTTGGAGGAGAGAATGATTTAGATCATAAGGGTATGTGCTGTTTACCCCCAACACTGGCTGGGGAAAGTGTGGTGTGGCGTAAACCAGGGGTTGTGGCAAAACTAATGGGTTTGGAAGCTATGCCAGTGCCCGTAAGCAGTAAAACTTATGACAACAAAGACAAGTTAAATGAAGTTATTAAGAGACATAATCTAAGGAGGAAATTTGAGAGGCGTGACTTGGAGAGAAAACTGCTAGCAATGGAGATGCAACAGCAGGGATACCATAACATCAAAAGACACAACAACTCCAAAAATGGTTGCTGCTCTAAAAATGGGTATTGTATTATGAAACCGGTTGCTCTGGAGGCTCTGGCTGGGAGTCCTGGAAATTGGCAGCCATTGAGATATGTTTAGGCCAGAATTATATACAATAGCTTACTCTAAAACAAACTTTTGTAATCTACTATAAGCTTTTTACTTATTATATTTTTTCATCTCATGCAAATGAAAGTAAAGCCTCGTAAGGCTAATAATGACACAAGTTTGTTTTGAGTTTTATTGATTTTCCCCTTCAAAGTTCAATCTTTCTTTTGTTATTGCTGTCCTCCCCTGCATATGCAAGCTTTCTGATTCTATTTAACGTTGGTATTTAACGTTGTTAACTCATAATGGAATCGTATTGAACTAAGGAACTTACCGCAGAAAGAAAAGATGTCTAGAAGCATTGCATCTGCATTAGACAATTAATGACAGATTAGAACAGCAGTACAACTTATCCATATATACATGTTTCATTTGTGAACTTTGTGTAATATTTGTTAAGATTATACGATAGTGATAGGAAGAATCGTCTTTTCCTTCTTTACTTTAGGAGATTAAGGTCTTGTTCACTTGAGTGGATTTGAGGGAGAGTAATTGAGGGGATTTGTGAGAATTTGAAAATAAATTTTTTTGTTGATTATTTGAGTGAATTTGGAGATAAACGAGATTGGATTTTGAAGTAAATTTTTTTAATCTGTCACGTCAATCAAATCCTACACTATTTCTCACAAACTTTACCTTCAAATTCATTCTCACTTACCTCCAAATATTCTCAAATAAACAACAAAAAAATTTATTTTCAAATCCTTTCAAATCCCCTCAATTCCTCTCCCTCAAATCCACTCAAGTGAACAAGGCGTAAATGTTGTTAACCTGATTAATTTGGTTGGACTAACTGAAAACGATGAGTTAGACAAAATCTACTTGGTCGTTAAATTATTGGGACCACATCAATGTTAAAATGATATGGACCATTTCTGATTTGGTATAATAATATTATTGAAGAAATCATAAATGCTCTATTAGAAGGTCAATAAGGCCTCACCAAAAAAAGTGTTTGATTACTACTTTAATCATTATCATCAAGCTGATAACAAGTTGACCAAACTATTACGTGCTTGCTTTGTTTGGTTTAAACTTTCAAATGCTGAGACACAATTTAATTTAAATTTATTAAAATTGATTTTAATATAAAGTGAAATAAAATTTAAAAATTTAAAACATTTTATAAAAAAATAAAATAACTTCTGTCAAAATAAATTTAATGATATCTAAATCAAACACTTATTTTACAAGTTATGATATTTCTTACTTTGAAAGAAGATCTCTTTATTCCTTTTTGGTAGGGAGGGACGTCCTTGTTATTTCGTGCCAAATTTGTCCAATTTTAATAATTACAGACTCTTTTCAACACATATTTTTCTATTTAATAATTATAGTGGATTTTAGAGCATAATTGACCATATTTATATATAGACATATAGTTCTTTATTTTTAAAAATAAAAATTATTATCTCTCGGTATCTCTAGTTCGTTTTTGTTCTCTCTTGTTATCTATATTCTTTGTCGCATATGTGCTATAATGTTTAAAGATTTTTCTTGTTTTTTTTTTCAGATTTATTTAAAAAGTTCTTTCTTTATTGTCTTCATTAATACTTATCATGATAATTGTATCCGCAAGGGCCGGACGTCGTACGGGAGGAACCCACGTGGGCGGACGCCCATGTCGCATGCCGCGTTCTCCATGCTCACAAAAGTGTTCAAGAGATACTGGGACGGAACGCATATGATCACAGCGTTGAGGCCCTCCTTCTAGCGCCCGAGTTCTATACGTGTGAGGCGGACGCCCGTATCACATGGGCGTCCGCCCATATGTATGTCTATCACGGGGGCGGACGCCCAAATACTAATCAGCGTAAATTAAGGTAAAGTGACCTGGCTTAAAGGTAAGTTGAAATTAGAAGCTATTCAGCTGTTTTGGGCCGAGATTAACTTTTCACTAATCCCAAGCCCATAGCGAAAACTATAAATACAGGTCCACGGTGAGTGGTAGATAGGTTACATTGAATGCACATTTATTGCTATCCCTGAGAAAAGCCATTGCTCTGAAACTGACTTTGGCATCGGAGAATCTTTTGCAGGTCTCCACCCCTCGGGATTGAGAAAAGGACTGGAATTGAAATAGAAGACCAGCTAGCTGGACCAATTGGCAGGAGGACTTGGAGCTTTGGAACAGCACAGCCCTACACATCCGAAACATTTGGCGCCCACCGTGGGGTCGTGTGATTTAAAAAACCCAATGGTGACCACAAGAAACATGAGCATGGACGATCCTGTCGAGATGATCCGCGCATTGCAGCAAAAAATGGATGAGATGCAGCAGCGTCACGAGGACGAACTGGCCGCCGTAAAGGCCGACTGCGAAGCCCGGATAGCCCGGGAGGTCGGACGGGTAGACGGAGGAGAGCAGGCGAAGGATAAAGGAAAGGCGGTGGCAGGAGAGCGTACGCCCCAAGATACCGAATGCGATAGAACTTGGAGGCCTACCGGATCTGAGGCAGAAGGGAGCAAGGCTAAATCGGTGCATGCGGAGAGTGCTGCCGAGGACGGACGGATGGTAGTGAAGTCGGAGCCCTCGTCCACCTTGTTACTTCCATTCACTCAAAACATCATGAATGTCCAAATTTCGGAGCAATTTGTGGCTCCGCAATTCAAAATGTACAACGGACCCTGCGTCCCATATCCAGACGTTCTCGAACGCAATGGCGTTCCGAACGGGCAATGACGCCATCTGGTGCCGAGCGTTCTCGCTCTCGTTAGAAGACGAAGCATTGGACTGGTTTAACACTCTCCCTCCTAATTCAATAGAAAACTTTGCGGGGTTAAAATAGTTATTCGTCAAACAATTTGCGGCCAGTAGCACCCAAGACTTGACCGTATTCGAATTGATGACCCTCAAGCAGGGGAAAGATGAAACGCTGCGAGCGTTTATGGACAGATACCAGAAGACCGTCCGGCGCGTGAAAAGTCTGACGCCAGAGCTCGCCATTCACTATATCCTGCCGGCTCTAAAGCCGGGGCCGTTTAAGGATAGCGTCTGTAGGCGGGCGCCCAAAACAATGGAAGAACTAAGGGAGCGAGCGGCAGATGAGATAAGGGTGGAGGAGATGAAGCTCTCCTATAAAAAGGAGGCTCAAGAAGCCAGGGGAGAAAGGACGGACGGTAATAAACTCGGCTCGTCGACGGGAAAAACGTCCGGTCCTAGACCCAGGGAGCAGAAAAAGAGACCTCGTTTCCAGCAGTATACACCTCTAAACGCCCCTAGGGAGAAAATTCTCCGAGAGGCCCTGAGTGCAGAATTGATACCAGAGCGGGAAGGGCACCCCACTCCAAAGAATGCTGACTGGAGCAAGCATTGTGCATACCATAAAAACATGGGTCATAACACCGAGGAGTGTTGGACCCTCAGGGATAAAATAGAGGAGCTCATCCGGGCGGGAAAGCTCAAGAAATACGTCCGTGACGAGCGCCCGCCGCAATCAACCGATCGGCCCGCTCAGAGATCGGCCTACCGAAAGGATAAGCCGAGGAATGCGAGAGCAGAGCGGCCCCGCTCGGAGAGGCGCCCAAGCCGAAGTCGAAGCGCAGCCGGGAACGCCCCTTGAGAGGACATATCAACACTATTTCTGGAGGATTCGCGGGAGGAGGATCATCTTCCTCCGCCCGTAAACGTCACGTTCGAGCCCTCCAATCCGTCCATCTAGTTGACAAACCGCGCCGCTCCATGCCGCCCATCACCTTTTCGGATGAAGATTTCCACGCCCCTGATCCTGACCAGGACGACCCGATGGTCATAACTGCAGAGGTGGCACGGTATGGGATCAGCAAGGTCCTGGTGGACCAGGGAAGCTCGGTCAACATCCTCTACTGGAAGACCTTCCTGCAGATGGATATCTCGGAGGACCTCATTGTCCCTTATGATGGGCAGATAGTGGGCTTTGCAGGAGAAAGGGTTGACACTAGGGGGTATGTAGAATTGAGAACAAGGTTGGGAACCGGACGCTCTAGCGAGGAAAAGAGGGTCCGGTACCTACTGGTAGAGGCGAACACGTCGTACAACGTACTGCTCGGAAGGCCGTGCTTAAACGCATTTGGAGCGATCGTTTCTACCCCCCACCTCACGATGAAGTACCCCTCCGAGAAAGGAACTATCTGTACGGTCCGGGCGGACCAGAAGACAACACGGGAGTGCTACGCGGCGGGGTTGAAGCTGCACGTTCGACCAGTAAAGAGGCGGGCGGTCGGCTCTGAGGTGGCCATGGCAGACCTCGACCCAAGGACAAATACCGAGGACCGTCTGGAACCCATTGGAGAAACCCAACCTATCTTGATAGGAAGGGAACCCGCTCAGACCACCCTCATCGCCAGGGAGCTGAACCCTGAGATGGAAAAGGAGTTGAGGGCCCTCCTATGGAAGATGCGAGATCTATTTGCGTGGACGGCAGCGGATATGCCGGGCATCCATCCCGCAGTAATGTGCCATAAGCTCTCGCTTTTCCAAAACGCCCGCCCCGTGGCCCAGAAAAAGCGAAGAATGGGCGAGGAGAAGCGTAAGGTTGTGGAAGAGGAGTTGGAGAAGTTGAGGAGAGCTGGTTTCGTCCGGGCAGTCACCTACACCACCTGGCTAGCTAACGTGGTCATGGTGAAGAAGGCCAGCGGGAAATGGCGCATGTGTACTGATTACACGGATCTGAACAAAGCCTGCCCGAAGGATTCGCACCCCTTACCCAGCATAGATGCCCTGGTGGACGGCGCCTCCGGACACCGAATACTAAGTTTCCTGGATGCATATTCCGGGTATAACCAAATACCCATGTACGGGCCGGACATTGAAAAGACGGCATTCATTACGGAGAAGGCCAACTTCTGCTCTGAGGTTATGCCATTCGGCCTGAAGAATGCGGGGGCGAATATCAGCGCCTAATGGATAGAATCTTCCGGGACCAGATAAGTCGGTGCATGGATGTGTACGTGGACGACATGGTGGTCCGGTCAGTTGACAGGGATGGACACATCAAAGACCTTGAGGAGGTATTCCGCCAAGTGAGGAAATTCGGCATGCGCTTAAACCCCGCCAAGTGTACATTCGGGGTAGCAGCCGGAAAGTTCTTGGGTTTCATGCTAACATCCAGGGGGATTGAGGCTAACCCGGACAAGTGTGCAGCGATACTACAACTGCAAAGTCTTGCCACCCTTAAGGACGTCCAGAGACTGGTCGGACGCCTCACTGCCTTGTCCCGGTTTATCCCCAAGCTGGCGGAACGGATAAGGCCGGTCCTACGTAAGTTGAAGAAAGGGGTCGGTCCGTCGTGGGATGACGAGTGCGAGCGAGCGTTCCAGGACATCAAGACCATCCTTGGCAACCCGCCGGTCATGAACCGCCCGGTTCCAGGTGGAGATTTGCACATCTTCCTGGGAGTGTCCGAAACGGCCGTCAGCGCCGTATTGATGCAAGAACGGCCTCAGGCGAGACTAATTTACTTCGTGAGCCGCACGCTCTTAGATGCGGAAACCCGATACCAGCGGGTAGAGAAGGTTGCCTTGGCTTTATTGCACGCGTCCCGAAGACTTCGTCCTTATTTTCAGAGTTATCAGGTGATAGTTAGGACCGACTTCCCAATCTCCAAAATCCTCAGAAAGTCGGACCTAGCCGGACGGATGGTGGCTTGGGCGGTAGAGCTCTCAGAGTTCGGCCTGCGCTATGAACCGAGGGGATCGGTTAAAGGCCAACATTTGGCGGATTTCGCGGCCGAGCTACCCCAATCCGGCCAAGATGACTGGAATTTGCATGTGGATGGGGCGTCCGGCCGTTCGATCAGCGGGGCCTTCATCGTGCTTGAAGGCCCCAATGGATTCTTACTGGAGCACTCTTTGATATTCAAATTCAAAGTATCCAACAATCAGGCCGAGTACGAGGCCCTAGTGGCCGGCCTCGAGTTAGCAAAAGATATGGGGGCGAGGAGGATAACCTGCCGGACGGACTCTGAGCTGGTCGTCGGCCAGATGAATGGCGACTTCCAAGTCCGAGAGGAGCGCCTTTTGTGGTATCACCAACGAGCGATAGAACTCGCAAGGGCGTTCGATAAAGTTGACATACAGCATATTCCCAAGGAACAAAACACGAGGGCGGACGTACTGTCTAAGCTTAGTTCGGGGAAGGAAAAGGGACAGTTGACGACTGTCGTGCGGCAGGTTCTACTTCAGCCTTCAGTAGAATGTTCAGCGGTATCCAGAGGAGGACAAGACTGGCGTGCAGGAATCAGGGAAATCATGACCCGCCAGGACGAGGGACGGGCGGTAGGTCCGGGCGAAGCCAAGAAGGTCGCTCGGTATCTGGTTGTGGGGGACGACTTGTATAGGAGAGGATTCTCCTCTCCCCTACTAAAATGCTTAGGAGAGGCCGAAGCGCAGTACGTTATGGACGAGCTCCACAATGGCATTTGTGGTCTGCCTACAGGTTGGCGAACGCTAAAAGCCCGGCTACTGAGAGCCGGGTATTACTGGCCCACCATGGAAGCCGATACAAGGACGTTAGTTCAAAAATGCATCCGCTGCCAAGAACATTCCAACAACTCCCACCTACCGCCACACGCCTTACATTCAATATCATCCCCGTGGCCGTTCGCTCAATGGGGAATGGACATTGTAGGACCATTCCCAGTAGGACGGGCACAGAAGAAGTTCCTCTTGGTGGCGGTGGATTACTTCACCAAGTGGGTAGAGGCCGAGCCCTTGGCAACCATCACGGCCGCCCAGGTCCAGAAGTTCTGTTGGAAACTGATATGTCGTTTCGGCCTCCCTCGATCCATCATCACGGATAACGGCCTGCAGTTTATCGACAAAAAACTCGCTGAATTCTTCAAAGGATTGGGGATTAAGCACATCACCAGCTCTGTGGAGCACCCCCAGACGAACGGTCAAGCCAAAGCAATGAACAAGACCATAGTCTCGGAGCTTAAGCGGCGTTTGGGAGAAAAGAAGGGAGCATGGGTGGACGAGCTACCCGAGGTCTTATGGGCATATAGATGCACACCTCATGGAACCACAGGCGAAACCCCTTTCAACCTAACTTATGGTACTGATGCCATGTTGCCGGTTGAACTGGGCGAACCGTCTTTACGACGGCAAATTGAAGACTTGAACCTCAACGACCAAGAGCTAAGAATCGAGTTAGACTCCCTGGACGAGCGGCGAGACCGGGCGGCACTGAGGGCTGAAGCATGCAAGCGCATGGTTGAAAGAAAGTACAACTCCAAGGTCCGGCCAAGAAGCTTCCAGGAGGGGAATCTAGTGTGGAGAAAAGCGGGCGACGCCCGCCGAAACCCAGCACACGGAAAGCTCGCGGCCAAGTGGGAAGGGCCATTTCGGATAGTGGAGGCCCTTGGAAACGGGGCTTACAGGCTGGAACGCACGGACGGACATCCCATCCCCAACACTTGGAACGCCACGCATTTAAAGTTTTACTTTAGTTGATTCCCATGACTTGATTTAATGTACCCCCACGATTAATGAATCAAGATATCTATTTTCTCCTATGAAGCTAACTTCACTTTGTAGATATCTAATCGAAAAAGTGTGTTCCAACGAGAGCGAAGGACTGTCCGTCCCAGTAAGCCTAAGCTGGTAAAAAGAGTGTTCCAACGAGAACAACTCTCAGCTTGGCCGGGCAAGAGAGCAAAAGACCGTCCGACCCAGTAAGCCCAAGCTGGTAAAAAGAGTGTTCCAACGAGAACAACTCTCAGCTTGGCCGGGCAAGAGAGCGAAGGATCGTCCGTCCCAGTAAGCCCAAGCTGGTAAAAAGAGTGTTCCAACGAGAATAACGCTCAGCTTGGCCGGGCAAGAGAGCGAAGGACCGTCCGTCCCAGTAAGCCCAAGCTGGTAAAAAGAGTGTTCCAACGAGAACAACTCTCAGCTTGGCCGGGCAAGAGAGCAAAAGACCGTCCGTCCCAGTAAGCCCAAGCTGGTAAAAAGAGTGTTCCAACGAGAACAACTCTCAGCTTGGCCGGGCAAGAGAGCGAAGGACCGTCACCCAAGCTGGTAAAAAGAGTGTTCCAACGAGAACAACTCTCAGCTTGGCCGGGCAAGAGAGCGAAGGACCGTCCATCCCAGTAAGCCCAAGCTGGTAAAAAGAGTGTTCCAACGAGAACAACTCTCAGCTTGGCCGAGCAAGAGAGCGAAGGACCGTCCGTCCCAGTAAGCCCAAGCTGAAAAAGAGTGTTCCAACGAGAACAACTCTCAGCTTGGCCGGGCAAGAGAGCGAAGGACCGTCCGTCCCAGTAAGCCCAAGCTGGTAAAAAGAGTGTTCCAACGAGAACAACTCTCAGCTTGGCCGGGCAAGAGAGCAAAAGACCGTCCGTTCCAGTAAGCCCAAGCTGGTAAAAAGAGTGTTCCAACGAGAACAACTCTCAGCTTGGCCGGGCAAGAGAGTAAAAGACCGTCCGTCCCAGTAAGCCCAAGCTGGTAAAAAGAGTGTTCCAACGAGAACAACTCTCAGCTTGGCCGGGCAAGAGAGCGAAGAACCATCCGTCCCAGTAAGCCCAAGCTGGTAAAAAGAGTGTTCCAACGAGAACAACTCTCAGCTTGGCCGGGCAAGAGAGCGAATGACCGTCCGTCCCAGTAAGCCCAAGCTGAAAAAGAGTGTTCCAACGAGAACAACTCTCAGCTTGGCCTGGCAAGAGAACGAAGGACCGTCCATCCCAATAAGACCAAGCTCGTAAAAGAGTGTTCCAACGAGAACAACTCTCAGCTTGGCCGGGCAAGGGAAGCAAGGGACCGACCGTCCCATTAAGAGCAAACAGGCGAAGAAGGGTTCCTTCAGGGACCACTCTCAATTCGTTTAAGTAATGGAGCGAAAGCAAAAAAATCCAAAAGCCAAGCGTTAACGTCTACCCGGGAAAGTAAGGGCAATCCTCACCCCGGCCGGACCATTATTAAAACTAGTTAACTTGATAAAAATAAAGGCGCACAAAAGGAAACATGCAAAATTGGAAAAGGTAACTGTGTATCAATCATTTGCGCTAAAAGGCGCCCAAATTTACAAAAGGACCGTCCGGCCAACCTCTGGACAATCCAAGACGTTGGACGGACGGCCACAACATACACATCAAAAAATGATGAAAGAAAAGAAACACCTAACTATCCCCCCCAGCACCAGCCTCTACAGTCGGCTCATCCTCCTCGGCCGCCATCAGATCTACCAGGACTCCATCCACGACGTCCTTTTCAATATCCACGCCGAGGGAATATGGCTCGGGAATGCCCGCTAAAAGGGACACCTGGCGAAGAGCTTTGTTGAAGCCTTCCTCATGTTCAAACATGGTTGTGGACTCCAACTCTGCAATCTGCTCCTTGGCCTTGGCCAATTCCAGGGTAAGCGCCTCGTTTGCCTTGATGCGCTCGGCCTCGGCGTCCTTTAAACGAGCCACCTCCGCCTTAAGCTGGAGACCTTCCTCCTCCATACGTTCTTGCTCGCCCCGGGCGGCTGTCAAACTTTCGGTGGCCTCCTCCTTGGTCTTTACAAGATCGGCCTCCAGCTGCTCGATCTTCTTATCATATTCATCTTGGTTGAGGATCATCTCTTCCAAGGTCTGCTGAAGGGAGGCCGAGTTTTTCTTCTCTTTATCGAGCTCGGCACGAATCTCCGCCAGCCCCGGGCGATCAGCGAACTCCTTCAGGTACCATGCCAAGGCGGACGTCCGGGTAGACATCTCCAGCATGGCGTTGGTCAGCTCCAACTCAGAGAGAGGCTCTATGAGCGCCCGTTGGGAGGAACTCATGTGAAATTTAGCCCGGTCACTCATGCTGAAAGCGGGGCTAAAAGCGCCGCCCGGTAAAGGGACGGCCGGGGCTTTCCCCCGGTCTTTCTCCTTGTCTTTGCCCTTCCGGGCCTTCTTTGAAGCTGAACGAGATGAGGAACCCTCTTTATCTCTACGCCCCTCCGCAGCAGGATCTTTTCTTTTGCGCTTTAAGAGATCAGCGGAGGCAGTGGCCGCCTCGGACGACGGGTCCACCTGGGCGGTCACCAACTCTTAGGGGGGGGGGGGGGGTTGGGAGGCGGCACCTCTATGTTCGAACTCCCAGTCTTGTTGGTAAGGGGGACTCCGGACTTTGAAGTTATACGCACTGCCGCCTGGCGGCCGCCCAAGGGAAGGGGACGGGGCACATTCGGAACACTCGTCGGCCGGGCGGTCAACGAACTGGCCCCGGACTTCTTCCTGGTGGCGATGAAGTTGGATTTGCGGGGACCTGGAGCCGTCATTAGTTCTGCAGAAAATAAAACAATTCAGAAAAATTAACGTCAGTATACGAAAAACAAACACACCCAATGTGACAAAACCATACCGAACGCCTTTGGTCCACAATCCTCGAGACTAAGGCATTCGACCAAGTGACGGGCGGAAATCCGGCGGGGGAGGGCGTTAATGGTCCGCACGGCCTCTAGGTCGGGTGCTGTCAAGGCCCCTATAGAAGTCGCCTTTATTCGTTGAGGTTCCCTCGTCCAATAAAATGGGAACAACGGCCTCCCTTCCTCATCAGAAAATTCGTGGAGGCCGGCTTTATCAATGATTATTTTGAAGTAGTGTTGTTTAAAATTCTTGAAAGAATCAGAGAAGGGGCGAAACAGGGTCCTGTCCCGAACTAACGTGAAGGATACCCAGCCGCCAGAGGGAGAAGGGCGGACTTCGAAATAATAGAAGAAGACCGGGATGGTGGGAGTGACGCCCACAGCTAAACACATCGCCAGGAACGCCTGCACGGCCGCCCAAGAGTTTGGGTGCACCTGCGTGGGAGCCACATTGACTTCTTGAAGAATGGCCGTTTGAAACTTGGTAAAGGGCACCCGAACAAAAAGATGAGTGAAGAAGGTCACATACATGAAGAAGAAATCGTATGGACTCGACCTTCCGTCATGGAAGACCTTTTCATTTAATAAACTCACCCCGACACGAATCAACCTCGAGTCCTCTATATCCCGAACGATATGGGTACGGCGGACCCTCCACTCCAACTCCTTGTGGAGACCATAGCAGGAAGCATACAGGTTAGGGTCATGAGGAACCCACTCGGACGCCACTACCCCCTGACCGCGCGGCTCGAAAGGAGACCCGACTATACGAACACCGCCTTTGAGCAGGAACAGAGGCTTGCCATGGAAGATTCGGTCGCCCGTCGAAACCAGTAACTCATGGTCCGTCCCAGAAGACCCAACCGCCTCATCCAGAAAGTGAGAAGAAACCGAGCTAAGAGAATCGCCGCCGTCGCCCCTCGCCGACCCCTCCCGGACTCCACCCGACGACCCAGAACATGACTCAACGGAAACAGTTGTCATTTATTACCTGAGGGAAAAAGAATTTGAAATCTTGAATAATGAAGATAAGTGAAAATGACCTCGTCTAATCCGCTATTTATAGGAAAAATTTGGTAACCGTTGGGCGCGTCCCAGCCGTCCAGATCTAGCACGACCAACGCTCCGGATTTGGCGACGCTTCGCCTTCCAACAATGAGAACGCGCCACGTGTTTTCCCGCCTAAAATCCAAACCCAAAAGCCCACTGGATATAGCCCAATTGCGGATTCCTGGCCCAACACACGCCATACTCAAAATCCTACGTGCACTACGCGCACTAGGACTTGGGGGGCTTGTGTACCAGTTGGAGCCGGGCGCCGTACGAAAGGACTGTCCGGCTGTTTCGATGACCGTCCGCCCAAGGGATATAGTGGAGCCCACTACAACTGGTAAACGACAATGCCTATACGCAATCGTGATAGAGGTGCTCATACATCGAAGTAGAAGGTATACCATAGATGCCCGTCCGCCCAACTGGATAAATGTCAAGGATTGAACCTAGAACCGGTATAAACTCTCCTATACTAGCGAGCACCAGGCGCCGCACCGCACAATGAGACTCTCCTGACCCTTTCATAGCAAAAAGAGAAACCTACTAGCTGGGTAGAACCTCTGTTTGGAAGGGAAACTTTGAAGAGCTCACGTGGAGCTCCATCATCACAAGATAGCCCCGCACTCCCTACACTCACAAAGGGCGCCCTTCAAGAAAACACCGAGAAAGCCACTGCGTCAAATCTTCTCTAGTTTGGTAGGTTACCCAAAGTCCTACGTCCACTACGTGCACTAGGACTTGGGGGGCTTGTGTATCCGCAAGGGCCGGGCGCCGTACGGGAGGAACCCACGTGGGCGGACGCCCATGTCGCATGCCGCGTTCTCCATGCTCACAAAAGTGTTCAAGAGATACTGGGACGGAACGCATATGATCACAGCGTTGAGGCCCTCCTTCTAGCGCCCGAGTTCTATACGTGTGAGGCGGACGCCCGTATCACATGGGCGTCCGCCCATATGTATGTCTATCACGGGGGCGGACGCCCAAATACTAATCAGCGTAAATTAAGGTAAAGTGACCTGGCTTAAAGGTAAGTTGAAATTAGAAGCTATTGGGCTGTTTTGGGCCGAGATTAACTTTTCACTAATCCCAAGCCCATAGCGAAAACTATAAATACAGGTCCACGGTGAGTGGTAGATAGGTTACATTGAATGCACATTTATTGCTATCCCTGAGAAAAGCCATTGCTCTGAAACTGACTTTGGCATCGGAGAATCTTTTGCAGGTCTCCACCCCTCGGGATTGAGAAAAGGACTGGAATTGAAATAGAAGACCAGCTAGCTGGACCAATTGGCAGGAGGACTTGGAGCTTTGGAACAGCACAGCCCTACACATCCGAAACAATAATTTTAGAGGATGGTGAACCCTACATGAAAATATGACAAATGTAAAAGCATGAAAATCTTTATTTAATGTATGAAAACACCAAAAAAAAAGAAGAAATTTCTGAATAATATAGATTAACGAAATAAGTCTCTTAAATATAGAAAAATCAGAAAAAAAAACTTAAAAAAACTAGAAAATAGATAGTAAATGAAGGAATTTTAAGAATTTTAAAAAAAGAAATAGTCTATTCATAATTATAAATTATGATTTTTTTAAAGATTTGTAAGTCTATATGCTACAATTTTTTCATAGAACCACAATCTATTAAATACTATAGATTACACTTTTTGAACCGTATCCTAACTAGGGATGGCAAAAAAATTCATGCCAGCAGATATTCGCGGATAAAATCTGCGATGGACAGTTGATATCCGCGAATATTTACTACCCGCAACCCGCGGGTAGCGGATATTTTAATACTCGCTTATAAATGGGTCGGGTGTAGGTATTATACTATCTGTACCCGCGGATATCCGCTACCCGCAAAAAATAAAAATAAAAATCTAATTTATATTTTATTAAATTTAATTTAATTAAAATTAACATTAATTTATATTTTACAAGATTAAATTTAATTAAAATTGAATTTAAATTTATATTATATTTTATATATTTTTTGTAATTCTATTTAAATTTTATTTTAATAATTTATTAAAATATATTTTTTTAAATATTTGCGGATATACACGGGTTTTAAAATACCCACGGATATTTTTTAAGCGGAAATCCGTGCGGGTAGCGGGTAGATTGTTTTTTGTCAGGTCAGGTTGCGGTAAGCACTATCCATGCCCGACCCGACCCGTTGCCATCCCTAATCCTAACCCATCACTTTTTATCTATATATCGATATACATTAACTGTAATTTAATATCGAATGTAACCGTAACCATATTCATTTATTACACTATGTTAGTAATGATTATGTGTGTTCATTAAAAGAAAAATTAACATTAATAATAATCTAATTATCTTTGATCATACTTTTTATTTTGTAAATTTAAAATACTTAGTAATTTCTTTAATGATAATTACATATAAAAGTTAACTTAATTCAAACAAAATTTATAGAATTAAAAATTTTATAATAAGACTGTAAGTTTTATTCTTTTTATACTCACTAGTGCAAAATAGGGATAAGAACACGGGTCATACGTCTCGATTTTTAGAAAACCAAAACATATGTAAAGGTGGTGACATTTTTGCAATTTCGACGAACTTATATGCCTCGGTGGTAGAAAAACTGAAGCATAAAAACCAAATTAACTCGATTAAAAAAAATCGAGACCTAATGTTCTGCCATGTCCCACCTAAAAGTGGTTAATTTTTTGAAATTTTCCTACTACCTCGATGATGAGTCAATATTTTGTTCACTTCACTTAGTCTATTGTGCTAGAATTAGTCGGGGAATTGTGCTTAATTGTCCAGTATTTTCCCGTTTTTCATAATTATGCTTAATCTGACCGATAATTCTTATTTTGATTAATTTGAATTATCTATCATTAATTATTTGTATTATTATTTACAGGCAAATTATTGGGTAATAATTTGTTATATTTGGAGGGCATATGGCTGCTGCATCCGGCTTTAGGAGAGGAAAGTTTTAAGATCAATTTATTTTTTTTTAGAAAGTTGGTGTGCTTGGTAATTCATTCACGTGGAAGCACATGGTTCAACTTTGGGCTGCTGCCACGTCCATGGGGAACGCCATAATCATTATGTTCTTGGTTTGGAACGTGGTTTTCAATGGAGGAATGAAAAGAATGTTCGCTGATTTTTCATGGCAGAGGCGCAAGACCTTGTTGGAATAGGAAGCATTGATCACGGCCTTGCAGTAGCATGTCATGACCTATACCATTCTAAAGCTGCATTCACAAGGCATGTACATCCAGGAAAATCCAGCAAAGAGTGCACACGGTGATGAGGAAATGGAGAGTTCTATTCTTCATAAAGTGAAGCAAGCATGGCACGGCAAAATGGCTGGAAGTAAAGAAGGAAGACTGTCACGGCCTGCACCAGCTCCGGAAAGTAGCAGCTCACCCATTCCATCTCAGCAGCTCAAGGCCAGCAGCTGCAGCCAATCCACCTTCCAGTTTCAACAACATTCCAGTTTTGGAAAGGCAGCAACGTTCCAGCAGAGGAAGGCAGACGTCCATGCAGCTTGGGAGACAACACACAACAAGAATTTCACGTGGGTGTATGGGTGTAAGTGGAGCAGAATTTTGGTCAGGAAAGCACATGGGTCAGACCTCTTTTCTTGGCTGAAATAAAATGCATGATGACAAGGAAGCCACTCACATGAAAAACACCATATGAACCAAGGAAGAAAGTGGAAAGCACATAGTTAATTGGCAGCATGGGCAACTCCACTCCACACTCACGGTCCACTCATTTATTTCTTTATAACCATGTGCACACAAGAATGAATTTTCATTGTTTAAAAAATGCATAAAAATGCTGAAGAGTGCAGCACACTTCACGGCCTAGGCCAGCCAGCACATGGAGGAATCTCCTTTCTCTTTTAAGAAGAAGTGGTAGGCACCACAATAAAAAATAGGGGACCACCACTTGCTGAAAAGAGATCACGCACATGGAAAAGGGATACAGCAGAAGAAGCTCACGGCCAATTCCAAAATGCAAAGTGCTTGTAATGTTATTGCTGAAATAAAATAAAGCACACGGCCCCTCATTAGTTTTGCACATCCAAAGAGCAATTAATTGAAGAAAGTGGGGGCCACCACTTGTGAAGTGTACGTGAATGAAGAGGCTTCATTTATTGAATGGATGGAAGAAAAAGCAACTCCACTTTCACGGCCCACATACAAAGAAGCTTTTGGATTTTAAATTGGAAAATTGAGTGTTGTGGAATGGTATAAGCACACGGTCTCCTGGAGCTGCAAGCAAGAAGAGAGTTGGGACGTGCTACAGCAGCTGCACCATTAAACTCTTCATTCATCAAGGCCCACTAAAAGAAGGGCAACCCTTGTGCACATGACCATCCAGCAAACAGAAAAAGGGGCAGCATGTGAAGCAGAGAAAACGCTCTCCATGCAACACTCCTCATCACGGTCCAGCTGCCACCTAGGGAGAAAGGGCTTCACGGCCATGGCAGCGAGGAGAACAACAGTTTTGAAGCAATCCAGCAACAAAGAAGGAGCTGTCACGGCTGTTAGAAGAAAAGAGAATGGACCGAGAATGGAGAGAGAAGCATGCAGCTGTGTGAAGAGAAGCCGGAATTGGAGCTGGCTTGGAGAGAGCTTCACGGCCTTTCACGGTCTGCACCCCCACGTTCCAGCAGCATCCTCCCATCCAAAAGCAGATCACGGACCAGCAAAGAAAACTCACGTCCAGCAACTACAAAGTGTGAAGCAAAGGGCTGGATTGAAGGAGATGGTGTGCACTGTTTTATTTCAGCTGGAAGACATGGATGGTTGCAAAGCAAGAAGGAGTATATCAGCTGGTCTACCAAAGAAGAAGAGGTCACGGCTGTGCACAAATTGAAGAAAGGGTGCTGAAGACTTTCCCAGACATAACAGTCCAGCACGTTGGGAGATGCAGCAGGGAATTAGTTTTCTTCTTACAACCCAACACACAGCAGCAGCTTACAGATCAACTCACGATGCAGCACAGAAAGTAGAAGTTCACGGCAAAGTGATGAACAAGATGACAAGCGTAGGTGAAAAATGGAGGGCCCTCATCCTATTTTCTCACGGGAACAAATTGGGAGATGCTCACGGGAGGAGACTATTGGTGAGAGAATTGGCTATAAAATGGAGAAGCATCCAGGAGAGAAAAGGGGAGTAGACAGTAGGAGTAGGAGTAGGGTAGAGGTTTTCCCGTTTTCTGTTCTGAGTAATTTCCCCCTCCCCTTTGGGGAGGTTTGGGTCTGTTTTCATTTTACGGTGTTCTTAATTGATGTTCTATAATTTTCTCTTTTCTGTAATGGACTTCTGTTAAATTTCCAGTTTCATTTCCATTTCCAGTGCTGAACTTCCAGGTCTGTTTCTGTTGAACGTTTAATTTCTGCGCAAGTTTTAATTTCTGTTGTATGCTTTCTGCGGATTAATCTTCTACTGCTGTTTTACTCTCTGCGATTTTAAGATTCTGCTGATGATTTCACTCTGCAAATTTAAATTCAATGATCTTGAAATTTCGTTTTCTGTATTCTGCTGCAAAGTTTCTGTTTCTGTTTTTACTGTTCGAAATTTACTGCTTTCTGAATAATACATTTTCTGCAAACTGATCTTTGAATTTTATGTTTTCTGAATCTACCGTCTTCTGAATTTACGTTTTTCTGCAAGTTTACTGTTTCTGTTGCTTCAATTTTAATTTTCGTTTTTACTGCTTCAAATTGGTTTTTTTTTTCTGTTTTAATTTCGTTTTTTTTTTACTGTTCCAATTTCATTTGCACTGTAATTTAATTTTCTGTTCAAAAACCAACACAATCAAACCCCCCCACTTCGTGTAAAAATCTGAGACTGAACCACTAAAATTGGTCCTTGAGAGACGACCTAGGAGTCACCTCCTAGTCTATACTGCATTCTTTTATGCACAAACTTTTGTGAGCGGTGCGACCCGTTCGTCAAAAAATGGCGCCGCTGCCGGGGACCAATGAAGGTTCAGTTTTAGATTTTTGTTCTGTTAATATTTGTTCTGTTAATATGTGTGTTTTGTGTGTTTCGTGTTTCATATTTTTGTAGGCGACAACGACACCTTCAGCAAATTTTGGCGGCGTTGTCACTTCAGTTCCAGGTTTTTTGTTTTAGATTTTTGTTGTGTTTTTCGATTATGTTGTGTTAATATATGTTTTGTCTTTTATATTTTTATTGTGTTATGTTCTGTATTTAGTTGTTATTAAAAAAAAAATTTAAAATTAAAAAAAAAAAAATTATTGATGTTCTGTCTTGTGTGTGCTTGTAGCATGTATAAATGTGTTTTGTTTTATCTGATTCGTAATTTTTAGTTTTTAGTTTTTACTTTTTATTTTTCCATGTCTACCTATTTTAATGTTGTGAATAATGCTTATTCTGCCAATGTCTGTGATTATGATTCTTATTCTGCATATTACTTTGATTTTAAATCTGCTGATTTTTATGATGAGAACAATATGTTCCATCATCCAATTTCTGAGAGCTCTCTTTGGGAGCCAGTTCAGCAATATCAGAGTCAGCAGTATAATGCTTCTGCCCAAACAACTCTTCAGCCGTCAACTTCTGAACCTACATTGAAGGAGTTACTAGAGCAGATGACAATGCAGAACATTCAGTTTCAGAAAGGGAACATGCAGTTCAAGCAAGAGAGCATGGAGTTCCAGCAGGAAACTCAAGCTGCCATGCAGAATCTGAGTGATCAGATCAGGCAGATGGCCACTCTTGTACCTGAGGAGACTGATGAAAATTTTGAGGACCAGGCAGATACGAGCAGTACTTTTGAGACAGGTAGACCACCTTCACCTTCCCACACTCTAGAAATCTTCAAGGAAGAGGAGGTAAGCATACCACAATTTGATTATTCTGTTGATTGTGATGATGAGCGGTATGCTAATGATTATATTGTTGCTGAGTCTGATTTTAATTTTTCCTCTGTGCATGATGAGAATTGCTTTTTACTATCACATTCAAATGTTTATTCTCCATGCACTGAACATGAATATGAGTCTGGGGTTGATAATGCATGTAATTTTAAAATTGATTCATGTTCTGAGGATGTATCTGAGGTTCAGCTTGTTACACTGGATTTGGGTGTTTTACCTCTGCATGAAATTTCGGTGGAACCATTTTGCACTAACCCTATTGCAGGAGGTACAATTGAATTTGACCAATATGCACCCACAGTGGAAGACAAAGGTGCCACCGCTCACCAAAGTTTCAACAACAATAGGCACCTGCTGAACCTGCTCATCAACAATAACTGCATAAATCCAGCAGTGGAAAACATTTCACTGCTTGATCAAATTTGGAGGATGAAGCAGTTCGTCCTCAAAACTTCCTTGCTGGATTCTGAAGACATCTCCCTGAAAGTCCAAAATTGGCAGCTTCCACCATAACCTACGGGAGTTTGCATTTTCTTTCTCTCCCTTTTTCCTACTTTTATTGCATTTTCTTTCTCTCCCTTTTTCCTACTTTTATTGCATTTGTCCATAATATGTTTCCTGTTTTGATTGCTGATGACATGACTAGAACACATTGAGGACAATGTGTAGTTTAAGTGTGGTCTATTGGGAGAGATTCTGAATTTTTCTTTATTTTGTGTGTTAAATTTTTTGTTTTGTGATAAATTTTTTCTGTTTTAAGTGGTTTTTAGCGTGTTTTGTGTGCAATAAATTTTACATTTTTCTCTTGATTTCTGGAGTTTGTCTAAGTTGTAGATTTTTCCTTCACTTCATTGATACTTAGTTTGAAATCCTTGCTTTTCTCTGCTTGGAAAGATGATTATGCGTTTGAGAGGTTGATTTGATTGTGACAAACACCCTGAGTGAGATTTGAGCCACTTAATGTTCTTTCTTGTGTGTGACATGTATCTTGATTGCTTGCACATATGCCTTGGCTTGATTCTTTTTGATAATTCTTGATGGATATGCATGTTTAGAAAATGATAAAGGCATTTTATTTCTTGAGCCTTGTTAGCCAAATAAGCCTACCCTGTTATTATCCTTTGATAACCCCTTTGAGCCTATACTGTATTCATTTCTTTGATTTGAAGCTCATACACTGGCCCTAAGTGAAAAACCATGATTACCTTAACCTTAGGGAAGTCTGGAGCTATAGAAGTATTTTGTGAATAAGTGTGGTCTCCTTGGGAATTCTGATAAATTGGCTAGTTGGTTCCTCATCATGTTTTGGAAGTATGATTTATATCCTGTTGTGTGATAAAGAGAGAAAAGAAAAGAGACAGGATGGAAAAAAAAATTTTGATGAGAAAAAGAGAAAATATTGAAAAATAATTCTGTGAATAATGGAGTCAAGAAAAGGATTGAAATAGAGTTTTGGGTGTTATTTGACTATTTTTACACTTGTTCCCCGCTCCTTTATTTCTGTTGAATTACAGCTACTTATCCCTATTTATCCTCCCCTGTCCTTGGCCCCATTACAACCCTGAAAAGACCTTTTGATTTAAATATGCATGATTCTGAGAATTAATTTTAGAGGCTTGCCAAATCTATTTGTGTTTGCTTTCTTGAGATCATCGAGTTGACATTGCTTATCCCATACACTTGAGAGAAACACTGATAAGCGCATCTGTGAGGTCTGTCACTTTTGATTCATCTTCTCAATTTAATTGATCATTTTGTCCTACTTTGAATTACTTGAATAATTTTATGAGTATCTGCTTTCTTTAAATTTTGTATTAGATATTATCTACATCTTTTTCTTTGTCCAGAATTTTTGAGAACTGTGAAAATCTGTTTATTTTTCGTACGAGTCTTTGTTTACTGTCTACTGAGTCTGTCACTTTCCTAATCTCCTTTAAAAATATTCCCTGATCTATGTCTTAATTTTGCCCAGGAGTGCAAAAGATTAAGTGTGGTCTATTTTGATGAGTCAATATTTTGTTCACTTCACTTAGTCTATTGTGCTAGAATTAGTCGGGGAATTGTGCTTAATTGTCCAGTATTTTCCCGTTTTTCATAATTATGCTTAATCTGACCGATAATTCTTATTTTGATTAATTTGAATTATCTATCATTAATTATTTGTATTATTATTTACAGGCAAATTATTGGGTAATAATTTGTTATATTTGGAGGGCATATGGCTGCTGCATCCGGCTTTAGGAGAGGAAAGTTTTAAGATCAATTTATTTTTTTTTAGAAAGTTGGTGTGCTTGGTAATTCATTCACGTGGAAGCACATGGTTCAACTTTGGGCTGCTGCCACGTCCATGGGGAACGCCATAATCATTATGTTCTTGGTTTGGAACGTGGTTTTCAATGGAGGAATGAAAAGAATGTTCGCTGATTTTTCATGGCAGAGGCGCAAGACCTTGTTGGAATAGGAAGCATTGATCACGGCCTTGCAGTAGCATGTCATGACCTATACCATTCTAAAGCTGCATTCACAAGGCATGTACATCTAGGAAAATCCAGCAAAGAGTGCACACGGTGATGAGGAAATGGAGAGTTCTATTCTTCATAAAGTGAAGCAAGCATGGCACGGCAAAATGGCTGGAAGTAAAGAAGGAAGACTGTCACGGCCTGCACCAGCTCCGGACAGTAGCAGCTCACCCATTCCATCTCAGCAGCTCAAGGCCAGCAGCTGCAGCCAATCCACCTTCCAGTTTCAACAACATTCCAGTTTTGGAAAGGCAGCAACGTTCCAGCAGAGGAAGGCAGACGTCCATGCAGCTTGGGAGACAACACACAACAAGAATTTCACGTGGGTGTATGGGTGTAAGTGGAGCAGAATTTTGGTCAGGAAAGCACATGGGTCAGACCTCTTTTCTTGGCTGAAATAAAATGCATGATGACAAGGAAGCCACTCACATGAAAAACACCATATGAACCAAGGAAGAAAGTGGAAAGCACATAGTTAATTGGCAGCATGGGCAACTCCACTCCACACTCACGGTCCACTCATTTATTTCTTTATAACCATGTGCACACAAGAATGAATTTTCATTGTTTAAAAAATGCATAAAAATGCTGAAGAGTGCAGCACACTTCACGGCCTAGGCCAGCCAGCACATGGAGGAATCTCCTTTCTCTTTTAAGAAGAAGTGGTAGGCACCACAATAAAAAATAGGGGACCACCACTTGCTGAAAAGAGATCACGCACATGGAAAAGGGATACAGCAGAAGAAGCTCACGGCCAATTCCAAAATGCAAAGTGCTTGTAATGTTATTGCTGAAATAAAATAAAGCACACGACCCCTCATTAGTTTTGCACATCCAAAGAGCAATTAATTGAAGAAAGTGGGGGCCACCACTTGTGAAGTGTACGTGAATGAAGAGGCTTCATTTATTGAATGGATGGAAGAAAAAGCAACTCCACTTTCACGGCCCACATACAAAGAAGCTTTTGGATTTTAAATTGGAAAATTGAGTGTTGTGGAATGGTATAAGCACACGGTCTCCTGGAGCTGCAAGCAAGAAGAGAGTTGGGACGTGCTACAGCAGCTGCACCATTAAACTCTTCATTCATCAAGGCCCACTAAAAGAAGGGCAACCCTTGTGCACATGACCATCCAGCAAACAGAAAAAGGGGCAGCACGTGAAGCAGAGAAAACGCTCTCCATGCAACACTCCTCATCACGGTCCAGCTGCCACCTAGGGAGAAAGGGCTTCACGGCCATGGCAGCGAGGAGAACAACAGTTTTGAAGCAATCCAGCAACAAAGAAGGAGCTGTCACGGCTGTTAGAAGAAAAGAGAATGGACCGAGAATGGAGAGAGAAGCATGCAGCTGTGTGAAGAGAAGCCGGAATTGGAGCTGGCTTGGAGAGAGCTTCACGGCCTTTCACGGTCTGCACCCCCACGTTCCAGCAGCATCCTCCCATCCAAAAGCAGATCACGGACCAGCAAAGAAAACTCACGTCCAGCAACTACAAAGTGTGAAGCAAAGGGCTGGATTGAAGGAGATGGTGTGCACTGTTTTATTTCAGCTGGAAGACATGGATGGTTGCAAAGCAAGAAGGAGTATATCAGCTGGTCTACCAAAGAAGAAGAGGTCACGGCTGTGCACAAATTGAAGAAAGGGTGCTGAAGACTTTCCCAGACATAACAGTCCAGCACGTTGGGAGATGCAGCAGGGAATTAGTTTTCTTCTTACAACCCAACACACAGCAGCAGCTTACAGATCAACTCACGATGCAGCACAGAAAGTAGAAGTTCACGGCAAAGTGATGAACAAGATGACAAGCGTAGGTGAAAAATGGAGGGCCCTCATCCTATTTTCTCACGGGAACAAATTGGGAGATGCTCACGGGAGGAGACTATTGGTGAGAGAATTGGCTATAAAATGGAGAAGCATCCAGGAGAGAAAAGGGGAGTAGACAGTAGGAGTAGGAGTAGGGTAGAGGTTTTCCCGTTTTCTGTTCTGAGTAATTTCCCCCTCCCCTTTGGGGAGGTTTGGGTCTGTTTTCATTTTACGGTGTTCTTAATTGATGTTCTATAATTTTCTATTTTCTGTAATGGACTTCTGTTAAATTTCCAGTTTCATTTCCATTTCCAGTGCTGAACTTCCAGGTCTGTTTCTGTTGAACGTTTAATTTCTGCGCAAGTTTTAATTTCTGTTGTATGCTTTCTGCGGATTAATCTTCTACTGCTGTTTTACTCTCTGCGATTTTAAGATTCTGCTGATGATTTCACTCTGCAAATTTAAATTCAATGATCTTGAAATTTCGTTTTCTGTATTCTGCTGCAAAGTTTCTGTTTTTGTTTTTACTGTTCGAAATTTACTGCTTTCTGAATAATACATTTTCTGCAAACTGATCTTTGAATTTTATGTTTTCTGAATCTACCGTCTTCTGAATTTACGTTTTTCTGCAAGTTTACTGTTTCTGTTGCTTCAATTTTAATTTTCGTTTTTACTGCTTCAAATTGGTTTTTTTTTTCTGTTTTAATTTCGTTTTTTTTTTAATGTTCCAATTTCATTTGCACTGTAATTTAATTTTCTGTTCAAAAACCAACACAATCAAACCCCCCCACTTCGTGTAAAAATCTGAGACTGAACCACTAAAATTGGTCCTTGAGAGACGACCTAGGAGTCACCTCCTAGTCTATACTGCATTCTTTTATGCACAAACTTTTGTGAGCGGTGCGACCCGTTCATAGATCCTCTAACCCGAGGCATAAACGTTCCGAAATCCAAAAGGGTGATTTACCCTAATTTCATTTTGAAGACTTGGATATCCTCCACTCTTTTCTCTCCTCATCATGCGAAATCGAGAAACAGCTTAATGTTGGCGGCGAGTGCGGCGAGGCATGGTGAGGTGGCGATGAGTGCAGCGAGGCATGGTGAGGTTGCGGCGAGGTTGCAACAAGGTGGCGGCGAGATCTCTTCTTCCCTTCTTTCTTTTCAGGTTTAGACGCAATTTCACGTAGGGAGGGGGCTTGCCATTGGCGATTCGATTTAGGGTTTCGATTTGGGGCTTGGCGACACTGTGGGAGGTGCGACTCAGACTTCGTTGGCGGTGGATCTCGCCTTCGTAGGGGATGGACCGACAAGGGCGAGGTGATGGAACAACAAAGGCGCGACGATGGACCGACAAGGGAAAGCTGATGGTGCGGCGGTGGTGCCGCGACGAGGGTTTCGTTGGCAGCAAGGGTTTCGTTTTTGGTAGCGAGGGCTTCTGCGTTTTTGGGTTCTCTGCCTTCAGTTTCAAAACTCATCATTCAATTTTATTTTTGTAGATTTTGCCTGCAATATGGAATGTGTGTTGGAGTGATGAGAAGGGGCGAGAAAAGGCACCATGGAGGAAGCCATGGAACCTTTGGAGATCTTGCAAGAAGCACTGAAGGAGAAGAGGTTCTTTGAAGGAGAGATAGGATTGGTAGATATTGCTGCCAATTTCATTGGATATTAGGTTGAAATATTGCAGGAAATTGTTTGCCAAGTTATTGCTGCCAAGATATTGGGTTGAGATATTGTTGCCAAGTTGAGCCAAGAGTTTGTGGATCGCCTGTCATCAAAGAGGGTCTGCCTCCCAGAGATGAATTATTTGTTGTCTTCAAAGCTTGTGTAACCACTCTCTGAACGCACTTCTGCTTCCTTATGCTCCACAAGGTGTGGCAAAAAAAATATAAATAAAAACCACTTTACTGTCTCGGTTCAAATTTCAATTGAGACCGTATAAGACAAGATACTAACTCGGTTTACAACTGAGACATAAGATAAGACTTTTGACCTTGTCAGTATATGCCTCGGTTGAAAAATCGTTGTCTATTATAATCAAAAACAATCGATGTCATTTCCTTATACTATATTAGTGACTAAAAAGAATTTATATGAACCGACTATTTATTCTTTTAAATTTATCTATCAATTTAATTGAAATTTGGTAAGTCATGTTTAAACTTAGTGTTTATATTTATATTAAGTAATATGTAATATATTATAAATATATTTTACTTGATGGAAAATTCCTATTAATTGTTCATTATGGCTCCCAATCAATTTGCTAAGATAATAGATAATTTAATGCTATATAGTTATACTGTGTTATTTTTTGGTTGCACATACAATTTTCTTTAACATGTGATGAATGATCCAAGTGTGGCATGTTAACCAGTGGCGGAGCTAGTTCATTAAGAGGAAGTTTTGGTCTTCCAATTTTTTTTTCACACATATAAATTAATATAAATAAATTTTTTATTATATTTTATATATTTGATATTTCTAAAAAAAATTATTTCTATTTTGACACTTTAAAATATTTTTTAAAGATGATGTCAACCGTCTGTCTTATTTTCCTTCTCACCCAAAGATTTGATAACCTTAGTTTTCTGTTGATAGTTTGGAATGAACAATTTTAAAATCTAAAAATATTTTTGAAGAATTTCTTAAAGGTTACACACAGAAAATTCATTTTGATAACTAATTTTTTGATACTATGTACACCCTTTATCATAACAGTAAGCTTGTGGAAATATTTTTTAAACTATTTTATATAAATACATTTTTAACAAAATACTTTCACCTTAATTAAATTTAAAAAGTATTCATACAAACATTTATTTGAAAAATAAACATGGAGTTGTTTTCTTTAAATGTAATTAACAAACCGTAAGAACCAAAAGTACATAACGACTTGAATCCTCTTTCTAAAGTACCCGACTTAATTGATTTCGTATATTTATCATGATCTATGATGATTTTCATAATATAATAACTTTCAGTTTGATGGTCTTTTTCTTAACACCAACCCACATACATACATACATATATATATATATATATATATATATATATATATATATATATATATATATACATACATATATATATATATATATATATATTTTGTTTTCTTTTATGTATTTAATAACTCAGACGTGTCTTGGTTGTCATTGGACCGCTTAGTCTATTTTCAACCTTTGTGAAAATTTGCACATTACTTTGATGCATTGAAAGAAATAAGCATCTACGAAATTGAATTGGAATATTTTTCAAACCTTACGAAAGATCACATATAGTTTGACATCACGTAGCTCTTCATGGAAATCAAAGTTTGCAGGAAGAAAATTGTTCAAACACCTTTCACTAGTCACTTCAATATGCAGGCCCTGAAACTCACCAACAAGCACATGTTGGCCACCTTTGATGAAAAGGAAAGAGTTTTAGTAAAACTTGAACAGTAAATTATCGACCAACACACCATTATCGAGTAATCATAGTTTGGGATGCATCATACAACCATTTAAGGGACATATAGTCACAGCAGACACAAAACTATAAGATACAGTTCATCACTATTGCATATGATAAACACGCTACTTTCCAATAAAATTCTACCACGTGAATTCATTGAAGTTCGTATATATACCTTTTGTACCACTAATCATCCTCCATTTAAATGTAATCTAATTAATTCATCCACAATTATATAATTTATAAGATTATTTTATCTTATTAAAACATTCTCCCACCTATATATGCGGATAATGAATATGGTGACAACGTAAATCAATGGCCACGCGTCAAGGAAGCAAGTCTCAATCTCATGGTGGAGATGATAGCATTTCTACTGACTCACTTTCTTTTGCTGGCCTCGTTTCTGTTCAAGATCAGCACCCAAAGGTTCCTACTCACTACTACCACCAGGTAAGCAAACAAGACTTCGATTTTGAATTTTCCACCATAACAGACTTAAATTCTAGCGCCAATCCATTCAAAATCACACCTGCTGATGTGCTCATTTCTGATGGAAAAATTCAACCATTTAAACCAAATCAACCTGCCGTCTTAGATCCCCCCATTTCCTTAAGATCATTACTAGCCATTGATCATGCCAATGCTAAGATGTCATGTGGGCAAACAAGGAAATATGGTGACCAACGTGTGAAAGCAAGAAACCATAAAAGCAAAGAAAGGAATGTGACAAGAACGTGGTTTGGCCACAAAGTGTTTAGGTCTTTTCTATCTCCATGCAGGAAATGCCAAGCCACTCAGCCAGGTGCCATCAAAGGACAAAGTGTTCCATGAGAAAAGCTCATCAAGAGATACTCACATGAAGGTTATTATCTCTGTTTAATTCTTCCCTGAAAAAGCAGAAAATTAATGTCGTGGGGAGTTTTGTATTTCAAAATAGTAAAGATCCAGACATTGATGTTGTTCTAGGGATGCTAATGTTTTCTCGGTTTTTAAATGAATTCAATTTTTAAGTACTTGAATGTGAAGTACTTTTACATCGAGACACAGTCTTTCCTGAGTTCTCTTCTCTGCCTCGTTCGTCCATGTTTCTGTCTTCTTTCTTTCTATCGCAGTTAGTAGGTGACTTACTGTTGATCTTCTCAAGTTTAGGATTTACAATTGTGTTTTCGAAGTTATAATAACTTGATTTCTTTTTCTCTAAAAATTGTTATTAACTCACAAATTGTTCCCTTCTTCTTTCAATTGATTACGAATATTGATCCTAAAAAAACCTAATCTTTGTCCTGTATCGTAGATACTCAATGATAAAATAAGAAAATAACCATCAGGCCTCCCTAAAAGATTAAAGATACATTCAGCAATAACAATGCAACTCGATCGTGTACAGAACATAGAACTAAAAACAATATATTATATATTACCAAAATAAGTTTTAGCTAGCAATACTTTCATTATAAGAAAATAGACATTTAGTATAGGCTGATGTTAGCAGGTAAAAGGTCAATATTAAGTAATCAATAATGTTAGATTTGTGTCGTGAATGAATGTCATTCTAAAATCTTAGAGCTAATTCATTAACATTGGCTTTTGAAGACTAATTCTATATATCATTCATGCATTACTGGTCTCGTGTTAGGATGATATAGTGCATAACATAATTAAATATGTCATAAGTGTCTATATTTAAATATGCCCATCTCATTTGATATGTGACTCTAGGCGATCTAGCTGATTATCTGTCGGTGCCGACTATTCGGTAACTTAATAGAATATGATCAAACACTGATTCAAACAAGGTAAATGGATTATTGGGTCCAAGCCCAGACCTATCCAGTTAAAGACCCACAAACATAATAATGTTATTATAAATAGCACAATCATCATATATTCTATTTACGTTCTTATCAATTACACATTTAATACTATGTTGACGTTTAAGGTTGACTTAAGTGTTGGAGGAGTGTCTTTTACACACACAATCCTCATTCATCTTATGGAAGACGAGTACTGACGGAATGAGGATCAACAATTTGGAAAACAAAGGTTGGAGGAGTTTGTGGGAGGTTCAATCTACCAGTATAACATTAGTTTTTACCTTTCCATTAAACTAATTGTACCTAGCTAATTTGCTTTTACCGAAGTTAAATTTGAATATGGATATTAATTCAAAACATCTTGAAATAGGCTTTAAAACCAAAATATTTTGTACTTTAGCTTCAAACATAAATAGCTTAATATAGAAAATTATAGCATAATTGTCTCTACCTCTACCTCTACCTACTTCACTCTCATTATTACTCTTAGTATCACTTTTTTTGTCAACTTGTCTTGTCATTCTTACTAGTCTCTTCACTATTATCAAGAAGAAAATGGTATCAAGGGTGTTGGAGGGATGAAAATAATGTCTTGAAAAGTCTCACGTATCCTAGGATAAGTTAGGGAGTCCGTATTGGTGATTATATAATGACTCTAAGTCCATGGTATTTTTTGGTTCCTGTCAAAAACACTTTAAACTTGTATTTGATTTTTCTTATACTGTTATAGTAGATGTTGAAGTTTAGGTTAAATTCTTACTTTGGAAAGTATGAATGTACTTGGGGTCAAAGGACATGAGAAGGTGATCTATGTGTTGGGAATCCAAGTGCGAGTTCAAGTCTTACATTGGATAGAAATGAGAAAGTAGAGCAATATATAAAGGTGAAAGACCCATTAACCCACTGCCTTAAGGTTTTGGGTAAAGAGTGGTGTTGATCCCTTACATAGTTGGCTCAAATGTTATTGGTGTTTGTGTAGCTCACAGAGAACCTCCTCCTCGATAGACCCAAACAACACAATGTCTTGTACAAACAGACAACAAGTGTGATTTTTCTCTGGATTTGGAGTTTCCATGTATATTCTTATGTATCCTTATGTTGATCTTATTTTTCTGTTAGTTAGGTGATTCTTGGAGATAAAGGCGACAAGTTCTTTATTGATGATGCCTTTTTCTCAACAAAGGGCTTACCTTTTCTTCATCCTTTTGCAATAGACATTAACAAAAAAACAACTTACTATGTCACTAAATCTATGTCCCACGTATAGGCAACAAACGTAAAAAATGTGCGATAACCTTTTTATAAGTCAGACTTAAATTTATGTTTAATGTGTATCCAATAAATATGTATGTTTGATGCTTACAAGTCATACTTAAAGGCGTTTAAAAATAACCTACATCGCCTATTTCTTCTCACTTGCGTGAAGTTCTCTCTCGATGACGGCGACCATTTTATGTTAGCTAGACTTCCATCACTGATCAAAAGTTGCATTTATGGTAATTCTCATGTGTGATTACCTGGGAAACATCTTTCCATTTGAATATTTTTTTTCATTGAAGTTAGTTTCTCATCCTTCTTGATATATCGCGTGACTATTTTTTGGGTAAACTTAATCATTGATATGAGTGAATGTTCTTCTTGTTTGTCCTGAATAAAGTTTTATGATTTTTTGTTTATATTAAATGTTTGATTAATTTTAAATATATTAGATGAAGAAGGAGGAGAAGGAGGAGAAGGAGAAGAAGAAAGAAAGAAAAAGAAAAAAAGAAAAAAAAAGAAATTTGGTGCAAATCTGAAAAAAAAAATCATGTAAATTTAAATCAATTATAAATGCAATAAAAATAAATTTATGTTTTTTTATTAAGTTGACAAATATAAATTTATTTCTCACATAATCACGTTTGACTTACAAGAGACGTAAAAACACCTAAAATAACATATGCAATTTTTTTTTATTAGTGATTATTATTACATTATGTCCAGGTCTTCTTCTCTTAGGCGACATTGGATTGGAAATATAAGGTCTTCTTCTCTAATGAGGCTTCATCGTGTTGAAAATAGAAGGCCCATAATAAGAAAAAAGTTGGAGAACTGGTAATAAGGTAGATAAATATACAAGGTTCAATTCTACACTTAATGCTAACTCTGCCATGCAACTTTCACTTTAAGCTTTTGTTGAATTAGATATGTATTATGATAGAGGAAGTTGTTGAAGATATTTTTTGTCATGAGAAAATTATTAATAAATCTAATTTTATTAAAAATATTAGAGATCGAAAGATTTTAATATGAATTTTTATTCTTGATCCCTACTTCTCTTTTAAACTAATGATCATTTTATTTTTGAGTATTCTTCGTTCAAGAAAATATACTGCACAGAAAAGTCACCAATGACACTTCTTCAATTCTGATATACACTTAAATTGGAGTATTTTTCTTCTCATTTCAACACTTTTTCGATTCTTGAATCAACGAAAGAGGAACTCCATTAGCTATGGCTTCATAATTAATTATCGCTAGTAACACAGAAGGATATGACACTGATTACTTTTGGATTATGGCTGGAGTTTCAAAATCAAAACATATTAAGATGGGATAAAAAGAAGAGACTTTTGGCTTCAGTTAAGAACTGAAAGCAAAAGTTATAAAAAATTTTTGCTTCGGTTATAAAAATAACTGAGACAACAAACATAAAAAATAATTAAAAAAAGAAAATCATTTTGGGTTTATGACAAGTTTCAAGAACAACTCTTGTTATAAACCTTATTAAATGTTAAATAATTATTTAATTTTTAGAATTTGTGTATTTTTTTATATTTCATACACATTCGATAAAGAATTTTTTTGCATCATAATTATGATTGAGTTGTGTATTTCCATTTTGTAAAATTTAATTTAACAACGACAACAATTTTGTGAGAGTGTTGGCCTTTAAATTTATGAGCCTTAATACTGCTGGCAATTGTGCACTTTGTTGAACCGACATACAGAGGAGTTTTTGCATCAGTGAACATCGTCTCATATACATGCCCTTGGGCCAAAAGCTTCTGCACCAACATCGAAGTTCATGTTTTCTATTTTGTCTTCTTTCGATCGATCTTTCATGGTGGAATAAAATACTTGTTCAGTTGGGAGAAGTTGGGGAGACGGTTGGAAAGTCTATTAATTCGTCGTGTCATCTGCATGCCATCTCCATGTTGTACAATATCGAAGGAAACCATCACAAATAATATATTCCCTAATTTCGGTTGCGTTCAATATTCTCTCTTTCAAACAGTTGACACAAGAGCATCTAAAATTTACTTCATCATCACTCCTACCCTCGTTATGTTGCGTAAATTGTATAAATTCTTCTACTCCACTTTCGTACTCAACAGTGGTGCATGGAACATTAATCCAATATCTATCCATATGTATATATACTAAAATTGTTTACAATATCTCATTCAAGAAGACTCACTTTCTTTAGTTTATTAAATATATAAATTTTAAACAACATATCTAAAATTTTACGAAATTTTTTCAACATTTCACATTCGTCTTTAGGTTACACAAAATAAAACTGATTAAAAATCACAATCAAATATGCACTCAAAGATCAATAGAAAACATAGTTGCAAAATATTCATAAATTTTAAGACATGCATAAACTATGAAAAAGTGATTACTCTTCTTAAATTGTCCAACCGGACAATTCAAGATTCAATACTATAAATTATAATTACTATCTCCTCTTATATTCATTTTTAAAACAAACATTTCTTCAACAAACTTGGAGGTAGTAAATAACTTTTGTATTGAATCTCAAAAAAAAACTAATGCTAATTCAACACAACAATATATTTTTGCATACAATTAATTACATATCAAACATACAAAAATTGAATAACCTACTGCAACATTATATACAATTAAGTGCTCATATTAAAAAATAAATTTAAGACCAAAAAATAGGAATCTAGGAGCAAAAAAGGAAGAGAATAATGGAGAATGGTGCAACTACTAATGTTTTCGAACGCATCAAAAGTCCAGCATAGAAAAATAATACCTGGACAAAAATACAAAAGACTTATTAGTCTCAGGAACCTAAAGTAACTCAAAAACGCCCTAAGAAAGGTAAGGAACGAAGAAACCAAAGCTCACCATAGAAAAACTCGAATGTATGAATATATAAATGGCGAAGGAGGCAATGACCACAACAAGGAGGCAATGTCCACAACAACGAGGCAATGATCACAACAACAAAGCAATGGCGTAGTATTCGCAGAAAGGAGGGTTTAAGAACAACTAAGATATGTGAAAAGAAACTGTAAAGGGTTATATGAATTTGCACTTTTTTTAGCACTGTGAAGACATACTGCGTCAGTTATTTTAATAATCGAAGAAATATGTACTTTATGGCCTTGATTCTATTAAGAACTGAGACCAAAAGCTCAGCTAAATATTTATAAAAAAATATAAAGGTTTTGTAGCCTATTATGACTTTTGGCTTACACCTTTGGCCTCAATTCTTTGTAAAATCGAAACAAAAGGGGTTTATGGCACCAGTTCTCCAAACAACCAAATCATAACATCTCTTCAGAATATGAACAATCTGAAAGTTCCTTTTGCTGAGTGTAAAGTCAGGATCCTATGACAATAGTTCTGCAAAGAATCGAGGTTATAAACTTGTCCAGAATATGAAAACTGGTTCTGAAAAGTCTGACATAATGTCTCTGCATGAGGATTGTTAGGATCCTATGACATCGATTCTGAGAATAATCCAGACCATAGATCTTAGCTAGTGTGTATTAAAATGAAAGTTTAAATTTATGCAGATATGACCCACCTTTTATGTTTCGATTATTTGTTAACCAATGCTAAAGGGTCATATGATCTCGGATTTTCATAACTGAGAGCTATAAATTTGTGAAAATTACATAACTGTGTCTTTTTATGTTTCGTTTTCGTAAAAATCAAACCTATTAGACACATTAAAAGTCCATTTGTGTACTAATGTACTCACCAACCGAATGTTTTTTTCTTTAATGAGTCATGTTATTTATACAATGCATACCATTCCAACTGTATGCATTTTCTAGGTGTTTATAGAACAGAAGACTATTAGTGAAAAGTAATTGCTGATGTTGCACAACAACGACATGTGGCTAGTTCTAAATCTCTGTACATCACATTATTCCTAAAATGATGATGTGTACATATTTTGGGGGTCTTATAATAGTCTCCTCGTATAGAGATGATACATTATGAATTGATATTAACTTTCTAATTTTGTCTTACGCTTCTCTCAGTCCACTTTTGTATATTTTCTCTTCTACTATTTCCTTAGTCTTACATTAGTTACATAATCTTCCATTGGAGAGAAGTGTAACTCCTAGATTTGAATGAATTTAAACCTCTTGGTTGAGTGATTTTTTTTAAAGAATTTAAAATCTAAGATAATAGAAAATTCAAGTTTCTATACTTATTATGACATTTTGAAAAAATAGTTTCTTTTGTACTTAAAATTGTGATGGTTCTGAAAATAAATAAAAAAAATTAGGTTAATTATAAAAAGTTTAAAATAAATTAATATTTTCTTTTTCATGTTAAGAAAAAGTTTATGTATCGAGATTGTTTACACGACTTTTATAAATATTTTCGCTTTCTAAATTTATTCGGTACGGAACTTTTTTATTGTGTGAACATTTTTAGCCTCAGCTGCGTGGGTAAATATTATAGTCTACGTGGGTAAGATATTCTTCCTGGAAAATGGAGAAGAGAGAAAAACCATTGTGTCAGTATTTTCCTACATTCTACATATTCTATTGCAAATTATGTTAAATAAATATTACAGTTACATTTATTCAAATCAAATTATTTAATTTAATATAAATAAACCATAAATTAGAGTTTCATAAATAAATTTATACTTGAGAGTTTGAAACACACTTATGAAGAAAATGGCGTCAGGTTAAAATGAAAAGTATACTTTTATTAAGGTTACATACTACAAAAAAAATATATTTTAAGAGGGGTTCTTTTCCGACGGTTTCTGAAAATAAAAATATATTTATTTATTTTCTATGCGTAATAACTTATTACAAATTTTATGTGTGTTTCTTTTATTCGTAGAGATTGATCCTCTAGTAATTGCTTACGAGATTGCTCTCAGCATCAGCTGCTCCTAAAACACTGACATGACAGTCAGTTAGTGGGTAAAACACCCATCTGATGCTGTTGGCAGCTAGATACATATCCTTAAAAAAATGTTTACTAGGTTTTTGGTAGAATTAATTATAAACCGTGACCTCTGAATTCAATCGCTTAATTATTATGCTTTTAGTTGGGTGCCCAAAAACTCCATAATGCTTTTGTCATATATGTATACTTTGCTTCTGAAATCTAATTATACGAAGAAGAATCCTTAGATTAATTTTTGTCCTTGATCTATATATATTTTTTCTTCCATTTTAATTTCATCACATGCATTGTCATATAAAAATATTAATAAAACATTAACTTTATCAAAATTTATTAAAACCTATTACATTTGTTGTATTAAATGTATCACTCACTCTTCACCTTTTCTGTTCTTATTTTCTCTCCTCCTCTATGGTGTACATTTATGATGGCTATATATAATAATATCTGACAGAAATTTACAAAATTATATGGATTAATGGAGTTAATTATAAAAAATTTGCTATATAAAAAATTTACAAAGTTAAGTCAACTTGCTTTTATGGTGGACGTTTCAACATTATATGGATTAATGGAGTTAATTATATTAGCAAGCTTATGTAGAATATTTGGGCAAATTATGGAACAGAAATAATACATAAAAATGAAAAGAAGAAATAACTAGCTACAGTATTGCTTGCAAGGGTATTGAATTACCTTTGTGATATTTTATCAAGATCCTAAGTTAAGTTCTTAATTTTTGCCAAGAGATAGAGAAAAAAAAGGCTGCTCGATCAGAGCTGGAGAGAACTGCCCGTGTTCATTCTGCTCCATCGTCAGATCAAACTTCCATTACAAAGCAAAGTTCTGCTTTTGAGAATGGTGTGATGCTCTGCTTCTCTTTCCATCACTAAGGCTGAGTTGTCTGTGATATATGTTTAATATTCTTTATGATGTAGGGAACCTGTCTCGGAAAATCTCTAGTGCAAGCTCCCTTGGAAGCTTGGAAGGAAGCCACTTTCTGCCACAGGGATATTTCAAACAATCATTTAGTTAGTTGGATCCTTCTTCCCTTGGTGACTTGGAACATCTTCTGAAGTTGAGTTATCTGCGTAGTCATGTTTGGAATATGGGCTATTTCTTCTTACTGATAGCTGATATTCATTTTGTTAGGAATCTAAGCAGAAACAATTTGACAAGAGTTATTCCAGCAGAATTTGGAAATCTTAGAAGTGTCATGGAAATGTAAGCCATTATAAAATAAATATTATTTCTTTGTTGTTTTTTTCGTGACTATTATTCTACATGATTCTGTCACAGTGATGTTTCAAATAATGAACTCTCTAGCCTGATTCCTGAAGAACTTAGCCAGCTTTAGAACATGATATCATTGTAAGCATCATTTGCATCTTTTCAAATTTTGTTCATATTCTTAAATGCTTTTGTTAATAAATTATGTATTCTTGATGGTAGTTTTATTGTTATGGGTAATCTCGTGCTGTAATTAAATCTGCCTTTGTATTTAATTGCTCATAAAGATGTCAAGGTTTTGGAAATGTGACTTTGGAATTCTCTCTCTTTTGGGTTATATTGGTTAGTTGATAAATTGCTCAATAATAAGTAGTTATTCATCTTCATCAAACTTAAGTATAGACTTTTGTTTTTGTGTAATAGAACTTAATAGCTTCAAATTAACTGTGTTGTTTTTCACATGTCAATATGGTGGATGATTATTGACTTTGGTAATTGTGCTATTCAATTGATATTTATAATTATTTTTGGTTTAAAATGATATGCAGAGACTTGAAAACAACAAATTAAATGGTGATGTGGCATCACTTTCGAATTGCCTTACTCTCTCTGTGCTGTAAGTTTAGCTTTCAATTTAATGATTTTGTTGAGATTTGTAATAGAAAATGTCTCTCTGGCCTAATAAGTTGAAGTTTTCTTGTCAATTTTTTAGTAATGTGTCCTATAACAAACTATTTGGTGTTATCCCCACTAGTAACAACTTTACAAGGTCAAAACTATCTTGTGCGCTGTTGCACTTTGCTGGAATTTCCTGTTGCTTTTATCTTTCACAATTCATAGAAAGGAGGTCAAAAAGAGCTCCTGTGTTATCTCTCTGATATTCTTTTGTTCAATAGATGAACATTTTTTGGGTTTAAATTATGCAGAACAAAAAGGAAGCTTATGATGGAAACAATGAAGAAATGCCAAATGACGAAGACAATGAAAAAGTATGGACGAAGAGAACGAAAAAGGACAAAACTATAATTATTATTCATAATATATTAATTTCAATTTTAGAAAACATTGTATTTCTAATGTTTACAATTTATATAATAATATTTTGGTTTATATTTAATGTTTATATTTAATTTTGATTTTATATTATTTAATTTTGGTTTATTAATGATAGTCAAATAATAAAAAACAATTATTTTAAAAAAATGATTTATCGGTGGTTTTTCAGAAACTCCTCGAAACAGGAGCGGTTTCACTTAACTCTGATTACTTTCGGCGATTCTAGAAATTCCTGGAAATAAATGGTCGGTAATTTTGTGACGCTGGTTTTTCCAATGATTTTTAAGACTGCGGAAATAGTGTTTTCGAAGGATAAAATCTCCGTAAAAAATAACCCTTATTAAAATTGCAGATTTTTTAATATATACGCATGGTTTTCAAAAATATTTTCTACATGAGAATATTTACTTAAATAATAGTTAATAAATAAAATTTACAGAACTTTTTTTTCCCAAAATAATATAATTCTTTTAATAATTTTTTTCAACTCATATATTATTCACAATATTTATTCAAACAAGTACTCTTAACAATTTGTTATCAAATTTGGTTGATAGCTGAATTATGATATTCTTTTCAATACACCATCATAAAAATAGAATAAGTCAGATTTTGGTTTTTCAAAAACTATAGACTAACTTTTCTAAAAAAAATTAAAATTATTTTTCTTAAATTATTATTTTTGATAAATTTCATATAAACTATTAAATAATTAATGTCTTTTATTATTAATAAATTTATAAATTTATATATGTATGTTATAGATAATATTGATTGATTTTCTAATTTGAATTTATTAATTGTATCATCATTTCAACAAATAATACTTTTAATATTATTTTAACTTTTAATTTCAATTATTCGAAAGCAATTTTTATTAATACATTTAATTAAATAAAATTCATATTCAAGTACTAATTTAATAGTTATTCTAAATTATAACTTATTTAATGTTTAGACTTAATGTCTCTTTGTGTCCTTATTTTCGTCCAGAATCTCAAGTAGGTCCTTTTTTTTTGCCGTCTCAATTGAGTTTTTATTTTTGTAAAATTGAATTAAATAAAGACTTTCCGTTAAATTAATCCGTTAAAAAAGATATTAGATAGCATGCTGATAGTGTAAATTTTTATTACGTGACAGACTAAATTATATATTTTTTTTAAATTAAAAAATGAAGTATACATAGTAGAAACACGTTTTTAACAAGGGCAAAGTTGAAAATGAATCGGGGAAGCTGAGGTTTAGGAATGGGAAGAAACAAAAGTGCGATCTTCTTTTGAACTCGCCACCGAAGGGTCCTTCGCCGACAGGGTCAACAAACATGGTGGAAGCCTCCCGGAGCCTTTCATTTGATGATACACGAGGTCTATCATGGAAGGGCTCAAACATATTCACGAGCAGGGTTTCGTTCACTGCGACGTGAAGCTTCAGAACGTTCTCGTTTTCAACGACGAGGTGAAAACCGCGAACTTCGGGCTCGCAAAGATTCCAGAAGTCACCAGGGAGGGAGGGAGGGGAAGGAGGATCATCTTTCTCCTGATACTGATTTGATTAAAAATAAACCAGAGGAGGGCTTTTTCATGATTCTTCACTTAAGAAAGGGAATGTTCCCCTACTCCAGAGGTCTTTCGCAATTCGTAATGCGGGAAAACCATCACTCACAACCTTGGCGAAATATTTTACTCTTAGATCACAATTGTTCATTCCTATAACCCATTCCAATATTGTCTCCCATCCTCCGTTGGCACACCAGGACCTTCATCCTCTACCTGCACTACACAACGAGCCACAAAGAAATAAAAACCAATCATCAGTAAAAGAGGTGAATTTCCATAGCAAAAGGCACATAGAAGACATTCATGACCTCGTATTCGAAATTTCTCCTCAATTGTTCTCCTAATACAACTTCATGACAGATATTTTAAGTTCACCTTCATCATCCTAACAGCGGCCATCTTCACCAAGGTACCATTCATCTTCTTCAACCAATATTCAATGACCATCCAAACCTTCCCTTCCACTATCCCTAAACCTCAATTTCCCCAATTTCATTTTGATTTCACAATTCCAAAAGACAAATGGGCTTTGAACACATGATACTTTGACAACATTTTTTTAACAACATTTTAACATTGTCTACGTGTCATCCTGTGATTGGTCCAAAATTATTCCACAATCAATAATAATAATCATAAACACCAATATAGACCAATCACAGAATGACACGTAGACAGTGTTAAAATGTTGTTAAAAAATGTTGTCAAAGTATCATTATCCTAATTTTATTTCATTTTTAACTTTACCCTTACTTAAAAACGTGTTTCCACTGTGTATACTTCATTTTTTAATTCAAAAATTAAAAAAATATAATTCAGTCACGCTTTTAATGTCACATAATAAAAAATTACACTGTTAGCATGACACCTAACACCCGTGTTTGATTAATTTAACGGAAAGTCTTTATTTGATTCAATTTTACAAAAATAAGGACTCAATTGAGACGCCAAAAAAGAAAAAAACCTCTTTGAGATTCTAAGCGAAAATAAAAACCTAAGGAGATATTAAACCTAATTTTTATTATCAAATAATTTTATTACTATTAAAAATGTAAAAAGTTCTTAATTTTAAATGACAAAAATTCATTACACAAAAATTAATATTCTAAAAAATTCTGTTACTTAAGAAAAAATTGTAATATGCTATTTAATTAACAATGCCATTTCAGCTTAATTTAATATATCATTTGATAGGCTAGACAAGTAACTCGATAAATTTATTAAGATGGATATAACAATTTTTCTTTATTTTAAAATTTCTTTGATTATTTGACTTCAAAAAAATAAAATTTACAAATGTTATTAAAACAAAGAAATTTTTTTATATAATAATAAAATATTTATTACACTTAACATAAATATATATATATATATATATATATATATATATATATATATATATATTATATCATTTGGTTGTTATAAATAAATTATTGTAATAAGTTTAATTTCGCAAATATGTATACATTATTCATAATTAAATTAATAAATACACTCACATTATTAATTTAAATTAATTTTTAATTTTTTTTCATTTTCATTGTCAACTAATTTAATATTTTTTAAGAAAACCTCAATATTAACTAAATTTAAAAATTTATTTAAATTATTATAAAATAAATTTTAAATATTACCGATGTTGTAAAATATTAAATTTTTTTACTATATTTTTTATAAGTCTTAAAATATTTTAAAATTTCAGTATTTTAAAAAAATGGAAAAATTGAAAAGATAGTTTGGTTTTTAAGGAATTAAATATTAATTTATTTTTTTTCTATAATAATGTGCTAAAATCAATTTTACAATTCAATTTAATCAAAATTCTAATAATGAACAGCAAACTGTACTGCTTAGGTAAATTTTGTTAGTATGTTTTCGGAAAAATTATTTCTAGAATCTGTGCTGCTTGATAATGAGGCACATTTGTAAGAAATTTTTTTAATATAAAAATATTTAATTTATTCTCTAAAAAATATTTATCAAATGAGTTACCTGATTTAAGAAAGGACTCATTATACAAAGTATTGATCCCATATGTTTCATTTTAACATAAAATAGTTCATTAAGAACAGTAGTTTAAGACTCTAAAGTTGCTAAAATGACATAAAGACTATATGTATTGCTTCATAAAGTCCCAACGGGATGAAAAATTATATAAATATAATAATGTTGTTATAAAAAGTAGGAAAATAGTCAATATTCAGAACAAAGATATTTAAAAGGAAGTTGAATAAACATTGTTCAAAGATGATGAAAACATAAAATTAAAGGTTGAAAGCAACACATATGGCAGATTCTTTGTTTGGTTCAGCTTCTGTGTTCTCAGTCTTTTCCTTCATTCTTATCATTAATATCTTTTCTGATTGTTCTGCGTCTCCTTGCAAACCCTACAGCGGTTGCCCTGGCCTTCTGTTTCCTCTCCAATTCTTTTATTTGACGTCGGAAAGACTGCCACATGGAAATCTTAATTATTAAACATCCGTATTTGAAAAATGCTTGACATGCTGATGCAAAGTAAATTACGAAGACATAATAAGCATGAACATGAATCATTAATTCACATAAATCAATGCATTTATTAATCGAAGGTTTAAAATATTGTCTTACCGCCTCCTCGTACTCTTCAATATCAGGATGGATGATAGAAATGAGATGATCATAGTGGCGATCATCCCCTAGTGTGCATCCGCCAGGATAATGTTCACCACAAACTGGGCATTCATTCTTGCTGCACTCAAACCACTCCAAATATTACAATACCTACGACGACACTGCTAAAAAAATTCTCAGAGATAATAACGTATTAGTTGCAAGTTTCAGGACTAACCAAAGGCGTATGGATTTCTCAATGCATTCTCCGCAAAACCGATGCAAGCATTCCATAACAATTTTGGTTTTTCGAATTACACCTTCACATAAAATGAAATCAACCATTTTATATCAAGCATAATATATTTTTTACGTCCATTTACAAATGTAATATTTCGGCATGACTAATGAACATAATGTAATGGCAATTGACTGATGAAATTTAGATATATCATAAGTTTTTATTTATAAATTGCCCACAAAAAATCAGCAAAGCAATAATATATTAAGGCTTGAATATAGCATGTTTAAGAGAAACACATTTATAGCAAAAAAATAATTAAGTAATCTACCAACCGTTATATTTCATACCTAGGCAGATAGGACACTGAAGATCCTCGCTTATATCTGACAAGTCTATTTCCATACAACTGTAAATAAACACCCAAAATGTCAAGTTGGTGTAATTTATATATGCCTTCCCCTCGAAGTTCATGCTAAAGAAAATAACATCCATGTTAAGAAAAGGGTTTTACATCATGCTGTAAAACTAAAACATATTTCCTTTTAATCAAACATGTTTTTTTCCTCAGGTTATGATGTAATCGCATTCTACATTACATTTTCATAGGGTAAAGCAAAGCTCAGCATTTTTCTTTTGATAGAAATAAAAAGTTGAATAAATACCCCCAGCACTCCAAATACTTCAACTCTTTATATAAAAGTCAGATATACATATCACAATATTTCTTACTCTAACACAAAATGTAGATAACAAAACAAAAATATCCAATTGTTAGGAAAATTCAGTAACATTACGGAGAGTAAATTCAATAATATTAATACACATTTTACCCATATTATCAATCATACACTTGCCAACTAGCCATGTTAGAAAAATAAATTTTTTGATGAATAACACGATTCACATTTTAATGTTATTGTTTCATTCATGCCATCAATCAATAATGCAATTTATAAACTCATATTTCTTACTGTTGTGTTAAAAATAGAAAACTATATAAAAACGACTAATACATTAACCTCTACAACTGACTAATATATTAACTATTTATAACAATTATAATATAGTAATCATCCACAACGATTAATATATTAACTACTAACAAGAGTTAATATATTTAATTTTATCCCATTTAATTTTACCTAACAAAACATGACTATAAATTTAAATGTTTCTTCCTCTCGATTCTTCTACTCTTCGTCCCAATTTCGTCATGTCCAATGCAGATATTGTTTTCTTCTTTCATTAATAATTAGATTATTTGTTATCTTCGTGTCCAACTTATAGTTCATTTCTTTTTTTCATTTGTACTACTTTTATTGTGGTCAACTTGTTCTTTGCATTCTCAGTGGTCATACTGGTTCTTATTTGTTCTTTGCCAACTTGTTCTTAGTCAAGTTCTTATTAATATGTCAAACTCCTTTTGAGACAACTCACACTTCACATCAATAGATTGAGCTCTTTTTGAGTTGTCTACTATTCAAACAATACGAATTCTTTATCGAGATATTAGGACTTTCCATCGAGCTATCAGAGTTATTGACATGCTCCATCGAGCTACTCAAACTCCCTACCAAGCTATCTACATCCTCAATCACGTTTTCCACATTCTTTGTCAAGCTCTCTAAGCTACCCAAGAACCCCCACCGAGCTACTCAAGCTTTTCACATGCTCCACTAAGTTGTTCACTTGTTCTACCAAGCTATCTAGGTTATTCACTTCTCCACATAGTTGTTTAGGCTCTCTACAAACTCTACCGTGTATCCAAGCTATTTGTATATCTTATCAATCTCTCCAACTTATTCGATTTTCTTGCTGACTTATCCACGCTACTCAACTATCTTGTTGAGTTCTTCATGCTACTCGATTGTCCTTCCAAGTTATTCAATTGGTTGTTCATGGTCCCCCAAGCTACGTGTGACCACCAACAACAACACTTCTTTTTCAACTTTTTCTATGAGGTTGGTCGTCTTTTCTTTTCCATCAAATCTATAATTTTTAGTAAAATGTCTGATCTTGCCACAACTGAAGCATTTATCTGAGTGTTACTCCTTTTCATAATGGCCATACTTGACACATTTGAAGCACTCAATGTTTGACCGACCTCCTCTCCATAGACATCTTCCTCTTTCGTGCTAATTATGTTGATTCGACTGTTCTTTCTCTTCTTTTGTCCTCAACTTCTACCATCAAGATTGCATCATATGCCTAATCAGTACCATCATCTACTTTGAGTGTTCTAAGTGTAATGTGCCTTATTCTTCTTCTTCTTCTTCCGCTACTTGTGTGCCTCAAGAGACCTGACAAGGTCTTCAATTGTGAGCGCTATAATAGGTTCCTGGACTCCTTTGTGCACACCATGTTCTCAAAGTCATTATTTAACTACCTCAAAATCTTCTCCACAATTTGTTTAGTAGACAAAGTCTCTCCATTTCTTCCATGTTGGTTCACCATAGTTTCAAATCGAGTTATGTACTCGACTATTCCTTTTGTGTCCTTCATTCTCATGCTCTTTAACTTGCTTTTGAGTGTTTAAAGCTACACATGCTTCACTTGGTCATCTGCCTTATACGTCTTCTCTAGAATGTTTGACACTTTTAAAGATTTTGTACTTGTAATTTTCTCTAAACTAGAATCCTTCACAACTTGGTACAAAATGTACAAAGTTGCCATGTTGTTCATACGCGTTGCTCTCAATGCATTCATTTGGGCATTCGACCATTTTGTTGTGTTTTTTGGTTCTACATAACCATTTTCCACCATCTCTCAATTTTCTTGGGTGTAAAAACAACTTTCATTTTGAGACTCCAATTATCGTAGTTAACCGTTTTTGTCAATTGGGATAGGAACCCACTATTTGTAATTGACCATCTTTTTTTTTTTCCTCTCACGTAGGCACTCAAATTAACTTACTCTTAATACTACTTTATTAGGAAAACAAACTTTTGATGAATAACTTGATTCACATTTCCATGTTGTTGTTTCATTTATGCAATCAATAATACAATTTATAAACTCACTTATTTCTTATTTTATAGTTGTACTCAAAATAGATAAAAACCGTTAAATACATTGACAATCCACAATGACTAATATATTTAATTTATTCAATTTAAGTTTACCTAAAAGCCATATTAAATATATGATTGGCTTGTACAACATTTTTTTTGCATATATTCATATTTAATTCACATTGATCTAGCATATGTATCTATATTACTCTTACGTTAGGTGATGATCTATATATCAATCTAATTGATTTGGTTCAGCTAGCTAAAAGTTCTTTAAGTGTTTTCGTATCTAAATTGTAAGGATCTCATACTATATAAAATAGTATTGAACGTCTTTGTTTATTGGGTCTCATTTTAACCCTAGGTGAACTATTTGGGGCTCATTTTAACCCTAGGTGAACTATTTGGGGCTCATATTAACCCTAGGTGAACTCCATATAAAATATGTTATTCTCGGCAACCTTGGTGATGCTTGTTGTGGTCGTGACAGTCAAGACAATTTTTTTTGGAGGGCTTTACGCTTTGTTGCAGAGATATCTTAGCTATTATTTTTGCTTTGGAAAATGCTACATGTATTGATTTGGAGTGTTATCTGGCTTGAATGTGTTTCATTTCTTTATCTACCAGGTGTTCTGCTTGCTGCTTCAGGAGTCATTCACGTTTGGCGAATTCTTACTCTGGCCGAAATCTCGAAGATCATTTCGTAGGAACTATTGGACATCCTTGGAAAATACACCTTGTCTTGTAGCTAATTAATAGCTCTTCGAGCATGAGTGCAGGATAGAAATGAAGGACATGCTCTTGGTAGTAAAGGTGATGAAATGTGAGACTAGCTTATGGAGTCCTGAATTAACTGATGTTTGCTACGTATGAAGGAACTACGTATGGTATTGTTAACAGACAAGCTTTTGTCTGATGGATAGGATCAAACATTATAGATTTTAAGTCTCTCAAAAACATAAATGACTTTCCTATTTTCCACTTTACTAAATTTTTTATGCTAATCTTTGTTGTCTATATAAGTTTTGGTCTAATTCCCAATGATTCTTGATGTGTTTTTGCACACTAATTAACCTTTCATTCTTGAAAAAAATCCTTTCCCCACTACACATAAACACACAGGAAAATGACCAACAAACTAACCCCGAGCATGCATAAATCCAACTCCTGCTCAAGTCAACAAGTAACCATCTTTGTTGAAGGATTCAACACCTAATTGAATCAATCATCCACTACCAGAAAAAAAACACACGAGACAACGTGTGCATCACTCATAATTATATGCGAAAACTACAACAAACGCTTTAAAACACAACACAGAAAACCATAAACACAAAACGAACCATTTCCAAGCAGAATCGAAATTAACATTAAATTTAAGAAGCAGCGAAACCGATCAAAAAACGAAAACAGCTTATCGTGACGTAAATGACTGAAGAAATGCAGAACGATGGATCAGTTTAACCTACAAGTCCTCGTCGCTCGATGAATTTCTTCGATCTGATTCTGAAGAAAACAAGGAAGCAAGAAATGAAAAATGAAAATCACAAATGATACACTGAGACAGTGAAATTGGGATTAAAATGGAAGAAGCAGTTATACAAATTCAGACTTAATTCAGAGGATCATGACACATACCAACTTCATTTTCAGATTGCACTTCTTCTCGGGATTGCTCCGGTGGAGGCTCGTCGGGGAGGCTCAGTCCTGACATTGTTTTGTCTCCGATGAAAATCTATGAAGGAAATGAAAGCTTAACACGCTTCGTAGCTAGCAGTGCTACGAAGCGAAACAAGGGTAAGTTGGCGAAGTGAGAGTTCAAGAACGCGTTCAACCATAGAGAGACACCAGGTGCCAAAGTGCTGCATAAATAGTGACACCATGACTTCTACCTAAAGTTAATAAAATCAATCAGAACATGCCACGTGTAAAATGTCAGGGACACTAACCTGTTGACGCGAAATGTAAGCTTCTGTGATGAAATTGTATTAAAATAATTTTATAAAAACCTAAATTTATTATGATCAGCTGAGAATCAAAAATTCTTTATTGAAGATAATTAATGTAACACACAAATATATTAATTAATCTTTGCTGGCTATCATGTAAAATATTAAATTTGTTACAACATTTAATACATTATATAAACCAATTAATTATTTACCAAAAATATTTATTACAAGATTTAATTAAATTGTAAAAGTATTAAATTAAATTTATTACTCAACAAAAAAATATTTTACAACATTTTAATTTAATTGCAATAACGTATTGTTTCTGCATAGTGTTTTGACAACTTTTTCTTCTTTTAATGGTATTAGTATTATTTAAATGAAGTTATCTTTAAATTTCTGCATCTGGTAATTAAAATATATTTTTACGTACCAAAATAGAAAAAATAAAAATACAAACACGTTTGACGATAAATGTTGACTATCTTTTACTTAATTATATAAACTACGTTATTTTATTTAATTTGTAACTGTTTTTCTTTTATATATATATATATATATATATATATAATTATTTAAAACTTTTATTTATTATTAATGTAAAATCTCATAAAATTGTATTTTAGGAGTAGTGATTGTTTAAAAATAACGTGACTGAGTTATTTTAATATTAAATTATTTTATTATAAATAGTTTTTGTTATAAACGAGTTTTACGTATCATCTCTTTAGAAAATATTTTTCTAGAATTCTCTACTTTTTCTCTAAGAGTTCTGACTTTTAAGTCATCAATTTGACGATGAGGAAGTGTTAGATGATCACGGCGTTAAGGTCTACAATTCTAGCCGATCAATTTCTGTCATAGAACAAGTAAGTTTTTATAATTTTTTTCCTCTCTCGTTCCTAATATGTTTTAGAAGAAATTAGAGTAGTTGCATATGTGATCATGTTTTTCATACTCATTATTGGTTAATCTAAAGTTCTAAGGACCATGTTTGTTTCCAATTTGATGTTTCATAATTTCGTCTAAAGATTCCTTGCGTTTAAAGTAATCGGTGGAGCGTTCTTTGAGTCGGGCAGTTTATTTTGAGGTAAGGGAAGCTAAACCTTGTTTTAGATTATTTTGGTGATTTGAATTTAGTATCTTTATGTAGTATAATTTGAATTGCATGTATTTGAAATGATTGTTCTAGTAATGTTTGAGTTTGAATAATAATCAATGTTTTTTTTATGATTGAATGTTTGGTATTATATGAAATTCATGTTGAAATATGTTAGTGCATAATTAAGTTATATTGATGTGATAAATTGAATTCAAAATGGTTGGAGTATAGAGAGATAAAATCAATAATTGGTCAAGGTCAAAAATAGGGGTTTTAATGAGTGTATTGAAGAAATAAGGACTGATGTAAGAATACTACTTGGGGCTGTTATTGAGTAATATAAAACTTGTTAGAGGTATTGATGGATTTAAATCTGTTTTGGAATAAAGGGGTAGTGATTTGCTGAAGTTTTAGGGTGTTTTTAGTGTAAATTATGGTTTTGAGTAGTGACATTTTTTAGTCAACGGGGTATAAACTGTTTTGAAGAGTTTGAAGTCTTTTATGAGGTCAATTAGAACTTGTCAAGGGGTTTATATTAGAAAATTTTGTCATCGATGTGGCAATTACATCATAAATTGAGTTTCTTAGTTCATTTTGGAGGTTTAGGTGTTAGAAATTGAAAGTAGGATGGCTGGAAGGAAACTGAGGTGTTGGAGGATGCTAACAAGTGTAATTAGAGTTGGTTATGTAGTTAGTAAACTCATATAGGGATTACACTAGTAAAAAAAAGATTTTAACTTGCGCATTTCATATCAGTTTAGTTGTAACCGAAGCAAAAAATGACGCGGTGACATTTTTGTAATTATCGCAAACTTATATGCCTCGGTTCAAAAAGAATCTATGCCTAAAACTGGTGCAGTGACATTTTTGTAATTATCACAAACGTATATGCCTCAATTCAAAAAGAATCGATGCCTAAAATTGGCGGTGACATTTTTGAAATTATCGCAAAGATCTATTACTTCGGTTGTTTAAATAACCGAGGCATAAAAGAGCTGCAATTTTTATTTTTTACTTTTTTGAGAGAGTTTAGGCATCGGTTCTTTATAGAACTGAGGCCGTAGACCCTTATTGCCTCGGTTATAAAAATAACCGAGGTAATAACATGTGCTTAGGGTTAAATTTCGCGAACAAGAGACAGAAGTTGCGTCGCTCATCTCTTTTCTCCCATTTTCTTTCATTGGCGAGTAGGGGGCTACCTTCCTCTTCTCTGTTCCGATGGAGGCGCGAAGGAGGGATCATCAATGGCGCGACGGAGGCATAGCAGAGATGCGGCAAGGACGCAAGGGTGTAGCAGTCGTTCTCGTTCTTCTTCTTCTTCTCTCCGTTCTGATTCGGAGCGAAGGAGGAAGCTTCCTTCCATACCCTTTTTCTGATTTTGATTGGGTTGTTTTATGTTTGATTGATTCTCTATAGGAGTGGTGGTGTTTGATTGATTCTCTGTAGGTAGTGGTGGGAGCGCGTCGTTCTCGTTCTTTGTTCTTCGTAATTGGGAATCTTTGACGATGGTGGTGTGAGATGGAGCGGTGGGCGTTGATGGATTGCGGCCAAGGGATAACAACTCACCTCACGAATGGTGAAAACAAACAAAAACCCCTCTACTGCCTTGGTTGGATTTGAACCGAGGCAAAAGCACACACTTTTTTGCCTCGATTTTGAACCGATGCAAAAAGCATACCCCTTTTTGCCTCGCTTGTATATGCCTCGGTTATGAAACCGCTGCGTATAAATGAAAATAATCATTATCGTTTCCCTTTACTGTACTAGTGTTAGAAAGTGTTGTTTTGAGTTTAGGTACTTTTGGAGCTGTCAAATGGACTTAATGCACCTAATTTCAGGCCTAATGATCAAATGGGTACTTTGTCTTAATTCTAAATATGCTTTTGCATAAGTTCTAGGGTGTAAGGAATTCATTCGATCATTAGAACAAGTCTCAAGTGCATCAAAGTTCATGAAAACAATGTGTTGTCAACTGATATGATGCTGAGTACCCCTCGAGCACCCCCTAAGCACCCTTTCTAGTGTCACCAATGCTGAGCGCCACCATTCTAGGGGCTCTAGTGCTAAGCGTAAGCTTTTGGGCGTTGAGCGCCACTATACCAATTTTGTTTTTTTTTTAGGTTTTGGAAATATCAAACTCGGGGTTCCGGGAATCAATTTTGGACATTCTTTAGGTCGTTTTGGAGGTTTTGGACCCTTCTAGAACCGTTAGTGAGGGTTTAAAAGTTGTTTTCCTTGCCTAAGTATGGGTATCAAGTTGTTATGAAGAAAATTGTGTTATTGTGTGATGATTTCTGATGACTTATATGTACATCTCAAGGCTGCCAAAAGAGTGATTCCATATGTGAAGGGTACAAGTGATTTTGGTGTGAAGTTCGCTAGGAGAAAGGAGTTTAAGCTAATCAGTTTTTCTTATAGTGACTGAATAGGTTCTGTGGATGATAGGAGAAACACTTCAGGTTAGTGTTTTACTCTTGGCTTTAATGTTTTCTCATGGAGCTAGAAGAAGCAAGAAACTGTAGCCCAATTCACTACTAAAGTAGAGTTTGTTGTTGCAACAACTACCATCAAGCTTTATGGCTAAGTATTTTTACTTGATCTTGACATGGAATAGAAGGAAAGCACAAAGATTCTTATTGAAAACTAAGTTGTGATTGCTATCTCTCATAATCCCATGTTTCATGGACATATTAAACATTTTAACATCAAGTTATTCTTCCTAAGGAAAGTACATAAACATAGAGATGTGATTCATCTACTACAGAACAAAAGATCAAGTTGAAGATGCCATTACTAAATCATTTTCCTATTTGCAAGTTTGAGTTTTTGAGATCAAGACTTGGTGTTTGCAGTTCCTAAAACAAGAATGAGTGTTAAGAAATTGCTTTAGTAGTGTCTTTTTGTTAATTTGACAGAGTCAAAGTTTATCTCTATTTTTTAGAAATTAGTTATTTTGTTTTTTATGCTTTGTAATCGTGGGTCAAATTTAGGATCAAGCTATTAGTGGATTGTTATTTTTTAAAGCTTTAAATATTGTAATGTTTTTCATTAATTAATAGACTCTATTTTTTGCTTCACAATGCTACAACCATTTCTTTTTCATCTCGAAATAACAAGTATTCTTAAACCTAAAATCTGGGCTACCACTCTAACTGATTATATTCCTCAAACTATCAAAGAAGCTGATGAATCAATATTTTCTACATTTCACTTAGTTTATTGTACCGAATTTAATCCGGGAATTGTGCTTAAATGTCCGGTATTTTCCTATTTTTACTAATTGTGCTTAAATTGACTAGAAATTCTTATTTTGATTAATTTGAATTTTCTAAGCTTAATATTTGCATTATTAATTGTAGGGAAATTCCTGGATAAAATCTAGGGACTAATTTATTTTGTGAAGCCATTAATTAGAAGCTTTTGAATTTTAGTTTTAATTTGGAAAGAAAGAGAGGAATGGTGTTACGGCTGGAATGGTAACACTTAGCCAATTAATTGAGATGAAGGAATGGAAAGTGGTAGAAGTGATACACATGTTTCACGGCTGGATGGAAATTAGCAAGTATCACTTTGAATGAAAGGAGGGGACCACCATGGTGAAAATTCACGTCCACTTCCAAGTGCTGAATTTTATTCCAAATATTATTAAGGGAAGTGGAGTCACGGTGGAAGTTATTTCAGCAAGCATCCAACAAACATTTTTTTTTATTAAAGTGGGAGCCGCACACCTTTAGCTTGGAATGTGAATTATAGTTGAATTTGTCAATTATTTGGGAAAAGCAAACAAAGAAGCTCACGGCTATTCAAAAGCATTCAGCCTTTGGAATCAAAAGTTGGGACCACCACATTGTTTTTGTTGGCTGGAACGTGATTTACAATTGGAAAGAAAGCATGGCAAATGGATGAAGGGTTCATGTTGTTGAAGAGGTGTAATTCATGGTTCTTAATTATTGGTTTCTTATCCATTTAAAAGATAAGAGCCAAGAGAATGTTGGAAAAAAATTATATACAATATAGCCACTTGTTGACTCATTTTACGTGGAAGGTTGGCAGCAAGCTTAAATCCAAAAGAATATTATTGAAAAAAAAGAAGCACATAGGACGTTGAGTGGAGTGCCACGGCTGCAACTCATTGATTTCAGATTTCAAGTGAAGAAAATTACAAAGGAGACACCACATGGGCCACCTCACGGTTTTCTAATGGCTTGGAGTGCAGATTTTGTTGCGTGTTCTTCCACTCCACAATGGTTTTTTTTTTTATTTTACAATTGATAAGCTAATGGCATCCATCCACCAAGAAGTGATATTTTTCATTTCCAAAAGGGAAGCTCACGGGTTTCTTCGTCCAAGAACACAACATGGCCTTGCTGGAACAGAAGAAAGAAAGAGAATGAATGTCCAAGAAGTGGCAAGAAGCGGATGCAAATCCAGCTGGAAACGGAAGCAAGAAGTGTCACGGCTGCACCTTGGAAGAACATGTCCAGCTGCCACGTCTAGCACTCTTTGGAGAAGGAGGAAGAGCTCTTGGTTCTCCATTCCAGCAGAAATGTTTTGGCATTTGATTATTCATTCCATCTTTGAGAGCTGGTTTCACGTGAGAAAGGGGCTGGAATGAAGATAGAGGGTGTCTCAGCTAAGAGCAGGGCAGCAGCTACCTCCACATTCAGCAACATGAAACAGAGAAGCTGCACTGTGATGGCTGCAACGAAGGAAAGGAGACGCGTCCAGCATCCAACCCCATGAGAAGAAGATGGCACGCTGGATGTTGTGGAGGCAGCAACTCATTCATTCTTCAATGGAAGCAGCAGCTGGTCCAACTTAGAGAAGTGAAGCTCGTGGAAGATTCACGGTACATCACCAACTTCAAACAGCCACACATTTAGATGGAGATATCCAACGCTTTATCACGACTGGATGAACAAGTCACGTCCAGGAGAATTGGTGCAGCATGAGTACGTTCCAGAGAGAGCTCTCGGCCATGGCAACATGTGAAGCAACGTCCATCAAGTTTGAAGCAGAAGAGCATCCAGCAGGGAATGAAAGACACTAACGGCCTTGGGACAGCAAGATGGGGAGCGGCTTCTGGTCTGTAGTGGAAAGGAGTTGGTGATGAAGCATGCACATTCCAGTAACCAAAAGCAGCAGGACATGGTTCACGTGAAATCCAACAACTTAGAATGTGGGCACCACGCTTCAAATGAATTTGTTATCTAGCAGCCACAATCACGCCCAGAGCAATGAAGAAGAAGGATGGAATGGTGAAAGGAGGTCGAAGAATATTCACGTGAAGGCTGAAAAGAAGAGGGCCCAACTATATTTTCATTTCACACGGTCACGAGAAAGGGCTGCCAAGTGGAGACAAAACACAAAGCTGGCTGAAATGAAAGAGGAGAACACGGGAGTTTGTCCAGAGAGTGCTATAAAATGCAAGCAGGCAGCAGCAGAAAAAAAGATATAGAGTTTTAGGAGTAGAAGTTAGGTTTCTGGCTTCTCCTCCCCTCTGGGGAGGTTTTAAATTCCTTTTAGTTACTGTTTCCATAATTAAATGTTGTAATTTCCAGTTTGCATTTTCAAATCAATGTTTGTTGAACTTTCTTCTCATTTACCATTTTCTGCACAATTACTGTTTCTACAAATGTTGAATCTTTGACAAATTTCATTTTCATTTAAGTGTTTTATTTTTACCATCTTTTTATTTTATCGTTTATTGTTTTCTGAATCGTTTAATTTTATCGTTTTTCAATTTACCATTTTCATTTTTACCATCTTTTACAATTCAATTTTTATCGTCTTTAAGATTTATTTTGGCGTTTTAAATTCTGCTTTCTTTAATTTCCAATCAATTTTATTTTTCCCGCATTGACAAAACATCCACAAAACCCCCCCCCCCTTCGTGTATAAAATCTGAGACTAAACCGACACAAATTGGTCTTTGAGAGACGACCTAGGAGTCACCTCCTAGTAAACTATACTGCATTAATTTCGTGCAATCAACTTTTGTGAGCGGTGCGACCCGTTCGTCAAAATGGCGCCGTTGCCGGGGACCAATGGAGGTTTGGTTTTAGATTTTTGTTGTATAAAGTTTTGTTCTGTTAATATGTTTGTTTTGTGTGTTTTGTCTTGTATATTTTTGTAGGCGACAACGACACCTTCAGCAAATTTTGGCGGCGTTGTCACTTCAGTTCCAGGTTTTTCGTTTTAGATTTTTGCTGTGTTTTTCGATTATGTTGTGTTAATATATGTTTTGTCTTTTATATTTTATTGTGCTGTGTTCTGTATTTAGTTGCTATATTTAAAAAAAAATTAATTTTTTTTTTTACTATTGATGTTCTGTCTTGTGTGTGCTTGTAGCATGTATAAATGTGTTTAGTTTATCTGTTTCGTAATTTTTAGTTTTTAGTTTTTATTTTTATTTTCCATGTCTACCTATTTTAATTTTGTGAATAGTGCTTATTCTACAAGTGCCTGTAATTATGATTCTCTTTCTGCATATTACTCTTATTCTTGTGCTGATTTTAATACTGAGAAAAATATGGATCATCCTCAAATTCCTGAGAGCTCCCTTTGGGAGCCGGTTCCACCAGTTCAGCAATATCAGAGTCAGCAGTATGATGCTCCTGCCCAAGTAGCTTCTCAGCCTTCAACTTCTGAACCTACATTGAAGGAGTTATTGGAGCAGATGACCATGCAGAACATTCAGTTTCAGAAAGGGAACATGCAGTTCAAGCAAGAGAGCATGGAAACTCAAGCTGCCATTCAGAAGCTGACTGATCAGATCGGGCAGATGGCCACTCAACACTTTCAAGATGATAGTGGCATCAACATAGAAGATGGGGAGCAAAGCTATGAGTTTACTACTACACCCACTTTCCTACCTTTCTATGATCCCACTCTTGCACCTGAGACTGTTGATGATTATTTTAAGGACCAGACAGGTATGAGTAACACTGTTGAGACAGGTAGACCATTCTTATCTTCCCCCGTGGAGGTAAACGTACCTCAACTTGAATGTGCAGTTGATGAATTGGAAATTCATGAGAAAATTTATTCTGAACAAAAACATGTTTATTCTGAAACTGAGATTACAAGCTCTTTACCAGATTTGCCTATACATTCAATTGCTTGTGATTTGTTGCACAATGATTCTACTGGTTTTAGGATTGAAACTGATACAGACTTGATTGACAATTCTAAAGTTTTTGATTCAGTATTAGTCTCTGAAACCATTGGTATAAATGTTGTGTTGAATGAACATGATTACAGTGATAAATTTTCCATTGATAATAGCTTTGCACTGAATGTGGATTTTGTTGATGATGCATATGTCAATATTGATTTTGAGACAGGAATTTTGCAGTCGCATAACATGATAGAGTTAGAACAAAACATTGATCTGACTCAGTTTTCTGAGAATTGTGAATGTGATTGTGAATCTGGTTCTTGCCCGATTTGTATTGAAATTGATTATGTGTTACAAACAGATTCTAAATTCATAACAGATGCTATTGATTATGAGTTTGATGACCAGGTTACAAAAGTAAATGAGAATACAGGTACTGACATAGAGGAAACAATGATAGATGAAGGAAAGTATACTGCTATTTCTCTTATTACTCCGGTGTCACAAACTCAACAACTGCTGGTGGACAGAAGGCTCCAGATTTTGTTGATTCAACAACTTGCTCGGAGAAGAAGGAAGAAAAGTCTTGATTTGAGTGAGAGGGCAGTACTGGGCGAGCTGCTCCTGAAGACATCTTCGCCGAATCCTGAGGTGGAAGATATCTCACTGATAGTCCAGAATTGGCAACTGCCACCATGACCAGGGAGCACTCTTTTTCCTCATTATGTACATATTATTTAGCTTTTCTGGTGTGTTTTCATGGTTGTGTTTATTTCATTTTTAAAATTATGAGCATGAATTAAAAAAAAAAAAAACATAAAAAAATTTTCTGTTGTGATAAAATATTTTGTTTTAAGCGTGCCAAATCTTTATTCCGATATGTATATTTATTTCTTAGTTTTTGAGTTGTTATCCCTTAAAAAAAAAAAAAACATTTTCAAAAAATTGTTTTGCGTGTAGTCCATAATTTCTCGGCTCTCAATTTCTTATTATTTCATATCAATAATTCATTGAAAATTTTCACTTCAGATCTTATCTTTTTCCTTATTTTCTTCGTTGTAAATATATTTTCTTAGTTGTCTCATACAGGTTTTTGATTGAAAATTTTTAGACTAAGAAAATATTTCATTCATCAATGCAAAAATTACAGTAATGGAGAAAAGGGATTGAACATTTTTTTTTTTTAGGATTGAACAGATCTGAAAATGAAATTGCAGTAGATATATATGAAATTAAAAGATGTTCGGGGGTCGATCTTTAGTGATCGTTAATATTACAAACCAAATAAAAAACAAAAACATCATAAAAACATAAAAAAAATAATAAAAACAACAAAAATATAAGTGTTCATATTACAGCCCATATTCTGGCCACACTCGGCCAATAAAAACATAAAAAAAAAATAAATAAATAAATAAACAAAACTTTAAAAGTGGAAGAATTCACGAGCTGGTTGTGGTGGTCTAAGGGAGAGCTCCGTTGAAGGAGCTCTGGTTCGAAAAGTCACGAGCGGAGGCTTTGGTGGAGGAATTTCTCGTTCATTTCTATCGTCATCGATAATGATCGGAACTGGAAACAAATCCAGCAGCCTCGGTGCCCTCATTATCACCCAGTTGTTTTCTTTCAAACAAAAAAATAAAAAATATAAAAAATAAAAAATAAAAAATAAAAAAACTTGTGTTAATATTAGAAGAGGAATGGAAAATTCAATGGAGGTGTGATCAGAGCTCTTACCGTACATATACAGCGGCAGTTGTGAAAAGAGAGTGCCAGTGGGGTCTATCTCCGCTTGCCAGCGCCTGACCCGATTGCCATGGTTGTTAAACCAGCAGTGCACGTTATATTCGGTGGCATCTGCGAAGGTCCTTAGTCGAGACGCGATCTCGACGACTTGCGCTCGGCTTGGGTGTGTGACCCCATAGTTGTAGATTTTGGTCATCATATTGATCTGATCATCTGTAGGACGCCATCGCTGACTAGTGTATCTCTCTGATTCCATCTCACTCGTCATCATTCCTCTTGAAATATTCTAAAACTTAATAAAAAAAAAATATAAAAATAAAAAGAACTAAAAAAAATGAAGCATAAAAAAAAAAAAAATAGATTAGTTCTCTGTTTTCTTTATTTGTTCTTGTTTCCTTTTAAATTTATTTTGTCCAGTCTGTATTTGATGTTTCAGTGTCTGGTCTCAAATCTGTTTCACGGTCCTTGCAAAAGGGTCCTAAACGGATCTACGTCCAGTTGTCCGGTTGTTCTTGTCCATATTGTTCTTGTATATTATGTTTATGTGTTTATTTAGTTTTAAGTGGGGTACGTGGCGTTGTTCTACCCGATTGTCTCTGCAATACCTTCAATCGAAGGGAGATTAACGTCTGGTTTCCAGCCGATATACCCCTTAAGTTTTATGACAGTTGTGTTTTATGTGTTTTAAGTGTTTTAAGTTTAAAAAAAAATGAAAAAAAAATTGTAGGAGAAGAAAGAAGATAGATCGGGCAGGGGGAGAGGACAAGTATTGCAGAAAAAGAAAAAAAAAATATAATAATAAAGATGAGCAAGCAAGCAGGGAAAGCGAAAAGGAAGGATGAACTGAAATGAAAGAACAGAAAGCTTAAAGAATCGGACAAGGGAAAGAGAAGCAGAACAAGCAAGCAGAAAGAGAGGGAGATCCTTAGTGAAGAAAGACTTACCTGGGGAAGTAGGCTTGCAGAGGCTCCTCGCGGATCTCACTCAGACTCTTCAGAAGACGCAGGGACAGGGGCTCTGCGCAGATCTCAGATCTTCAGAAGGCGCGGGGACAGAGCTTCCTCACAGATCCAGACGCTCAGGTTGAGAGAGAGTTGAGAGAGCAGAGAGCAGAGAGAGAGTTGAGAGAGCAGAGAGCAGAGAGAGAGTTGAGAGAGAAGCAGAGAGAGAGTTGAGAGAGAAGCAGAGAGAGTTGAGAGAGAGAGAGGAGTAGAGGCAGGCTGAGGGATCAGAAATGTCACTCGAGGCTGAGAAGGTGCCCTTTTATAGCCAGATTGCTTTCCACTGTAGCAACAGTTCCGGTCTTTGCCACCGAGACTGTTGTCACAGTACCGGTCTCTTTTTTCAGAAAAAAAAAATAATAATAAAAATAATAATAAAAAAAAATAATAAAAAAATAAAAAAATAAATAATAATAATAAAAAAAATTAATTAACATCTACTGATGGGTGCTAGGTGATTTAGACATCTGCTGATGGATGTCGCTGAAAACATCTACTGATGGATGTTACTGAAAATTTCTTCCCATTTCCTAACATTTTATTACACTTGTCTATATTATTTGACTACTCTGAAGTTGATCATCTGATGATTGTAACACACTGAGGACATTGTGTGATTTAAGTGTGGTCTACTGGGAAGAAATTCTGATTTTTCTGATTTTTCTGTTAGATTGTATTTTGTGTGTTAAATTTTTTGTTTTTGAGTGTTAATTTTTTCTGTTTTAAGTTATTTTTATCGAGTTTTGTGTGCAATAAATTTTACATTTTTCTCTTCAATTCTGGACTGTGTTTAAGTTGTAGACTCGTACTTCACTTCACTTACTTAATACTTATAGATTGCAATCCTTGCTTTTCTCTGTTTGGAAAGATGATTATGTGTTCAAGAGGTTGATTTGATTGTGACGAACACCCTGTGTGAGATTTGAGCCACTTTGTTTTTCTTTCTTGTGTGTGATATGTATCTTGATTGCTTGCACATATGCCTTGGCTTGATTCTTTTTGATATACTTGATTGATATGCATGTTCAGACGTGATAAAGGCATTTTTGTTCTTGAGCCTCTTTAGCCAAATAAGCCTACCTTGTTATTATCCTTTGATAACCCCTTTGAGCCTATACTGTATATATTTCTTTGTGTTGAAGCTCATACACTGATCCTAAGTGAAAAACAAATGATTACCTTAACCTTAGGAAAGTCTGGAGCTATAGAAGTATTTTGTGAATAAGTGTGGTCTCCTTGGGAATTCTGATGAATTGGCTAGTTGATTCCTCATCATGTTTTGAAATGATAATTTATATCCTGTTGTGTGATAAAAAAAAAAGAAAAAAAAAAAAGAAAAAAGACAGGATAAAAAAAAAATGATGATGAGAAAAAGAAAAAAAAAATTGAAAAATAATTTTGTAAATAATGGAGTCGAGAAGAGGATTGAATTAGAGGTTTAGGTGAGATTTCACAGTGTTTACATTTTTTTCCCTAGTGCACCTCTATTTCTTCTGAGCTATAGCTACTTATCCATAATTATCCTCCCCTGTCCTTGGCCCCATTACAACCCAGTAAAGACCTTTTGATCTAAACGTGCATATGTTTTGAGTGTTGATATTAGAAGCTTGCCAAGTCAATTTGTGTTTGCTTTCTTGAGTGCATTGAGTTGAAATGTTTACCCTAGACACTTGAGAGAAACACTATAGTGCATCTGTGAGGTTTTGTTATTTTCAAATCACCTCTTGAGCTGAGTGATTATTTTTCCGTATACTGTGAATTGCTTGGATGATTTTTGTAAGTATTTGTTCTGTGATTTTGTGTGGATATTGTCTACATCTTTTCTCTGTCCAGACTTCTTGAGAACTCTGTAAATTATCTTTGTTTTCTTGTGAGTCTTTATTTTCTGTCTGCTGAGTGTGTGTCACCTTCCTAGAAGTCCTTTGAACTATTCCCTGATTTGTGTTTTAATTTTGCCCAGGAGTGCAAAAGACTAAGTGTGGTCTATTTTGATGAATCAATATTTTCTACATTTCACTTAGTTTATTGTACCGAATTTAATCCGGGAATTGTGCTTAAATGTCCGGTATTTTCCTATTTTTACTAATTGTGCTTAAATTGACTAGAAATTCTTATTTTGATTAATTTGAATTTTCTAAGCTTAATATTTGCATTATTAATTGTAGGGAAATTCCTGGATAAAATCTAGGGACTAATTTATTTTGTGAAGCCATTAATTAGAAGCTTTTGAATTTTAGTTTTAATTTGGAAAGAAAGAGAGGAATGGTGTTACGGCTGGAATGGTAACACTTAGCCAATTAATTGAGACGAAGGAATGGAAAGTGGTAGAAGTGATACACATGTTTCACGGCTGGATGGAAATTAGCAAGTATCACTTTGAATGAAAGGAGGGGACCACCATGGTGAAAATTCACGTCCACTTCCAAGTGCTGAATTTTATTCCAAATATTATTAAGGGAAGTGGAGTCACGGTGGAAGTTATTTCAGCAAGCATCCAAAAAACATTTTTTTTTATTAAAGTGGGAGCCGCACACCTTTAGCTTGGAATGTGAATTATAGTTGAATTTGTCAATTATTTGGGAAAAGCAAACAAAGAAGCTCACGGCTATTCAAAAGCATTCAGCCTTTGGAATCAAAAGTTGGGACCACCACATTGTTTTTGTTGGCTGGAACGTGATTTACAATTGGAAAGAAAGCATGGCAAATGGATGAAGGGTTCACGTTGTTGAAGAGGTGTAATTCATGGTTCTTAATTATTGGTTTCTTATCCATTTAAAAGATAAGAGCCAAGAGAATGTTGGAAAAAAATTATATACAATATAGCCACTTGTTGACTCATTTTACGTGGAAGGTTGGCAGCAAGCTTAAATCCAAAAGAATATTATTGAAAAAAAAGAAGCACATAGGACGTTGAGTGGAGTGCCACGGCTGCAACTCATTGATTTCAGATTTCAAGTGAAGAAAATTACAAAGGAGACACCACATGGGCCACCTCACGGTTTTCTAATGGCTTGGAGTGCAGATTTTGTTGCGTGTTCTTCCACTCCACAATGGTTTTTTTTTTATTTTACAATTGATAAGCTAATGGCATCCATCCACCAAGAAGTGATATTTTTCATTTCCAAAAGGGAAGCTCACGGGTTTCTTCGTCCAAGAACACAACATGGCCTTGCTGGAACAGAAGAAAGAAAGAGAATGAACGTCCAAGAAGTGGCAAGAAGCGGATGCAAATCCAGCTGGAAACGGAAGCAAGAAGTGTCACGGCTGCACCTTGGAAGAACATGTCCAGCTGCCACGTCTAGCACTCTTTGGAGAAGGAGGAAGAGCTCTTGGTTCTCCATTCCAGCAGAAATGTTTTGGCATTTGATTATTCATTCCATCTTTGAGAGCTGGTTTCACGTGAGAAAGGGGCTGGAATGAAGATAGAGGGTGTCTCAGCTAAGAGCAGGGCAGCAGCTACCTCCACATTCAGCAACATGAAACAGAGAAGCTGCACTGTGATGGCTGCAACGAAGGAAAGGAGACGCGTCCAGCATCCAACCCCATGAGAAGAAGATGGCACGCTGGATGTTGTGGAGGCAGCAACTCATTCATTCTTCAATGGAAGCAGCAGCTGGTCCAACTTAGAGAAGTGAAGCTCGTGGAAGATTCACGGTACATCACCAACTTCAAACAGCCACACATTTAGATGGAGATATCCAACGCTTTATCACGACTGGATGAACAAGTCACGTCCAGGAGAATTGGTGCAGCATGAGTACGTTCCAGAGAGAGCTCTCGGCCATGGCAACATGTGAAGCAACGTCCATCAAGTTTGAAGCAGAAGAGCATCCAGCAGGGAATGAAAGACACTAACGGCCTTGGGACAGCAAGATGGGGAGCGGCTTCTGGTCTGTAGTGGAAAGGAGTTGGTGATGAAGCATGCACATTCCAGTAACCAAAAGCAGCAGGACATGGTTCACGTGAAATCCAACAACTTAGAATGTGGGCACCACGCTTCAAATGAATTTGTTATCTAGCAGCCACAATCACGCCCAGAGCAATGAAGAAGAAGGATGGAATGGTGAAAGGAGGTCGAAGAATATTCACGTGAAGGCTGAAAAGAAGAGGGCCCAACCATATTTTCATTTCACACGGTCACGAGAAAGGGCTGCCAAGTGGAGACAAAACACAAAGCTGGCTGAAATGAAAGAGGAGAACACGGGAGTTTGTCCAGAGAGTGCTATAAAATGCAAGCAGGCAGCAGCAGAAAAAAAGATATAGAGTTTTAGGAGTAGAAGTTAGGTTTCTGGCTTCTCCTCCCCTCTGGGGAGGTTTTAAATTCCTTTTAGTTACTGTTTCCATAATTAAATGTTGTAATTTCCAGTTTGCATTTTCAAATCAATGTTTGTTGAACTTTCTTCTCATTTACCATTTTCTGCACAATTACTGTTTCTACAAATGTTGAATCTTTGACAAATTTCATTTTCATTTAAGTGTTTTATTTTTACCATCTTTTTATTTTATCGTTTATTGTTTTCTGAATCGTTTAATTTTATCGTTTTTCAATTTACCATTTTCATTTTTACCATCTTTTACCATTCAATTTTTATCGTCTTTAAGATTTATTTTGGCGTTTTAAATTCTGCTTTCTTTAATTTCCAATCAATTTTATTTTTCCCGCATTGACAAAACATCCACAAACCCCCCCCCCTTCGTGTATAAAATCTGAGACTAAACCGACACAAATTGGTCTTTGAGAGACGACCTAGGAGTCACCTCCTAGTAAACTATACTGCATTAATTTCGTGCAATCAACTTTTGTGAGCGGTGCGACCCGTTCGTCAGAAGCCTTACAAAGTTGTGAATGAAAACAATTTATGCAACTTGAATATGATGCTTTATGTAAAAATCATACATGGACTATTGTTTCTCCTCCTCCGGAAGCATATATAATTAGTTGTAGATGAGATGAGTGTTTAAAAACAAGTATAACTCTGATGGAACTCTTTAATGACGAAAGTCTGCACTTGTTGCTCGTGGATACAACAAAATTGAGGGTGTTGACTATTTTGACATCTTCAGTCCTATGGTGAAACCTGTCACCATTCATATCATTCTCACCATTGTAGTGTTAGTTAAGTGGCCAATCCACCAACTCGACATGAATAATGTCTTTCTCAGCAGAGATGTGAGATTGTTTATAACCATTTATTCTTATTATTGTCTAATAACTACTACATTAATCTACTCATCTTTACACTCTAAAATAGACAAAGCTCTTAAACAAATAAATAAATTAATTAAATATATCACATTTAAGTTTACCCTAACACCAAAAACTAAGTTCAACCTTACTATGTCCTTGTTTTTCATCAAGCATTAGTGATTCTTCCCTATTTGCATGTTTCAAGGATGACACTATGTTATTCATATGAATGCAAGAGATATAATTTATGTTTGTTATTTTACCAACTATAAAAATTTACATTTCTCGAATCTATGTCTAACATAAAATGTACATAAAAAACTTAAAATATTATATGTAAAAAAAGAAAAATCCTATTAGTGTGTGTTGAGACCATATAACTTATGGTATTCACCTCACATTGAGTTTTGATATCTCCATTATGAGCTTGACAGATGCGGTTTAAATATTCAAAGATATCATCTTTAAATTGTAGGGAGGGTTAACACACATATGTTTGTACTCTGGATCAAATCTCCACAGATTTGTTTTTGATATTACGTTCAAAGACTTTTTATCATTGAAGATATCTTATGTATATATAAATTTATGTTCATTCACTAGTACAGATAAAAGAAATGGCACCGGTTATTTTCACTGATAGGCACCGGTTCATGAACCGAGGCATATTCAGGAGAGGTAAAAAGTGATAGACTTTATGCCTCGGTTTTAAAACGAGACAAAAAATAGTCGGATTCGACCTCGGTTAACAGAACCGAGATTGTTCTTCTCCCTCTACTGCCTCGGTTGGAGGCTGAACCGAGGCAGTAGGGTCTTTTTTTTCGTTATAATTTTCCTAGTATTCTGGCAGTGGCTCAAACGTTATGCTCAAACGTTATGCTCAACTTCTTTTGGTTATGCTCAAACAAATTACACACAAACTTGCCGAGAGAACATGCACACAAATAATCTACCTTAGTTATTTTTCATTAACAAATTACACACAAACTTGTCCAGAGAATTTACAGTTGTAAATTACACAAATAAGAAACTTTGAGAGAACTGGATTAAGCAAAACCATGGAGTTCTTCATTTTTCTCCACAACCCTCACCCCTTTTGCAGATCTGAGCACATTAGCCTGCTTAGAAAATGATGGCAAATTAACACAGGAATTTAATTTTGGTGCCTCGGGCAAATTAACACAAGCAAATTAACACATTTACCTTTTGCAGATTTGCAAAACCCTAATCTGACCCCAATCTGACCCTAATCTCAGATTCGCACCACCACCACCACCACTATCACCGTCGCCACCATTGACGCACCACCACCGCATGCTCTTTCCTCCAGAGGCGACGCACTCGCAGGAGAGAGCGACGGAGCGAGACCAAGAGAGCAACGGAGCGAGACCGAGAGAGCAACGGAGCGAGACTGAGAGAGCGACGGAGCGAGACCGAGAGAGCGACGGAGCGAGACCGAGGGGAGGCGAGAGCGAGGGGAGGCGAGAGCGAGGGAAGGGAGGCGAGACCGAGGGGAGGGAGGCGAGACCGAGACCGACGGAGGCGAGACCGAGGGGAGGGAGGCGAGACCGAGGGAGGCGAGACCGAGGGGAGGGAGGCGAGACCGAGGGATGCGAGAGTGAGGGGAGGGAGGCGAGAGAGGCGAGCGCGAGGGGTGAAGGAGGCTAGGTCTTCGTGTTTGGGGAAAATGTCTAGGGAAATAAGAGGCTTATATGCCTCGGTCCTTTTGGGCCTGAGGTAGTAGAAGGTAATACGCCTCGGTCCTTCTTACCAACCGGTGCAGTATACCCCTTTCACCTCGGGTTTCTCTTAACCGCGTCAGAAACCGTGTCAGAAACCACTAATTAGGCACCGATTGTTTTCACAACCGAAGTGGTATTCCTCTTTGGCACCGGTTTAGTCTGAACCGAGGCCTATAAGGTCTCATTAATTACAAAACTGCCACCGTGTCTGAATAGACAGCGGTTTGATGTAAACTGAGGTTTATTATGCGAGTTTAAAAGCACATTTTGTACTAGTGATTTCTTGTTTTCATCTTATGAGAGACTTTTTGTTTGTATCCTAACATAGGTTTAACAAGAGATGATTGATACTCTCCTTTGGAACTCCAAAACATCACACTTCTAAAGAGTTTCAATAATGGTATTCAACAAATTAAGTGCACAGCGAAACATTTTCCTTTATAATTACTAACCATGATAAGAAACTAATTTTATGAAACTCAACATCATCACTGGGGATCATTGGTTGCAATAAATCTTACATTTATTAAAATAATCAACACAATAGTGACTGTTGGAAGAAGACAAAACAACTCAAATTTAAACTAAAAATGTTGAGGTTGATTTATCAAAACAAAATATATGCCTTTGTAATCATACCAAAAACATGAGGATAGACTCTTCTACAAAGTTACAACAAAAGGTTAATATTGTTCAAACTTCGGATGTCAACCAAACCAGATTGCATACATAAAATCATGAGAATTGTGACTATCGTATGAAGATTGAACAAATCAAATTCCAAATTTGTGTTTTAAAATATACCAAGGTTAAATATACGTCATATCTTTAGACAGTTAAAAGTTGCAAAATCCATGAAAATATGAATAAAACCGAATACTAATATCACTAAAAGATTACCAAATACAACTTCATACATATATTCTTAACCAAAATATTTATGAAATAGTTTGGAACACCAGAAGTCGGTACACTGTAAGGTCTCCACATATCCACGGTTCTGACTAACCGAAAATGTGAGAACATTTTTCTCCAACATGGAAAAAAATTATTAAAAGGGAAAAAACAACCAGACATTTTTTACTGTTCTGTTTAATTATTCATATACACATAATAGTTCAAAGGTTTGTTTCATCATCTGCTAACTCAAGCATACGAATTCCGCTACTTCATCTTATAAGCTAGGAGCTGCAAATAACAAATTTAAGAAGAAAAAAAATGAGATAATAAAAGAAGGAAAGCTAACAAGGTAGCAACAGTACTATAAAAGAGAAAACATAAGTATCTAATTATGCCTTATACTTTACGTCAGAAAAAGGACACTAAAATCCCTTCTTTTGAAAAGACACAGACGCACACCCATATATATAATCTAAGTTCCACTTATACGATGATATCATTATATTTTATTTGCTTACATTCTTCACATAATATTTATTGAAAGGTTTTTGTAGGCTACATTTAGAGTTTACCAGATGACCACAGTTGGTGACATTCGGAGTGTAGAGTTGAGCCAAAGTTTCTTCATCTTGCAGAACACGCAATTTGTCCTTGTCTGGATCAATGGTTATGTTACCAGTTACAACATTGGCTTCTGATTCTTCTATCAAGAATAATTCAACTTGATCCGCCTGCAGCTCAGCTTTGATTTCAACATACTGCACATAGAAATCCAATCAGAATTAATATGAAATATAGCACACAAAAATGATTTACATGGAGAGATATATAACCTTGCACAGTGTCTTCACTGAGCAAGTAGGCCTGCATAAAAGATATGGTTCCTGCAAACTCGGTATCCTTTGCTCATCCAAAGAGATAAGCACAAGGTGAATCTCCATCTGAAATAACATAAGACCTAGTCATTGTATCATTGCAACAGTACCAATGCCCATTACAGAAACATACAAAGAAAGAGAACTTAACAACGTTGCTGATAAATATTGTTAGATTGTGATACAAATTTATAGAAAGTTTACTATAATAAAATCTAAGAAACTATGGAAGTAGCAACTCCATGTAAAAGCAAAGATGCCTTCATTACTTCTAGCCAGAGTGACCTTGAAAGCTAGAAGTTCTTGTAGAGTCTACAGTCAGTACTAGTAATGTATAAACAATTATTATTAGAAAAAAGAAAAAAAAATACCTCGTCAACGTTCTCATCAGATTTACGTAGATGATCAACAAGCTTGGCGAGACGATTACTCCTAGCCTTCTCGCCACTAACACTGGCGTAACTCTGTTGAAAACTTGCCTGTTGGTATAACAAATGGTATACTTAATGTAAAATAAAGAAAAAGAGAAACACCTTGTAGTTCAATAAGAATAACTCTAAAAAGTTATTGTTCAAACGTAAAACATTCAAATTATAACCTAAAGAGTGGATAGTTAGAAGAAAAAACATTACTATAGTTTGTTATTCAAGGCCTCTTCATAACTTGCATGATAAAGTAACAAAAACAATAAATGTCGTTATTTGTAAAGTTAAATAAGTTTTTGGATATTTCTAAAAGTTAAATATATTTTTAATCTTTTAACCTAGTTACGTTAAATTTTTTTTATCATATCAAATATATTTCTCAATTGACATTGAACTAAATATAGATAAAATAAAATAAACAATTCATACTATACTAGCATGAAAAGCATTTCACTTGTAAAATAAATTTAATATAATTAATTTAAAAAAATTGCATTCATTTATTTTAAAAGTTTAGAGACTTAAATATATCAAAGTTTTTGACAATAACAAATTTCAATTTCTTTCCAAAATTCAAAACTAAAAACAAATCTAACCAATTTTTAATAAACATTTAAATATCAAAAGTTTTTTTTAGCAAAGTTGCACCTCTTGATCATTTGTCCTCCTGGGCACACGCAAAGCCACTTCCCCCTGTGTCAGAAAACCATGTTCATGAGTTTTTTTATTCATATAAAGATATTTTTCAATCCTATACAACATTTCCATCTTATTACCTTTTTCTTGTACTTCACAACATGTGGCACTATAGCAGTAACTAAAGCATCGTATTGTGAATCTTCTTTCACTGACAATTGACTATCAACATGAACATCACAAACAGGACACTTATTGACTCTACAATAAAACCAATTTGGATCCATTAGCACTTGTAAAAATAAACTAAGATATCCCAACTAAATCTGTAAGACAATAACATAGATTGCAGTTTGTGGACCAACCCAAGGCGCATGGATTTCTCAATGCATTCTTTGCAAAACTTATGAAAGCATTCCATCAGCGTCATTGTGTTCTGAATGAATCCTACATATAAAACGAAATAACGTATCTTTTACTATATAATTTGTAAATTGGGAAAGCAAATCAAATATGCCTTACATGCTGCATTATTTGACACATCAGTATATTGTTATAAAAGGTTCACCATTGCAGACGCCACATAAAATCTATTTAAAACAGGTAAATTTGTAAGAGATCATTATGTTGGTTCATTGCCACATAGATTGTCTGTACGAGAATTAAAACTTACAAGATTAATGTATCTCTTCCACAAAATGTTCTGAAAGTTTCAATATATGAACATGTTTCAACGAGTTTTTACTTAGTTATGCTAGAAAAATAATAGAAAAATGATATAGATTTTTCTGTAAACTAAATTTACTTTATGCTAAATATATATATATATATATATATATATATATATATATATATATATATATAAATAAGTTTTTATAAATTAAATGGTATCTTTTGAATCTAAATCTTACCTTAGATTTCTGTCAAAATGGAATCTGTAGAAAAGTTTAATAATTTGAAATAATGAAGGTCGACAATTGCATGCATGTAACTAGAATGGACTATATGACAAGTAATTTTTAGAATCAAATATCCTTTTTATCTCCAAGGGATATGTGATGAATGAGTTCACATATAATTTTTAAGCACAAGCACAAATCTAATATCACTATAATGAATCCTGAAAGTTCTTCTATTTCAATTGCACTTTCACTGTTGAGTAGTAAATATTATAACTTATGGGATATTCGAATGAAACTTTATCTTAATGTCTTCTATCTATAGGATGTAGTTGAAAATGTGTACAAAGGTTCCACCCTATCAGACAATATAGTGGTTACTCAAATGAAAATTTACAAAAGAAGGAACTACAGAAAATAAAATAAAAAATAAAAATAGAGCAACCTTGCTTGTTGCATTGTCATCCATTATGCTGACAAATAATGATGCTGAAACACTGATCAATAAAATTGGGGAGTTTTTAAAGAAAGGGTTCGATGGAAATTAAAATAAAAGATGAAAGGGATGCAAGCTCAGATAATTTCGGGAATTTGGAACAATACAGGAATCAGAAATAATACTTTCACAAACTTTTTTTGCATAATAAACAAGGCAAGGCTTTTTGTTACTAAAATTTTCAAATGATAGAATTGCTCAAAATAATGTCACAATGCCAGTTTTATTTCTTTTCTTAATAAAGTCTTTACTAAAGGACACTAATCATAATGCATAACGGGGTGCTGGAGGATACAAGACATAATAAAAGGAGCTAAGGAACGCAGAAATTCATAAATTGATATTGTTTCCTTTGGTAGAACCTTAAGGAACAAGGCATCAGTAATAAATGACATACCTCGGCAGATACCACACTTCAAAATTGAGAAATCCATAACCACGTACCTGTAAATAAACATTAGCAAACATTAATATTTAATATTTTAATGAGATGATTGTCAAAACTGCAAAATTCTCCACTCCTTGTCCTAGGTCAATGTATTGTGAGAAGAAATTGACACCCACTAGAACAGATGGTCGACACTGATTTTATTGATATCCTATGAAAGTATTGCTGAAAAGAAAAATACATAACTTTTCACACAAATCATGGCAAAGAAGTATTGTAAAGCAGTTTCATTTGAGGTGATCAATTTTCACCCAGCTATATTTGAGTTTTGAAGAACGTTATATTACTATAAAGTTGTGCATTTCTTAGCTTAAGAAAGCAGCAACCCAATGAAAAATGTCACTACATACTGATGTTAAAAATAGATTTACCAAAAACAATTAGAATCCATATTAAAGTTTATGTTATATGAATCACGCCGAGGCAGAACCAAAATCGACACGGAAATTCAAGCAGCCAGATCGATTATCATGAAAAATCAAAAGATTACAAAGTAAACAACTGAATAAAGAGAAAAGCACATGGAATACATACAGTAACACTCCGAAACACAACGCAAAATTACACTACAGACACAGAATCACGCATATAGACCGAACAGCAAAATCTACATAAAAATAACCACCAGAAAGGTCGATCAAAAAACAAAAACAGTGATTAACAAAGTAAACAGCATAGAGTACTCCTTGTCTTTGTCCAGGTTGCTCAAGGAACCGTTTTGCTCTGATTCTGAAGAAAACAAAGAAGAAATAAATGGGAAAAAAAAGGATTACAAACGAAACACATGAATAAATGAAATTAAGATTAAAATTGAGAAGATTCAGACGGAAAGGGCACGTACCAGCTTCATCTTGGGGTTGCTCATGAGGGCGTTTCTGTGCTGACATTCTGTTTTCACTGAAACCAAATCCTATATGTGAACAAAACGAAAGCTTAAAACTCTTTGAAACTAGAAGCGCTATGTAGACAAACCTGTGTAATGAAGCTGGCAAAGTGAAGAGTTCAACAACGCGTTCACGGATAAATGACAGAAGGTTGAAACTATATATAACAATGAGTTGGATAGAAATGTTCGTGAAGCCTATCATAAAACGTTACTGAAAGTCTCATCGACTAATTAATTTAAAGTATATAAATAAATATAAATCTTTTTTTATAAATTATTCCACCCATATTTATTAATATTTACCTTTATATACGAAATATCATTATTCAAATATCATTAATTAATGCCGACTATGATTAATTATTCAAAAGGTTCCTTCCTTTTTCATGATATAAAATATTCATTTATTGCAATATTTAATATATATATATATATATATATATATATATATATATATATATATCTTTTCACATATTATTACGAGTTATTTTATTTTTATCATACCTTTATTAATGTTTAATTTAACATATCAAATATATATTTTTTGACGTTGTTCACACTTTCTATCAACTTGTGAATTATCAGTGGTGGGGTGTGAATAAATTCGTGAAAAAATTCTTTATATGAGGATACACTATTTTCTCTATTCAAATATCATTAAGTAATGCCGATTATGATTAATTATTGATAATGTTTTCCCTTTTTATGATATAAATTATTCAATTTATTGCAACATTTAATACATATATAAAGAAACTTGCACAGACCCAGAAATAATTAGAGTTTGATATCTTTTCACACATTATTAAAAACTATCAAACATTTCTATTAAAATAACCTCAACCTCACAATAAATTGCATTACTTTAATAGTAGTAAATGTGTAAGTTTATTACACTAATAAGTGCCGTAATAGGTCAACGATATTATTATCATATATATTTAATACAATATTTATTACAACAAAAAAATATTGTTTTTGACTCATTACTTTACAACTTTCTTTTATTATTTTTGTATTGTATTTACATTATTTAAATAAAATTATAATTTCTAAATATCCGTATTTGTTGATTATATCTCTCATAATACCCAATTTTTATAAAACCATCTCATCCGTTATATTTGCTTGTATAAGAATGAAAATTATATTATATCCACTAGACAACAGGTCAAGTAATTGTTGATCTTAGATTGGCAACATCAATGGGAAGAAACTTGGAACCATAAAAAAAATCGATAAACCGTGAGTTAAATTGGATTTTTGTCATGCAAATATGCATATTTTTAAAACACGTCTAAAAGAATTCCACTCACATAATAAAAAAGTCTTAAAACTTAATTATCCTTATTTTATTCTATTGATAAATTATACGTAAAACAATATTGTAAATATTTCTTATGGTTGCGTCGATTTTGTTATTTTTAATTTGGGTACTTGATGAATATTACTATGTACATCTATATTTTATTAAGAATTATGATATATTTTAACTTATTTGGGTACTTTGTTATTTGTCACTATTTATACATATTGTGTTTTGCTATTTGATCAATATTTATAAATATATTTTTCTAATAAAAAAAAGTATTGGTAAGTGTAGCATGTATCATGTGCTTCATTTAACATAGACAAAAAAAAAGTTGCAATACAGAACGTTTAAAACAAATCACCACAAAATTTTATGATAAAATATGAAGTCATCAGAAAACATAGTCTCACGAACTTTTTGTGACAAAAAACAATCTGATTTTATAATATATATATATATATATATATATATATATATATATATATATTTATTTATATATATAATATGACACTAAAAATAAGAAAAATGGATTGTTGGATTTGTACCGCATTATACGGTAAAAGATTTCAAGACTGTGAATACTAATTTATTAGCATTGATTTTTAAAAACTGAGTTTCAATTAAATTGACAATAACTCATTACTAGTTTTTAAGTCTCCCATCTCCCCCTCAAACATAACCGAAGTTCCTAGATCAAAGTCGTTACGCAAGAAGGTGTAGGTGCTATGCTCGATCGAGCCAATTAGTCCTTTTCTGCTCATAGTAGCCTTTACTATTCATAATGGCCAATACCTCTTTCAGCAGAGTTGAGGATTCTACTCTTGAAGTGAGTGAGTAAAAGATATGCAAGGATTGAACCGACCTTCCTCCTCCAGTGGATCGAGTTCACTTACACTTTCCCTTCTTCATCTTATGGTTTTGGAACTAATTCTATGAAAAGAAGCTCTCACATTTGTTGGCTAGGTTGAATTATGGGTTTGAAGCCCTCACGTAGCTTTCCCAATGGCTAATTCCGACATATCTTTGTTTGAATCGAAATAATAAATTGATAAGAACCTTAATTTTATAAACTTTCTTTGTTCTATAAGTATATCTTAAAACATTTGCTTTTTCATATTTCAAATTACAGCGCACATATAACGTTGTCAGGAAAATAAACTTGCTAAAGCTAAAAAGCTTTGATGGTTGGTCCTCAAAGTTTGGTATTTTGGTCCATAGTTTCTTATAATTATTTTATTCAAACAATATTTCACAATTATTTATAATTATGGTGGTATATTGTAATATAATAGACAAATCAACTCATACAAGGGTGGTTACTATGTAATGCATTGGATAGCAACTATTATTCATGCTCATATTACAAGTGATTAGGAAACTAATTTTTTTTTCTCCATTGTTTGGAAATCATATATACTAATTGAAATCATTTTGTTTTGTGTAGAAATTCAAGACTCACCTTCCAATTTTTGACAAGTTCATTCATTACATAAAGAAAATTTACATATAATATGTAATAGAAATGTACAATAGTATGGAATTGATCATAATTTGTACAATTGCATTGATTTTTAGCTTATAATTCTATTTATGTTTGGAAATAATATTTTGGTTTGTTTTCCTTATGTAGTTGTTGATTTTGATATGTAAGATGAAACAAAAACAAAAAAAAAATACTTTAAAAAATGTAGACTTTAGACATCAATTATAACAAAAACCAAGGCAAAAAAGGGTTTACGCCCTGAGTTCTGATTGTAACCAAAGCCAAAGATTCTTAAAATTAAATAATTATTTTAAGTCATTATCAGTTGTAACAACAACCGAAACAAAACAACCCATTTGATAATGATTTTACAAACAACTGAGGTCATAAATCCTATACCTCGTGAATGATATTCCTTTTATACTATTTTAATGGCCCTTGGTTAAGTAGGTCAAGACTAAGTAAGTTAGACCTAGTCTAGACGTTTGTAAGATATTCTAATATTTGTATCTCTTAATCATTTATTAAATAACTATTATCTCATTCTACTTTGCTCATCAAGGTTATGTAGGTGTTTCAATATGATGTTGTTCTATGTTGAAGACATCATCTAGTCTATGTTAACAACATCGTCTAGGTTCTATTAATTTGACCAACATTATATAGTTTTTATGTTAACAACATCATCTAGGTTTGTGCTATCGACATCTAGGTTATATGTTGGTGTCACTATTTATGTTTTGTACTATACAATATTAGTAAAGTTAATTTTTTCTCTCTTTAATATACACGTGTGAAAATTATTAAAAATCAAATTTGTGTTCAATTACCTCACCAATTAAAGAAATTCATACAAAACTAATAAAATTAAATTCTATGCATAAGAATTTTTTTTTTACACTAAAAATAAAATATATCAATATTTGCTATACGTAATTGACTATTTATTTTATATTTTTTATTATTAAACAAAACTCAAATTCAGTAAACAAAATATACTTTTTTTTTCAAAAAAAAAATCATATGGCCAAAACAAAAGTAGCGAAGAGTGAAATCAGATAAACCTCTTCTCATGCCATCAAGAGAAGTGAATGCAGTACTCCTAAATGAATCGTGTTTCATACATAGAGGACACTGCCCACTCCTAAGACTTGTATCAAATAAACCACATTACGTCACTATAATTCTAAAGAAGTTGGCAAAATCATTAAACACGTTTCATAAATCAACCAAAACTAAAAAATAAAATATGTCGTATCCTTCAAAAAAGAACATAAATGACATACTCCATATATGAAAACGACTGTTCAACTAAGATCTTCTTTGTCTGTTGGAACATCTTATCCACTTCCTTTATCCTATGACAAAAACAACGTCATGTGTCAGCCTCATTGGTAAATATATATATATATATATATATATATATTTTATTAAATTTCATTCAATTATTAAACAGTATAGTATAATTTAAAACAGATAAAGATACTTACAGCTGCTATAGTAGTATCACCAAATATAGTAATCAATTCTGGAGGAATATGTCCTTCTTTCATTTCTATGTACCTAAGCATAACACGTTTTAGTGTTTTGAATTTTTCTTCAACTATAGCTAGCTTCTCCTTTAGACTAATTACTTCTTCCTTCAGTTGAGGATTGGCAGCAGAATCAAAATTTGAGAAACTGTCACTTAATTTTGTAGTGGATTGAAACGTAACATTATGAACACTTCCAAATCCCAAAGATTGTACACCTCCAACATGAACTTTCTCCACCTCAATATGAGCACAATCATCGGTTAATATTTCTGAAATGCTGGCATTTTGACTTATTTCTTGTTTTTTCTTTTCCTGTAAGTTGAAAGAAATATTTCATGAACGTGTTTCAAGTTCAACCATACAAAGAAACAATAGAATAAACATCATTCATTTAATTTATTGTTCAAAAACTGACTAAGAACACACAAACCTAATTAGGGTTCGTATAGGTAATTATTCTGCCAGACAAAGAAAAATCATCAGACAACCATTATCAAATACGGAACCTTTCTGGCGTGTTCAATAACATTGTTACCTGAAGTTTTTTGCTTGTAATATCATAGCATATATAATGGTTACACCACAAATTATAAATTCACAATTAATTTTTTTTCATAACCATGAAAAACTATATTAAAAAATGAAATAAGTGGACTATTCCAATCTTTTTACAATTACTATTTACATAATCATATGTAGACATTCCGAACCTAATATTGTTCTCATTCTAATGTGCATAGTTATACCTCTCCATAGTTATTTGTGTCGTCTTACAACCCATCTAATACAATACATCGAACACTTAATTATATAACACATCCATTCAATACATCCAACTCTTAAACAATTATATAATTGTACAGTAGTCTGTAAATTGAATTATTAATTTCATGAGTTATATATATAGATAGATATGTATGTTTATATAGATAAGTATGTTTATAGTTTTACATGGTTTCGTAATTTTAAGGACATTGTGTCGACAAAAATCCTAAACATAATCATGTGTAGAAATTATTAGAGGTGAACTATTTTTCTATATAGGTATCAGTAATATTGCTTTTCATGTTTTTTTTTCTAAATTTTTTAATTTAGGAAAGACAGATTATTTCATTTACGGGTGTTATATAATAAGTTTCATCTACTAATCGGTTAATTAATACTAAGAGTGTAACTAGGGTTTTCCTTGGTTTAGATACATGTGTTAATATGTTTTGAAAGAAGTAAGAATGAATATATCGGTAGTTTTTTTAACTTTTTTTAGAAGTGTAAACTTCTATTTATACTGGATTTATAATATCATTTATATGTTGGAACACATTTGGACACAATGACAGATCTTCAACAAATAATTGGAAAGTGCCAAAATTTTATCTATTAATGTAAATAAATTTGAGGAGGTCAAATATACTAAAATTTAAAAACAATATTATCATTTATAAAAAACATTGGGAGGGGACAAAGCCCCTTTATTATAACTTAAGATTTACCACTAGTGTAACTTTTTATGTTTGAATTATTATTTTTATTATAATAAATTTTCATGTGAATAATTGATAGACTTTGAAATTTCAACCTAATAAAAAAAATATCAAAGTTAATAGAAACACTTAACATAAGCTTATTTGGAATATATATTGGATTTAAGGAGAAAGTGATTTGTGTGGATAACTGAAGAGGTATATTTATTGATGCAAGAAATGCAAAACTAAACATTAAAGAGGGAGGGAGAAGATAAATGGTGCCTGAGGAATTATGAGACACATGCGTATATTGTGAAATTTGTCCATAAGAAATTACATAAAATAAAGTTAGTGGTAAAGAGTTTGTAAGTTATGAAGGTGTAATTATGAATGTCTGAGTAGTCTAGTAAGGGCGTAACATATAAATACCTGGTCATTGAGTAGGGTGTTGGTCTGGTGAAAATTTGCAGATGAACTTATTTCTCTATCCACGTGGATTGTAGCAGATTCCTGTGGAATTTGTGTTTGTCCTTCTCCATCTTTTCTTGGCACACCATAACACAATTCCTTTCCTGCGTTATTATCATTCAAAACCTCGTTTTCATTGGATACCTGAATTTCACCTGCATTTCTCAGCTTTCTGCCATCCCTCCTATCTTTACCTTCACCCTTCCTCATCCGCTCAAAAGCTACAGCTATTGCCCTTGCCTTTTTCTTTCTAGGCGATGTATCTCTTTCACATGGAGCATTCTCGACACTCGAACTTGGAGCATTCTGGACACTCATAGCTTCCATCTTCTGACAAATTATAAACATTTTAATTATTAATATTACAACCCAAAGCGAATCTTCCAGAAAAAAAAATATTAATTCTAAACAATTATCACCGAAAACTATGACATATGTGTTACGATAAACTTAAATTGTCGAGGTTTATTAATAATTTTGTTTGAGTCTGGGTCTAATAATATTTATCTTTATTTTAATAGAAATAAAATAGAAATGATACTAGTAATGGTTTAATTTGTTGAAATAAGATAGTAATAAATTAAGTAGTTATTTTTATTTTGAGTGAGTTGATATTCTATTTTTAGTTTTTATTATTTATATTTGGCTTAATGTAATATTTAGCTATTTAAAGGTTATCAAGGTTCAACGAAAATTACCACAATGAATTGAAAAGTCCAATCATAGTGTGTCATGTTTATTTTTCTACAAAGTGGTATCAGAGCTCTAGGTTGAGTACCGAGAGAAAAAAAATCGAAAGAAAAAAGTCAAACATTGTAAGAAAAAAAATGAGTGCTTGAGTTTTTAGTGAGAGAAATGACAAAGGTAATCAAGGAATGAGTGTACCATAGTTGTCGGGAAAGATCAATTACGACAATTGGTGTGTGTAGATGAAAGTCCTTTTTAAATCCCAAGGAGTATGAGAAGTAGTGGATGATGGGTACAATGAACTCGTAGAGCATGAACACCAGATAGTGACCCAAATTGCTCCATTGAAAAAGAGACGGGTGAAAGATAGATCGGCTTTGTACTTTCTGTATAATGCAGTGGATAAATCAGGTTTTGAGAAAATAGCTAATGCAAAGTTAGCAAAAGAAGCCTGGTAAATTTAGGAGATGGCATACAAAGGAGCTATCCACGTGAGGCAGGTCCAAGTACAAGCTCTCATAAGAGAGTTTGACTTTATAACTCGAGTGCAAAAGATGATCAACCAACTCAAAATGAATAAAGAAGAGGTGCCTTCTAACCGGGCTGCAGAAAAGATATTGTGAAATCCGATGAATATTTTGAAAGTATTGTTGTCACTATTGAAAAGACAAAGGATCTGTCAGCTCTCATTGTGGAGGAGTTAGTTGGGTCATTAAAGGTCCACGAACTGACAAGAAAAAGAAAAAGAAGAAACCCGACGATCAAGCACTACAAGCACAATAGGGTCACTATGTAAATGTGTGCAAATCGAGGAAATGCTACAATTGTAAGGTTGGCCACATTGCAAAGTATTGTCAGATTGTGACAAAGAGAAAGACAAATCTCCTTACTCAAGATGTAGAGGAAGAGTATGGAATCTTGTTGATGGCAAAGAGCTCGGATGTAGAGAGTGTGGACATGGAGAGCTTGGTCACAACAATGGATGAAGTGATCTCGGTAAATGGTGCGACAAATGAGGAGAAGACAAACCTTAAGAAGAAACTCGGACAAAAAGATGAAGAGATGCAACGGATATAGAGGCTTTTGGATAAAGCTATGAGATTATGAATAAATAGAGAATTGAGCTTAAAGAGATGAAGAAGGCGATTGAAAACAAGGAGGAGGAAACATTTAGTGTTCTTGAACCAGATAAAAATAGGAAAGAGGAAGATGAAGAGTTTGAGAAGAACTAGGGTATGAGAAACTTGAATACTAAGATAGTGAAAACTATGATGAGTAAAATTTTAGACGAGATGAAGAAGTCGGCCAATGTCATTAAGTGTTCGGTCAAGATTGTTGAGAAATCACCTAAAGTCAAAAAAGAGTTGGTCGAGGTTACTAAGAAGTTGGGCTGAAAAAAAAAAGTTGGTTAAAGCATTAGAAGATTCAATTAAAATGAAAGACAACACAACCAACATGGAAAAAATGAAAAATCCAAATTTGATGGAAAGATGCAAGCTTAATGCATAGTGATGCAACGGAAAGCTGAATAAAAAATAGAGAATTTAAGTTTATGGAAAATTTTTGTTAAAATAAACTTAAATTTGTAAGGTTTATTAGTAATTTTTTTAACTTAAATTTTTAAGGTTTATTAGTAATTTTGTTGAAGTCTTATTTTATTAGTTTGGATAATATTTCTTTTGGTTTTTTATTTATTTAAGTATAATATCTTTTATTTTTTTAATATAAGATAAAAATATATTAAATAGTTAATTTTATTTTTAGTCAATTAATATTTTGTTTTTAGTTTTTATTATTTGTATTTAATTCAACCTATTATAAAGATGGTCAAAATTCAATAAAAATTATCATTGACAACTCTGTTATAATGTGTAGCTTTATTTCTCTACAATATGTGTGTCCGAAGAATAAAATGGTATACTATTTAATTAATGTATCGAAGAGAATAACTAATAATAATTATGAGGTACATCATGAGACATAACATTCTGTAAAGCATCAAACAATCATTGAGTTATTTTTAATAAACATTCGTGTTTAGAAAATGTGTGAGAAGAGTCGAACCTCTTTATCATGACTACTCCGATTCTCAAGAAAAGCCAATTCCTCCTGAAGAGAAAACCAAGTTCATGAAGTTTGTTATATAGAGAAACAGTTTTATCAATCCAAGATTCAACATCTCCACCTTACCTGTTCCTCGTATTTATCAATATCTGGCACAAGAGCAGCAATTAGTTTATCAAAATTTGGATCTTCTCTCAGTGACCGTCGACTAGGAACATGCACACGACAAATAGGGCATTCATTGATACTGTAGTAAAACCAGTTCGAATCCGTTAGAACAGTACAACACGGTGCCAATATGTTTACCAACCCAATTAAATCTATGAGATAAATAGCATAGGTTGCAGTATAGGGACCAACCCGAGGCGCATGGATTTTTCGATGCATTCTTTGCAGAATCGATGAAGGCATTCCGTCACCGTTCTCGTATTTCGGATGATTCCTACACATGTAATGAAATAAATTATCTTTTTCTATATGACTTTAAAATTAGGAAAGCAAATAAAAAGTGCTTAATATGATGCATTTGAATCGTCTGTCATAAAAAATTCACCCATGCAGACACTAACAAAATCTATCTAGACGCTCTGATGGATCATTTGTTGGCTCTTTTTGCCATATAGATTGGCTTTAGGAGAATTAAAACTATCCAGATTAATGAATGCTTTCAATAAAATCTTTTAAATTTTTCATTAACTTAAAAAAAAAGTTCGTGTACTTAAATATGCATTAAAAGTTGTCATCTATTTACTGAGATAGATTCATTTTCCAAATTTAACTAAAAATATGTCGTGAAGATTATTAGATACAAGCTAAAATTCCAGGAAAGGAAAAACAGTACTTCTGATGCTATTTCATATATATGCTCTTGAAAATTTGGTTTCTACAAAAGAAAGAAAAAAATGTTTTTCTATGTTCTAACAACTAAAACAACAAGGATTTAGATATGGAAGTTGGATCTCATACATATATAGCAGACAATATGCACTCACTAACAATCTTGCGCAGGAGAACATGCACTCGTTAATAGGACATCCTTGTTATATATATGAGCACAGAGTGATGTCTCTCAAGGTAAGCAGATGAATAGATTCTTGGCGTGTGAGAATGTGAATAGGGCAGATGCAGCTAAAAATGAAGTCGGGTAGACCCACCATATATTTGTCTAAAAATATTTGTCTTGTATATTCTTTTATTAATAAATTTTATTTTCACCACTTTAACTAAAAAAAGTATTCAACAAATATTTACTAATAATTATTAGTAGCAAATATCTGTCAGATATCATAATAATTGTAATACTCCATTAACCAGCGGAAAATTAAATACTCATACCCTTTGGACATGTATTCATTAAGAATATATAATTCTTATTTTGAATTTTACATGCAAATATGAGGGTTATCCCGGGTGCACGTGACCCTTAATCCAAGGATGTGTTAAGTTGAGTTGGAATATGTTATAACATTAGCATATAATATAATATAATTTGAATTTAATATTTTAACTTTTATATATTATATTATTTAATATATTGGATTAGTGGAATATGGATTGTAGATTAATTTGGACAGATTATTCTGTTTACAAATTTATGTTGAGTTAATTTATTTTTAAAATTCTATTTTAATTTTGAATGAGTGAAATAAACATATCAAATATTAAAAAAAAAATTCGCTTTAATAATTATTTTTATGATAAACTTATAATTTTATATAGTTTATTATTAACTTTAATAAAAAAAACTCTTAACATTTAAAATAGACCAATGAATTTATAAATATTAAGAATTCCTCGTTACCTAAACTTGACCGTTATAATTTATTTTACTAACTTTATTTATTCAATACTACTTCGCTCAGATGGGCAAATGACTTCATAGTCAATATATATCGTAGTTGAAAAAAATTCATAAGTACAAATATACATACTATCATTATTATTTCTCCAAAGTTCATGGGTAATCAAGTTTAGGCTTAATTATTGATCATAAGTTGTAGGATTATAGTTGTGGAGGTCACATAAAGCTTAATTATTTCTCATGGTCAAAATGATATTTTGACAATGACCATAAATGACCTGATAATCAAAAAGCATGTGTGGTACTAGTGGTTCACGGACACTCTAAGATTATTCTGACCTACCAGCACCGAGAAATTATGACTCTTGCATTCAAGATGCCTAACATTCAAGAGTTTGATGAGAAGTTATAGTTACTTGCTCGTTCTCATCATTAGACTCAAGGAACAACTTATATAATCCCTAAGATTGTTTGAGAGAACCAAAGGGTCGTGTGCCATTGCAATCCCTTAACAGGTCTCACTCATATTGATGTACCAAATCAATGTGAGTTATATGTTGAAAATAATCTTTCAATTGCAATTAGACGAGAAATAAAAGGTGGCTTAACCATCCATGATGTTTCTATAATCGAATTGGATATGGGTAGTGGTTAATTAAGGTCAAGATGTTGTTGCTCAAGTGTCCCTGTCTAATATAAATGTTCAATTAGGATGGGAGAGTTTAGGCACATTTTTTGCTTGACCTAAGCATTTGGTCTTGCCAATCTCGGCATGGACACATATATTACATTTTTAAAATTCTTATTCTTATAATTTGTGTCAATGTTGAACTAATGTTTTTTCTTTACTTAGAATTTTTCTCCTCGTGATAAGTAGGCTTTCGGAAATCATGTTGATGATGATAACATGGCAAAAGTAAAGGATGATTCCATATCAAAACTTTTGACCATATTACTCAAGTTGAGGAGTAAACACATACAGTTATAATGAGACTTTAGAGTATTTGGAGTCAATACTATTAATGTCCCATATACATTTTCTTTCCTGATTCATTGAAGGTTGTTAAGAGAACCTACATGTTAAAAGTTTCTATCATTCAACTATTGACCATATAAGTCATAATATGTGTTATATATTTACCATATATACATTATTACATTTAACTTAGAATTTACTCTGTAAGGTGCATGGACAAATTGGGTTTGGAGCAAGGAAAATCCAAAATATATGGATTTTTATCCTTAATCCATGCAAAAATACATGAACACAAAGGTTTGATCGAATAAGATTTGTAAATAAGGATGAGTAACTATATATATATATATATATATATATATATATATATATATATATATATATATATATATAAAAGAAAACGAATTGTTTCTCATTCATTATAAGTCTCAATAGTTAATTGTAATTATTCCTATGAATTATCTAGTGGTGTAGTTTTGTTCACTATATAGAGAATTCAGTTAAAAAAAATGAAAATTTCATTATAAGAGTAAATTTTACATTTTTCATTACTTTATTAGACAACTATAAGACAATTATGACTAATATATGTCTTTAATTTAATAAGAGTTGTGGTTGGCACCAATGTTTTAAGTGGAAGTGGTAGAACAAAGTCACTACAACCCATATACCCTAAGGTTAGTCATCTTTTAATATTTTAGATTTTGATTTGAAATTGAAATCAAACGTATTTTAAACAAAAAAGAAATGTATAAAATTTATGTTCGTTGATGCATGGTCTCACGTAAATTTTGGACATTTTCTCCTATTATGTATGCACTTATTTACGTATAGTGTGTTTAAGTTCAATTTAAAATTGAAATTTTTTACATCAGAGTTTTAGCCCGGCTTAGATTTACGTCACCCCATCCACGTCGGATTATTAATTAATGTAAAAAACTCAAAAATGTTTATTGTAAAATGTTTGTTTTGTAATAATGGTCATGAATCACGATGACTAACGGTTAAAGGAATTATCCAGTAGAAAGGAATTAAATTAGATGAAATCTTCTCGTATGTAGTAAAGATGACAAGATGACATCAATATGTGTCCTTCTTGGATTGACAATTGGACAAATTTGGAGCTTGAACAAATAGATAAAAAAATTGCATTAACTTACATGAAGAAATATAAATGATACAACATGAGGGTTTTAAGATTACGATTGAAGAAAAGTTTATATTGATATAAGAAATTTGACATTTTCGTGATGACTCAAAGCTAAGAGAACATTTGCAAATCAATCTGACTATTTCAAAGAAAAATCCTTGAAAGAAAATTTGTTACACTATTATTAATATATGCGGATGACATATTGATAGTTGGGAAAGAATTATTAAAGATAAGCTAATAGTAATATGACACATATTTACCTTTATTTGACACATCTAACAATAATAAAATGATTATAAAAAAATGAATTTTTGTAATTTTTAAGAAAAAAAATTAAGTAAAAAATGAGAAATGGTAGTATCAAATAAATGCAAAAAAAAAAATGATGTGTCAAAGTATCATTTTTCTAAAGATAAAACATTATAAAGAGAAATTTTAAGTGTTTGGATATGAAAGAGTTATGACTAACTTAATATATTCTTGACACGCATATTAAAAAAGTTAGGAGAGTATTAAACTTGTGGTTGTCCCAAAAGAAAAGAAGCATGTTGAATGAGTGATTAAAAGGTTCAATATAGAGAGAATGTGAAGCTAACAAACCACTTGTTGGTTAACTTGAAGTTTAGCAAGAAGTCATGTCCCTCTTCCGCAGAGGAAATGGATGAAATATCAATCAAGGTTGCAAAAGTGTTTTGCTTTATCCAAAACATAAATAAAGTACATAGTAGTAGCCAGAGTCAAAAAAATATTTATTATAATTGATGTGCTTTCTCCAAGATTTTGGAATAAAAGGAAATGGGTACTCAAAGACCTAGTAAGAATTCAGTATACCATCTTCACACAAAATACATTGATATTCACTATTATTGAATATGCAACATGATAGACCAATAAATATTGAGTTTGGTGAAGATCCACTAATAAGATTGATTAGACATGCTTACCAAAGTAGTCACTTAATAGAAAAAGCTTGAATTATGTAGAGATATTGTTTCAATATGTAACTAGAGGGGCAGTCCAACCACAAAGAAGCCAAAGGACAGAATGCATTTCACAAATTCACATGTTCAAAATTAGGATAAAAAGTTATATCTATTATTGAATGTTACTTCTTTTTTGAATTATAAATGTTAACCTTTGAGTTTATAAAATCATATAAAAGAAAGAAAGAAAAACAACAATAATTACAAATAAATATGAAGAATGTTGTAAGAATTGTTATGTAATAAAGGTAGTGCGATTAAATAGGTGTATTATTAATACCATATTTTAGTAATGGAATTGATTTGTTGTTCTAAAATTATATATGAGTCAAGTGTTATAGTATAAGTGCATTATAATAACCCTAGGCAACGCACATTCGGGATTGGGAAATAACTATTCGTAATAACACCAAATCTTTACTAAAATCTTATGAAATGTTAACGAGACATAATGAAGGGAGCTTAATTACTAATGCAGATTTTTTAGTTGATTATCTTTCTATTGTTAACATTAATAATTATCCTACCAAGTAATTAAACATTAGAACGAATTGTTTTCTCATCTTGCTAAACAAAACTTTCATCAAAACTATCATATTCATAGTTATAGTAAGTATACCATATTTGTGGTACAACAGTGAATTTTGCAAAGAATAAAAGAAAAGGATCAGTTAAATTACGTACCCAGGCAGATAGCGCACTTCAATTCCTTGAAATCTGACAAATCTATACTTATATATCTGTAAATAAACAGCCATACAATAACATTAGCAAACAATAATATCTAATCTTCTATTGAGATTATCATTGTCAAATGTCAAATTCTCAGTCCTTGCCCTAGGAAGAAGGTGCATGGGCCATGACGGCATTGTTGGTAGATTGCAAATGGTTACATGAGTTGGCTAACATGGTAATTGCTTATGGAATTTCAAAGCTACATTTTTGTCTCTTCATGTTTATGGTCATCATTGAAAGGTATGTTATGTTTATGGATCCACCACTGTGCATAAAAATGAACTCGTGCTAAAATTACCAATGCTAATCATCTGTTCTAGAAGGATTCGACAAGAACTCAATCAACCATCCAAAACCAGAAAAGCACAAGACAGCGCATGGATCGGTTAAATATGTGCGAAACCAGACCAAACGAAACACCACTGATAGGCAGAAAAAAACCGATGACAAAAAATGAATCACGCTGAAGCAGAATCAAAATCAGCATGAAAATTCAAGCAGCAGATAGAGCGATCAAAGGACCATATTAGTCGCGAAGTAAACAATTGAATAAAGAGCCTTAAAAAAACACAAGAAAATGAGAATGGATGCATCACTTGTAAATGAGCAAAAACTACATCAACGTTCTCGAAATCCGACAATTAAACCATAGAATAGACCTGAAACTAATCACATCGGCAGAATGAAAAACACCATAAAAATTCAAGCAGCAGAAAAATCGATAAGCAAACCAAAAAAGTAAATCGCAAAGTAAGAAAAGCATACGGATAAATTAGTTTAACGTACTCATCCTCGTCTTCGTCCTCGTCTATCAACGAAGAATCTGATTCTGGAGAAAACACGGAAGCAAGAAAAGAAATGAAGATTACATAGGGCATACAGATGAGTCATTGAAATTCAGAAGCAATTACGAAAATCCAAAACATAGATGATTCAGAAGAAAATTCCACATACCAACTCCTTCTGCGAGTTGCTCGTGGTCTTTTCTCGGAGGTGCAGACATTATTTTGTATCCAACAAAAACCTACGAACGAAATGAAAGCTTAAAACAATTCGCAACTAGCAGTGCCACGAAGAGAAACAAAGTTGGTGCAGTGAGAGTTTAGTTACGCTTTCACGGATAGAGGAACAGAAGATGTCAAAGTGTTGCTGGATGGAAAATGTGTTTTTTTTTTACGCGAATTACAGAAGTTGAAAACCTACTTTTAAAAATATTTTAGTTATTAAACAAGTTAAAGTTAATTTTTATATTATAAAAAACACTAAATATAAAATGTTTGTAAAAATTTGTTGTTTAAAATATTTTAGTTATTAAACAAGTTAATTTTTATATGTGTAAAAAAATAATAAATTTAAAATGTTTGTAAAAATTTGTAGAGACAATGACTTGTATAACCAACAATAACATGCCAGGTAAGATGTCGGAGAGTTTCGTATTTTAGATAAATATGTTGTAAGAGACATTTATTATATGTTTAATTTATTTCTTTGTAAGTTATGCTGTATAATATTATTTTAAAGATTTTTGTACCATTTTTATTCCTATAAAAAAGTCTCCTGAAATATAACTTCTAATTAATGTTTAATTTAATTGTTGAAAGAGAAGTTTCAAAATAAAATAATGTGTCTTCTTAATTTGACACTGTTTATACATTTTTTTATTCTTATATTTTTAGGGTGTTATAACTTGTAATATGTATGATGTTGTAATTAAGATATCTTAAACATACATTTAATGTAATATTTATTATGTTAATTAAACAGTATAATACTATAAATAATATACAAAAATATATTTCTGAATCATTAATTACTTCTGAACTTATTACGTTCATTTGCTAAATAACATTATATTATGAATAATATATTTAGTAATTGATATAAACAATAGTATAACATTAATATGAATGAGTAATAATGATAATGATAATAATTAGTATTCCTACCAATATATAAATAAATATAGTGGTTATATTAATGCTAATTAAATATTAATATACAAATTCATAAATATTATGAATAAAAACAAATAATGATATTAAGGTTTACATTAATTGATATTAAATTTTAGGTTTAAATTCCTTTTATTTTCACGATGTTATACTTTTAGTCTTTTTAAAAATTAATAATATATTTTTCCATTTAACCTTTGAAAATTAAATAATTTTTATTTTCTCTTAATGTATTATTTCATTACTAATAAAAATGATAACGTATTTATTTACAATGGTAAATGTTAAACCTATTGTTAAACATTATTATTAATATTTTACAATAAATTGAGATATATTGATGACTAAACAACTAGGTTTCAACCAAATTTGATTAAATGAATGATTTTGACAGGAAATGTGACAATTTATCAAACTTTGATTCCATTCAGAATGGATAGTTACTTTAAGTCTTTTATTAAAAATTTGAAAGGTTTTATTGACTAACTAAGATGAAGTCTAACATAGATATATGTCAAAAGTTTGCTAAATCCACAATTATGTGAAATAATGGGGTGAAATTAATAAAATGTAAGAGATGAAGATTAAACCTCAACTCCTACACTTCAATAAAAACATTAAATTCTGTATAGCAAATATATTTATTTGGAATATGTAAGGATGGTAACAGGTTATGTTAGGTAAGAATATTATCTACTTGTTTTGTTATTAAGTTTGTCACCGAATACATATTTAAAAAGTATTCGTGTATTTTTAAATTTATGATATCCATGTATATATACAAATATTTAAAAAAATTATTTTACCTGTTTATTTTGTTTTGCCTTACCAAAAGACTTTTGTAATAATTATAAATAACTTCTCATTTTTCATTTATTTGCTATTTTCTAAAGTGATTCCAAATATCTAAAAATGAATGTTTTTTAATTGACAATTAGAGTTGAATTCATTTTGACTATTATCATCATATGATTTGCCTACATTTAGTTCTTATTGCTCATCATTAATAAGAGTAAAGGTTTGTTGGGTAGATATTCTATATATTAACTTACACATAAATTAAGACATTTCAAGTATGATTTAATGACTATAAGTGATTAATGAAAAATATTTAAGAAATGAATGACAAAATGTTAAGGGTGTTGCTCCCTCCACCACCACACCTTTCTCCCTCCACCTTCCCTTTATTATTTTGCCCCTCAGTAAAATTTTATTTTTAAGGTTATTATTTTTTAATTTTATCCATTCACAACCTATTTCACTAATAACCAATTCTAGTCTCGTACATGATTAAAATATTTTTCTTTCATTTTAACATTATATTTCTTCCTCTCTTTCTTTCGTCGTTGTGAGATACTACAAGTTGCAAAGGTTGGTGGTGATGGAAAGAATTATCAAGCAGTCTCCCTCTCGTGGTGCAGTGTCGCTCTCGTGGTACAATGCGTGTCGTGCTTCCTCCAGGTGCGTATTCGAATAAACCTTGAAATAAAATCCTAAAATAAAAAACGTAACCTTTAAACGGAAGTGACATCCTTCAACGGATGTCGACATCCGTATAAGGAAAAACGGATGTCGACATCCGTTTTACCTTAAACGGATGTTGACATCCGTTGAAGATGTCACCTCCGTTTAAAGGTTACGTTTTTTATTTTAGGGTTTGTTTTATTAGGGGACATTCGTTGAAGGATGTCACCTCCGTTGATGTATACTTCCTCACGCTGGTTGATGCTCTGGACGCTCCTCGATGTTCCTCCACACCACGGCGGCGACGCTCCTTCACACCACGGCGACAATGAAAGCTTTCAAACCAAAAACAAACTGGGGAAAAAGGAATGGAAGTACGGGAGGTGGGGAGGTGAAACGGAAATGGGGAAAGGGGAAGAGAGTTCCGTGGGTGGGTGCTGGGAAAGTAAAATTAGGATTTCAAATTATTTAAAATAGAGTAAAAGTAAAAAGGGTATAATAAAACTCAAGATCAGAAAATTAAAATGCAAGAAATTTAAAGAAGTGCAGAAAGTAAGAATCAATTTGTAAAAACAGTAAAGATTGCAAAATTGAAGCATGAAATGAAGAAAGAAATTGAAGATTTGTATTGTATTAAGATCGGAACAGGAAATGTACAAAGATTTTACATTAAGGAGCTCTTGAGGTTACTTTGCATTCCTAACAGTCCTAAAAACAACCCTTTGTACAGCAAATCCAAGCTTTTTTCACTGGTTACTTTGCACTCAGTGATGGTGATTAAATTAGGTTTAAGATTCAATTATTTTAATATCAAAATATTTTAATATAAATAGTTTTGTTAGAAAAGAGTTTTATTATTTTAAAACATAATTTCTTTAGAAATTATTTTTTTAGAGTTCTCTATTTCTCTCTTGGATTTGGATTCTTCTCTTTGCTTGTCTGATTGAAAAACTGAAACTGTGTGATTGATCCTTACAACAAGCTCTTCAATTTGGACCGATCAGTTTCTCCGTTTGAATGAGTTTTATCCCTTTTTCTTGGTATCTTTTTATTATATGTTTCATGTGAACTTTTTTCCACTTGAATGTACCTTTTTAGTCATTTTTACGAGTTTCTACTGACTAATGGTTCTGATGGTTTACTCTAATCATGTTTGTTTTGTTCATAAGAGCATATAAAGTTTCTTGTGTATTTGAAGGTATTCTTAGATCTATCAAGTTGTTTGGTTGTCTTTCAAGTAAAGGAAACTAATTGTCTTATTTTGAAGTTATAAATGTTTTAAGAATGTTAATTTGCATGTTTGATTTGTCTGAAATTGGTTTATTTGTTGATATTGATTGTTTTACATGTTGTTTATGGAATTGGTTAAGTTGAGTTGAATTGAGAATTGATCAATTGAGTCAATCATATGTTCAGACCTTAAAAATTGTTTTTGACTAAAGTACTAAATAATGAATATCAATTTGATAAGTTGAATAGGTTTCATTTTCACAAATCACTTAATTTTCTACTATTATCTAATATAGCGTTGAGTAGTGGCAAGCTAGCGTTGAGCGCCAATTCCTTGTGTAGGTTTGAGAGCATTTAGCTCTAGACCACTGAGTGATAGATTTGTACCGCTGAGCACCATACTTGCGAATGCTTTGGCACTAAGCGGCGGCAAAGCACTGTTGAGCGCCAAAGCACCGTTGAGCGCCATTTTTCGTCATAGGTCTAGAGCAATTTTGTTCTAGACATTGAACAATAGATATGTTTCGCTAAGCGAGTCTTTTTGCGAGGATAATGATGTTGAGCACTAGAACTATTGTCGAACGACACTTTTCGTGAAAGGTTTGACACTGAGCATTAAGATTATGTCGTTGAACGCCACCTTTTGCAAGAAGTCTAACAATGAGTGACAGCTTTGAGCATCAATGTCTACGTTTGTTATTTTATTTTTCTTTTGTTAATATTTGACGGAACTTATGTATGCTTATAGTATTGTGTGTTATTCTTTGTGGTGATGATTATGATTGTGAATAAGTATGGTGATGATGTTGTGAGAATTTCAAGAAGAAATTATTTGTGGTGATGTGTTTGTGTATGCATTGACATTGGGGGTTAAACAAGGATGTATTATGATATTCTATCAATCATTCAACTCATATAGAGAAATGAAGTGGGGGAAAGAATGGTAATAAGTCTCAGCCACCGGACACTAGTTTGGTCATAGGCAAAGGGGACTAACCTTGTGACTAGTAAGGTGATAACTCTTTATTTATGAATCTATAGAGTATGAATACTACTACAAGTGCACACCTATAGTGAATCTCAATGTCAAATGCATGTATATGGATAATTGAGTCTAGTATTAACTGTTTATGTGTCTGTATATGATTTATTGTATTTAATTCATGTTTAGATTTTATATGGTGCGGTTTAATTGTTTATAAAAACTTTTTTGTACATTAGCTTACCTGTTGTCTCTTATGTATTGTTTGTTTCTCTTAAAATAATCACTTTATTAGTGTAAACATATGAGAGATAGGTGTTGAAGCATCTCTAGCAAAATACGATGATGGAGTAGAGTGTTTCTTTTGGTCATCTAGTAGTGATCATTAGTTCTTTTAGATATATTTTATTATTATAGTTATTTAATATTATGTACATCAAGATCAACCTTCTAGCCAAAAAAGAATATCTAAAAATAAAAGAGTTATGAAAATACTATTCAACCATTTTCTAGTGTTTTTTCACAACTTCAACCTAGATTTAAGGTATTATTTTTAAGAGTTAATTAAAATATTGTAGTGAGGGCAAACTCATCTTAACCTTGACTATAACTCACTTTAAAAGGGTTTCGAGACTGAGACTTTTTTTTTGCCCCATCAAATGGAACCTCTTAGAAAAGGTTTTTGCAAAGGGTGGGATAGGATTAATCCATGGATCTTGGGTCAAATTAACAACTTTAGTAGCTCTTATAAATATGTAAAAGATATAAATTTCTAAATTGTTGTGTATCTGATGAATATAATAGTTCTTATTTTCCCATCATCCACCTCAAGTGCAGTTTTACCAATTCATGTGAATATTTAAATTTATCAAAAAAAACCCTTTGGTTAGTGATAATGCTAAATTTTACCATTATTTAAGCATCATTTTAGTAGCAAAATCAACTCCTTTCTAACTTATAACTTGCTTAATCCTCTTGTTTTGTCTTGTTTTCTAAATAATTGTGTTTTTGGCTACTTTGATGTACTTTCATCAATAATCCCTTATTTTGTAGCTAAAAATGAGTTTGGAAGAGTCTCCAACCATGTATAGAACTGGACCAAGAAGCAAGCACATGCAGAAATTCCATCAGCAGCGCAAGAACGCTCGTCGCAGAGCGAACGCTCGTCCAGAAACGCAGAAGAGGACGCTCGTCCAAGCCAGGCAGAAGAGGACGGTCGTCCAGGCAGAACGCTCGTCCAGAGAAGAGAGCAGAGAACGCTCGTCCAGCGAGAAGAATTGGACGTTCGTCCTGCTAGCAGAAGTGGACGTTCGTCCAGCTAGCAGAGATGACGCTCGTCCTGCAAGAGAGCGGACGCTCGTCCAGGAGTTAAGACGACGCTCGTCCAGAAAGAGTTAAGAAGACGCTCGTCTATGGAGGCATCAGTGGACGCTCGGCAGCGAGATGGGACGCTCGTCCACTTTCAATTTTTCCAGAGAGTCTCGCGCCCGGGCGCGAAAATGGGGCGCCTGGGCGTGACTTTCCAGTGAGTCTCGCGCCCGGGCGCGAAACAGAGGGGCGCCGGGCGCGACTTTTGCTGATGTGTCTATTTAACCCAGAAACACAAAGGGGAAACGGTCTTTGGTTCTTTGGAGGCGCGATTTCACTCATAGGAGAGCTTGGAGGGCTGCTAGGGTTCGTGGGAACACTCCCTTCTTCCTCTTGGGTTCTTCATCTTCTTCCATGGCCATTTTGTAAGCTTAAAGGCTCTCCATGGAAATGGAGAGCCAAACTCATCTTGTTGGGATTAGTTGTAGCCTTTGAATTCTTGTGTAATTGTTGAATGATTTGATTATATATATGCCTTTTCTATCAATTGCTAGTATTCTTGTTTCCAATCTTAAAGCTTGCATGTAATGGGGACGTTCATGACTTGATTTTGGGGTTTTATGGATTATGGGGACGTAAGATGAAACCCGGAACTGAAATAGGAGTCCTTGTGGGTCATTGATTCTAGGGATGGAAGATGATTCACATGTTGTCTTAGATCCTAGCTCTTTAATGCGGGTTTTGCTTGTTAGATTGCCAAGGGATTGGGGTTTGATAAGGAAAACCTAGGCTCTTTCACCTAAGGGATTAGGGCTAGAGTGTTTTAGTGGATTGACTTTAGTAAATTGATAGAGAGGAGACGAAATTGGTCATACACAAGAGTGCATTGGTGAAAACTAGCCTTAACAATGTCATTTCATACCATTTCTAGTCTTTTCCATTTTCAAGTGTCTTCAATACCAAAGTCCAACCTTGTAATTATGTATGAATTTATCTTTCTGCACTTGTTTGTAAATTGATGTTATGTTCTTGAGTCTATATGAGTTGTTAATGATATTACGAGTCTCTTGGGAAAATGATATCCGGTCTTACCGGTTTATTACTTGAACGATTCGGTACGCTTGCCGAAATCGAGCCCAACACGTTTTTGAATCAACAAGTTTTTGGCGCCGTTGCCGGGGATTTGGGGATTGAACCCGAGTCCTAGCAACGGCTCACAAGAAATGGGTTTTCAGTTAGTTTAAAAGCCATCACATATTAGTAATAAATTTATTGGAAGGTCCTTTACTTTTATCATATTTTGTTGTGTTGTCAATCGTGACAGAACAAGATGAGTTTTGAAACTTTAGATGTATAAATTATTAATTATAATTAGAATGATTCTTTTACCACCAAGAATATAGGTGATTTAAAATGATGGTAGTGATGTAGATAGAAAAAGTAAGAAAGCTTGGTATTTCTTCTAAAGCTTGGTAACTATCATATTACGCAATGTCAATGGCAGTAAGGTGTTGCAAAAAATTGAGTAAGCACTTAAAATTGCAAAATGGTTTAATATGTAATGATAATTACTTTCATGTAAGGTTTTCATATAAGGTGTAATGCATATGAATATTATTGTGCAACAAAGTTTTGAGATATCTTTTAATGCTTTGCATAAGATTAGAGAGAATTATATATATATATATATATATATATATATATATATATATATATATATATATATATATATATATATATATATATATATATATATGTGTGTGTGTGTGTACAATGTTTATTAACACCTTTTAGGATTATTATCTGCATATTAATATGATAATATTTTATCATAATTATTCTAATAATTTAAAATTTAGTTCCAACTTTCATATTTGATAAAAAGTATATGAAAAGAAACTACGAAGTTATAATTTATTTTTTTAAATTTAGTCACCGTCTTGTACTTACGATCCCGTGATGGGTGTGGATTTATTTCCAAAGCTCGCTAATAATACAAAATAAATTTTTATTTTTATTATCTAATAATTTATACTAAAAACATATATCTTATAAATTAAATACTTTGATTTAAGTGTCTTATAATAATTAAACTGACACAAATATCATAATATACTTCAATTAAAATATTTAATTTAGTACATATCTAATATCTAATATCTAATGTTAGCATAAATTATTAAATACTTAAAATAAAAATGAATGATGTATTAGAGATTTTAGACCTATTTAATTTTTATATATTTTTTAAATACTCTTTCTCACCCTCAGCTGTGATGGCTTTTTTTTTTTCTGGTCACAGGGCTAGCATCACCATCCTTGTTTCGTTGAGAAACTGGCCTCAGAAACCTCAACAGTGTTTTCAGCTACCGCGGCATTAACTCTTACACACTCTGGCAGTCAACGATTAGCACGCGGAGATAATTGGTTCGGATAGTAACAACGTAGTTCGTATGTATCTGATAGAACCAATTCTAGGTTCAAGCAAGTGAGAGTTATGGAGGAGATTTCAAGTTCAGGGTACAAGGAATATGTTGCTGGCTGTCTCGCTGGTGTTGCCGCTGTAGCCTCTGGCCACCCCTTTGACACCGTCAAGGTTAAATTTTTATCAACTTTTATTGACCCCTTTGGTTGTCACTAGCGCCTCCGTTTGATACAACATTATTGGATACTTGTCCTTTTTATTTTAGTGTTTTACTGTTCTACCCAATGCTTGTTCTTGGCTGTTGAAAATGCTGTTTGGTACTTTTGTATGTTATGTAAGTTTGAAAATTAAAATGGGGTGCTCTAATTCAACTGTCCATTTTTCTGAGCAAGCATTAAACAATTTTAGATCTCAATTTTCCATAGAGTTCATTTTTCGTTGTCATTTTTTTCGTGCTGAAACTTAATGTGGTTAGTTTTGTCATTGTTCATTGTTTATTGGTTGATTGAGACTGCCGTTAACTTTTAAGCGGGTATGGTATAAGGGATTGTGTTGAGCTTGTCAGTATTACTTAGCTTAACGACCAAGTTCTACTTTTCTTGGCCTTTTTACTGACAACTGCTGGTTTTTGAATAGGATGGTAAAAACGGTAACTTATGTTCTATTTAGGGATGACATGATGATCCAGATCTATTCTTGAACTGTTTGTCTAATTCATGTCCGGGCTTTATTTGTTAATCTTTCTAAATAATTTAAGCGTGTATACGTATTATGATATTAATGGTGAAAAGAATGGTGGTTGTTACACTCATGAAATAAACACATGATGAACACTGAAATTTGGTATTTAGGCACACCGATTAAGCAGAAATAACAGAAGTTGTCCGAGAAATGTAACAACTGTTATAGAGAATAACATTGTTTGAAGAACTTCCAAATACAACTTCGCCGCTAACCTTTTTTCTACTGGCTTTTCTATACGAATTTCCCTTAATTTCTCCTTCTCATTAAAACGGAATAACTGCCTACTATCGGATCTTATATACATCACTGAAGTAAACAATGCACATAGTTAACAGGATGTAGCCACTCCTATTTTCTGCCAATCACTGCCCCTAATCTCATCATTACCGCCTATTGTAAAATCATCAATGTCAGAAAGTGTTATCCAAACTTGACATGTAATTGCTTTGATTCTGTCCATTGCTCCAACCTCCATGTGATTTCGAAGAAGCACCTCGGGTATTGAACTTCCATCCTGATGAAATGACACCTTTTGCAAGCAGTCCTACATTATTTTGTTGCCAATTAGAATTCTGCCCCCTAAATAGTCTACTGTCTATGTGTGATTCAGTCAACTCTTCTCTGTCTCGTGAATTTGGCTTGAATGTGGGATTGGAGATGAAAACTATGAATCTGGTGCTTGATCTCCGGTTTAAGTCCACCAAGGAAGTACCCTAAACATTACTCATTTTGTAATTTTTTATACTTGAGAGGAACCAAATCAAAAGTTTCAATGTAATTTCAATCTTGCAACCAAAGCCTTCTTAAAATTTCCAAAGTGAGATGCTCTTTGGTTTCTCTCAATAGGCTAAGCCAGTGTATCATTAGGCTTTCTATAATTGGCTAGCATGACCCTTTCATCCTACAATGTATTATGAACCGAAAAATACATTTATGCTCTTGTAATCCATACTTGGCTACGACTGGGAAGATTTACTCAACCTGTACTTCTAGGTCACAAGGTGGCGACTTTACCATTGTGCAGCTCATCCCCATAACAAATAATGAAGAAAATTATAGGAAGTTATATTACTTAGGTGATCTAGGAAAGAAACATAATGATTTTTCCATCTCCTTGGCATGTGAAAGTTGTTGCACTGCTTTCCTTTATCAATTTGTGTGCTTTTGTGATAGATAATGATAGTTAGGCTCCCCATGAGGGGCTCAAATGAACTTAACTTTCCCTCTCTGTCTCTCTTGCTTGCTCTGTATGTGTGTGATTAAATAATATGTGGTATACGAGCAGGAACAAGACTATAGGAACAGAATGTGACTTGCAACTAAACACGGAATGACACTAACTCATATAATTATAACATACATAAATGTCATGCATGTAATAACTTGATCAGCAATATCATATATGTAAGCTAGAGAATATAATCCATATTTACAGAAATTTGCCTTACCCTTGACATTAGACTACTCAACTAATTCACTTTACGAGATAATATCAATAATAAGCTGTGAAAATGGTGAGATTTTCTGAAATTTTAAGTTTATGCAGCAGTGAACACAAACATACCTTATCTTGAACGATCTTCCTTGATCACATTTCTTTAGTTGCTGTAAGAAATCGGCCGTACTTTTTGTCATTCTATTCGGTTCATGATCTTCTACAATGTTTTTATCCATCATACTTGTAACTATATCTATTTTAGTTTCTTCATTGCATGTTCGTGATTTTTGGATGGTTTTTATTGTATTTAATTATGTTTTAGTTATCTACTTTTAAAATTGTGGCCTATCAGTAAACTATTATTTCCCCATTAACAGGTGATGCTGCAAAAGCACAATGCAGAAGCACATATGATTCAGTACAGAAATGGATTACATTGCACTGCTAGGATATTAAAGACAGAAGGAGTATGGCTATTTGACTCAACTACCAAAGGATAAAAACAATGGGTTATTTATTCAAATTCATCATAAGCATATGAAACTACTGCTAAATTGTATCAATTCTTGTTCATATGCTTACTTATGTGTAAAAGCTGGAGGTCTAGTCAGGTGTAGTTTATCTTTACGAGGCATGTAGTGGGTCCAGTACTCAATTCTATTTGGGTAATTTGGATTGAATATTATACTAATTGCAGGACCATCACATCATTTAATTAAGGGATGACCCCAGTTGGAACTGTGATCATGGCCATAAGAAACGAAGTTATTTGACCATCTGAAATTTGTGTCCTGTCTGTGGAAAGTTATGTTCCATGAGAAGAAATGATGTCATGTCTGAATCGGAGATTGTATTTCTTAGTACCTATTTATGTAATATTTTGTTAAGTATTTGTAGAAATCTTGCTATACTTGACATCACTTATACTGTAAAGTCAGAACTAAGAAGCTACATATGTTCAAATCTACTATTTTCCTTTCTATTCTGTTCTGATGCTTTTTTCATTGTGACTTTTAACATTTTGTTTTATGATACGTTATTCCTCCAAAATTGAAGAGAGTTAGAATTTATGATCCCTGAGCCAAACTTTAGAAATGGGTTTAACTTGTAAAGTATGTCTTATTATACTGAAGATTTTAGGTGATAAGTGAAGTAAGATTAAATATACTTTATTTTGTCTTACATTGAATTGCTGTGTCCAAGAGTTGTTCTCCTAAAAGCTTAAGCTGATACCTTGTTAGTTGGGGACCCAATCACGCAAGAGTGTATTGGCTTTAAGTGTAGATAGATAAGGGATGGACCCGTTTTGTGTTGAATTTCAATTTAATTATGAAGAATGGGTCCGAGGGACAATGGTGGAATTCTTCAACTTAGTCACAGAGACTGACATTATGTAAATGGGTAACTCTCCCAAAGGCATACAGAGATCCATATTATGCCAATGTGTAACTGTCTCAAAGGCATAAACATTAACTAGAGGTCTATAAATGATTTAAATATGTCTAACAATATGTTATGTTTTTGCGTTTAGTTTTAATCATTGATGTCAAGGGAATTGACTTGAGAGTTTTTAAATGTAATTTTGTACTAACTCTTACAGATCAAAGGACTTTATAGAGGAGCAACATCATCTTTTGTTGGGATGGCAGTAGAAGGATCACTATTTTTTGGTATTTATTCCCAGACAAAAATGTACCTTCAGGTGTGCTTGTAATGGCTTAAATGATGTTTATCTTGATTTGACATTGCATCAATTAGCACACTCCTTATGAGATGAATTTTATAATCTTTTTAGTTTTGTGAGTATCATTTGTGATTTATCTTTAATTTTAGTATGGCTTTAGTTCATATCTTTTCCTTTGTTTACCTAAACTAATCTAGGGGGGAGTTCAAAGTGGGGAACCACGGCCGCAAGTAATAATACCGTCTGCAGCTTATAGTGGTGCCATCATCAGTTTTGTGTTAGGTCCAACAGAGCTGATAAAGGTAAAGTGATCCTGTGCCATTGGTACCTTTATTGTCTCTAATAACCATACCAATTCAAAATTTGAATTTCTACAGTGTAGGATGCAGATACAAGGCACCGACTCTTTGGTTCCCAAGTCCAGTAGATACAGTAGTCCCCTTGATTGTGCTCTTAAAACAGTAAAAACTGAAGGGGTGAGAAAATTCTTTAACATTCTGCAAAACCACGATTAATGTGTTATACCTGACGGTATTCCCTTCAGGTGAAAGGAATTTTTCGTGGAGGTTGTACAACATTGCTTAGAGAATCTATAGGGAATGCTGTCTTTATGAGTGTCTACGAATGTGTGCGTCATCAAATGCATTCAAATATCAAAGTTTCTTCATCCAATTACAGCAACCTGGTTGATATTGGAATCGGGATTGCTGCTGGAGGTCTTGGTGGTGTTGGTGTAAGCATCTTGATAACTAAACATGTTTTTTTCTACTGTAGTTGGCAACTACTATGCTATGTATATTAACCATACTGAAGCTTCTTTTGTTACTTTTTGTGATTTTTGTTGATTGTTATACCAGTTTTGGTTGACGGTTTTGCCTCTTGACGTGGCAAAGACTTTAATTCAGACAAACCCTGACAAAAACTGTCCAAGAAATCCTTTTCGGGTTTTGAGTTCAGTAAGCTCTCTAAATATTTCTACATTGTTTCTGTAATTGCCAATCATTTATATATTAAGAAAAACAATGTACCAAAAGTGGTTTTATTTGTAGGTCTACCAAAGGGCTGGATTTAAGGGGTGCTATGCAGGTTTAGGTCCTACTATAAGTCGAGCATTTCCTGCTAATGCTGCAACAATTGTCGCGTGGGAGTTAGCATTGAAAATGCTAAGCATAAGGCGTGACTAAGGTTGGTTCCTTTCAATTATGATATGATGACCTTTCTTTTCTGATACGCATCAAATGGTGATTCTTTTTGCATTATCTTTGTACAGTCTACCAAATTGCTGATCATACCGCAAATCTCAGGTAACTTTCACAAAAGCTATTTCTCACCCTAGCTAAGATTTGGAGAAGATAATGATTTAGTAGAATGCATTTTTTCTGGGGAAAAGTTTCTAATTTTCAATTTCTCTTTTCTTTTACTAGGACATCATTCAGCATTGCATTTGAAGCCGCTTATTTAATTCTTTTTTATTAGAGAGCTTGGTTAAAACTTGGAATCAGGGGCCTTGATTTTAGCTGTCCTCTACATGACTTTTACCCTCTAATTTTTTGGATAGAACATTTCTATCACTGGCATAAAATAATATTGTTAATAGCCATTGAAGTTGAATATTTTTGGAAGTGTATGGCATGGCCAAGGCAGAAAAACCCACCTTTTTGCACAATTAAACTCAGTTTTATGATCTCTCTCCACAACATGAGTTCATACGTTTAATATAGATTAGTAATCTCACGTTTAGTAGAAAAAAAAGACTTCATTCTGTTATGACCCACTCATTTGATTGATTAGTATTCTGGATTGGTCCAACTAAATCATTCCTTATCATAATTAAGAATGAGAAATGATAATTGTACATCTATCAATTCAGTCCATGTACCACAAATTGAAATTAAACTTATCATTCATGTAAATAAATTTAATTAGAGTTGATAACTGACTCAACGCGTTTAATTACATTACTCTAATACAAATATGGATGCAAACATAAGAACACAAATATGTCATAAATGAGCTAAAATTATCAATCATTTAATTCGAAATAAACACAATACTCAACCATCATTTATAACCATAAGATCTATATTTTAAACGTGCTCAATAAATGTATTGAGAGGTAATCTTTTTAGTTTTTGTTAAAGGGTTATTTATCATAAGAGTTGAAGTAATAGGATGAGGGCATGGTTGAAAATGATCTTGACAACATTAGTATTGTTATTGGAGAATAAAATATTTTGCTTGTAAACTGTATATTAGAATATAATTTCGTATGATTGTATTTTCTTTTAATTGTAATTGTAGATTTTATTTTCTTTAAATTTGTAATTGTATTTTGGATTCGAAATTGAGTTTCAATTAGCAAATAAACCAAAGGCCAAGAAATTAAAGGACTCTTGGCCAAAGGACAAAGGTTTATCCAAAGCAAGACACGGAAAACATGGAGCAACCATGATATATGTAATTGAAATCTCGGCCTAATAAAGAGAATATTCTAGATCTCATTTGAATTTGAATTTTCATTTTATCCCTTAAATTTCACATGAATTTTGGCAAGTTCTTAGGCTAAAACCATTATTGTAAAGTTATTAAAATATGTTTTCAGTGGCCTAGCAATATGACAATTCCAATTCTTGAAATAAAGTTTTTAGCCTATGACATTAAAAAATGTTACAAATTTAGCTACAATGTAGATACAACAATAATTGATTGCTCAGAACTTTTTAATGATATTGCTCTTCCACCTAAAATAAATACATAGCCATGAGTGGTCAAACCTTCTATGTGTAATCATGTGATTCTTTATTCCATGTTAATATCTTAGAACTTTCTTTACAGTTTTTAATGTTCTATTAGAGGGTTCTTCTTAGCATTCTAGCCGTATGGCTTATGTCTAATTGAGTTTAGATCTAGGCATACATAATTTTTTCCATTTGTTTTTATTCCAAGTGATTCTTAAAATATTGAACACGAGTGATATTGAACATTTTTCTATTTTGAACATTTATTTTACTTTATTAATAAACCTAACAATCTTTCTTATATATTTCAAAATGTTTAGTAAGGTCCCGGCTCATGTATAGTAGTTCAAAACAACTAATTTATTCCTCTTGCATAACTCCTTAATGTTACTTCTTGTGGTTACTCTATAATAGGCTCATTTTGAATCATGAGTTCATTTTGTGTTGCTTTGGAATAAGGAGCAAATTTGAGGAGTGGAAAAGAAGAGAAAGGAAGAGTAAGAGAGGAAAAAAATGATGTTTGGATCCAAGAAAAAAAAGTAAGAAGTGAAAAAAATTTTAAAATAAAAGTTTGTGAATGATTTAGTTAATACAATAAATTTAAAACAATTTATAAAATAAACAATTATCTTTAAATTAATTATAATTGAATAATAAATTACAATTTTATTATTATTTTATATTTTTAATAATATTATTACTATTATTTTTCTTAATTTTTTTGTATTATTTTATAATTTTATTATTATTATTATTATGTTATTATTTTAGTTTTTATATTATATAATTAATTATGTTAGGTGAAACATGACTTAATCGACTGTGTATATAATGTAATCTAATATGATTGTTCAAAATTGTAATCTTTTTATAGTTTCATCCATAGAAATCATGTTGAGATAAACTGAAAGAGTCTATGGAGATAAAATAAATTGGGAAGTTAATCTTTTGATACTCGCGTATATCAAGCTATACAAGTACAACATCAATGTAGTTTAGGATAATGATTACAAGAATACTTAAGAAGTGATATGAGAGAGTGAAAAATGAAGGAAATGAAGATAAAATCTGTGAATAATTTTATTGATATAAAAAAAGATTAAATATGTCTTTCATATTAAATTATTTTTAAAAATTGTATTTCATTTGAACTATATACCAATTTCGTTCTTACATTTTATAAAACTTATGTAAAATATTATTTTGAACAAATAACAGGACCAGTGAGGACATTCAACTACAATTATTTTAGATATTAGACTACTATTAAAAACTCAGTCTATCAAGACATAATATAAAATAATCATTTTCGATTACGGTTCAAAATTTTAGCATATAATTTCTAATAGGTTATGGTTCATAGAAACCATAACTTTCTTTTATTAAAATAAACTACATAGGTCACTGCTACAAGAACAATGGGAAAGTAAAGGCACCTCCTTAACATAGGTTACGTTTTTTCTATGTTAACTCGTATATTTGCACTAGTGCATGTGATTAAAAACTTAGAAAAGATTTGAAAATTTGTAACTTTTTTCTTTTCTGATTTCAATAAGCTTACAAAAAAGAATACAAATAGTATCTTCTTGACATTTATTATGTCATTATCACCTTAAGGTTGCCTTTCCACATATCATAATCATTTATTATTAACCATGGACTTCAATGCGAGAAATCACTTGAAACGGAGAAGCTATCCTTCCTATCATTATCATATCTAATTTTGTATCATGCTCCATGTTTAACATATAAATCCACCATAAATGGGTCTGAACTTACCCATTTATTTTAAGAGAATATAAATAAAAAAAATAATTCATTTTGACTTCAAAATAAGAAGAGATATTTTTACTCGAAATTAAGATCTTAAAAATAATAGTGAGAAACTCTTATTGAGAATATACCAATTTCATCTCTTATTGTTTGCAGCCAAAATTTTCATGTAAATATCAAAGTTTTATTATTTTTATTAATGTCAGAAAAAAATTGTACCTCAATATTAAAAGTGATGAAAAGTGAATATTGGATTCAAACAATAAGAGATGAAATGAATGCATTAGAAAGAAACTCAACATGATAAATTATGAAAAAAATCAAGAGTTAAAATTGTTAGGGTTAAAAGTTTTCGAAACTTTGGACTAATTTAGTCCTTCATCTTTAGAACAACGTGAATTTAGTTCTTTTAACCAAACTTTTTTAAAGAACGGATGAATCACTATAGTAGAAAAACACATCATATTCCTAATCTTTCAAACCTTTCATTTTAATTTTTATATAGCAAATATATTAAGTCAAAATGGGTCATTTGGCCCGATCTATCCTGACTCACTACGGGTTGATCACTTAGTGAGTTTAGAAACATTTGAACTCGGTTCAATCCATCACGGGTTGATGAGAGTTAAAGGAGTTTGTTCACTGACTCACTTAATTACAAGTATTTTGTAATTAAAAAAAAAGAATTAATTAAAATTTAAATAAATTTAAGTCTAAAATGATGTTAAACTTCATAGACAATTCAAAATAATAATAAAAATATATAATACAATCCAAAATCATCTTAAACTCTAAATACAGTCCAAAATCAAGCACAAAAGGCAAAATAAATAAAAATCTAAAAGTGATAATTTTTGTCACTTATCTATCTATAAGATTAGAGTCTTGAATGGATACAACATTTTTTGCTCTCTTGAAGCATTTTCTTGTTTATCCCCATCTATATTACAATAAAAAAGAATATTAACTAATAATATTGAAATACAAAGTAATAATTAGGTGGGTTGGTGAACCAATCCGACTAACCATGGGTTCAATCCAGGTAAGACGGATTCTTAGTAGGTCAGGCTCAAAATTGACCTATATTAAGATTTCAAATTTTTTTCAACCTAACCCGGTTCGAACTCGTGGTGGGCTGGGTTGGCTCACAAGTTCCAACCAGTTTTGACAACACTAGTATTAATCAACACCAGTATTAACCAACCACTTAAGGTTATCCTTTTTTTGTTTCATACGAGGATATCCTTTCCTTTACCATTGTTTTTTAATTTCTTTCATATTTTTTTTTTTGGAAAGTTTTGTTTTGTTGGTTCTCAATGGAGAAAAAAAATTGAAACTATTATTAAATGTGAAGAGTTGATTTAAATATTGTTATATTTTCTTTGTTAAGGGTGTGTTCACTTTTAAATAATGATTTAAAGAAGACTGGGTAGATGGATTTTAAAATAAAATGTGTGTTGTTTTTTTTAAGGGATTTAGAAGTAATAGAAATTGGATTTGAAAATAAAGTTTATAAAAGTTGTGAGAGATTTGATTGATGTGATAGATTAAAAAATGTTTTAATAAATTAAAAGTGAAGATTACTAAATTGCTCCTAATGTTATAAGTAATAATAAATGATATTTATGACTTACATATGTTTTGAAAGAATTATTTGAATACTACAATTAAAAAAAATAATACAATATAAAGCAGCACCACCACACGAACTTAGCTTCACAACGTAGAGCACCAACTCTAGCTTGCCCTTCCCTTACAGATATACTGCAACCTAAAAAGAAGTATTGGAATGAGTTAGAATGCCATGGAATCAATTACAACATCTTCGAACAAAATCGATTCCAAGCGCTTAGAATATGTTCTTATATGTTGGAATCAACTGTTACATTATGATTGAAATCAATTACGTCTTATTGGAATCAATTACCCTTAAGTAAAAATTAATATAGTATTTATTATTATTATTATTATAAAGTATTATTATTTATTTTCAATGATTATTATTATTATTACTATTATTATTATTATTATGGTTAAATATGTCAAATAGTGTAAACAACTTAAATACTATCATGAAATGCGTTTGAAACGTCAAATAAACTTAACAAAATTTGGTTAAAAAGACTAAATCCATACATTTCTAAAGTTGAAGGACTAAATTGGGTCAAAGTTTCAATAAGGAACTAATTCCAATTTTTAATTAAAGTTATGAGACTAAAAACATATTTAATCCAAATAGTTATAGGGTGCAAAAGGATATTTACAAAAAATATAAGTCATATAAGGCAATATACATGTATAAATACATTACAAAGGGATGCATTAAAACTTGTAGGAATTGGCTATGATGAGACATTTTCTCTTGTAGTAAAGATGGATATAGTTCAATTTGTTCTCTATTAGAACATTTTAATTAGGATTTATATCCACTAGGGCAAAAACACTTTTTATAGCAACATTTTATACCAGTTGAAATTCATCATGTACAAAAGGTGGTGCGGTGGTAGAAAATCATGAAATTTGTTAACGTAAACATTTTATGGCTAACATCTTAAGTCCTTATCATTATAACTTGACTTAAATTGTTTTTTGTGTAGATATTCGATAATGCATCTCCGATGGAGCAAGAGGTCCTGAAAGATTATCAGAAGCATTAGGATGTATTTCTTTTAAGTGTTTTTAGATGATGTTAGGTAAATATTATATGTATTATTATACATTGAGGTTAGGAACTATTATTTGGTGTGTAAATAATTGGAAGTATATTGATTATTTTGTTCCTTGTATATATATCTAGATTGTATTTTGTGTTTGTTTTAGAATTGAATTTTATGCAGGTTTGTATTGGATCGTCGAACATACAAACTTGGTATTGGAAAAAAAAGTCACTCTTTATACCAGTTGTAACATTAACCGGTACAAAGAGTTATGTTTTTCATATCGATTAAAGTCATACCCGATGTAAAAAGTCAAACTTTTTATATTGGTTGGAGCTCTAATCGATATAAAAAGTTTTGATCATATACAACTTTATCCCTCTTCTAGTGAACTTTCTTTATCAGTTTCAGAATTGGTATAAAAAGTGTACTTTTTATACTGGTTTCAGAACCGATATAAAAAGTAGAATATTTTCTATACTCCTGCTTCTATATGGTTTGAAAACCTATATAAAACACTTTTTTTAATTTGTATAAAAATGTTTTTTTGGCATAATGACCAATCAGATGAGAACAATATCTTCCTTGGTGAAACTTTAGAGCAATAAATTTACATGAAGAGTTTTGTCAAAGTTTTGAAACTCATAGTATAAGGAATAGTTATACCTCATAAAGAAAATCTTGTATGGTCTTAAGTAATCTCCAAGGTATGGTTGGAGAGATTTAGGTAATAAATTGTTTTCTTATGATATAAAAAAAATTCAAGGAGAAGATACTATATTCATAAAACATTGCTACAATTAAATTTGTTCTATTACTAGTCTATGCGGATAATATGATTATGGAAGAAGAGATGAAACAAATAATTCTTTTAAAGGAAAAATTGGTAGTTATTTTGAAATGAAAAACTTGAAAAAATGGAAGTATTTTTTCATAATAAAAATTGCTTATTTAAATGAAATTTTCATCTACAAGTATATGCTTGATCTCCTCAAAGTAACACTTAAACTAGGATGTATAATCTTGAGAATTCCTTTTGAATTGGATCATAAAGGTAAACATGAAGATAATTATTCCATAGAAAATAGTCAATATCAAATATTGATATGAAAACTAATTTATCTATCACACATAAGATTATACATTAATTATTTACTTAGTGTGGTAAGCCAGTAATACCATCCAAGAGAAAAACACGTACAAGTCGTTGAACTATTTTTGGTACTTTAAGTTAAGCACAAGACAAAATACTGTTTAAAGAAGAAGACACTATGATCCTAAATATATATGCTAATACAAAATATTTAAGTTATGTTAAATCTATCTCAAGGTATGGTATGTTTCTTAAAAAAATGTTTAATAGCTTAGATAAGCAAAAATAGTGTAGAGCATCTTATCCAAATGTAGAAAATGAAATTTAAATCCTTGTTCGAGTAGTATGTGAAGGCTTTTTTGATGAAAATCATATTAAATAATCTTAAAACTTAAAACAAAGGTTTGTATTCTTATACAAATGTATTGTGATAACAAATCCTACATCACATTATCCATAACAATAACGTTACTTTTACTTTGACACGGATATTGAATTTAATATTCATATGACATGCTGTAGATTGTGAGTCTCATTGATGATTTTATTTATTAAAAATAAATTTGGAAAGAAAAAAGAAAAATAAACGTGTTAAATGAATGTAATTTCACGTGTGCCTGTCAAGCTCCTACTACTCTATCCATAATTCAGGAAAATATAATAAAATCTATTAACATTGATAATAGTCAACATTTTCACTAATAAATTTCTTCAAAATAGATTTTATGACGTTGTAAGCCAGTTAAAATCATTGATATTCATTTGATGATACGCAAACACCCAACTTCTCATATACACCCTTCCAATCCCAAATAAATAACACTTGTTTTAAAATATAAAATAATTTAGAAAAAATTAACTAGAAAAGTATAAATATTACTTTTTTATTAGGTGTTGGGAAGGAAACATATATATACACGTAAGATTTTTCTATTTATTTTTTGAATATCGAGATGATTGTGGTAAAGAATAGATTATTATGAAAAAAACATTCCCAATATATTTACATAATGAATATAAGAAAATATATTTTTGTATATATATATATATATAATTTTTTTTTTGTTTCAATGAATATATCTCGTTAAGTACAGGGAATTGGAGAAAACAAATAGTGCATTTTGTTCTAGTAAAGATTTGAGAGCATAACTGTTTAGGAAGATAATTGGACAACCATCAGTAGACTGAAGCAAATGTTTAATTGGACATAAAAATAAAAACAAACAAATCTTATCAACTAAATAGTTTAATATTTAACACTTGTCAGTTGAATATAATATTTTACAAGAAAATGATATTTTATTTTTCCATTTATAAAAACATTGTACGAAAGGATTGAGAATCTAAAACTATAAAAAGTTGTCACCCATAAAAAAATCACAATCAATCTTTAATTGTATTATGTAAGTAGATCTTAGAAAGATTGTTGAAATAAATTAAAAAGTAATTTATAAGCAACCATATCTTAAATTTGATTATGTATAGATAAATTTTTAAAAAATTATTAGTGTAATTATTTATATTTAAATTAAAAACCGAATTAAAGCATGTTAAATGGTTGGAACTCAAAGTAAGAAATTCATTATGTGGATTGAGTGATAATTTGCAACAGTAGATTTTTATTAATTAAAGAAAAAGAAAGCGTTGTGGGTAACAGGAAAAATTGTTGGGCAAGTGGGGAAATTATAGGTCTGCCCACGCCTTGGCCTAAAGAACAATTCTTTCTTTATTTGATAAGACTTTGTAGAAAAATCAGAAGGAGCTATTGAGGAGTGGTAGGGCCGCCAAGTCTTCAAAACCTGCAATGCTCGGCTCTAGTACATCACACCGTAACAAATTACACTAGAGACTACTTTGATTTGTAAATCTCACTTTTGTGGAGTTGAACTTATCATTGTGTGCAACGGTTTACATACGATTTAATAAATATGTTAAATGTAAAAATAAGATTCATTGAACTTTGTTAATTTAAAGTGTCATTAGAAAATATTTTAAAATATATCTGTTAGTATATAAATATTTACATATTAACAGTATACGTGGTCAAAAAATCAACATTATATTATAATTTTTTAATATCATATATTTTTATAATATTTGATAGTATTTTGTTAATTATTATATATAATAAGTTATTATATTTGTTGATATTATTTAATATTCTTTTGATATTATTTGTAATATGAACTATATGACTTAAAATTTTTATAAATTTAGATAATATTTTAGCAATGTAAATGTTATGACTTTGAGCTCAAAGCCATACACATTCAACATTAAACAGATTTCCAAGCACTGAATCAAAAGTTGATCGGCCTAGAAAACGAAAAGTCACCTCCTCATCCTTAACAAATGATCTTTCCACTAGTAATACAATTATTACACTCATCGGTCAACAAGGAGTCCCCACAATGAGGGCATCATAGAGAAGGTCGGACCTCTGCATGCCAAGAAAACCTTCAAGAGGGAGGCCCGCACAACTCCTAGGAAAAAAGTGCTACCCACAATCTTGGTGGGATTCCCATGATACTGATAATATGTATTTGGTAGTTGTATTGTAGAGTTTTATAAATGAAAAGAAACTTTGTATCTTTAATAGTAACCTTACATTTATAGTAATCCCCAACCTCAAGGAGCATAGTGACAGAGAGGTTTAAATGATGGGATGTAAGGTCTGACTAAATGTGAGTGGTGAACACTTGTCAGGCTACACAGGAAACGAAGCGAAGAGGCAGAAAGTTGCCTCCGTTCAAAAATCATCTCTTCCTGTTGTCTTTTATAACTTGTATATTTATATTGACATATATGTAGTCGAGAATAGCCTTGATTTTGTACATTTCCATCAATTACTGTTGGAAAAAAAATCTAAGTTACTTTACCCATCTAAGGCTTGATAAGGTAGGCAACATAAGAATATGAGAGTTGTTCAATCAAGATCAACAAGGTAGGTAACACACAAGAGTTGTTTAACCAGAGCCAACAAGGTAGGTAGCACACAAGGCTTGTTAATTTGAGTTGTTCAACCAAAGTCGGCAAGATAGATGACACACGAGAACTGTTCAACTGAGGTCAGTAAGGTAGGCATCACACGAGAGTTGTTCAATCAAGACCGACAAGGTAGTCAACACACGAATTTGAGAGTTGTGAAACTAAGACTAACAAGGTAACCAACTTGAAAGGTTCAACCAAGACCACCTATGTAGGCGGCAAGGTACTGTATGAAAGGTTAAACTAGGTTCACTTAGGTAGGTGGTAGGGAATTATATGGAAGGTTTGACCAACATTGCCTTGGTCAACTGTAGGGAACTGCATGGAAGGTTTGACTAGGACCGCCTATATTGGTGGCAGAGAATTACATGGAAGGTTCAACCAAGACCACCTTGGTAGGTGGTAGGGAACTACATGAAAGGTTCAACCAGAACCGCTTATGTAAGCGGTACGAAACTGCATGGAAGGTTCGACTACCGTTTATGTAGGCGCCAAGCAGCTTACTTGCTTGCAAAATAGTCAAATAGAATTTTGAGAGTGAGAACCTTTATTTTATAGATGAAGTGTCATGTTAAAATAAGTCAATCATAGGTCAGGATGCTTCAAGCCATCTTCAATCATGATATTTCAGGTTATTATTGGTTGAGATATGTTAGGTTGAGATGTTCCAAGTCAACATTGGTCAACATGTAGGCCGAATGTTAAGGATGAAAAGTTGAGACAAATAAGTAAAGGCCGAGATGCTGAGATTGAGAAGTCGAGGTCGACATGTACAGGTCAAGCTGTCAAAAATGAAAAGTCGATAGATTTTGCGACGAAGAGATCAAGGATGAAATGTTAAGGTCAAACGAGACCAAGCTGTTAAGTCCAAACGAGGTCGAGCTACCAAGGCTGAAGAGTCGACAAATTTTGCGATCAAGAGGACGAGGTCAATATGTTGAGGTCGAACGAATCCGAGATATGCCGAGGTCGAAAAAGGCGGAGAGATGTAGAGGTCGAAATGTTCAAGATATATGGGGTCCGAACAAGACGAAGTTATCAAGACTAAAAAGTTGATAGATTTCGCAATTATGAGGTTGAGGCCAAGAGGTTGAGGCCGAGTGGGAGAGGCCAACAGGAAGAGGTTGATATGTTGAGGTCAATATGTAGAGGCTTATATGTTGAGACTGAGAGGTTGAGGCTGAGAGGTTGAGGCCAAGACATAGAGGTTGAAACCGATAGGTTGAGGCCGAGAGGTTGAGGCCAACAGGTTGAGGCCGATAAGTAGAGGCTAAGATATCAAGGCAAAGAGGTTGAGGTTGATACGCAGAGGTTGAACAAGGCCGAGATGTGCTGAGGCCGAACAAAGCCGAGATATGGTAGAGGTCGAATAAGGTTGAAATATGTTAAAGGTTGAATAAGGTCCAGATTGCATGAAAGTCCTTTTGCATTGTCATTAGCATGGTCATCTCACTAGAGGGATTTCCAACTTCTCTTGTACTTGTTATCTTACTTCTCGTAGGCATCATGTAACACTTTCTTCACAATTTATATCTCAGCCCCACAATGAATACTAATTTTTCTTACAAGGCTGAGATTCCTTATGAAGACCCTTCAAGTTTTTCTAGGGCTTGGAGGTAGTTTTAGACCGAGAAAAGGTGTGATTCCAACTTCATGTCTTCCACCCGAGATATTCTAGGTCTTTGTCTTTTCAAAACCGAGAGGAAGTATGCTTACAGAAAACACTCTAATGTCCAAGTTAGTCAAGTGTTTCAAATAGCAGTTAATGATGTAAATAATGAAAATAAATATTTACCTCGATGATTTTATTATTTATAAGACAGTTGGGTCTAGGTGACTTAGTGACCCATTTATCTCATGAGCAAGTTATTTGATCTAGATTATGCTAAGTTACAAGTAGTACGTCATTAGCTTTGGTAGTCCGAAAGGTAATTGGATAAGTCGACTTATAGTCAAATAGTTTACCATTAGTGGTGGTAGGTAACACATAATCTTGGTAGACAATACATAATTCTCAATAGACGACATGTAGTTTTGATAAGTAATACCTAGCTCTCGATAAGCAACACCTCAACTGTGTTCTATTCTAAATTATCTTAAAACAAAATCAATATTGATAAGAACGAGGAGTAATTAGCTTTATATAATATAATATATATCTAAAGCATTAATCTATATTTCAAGTGCACCCTAACAAAATTTAATGAAAGAAAAGATATATGACGTGAATAATAAATATGTTTGAAAAAGGAATTGGTTTGTATCACTATCTCTTTTTCGCTGACATAACTAAGATATTTTCCTCTCCTCCAAATTTGTCCGTATTGGAGGAACTAAAATCTCCTCAACTATTATTTTTCAACCAAACACATGGACCTCAATTAAAATCCCTGTATTCCATTTTTCTCAAGCCAAAATATAGTAAAATTTGATGTCATTAATCATCCATAGTTGTAACTTACAACAGCAACAATCGTAGCATATGAAAATATTGACAGAAGATAGAGAGCATGTTTAGAGGCCAGCAAGAATGATTTGAGTTTCAAGATCTCAACGGGAAATTTTATTTCAATCACATGCTTGCCTCAAGGTTTATTAATGTTCATCGTTCAAAAAGAAGAAATTAATCTCCACGATAGTCAACTGCATTTTTGCGTCGCCTCTCGTTATGACCAACCAACCGTGTTCTACAACTCCTTTTCGATTCATCAAATTCAGACAGTTCATGGAATCTGAAAAACAGAATTTTTGAAGAAAAGTTAGTTTCTGCAATCTAGAACAATACATGTTTTTCAGTTGATTTACTTTACACCATGCAGGACAGGATCAAATACTCCCTATCATCTAGAAGAGGGTTAGTGTAATTATACTATCAATGCATCAAAACTGAAGAACAACTCTTGTTTTGATAAAATGGGTGTTACCCTAAATCATGTTTTGTCAACAATATGCCACTGGTTAAAATTAACCAATAAAACCCAATGAGTTTTGTCAACCTTTAAGTTCAAAACGGTGATTCCAAATCTAAAAATGATCAAAAGTAAAAGTTCGATCCATCCTATTGTATTGGTAAACATCATTCAGAAGAAGAAAAATATATCTAATATCTAGTTAAGATATATATTGACGAATATAAATAGCTGGCCACCTAGAGAAAAATGTTTTGACTCCATTGAGCATATTAATTTCGTCCTTGGATTTTAATTTTCTATAATGTTATAAAATTTCACATTCTATAATCAGGGTAATGTGGAGAATCCTCAATGGCCAAGTTTCTTTTTTTTTTCCATTTTGAGTCGCTAAATCTTTCTTGAAAACACAGCAATACAAAGGAACTGTTTATTACAGCCAAGTTTGGTAAATAATTGAAGGAAGAAACAAAAGAAGCAGAGAGTGAGGCTTGGCAAAAGACTCAACAACACAAAGCCGAAGCACATCTTTCATTTCCCCTCCAATCATGCCCCATATTCAAATTGAAGGGTTTTCTTTTCTCCCTTCCTCAAACTAACTAGGGCTGCTTGAAAAGATATAGATATAACTAACAAAATTCTAATCAAACCATTTTTCCCTCAGGCAGTTCACAGCTAAGATTAAGTTTGAATAAAAGATATGCAGACAATAAATATAAAGGCATAATCAGATTCACAAAATTCATTCTGCTTCAAAGAGATTAGGGTTTCAGGACCTGCTACATTGTTGGCAAAACCTTTGTTGCAGCCCTGCCATGTGTACGGAATGAGCCTTGGCATGGTACTCACAAACCTTGTGTCTTCTGTGATACTGCTTAGCTTCACTTAGATCAGCATCACAGTTATCCACCTGACAAGAAGGTGGCATTGAGCCTCCAGCTTTCGACCCTTTCTTTCCATAGAGATCTCTCATTACTCTCTTATTCCTCCTTCCATCGTCTCCTAAAACCGTCTCAGCCTCTTCCTCTTCTTCTTCTTCTTCGTCTTCCTCCTCCTCGCTGTACCTCAAGACTCTCTTTCCCTCAGACCTGCTTGCGTCCATAAATTCCTCAGAGATCCAGAAGAAAGTTCTGAGAAAAAAAAAAGACTCAGGAGTTACATATGGAAGACATGACCATAAATATTTGATATAAATAGTAAAAACCAGAAGGGTAAATAGGATATGAGAGAAATTGGTGAGGACCACATAGGGTCTTGGTTTTGGTCTCCATTTTTCTGTTGACAACTAGGGGTAACAGTAAAAGGTCGGAAACAAAAAGTAGATAAGCCATAGGTATGTAGTATGTACGATTGAAGAAAACCTAGCCAGTAATACAGACAAAACAAACCCTTGTTCTTCACTCTTCTTAATTTACCTTGGACTTTTCTTACACAAGAATTTTGAAAAGATATCGATAGCTAAGTCATTGAGCAACGCTGATTCTTTTTGGAGAAAAAAACACGTGCCTTGTGAAATGGACTAGTGGTTCACAATTGTCCAAGTCCTCACATCACCCCCCATTGAACACTCATTAATTTCCTTCCATGGTGGCTATACCTCTCACCCTCAACCACTAAAGAATCTAAGAAAGAAAATCAAGGGCAAAAGACAGCAATACATTTCCTTACTCTCATAAAGTTTGTACTTTTCTAAACTTGATTTAAAGATCTAATTATTAGTTATTAAGGAGAAGTAAAAATTGAAGTAAACCACCTTTCCCTTAAAGGAGAACTCAATATTTTTTAACGGAAAACTTTTTGAGGTCTTTCCAACTTTGTGACATTGTTTCTAGGCGGCTCTTGCTGTCATATTTGGAAAACATTTCTCAATACCAGTGAAAAAAAAAACAGTATGAAGAAAGAAAATAATAATATTAATAATCATATCACTCCCCTTTCCATTGTAGGGTCCAATCATACATGTTGGAGACAATAAATAAAGCAAACCAAAACGTCACTGTATATAAAAATTGAAGTGTGGATGTATTAAAGAGTGTTTTCCTGAATGTGGACAAAATATTTCTCATCTGGTTACCAAACAAGGTAATTAATAAACTGATTAGTAGGTAGCAGCAGAAGCGTTGGTTGATTTATCTCTCTCTCTATCTCTGTTACGTTAGTCCTTTTTTCTTTTTGGGTCAATGATGACAGTCCTTTACTGGTTCTCGTTGAGAGGAAAGTGTGGTGGGATGAAGAGTGGGCATAGATTCCATTCTCGACTATATCTTTCATTTGCATTATTGTAAGGAAATACTGTGATTGGTGTAAATTGATTTAAAGCGCTTTGGTTTGGCCCTATATGCTTACTCCACGTGTTACGTACGAATGTCTAGAAGTAGAACTCAACTATTGGATGCTTTTGGATTTATTATAGTTTCTCTCCACATATTTTGCGATCAAATTTAGCGCAGGTGTGCTGTTAGTCATCATTTTATTCAACCTGTGACATATAACAACAAATATGTTTCTTATAATTATCTTTCTATACTTACTATTCTCAGTCTCATATTTAATGTTATACCAGCTAGACCTAGCTCTCTATGCACAATCCTATTACCAAAATATACTCACATGTAATAATATAAATTTCTTCTGTGTTACTACTTGTTATTATATGATGCTATTATATGGAGGTAACTACATATTTAATATTTATAAATTCATATATGTATTTTTTATCTTCAAGTCAAAAAACTCTATCATTAACCCATAATTATTATTTATTATTGTACAATAACTATTACATTAAAATATTTGACTTTTGGACTTTAAAATCGACAAATTTTCTAAATAAATAAACAACCTATTTAATTTTAATTCATTTAAGTTTATTCTAAACAAACTATCTCCTAAACTTAAATGTTTTTATTATTCTTTGCTATATCCCAACTTTTTCATATATATCATTTCACATTGAACTTGTTCATTTTATTAACAATTGAGTTTTCACTATTTTTCATGGTCAACTTATTTTTTTATTGTGACGGTTTTGATTTTCATCTTGGTTGACTTCTCAGTAACCTTGACTCACTTGATCTTGACTGACTTCTTATTAACGATGATTTTCTATTGACAATGATCGACTTCTCAATAACTATTTTCCTCTCTACATCTTCATCTTCAACTTCCTCATTCGTTGAGATCTTCTCCATGCTAGTGACGAGCATATGTCTCAAATTCTTAATCTCTGATCACAACGTGTCGAGTTCCTTCGGCGTTTCTTCTAATTGCTTCGTTAAACGATATTGTCTTGCAGGCGGCTAAACTCATTGCTCTTCTTTATGGCCCCGTGGGCCAGTGTCTTTAATTAGTTGAACAAAACCTGCAATTTCAACTTCATATTTTCTGCAGCAACTCACACTTGATGCTTGTTAAATAAAACACACTCTACTTCATATCATACTAAGTCGGTTTTGCTTTCTATGTGTTCAAGTTCCACGTTCCCTTCCTTTACCTCTTCCCAAATGAAATGAAAACAAACATCAATATGTTTGCTTCTCTCGTGATTGAATGGGTTCGTTGCCAAATTGTCGATCTATTATCTACTCGGGTCAACACCTTTTCTTCTTGCATTATCTCCAGATTCTTCAACAGGTTTCTCAGTCAAATTGCATGTTGGGCACTCCAAGATGCTGCCACATATTCAGCCTCACACATTGATAATGCAACAATAGGTTGTTTCTTTGAGAGCCAAGTAAATGTTGTATCTCCCATAAAGAAGACATAACCAGCTGTGCTCTTCCAGTCATCCACATCTCCACAGCAGTCGCTGTTTAAATACCCACTAAACTAGTAGTTATCCGACTTAGTATACCATAATCCGAAAGGCATAGTTTCCTTTACATACCTTAGTACCCGCTTCAATGCTTTCCAATGAGAATATCTTGGCTCTTCCATAAAACGACATATGACTCCCACACTCAACATAAGGTCTGGCCTTGTGTTTGTTAAGTACCTAAGACTCCCAATCAAGCTTTGATACCTGCTTGCATCAACACGATCCCCTTCTCCACTTTTTAATAGCTTCGTGTCAGGTTCCATTGGAGTAGAAACCGGATTGCACTTGATCATCTTTTCCTTTTTCAATATATCTTCAGCATACCTCTTTTGAGACATAAAATCCCTGTTGATCTTTGATTCACCTCTAGACCCAAAAAATATTTCATCATGCCTAGATCGGTCATTTCAAACTCCCTCTTCATCACTTCTTTAAATTCTTGAACCATCTCGGCTTGACTTCCCACGAAAATCAAATCTTCTACATATAGAGCAACAATCAACATACTTGTTTTGTGCTTCTTTAGGTATAGAGCATGTTCATACAAACATGGATCATAACCATTCTTTCTGAAATATGTATCAGTTATTTCATTCCAGGCTCGAGGAGCTTGCTTCAGACCATATAACGCCTTCTTCAGCTTCAACACCTTCTTTTCTTCAGCTCTTCTCATCTAACTGAGAGGTTGCTCTACATATACCTCATCTTCAAAAGAACCATTTAAAAGTGCAGACTTCACGTCCATCTGCTGAATCTTTCATCCTTGTTGAGCGGCTAGCGAGAATAGTAGCCGAATTATTTCCATCCTTGCCATTAGAGCAAATACTTCATCATAGTCAATCCTCTTCTGTTGTTTGTAGCCCTTCACCACAAGTCGGGCTTTATAGCGCTCCACCTCTCCTTCTGCATTAATTTTCTTTTTGTATACCCACTTTACACCAATTGGCCGAACACCTGTGGATAAATCTGTCAACTCTCACGTTTCATTGTTTTCAATTAAGTTGATCTTCTCATCCATAGCTTTCTTCCATCTTTCATCAAGCACGACTTCTTTAAATTTTATATCTTCTGCACCTATTAACAAACATGCTACATTTACCTCATCAGTGGAGTTATCCGAGCTCTTGCTAGTCATATCTTGCTTCAAACACCTTTCATGCAAGATCTTCAGCTACAGTTCATATAACTGGTTTTTCTTCACTTTTATCTTGGCTGCTAGACGACCATGCTTATCCTTTAAATTCAGTATCTGATCTTTCATAAAAATTAAATTACCTTTTTCAATTATCTAACTCATGCTTAAACTATTGTTCTTTAACTCGGGAACATAGTAAACATCCCTAATCTGTCCAACTCGTCCATCCTTCCACATATGCCGGATTGTTCCACGGCCTTTCACGGCCACCTTGGAGTCATCTCCGAAAGACACAAATCCAGCCTCTACCTTGGTGAGTTTATCAAAAAAATTCTCGTTCCCACACATGTGATTACTTGCTTCAGTATTTAAATACCATACTAAGTTGGTAGAAATCTTCTCGGCCTTTGATTTCAAGCATGGTCCAATATCTGAATTCTCCACCTTCAACTATGAGATCTTTGACGTCAACAAAATCCCCATCTCTTCTTCATCTTCTTCTGTAAGAATGTTTCTCTTACTTTTCTTCTTGGCTCGACATGTGACCGAGCTTACCATAGTTGTAGCACTTCATTGATCTACATTCATTTGCATAATGACCGTGATTGTCACACCTAAAACACTTCACTTTTGACCGATCTCATTGACCTTTCCCTTGTCCTTGGTCATGCCAATTTTGTTGACCGATTTGCTCTTCATTGCCTTGACCACTCCACCTTGTTCTCGTCCTCAGCATCCTCGTCCTCTGTCTCCTCGTCCTTTGCCTCCTTGACCTCCGCTCTAAGTATTTCGAGTTTCGTTCAAGTCAAACTGTGCTTGTAGTACTTAATCGTCAGGTTCCCTCTTTTTCTTTTTCTTCCTCAATTCGTGGGCCTTTAATGACCTAGCTAACTCCTCCACAGTGAGAGTTGATAAATCCTTTGTCTCTTCAATAATGACCACGATACTTTCAAAATCATCTGTCAAATTTTTCAAGATCTTTTCCGCAACTCGGTTAGGAGGAACCTCTTCTTTGTTCATTCCGAGTTGGTTGGTCATCTTCTTCACTCAAGCTATAAACTCGGCAACTCCCTCCTTTTCATCCATCTCCATATGTTCAAACTCTCTTTTGAGAGCTTGTACTCGGACCTACTTCACGCGAGTATCTCCTTTGTATACCACCGTCAAAATTTCTCATGTTTTTTTTTGTTGACTTTGCATTAGTTATTTTCTCGAATCCCGATTCATCCACTACATTATACAGAAAGTACAAAGTTGTTATGTCTGTCACCCGTCTATTTTTCAATGTAGCAATTTGGTTCACTATCTGATTCTCATCATCCGTTGTTTCATTGTACCCGTCCTCCACTATGTCCCATACATCTTGGGATCCAAGAAGAACCTTCATTTGCAAAGACCACTTGTCGTAATTAGTATTTTCTGACAATTGTGGCACACTAATTTTGTTGACTATCTTTGCCATTTCTCTAAAAAATCTCAAGCATTCACTTTTTTTCTCACGGTGTTTGACTCTCCTCTGTCTATTTTTCTCTCTCTCAGTACTAAGAGCATAAAGCTCTGATACCACTTTGCTAAATGAAACACACTCAACCGCTACACACACAGTGCAAATATTTTCTTTAGAGAAAATAAACGCGCACTGCAATCCACACTAGAATATATTTCTTTCTACAAAATTGAACCCCTGCGCCACAAATAGTTCTCTCTCTCTGATAAACAAAAACCTTGCTCACTCTAATATACTTTTCCTAATAAAATTGCAGGAGTACTTTTTCGTTCATATAAAACGACTTTAAATAGCTGTAAACATGACACATGTCGTGGACCTTTACAAGATAATAACAACCTCAAATAAAAACTATATGATATTTATCTCTAATTCACTCTATATTTTCTAAATAAAAACCATGTCACGTAAAACGCGTAACAACAAACAAAATATTAAAAAATAAATCTTAATATTTTAAAGTAATTCAACAACGTTGTCGATCAAGTTTCGCAAGAACCTCCTAGAATTTCCCATTTTCCTCTTGTTCAAAAGTAGTAGATGGTCCTCCTCAATAGTGCTTGAAAGGTTAATAAGGTATTGTGTTCTCAAATTCTCCTCTTTCTCGTTTTCTTCCTTTGGAGCATCTCTTCATCACCATTGTTATCATCATTGTCGTCTTCAACGTCATCATCCTCATCATCATCTTCATCGAATTTGGCATCATCATCTTCATTGACCTTCATCTGTCAAACAAAATCTCTACCAAACTCTCTATTTAGCTTTGTATCGAGTTCTTTGTAAAGCCTTCTACCGAGCTCTCTAGTGAACTCTCCATTGTCTTCTTCATTAAACTCTTTGTCTCTACATGCTATCATCTCCCCTAGATTCTTTGCTTAAAGTGACTATATTTTTTTTCCAGTTATATACCTGCATGCATCATGTTACCCAAGTCACCAACTATTAATGTATTTACCTCATATAAGAGCGTAATATGATTATTTTGCTAACTAAAATTTGATATTTGATCATTGATGTAAAAAATTGCATACACTACTACAATTATTGTATTTTGTTATGTATAATATGTTTCGATTTTATGATAAAAGGTAGACTATGAAAATATGAAAAAGATTTTTTATAATTTCTATAGCAAAAATATAGACTCAAATTCAGATAAAACCGCAACATGTTCAGTTTTGATTTTCAATTTTTTATTTTAATTAGTACTATAGACTATAGTTCTTACCACAATAGTAGCCTATACTTATATTTCTTTATTTTTTTATCCTTAAAAGGGGTATAAGTTATAGTTTTCTAAAAAATCAGAGTTTATAACCCTCTTTAAAATTGGTTTTAGATTATGGTTGTGGTTTGAACCATAACCTATATTTGACTATAAACTATAGTTAACAATTGTAATCTATTAACTCTCTTTTTTTATTATGTCTAAATATATTAGGATTGAACAGTGAAACACCGAAAAGAATAGTAATCACTTATTTTTCCTGTATTAATGATAACTCTTCTAAATGGTTGAATAATATAATTGAATTTTCAATGATATTAGTCAAATTTAATTAACAATCAAATAGCTATCAAATGTTGGTATATGTATTTTTAACCTAAAAGCTAAAAAATAAAGATATAATTAATTTAATATTATTCATGTTTTGCAATAATAAATTATATTATAACATGAAGAACTTAGTTTATTTTAACTATCATACGTATAAAGTTGAACAAACTTATAATTGCATTCACTTTTTGACAACAAACTTCCTATCTCATGATAATTTTGATTATAATATGAATTAAGGAAGACCACACATCCATGATGATTAAAGAACAAATTTTATTACTACTAATTTCTAATTTATGTAAGCAAATGAAAATGACTTTGTGTTCTAGTATTTTTTTAAAAAAAATTACTTCTTTAATTTCACCATTTAATATAAGTTACAGCAATTATCGGGGGAGGTCTTTCTAGGAACAGAAGTTGTACTTTCTTTTTTGAAAACATATATAAAAAAAATAATTTATTTTAGCATTTTCACAACGTTTGAAATGTAGGCTTGTCCAAGATTAATATTTTCTAAATTAACAATTATTTTACTTCATTAATATGAATATAATATTTATACAAAAACAACATCGGGCCTTCGAATATAATCCTTGAAATCGTCCTTCGTAATCCAATGAAGTGTTAATTGAACTGACGATATTGAAACCATATTTAATATATTTAATGTATAAATCATATTTATAGTTGAGGTTGCAAGGCCAAGTATGTGTATGTGCATTTATTTCTTTTTTATGCTAAAAAAAGAAATAAAATAATCATTATTATAATTATAAAAATAAATATAAATAATTTTTATTTATTTTATAAGTAATTTTTATAGACAATTATTTTTGTTTAAAATAAGTTTAAAAAAATGACAAATAAAAAAATAGTTAAATTTTAAAAAATAGTTACTTAAAAAGTAAAATTGGAAAATAAATAAATATATATATATATATATATAATATTATATATATATATATATATATATATATAACAAAAAAAATCTCTTTTATATACTAATATACATTATAAAAAAAATTATAATTACTAATGACAAAAATAAATTTATCGATAAAATTAAATTTATAGAAAAATTTAGTCATTTAAATTTTAATTACTAACATAAATATATATATTGATAATGAATATGATGGTAAGATTGGTCAATAAATTATAATTTTAATTATTGATAAAAGTAATAGTTAATAAAATCATCTATAATTTATAATTCGTTTTACAGATAAAATTTTCATCACAATAATGGTACAAATCTATAATTACATATTTTCATTTACAACCATCCCATCTAATACCAAATTTAATCAAATTTCATTAAAACAACAATAAATAGATAAATTAAATACTTACAACCTTTTAAGTCCTAACAACCAAAACACAAATTATAAAAAATCTAAAAGGTAGTTGTGAAAAATTAAAGTACTCAACTTCACTTTATAAAAATTGAATATATAAACAAGAATAAATCACAGATATCGGTAATTGTTTCAATTGAAGCCATCGCAAAAAGTAACAAAGTATGAACCAATTCTCTCCATCGAGTTTAAGAAACAAAATATAAAACGTAAAAGAAATTCAAACTAATTTTCAACTAAACTAAATACTAAACTAATATGAAGTATAATTGCTTGAAAACCTTGACGTAATTGTTAGCTTTTCTGTTAACTATAAGATAACCTTGCCATCTTCTTTCAAGTCATTTTTGGGAACAAAATTCCCTATATCCCTTCCATAATTAGAATTTGATATTTTTTTTTTATTGTCTACCTCGTGCAGCATTAACATTTTCACCCTATATTTACCATTTATAAGAAGAAAAATCAACGAGTAAATTCCGTAAAAAATTGTTGCATACGATATCAAGTATAATATGAAGAAGGCAAAAGTGGGTCAAATCACAATCAAATTATACCATTTAGACTCTTAAATTCTTAGGTAGAAATAGTTACAACTAATAATTATAGTTTTTGGTCTAATGATAAGTGTTCAATCCAACAATTGGTATCAGAGCTAAAATCACGAGTTTGATTCCCAATGAACAATAGTTTAGAGAGAGATTATTGCAAGTTGTATAATTATCCCACGATGAAAGCAAGGTAGACCAAGTCATAATCCAAGTGTGGGATTCCTAGTGAGACAATTGTTTGGAAAAGAATGTTACATATGACATCAATTATTATGTGATGGAGATCAAGTGAACCGAATCATAATCAAATCGTGATATTTAAGTTGTTTCACTAGAAAAAGTTGTATCATGACTAATAGTTATAACTTTTAGTCTAGTGATAAAAGTTGGATCCAACAAAATTATATTAGAACAAACTTAAAAGTAAGAACTAAAACAATCGGTGACTATATTAAGAAAGAATTTATTATTTATTAATTATTGATATGTGATTAGTTAAAAACATTAATTAAAAAATTGTAAGTGTAACACTAAGTATAAAAAGGTACCAAAAATAGTTATTTGAAAATCTAAATTTCGTACATACCATAAAAGGATTTCGTGTTTGGTATTGCTAGTAAGGTTAATAACTTTTATCAACACACTAAAACCTTCCAACAACAATGGGTTTTTCGAAGTCCTTATTATATGTAACAAAATGTGTGTTCCCCTGTCAGCTATAGTTTCCTATCAAGTTTAGTGGCGGAGTCACAGCAAAAGTTTGATCCACATATATAACACTCTAGACACTCTAAAAAAATAAAAATAAAAACAATATAAAAATAAACAGTAATGAAATTAAAAAAAAAATCATTCTTGAGAAAGCAGTGAGATTTACCTCTTCCTCAAAATAGATGGTCATGAACATGCTCTTAATTTTTCTCTGCAAAATTTACCCTCATTTTCAATTCCAATATTGATGTGGGTTTACGAGCAAATTACAATTTGATCCTTAAACGAAGATAAGAATGAGATTAAAAAAAGTAGAATAGTGAGATTACTATAAGTGGGGATTTCAAACATAATAATAAAGTTAATTGGATTGGACATGCAATACATGATGATGAAAATAAATAATATAAAAATAGATAGTCTACAAATAGTAATAGTATGTTCAGCAAGTAAAATAATCCAATGGGGATCTTTTATGAATTGAGCTTCTACATTCAAATAGAGGAAATCGGGCCTTCTCAACGCTTCATGTTGATCCATTAATTAAAAAAACGACTTTAGAAGATACATTATTTAAACTGGACCGTTTAAATTGGGCCTCTCGTACGGCATCTATACTATCAGATATTGGTCGGCCATTGCTTCCTTCACCCCTCAATTATTTAGCTCCACCGCCACAACACGAGGAAAAGACTCAAACATACCGCCACTACTGTCGCCGCTTTCATCATCATCACCTTATTGCAGAGAAAGAAAAAGAGAGAGAACATTACAGAGAGAAAAAAGAAAAAAGAAAATGTTCTGAATAACTCTTTTTAAAAGTATTTTATATGTTCTGAAAATTTCTTTATAGAATACATTACATGTAGAGATGTTTCCAAAAATTTATAATGTGTTTCAGAAAGTTTATTCCGAAAATTCAATTAAAAAAACTAATTCTATAATACATTTCATTTCACGCATTGCGAAAATTCTATTTTAAAAATCACATTCTAAAAATCTCTTTTCAAAAATCTTATTTCAAAAATTTCAAAAAACCTTATTTTCAAAAGTTTCCAAAAACATACATTTTGGAAATCACCTTTACAAAACAAAGTATTTTGAAAAATTGAAAGTGCTCCAAAAATTGTGGGATGCAAGAAGTAAAAACAAAGTGTTCGAAAAAACAATAAGTATATTTACTCATTTCCTTTTTAAATCTTCATATTTTTATTCTAACATCTAAAAAAAATCATTTCTATTGATTCACAACAAAAGAAATATATATATATATATATATATATATATATATATATATATATATATATATATATATATTTTTATGGGTCAGGTACATGAATTTTCCTTTTTAGCATGAGAAAAATAAAACAATAAATCACAAATTAATAAATATATAATACATTTATACTCTAAAATCAGATAACAAACCTAGTACGCAAAAAAAAAAAACAACAACAATAAGATAATCTTAAGACATGCAGTAGCACAAAGCCACTCAACTCGCTATGCAAAATCATAGTTGAAGAACTAAGGATCAACTAACATCTTATTTAAGAAAACAAATCACTTTAGGCAGTACCGAATAAACACTATGCTACCTTACAATGGAAAAACAACAACAAAGACACTAAAAAAATAATGCCCGAGTGTAAAAAATAACACAAATAACCTAATATATTGTATAGCATAAAGGAAGAAATTTGTCATTATCATAACCAGAGCACAACACATTATAAACTTTTGGTTCCCTTCGACAACAACTGTTCAACTGTCCCCTTCACAACCTGAAACCCTATAAAAGGGAAACTATATCATACATTCTTCAATAAGTAAACTGTTAAAAAAAAAAAAACCAAACATCGATAACAATAATCTATAATGTTTAGATACAAATGGACATTCACTTCTCATTGGATTTTCAAGAATTTAACCAAAACTCATCGACAATGAGTGTTTGTGATCCTTGTTGAACAGAGTTGCTGATTTATTATTTTTACCGGTTTTACTAGTTTGCACAAGGAAGAATGTTTAACTGGTTTCAGAAAATAAATAATGAAGTTTAATAAAAAGTATTAAACGAAATATTGATATGAAAATAAATATGTATTTAAATAAAGGATTAAATATGTTTTTAGTCATTCAACTATCAAACGTTTTTATTTTTAGTCCATCTCCCATACTTTTGTATACTTTCATCCTTGTCCTTAAAAAAATTGTAATTTTTCGTCCTCCATGACCAACGACATTAATTTTTTTCTGACGCAGCTAATAATGTGCTACGTGGAAGGCAAATTCAAATTTTGTTTCTAACTCTAATTATAATTAAAAGAAAAAACATTAAATTGTAGGGTCAAAATTGGAATCCTTTTTTTTTCTTCGTTCAATGGTTCTGCGGGCACTTTTTTCTTCTCCATCTTCAACTAGTCATGGCCAACACTAGGTCAATATCCAACTATTACATAACACTTTTTTCCTTTCGCCTATCTTCAACTCAAATCACAACATTTATCATATATTTTTCACTGTCTTTCACTTTTTTTTCCTTTCCCCTTCCCTAAACCTATTCCCCCAAAAATCACAAGCACACTCATCCACCCAATCAACCAAATCCGTAATTCCTCGCCCCCAGAAAAAAAAAGAACTTTTTAATATTGATATTACAAAATTTGGTTTCAATTATTTTCACACATAATATTTGATATTGATATTATGTCAAGAGAATAACATGCATGTGAACAAGCAAAGTTGATGATAAAAATTTATTTTCACACATAATACTTTCAAATCAATGCAGTTGAAAAGAGATTCAAAAATCATCATCTCACAAATTCTCGCCTTCTATTACTTTCAAATACGTGAATATGAACATAATTTCATCTTCAAATTCATCTTTGTTCACCCAAACAAAAACCATATAAGTTTTATTTTGTGTGAATATAAACTAGTTTTCTTTTTATGAAAATATTTGTTATTTTTGGCAGAAAAATTACATAAGAATGTTTATAATTATCAGTAGAAAAATTGCATAGAGTTTAGTGTTTTTTTGAAAAAATAATAGGAAACTATTTACAATTTTAGGTAATAAAGTTATACTATTTATCATTTTATTTATAAGACATGTTGAGTAATGGTATATTGTTAAATATTTATTAAATCAGATTAAATTTTTTAAGTGCTTTCATTTTAAATTTTATATTCTTATTTATAGGGTTGATTATATTAAGATAGGTGTCTTGTGGTAAATGAGATTATTTTACTTTTTTTTTTATTTCCAACACATTTGTCTTAATTTTATGCTTGCTTTACTTATATACAATAGTAAAAGAAAGATATAAAATCACACAATATGCTTCGATTAAAGAGTAACCGAAACATATCAAAATATGGTGACATTTTTGTAGTTTAATCGAACTCTACTGCCTCGGTTCACTGAGACCCGAGGCATATACCCTATATGACCTCGGTTAAAATTTGAACCGATGCCCAACACCCTTAAAAAGCTTTTTGAATTCCAACTGATCCCTAACCCTAGGCTTCTCTTTCTTCACGGACCAGCCATGGGTCGCGCCACCAAGGAGAATTCCTCTCTTTCTCGCACATCCCGCACAAGCCAGAAGCTTGAACCTTCTGCCATTTCTCTTCACCACAGACGACCCAACGTTGGAGCAATGATGAGCTGCGTCTTGAGCGGAGGCAACGACCTCACAGCGATGGTGTGGAATGGCACGACAGACGACGAAAGTGCGACTGAGGCGCGGCGAGACACGGCAATGACGGAAGAATTGAAACACGTTTTGGAGTTTTGTTGCGATTGAGAAAGTTAGGGTTTTGAGTTTGGGGAATTTCTTTTTGGAGATCTGTTCGTGTTGTTCTGATTCGTGAGGGTTATTGATGGTTGCGCCAGCGGAGTAGCCATGGCGGTTTCGGTGGCCTTCGTAGGCTGCGTGGGCTGGATTGGCAGAGGCGAGAAGAATTTGGGCGAGTTGGACACACCCTTAACCGGTCGAAGTAGGGTAATGGGGTATTCATCTTCACCAGCGGCGTGTACTTCAAAGGACCTAGCCACGTGAGTTTCGCATCGTCAAAGAGTAACACGCCGGAGGCATCATGGCCGGAGATGCAGTACGAGAATTTCGGAAACCCCATTTGCGTCACAAACAAGAGGGACCCACGGTTCGTATCCACCAACTCGGTTGTCTTGGAATCTTCCTTGGTGTTGGAGCTGAACCCGGAGTCCATACATCCGAAAATAATACTCGGTTGACCCGAATCGGAGAAGGAGAACGTGTCGGTGGCGAGGTTCCACTCTATGGATATCGTGAGAATATTTAACTTAAGTGATGAAATCTGCAAGAGGTCAGATGATGTATTTTACTTAATAATTTTTATTTGTTAAAATCATCGTAATCTATTTTATCACTCTTCCTATACTGGTTACTGTTGGAACAATCGGTACCGTTATAGAATTTTGCACAACGGAATAACTTATAAAGCGGAAAGCGTGTTCAGTCAAACTCTTAATAAGATGGTCAGTTTTAGAAATTTAATTTACTTAGAGACAAATTTCGAAACAGTTGATGTGTATAAAACAGTAAAGAGTATAAAGAGCAAGAAAATTCAACACCGAATTTTTATCCTGGTTCGATTCAAAAGAATCTACGTCCAGTTGTTAATCACTATAAAAAGTGATTAACGTTTTCACTAAAAATAGTTTCACAAGTTTACAATAGAATGAATGAAACAGAAAACAGATAAAACCTTCCTTGCCAACTTGAAGAGAACCGCTCCGACCTTTGACCCACAAAGCGCGAGCTTCTCCTTTTCACAAGACCAGGCAATGCAATGAACAAGCTTTTGGAACTTCCTCAGATCACACTGTATTCTCAAAAGCTTTTTGTTCAACTTTTTTTCTAATTTCTCCAAAACAAAATATATAGCAAAGTACACTGAATGCCAAAGGTCAACTCCCAACTGCCATGAATAATCGATTATTGTAAGTGATAATCGATTATTCAAGTCCGTTATAGGTTTTCGAAAATGTGATAATCGATTATATGAAGTGATAATCGATTTATTCAAGTATGACCTGTGATAATCGATTATTGCTTCATCATAATCGATTATTGTAGTTAAAAATGTAAGTTTACAAGTTTTACAAGAATTTCCTATTACATTTAATTTCTACAAATTTGCTTTTAACTAATTCTAATATCTTCTGCAACTAAAACTTCTTGTAGCATCATCAAAACAAATTTCTTCAAGATTTACCAATACTCCTTATTGGTAACAGTTACTAGAAGAAGAATGAATGACTTGCATATTTTAAGCTTTACTTTTTCATAAACAGTTTTGGGTGTTCTTTTGAATTTAATAATTTACGAAGCCCCAAAATAAAGAGAGAAACAGTTTATGGAGGTTTCTTTAGAGATAATGATGATTACTTTACTAGAAATAATAGTTATATTATATGCTCGTGCACCATATGAATCTCTTATATTCGTATAACTCATTAATTTCATGATTCTATCTGAGAATCATTTAAATTGATTTTGAACCAGTTGTTTGATCACTGGTACCTTAGGTGGCCGTTTTGAATGTATATGTTCCACCGTTTTGGTTCTTGTGTCTGGCTTTATAATCATCATCTCTTATTTGTTGCAGAATTCTATGTTCTCCCATTTCAGACTTGTTATCACCAAAAGAATCTTCTGAACAAATTTTGCAACATGATGTCTGCAATGTGGAAGGCCAGTCAAATGTAAGTAGCATCTCCTTGATCTGTTGATGAGTTTTATCTTGTTTGCAGACTAAAACAAGTTATGATGTGTGCAGGATCAAATATCTGCGTCGGCCAGCATGGTGGAAATCTCTCATTCATCGAAAAATGGAATTTCTGATATCTGGACAAATAATATTGAACCTGTTACTAGCAACTTTGTAGGATGATATTTGAACAAAAAAAATCTCTTCTATTACCTCGGTTGAACTCCAAACCGAGGCATAAGACCTCCTATACTGCCTCGGTTCACGAGTAACCGAGGCCAAAAGTTTGGTCAAAAAAAGTACGAAAAGGAACATCCTTGACTGTCTCGGTTTCATTTGAACCGAGGCAAAAAGTGGTAAACTTTTTATCTCGTTTGTATATACCTCGGTTGCAGAACCGGTGCGGATAGACGAAAATAACCGCTGTCGTTTCTATTTACTGTACTAGTGGTAGTTATTGAATTGTCAATGGATAGATCATTTCTTCTACCAAACATAGAAGTTTAGATGAAAAAGAATTTGAAAACAAAATTATATTTAAACATATGGAGAGTTTAGGATGAATAATATAAATTTAGGTTCCATTAGGAACCCAAATGTCACATTGTTGTTTGTCCTATATAGATTTAGAACTATATTATTCCAATGAGAGATTTTGTTTTGAGGCGATGAATTAGGTTTCCCCTCTTGGAATGCCAAAATACCGTTTCCACTATCATTGTCATCAAGTAACACCTTTCATGTTTATTAAACTAATGAACAACTAATTATTGTTGTTAATGTAAATAAATATATTACTGCACAAATTTGTAAGAAAACGATAAAGTCATATATGTTTTATATGAATCTGCACTACTATTTTTTCTATTAAATATAGAAGTTGGTGGCCGGGTGGGTGACTAAGAAGTCAATCCTACTGTTTTATTTGCATGAGAAAGCATCAAATCTCAACCAAAACACAAAATAAATTATATTCTTTTGAAACACTTTTAGGCCTTGTTCACTTGAGTGGATTTGAGGGAGAGTAATTGAGGGGATTTGAGAGGATTTGAAAATAAATTTTGTTGTTGTTTATTTGAGTCAATTTGGAGGTAAGTGAGAATGAATTTGGAAGTAAAGTTTGTGAGAATTAGTGTAGGATTTGATTGACGTGATAGATTAAAAAAATTTACTTCCAAATCCAATCTCATTTACCTCCAAATTCACTCAAATAATCAACAAAAAGAATTATTTTCAAATCCTCTCAAATCCCTTCAATTACTCTCCCTCAAATCCACTCAAGTAAACAAGGCCTTAGTCTTATAATGTTTTTTTCTTCTGTTTTATAATTTTATTTAGTAAACAATTTTTTAATGTTAAATATCACATTTTATTTTAATAGATTAAATATGTTTTTAATTCTAAAATTTATATATAAAATTAAAATTTATTTTTATTTTAAATTTTGATATATTTTAATTTTAAATTAAAACTAAATAATATAGTTTTTTTTAACATAATGGTATTAATTTTATTTTACATGTTATACAATGTTTCAGGATTTATTTAACTAGAAACATCTCGAATTTTGGTCTCAAACATCATTTAAGATATTAAAAGACTTTATAGAGTTAATTAAAAAGAATTATACATCTAAAACGAATTTCAATTATACATCTAAATCTAGAGATTGATATGCAGTTTTAAAGTAATACCTAAAAGTTTTTATCAATTTTTCTCGCTATGTTTTACTATGTGGATTCTGTGTTTTTTAGATACATTGACATTGCCATGAATATCAATTGAGACTTAGAAAAACAGTTTTATATGATTTTTAATGAAAATTATAAGATGAAGGAGACTATCCAACATTTTATTGTGAAGATGAATATACATTTCAGATGAATAAATAGGTAAGAAAGGTTAAACCTGTAACGAATAGAAGAATAAATTAATTAAACACGATGATTGATTGAATTTGGATAGGGTTAGAATATAACTCATAATGAAAAGTGGTTAGTTTTCAATGAAACCTTGAAATTGAAGTGTTGTGGACCATCTTTGAGACACCTTCCTAAAATATCCTAAGCAGGGCTCATAGTAAGCTATATAAAAGAAATGAAAGCAGATAATTAGGAAGGTAAGAATCTGAAACCATTTTGATTAGGTGTTGAGTTTTATTATGGAATATGAAAGTTATTTGAATGGGAAGAAAGCAATTATTGGATATTGGATAGTATTATGAAAGAAGAAGAATCCGAAAGTAAAAGGAATTGTATAGATAGCATAATTGGAAGGGAAAGTGGAAAATACTAAAATAGTGGTTCCTAACATTCTGAAGGACCCACGGGATTGAAGGTACTTGAAAGTTCCATAAGCAATGGTCCAAGAGATAAGTATTAATTTGATTTAAATGGTAGATTCTGTTGTTAAAAGACCGTGTATGACCAGTTCCTTCTTGGAATTTTCTATGCTTATGCTTTATGCTCTAAGCTCTTGCTGTTCTAAATTACTTTTCTAAATTCTCACCAACTCTTCAATTAAACAATTCCAGACAAATTTACCCAATCAAAAAACCCTCTTTCCTGTTCAAAAGTTTTTAGCCCTCACACATTTCAAATCACTTTTTATCATATTTGTAAGGAATGTATGTGTTGCGACCTAATACATTTGAGATTATTGGAGGAGGCAACAATGAGCATCTGCATATAAGTACAGAAGGTACATGATGATGAGTCCACTAGAGGAATATGAAGCTCCCCAAAATTCCATTCACATTCACAACATTTAAAATCCTTTTATAAAGAAATGTGATTTTTGTAGAAGGAATAATATGATATCTTATCATAGATTTTTTAAAAAATGTTAAATATTGTTAAAAAAATGTGTGTTAAATATGGAATGGGATTTGGAGAGTGGAATTTTGATGTGTTGGATTTGATGGTTTGGTCCCCCAAAACGTCTTCTCTGTGGCTTGAGGCCTTGCTTTAACGTGCGCGTTGGGTTTCTTTCATGCCTTCTCTCTTTCTTCTCATGCTCTGTTAGACATCAGGACCCACCTTCACATCTACCTCTTCCTCTTAATTCAACCAAAATCTCTCTCTCAACTTTTTCTTAAACACATTTTACGATTCTTTTACGTCATCAAAATATTTCAGATTCTTAACATCATTTAAATAACAATATTACAAGCATAATCACTCTTTAGGTAATACTGCCCACAAAAATATAAAACTCATATTCTAATACCTGTTAACGAGGTTTTTAGATATTATTCTGTGAATAATATAAACAATGGTTGTTTACGTAAACAATTATATAACACTTTCTTTACGTCTTATTATATTACTTTTCTATTTATATTTTATGTACATTTTATTTATTTATTGAATGTATTATATAAACATAAACATTTTATTTCAATATTGTCAACCTGCTAAAACTACTTTTTATTAATTAATCTGTGGAATTATTATTTATAAGTATATGTGGTTGTTGAGTTTGAAAATAATCTATATGTAAATATAAGTCTAACATAAAATTAAATATTATATAACAAAAAAAAACTTATAAATAAAATATTTTAAAATTTTAGATTAAAAGTGATGATGTGAAGTCCTTATATAGATTGAATTTAAATTATATATTTATAATAATATCTTTCCTTAATACATATTTGGGAGAAAAATACCATCAATTGATTATTATAATTATTGTAAGTTTAAATATGTTTTTTTATCATTTTTGTTTCTATGAAAAATGCTTTTTCTTATCTCTAAAAATTAAAACCAATTCTTCAAAATAATTTAATCAATTTCTTAGTCATTATTACAATTCATCTTGTGATGGATTAATAGTATTTACTTTTTAGATCTTAAGAACTTTTTAGCAGCAAATTTCATATTATATTATAATACTACCTGTTTCATTCAAAATATTTATCCAATATTTTATTCAGTAAGTAGCTAATTATTGTTCTTACAATACTAAAATATAGATTATCAATCTTAAAGGACAAAAATTGAGAAAATTTTGACGAAAACTAAAATCAAAATCTTATCATTTTATAAAATTAAATACATACTTCGAAGTCTTTCTAATAATAAGGTTATTGTCATATCTTATCATTTTGTAAGGATTAATATATATTATTTAAAAATATTAATAAGAAAATATATATTATAAAACTTATAAGATTACTCTTAAAACCACCACGGCCCCACTTGCTTTCGACATTGATACCGACTGCCACATATTATATTGTTTTTTTAAAACCTAAACTTAAGCAATTGATTAAAACTCTAACACTGATATCTCTCATTCTCTATTCATGCTAACCACTGATCAAGTGGGCTAAATTATTCTTCACTCACATGAAAATAGTATCGCTTAAATCATACCCGTAGGCCATAGACATAGTGACTAATCTCAATTAGTGAAGATAATGCTGGCTAATTAAGAAGGATTTTTATATAATAAATTACATTAGCATTTTTTCACGAGCTTCTCTAAAATATCAAGATTCAATTCTTTTCTTTATTTAATATTTACTACATGCTATTCTTTAAATTTTAAAGTGAACACCTTTACATTTTATGAAAGAAGATGCAAAAAATTAAAAAAATAAAAATGAGAATAAGAAATAAATTTTAAATCTAATTCATTTTACAAAATTGAATTATAAGATGAAGTTTGTAACAGTTTAACACAGTAGATATTAATAGTTGGTGTAATAATGGTAGCAGATAGCTTAACATAATAGTAGATATTAATAGGTAATGTAATAATGGTGGTGGATAGAAGAGAATATCCAACAAATAATAAGTTTTATTAGAATAGATTTTAATAATAATTTTAAAATTATATTAAGAAATAAATTTTAAATCTAAAATTAAATCTCAATATTGTATATTATAAAATGATATTACTTCTAATTGATTTGTTATTTTCAATATATTATAATAAATAAAATTGATAGGGTAATTGTTAGGAAAAGGGAAGATTTAAGGGAGAATCAAGTGGTGGAGAAGAATGATGAGTGGGAGAGGGAGGAGGAAGATCCCTTGGAGAACTACAAAATCTGTTCATTCACACTTATCTCTACCTTTATCTTTCTTTTATTCTTTTTTCCCTCCAATCTTAGCTGCATACCACATGCTTCTGCACATTTACAAGCTTCCATGCCTCCATCTCACACACTCACAATCTATTAACGCTTTATTATTGTTTTCCATTCAAAATTAAAATAAGAAAAAAAAAAGTCCATCAAAATTGTTTCTTGGTCAATATGAACCTGAGAAGAAAGAACAAGCATTGCAGCTTGCAAAGCATGGTCTTCAATTTCGAGTCTTGATATGTAAATAACCACATGCTGTCTTTTTGTCCTTTTCATTTGGAGCTTTTAGCCCCTCGCCCAGATTTATTGTTCTCACTTCCCTCCTTTCATACCATATATATATATATATTATCTTTTTTCATTTATACTACGTATTTTGCCTTTAAATATTCATGCAAATGTCATATTTTATAGTTAAAGTTAAGAATAGGAACTAATAAATTTGTTGATGATTTAGAAATAGTGTATAGTGATTAATATTGGAGCAAAATGGAAGTGGGATTTGCTGATACAGTAGACGCTTTGGGTGTTGGGCTCTTAGGGATTCCCTCGATGGGGTTATCTATATGATCCTATCATTCTGTCTGCACAAGGGAATGTAACAAGGGAATATATGTGTCATTTTTTTTCTTTCTTGAACCACTCAAGATCCATCTCCCAATTCTGCTTTACCTCTGTGTCCTCTTCTTGGATTTCGAATGTTCTTTTTTATATTCCCTGTCATTGTTCCCATTCCATTATATTAATAGTCATCAAAATTGGATTTTAAACCAAACCCATCACGTGAAACTAACTATACACTGCTGGGTTTGAATTAACATATATTATCATTCCAATGGGTCACAAATTAATTAATAGTCAACCACGTTCACCACATCATGTTAGATAATTAACCCTGTCCACGATTTACACACAGAAGAAGAATTAATTTGAAATCCGTTTATGGTTTGAAGGAGAGGAAAAAATTGTTGAGCAAGTGTGAGAAAATGGTAGCAGTCACCCTTCCAACAGCGTCTAACAAATGGACACAGCTTCACGTCTCTCTCTTAATTATTAGACAAATACATGTCCACCCCAATTTTGTTGCTTTCCTTTTGGAAGAGAATATCTCCACTGTGTTGTTATTTTACCCTAGAATTCCAACTTAAAACACTTTCTCTTTCATCTTTCTTTCTCTTTCTATCTATCTATCTGTTATCTTCTCTTCTCTTGCATCTCAGATAGATGATCGCAAGGCCTCCATGGGAAGAGTCATGGAAAAACCAACCCAAGATCTTCTTCACCAGCAGCAACAAGCCCTCAAGTGCCCTCGCTGCGACTCTTCCAACACCAAGTTCTGCTACTACAACAACTACAGTTTGTCACAGCCCAGGCACTTCTGCAAAGCCTGCAAGCGATACTGGACCAGAGGTGGAACTCTCAGAAACGTTCCCGTTGGTGGTGGCTGCAGGAAAAACAAGCGTATCAAACGTCCAAACGGTGACGCTTCTTCTAACTCTCCTCCTTCTTCCTCCACTCCTATCTCCAATTCAAATCCTCCTTCACTGCCCCACATCCCTTCTACTTCAACCGCAAACCATATCAATGTAAACCCTTTGTTTTATGGCCTACCCAGTAGTAACGCTTCTGATGTCATGGATATTCCTTTCCCAAGGTTTAATCTTCAGTCTCAGCTGAGTGCCCTTGGGTTAGGTTTTTCATCCGGGGTTAACGTTATCTCAAACCAACCCAGTGATAATGGCTTTAGTGCTACTACTACCACTACTACTTCGAACACTAACAACTTTCTTTCTGCTTATAATTCCATCTTTGGTTCTTCTTCCTCCTCGACTTGTGCACCCACCACTCCTGTTATGGCTTCCTTGCTGAGTTCCACTCTCCTGCAACAGAAGTTTATCGGCGGTGCTGGGCTGAAGGGTGACCATGTTGTCAACGGTTTCCCTGGTTTGGCACCGCTACAAGGGTTGCAAATGGAAGGGAGTGATAATATTAGCTCAAAAGAAGTGAAAGCTGAAGGACCGAACAGGTTGGAGTTGGAGTGGAGTAATGGTAACAATAACAATGGTGGTGGCGGTGCTTGTCAAAACCAGATGGAGCATGTGGGCTTGTCTGATCCTAATTCGCTTTATTGGAACACTGCAACCAGTTTGAGTGCTTGGAGTGATCAACCTAACTTTGGTCCTTCGGTCACTTCTCTGATCTAGAAAGATGAAGCATCGTTTTCAAGCTATATATGAAATCTCTCTCCCTCGTTTAATTAAGGGCATGTTCTGGTTCATTAGGCTAAGTTTTTGCAACTTTTATTTTGGGGTGAAAGTGGGGTGGATTTACTACTTACATTGAAAAGAAAAAAAAAATACAAAAAAAAAAATAAAAAGAAGATAGTTGAGATGAGAGGAGTTTGGGATCGGAGCGATCATGTCAGCTGCAAGAACGTTACTACACTTGAGCCTGTTAGTTTTATGTGTCAGGGTTGAGAATTGGTTAATTGCGCTGAGAGGAACCTCGGATCCTCTTCTCTCATCATAGTCTCTGCACAGCGTTTTGTTTCATGTGGAGATCGAAAGGAGATCCTCTGGTGCAAGTTCTCCACAGTTGAGTAAGTTGGTCCTTTTCATCAATGTATATACACGATGCAATGACATGTCTTCTTTTGCTTTTCTACCGTCTGATGTATTGTGATTAGTTAGATGAGGTGGGGTTTAATTACTTTGTATAATACGATGCTGAGATATTGGTTCCATTTTCGTTAACTTTCTCAACATTTGTTTAGGAATATTGCAAGTTGAGAGAAGTAGGGTAATTATTATCCGGGCATAATGATATGGTATAGGAGAGAGGGAGATTAATTACATGGAACGGGTGATTAATGTATGTGGGGTTGGCTTGGGTCATGTACTGTTTGGTTTTGTGGTTCTTCTCTATTGGTAATTCAAGATATAGTTTGGTTCTGAAAACAATTTTGCTGTTTTTATTGAAAAAAAAAAAAGAGAATTTTTGAGGATAAGTCCATGTGAAGTTAAAGACTACCAACCATGCCGAAATGGTGCATAACTGTAAGTGGGCTAAATCTGGCTACAATCTGTAGCGCACAATAGGAATGTAAGCAGGACTTGGTCTCATACGTTGTTGTCCTTTAGCGACAGGGAACATTTCGTCTATTTATCATTTCAGGTGTGTCTAGAACCAAGTAAATACCCATTGAACTTTCAAACTCTAGACACTGTTTATCAACATTTCTGTAGTCTCAAAGAAAGACCCTGGATTTAGGTACACTAGACCAGGTAACATGTTTAAATTTTGCGGATGGAAACAACATCAATCATCCAACATATTAAGACGGTTTTTTTTATGATAATTAATAGACCATGATTAAAGAGAAATATATTATTTAATTTAAAGCTAAATGTCAGAAGGTGTCTGAAAAGGCTTTAAAGTGAGGAAAATAGCTTACTGCTTTGATGTTCTCAGTAGTCAGTATCGAAAATCAGTGTGAATGTCGTATCGTATGGAGTTGCGAATGTGTGTGCCATGAATAAAATCACATATTCAAATTACCTGTCTCCTTTTATGCTTTTTTTTTTTTAGAAGAAACTGATCATTCACGTTATTTGAACGAACATAAAATGAAACAAAATAAAAGGCAGTACGGGGATTCCAGCAAAATAACTTTCTTCATTCATGTTATCTTGGCTCAAATTTGTCATACCGCCATAACAAGAGATTACTTCGATAATAATAATAATTAGTAGATAATATCACGTTAATAATAGGATAAGGCAATCTAGATACTTGATAGAAGTTAATTAAGAGATTATAAATAAAATAAAGTTAAGATAGGTATAATTTATTAATTAAAAATTATTATTATATTAAAGTTTCAATTAACTTTATCTTTACATAGGCAGTCAACCTTCTGATAAGAATTAGAGCAAAATATTTCAATTAAGTGTTGGATTTGGACCTTGAAATAGGGAGCATTTGACGCCTGTTATGAACTAAAATTATATTTTCATGGCATATGGTATGAAGAAGAAATATGACAAAAGGAGAAGATCCATCCAAAGTGCAAGAGACAATGATGTTGGTTAAACACGAGAAAGTTGGTAGACTTGAGAAGGAAAAAAACGTGTAGAAGATGGATGCATCGACATTAGAAAACACTTGGATATGGAGAAAGTTAGAGAAAAGGGAAAGCATTTCCCATCTTCTTCATACTAAGCATTATGAAAAATAAAAACACGGCTCAAGTAAGGAAGTAAAGTCTCTTATGTAGACTTCCTAAAAAATCTCTAAAAAAATTAATACTAATACATTTTTATTAAACTAATTATAAAATCATGTTTAAGAATAAAATTTAATTAAAATATTAAGAGTGAATGTTAATTTTTTTTAGTAAAAATAATATTTAATGAATTAACAACATTTTTTAATAAATCATAACTTTAGAAAGAATAGATTGATTAGTTATCTTTATTATTATTTTATTAATCAATTTTGATTTTTATATTTTTTTCTGTGACTTTTCATTTACTTATTATACTTCTTGACTTCTTTTTTCCTTGAACGTTGATTCAGTACTTCAGTTTCACACATTACTCAAACTCATTAATTTATTTTCATCTTTTATTTATGTCTTGTACATGTGTCTCATTGTCTCTATTTCCAGTAACAGAAGGAGTTAGTTGACAGTTTTTCATTTTGAGTACGACAATGCTTCATATTAGTTAAAAGGCTAGAAGTCCAAAATTAAAACTTATATTATTGTTCACTTAATGTACGGATTTTAAGTCAGCCTTATTACATGTTTTTTTATCAAATTATTTTTATTAAAAAAAATGATAATACAGTAATCTTAAATATAATATTGTGATAATTTTTAATTGTATAAATAAGTTATATATATATCATTAAACTTCTATCCCAAATGCTAATAATATATTGTGTGATTGATCTTCAAAACGATTTTTGCTTTGTAATTTTTTTCTAATTTTTTTATAACTGATTAATCTAAAAATAAATTCTACATGTTTATGAAAAAGTTGAAATTTGGAAATTAAATTTAAACATTTACTAAAGAAGAGAAAGACAACTGAGACTTTAAGATACTGAGTCTAAAACTTGACAATAATCAAAATGTTTCATTCTTAAGTTTACTTTAGGCCTCTTAAACCTTTGAACTATTACAACCAATTTCACCACATGATCCAACTTGCTATACTGACTTAATTAACCATCATGTAGAGATTATTGAGATACATAACAGTAACAACACTATTGTGAAAACTAAGCTATAATATAATATACGATAATGGAGTTATAAAGAATTATATGGCTGATGTTATAGAATTATAAATAACATGGTTGACTACTGCTAAGAATATCATTATTTGATGAATACATCATCTCCCACACAAAATATAACTAACTTTGAAGCACTCTTATCAGGAACATGATAACACAGTGCCCTAAATGGTAGTGTCCTTTTCTTCACGATATATGTTACATAATAAGACATAACTAGAAAATACACAAGCTACATCTATGATCAATAATATATGTATATGATAGTAGTACTACTCTAAAATCTAAACTCTGACCAATTTAACATTTTTTAAAAAACGTAATGAAGGTTGAAAACATTTAAAGGAATGGGTGTTTTACCAAACTTTTACCACTACTTAAAAAAAATGAGTTTGAGTGGTAAGGATAATGTGTACTTGTTCCCTACATTTTCTTAAAAAGTGTATCTTATTACTCAGTTATCTACTCTCTAGGTTTTCATGAAAAATATTTGTGAAAATTTTTCATACAATAAATAAATACTCAAATAAAATTTAGTAATGGATATTCACGAGTTGAATATCGTAATATCCATACTCACTCAATCAACAAGTAGATAATTAAAATACTTACTCAATCAACAAAAAGATAATTAAAATACTTGCATCCAGTATTCATGAATGTCCATTCAAGATAGTCATCTAACATCTATAACATAATTTACCTACAAATATCCATTAGTGTTCATTCTTTTGTCATTCTTACCTAAACTTTGTTGATAATAAGAGGATCTCATTGACACTTTTAATAGACAGAATTATGAAACATACTTCCACCAATTTGAAAAAGTGTTATGGATGGGATTATTGAATGTTATAAATCAATCTTTACTTAATAGATGATGTTGTCTTATGTCGAGTCACATTATTGCTCAAAGGTGTCACTTTGAGTTGGTTTATACAATTACTCACATATTTCATAGAATATTTTGACACAAAGTTTGTCACAAGTTGGCCTTATCATCTAACTTTTATTTTGTTAGTAAACATTGACTATAAAAGGAAGAATTGTTGTGGGCGTTCATGGAACGATTTGACAAATTAGCTCTAAACATAAAGGAACCTCAATCCAAAGGTGGCTTTGCACCATATAGTCATGAATTTTAAGTCTAAACGATTTTTCAACAACTTTACAATAAAGACAACATTCAATTTGGACAAGTTAAGACTACAAACACCAAATTCAGGCAATTGGAGGAACTTAAAGTCTTCCACAACAAAAGTCCAAACTAAAACAAAACTAGTTAAGAAGAAAGTGTATAAGAAAGAATGCAATCAAAAATAACAAGTCAGACTATAAAAGTTTGAGAGTCTATTGTCTTAAGGTCCACATGTAATCCCCTTAAAACCAACCGTTTCAGGTGTGAGGTCAAGCAACTCCCAACATCTACACAATTTCTCCAATAAATTCGTTCGGTCTACGTCCTTTGTTTTTTTCTTCACTCCATCGCCCGGAGGTATACCTACCAAAAGTTCTCCGATGCTTAAGTCAGTCGATTGTCCGTGTGGTATATCAATGTAATAGTAATACAGTAAATACGAACACCTACATCTTATCTTTGACATGTATTTATAGTTTTCAACATAGGCTTGAGATTATCAAAATCTTAATCACGGTCCAATCTCAGCCCAATATCTCTAATCACTAATTACCATAATCTTTGTGTGGTAAGTCAGACGTCCTACATATTGTTGTGTCTTTGATCGAATTGTCTTAGTGTGTACCTATTTGCTGAAGACGTCCGGTCCGACTTGACACCAGTGTGTTTGTGTGACCGTCCGGTAATGATGTTGTGCACACCATTGACTTAAGCCGAGTGTGTTTGATTGTAGGGTGATGTCCTGGTCGGTCGACCCTCACTGTATACCAACAAAACATGTATCCTTGAAATGATTCTCAGTACTAAATTAATTTTTAAGGTGTTCTCGATAACATTGAATATAAAGATACAAGTCGACATTGCCGATTTCATCACAAATGTGGTCATGTGATAGAAGAATTTTTTAACTTTAAAGAACAAAATAGAGGAGCTTATATTAATACGTTGTGTTTTAAAATTCATCCAAAGAAACAATGATGAAGTCATTATACTAACAAAAGAAAGATAATTACCATCAAAACAAGTGTTGGTTAAACCTCTTCAAGAATGAAAAAAGACACAAATTGTAATAAAAACCAACATCTCAAAAGAATCATCAACATAGTCATAAGAGCTCTTTTAGAAGCGAAATCTCAACCTAACAAATATTTATGCATGGTATTACAATAGAAGAAACTAAAAATAAAACAAAAAGATACTATAAAAAAGTAAGAAATAAAATTCATTGTTTAAATGCAATATAAAATAAAATAAAAAAATTGATTACTATTTTGGTCCTATATTTTAGATCTTGATTATTTTGATCATGATATTTGTTTTTAGTTCAATAAAGTCTCAAAATGGGTTAAATTGATTCAATTTTTTCCATTTTCCCTTATATTTGTATAAAGGATGTTAAGAGAGTGCTAAGTTGGTAAAGGGTATGTGTTAATATATTATTGTTTTATACTTATTTTTTATTTTTTGGATTTTATTTTAGTTTTGTTCTCTTTTTTCTCCCTTTTCTTCTCCCTTTTCTTCTCCAAATCCTCCAATCCCTGTAAGGTCTCTCTCAAGGCCATTGCCATAAGCTTTTTCTCCAACAGCCATGGTATAAAAAAAAAAAAAAACTTAACACCCCTAGAGGAACTCAATTTCATTTCTTTCATAGGATTCGTGATGACAAACTCCTAGCTAAGGGTCCAATCACAAGAAGCATGGCCAAACAAATTCAAGAAGGATTAAAATCATTTCCAAAAGAAGGAGCTAAACTCTTATTTACTTGGACTATCATGAAGTATTTCTAGACCTTGTATTAAGGGACAAGTAGTATAGGGTATATTTTTTAGGCCTTGTATAATGGGCCAAGTATTGTATGGTTTGTAATATTAGCTTAAAAGAGTGTGTCCCACCATGGGACATGATGGCCACATGGCAAGCCCTTAGTGAAGACACTTCTTAAAAAGGAAGTGGCCATGTGTCACTTTCCAAGTGGAGAAACTCTTCCTAAAGTGGATTGCCACATGTCACTCTAAGAGTGGAAAACTTTTGCAAAAGTGGATTGTCACATGGCACTCTAAGAGTGGAGGAACTTTGCAAAAGTGGATTACCACATGGTACTCTAAGAGTGGAGAAGACTTTACAAAAGTGGATTGCCACATGGCACTCTAAGAGTGGAGAAACTTTGTAAAAGAGGATTGCCACATGTCTCTTTAAGAGTGGATAGTTTTTAGGGTTTCTTGTCTACTTTGGAGACACCTTTCTCTATAAATAGAAGGGTCTCCTTCCTTGTAAAATCACTTGATGAATTTGAATGTTATTATGCCAAAATGTGTGCAAACATATCTTGTCTCAAGTCAAGGCTAGAGCATCCCATGAGGTCCCTCTAACCACCCTTCTCTAGAGTTGGCCCAACCTCTCCGGAGATCCATCAAACACCTCCATCCTACCACAAATACTCACCAATATTGTGAGCCCACCACCATATCCATTACTTCCGCACAAATTCCACCTCCATAGCTTCATGTTCGCGCTTTGGCCCTACCTAGCTCGAGGAGGACGCTATCATTTGGTATCAAGAGCTTTGGGTCTACAAGAGCTAAGTATCTTGGTCCTTTACCTATCTTAGTGTATTTCTTGTTGTTATTGTGTTGTTCTTTATTGTCTTCCATTGTTTACATCCATATATGTTATTTTTATGGTTCTAGTTTGTTCTTTAGCGGAACCATTCGGTTTTTACCACTAAGTTTCCATATACATGTGTTGTGGTGTGCTTTTATATTTTTTTTTGAGTCTTTCTTCATACATTTGGTTCTATTTTAATGTCATTTTTGGGTTATTTTTTATTTTTAATTACATCCATGTTGTCTAGAGTCATGTGTAGTCATTTTTATGTCATTTTCTCTTAGTTCGGGCTTTGCAAAAATCATAAAAAAATATGTCCCATTGGGATTTTGATATTACACTATATACATCCATTTGAGTGCTTTTTTTCTTTCATATTTGAGTTCATGCTTGTCATTAGATCATTGTCAAGTTCTTAGAGTTAAGTTTCTCTTGTGTTTCTTTGAGTTTCATACTCTATTTTTGATTCTAGTAAGATTTCTTCCATTTTTTTTTTGAGTCATGAACTTTGAGCTACCCAAACAAATTGTCCAGATCTAATTTGTGTTGAAAAACAAAAGTGTAGACAAAAGTAAAAAGCCAAAAAAAAAAGTAAAAGTACAAGCAAAAGCAAAAGTGAAAAAAAAAAAAGTTACTTTGACTTGAGACTTTGACATGAGACTTTACCATGACACTTGGAGATGATACTTGGACATAATACCTTGACATGACACTTGGACATGACCCTTGGATATGAGACTTGGACATGACCCTTGGATATGAGACTTGGACATGACACTTTTGAAAAAATATTGTCTCTGCCTACATTGCACCATTAGCTAAGTGTTTGTAAAGATAAGAAGTAATAATTATCTATTCTAATTGTTTTTGGTTTTATTCATCTATTCTAGTGCCTTTCTTTAGGTAATTCTTTTGAGTGCCTAGCCTTTGTTTTTAAGCTTTATTTTCTTGATTGTCTTGTTCATTACTCTCTGTTTTGTCTCAACATAACTCCTTTTGAAGAGCTATTGTTCAAATTGTCCCTTGATTTGCATTCTCTTTGGATTCCTACCTTTCGGATTTGGTTTGATATTTGGTGTAGGATATTTTTTGGAGGAAAAACGAAATTGGACATAGTATATTGGGTGATCGGAGACCTCTTTGGACCTTGAAACCTTGAGGAAGAGACAAGAAGAAAAGGAGTGAAACACTTTAGAGAGGAACACACATTATTTATTTGTATTACGCATTTTTGAGTTGTAAAATTGTATTGCTTTTGGATTTGTAACTCATAACCTTGTTAGGTATCTTGGGGTAGTCTGTGATACTCAATCCCATATCCTAACAAAGACTTGTAAACCATATTGAAAACGTTTTTAGTTGGTTAAAGTTTGAAGGTTCCAAAGTGCCTTCTAACTTTACCATTAGGCCGCATAGTCTAGTTTAATTGTTGTCTTTAACTGCTTATAATTTATTGTGTGTTTACTTGTATATCAAACCTAATTCCATTTGAGAAGTTTGGTGCAAGAGAACTTGAGGTAAACTTTGGCTAGGAAAGGCTTGGATTTTAAGTGATCCTTAGTGATTCTCCTCTCTTTCCTGGAAGTGAACTTGAGATTATTTTGCCTCCTTAAATCTCTAAAGGAATTTACTTTTGAAATACAATTTTGTGTGTGCATTACATATTTTGAATTTTTTTTTATGAATGTCTAAGGAACCTTCTTACCAAATTGATAGTGATTATAGTGAAGAGGCCCAACCAAATTTAGAACAAATGGCCAAGGAACTAAAATCACTAAAACTTTGGCAAAAGCAAGAATCCATTTTGAAAGAAAAAGAAAGAGTTGAAAGAGAACAATATCTTGAAACCTTAGAAGAAGAGCTTAGAGTTCTAGCCCAAAAACAAGAAAAGGTCCAAGAAGAGATAAAGAAAAGTAGGAGTAGGAGTCACTCAAGGAGGAGTTCAAAAACTCCCACAGAAAACACATACCCTGAACAAGATAGTAGGACCGCTGCCCAATTCTACCAACATCCTCCACCTAGAAGGTATAGAAGGGAGAGTGAACAACCACCAAGAGAGATTAGGCTAGACCTTCCTCATTTCCATGGGAAAGAAGATGTTGAGGCATACCTAGATTGGGAAATGAAAGTAGAACAACTTTTTGAGTGTCATCAAATAATAGAGGAAAGGAAAGTTTCCCTAGCCACCTTAAGCTTTCAAGGGAATGCCATGTATTGGTGGACTGCCCTAGTGAGAGAAAGAAGACTCTCCAATTCCCCTCAAGTCCAATATTGGAATGACTTGAAGAGTGCTCTAAGAAGAAGACACATACCTTCCTACTACCATAGAGAGCTTATGGATAAACTCCAAAGACTCCAACAAAGAACCATGAGTGTGGAAGAGTATAGGCAAAAGATGGAACTCTACATGATGAGGGCGGGAATTAGGGAAGAAGAAGGAACCACAATTTCTAGATTTCTAAGTGGTCTTAATCTTGATATTAGAGATAGAGTGGAATTGTTGCCCTATCAAGATCTTAATGATTTGGTACAAATTTGCATAAAGGTAGAGCAACAACATTTGAGAAAAGGTTTGAAAATTGACCACTCAAACTCATATGTTAAGAAAGACTACAAGAGGGAAGGAAAACAAGTGAGAAGAGAGGAAACCCCTAGGAAATTTGAGAAAGAGAAAGAGAAGCCCAATCAAGGATCATCATCATCCATGCGCACTAGTGAAATTAAATGTTTTAAGTGTCAAGGTAGAGGTCATATTGCATCACAATGTCCCACCAAAAGGATCATAATCTTAAGGGGTGTTGACTCATATAGTAGTGAAGAAGAAGAAGAGAAAGGTGCAAGTGAGGAGGAGAATGAAGGAGAAGATTCCTACCCTTGTGATGGAGATCTCCTCATGATGAGAAGAGTTCTCAAGAATCAACCCAGTCCCCAAGTCTTAACCCAAAGAGAAAACATCTTTCATACAAGATGTCGAGTTTCAAACAAAACATGTTCTCTCATTGTAGATAGTGGCTCATGTTGTAATTGTTGTAGCACTAGGTTGGTGGAAAAGTTAGGTCTCACCATCAAACCTCATCCCAAACCTTACAAACTTCAATGGCTAAATGAAGGAGAGGATTTGAATGTGAACCAACAAGTGGAGGTCAAGCTCTCAATAGGGAACTATGAAGATAAAGTACTTTGTGACATAATTCCTATGGAAGCTTGCCACATTCTATTAGGAAGACCATGGCAATTTGACAAGAAAACTATACACAATGGTCATACTAATGAGATTACTCTCCACCATAAGGAAAAGAAGTTTATTCTTCATCCCCTACCACCTTCTAAAGTGTTTGAGGATCAATTACAAATGAAGAAACTAAGGAATGAAGAGAGAGATGAAGAGAGCATGCATAAGGATTTAAGAGAGAAAATTCCCAACTCTTGCATTCATGAAGAAGGGGAAAGTAGTGCTCTTACCAAGGTCACTCAAAAGGAGAAAAATTTGTCTAAGAAAACATTGAAGAAAACTCTCCTTTGTGAGCAACCTTCCTATCTCCTTTTTTGTAAAGGAGCACTTTCATGCATTACTGCAAATCTAGAACCCAAGTGTCTATCTCCTTTGGATAAACTTTTGAAAGAATTTAGTGATGTGTTTCCCAAAGAAGATCCGAAAGATCTTCCACCAATCAGGGGTATAGAACATCAAATAGATTTTGTTCTTGGGGCAAGTTTACCAAATAGGCCAGCCTATAGAACCAATCCTCAAGAAACTAAGGAGATTGAAACTCAAGTTCAAGAATTATTAGACAAAGGTTGGGTTCAGAAGAGTTTGAGTCCATGTGTTGTGCCCGTGTTGTTAGTTCCTAAGAAAGATGGAAAATGGAGAATGTGTTGTGATTGTAGGGCTATCAACAACATCACCATTAAGTATAGGCACCCAATTCCTAGGCTTGATGACATGTTAGATGAGTTGCATGGATCCATGATATTTTCCAAAATAGATCTTAAAAGTGGTTATCACCAAATAAGAATAAGAGAGGGTGATGAGTGGAAAACTGCATTTAAGACTAAATTTGGTTTATATGAATGGTTAGTGATGCCATTTGGCTTAACTAATGCACCTAGCACCTTCATGAGATTAATGAACCATGTCCTTAGGGATTGCATTGGAAAATTTGTGGTTGTATACTTTGATGACATCCTAGTATATAGCAAGAGTCTTCATGATCATTTGGGACATTTGCAAGTTGTTCTCTCCACCTTGAGGGACAACCATCTTTTTGCAAACAAAGAAAAATGCACATTTTGTGAAGATAGTGTGGTATTTCTAGGATTCATAGTGAACAAACATGGTGTGCATGTTGATCCCACCAAAGTCCAAGTCATTCAAGATTGGCCAACTCCCCAAAATGTAGGAGAAGTTAGGAGTTTTCATGGTCTAGCATCTTTCTATAGGAGATTTGTCCCTAACTTCTCAAGTATAGCTTCACATCTCAATGAGCTGGTAAAAAAGGATCTGAAATTTGTGTGGGGAGAGAAACAAGAGTTGGCTTTCAAGCAACTCAAAGAAAAACTTACCAATGCACCCATTTTATCTCTTCCAAACTTTTCAAAAACTTTTGAGATAGAATGTGATGCAAGTGGTGTAGGAATAGGTGGAGTTTTGTTACAAGAAGGACACCCCATTGCCTATTTTAGTGAAAAACTAAATGGTGCCACTCTCAACTATCCCACCTATGATAAAGAGTTGTATGCTCTTGTAAGGTCCCTTCAAACTTGGGAACATTATCTAGTTTCCAAGGAGTTTGTCATTCATAGTGACCATGAGTCACTTAAATATTTAAGGGGACAACACAAGCTAAACAAGAGACATGCAAAATGGACGGAATATCTAGAACAATTTCCTTATGTGATCAAATACAAGAAAGGAAAATCTAATGTTGTGGCTGATGCTCTTTCTAGAAGGCGCAATCTCTTTTCAAAACTTGGAGCACAAATTCTTGGCTTTGATCACATGGGAGAGTTGTATGAACAAGATGACTTCTTTTCCTCCATCTTTTCAAATTGTCAAAAGAAGGCTCAAGGAGGTTACTATGTGTCCAAAGGGTATTTGTTTAAGGAGGGTAAGTTGTGTGTGCCTCATGGTTCCCATAGGAAACTCCTCATTAAGGAGTCGCATGAAGGAGGTCTCATGGGCCATTTTGGAGTTGATAAAACTCTAAACATTCTTCAAGAGAAATTCTATTGGCCCCACATGAGAAAGGAAGTTCAAAGGTATTGTCATAAGTGCATTGCTTGTTTACAAGCCAAGACTAAAACTATGCCTCATGGTGTGTACACCCCTCTCCCTATTGCTTCATCCCCATGGGAAGACATTAGCATGGACTTTATACTTGGTCTACCTAAGACTCAAAGGGGATTTGACTCTATCTTTGTGGTTGTGGATAGGTTTAGCAAAATGGCTCATTTCATACCATGCCACAAGGTAGATGATGCAAGTTACATAGCAAAACTCTTCTTTAGAGATGTGGTAAAATTCCATGGGTTGCCTAGGACCATTGTCTCAGATAGAGATCCTAAGTTTCTTAGTCACTTTTGGAAAACACTTTGGTCTAGACTAGGAACCAAGCTTCAATTTTCAACCTCTAGTCACCCACAAACTGATGGACAAACCGAGGTTGTGAATAGGTCTTTAGGAACCATGTTGAGGGCTATCTTGAAAGGAAACCACAAATCTTGGGATGAGTACCTTCCTCACATTGAGTTTGCATACAATAGGGTGGTTCACAAAACTACCAAAATGTCTCCTTTCGAGGTTGTGTATGGTTTTAATCCTCTCACTCCTTTAGACCTCATACCTCTCCCAAATCCTAGTGATTTCATTCATAAGGAAGGAGTGTCTAAGTCTGAATTTGTGAAGAAAATGCATGAGAGGGTAAAGTCACAAATACAACATCAAATTGAGAGATATGCCAAGTATAGTAACAAGGGCAAGAGAGAAGTGATCTTTGAAGAAGGAGATTGGGTTTGGCTCCACTTAAGTAAAAATAGATTTCCAACACAAAGGAAGTCCAAACTCAACTCTCGTGGTGATGGACCTTTTAGAGTAGTTCAAAGGATTAACAATAATGCATATAGGCTAGAGTTGCCTTGTGAGTATGATGTAAGTGCTACTTTCAATGTTTGTGATCTAACCCCTTTTGTAGGAGATTTGGAGCAAGATGAAGATGAAGAGCCTCAAGATTTGAAGACAAATCCTTCTCAAGAGGGAGGGGATGATGACAAACTCCTAGCTAAGGGTCCAATCACAAGAAGCATGGCCAAACAAATTCAAGAAGGATTAAAATCATTTCCAAAAGAAGGAGCTAAACTCTTATTTACTTGGGCTATCATGAAGTATTTCTAGACCTTGTATTAAGGGATAAGTAGTATAGGGTATATTTTTTAGGCCTTGTATAATGGGCCAAGTATTGTATGGTTTGTAATATTAGCTTAAAAGAGTGTGTCCCACCATGGGACATGATGGCCACATGGCAAGCCCTTAGTGAAGACACTTCTTAAAAAGGAAGTGGCCATGTGTCACTTTCCAAGTGGAGAAACTCTTCCTAAAGTGGATTGCCACATGTCACTCTAAGAGTGGAAAGCTTTTGCAAAAGTGGATTGTCACATGGCACTTTAAGAGTGGAGGAACTTTGCAAAAGTGGATTACCACATGGTACTCTAAGAGTGGAGAAGACTTTACAAAAGTTGATTGCCACATGGCACTCTAAGAGTGGAGAAACTTTGTAAAAGAGGATTGCCACATGTCTCTTTAAGAGTGGATAGTTTTTAGGGTTTCTTGTCTACTTTGGAGACACCTTTCTCTATAAATAGAAGGGTCTCCTTCCTTGTAAAATCACTTGATGAATTTGAATGTTATTATGCCAAAATGTGTGCAAACATATCTTGTCTCAAGTCAAGGCTAGAGCATCCCATGAGGTCCCTCTAACCACCCTTCTCTAGAGTTGGCCCAACCTCTCCGGAGATCCATCAAACACCTCCATCCTACCACAAATACTCACCAAAACCTCACCAATATTGTGAGCCCACCACCATATCCATTACTTCCGCACAAATTCCACCTCCATAGCTTCATGTTCGCGCTTTGGCCCTACCTAACTCGAGAAGGACGCTATCAATTCGGATCCTTACCCACTTAACCAATAATTCAACATTTGTTTCCACTCTTTATTCAAAAGTAATATATTGAAAAAGAAAATTACCATGATTAAATTACCTCAATGGAATCGAGTTTTAGGAGCAAGTACATGGTTTTGAGAAAAACGATTGTGAAGTTGGCATGGGCATGACTGGAATAAGAGGATTTGAGACCGTTGAATTTGGATTTGATGGAAGCGAAGGTTCTTGATCCGCTAACATGGAAGGAGCAAAAATGAGTTTGGATAACAATGATCATGGTGTTAAGATTTTTTAATGTAGAAGTGGCGGTGGTGTGGATAGCATAAACTGTTGGAGAAAAATTCGTTTATTACCTTGAGAGTGACCATAGAGGGATTTGAGGGTTTGGAGTATTTAGAGAAGAAGGGAGAGAAGAGAGCAAGAAAAAAGATTAAAAAAAAATCCATAAAAAAATGTAGAAAAATGTAAAAAAATAATTAATATATTAACACATGTCCGTTATATATAGTCAACTTAACGGCTCTCTTAAAGTTGTACAAATCTAAAGTAAAAAAAAGAAATAGAATCAATTTAACACATAACAAGATTTAATTGAAAAAAAATAAATATTAATTAAACTTTAATTTTTTTTAAAAATTTTCACTTAAAATAACACATTTATTTATAAAAAAATTAAAATTATTGGTTCACTTACATTAAAATTATATATTTTTTATTTTGTTACAAAATAATATATATATATATATATTATTTATTTAAGACAAGTATATCTTTAAAAAAGTTTTTTTTATCTCCACTATATAAGCATAAGAAAATAAAAAACAAAATCTAGTTTCGTTTTCTCCTCTGTCTCTATTGTTTTATAATCTAAACTCCTGAAAAAGTTACTTTTTTTCATTATTATTTATCTTCTATTGTTGTTTTTACGTCTAAACAAAACATTTTTTTATGAGAATAAAAAAGTAAAAAGAAATATATAAATAATATATTTTCTTTTGCATTGTTGGATAACAAAAAAAAGGAATGAAAATAATCTGTTTAGTTTTATACAAAACAAATATAAAAAATAATCTAAGTATTCTAAATTGAAAACATGGCCGTGTAAACAAGAATAATTTTGTGATAGTTTTTGTATTTACAAGGATTAGATGTTAGAGAGATTATCCGTGCATCACCACCCCTTCTCATTCCATCTCTCCACATTCTTTTATTTCTATAAATTCTTAGGTTAAAACTTTTTCACTTTTATCAATTAGATTTTTTAATTATTTTTAAAATCCTAATTCTATCCTCTTTTATTAATTGTGCCACTCTACACTCTCACCCCTACATCTCTCTCACTAATTCTCCCCTCTCTTCCCCACTTTTGTTTTCTCCCTTCTTCTTCCTTCCCTTTCATTTTTCATTTTGGTTTTGATTGTTTTCTTCTCAATTTCCTTTCTCGATTTTCATTGCTTCCATTGACTGTTGACTCGTGGGATGAAGTAGAGTAGAGTTGCTTCCTTTCAGATATTGGTTTCGTTTCCATCCGAGTTGGTTTTCTTCACCACTCTTTTGTATCTTTGTTTGTATATTAGGTAGTTTAATTTGTTCGCTTTGAATGTGTGTTGTGTGATCTGGTTGTGTTGTGATTGTTGTGCATTTGGTGTTGTCGTTGGGACTTCAACGGATACTGAGATCTGTTAACGGGTATAAGTATCTGTTGTAGGCCCAACGGATATCCCATTTCTGTTGTGACCTTTAGGTTCTCAATTGTTTTATTTTTTTGTCTTTATTAGATTAATTTTTTTAGATTTATTTATAGAAAATATTTATTTATTTAATTTTTTTCATATTCTTTTATAAATTTTTCTATTTTTAGTTTTGAAATGAATTATTTAAGTTTTAATTATACGTAAATATTTTATATATTCAAATTATTTATATTTACTGAATTAAATATTATTAATTTAATTATAATTAATGTTAACTGTTAGTAAATTTTTATTTGTAATTAATTACGTAATTTTATTTTATTTAAATAACATTATAAAATTATTTTTATTTATATTTAATTACGTAATTTTATTTTATTTGTAATTAATTACGTAATTTGTAAATAACATTATAAAATAACAAAACTTAAAATGGTAACCTTTCAACGGATGTTGATGTTGATATCCGTTCATGAATTTTTATATCTGTTGAAGGTTCTCCATCTTCCTTTCACAATTGAGACGGACCTCCTCCTGCTGCAGCACCACTAACACCAGACCTCCTTCTCCCACCAACACCACGATTACTTCTTGCACCAATTCTAGGAAGCTGCTACCTCCAAACAAGTAGAGAACCGAGTAAGGTGAATGAGAAATAACACCGTGGAGGAGATGGAAATGTGATTTCCATTATATGGATGCATATGAATTTATAGTGGGAACCGCTTGTAATGAGTGGTTGAATTTGGTGAAAAATAATTTTTTTTAAGCACTAACTTTAATTTTCTGAAAAGGGGGTAAATGCAAGAGTAAATGAAAAATGGAGAGGTGCAAGAAGAAGAGGGTAGTGGTACAAGGAGAAACTCTATAAATGTTATTCTCTATTTGGGAGTGACAAAACAGTCCTACATCTAGTCTATTTAAATTTGATGGATTGAGATTGAACTTTTCAACCCACCACCTTGACCCGTTTCACTTTGTCCACCAATCCATTTTTTTAAATAAAAATTAATTTTAAAAATTAAATTTTATTATATTAGTTAAAAAATACAAATATACAATAATAAACTAAAAAGTTAAATATACTTACACAGTACTTTTAATATATATATATATATATATATATATATATATATATATATATATATATTATTTTTTAAAAATATAAAATTGAAAAATTGAAATAAGAAAATTTGTAAGCTAAATCATTTGCTTATCACAAATTCAGATTTGTTTAATAGCTTTTTTTTCTATAATATATCAAGTTTGTCTAATCTTTTAAAAAAATTTCAATTTCGTTCAAACCTAGTTAAAAAATTTCAATCACGTCCAACATGATAAAATTTACCTTAATCAAATCTCTCCATTTTAACTTTTTTTTCTCTCTCCTATGGTTCTCTGCGCAGGAGAGAGAAAAAAAAAGTTGCAATTTCAGTATAAAAATTGAACGTTGTTTCTGCATATTTAATGGAAGTGACTTGATTGAGACAAATTATACCAGGAGGTGTGGACGAAATTGAAACTTTTTTAAAAGGTAGGACCAACTTGACACACCGTAACGAAACTAGGGACAAAGAAACCAATTAAACCTTTTATTAATAAAAGTTAGAGTTTTAAATATAATCAAACTTCATTTTATAAAGACTATTATCTCTCTAAAACGATTTATTTTTCTTCATCTGACTTCTTTATAAGATTATGATGAATCTAGGAAGTGGAGTCTTGAGTTGGGAACTTACAATTCATGTTAAAAAGTCTATTATTAATATTTGTTCAAAACTTAACCTGCTTTATGATTTATTAATTGATTGGATTGAATAATTTCTTAATCGTTTGGTATTATATTAATGCAAATGATGTGTTATATTTATAGAGTATGTGTGTGAAATCATCGTCTTATTGGAATCTGAGTGTATTAATTTGGGGGTTCATTGATTAAGCTTTGGTGATTGTTTTGTCTAGGTGATAATCTAATTAGTCATTATAACTTTACTAAACTCGAACTCATTTAGAGAATGTGATTTAGAGTGGTGAGAGTTGAAAGAGATTCCTATAACAAAATTTGGGACGAAGAACTCCTCTTATTGTGATGCTATAAGTGAATTAACCATGTCATGAAGGATTTAGACATTGTATTGTATGGTTACACAATAGGTGTATGACTTCATGAGTATTCAACTCAATGCATAAATATTCTAGAATTGAGTTTAAAATGTACTATGTTAGAATTATAAGGTGTGCTTAGTTAACAATGTATGTTACGTGTGTAATGTGTGGATTGATATTTCTATTTTAATATTATGGATTTACACTATATAATTGTATAAAATGTTATTAGTTTACTATTTTATTTGTTGTTTGTCTGATTTTGCTTTGTTATGATCGCTTTTTATGCATGAGCAAGTGATTATACATGTAATTACGAAACTTAACAATAGGATGAATATGAATATAAAAAAGGTTGTATTTTAGTAATCATATGTGTATAAATATTAGATGTGGTGCAAGACCTTTTTTATAGAGATTTATCTCTCTTGTTTCAAATAACTCTTATATTAAGGAGGACTATATATACACAATACATCTATATCTATATATGTCTCTAATTCTAATTGCACGGTGTGTTGTTAGATGACATAAGTTGTTTAATATTGAAATGGTATTACCCATCTAAAAGTAATATGTTTTAAAATTGGTATATTAAAGTTTCTAACTATTTACTGTGCATGCAAATAAAAGATGACAATGCATTCTTTTCGTATATATACTAATTTGGAGAAGGAAAGTAATAATACATTTGCAAATATATTCACTTTTAATTCTTTACCTAAGAAAAGGCTAAAATCTTTATTTGTTCTTGATATTGTTTCAATTATTCAATTTGGTCTCTTTGTTTTTGGTATTTGTTTAATTAAGTTTTTTTTTTAAAAAACCATTCAGGGCCATTTATGTTGGATTGATGTTAACTTGTTTCCTTACATGTCACATATCAATTTCTAGAATTTTCAATTTTTATTTTTTTAATTTTTTTTTTCATTTGTCAGATTATTGCATGCCAGGTATCAGTATCAGTGTCACGTGACAATGTCTGTATTCAATGTAATCTTTATATTTAAAACTTTGACTTAATTGAGTTTCATCTTTCTTTTAAATGGAACAAGGTTGTCCTTATCTAAAATAAATTCAAATTAATAATTAAGCCTAATTACAACTTATATATACATATTAAAATAATCAAATCACTCCACCATAAACTTATATTTTTTTAAAAAGGTTAAAATTTAAATGTAAAATGATACTTGTAATTTTTAAATTTTAATATTTGAAATAAATTTATAAATTCAATGTGACAAATACATTTACATCTTTTAACTCAATATATTTTACACATTTTTATTCAATATTTTACATGATTGTTACCTTATTTATAAGTTTAATGTGACATATATAAAAGTATAAAAATTACAAGTGACACTTTATATTTATACTTTTAATAATTTTAAAAAATTATAAGTTTAAAATATTATTTAACCACTTTAATAATGTTAAATAAGTCTTGTTGGGTCATATTAGGTAGTATATTTTTTGGGCCAACAACGTAAACAAGCCTCCCTTATCTAGAAGTTTGATTAGCATAAAGGAAATATTTGTTCCAACAATAATTAGGTCTTTGGTTGAGGTGTAATCGGCTTTATGTTTGCAACTGGATGGGCCGTTTGACAATATTGTTTGTGTTGTCATTAACTTTGCATGTGGATTGACTATTTAGCCAGATAGTATTTGGTCGTCTTTGAATTTGTAGGTGGATTGACTGTTTGGCTAGATTGTATATGGTTTCCTTTGACCTTGCAAGTGGGTTGACCATTTGGTTGATGTTGTGGGTGGTCATCTTTGACCATGGATGTTGTCTTGAGTGTTTAGGTAGGCTCGAGTGTCATCTAAGCAGACTTAACTTGATGCTACCATTTAGGTAGGCTAAGGTGTCGCCTAACTTATGCTACCGTCTAAGTAGCTCAAGTGTCGCATTTACGAGCTTAACATGGGCTACTGTCTGAGTAGGTTCGAAGGTCGAGTTTGCGGGCTTAAGTATTTGTTACTGTCTGGGTAACTCGGGTGCCATGTTTGTGAACTTAGTTACTATCTAAGTAACTCAAGGTGACACATTTGGGATTTTTGTTATCATCTAGGTAACTCAATTGTCATTTTTACGGGTATTTGTCATTGTTTAAGTAACTTGGTATCGCGTTTGTGGGATTTAACTTATGTTATCGTCTAGGTAACTGGGTGTTACCTATGCATGCTTTACTCATGTTATTGTTTAAGTAACTCGGTGTCTCGTTTGAGGGTGTTATTTATGTTACCGTTTAGGTAACTCGGTGTCTCATTTGAGGGCTTTATTTATGTTACCCTCTAATTAACTTGGTGTCTTGTTTGAGGGCTTTTGGTGCCACATTTATAGGCTTTTGGTGTCACATTTGTGGGCTCTATTTTATCATCAAGGTAACTTTGAAACTGCATTGTGGGTTTATGGTGTGACATTTGTGGGTTTTATGCTTCCATCTAGGTAATTCAAATGTTGCATTGACAGGGTCTATTGCGTTGCGTTGCATAGAAGAGAGAGAGAAAAAGTTAACGTTGTTTATGTATATTTAACATAAGGGACCTTGAGGCAAATTATACTATGTGTGGATGAAATTGAAACTTTTTTAAAAGATAGGACCAACTTGACAGACTACAACAAAACTAAGGATAAAGAAAGTAATTAAACCAAGAATATATATATATATATATATATATATATATATATATATATATATATATATATATATATATATATATATATATATATATATATATATATATATATATATATATATATATATACATAAGTGGTTTAATAGTAAATGGAAAAGGTAGATGATGTGGAAGGTAATGTGGAGAGTGAGGTGTGAGAAGAAAAATAGAATGGTAAGGATGTAAAGAAAAGAGTGTTGGATTATTTTTTGCCATCAGAATAAGTGTTAAAAAATGAAAAAACAAATAATATGATTTCGAAACAATTAAATAAGAGGTTTAAATAGTAAAACAAATAGTATTTTTTATTGTATTGTTTATTTTTTTTTCCTTTAGGCTATGAGATATATGAATATATGTAACAAAAACAATTTTGTTTCATCTTTAGCTTTTGTTTCCATTTTACTTTTTTTAACAATTTTAAAAAAAAAATTAATTATTCGAACAAAATTGAGTATTAACCATAAACATTAATATTTGGACAAGTAGCAAGATATGAGTAGTAATTTGATGAATGCTTTTGAGAATTGCTTTTGAGGATTGGAACACATAAAGAAATCTACCCATAAAATTTTTTTTAACACTCAAATAAGAAGAGAATTATGAGTAAATATGAGAAAGTATTGTATTTTTTAATAAAATACCATATAAATTTATAGATCTTTGGATCACATGATATTTTTTATAAAAACTGATAATATCTAAACAACATTAAATAATATCAATAAATATAATAACTTATATATATGTTAAATTAACAAAATAATAATAAAAATATAATATTATATTTAATTAATCATATATTTATTGATGTATATAATATTAAAAAATATTATAATATAATCTGATGAAATTACATCAATAAACTACTAATTAATAATGTTACTTGATCATACTATTTCTATATTTGTTGAACCATGGTATATACAAATAAAATGAAAGTTACTTTTTTAGGAAACATAGAAGTTGTTTTTATTTTTTAGTTTTTTTTATTAAAACTTAAATTATTTCCAAAAATAAAATTAATATACTATAATTGAATAAACCAAATCCTTATAAATCTTTTCTATACCATATAAGGTAATCAGTAAATCTATCAAATCATTCTAAAATTTTGACAGCGACAATACCATTTTTGTTTATCATTCCTTATGAGTGTCGTTTTTGTCTTATGTATTTTTAGTTATTTTTTATTTTCTTATAAGCATTTAATATAAGGTTATTTAAACTAACGTCAGTTTTGTCAAATTCAAACCTTTATTTACCCCCAAAAAAGAAAAGGTTCAGATTTACCTAACTATTTTTTATCCACACAAAACAAATGTGTAAGAATGAATATAAGGGGCTATTTTATCAGGTATTAGTCCCCATGTTACCATATTATTATTCAATATGCTAATTTTAAAATAAAAATTAATATTAGTTAAAAAAGAAATTAAAGAAAAGGTTGATTTTTATAACTATAGCATTGACAATTATATGAGTATTATTGATACATTTATCTACTACTATGCAGTGATGATAAATAAGACAAAAAATAAAGGTCCAAAAACAAATACTTTTTTACTTTACAAAAAAGTAAAAAGTACAGTAATATGGATAGATACATTTATGATCGAAGGAACATATAGACATGTACAATACTCAAAATGTTAAATTATTGTATGATACTCAAAAATATTAAATTATTGTATAATACTCAACAAATAATGGTTTTAATATTAAAAAATATTAAAATAATGTTTTAACTAGTACGAAGTGGACCGTAAGATTCGTAAAATTAAGTTTTTCACTAATTTTAATAATCTTAACATTATAATAAATTTTTGCATGACCTTTAAATCTTAAATCTATGCAATTTTAACAAGTTTCTTAGAATTAATTTTAAGCGACTAGGCGCAGAAAAAAAAGGCACAATTATATTGCGTAAAAAACGGAAATAAAGTTAAGCATTTAGATTCTCGACCTACATGTAAAGGTGAAATGATTTAGTAACCCCCACTTGCACAATCAATGGGGAACAAACTTTTCCATCAACTTTTCTAACCAAGATTTAACCTTTTTCATGCATGCCTTCACCACATAATTAGTACCCTTAATCCTCGTTAATTATCAATCTACTTCCCTTCTAAACTACTTTGCTTTTAACAAAACAGAGGATCATAAAAAAGAAAAGAAAAAAAAAAAAAAAAAAACTAGCTTTACCTTATACCATCATATTCAATCGTAACTAAAGAAACAAAACGGCTATGATTGCTATTGCGAAGGACACCAAGTACTTTTTTACTTCTTTTGACAGTATCCTTCACTATTTTCTTCTTTTGAAATACAAAAATTCACTTTTATTTAGACCATAATAACGATGCCAATGACTTTCTCCTGTTACTAATGCTAATGATCCGTTTACATAAACTACAAACATAATTAAATCCTCTTGCATTGATCACTCAAAAACATAGTTTAATTAAATGATATAAATACACGTCCCGCAACCTTATTATGATACTAAGGAAAAATAAAAATCAAACACATGAAGGTGGTGACAGGACAATGCAGTTATTCTCCATGTCTGCACTTTTAGCTAGTTGCAATGGATTATTGAGGAGGACGGTACCCTGGAGGATGAAGCCAATGATTTGGGATCAAAGAGGAAGAAGAACCACTTTTGACATTGTTGCGATCAGAGTTTCCACTGATGGAAGTGGCGTTGATAGTGGCACTCCAAAAAGAGACATCAGAACCAGCCGTAAGGTTTGTACTTGAAACATCACTAATCAAGCTTTGTGCTGCTGCAGCAGCACTGCCACCAGACACGTTTGATGGAAGCAAACGTTGTGGTGCAGGATAGAGAGATTCCATCCTCTCTCTGATTCCCACGTGATGGAACCGAGGAGGAAAAGAAGCAGCAGCAGCAGCGTTGAAGCCAGACAGAAGAGGCAAAATAGAAGAAGAGCCCGCAACGTTCAGGTAGTGATTGAAAGGCTGCGATGGGGTCAGAGAATGAAGCGTTGCCAGAGAAGACAAATACCCTCCTCCTCCTCCTCCACCACCACCACCACCACCGCCAAGTTGATAGTAAGGGGTAGTTGAGTGAGCCATGGTGAGTGACGGAGAAGGGTTCACCAAATTTGAGTGTGGCTGTGTGAGTGAATTGGAGGGTGAAGAATCTGTTTTGCCACGTTTGGCCTTACGGGAAGCACCGCCAACGGGTATGTTCCTGAAGGTTCCACCCTGCGTCCAGTACCTTTTACACGTTTTGCAGAAGTGGCGAGGCTGCGAGAGACTGTAGTTGTTGAAGTAGCAGAATTTGGTGTTGGTGGAATTGCAGCGAGGACATTTGTGCTGCGGTTTTGGCGGTGCAGCAGGAACTGCAAGATGAATTTTTGTATTTTCTTCTCTGCCTTGATGATGTTCCATATCTTAGCGTAGCGTTCTCTCTGCGTGTGGATGGGGATAATTTTGGTTGTATTTATATTTGTGTGTACTATGAAATGGTTGGTGGCATGGATTCGAAATAAAAGCGTGTGGTGTTTCAGATATCGGGGGCTGTGTAATGGCGCCACGTGTCGAATGTGTTTTTCGATTGGTGTATAGTTGTCAAAAGGGCAAGGCGATGATTACATGATGGTGCATGGTTTTTACTGCCTCCCAAGAACGAAGCCAAAAAAGAAGGAAGCAAATCTCTCAAATTTAATATGAATGTTATGAGGTATCTGAAACTGGGTGTTGGAATTAATTGAGGAGGATCTTGTTAAATCTGAGTGGGTTCTGGGGATCTATGTTTAATAAATTTGGGAGGAGTGAAGTGTAATTGAAATACGAAAGGAGAAAAGAAGAGAGAAGGGAAAAAATGGTGTTTATGCAAAATTGGGTGAAGGGGATTGATGTGAAATGTTTAGAAAGTGGAAAAATGAAGGGTCCCAATCTGAGTGTTTGAAAAGGGAAGTTGGATTGAGGATTTGGTGAGAGAGGTGTCAGATTATGATAAAAGTATAAGCAGAATAAATGGGGTAGATTGTGGAGTCCCTTCTCTGGCCAACTAAGATCACATCAAAATGGAATTGAAATAATGCACTCAAAAGCTGTTGAGGTTTCTCAGCACAAACCTTGGAAACAAAGGGGAAACACAAACCACCTGAAACTTATTTCACACGATTGATCCTTCTCTATCACCTCTGACTCATATTCAACTTTTTTTTTCCAATTTCAAACATTCTATTTAATAATTAAACAATACATTTTAAACAAATTTACCGTATATTATCATATTATAATATTCATTATTAATTTTACCTTAAATTCAAGATACGATTCAAATATATCAACTTCTACGTATAATAATTTATAAAATTACTAACTTTCAATTAATGTTATAGCAACCAAATATGATAAGCTTGTTATTTATAAATCTTTTTTTTTGGTTGGCTTGGTGCTACTGAATTGTATGATCCTAAAATCTTCAAAAATATTCTGTCTTCTAAAGTTGTTCATGCTTAAATTTAATGCGTGATATCTCTCATTCATGTTTATAATGTTTTGCGAGAAATTCTCTTTTGTAAAACACTCTGGATTTGGATATAATAGTCAAAATTTGGTTCTCAGAAAGTGACTAGGAATTTCTTCTGTTCTTATAGTAATCCCTCTAAGTGAAAATATTAGATTTGCGAGAATTTCATTCTTCTTGCCAAGCTAGAAGAATTAATGTGTATGCTTTATGTAGTATTTTTGTAATATCTTAGTAAAATTTCTTAGGATAAGGAGATTCAATCTAGAAGAATTAATGTGTATGCTCCATGTAGTATTTTTGTAATATCACTTTTTTGGGTGCCACATTACTCTTAAAAATTTTATCTTCGTTTCACCGAGAGTTTCCAAATTCGATTTTTTTTTCTCTCCCAATGATATTTTTACAATTTGTCAAAGTTTTAAGTAGTTATCTTGTGAAAAGGTATTGTTTAGTCGTTGTTATTTATATTTTTGTATGGTGTAGAGACTATGAAATTATGATAGGTTTCAAACTTTGATGTGGCCCATTATGACGGACTCGCACACTCGGATGAAAGTCTAGCCATTGCAGAGGAATTGAAGAGTGTGGAGGAGAAGAGTGATAAGAGAGAAAAGAGGGACAAGAAGGAGAAGAAAAAGCTAAAAAAAAGTGAAAATAAACCTAATATGTTACACTTAATTACTTTTCAATGACATTAATAATGAAAGATATCACGTTAACTCTATTTTAAAAAATATAAAGTCAATTAAGTTAGAGAAGTATAAGAATAAAAATAAATCATAAATCTAAATATAAACAATCAAATTACTAATTAAGTTTTAAAAAAATAAAATAAAAATCTATCAATTTCGATAAACAGAGAGTAAGAAAATATATGGATCAAAGTAGCACATAATGGTGATAAACTAGATTTCTATATGTGGAAGGTACATGAGAAGAGTTATCTTACTCAAGACATGATGGTTGATGCGTCATAGAGAGTTCTTTAATGCAACAGACATGTCATCTTGATGAGGATTAGTTAAGAGCATTTTGTGATCTTCAAAAGCTAGAGGTGAGGTTTTGTACAAAGGAAAAAGGTAAGAGATAAAAAAGACTAACTCTTTGTTAACTTGAATGGATTTGGGGGAGAATGATTGATTAGATTTGAGAGAATTTGAAAATAAATTTTGTTGTTGTTTATTTGAGTGAATTTGGAGGTAAGTGAGAGTGGATTCAAAAGCAACGTTTATAAGAATTAGTGAAGGATTTCATTGATGTGACATATTAAAAAAATTTACTTCCAAATTCACTCTCTACTACCTTCAAATCCACTAAAATAAACAATAACAAAATTTATCTTCAAATCTTGTCAAACACATTCAATCACTTTCTCCCAAATCTATTCAAGTGAACAAAGCCTAAGTCATCGTGTTTATGTGCTTCGTAGGAACATACATGAATTCCTGTATATTGGAGTTGTTTTAGACTTTCTAGAACGGTTTGGTTTTCTGTCAGGTAAGGAAAGTTAATAATTTCTTTAATTTCATGTTAAGAAGTATGTAATTATGTTTGATAGAGTGTGAAATGTATACTTACCTGAATTTGTTACAATTTGAGTGAAGTGTATATCTTGATGAGTAAATAATTTCCTATTAATGATTTTTGTGGTGTATAATTGTGAAATGATGCTTGATTGAATATGTCATCTCGCTATTTTGGAGTTTTAGGAAGTATAAGTCTATTACAGAGTTGAAAGTAGTGAAAATGGAGTGTTGTTGAACTGATTTTCATTCTAAATTGAGGTTTTAATAGTTGAATTTTTAGAAGAGTGAGTTTAGAACAATAATTGATGTTCGAAAGTTGTTTTTAGATCATTACAAACTTGTTTAGGACTTTAATTAACTATAAATATGATGTTGAGTTGGTAGTTAGCTAATAGGTTGAGTTTATGTTGTTTTTTGTCCATTTTAGAGGTTTTAATATATGAAAATCTAATGAAGTAAGTTTATGATAAACTCAAGGTGTAGGGTTTGTTTTAAGTCAATTGTGACTTGTTTACATCCTTAGTTTGCTAAATTATGGTTTATAATGTATAGAATTGGTTATAAGTGTTTTTGAGTAGTTGGTTTAATCTAGTGCATTTTGTTTTTGACTAAATCGATGAAAGAGGTACTCAATTTTATCAATAAAATGTTTTTGCATCAATCCTAGTGTTAAAAAAGTCAATTTGGTCATTTAGATAGATCCAAACACCATTTAGACCAGAACAACAAGTTCTTGTCATCCTTATGGTGCGGAATGACCTTGTGTGGTGCTCAACGCTGCCAAAACAGTAACCTCCTATGCTCTAGGGCGCTAAGCACTCCATTTTTGTGCTTATCGGCATTTTTACAATGGGTTTTAGGCGTTGGGCAAGTTAATATTGTAGGTTGGTGACTCTTTGCGATTTCTGACAAAATGGATTGTGGCGGCACATGATGGAACTCATGGTGACAAGTTGGTCCAGTGAGGTGGTTATTAGCCTGAGGGACATTGAAGGTAACACAAGGAAGGAGAAAGAGAATTAAAGTTTCTAATAAAAAAGACGAAACTACTTCTCATTGGTTGATTAAGTGTATAACGTCATTTAAAAAACCGCATCAGCATTACACGTAAACATAACACTCGCGTCTTTGGATAAAATAAGAACCTAATTGAAATGAAAAAAAATTAAAAAACCTATTTGAGATTTCTACTTAAAAAAGGATTCCATGATTAAATTAATTAAATTTTTTAATTTGTTCTTTTACTTCTATATAATTTTAATATAAGTATAAATATAATAAAATAAAGAATCTAATTATTATTTTAATAATAGTATATAAGAAAATAAATGTGTATCTCCATTTTAATATTAAAATTAGTGTATATATAAGTTATACATATATATTACTCATTATGCAAAGTAGACAGATGTCATATAAGTTAAACCCATTTTTGAAATTAAGAGTAAGGATTCATGGACCTATTGGCCCATTCATGTCTTCCCAAATTTTCTAACCCTAACCCAACTCTTCTCACTCTCGGAGCATCTTTCTCACATCCCCCACCACAGGCATCAACGCCCACGCGCCGCTGCCGTTGTTCCTGCCGCCACCATTACCGCGAAGACTCAGTTACGCAGCTCCGCTAATCGTCGGCGTGAACGACGCCCTCTCTGCATTCTAAAGTTGTGTCTGTCGTCGCAACAGGTTGGTCCTCCACTTCCCTTCCCGACTTCTCTGAGTTGTTCTGGTTTCGATATACGATATTGTTTGTTGAACTTCGTTTTGTTTTTGAGATTAAACTTCCTGTAACAGATATGGATAGTAAATCTGAATTGGGATTTTAATGATTTTGAACAACATTAGCTTCTTTGTATATGCTTAAAGAAACAGAGATTTTCGCTTAAAACGTTATACATTTTTATTATAGCATATCCTCGCAGCAGGGTTTCAAGAGAATGAAATACCAGAGCTAACTTCTCTCTTAACAATCGTCGGTTTCCCCTGGCTCGTGCATTGGTTAACGCTTCCCCTCTTTTTTTTATCCTTTGAAATTTTATATAGCACTTTCTGATTTCGTATAAATACAGTTTGTGCAAATTTGTCTTTAGTAAGTGATCACTGGTTTTTAGTTAAATGGTAATTCTGTGTTATGGCAAGAATAAAATACCTGTTGTAGCCTGCCCATGGATGCAGGGATTAAGTCTAATAATACTGATTATGACAGCAATTGGACTGAGGAGTTCATCCTAATCTTAAAGTTGATTTCATTGTTGACACATTAGCAGAAGGAAACTACTGGGAATTTTATAGACTCCCAATCTGAAATACCATTTAAAACTTTGGTTCTCTGTTTGAATGGAATATCTGCTGTTGATTATGTTAATATTGAAGAAATTCTGATTGCTGCTCTTTGCCAATTCAATTAAGGCTAATAAGTCATCAGAACTTCGGATAAAGCATTAGCCCTTAATTTTATTGGCCAACGTAGCAATATGGATATTGACCGGAGTTATATTTCTGCAAATTAGTGATTTTTGGGTCCAAATGGTTAGTGGATTTTGGGAGAACGATCAGCTCTTTTTAATTTTCATTCTTTGCGTTTTTTCTGTTATTGTATTTTGTTCTATTTTCTTCTTTACTGTTAAAATCTGATAATATTAGTGTTTTATTTGGGTTGGAATTTTTCTTCTTTCGTTTTACATTTCATAAAATGTACCTATACATCCTTTTCTCTTTGATGAATATCCAAAACGAGAATCCAAATCTTGAATGAAAAAATGCTGGACCTTGCAACTGAGGTTCAAAATCCTTGTCCTATATCGCCTTAACTGAGGAACTGTTTTTCTTCTTTTTTTTGTGGAATAATTCAGTTCTGACAAAGGTTGTGACGTGATATGCAGCTTTCTTTTCATTTCAATGACGAAGAAGAGTTCTAAAACAACACCAAATCAGTTGCAGGAGAATACTGTTGCAAAAGAGGAGAAACCCTCTTCTACACCAAAAAAAGCATGTAATGAAATTGATGAAATATTTGCTGGAAAAAAGAGGAAGAAGTCTGAAATGAAAAACACTGGAAAATCTGACGGAGTAAATAAGAGTACTGATAAAACAAAGGAGAAGAAGAAGAAGAAGAAGAATGTGAAGAGGAAAACAGATGGATCAGACGATGGTGAGTTTGCAGACCGACCTTCTGGACCAAAAAGAAAAACCGAGGACGGGTTTACCATCTACACTGAAGATGAGTTAGGTATTAATAAAGCTGATGCTGGAAATACCCCTCTCTGCCCATTTGACTGCTCTTGTTGCTTTTGATGGTAATTGTATAATGTTATGTGCACTCAATTCCTTGCTCTGGTAATTGTCAGTGTTGGGGTTGTCACTTACAGTCTTGGATTTGTAAGCTAGGGCCATAGCTTTTTACTTAATTATATTTATAGTTGGGCAAAACTTGAATTCTCTAGATCTAGATACGATTCCTTGGGTGATTTCAGCTGGAATTTTGCAGCAGTTATTTCCTCCCATGTAGCACAGTTGTTCATCATGCATGGCACTTATGCTTGTAAGTTTGAGAATGTTTTAAAAGCGGGGAGTGTTCTGGGCGTATGATTTTGTCTCATTTTTTCATATTCACCAAACCCAACTTCTTTATGAGTTCTATTATATATATATATATATATATATATATATATATATATATATATATATATATATATATATTCTTTTTAATTATCTTGTATATTTACTTAATTGAAACCTTGATGATCGATGCTATCAGTACCTTTCCTTGTAACCACATAAGTTGAACAAGAATGTTTGCACAAATAGGTGTTTTGGTTATAGTATTTCAAACTACAAATGTTTAGCCGCAACAGGGAATGTACTTATCACTCTACATGGAGGACACCACGGAATTCGTACTCAAACATCAATTAACTCCATGTCAGTAGGTGTGTTTTGTCCCACGAATCATTTGTCAGTCATTTTCAAAATTATTTGTGATTTTATTTATTATATTATTTTTAATTTTTTATAACTTTTGTTCCAACATAAAAGTTATAAAGTTTACATTCTAAAAGTTTTGTATTTATTGGCGGAAAAAATGTTTTTGAAATGGAAAAGTGTTTTTTTTTTTACTTTTGTAATCTGTAATCATGTTTCAATAGAAAGGTTTTATAGAATCCAGATTTAAAGTTGTGAAAATTTCAAGTAGATCTCTGGGAATTATGTTCTTTCTCAGTTTGGTATTTGGCATTGGTGAAACTGTGTCAACCTACTTGAAATATAAAACTACAACCTTCAGCTTGAATGTATCTTAGCATTCTCTATTAAAGGTCTCAAGCAAACTAAGAATTTTCTTGTCACAAATAATTATATACGAATCTAGTGTGCATGCATTAATTTTCAATCAGCACTAGAACTCTTTCAAGCTTGTTCAATAAAAAAAGAAAGTAGTACTTTGCACTAACCTATCAGTTCAATTTGATCCGAACTGTTATCAAACTTCTTTTTGTTTTAATATTCACTTAAAGATATGCTTTTTTTTAATTACTTTATATTAGTAATAAAAATATTTTTAGAAGTATGATGCATTTTCAATAAATTTTTAATTAAAATATTTATTTATAAAATATAGTTTATTTAGGTTTTAAATATTGTTTATTGAGAGATTTAATGATACATAATGGAGTGATTCTCCTTGCACCTCACCTCTTTCTTCCTATACCTCCCATTTTACACATTTACTCTTCATTTATTAAAAGTCAAATAAAAATTAATGATTACTTATGATTTCTTAACCACTGGCAACCTTTCTAACTCCCAACAATCCTAAATGTTTTAAATCCTAAATATCATGTCTTTTCATGCATCCCTTTCCCTGTTGTTATTTTTTTACTCTCATTTTTTACTTCTTCACTGTTATATTATTTTCTAGATTCAGAATTGTAGTGATTGTGCCAGGTGGTGCTGTGGACAGTAGTAGAGGAGGAAGAAAGCTGGTGGTACTGAGAAAAAAGGTAATGAAAACCTATCAGATTAGTGTATTGTTTGAACTAAACATGTAAACTGTGGTTGGAGATGCGGTTATTCGTGACCCAGTTGGAACGCTGGTTATAGGAGGCCGAAATTCGATTTTTGGCTCACCCCAACCACACTTCAAAGTGTGATTTAGGATTTTCGCACTTCTAAACGCGGTTTCACTGTGCGGGGACTATTTCTTTAACTTACTACACACACTTATCATTTCATGTTTATTAGTACATTAATCTTCTCTCATTTTTTTTGTTTGTTTGCACAGAGTCTCTACCGGATTCAAACTGTGCAGGGTCTTAACTGTACTTCGGAGCGCGGTTAAAGCCTCGACCGAACACAGCTGCCCTTGCCCGCAAGAGATCACTCAGATGGTGAATGAGACACAGAGAGAGGTGCAACGAGAAAGGGAGGGAGGAGAGAGCGAGAGATTGAATCAAGAGAGCTTCTGCACCTTACTGGAATTGAAGGAGGAGAACATTTTCTTGGAGGGAAGGTGCAGAGAGTCTGGATTGGGGGTGTAGAGTTTGCTTTTAAAATATTAAAAAATTATTTCTCTTTTTCTGTGTGTAGGTCTACAATGATAAGGATAGTGTGGGAAATTTGGAGGTGCAGGAAGAATTCGTGGAGGTGCGGTGCAGGGAGCTTCTCTCTACATAATGGTGTCGTAGGCTAAATTATCCAATTGAAATTTTGCATGAGCAGAAAAATGTTCGCGCCAACCATAAAACACTTAACAATTAACTTTTTGTAGAAAGCAAATTACCCTCTCTTACACTCAAATCCAATGTTTCAAGAAGTAAACTTACAAAATAAGAACAAGATTAATGTCAGCTTCCACTACTGCAAAAATTATAAGGACTTTCGAATTATCATATCCTTTCTAAGAGCAACAAGTAGTCCTACCATAAACACCGCTCTAAAATTGGATTCAATCTTAATAGCATCAAATTGCATTTAAGATCAATGGATAGCTAAAACATAAACATATAAGCTCTTTTACGATTTAAAATATCATCATTTATCCTCTACAATTCGAGGATTTTTACTACTTATACTGTACATGCAATCCAGAAACAGGTTAGATAAAGTAGCTAATGCCAAGTTCGACTTCAGTTTCATCATGACCCTACATTAATTCGATCATTGTCATATATAATGTTAGAAGAAGACTTTAATTATGTTTTGAAAAAAATTACCAAGATAATATTGAATGAATATCATAATTTTAACCAATCATTGTTTTCTATAAAACACCAGATTGATAAATAAAAATTAAAGACATTATATTGACATGTAGGTTAAGTTGACTTCTTATTCAAAGTTTAGTACTAACCAAAAAAGAACAATAAATTTGTATATATTTTAACCCAAATATTCCAAGTATTTGAATTAGGTTAAATTATTTTAAATTTATGAATAAGCCCTGTGCAACATGCTCTAACCATCCTTAAATAAACCTACAATAACGCAATAAATTGGCCTAGTTCACAAGATTCGATTGGGAGCATGGTATCCACCTTTCGATTTATGCAATTTTGGGCGAAACAGATATTGAAACGCTTGTAGAAGCCAACGCATATAATATATAAAAGTTCCAACTAGGCAAAAATCATTACATTCGATTGACAAAAATCGTTGAAAATTACTCAAATGAACTGAATGTATTTAAATTTAAAAGCAATAAATGTTTATCATAAACACCCGCAACCGAGTCTCCCAAAAACTAAAGTGTAGTTTAAACCTCGCCAGATCTCACGCAGCCTATGCAGTAACAGTGGGTTTGGAAGCACTAGAAAGTTTGGATCTACGCTTAGCCAAGCTTTCACTCCGGCGATCCCTCTGCTCCTTCAATCTAGAAGCAAGGAGTTTCTGATACTCTGCTGCTTCTGACTTCGCCTTAGCAATTCTTTTCTTCTTGTCAGCAATCCTTGCTCGCTTCCTTTGGAGAGTCAAAGGAGTGACCAATCGTTGAATCTTTGGAGCTTTGCTCACTTTTTTCCCTGTTAACCAATCATCCATTACAAATTAAATCACAATTACAAATCATGTTCAATAAATAATTGGATTTCAATGTGGAGTAAAATAATTCTTTCATTCAAATATCAGAACCCATCTTAAACTCCATTACTTTGTCCCATATTAGGAACTGCATAGAGAGATTGTTTTTCCAAAGAACATTTTAAAAATTGTTCAAAGTTTCCCAAATGTAGAGAATGTTAAAGTTCTGCTCTCACTAAAAAATAAAACACATCACCCGTCCAAGTGACAAAATACTAGCTATTTGATCAGAATATCCATAGAATAGATGAATAATAGGTTATTTAGCATTATTATTCATTTAAAAATTTTCTCGGGCTGCCGAGCACACAAACTGATACAAAATTTATGGACATAAAAAACTTAAAACTTACCAGCTTTTGTCGTAAAGGTCCGACGGTATGTGTTTACATACTTTCTCACATCATCATCCTTGGACAGGTTGAACAGCTTTCGGATTTTTGAAGCTCTCTTTGGACCCCTCATCCTTGGCTTTTCAACATCGGTGAGACCTGGCAAATCACTATCGCCCTTCTTCACAATAACTAAGTTCAAAACAGATAGGTCAGGGCTAACAATGCACCCACGAACAGACTTCCTTCTACGCTCTCCATTGCGCCTCCCGTATCCGCGGAAACATGGGGTTCCTGTTCAAATGCAAACAAAATCATCAAATCTACCAATAAACATGACTATGAGAATCCTGGTAGTAAATAAGTTTCTAGTAAAAACTAAAAGTCAAGAATGACGACACAAGTGTCCTCCGTAAACAATAATAACACATAACAATATGCACAACAACACATAATATAAGACGTAAGGAGTAAGAAAAAACAATAAGTAGGTAGAGAAACACATGAATCCATTCTAAAAATTTCGACGACCAAATCCAAATGTTGAACATGGCAGTAATACCAATATTCCAAGATCAATCAACTACAATTATGATTTGTATATAAACCAAAACAACAACAAATTAAAGCAATAGAAGAATCTTACCTCTATGGAGCAAGAGTCGGACACGACCAGGGGTCAGCACTCCCTGCTTCATTGGGAAGCCTTGTTTGTCACACCCGCCAGTGATTTTAAAAACATAGCCTTTAAATTCCTTCAGTAGCAAAATTATAGCGGTTATCAGATAAATTTTTTAACAATAAAAAAACTAGAAAAACAAGCAAAATGAACATACCTCGCCCAGGGCATCACCAAGGACCTCCTGGGAGATCCTCTTGTCCCAAAATGCTCGACTGCAATACGAAATAGAAGACCATCAAATGAACAAGTCGCATAAAAGGTCACCAAGCGAAACTAACATAAAAATGAACTCCCAAATCAACTTGCAAAGAAACAAATCCCAATAGATATCAAGTTAACTAAGCCATCAATGTTTCATTGTGCATGAATACGGAGATACAATGCAAGAAACAAATACTTGGACAACAATCATGAGAAAGGTATTCATAGAGCTAAGAAATAAACCAAGAGAAAGAAACGATTAAACTACAAACAACAAAACTTAAGCTAAGCCAAATCCTAATCAATATTAGTCGGAAACACAGAGCACAGAGCAACATTATTCTAAACAAAATATGCGGATCGGAATAGAAGAGTAAGATGACTGAAACATCAAAAGAAAGCAGAAAGATTACAGCTTCTGGTCGTCATCGATTTCCAGCTTCTTCTGACATCCAGTGGTGGGATTTGCTATGTTAAACTGTAGAAAAATCAACCGTGTTAGGGAGGGAAGAAGATAAGGAAAAGTCGAAAACGGAAGCAATTAGGGTTTTCGAGAGAACACCTTCATTTTGCAAGCTCCTTCTGATCCCGCCGCGCCTAACTCGCTGCGTGCGTTTGGAAAATATAAATAGATAAGGGTAAACTCGGTAACGACGACGAAAGATAGGGTTTGGCAGAGTTTGGGCTTTTCTTCCTTCTACTTCCCTGTTTTCAGGCCCATTGATACGAGCAAATAAAAAAAAAACAAATTTCTGTCATGCACCCTCACGATTTCTAATTGCATCCCCCATAAGTTTAAAATGTCCATTTTACCCTTGAATTTTTATTTGAAAGTTGGTTCCTCCTTCTTTCAAAGTTTTCTTATAGTGTTGGTTTTCTTTAAGGTGGTAATAGTAGTTTTGAAATTTGGTATTGTGGAAAAGGTAGGGTGGACAAACTCTTTGCACTGTATTGTGAACCAATTATAATTAACTATAAAATAATTCAAATAAATTGAACTGAACTAAAAATATAGTTAAAAAAACTGAATTAAATTATTTTTTAGTTTAATTAACTGCAATATAACTCTGTAAATTATTTTTTAATTCATAATTTATTTAACTATTTATTATGTAGTTGAGAGTTAACTGAATATACATGTTTCTGAATTGTGAAAATAATTCAGAATTAAAGCTAAAGCCTAAAATCTAAAGCATACATAACAAGATGAAAACAAATATTACAATTCTCAATTAATACTAAACAAATATTTTTCAATTCACCTGGAAAATTAGAGGCAATTACAGTTCTCAATTTTAACACTAGAAACTTACAGTACTTGGAGACATGCATATGTAGGTTCCCTTACCCTTTTCTATTATTTCATATGTCAATATTATCTAGATTTTTTTCCACTCATTTCAATTTAAACACAAAATTATTTGGCAGGATTTTATCCCCGCTAGTTCTGTTATTGTCTCAATTTGTAAATTTTTCTCATATGATCCAGAAAGGTGTTTTGGTTTATAAATTTCTAATTTCATGGCTTAGAAGTTCTGGGTGAGGAGGTAATTCAACAAATAAAGTTTCAATGCCCAGGAATGGTACAAAACTACATAGAGAATAAATTATTCTATGTTTATCCTGTGATCCTATTCTATCTAGGGCTATGTATATCTAAATCTAGCATGATGGCATATAGTACGAATAGAAAATGATATGTTTATAAAGGTTAATCACAGGAATCTATCTTTTGTTCAATTGTGTATGATGATTTTAACCATTGAATCTGTAATTAGAAGTGTTGCTTGTGAAATTTAGTAGTTATATCATATTAGTAGAATTTATGAAAAATATTTTTTAATATATTTATACAAGCATGAGTAAGCCTGTATAATTCATTAATTTTGCATCCCATTGTGATTTATTAAAATTGAAGTTTTTCTTTTAAATGAAGTTATGAATGAGCTTTTTTTTTTTTTTTATGCATGTGCAAGTTTAAATTAATAGTAATTTAGGAACACCAATGCAGAAAAGGCCCTTAATTGACTTTACGCATCCGGGTTCAGGATATTTGATGTCTAAGACCTATTTAAGCGTCGGAGCCTACCATTGGACGCTAATGAGGTAGTCAGAATTCTAAAATTTATCAGTTAGACGTCCGATCTCGCCATACTGACATTTAAAGTCTTATTTAGACATCGGCCCCTCCTAACCTGAACGCCAAATGTGTCCACTAAAATTATATTTTAAACCCTTTAGACGTCGGCTAGGAAGGGGCCCGACTTCTAAAGTCATTTAGACATCGGCTAGAAGGGGACCCGACTTCTAAACGTATGTTATTACCAAAACCGCGAACAGGACGCAACAATTACGCGCACTCAGTGTTTATTATCATCTTCCTCGCATTTTCTCTCCACGGCCAAAGCTTTTGAGGTTCGTTTTCTCTCTTTTGCACCGTTTAAAATTATTTTTACTCCGATTACATTACTCTTTAATGAATTATCTTCCATTTGAATCGATTATAATGTGTTTTCATTGCATTTCGGTACATTTTTGCACGTGTCCTTGGTCGTCGATTTTGAGCGTTTTTGGCCGCTGATTCTTGCGCTTTTTAACTGTGTCCTCCATTTCCCTCCACTGTGTTTTTGAAAAGTGCACATGCAGACGTCTATTGGATTACAGAGCCCAGATTCGTTTAGGACATTAAATGTCGGCCGCCCACAGTCAAACGTCTATATAGACGTTTGACCTGTACTGTTCGATGTCTATATAGACGTCTGACCTGTACTACCTGACGTCTACATTGACGTCTCCCAATAAGACATCGGTGCGTGATTAGACATTAAAAGCCCTAAATAATAGAAATTAAAAGTCTTTTCTACAAAGAATTTTTATAGTTAAAAGATATTTGTATACCAATTCTAAAATTAATATAGATAGAGGATATATAAAAAGTGTTATTTTTTTATATTAGGTATCAATATAGAAAAGTATTTCACACGTTGTTTTCCAATTTGTGAATGCATCCTATTCTGTAATTGGATATTTTTTTCTTTTTGACAGTTTTCTGTATGATGGATAAATATAACACCTTCTATGTTTTAGGTGACATCCCCACGAAACATGCACTTGTTTAGTGTGTTAATCACTTATCTCAACATTTTTTTCATTGATCAACGGTAGAAAATAATTTTCCAAAAGTGAAACTTTTAAAAGGAAAGATAGAAGAGATGCAAACCTTTATCAGAATGCAAGGCAACAAGGTAGAGAGGTTTTCAGTCATGGATTAAAAAGTACACAGTCATCTTTATTTTGTATCTTGTTGTACATATATGTTCCTGTTAGCAAAATGATGAAGATGAAGTTTTGATGATGTCCAAATCAAGTCAAGAGAAATCAAGATTCAAGATGTTATGAAGACTTGTATTGCTATGGAAAGCTTTTGTAATAATTGTAGTTTAGTGTCTAGGACTTAGATTTTTAGTGGTTTTGATTCCATGTAATTTTATAATGTCCAGAGTCAATATCGCACTGTTTTAATCGATTAAAACAAGTATTAATCGATTAAAACGAGTAAAAGCTGAAAACTCAACCTTTTCTGTTTTAATAGATTAAAACTTGTTTTAATCTATTAGCTAATCGATTAAAATTATTAAAGCTGACCGTTGGGGATTTCAGATTTGAAAAACTAGCCGTTGTACTCATTTTAATCGGTTAATACTTGTTTTAATCGATTAAATGCGTTAGATGGCCCGTTTTCGAAGAATGGAAGAGTATTTGGCTGAGCCTATAAGATGGCTCTCTGTTGATCTCAAAAACAACTCTTCCCTTGTGCTCTAGTACTCATAAATCATTGAGACTTGTGTGCTCTTATTCGGCTTGTGAAACTCTTGTCTGTGGAGCTGGTGAAGTGCTGCTACGGTGACAAAGGAAATAGCCGGTTCATCCTTGGTGTGTCTAAGGAGGTGTTCGGAAGAGAATCATCCTTCGTGAAGTATTCGGAGGAGGTGCTCATCCTTTGTGAAGACTCAAAGGAGGTGTAGGTTCATCTCTTGTGGTATCAAGAGAGGTGGTTTCTAAACTTTTACAAATTGTGTTTCTTTGTGATTGTAATTTGTAATTGTTTTGTGTTAGTGAAAAAGGTTTATCTTGTTTGAGATAAGCTACTGGACGTAGGATTGGTAAGATCCGAACCAGGATAAAATCACCTGTGCAATTTCTCTCAACCTTACTCTCTTTATTTGTCTTTATTATTCGCTTGGTAAGTTTAATTGAGTAGAAATTAAAAGGCACACGTTCGTATTAAAAACCCTCTTGGTTTGTTATTCCACGCTAACAATTCCGCTGCAGCGATTCTAACAATTGGCATCAGAGCTTGCTTTGATAGTCATTCAAATGGCAGGATCACATCAAACCTTTGCAGAGGGTGCATCAATCATTAGACCCCCACTATTCACAGGTGAGAACTATGCATTCTGGAAGGTAAGAATGCAAATATTTATTGAATCTATTGATTGTGAAATTTGGAATGTTATTGCGTCTGATTCTTCTGTTCCTACTAACAATATACAGGAACCAAAGCCCCGTGGTCAATGGACCATTGAAGAAAAGAAAAGATTTCAGAATGACGTAAAAGCTCGGAATATCATTGCATCAGCATTGACTGTTGATGAGTTCTACAGGGTTTCTGTCTGCAAAACTGCTCAAGAAATGTGGGACGTGCTCAAAGTGACACATGAAGGAACAGATGACGTAAAGAGGGCAAGAAAGAACTCCCTAATTCAAGAGTATGAAATGTTCCGGATGAAGCAAGGAGAAACAATTTCAGACGTTCAAAAACGCTTCACCAACATTATCAATCATCTCATTGGACTGGGTAAGTCATTTGATAACTTAACATTAAAATCTTGAAGTCTTTAGACAGGTCGTGGCAACCAAAGGTGACTGCAATCTCGGAGTCACAAAATCTCAACACCATGACTATGGCGGCACTTTTTGGAAAGTTGAGGGAACATGAACTTGACCTCGGAAGACTAGATGAAGAAGAAGCAAAAGCAAAAACCAAGAAAAAGAGTCTAGCCTTGAAATCTGAGGTAGAAAGGAGCAAGAGCAAAATGGAAGATGAAGATTCAGAAGATGAAGAAAATTTGAGACTCATGATAAAAAGGCTCAACAGGTTCATGAAATCAAAAGACAAAGGAAGATTAAAATTCGAAAAGAAAGAAAATCAAGGATCTTCCTCACAGTATAAATGTTATGGTTGCGGAGAAAGGGGGCACTTAAAAGCGGACTGCCCAAATCAAAAGAAAAGTGAAGAATTAAAGGAAAAGAAAAACTTCAAGAAAAAGAAAGCCTACATCGCATGGGACGATGACAACTGTCGCAACCGGGATCGCGACGGGACGACGATCCGAAAAATAAAACAATTTATGAAAAAAAAGAGATTTTTGGAGTCGCCACCATAGTTTATTCTGGAAAACTACGGAAAAACCATAAAATGATAAGGCATGGTCTGCGAAACTGAGATTCTTGGTTCGGGAGTCGGTTACGTGTAGGGAAGGTATTAGCACCCTACAACGCCTGCCCTAAGGCAGTACCTTTAACTAAATATGCGAATATGATGTGGTTTTCAAAATGTTTAACTATCCCCTAAAATAAGATTCTAAAGAAACAACATGTATTTTTTAGTTTTTTGAGCCCGACAAGGATTGACCTTGCTCCTACGTATTCTCATTAAGAATGAGAAATCAGGGTCCCGTAGTTCTTTTAGAAAATTGCTTTAAAATTTGTTTGAGAAATTTATTTGGAAAATGATTATGGATAAATTTGGATTTTTGGGAAAGTGAACCTGACAAGGACTGGCCTTGCTCCTACGTATCTCCACTTTTGATGGAGAATCAAGGATCACGTAGTTCTGGCTAGCAAGACTGTTTGTTGTTTGAAAATGTGAATGTTTTTAATTTTTGAAGATTTTATATTTTTTTGGTGTTTTTATAAAAGACAATGTTTTCAGCACAAGGACGATGCGTGCGATCACACATGTGCTCAATATATTTATAAAATGGAAAGATGTCTAGCACAAGGACGATGCGAACGATCACACACGTGCTTGACCTTTAAATCATATTTTTTTGATTTTTAATTTATCTTTTAATTTTGCGTAAGCACTAGGCTGATGCGTATGATCGCACGAGTACTCATACGGCTTTGTTTTGTTTATTATATATATATATATATATATATATATATATATATATATATATATATATATATATATATATATATATATTTATATATTTTTTTATTAACAAACCCGACAAAATACAAGATACAATATGCAAGAGTGTAGTTATCACACAAAGGGCTATATACAGTAAAAGGAGTAAAGAAATAAAAAAAACTTAAAAATAAAGTGAGAGAAAGACCAATAAGAATAGGGGTGCAGAGATAAAAACCAGGGTGCAGAGAATAAATGAAACTCCTTTGTTCGGGCCAATACTCTCTTCTTCAGCTTTGAATCTGCCACGGGTGTAAAGATGAAATTTGGAGGTGCATCCTGAAATGACGTGCTGAGGGCCAATTCTTTTTTATTTTATTTTTATTTACACGGAATGGGCTTAAGCCCAAATGAAAGGGGTGTGAATGAAGATCTGCGTTTGGCAGGCAGGAAGAAAAGACGCCACCCAAAGCTTGGCCCAATGTTTTTTTTTTATTTTTTATTTTTATTTTTTTTTATTTTTTACAGAAGCAATAGGGGTCTGCGGTATTCTCACATTTACGCTCTGAGCCCCAGCTCTTCTCCTCATAATGAAAGAAATAGATACACTTACTCTCCTCTTCCTCCCTCACGACCATGCCCCAACCACCGCCAAAACAGCCACCCGGGCCGCCGTGTTACCGCTTCTCCGGACCGATCACCAAGCCACTGCCGCGCCTCAATCCAGCCACCCAGGGAAGAGTTCGTCTCCTTCTCCACCGCACACATCGGATCCGCCCACCGTGGAGTTCTGCGAACACCTCCATCTAGCTTGCAAACCGGAGATGATTTGAGATTATTATTTTTTAGTTTACACTTTCAATCTTGGTTTTCTGTTTGGGTATTGATTTGGATCTCAATTGATTTGTTAGATGCATGGAAGGATGAGCTGCAGATCACGCTTTGATGAAAGATTGGATTCGGGTTTCTATTGGTGGTGAAGGTGGGTTGGTTTTCGGATTGCCCCTTTAGATTAGTGTTTCATGTGATGAATTTGTATCTCTGATATTGAGGTTAAGCCATGGCATGGAGAAGAAAAGGGATGACGATAGGGGTTAGCCGCGAGGTGGAAGCGAAAAGGGAAGGGATGAAGATGAAGGTGATGAAGGTTGTTGGAGGTGGTATAAGGATGAAGATGGTGGAAGGGAGTTCACGGGTGTTAGAGATGAAGAGTTGAAAGTGATGGAAAATGGTCAGAGGTGTTGGCCGTGATCTCTCGGCTAGGTGTGAATATGGAGTATGGGTGTTGGAGGTGAAGGAATCGGGCATGAAAGTCGAGGGGTGGAGACGAAGAATGGGATGGAAATTGGAATCATAGTTTAGATGGTTACAGGTGAGGGGCTTCAAAGGTTGAGGTTTTTATGGTTACAGTGGGCAGAGGCTAGAAAAAATGAGTGAATGAAGATGGTGGGTATTGGAGGCGAAGGAGAAAAATGTTCAGAGGTGTTGACCGTGGTTCTCCTTCCTCCCCCCTTTGGTTATGGCCTCATTCTTCTTTAAATGGACAGAGATGAAGACTGTCGGCAAACTCTCATTGGAGGGTTGGTAAAGGTAGAAATTTGTGAACTGTCCTCCATGTGATACCTCAATTGGTATATATAAAATTAGATCTTATGATATGGTATCTGTCAGCTTCCTGATTGCTTCCTGTTGATCTGATTCAGACTTTTTTTGTGAAATTATATGGGTTGATGGGAGAAATTATTTGCAACAAACGAAGGATTTAGTTAATTGGTGGAAGAGGAGAAATGAAAGTATGATTGCAAAACTTAGTGGGCGGCTAGGAAAAGAAAGTGATTGACCGAGGAGAACAATGAATGGCACGTTGGAGAATAATTGGAAAGGAGCAATGTCTAAAGGTGAAATAGGAAGATTATCAACAGAAGACACATTGGAATCTCAAATCAAATAAAATTACTACCAAATTAAATCACATTAATCAAAATCAACTAATTCAATAAATAAAACAAATTAAGATAAATAAAACTAAAATAGAAATAAAAATGAAACACAAGAAATCATAAAATAAAGTAAGTTTTAAAACAAACAAAATTAACTAAAAACAAGTAACAGAAACAAGATCACATGAAATCACATACAATAAAATCATATGAAATAAATCCGAATAAGGAAGACAAAATCAAATAAAGTAAATTTGAAACAAATCAAATAAAATTAAACCAAATCAAATAAGATTACATGCTATCCATTTAAATTAAAATAAACAAAATAAATATCAAATCAAATCATTCCATAAATAAAAAAACGTAAAAAACAAAATCTAAGATCACATAAAAATACAAATAAAATTAGACCCAATTAAACAACATAAAATATAATTAAAAATCACATAAAACCAAAATAAAATCATATAAGATCTAACAAAATAAAATAAAATCATATAAAATAAAATCACATCAAAATAAAATCAACTCAAACATAATAATCGATAAAACCAAGTGAAATTAAATAAAATGAAGTAAACATCATAAAAAAGAAAGAAGTATATATTTTTTTATTAAAAAATTACTCGGACAAAATTGGGTGTTGACAGCTGCCCCTCTTTACTTAGATTTTACTGGATGATATGAAAATTTACTATTTACATATTATCGTAGTAAAAGATAAGTAAAGATAGAAACACTAATTTTGTTCGGGTTTCAAAATACACAAGGAAAAGAAAACAGAGAATTTTTTTTTTAATAATAAGGAACCAGGAATAATTATTATTATTATTATTATTTTATTTTTTTTTGAGTGCATAAATAAAATGAACAAGATTAAGTGAATGAGAAATTTGAATTTGATTGGGTTCGACCATTGCCTTGCAGAGGGTCGTTTGAAAAAGTAAAATTGGGCTCGACCATTGCCTTGCAGAGGACCGGGATACCAATAGCAGAAATGTAAAATTGGGCTCGACCATTGCCTTGCAGAGGGCCGAGATACCAATAGCAGAGGAAAATTTAAATTCGACCATTGCCATGCAGAGGGTCATTTGACAATCTGAACTTGACCATTGCCTTGCAGAGGGCCAAGATCGCAGAGGAAAATTTAAATTCGACCATTGCCATGCAGAGGGTCGTTTGACAATCTGGACTTGACCATTGCCTTGCAGAGGGCCAAGATCGCAGAGGAAAATTTAAATTCGACCATTGCCATGCAGAGGGTCGTTTGACAATCTGGACTTGACCATTGCCTTGCAGAGGGCCAAGATCGCAAAGGAAAATTTAAATTCGACCATTGCCATGCAGAGGGTCGTTTGACAATCTGGACTTGACCATTGCCTTGCAGAGGGCCGAGATCGCAGAGGAAAATTTAAATTCGACCATTGCCATGCAGAGGGTCGTTTAACAATCTGGACTTGACCATTGCCTTGCAGAGGGCCAAGATCGCAGAGGAAAATTTAAATTCGACCATTGCCATGCAGAGGGTCGTTTGACAATCTGGACTTGACCATTGCCTTGCAGAGGGCCAAGATCGCAGAGGAAAATTTAAATTCGACCATTGCCATGCAGAGGGTCGTTTGACAATCTGGGCTTGACCATTGCCTTGCAGAGGGCCAAGATACCAATAGCAGAAATGTAAAATTGGGCTCGACCATTGTCTTACAGAGGGCCGAGATACCAATAGCAGAAATGTAAAATTGGGCTCGACCATTGTCTTACAGAGGGCCGAGATACCAATAGCAGAAATGTAAAATTGGGCTCGACCATTGCCTTGCAGAGGGCCGAGATACCAATGACAGAAAGTAAAATTGTTTGATTGTTTTGAATTTGAAATTTTTGCATTTGTTTTGAAATCTTGAGATGTTGATTTTTGATTTTTTTTTTTTCTTGAGATAGAAATGAGTGTCCATTTTATTATTTTTTTTAAATGAGAAGCATGGTTGATGTAAATTTGGAAATTGCAGGAGAAAGCTTTGATGTATGTTGATTTTTTTTGTCTTTTTGAAGGAAGAAGATTTGATAAATATTTACGAAAACAAATTCAAAGTTTTCGAAAATATGTACATGATGTTGACTCTGATGATTTTTTTTTTGAAAGTTTTGAAATCAATAAACAAAGTGTTGCATTTTTGTACAAGGATTTGAAATCTCGATATGGAAAAGAGATATGGTGGATGTAAATTTTAAAATTTGAGGAGTAAACTTTGTTGTATGTTGACGATTTTTTTTTGTCTTTTATATAATTTTAGAATTGGAAGAGAAAACTTTGATGCATGTTTATTTTTGAAGGAAAACAATTTGATAAATATTCATGAAAAAGAAATTCAAAGTGTCTGAAGATATGTACACGATGTTAACTTGTGATTTTTTTTTTATACATGATGAGAGAATATGAAAATATTTGATATTATTTTTGGTTGAGTCAAATTGTTGTTTTGGAAATCATCAGATTTATAAACATTTGGACCTTCATTTTTGGATGTCCCAAATTATAAAGTCAAATGTTGAAACTTGTGCGCTTAGCATTTTCTTTTGAAACATGAGTGTATGCATGCTTGAAATCGAAAGCTGGTCATGGGGTAGGAGAGTTGTTTGGAAGGGTTTGAAGGGTATCGGGTTGGCTATTTGGGCTTATTACTCCTCGAAACATGTTATGAATGCCAAGGTGAGGTAGTAGATGCTTAGAAGCTGCCCCAATTTGGGGTCTAGTAAAAGGATGGTATGAACAAATGTATTTATGAATTGTCAAGGTGTGAAATTCATGAGTCTCACAAAATTGCCCCTAGCTTTGGATATGAATCAGTGAATGTCAAGGCAGATTGGCATCATGCAAGGCCCAAAAGGTTGCCCCCCGTTTCGGGTTCGCAACTGTTAAGATGAATAGAAATCATGGAAGGCCAAAATGGCTGCCCCTGTTTTGAGGGTGACTTTATAAATTACGGGACCAATTAGAGTAACACAAAATTGAAATAACTGCCCCGGTTTCAATAGGATGGATAAATCAAGCTCATGATAGGCCCACAAAGGTTGCCCAGCTGGGTGAATGGATTGATGAACGTCAGGATGAATGAGGCCCAACAGGGCTGCCCCTCGTCTGAGGATGGGTTTGGAAAGAATTGAACAAAAGGATGCCCTTAAATGACCTTTCTTTTTAGCCAGTTAGCAAGAAAATCTCCTCTTCCTAAGACATTTGTTTCTTCATTATTTTTTTTTTTACAACTATTTTGCAAGTCATTTCAACTTATCACACAATTAAGCTTTATGAAAATTGAAGAAACCATTGTTCAATCAGTGTGGGCTTTTATTCGGCTTGTAATGATGTTGTGGGCTGAAGGGTATTCAAACAACGGATAAGGCCCAAACAAATGTTTTCAGGTTATTATTTTTTGAAACAAGAGTTACCATTTTGGTCCTGAATTTTCTATTTGTCAACCTCCTCAATGCCTTTCTCTTCTTAAGATCACCATTCAGTGTTTCTTCTTTCTATTTGCTCTTCTTGATGAACTTTCTTTCTTTGATCACTAAGTGTCTTTTGTTCGCATCCTGAGTTGACTTCTATTGTAATGGTAACTCTTACTCGGGTAAATTTGAAAAAGAATTATTTCTTGGCTCAAATGGGTATCAATGGATATATTCTTTTCTTTTTGGATGAAGGAAAATGGCCACACATCATCTTGAACTCTGGTCACTTTATTTTCGAAAGATTAACTCTATGACAAATCAATTGACTTTAGCACGAGTTGTTTTTCTTTTTATTTTCTTTTTGAAACTCTCTTTTTTTTGTCTTTGAAGGATTCAGGGATCACCTAACTGACAAACTTATGGACAGGCATATTTGCCCCAAAATATAATTTTGTTCATCTTGGGCAATGACCGGGGTCAATCCTTTTGTACAATGAAGGCCGGAGGATGGATGTTTTCAAACAAAAGATCAACTAAGGCTGACAGGTAGATGTTTACAAACAAAGGTTCAATTAAGGCTGAGTAAGAGGGATATTACTAAGGAATGAGTATTCTCAAGCAATGCACACACTGAGGTTCAAATGGCAAATGTGACCCAATTATCTGACCCAACAAAGGATGACATCCATTTTCTTTTTAAACTTGATGACTTACCTCGAAAACAATTGACTCAATTATCCTTTTGAATTTTTCAAATTTGTGTTCTTTTTTTGATGAATACAGAAATGTAATGATGAAACTAATTGAAATAAATCTTTTTGAATTTTCAAAATTGTGCATCATTCTTTTATGAAGAAATCATGCGAATCATTCAAACATATTTTTTTTTGTATTTTTTTCACTTGGGCTATCCTTCTTTTTTAATGGAAATATGCCTCATGAAACGAAAACTGATGCACTTATTGAAAGAAATATTTTTTGTATTTTTCACACTTATATGCTAATGAGGGAAAATTATGCAATTCACTGAAAGAAATCTTTTTGTATTTTCAAACTTATGCTGCATTTTATTTTATGAATGAAAAATGTGTTAATGAGGAAAAATTATGCAGTTTATTGAAGGAAATATTTTTGTATATTTTTTTAATAGAGAACGAGAAATGGACTTAATGAGCTTGGAATTGGACTTTTCTTTTTGACACGGGAAAAATCCAAATTGGATTGGATCTGAAGAGAATTGACATAGAAGGAAGTTGGACTTACCAGGCACATTGACCCAATGGATCAGATGACCTGAGCCGTGAAAGCTTGACACAAAGAAAATATTTTTTCATTTTTCATATTTTATGGTACAAGCTAAAAGAAATTCATTTTTTTCATTTTTTGTTATGAGAGGATTTCACAAGATTGAACTAAAGAAAATTTTGCAACACTACTAGACTCAATGGGCCCAACACTATTCTTTTTACAACCATGACAAAACCTTCAGACAAGGGTCTGAACTCCTCTATTTTTATTTTTTTGCACAAATACTTGTTCACACAAATGGAAAGGGAAATTATGAATTGAAAACACAAAATCTACATAAACATGTATTTTTTTTATTTTTCAGAAATTCAGATGCACTGACTCAAGAGAAACCACATATGACAACGGGGCCTAAAGGGCTCAAAAACTGTTCATCTTTCATTCTCGGATTTTTTATTATTTTTTTTTTGACAAATCTCAGAATGATACATCATTCAACAGCAAAAATGTGAAAACAAAATATTTTTTACATATTTTCAAAAGAAGTAGACTCGAGAAAAAAAACCACGAAGGCCACTGGGCCTAATGGGCTCGAGCACTGTTCCCTTTCTTCAATATTTTTTTTTTAGATTTATTCAAAATGTAGAAGAAGAAGGAATAAAATCAAACAAAATGGTGTGATGTGAAATTACGAACATGCCAAAATAATTTTTCACTCAAATTTATATTTCAGAAGAATTTGGTTCAAAGAAGGCTAACATGACAATGAGACCCAACGAACCTGAAAAATGTCCTTTATCATGCAAATGAAAAACAATTTTGAACACTTCAAATTTTACATCACTCCATTTATTATTTTTGAAAATTTTCTATTTATCATATTTTTTATATTTTGTTTTATTGTTTGTTTATTTTTTGGTGAAATTGGATCATCTAAGAAGTCTTATATTGGGACAGATTGACCCAACAAAACCCTACCCGTGTTCAGATTTTCAAAAATGTTTTTTATTTTATTATTTTTTTTTGCATTGAGAAAGACCGGGACTGTGACATCAGACGGTGGCAACGACCGGAACTGTTGCTACAGTGGAAAAAATTTGGCTTTAAAAGGGTCACTCCCTGGTGCCTAACGGCACTTCTCGACTGCCTGCTCTCTCTCTAACCCTTTCCTCCACTCTCTACTCCTCTCTTCTCTCTCTTCGCTCTCCTTTGAGCGTCTGGATTCTCTGCGGAGCCTCTGCTTACGTACCTTCTGAAGAGTCTGAGTGAGATCTGCGAGGAGCCTCTGCCCTAGTGTGCCTTCGGAGCATCTGAGATCTGCAACGAGCTTCTGTAAGCCCTACTTCTCCGGGTAAGTCCTCTGCACCTTTCTCTCTTTCTTTCCTTTAGTTTTTTAGCTTTATGTGCTTCCTTTTCCCTATTCCCTTTAAGCTTTCCGTTCCTTCTTTCCTTTTCTTCCTTCTCTTGACGCTTTCTGTGTTTTTCTTTCATTTCATGCTTTTTCTGCTCCCTTATGCTTTCCAGTTTTTGCTTCTTTCTTTCCGTTATGCTGTTCAGTTTTTCTTTTAAGCTTTTCCGCTCTCCTCTTCCTTGTTTTCTTTTATGCTTTCCTTTTCCTTATTTCCTGCTCGCTTCTTTATTTTCAGCTTTTATTCGCTTTCCTCTTCACCTTTTATTTTTCTTTTTAACTTTTAAAAAAAAACAAGAACACACTGTCTTAAACTAAGGGGTATATCGGCTGGAAACCAGACGTTAATCTCCCTTCGTTTGAAGGTATGACAGAGACAATCGGGTAGAACAACGCCACGTACCCCATAAAAACAGAAAACTTAAAAGAGAATTTTATTTGTATGAACCGGACATGGACAATATGGACAGAAGATTTTATTTGTATGAACTGGACATGGACGATATGGACATAGATCCGTTTAGGAACCTTTGCGAGGACCATGAAACAGATCAAAAACTGGACAATAAGACTCGAAAGACCCAATACAAAGAACTTAAAAAAAAAACAATGGAAGAAGACATTAGACTATGAACATAGTATTTTTGTTATTTATGATTTATTTTGTTTTTTTTATTTATTATTTATTTAGACAAATTAGGGAAATGGATGAGAAGGAAATGGAAATGGAGAGACCGACCTGCCCAAAGTGGCGTCCGACAGAAGACCAAATCAGGATAATGACCAACATTTACAATTACGGAGTCACTCACCCAAGTCGAGCTCAGATTTTTGAGATCACTACTCGAATCAGGGCATTCGGAGAAGCGGGGGAGTACAACGTCCAGTGCTGGTTTAGCAATCATGGGAATAGAGTAAGACGTTGGCAAGCGAAATTGGACCCCACCGGCACCCTCTTTTCTCTACTACCCCAGTACATGTATGGTAAAACCCTAACTTCATCCTTGTCTTTTTAATTTTTTTTCTCTCTTCCTTCTTTTGACACAATTATTTCTTTTTATTATTATTATTATTATTATTATTATTTTTACCTTACCCTTTATTTATTTTTTTTTTGGAGAAACTGGTTGGGTAATCATGAAGGCTCCGAAGCTTCTGGACCTCTTCCCCATTCCCATCATAATCGATGGAGAAACAGAGATTCCTCCGCCTCCACCCGTGACTTTTCGTGCCAGAGCTCCCTCAACGGAGCTCTCCCTTAGACCACCACAACCAGCTCGAGAATTTTTTTTCCATTGAATTTTTTTTGTTTGTTTGTTTTTGTTGGCCGAGTGTGGCCAGAATTTGAATAAGGACTGTAATATGGACACTTAATATTTTTTTTTTGTTTTTGCTTATCTATTTTCTTTTCTTTTTTGTTTTTAATGGTGGTCGAACTTGAACGAAATCCGTAATATGTATTTTTAATGTTTCTTTTATTATTACGTGTTTTTTGTTATATTTTTGTTGTTTGAGATCTAACAAATTTCGTGCATATTTTCATCTTACAAAACTCGAGAATACCGGCAGAAGACAAGAACTCCATAGATCTGCAAACATTATTTTTTGTAAATTTTTTTTGTTATTTTTTTTTTGTAATTTTGTTTTTATGTTTCGGCCACATGAAGGCCTTTATTTGTAGTAATGCAAATTTAAATGTATTTTTTTTTGTTTTACGTACATGTTCAAAAATATACACAAATTAATTTACACATATTATGCAATCTGGGTTCATGGAACTCTTCTCAAAATTTTCCTCTGCTGTTACTTGGTCCGAAAGAAAAACAATTAATTTATCATTGAATTTGAAAAAAAACATCTGAATAATCATGTATAAAATGGTTCAAGATTTTAAAAATGCACTTTTTTTTTTGAGGTAAACAGACATGAACACGAATTTGCCCCTAATCTGGAAAAGCTTATGCGCCCAGAAACTAAAATTTGACCAATATGAACTCACATTAAGACAGACGCAGAAATATGCCCCTACACATGTTTAACATGACTTGCATGGAGGTGGAAATGGAAGATTAGATTAACACTTAACGACCATAAAAATGAATAACTGACAGAGGTTTAAAAACGAAAATCAGGCTAGACATGGCTGGATTAGAACACGGACACGATAACAAAAACGATTTGGACAATATTTAGGCTTAGGCATAGATGATGGGCCGAACATGACAAGGTTTAGGTTAAGACAAGGAAATTAAGACTGACAGTGGATTACGATTTGGGTTTCAACAGGATAAACACGGTTTAAGACAAAAAAAACAAAAACAAAAAAAAACGTTTCTGAATCTAAAACATGAAGAAAGAGAACCAGTATGACAAATACATCAGATGACAAAGGAATATGGGGTACAAACTGAGAAAACAAAAAATGCCCCTGACACGTTGAACAAACTATAAATTTGATGGACTCTCGAAAAGTGACGATCATTGAGAAAACAATCCAAAAACGGCCCGCAAGCAAATCTACTAACACCAATTTATTGAAAACACATTTTTTATTTTTCATCAGGGCGATTTATTACACATTTAAACATTTTCCTCTGAGTTAAAACTTTAGAGAACAAACAACCAATCTATAATGTGCTCGAACTTTACTAAAAATGGATTGAATTACTTAAAAAAAATTGTTGACAAAATTTCATCTAAAATATGCTTCATTTTCTAAATATTTTTCGAAAACATTTTCTTTCTTTATTCTCCTTTTTCTTTCAAATTTTCTTTTTATTACGTAAATTAGATGCAAAAATCATAATAATCTCCTTGTTCAAAGTAATTTGAAATATTTTCTATTTTATTTTTTAATATGCCTTTTTTTATTTTTGACCCTAAACTGGATTACAAAAGATGATATAATTTCCAGTAGCAAAGGAATATATTTTCAATCATTTCAAATTATCATCATTTATTTTTAATGAAAAAGACAAAATCCAGACGCGATTAATTTTCACAAATTATTTTAACAAAACTGGAATACATTTTTTTATTTTTTTATTTTTTAATAAAATCAGTACCAAAAGATGATACATTTCTATGAAACAAGTTCACACATAAACATAAATCGTGGTTGTTTTATTTCTAAACATCTTAAATTACAAGAAAAATTTACAAAACATTGCCCCTATTTTTATTTTTATTCTTCTTTTACGAACGAAAATGGGCGATGGATCAGTGGTCAAACGATGATCTTGAACATTTTCATATCATGAAAGCCGGATAAACATTTCAAATCAATGATAAAATTGAATTGAACGATTGGACCAAAAAACTTTATTTTGCTTCAAAAACATTTTTATTTGAAAATTTTATTTTATTTTCTTGAGAATTATTCCATGAACTCGATAACAAGATAAATGCGAAACAAATACATATGAATCAAAACATGTACATTTTTATTGCTCTAATTTTTTTACATTTTTTTATTATGGTACATTTATTTGCTGTATACAAAGAAAAGATGAAAAAGAAATGACAAAACGATCTCCCTTTCGTGTCTTAATCGAAGGATGGTACTTAAAGTTCTAAGGCCACATACATGCACTCACCTGGATGGTTTCCTAATTCTTAAATCAAGGCCACCAGAGCTATGGCTCTGTTCACTGTTTCTCCACAACAGTCAGAGTAATCAACTAGATGTGGAGACACAAATGAGAGAACAGACTCTGGGTGGAGTTCTCACGATAGCCAAACAGGAAGTATGTCCCAAATGACACCGTTACCCAACTCCTCTATTTCTAAGTTGCGCTCAGACCCGGGTATAGGGCCCCACTCATGATATGCATAATGTGTGTGAAGGGAGATTATACTACAAAAATACGCTTACCTGCAATACAATCAGAAAAATCCCAGACAGATATAAACATGTTTTCTACCCTAGGGTTCAATATAGAACAAAACACACATGAAATTATACCAAATATCAGACAAAGATAAAGAAAAAGGGGAAGAAAAACACAAAGAAAAAACCACATTGAATTCGCATATCTAATTAAATGGCCTGACTCTCTGGAGTCCCCAGCGGAGTCGCCATCTGTCGCAACCGGGATCGCGACGGGACGACGATCCAAAAAATAAAACAATTTATGAAAAAAAAGAGATTTTTGGAGTCGCCACCATAGTTTATTCTGGAAAACTACGGAAAAACCATAAAATGATAAGGCATGGTCTGCGAAACTGAGATTCTTGGTTCGGGAGTCGGTTACGTGTAGGGAAGGTATTAGCACCCTACAACGCCTGCCCTAAGGCAGTACCTTTAACTAAATATGCGAATATGATGTGGTTTTCAAAATGTTTAACTATCCCCTAAAATAAGATTCTAAAGAAACAACATGTATTTTTTAGTTTTTTGAGCCCGACAAGGATTGACCTTGCTCCTACGTATTCTCATTAAGAATGAGAAATCAGGGTCCCGTAGTTCTTTTAGAAAATTGCTTTAAAATTTGTTTGAAAAATTTATTTGGAAAATGATTATGGATAAATTTGGATTTTTGGGAAAGTGAACCTGACAAGGACTGGCCTTGCTCCTACGTATCTCCACTTTTGATGGAGAATCAAGGATCACGTAGTTCTGGCTAGCAAGACTGTTTGTTGTTTGAAAATGTGAATGTTTTTAATTTTTGAAGATTTTATATTTTTTTGGTGTTTTTATAAAAGACAATGTTTTCAGCACAAGGACAATGCGTGCGATCACACATGTGCTCAATATATTTATAAAATGGAAAGATGTCTAGCACAAGGACGATGCGAACGATCACACATGTGCTTGACCTTTAAATCATATTTTTTTGATTTTTAATTTATCTTTTAATTTTGCGTAATGAGCACTAGGCTGATGCGTATGATCGCACGAGTACTCATACGGCTTTGTTTTGTTTATTATATTTATATATATATATATATATATATATATATATATATATATATATATATATATATATATATATATATATATATATATATATATATTTATATATTTTTTTATTAACAAACCCGACAAAATACAAGATACAATATGCAAGAGTGTAGTTATCACACAAAGGGCTATATACAGTAAAAGGAGTAAAGAAATAAAAAAAACTTAAAAATAAAGTGAGAGAAAGACCAATAAGAATAGGGGTGCAGAGATAAAAACCAGGGTGCAGAGAATAAATGAAACTCCTTTGTTCGGGCCAATACTCTCTTCTTCAGCTTTGAATCTGCCACGGGTGTAAAGATGAAATTTGGAGGTGCATCCTGAAATGACGTGCTGAGGGCCAATTCTTTTTTATTTTATTTTTATTTACACGGAATGGGCTTAAGCCCAAATGAAAGGGGTGTGAATGAAGATCTGCGTTTGGCAGGCAGGAAGAAAAGACGCCACCCAAAGCTTGGCCCAATGTTTTTTTTTTATTTTTTATTTTTATTTTTTTTTATTTTTTACAGAAGCAATAGGGGTCTGCGGTATTCTCACATTTACGCTCTGAGCCCCAGCTCTTCTCCTCATAATGAAAGAAATAGATACACTTACTCTCCTCTTCCTCCCTCACGACCATGCCCCAACCACCGCCAAAACAGCCACCCGGGCCGCCGTGTTACCGCTTCTCCGGACCGATCACCAAGCCACTGCCGCGCCTCAATCCAGCCACCCAGGGAAGAGTTCGTCTCCTTCTCCACCGCACACATCGGATCCGCCCACCGTGGAGTTCTGCGAACACCTCCATCTAGCTTGCAAACCGGAGATGATTTGAGATTATTATTTTTTAGTTTACACTTTCAATCTTGGTTTTCTGTTTGGGTATTGATTTGGATCTCAATTGATTTGTTAGATGCATGGAAGGATGAGCTGCAGATCACGCTTTGATGAAAGATTGGATTCGGGTTTCTATTGGTGGTGAAGGTGGGTTGGTTTTCGGATTGCCCCTTTAGATTAGTGTTTCATGTGATGAATTTGTATCTCTGATATTGAGGTTAAGCCATGGCATGGAGAAGAAAAGGGATGACGATAGGGGTTAGCCGCGAGGTGGAAGCGAAAAGGGAAGGGATGAAGATGAAGGTGATGAAGGTTGTTGGAGGTGGTATAAGGATGAAGATGGTGGAAGGGAGTTCACGGGTGTTAGAGATGAAGAGTTGAAAGTGATGGAAAATGGTCAGAGGTGTTGGCCGTGATCTCTCGGCTAGGTGTGAATATGGAGTATGGGTGTTGGAGGTGAAGGAATCGGGCATGAAAGTCGAGGGGTGGAGACGAAGAATGGGATGGAAATTGGAATCATAGTTTAGATGGTTACAGGTGAGGGGCTTCAAAGGTTGAGGTTTTTATGGTTACAGTGGGCAGAGGCTAGAAAAAATGAGTGAATGAAGATGGTGGGTATTGGAGGCGAAGGAGAAAAATGTTCAGAGGTGTTGACCGTGGTTCTCCTTCCTCCCCCCTTTGGTTATGGCCTCATTCTTCTTTAAATGGACAGAGATGAAGACTGTCGGCAAACTCTCATTGGAGGGTTGGTAAAGGTAGAAATTTGTGAACTGTCCTCCATGTGATACCTCAATTGGTATATATAAAATTAGATCTTATGATATGGTATCTGTCAGCTTCCTGATTGCTTCCTGTTGATCTGATTCAGACTTTTTTTGTGAAATTATATGGGTTGATGGGAGAAATTATTTGCAACAAACGAAGGATTTAGTTAATTGGTGGAAGAGGAGAAATGAAAGTATGATTGCAAAACTTAGTGGGCGGCTAGGAAAAGAAAGTGATTGACCGAGGAGAACAATGAATGGCACGTTGGAGAATAATTGGAAAGGAGCAATGTCTAAAGGTGAAATAGGAAGATTATCAACAGAAGACACATTGGAATCTCAAATCAAATAAAATTACTACCAAATTAAATCACATTAATCAAAATCAACTAATTCAATAAATAAAACAAATTAAGATAAATAAAACTAAAATAGAAATAAAAATGAAACACAAGAAATCATAAAATAAAGTAAGTTTTAAAACAAACAAAATTAACTAAAAACAAGTAACAGAAACAAGATCACATGAAATCACATACAATAAAATCATATGAAATAAATCCGAATAAGGAAGACAAAATCAAATAAAGTAAATTTGAAACAAATCAAATAAAATTAAACCAAATCAAATAAAATTACATGCTATCCATTTAAATTAAAATAAACAAAATAAATATCAAATCAAATCATTCCATAAATAAAAAAATGTAAAAAATAAAATCTAAGATCACATAAAAATACAAATAAAATTAGACCCAATTAAACAACATAAAATATAATTAAAAATCACATAAAACCAAAGTAAAATCATATAAGATCTAACAAAATAAAATAAAATCATATAAAATAAAATCACATCAAAATAAAATCAACTCAAACATAATAATCGATAAAACCAAGTGAAATTAAATAAAATGAAGTAAACATCATAAAAAAGAAAGAAGTATATATTTTTTTATTAAAAAATTACTCGGACAAAATTGGGTGTTGACAACAACGAAACAATTTCCGATTTGAGCGAATCTGATGAAGAAGCAAACATCTGTTTAGTGGTGAACGACGACGCTAGAAGCCAAGTAAGTACATCTAGCGATTCTGATAATTATAGTCAAATTAGTGAAGATGAATTGCATGAAACTTATGCTGCTTTAATAGTAGAATCTGAAAAATTAGATAGAGCTCATAAGAAATTGAAAAAGGATTTCAAAAATTTAAAATTAAATTTTGAAAATATTTCTGAAGAAAATAAAAATTTGAAATCAGACTTTGAAAATATTCTTGAAGAAAATAAAAATTTAAAATTAAATTTTGAAAATATTTTTGAAGGAAATAAATATTTGAAAAATAAAGTTTTATTTTTTGAAAAGGGTAAATTTACTAGTAGTGATGAATGTGCTTCTTGTGAAAATTTTAAGAAACTACTAGAACACACAACCTTAGGAGAATGTAGTAAAAATAATCAAAATAAGGTTGTTAAAAATAAGTATGTTCCTTAAATTAAAAATAAACATAATAATAGAACCCGTAGAACATGGGTAGAAAAAGGAACAACTTATAGGAACACAAACTTTGTATCATGCTTTTATTGTATGAAAAAGGGTCATACTTTAAATAAATGTAAAATTAAGCATTATGGTGTTCCAAGTGGTAGATATGTTTGGGTTGTAAAATGATTTTTTTCTCTAACCCAAAGGACCCATACAAGTAGTTGGGTACCTATTGTTTAATATTTAAAATTTCTTTAAAACAAAATTCAAGAAAATTTTATTCCAAGGCCGTTGAAACCATTTTTTTTATCTTCTAATATACAAAGCATATATAGTTTTCAATCGGAAAAATGTTTATGTGTGCATGTTGTCCTTGATGAAATTGTAGACCTTGAGGCAAAACCTCTTGAGTCAATTGAATTACATGCAGGCAATGATGAAGATTTGTAGAAGACAACAAATGAAGCGAAGAATGATGACAATCCTCAAAATGAAGATCTAAACAAAATGTGGAAACAACCTAGGGGATTATCATTACGAAGTTGGAGGCATATCTAAAGGGGTAAACATTAGAAGAGATCTAGGAATTTTTTAGAAATATCTTAGGATTGCATTTTTTTTAAAATTCCTATCTTATATAGTTCAATATATGATTAAACAATGTTTTATAAGTTCTTTATCCTAAAAATATTTGCTTTATATATCCTTTTGTGCATGTTTGAATGAATCTTTAAATTTAAAATATTTTTAGCTCATATGCATACTTGCTTTTATTAAGGGGGAGTATTATCTTAGGAGGAGAACATCAAACACAACTTTTTAATTATGATCAAAAAGGGGGAGAAAATGTTTAAAGCTTATTTGTCTATTTGTGCTATTTGTGCTTATTCACTAATGCACTTTTTCTTCCATAAGTTGTGTTTTATCCAGATTATTACTAAAAGCTTTAAATCAAAGGAGTTTTTGATCATCATCAAAAAGGGGGAGAATGTTAGCAAAATGATGAAGATGAAGTTTTGATGATGTCCAAATCAAGTCAAGAGAAATCAAGATTCAAGATGTTATGAAGACTTGTATTGCTATGGAAAGCTTTTGTAATAATTGTAGTTTAGTGTCTAGGACTTAGATTTTTAGTGGTTTTGATTCCATGTAATTTTATAATGTCCAGAGTCAATATCGCACTGTTTTAATCGATTAAAACAAGTATTAATCGATTAAAACGAGTAAAAGCTGAAAACTCAACCTTTTCTGTTTTAATAGATTAAAACGTGTTTTAATCTATTAGCTAATCGATTAAAATACATTTTAATCGATTAAAGCTGACCGTTGGGGATTTCAGATTTGAAAAACTAGCCGTTGTACTCATTTTAATCGGTTAATACTTGTTTTAATCGATTAAATGCGTTAGATGGCCCGTTTTCGAAGAATGGAAGAGTATTTGGCTGAGCCTATAAGATGGCTCTCTGTTGATCTCAAAAACAACTCTTCCCTTGTGCTCTAGTACTCATAAATCATTGAGACTTGTGTGCTCTTATTCGGCTTGTGAAACTCTTGTCTGTGGAGCTGGTGAAGTGCTGCTACGGTGACAAAGGAAATAGCCGGTTCATCCTTGGTGTGTCTAAGGAGGTGTTCGGAAGAGAATCATCCTTCGTGAAGTATTCGGAGGAGGTGCTCATCCTTTGTGAAGACTCAAAGGAGGTGTAGGTTCATCTCTTGTGGTATCAAGAGAGGTGGTTTCTAAACTTTTACAAATTGTGTTTCTTTGTGATTGTAATTTGTAATTGTTTTGTGTTAGTGAAAAAGGTTTATCTTGTTTGAGATAAGCGACTGGACGTAGGATTGGTAAGATCCGAACCAGGATAAAATCACCTGTGCAATTTCTCTCAACCTTACTCTCTTTATTTGTCTTTATTATTTGCTTGGTAAGTTTAATTGAGTAGAAATTAAAAGGCACGCGTTCGTATTAAAAACCCTCTTGGTTTGTTATTCCACGCTAACAATTCCGCTGCAGCGATTCTAACAGTTCCTTGTGTGAATCATCAAAAGGTGATGACTAAAGAACTTGGGATGTTTTTTATTGGATGATTTACATTACAATATTTTTTTGAAATCATTGACAAAAAATAAATTTGTTGGTAAATTTAAATTATAATAAATTTTATTGACAAGTTTTTTAAAAAAATATATGATAATTGATAAGTGTGAAAAAGAATTGTTTTTACACTTATAAATGAGCTCAATCTTGTAATTATTCATGTTGTTCCTCCTTGAAAAGTTGTAATAGATAGTAGATTGTTATGTAAAATATTGTACAGGAAAATATGTGTTATTTGGACTCTGTCAGCTAATTTTCGCAAAGCGAAAGCCAAAATTCGCACTGCCAGAAAAAGGAAATTCGCATAGCGCACCAGTACTTGTGCGCTGAGTGAATAACATCAGTTAAAGTGCAGCAGTTAAGAAAATTTGCATAGCGCATCAATACATGTGCGTTGAGCGAATTAATGAAGTTAAGTGGCTTTAAAAGATGTGACAGAAAGACAGAAACAATCTTCTGACACGAACAAAGCGAGAAAAATACTGTAGAACTCATGAGACGATCAAGAGACCTTTCAAGACATCAAAACTTCACTTTCTGCAAGGAATTGCTATAAAGAGTATGTTTGAGATGTCTAGGATAGGCTAAATTTTCTGTTCATTGAAATTGGTTGTATGACGACACATTAATGTAAATTTCCTATGCAATATATGTTTTTGTTCTTGTTCTTTTCTTAACTTTCTTTTGATTATAGAGAAGTATAATTCTTTTTAAAAGTTTTTTTGTACTGGGAAGTATTTTTAGAACGTAAGAAAATAAACTAAAAGTAACTATGCTAGGAATAGCTTATATGCTTTTGGTCATTCTCAACATATGAATTTAATGTAAAATTATCTACTGAAATAATTAAGGAAATAATAATTCAATAGATAATTTTAGAACTTGTTTTAAGGAATTAAACCAAGATACTCTTATGTGAATACTTGAACAGAGAATGTATGTTGTCCAGGATTTTACTGTAATGTTAGTCAAAGACCAATTCTAGTGATCTTTTATCGTATTTTTCAATCTTAATTTTTTTACGTAGTTACATGCTAATTTCCAAATTGAAATCACAAAAGTTATCATCAGTAATTGATCTTGATAAATAATTTTAGTTGAATAATCTAACTCAAATTCCCTTGGGAGAGCGATACTCTTAACTTAATTCACTGTATTACTTAAACAATTTGGTATACTTGCCAAAAGGTTATCAAGTTTTTGGCGCCGTTGCCGGGAAATTTGATTGTTATTGTTATTTCAATTATTCATTGTTTATCAATTTAAATTATGTTTCATTACCTGTATATCCATTGTTTTTAATTTTTGTATATATATTGTATTTTGTTTCTGTTGTTATTTCTTTGGGTTGATCACTTGAGATTGTTGTTCTGCATGAGAAGCAAAACAAAATCTGAAAATTTATTGTTTGATTATGAGATTGAGAGAACATCTCGTAGGAATAACAGTAAACGTAGGAGAGAAAATAAAGAAAAAACGAAGCTAGAGAAGCTAGCTTGTCTGCTACTTCCAACACTTTTTCTTCTTCAGATCAAGAGGATAAGGATATGAAAGGACATAATGATGATGAACAACCAAGAGTTAGGCGTACGTTGGAAATGTTGTGGTGAATGTTGCTCATATGGAAATGAAGTCAACATTGATTCACCTTGTTCAAAGTAATTAGTTTACAAGACTGTTGTAACATCTCATAATCTCACACTCGATATTTAATTGATTTTATAAATATTGTAACATTTCTACATTTGGTCACACGGTAATATACATACTTCACACTTGATAATTCATAATTGATATATTGTAGCATTAAACCACCACTCATAATGAATATAAAGGACTACATACAAGATATATATATATATATATATATATATATATATATATATGTGTGTGTGTGTGTGTGTGTGTGTGTGTGTGTGTGTGTGTGTGTGTGTGTGTGTGTGTGTGTGTGTGTGTGTGTGTGTGTGTGTGTGTTTTAAACTCAGATTTCAACTAAAAACTCATAAATATAACTCGAACTCTTCTAATTTATTCTTCTATCTCTTTCTTCATTAGCATTGAATCGATGATATTCCTTCATCTGTTCCCATATAACGAATTATACGATCATCGCACAAACACAAACAAGTAGGGGTGAGCTAACATGAAACAAATCCTTTGTAAAGCATGCATAATTACATTGATACACTTAACAAACATCATATAATAATTATGTCATACACCCTCATACTATCATACAACAATCGCACCATAGACACTCATCTCATTATACCACAATCCTTAATAGACACTCATCTCATTATACCACAATCCTTAATAGACACTCATTCCATCGTACCACAATACCCAATAGACACTCATCCCATCGTACCACAATACCCAATACACACTCATCTGGATGATACATTGATGAGCGGTCACGGAAGGTTATGCACTTGTGATGACCCTTCTCCTTACAAATACACTTCCAAAATACTTCGTACCATCCACAAGGTTAGTCCTCAACACTATGTCCAAAACCGGCACATAGACGAGGACCTCATGCCCCTCTCACCACATAATTCATCCTTCTTTACTTGAGACCGAACGATTATTAGAGTATCAGGATAACCTCCAACAACAGGACCCTCAACATCAACATATATACTAATATCATATCATTACAGAATCTCTCCACGAGACTCTCATATTCCTCAACTCATACTATACCATTACAAAATATCCCCATAATACTCATATCATGTTCAGATGCATAAATTCAAATCCAATATAATAAAATACAATCATCACAGAAATCATACAAAAAAGAATATATCACAAAATAAATTAACAATAATAAAATATCACTATAAATGGTCACTGAAGAAGAATCAAATGTTTGACGAATCAAACTCACCATAAACGCCAGTACATATGACTAGTCACTACTTACTGGATTTGACTAGGACTGCTCTATGATTAGGGATGTACCAACTCCGGTTTTTAAGATTCCTCTATCCTACCATCACAAATATAACCTTAATATAAACCTTCTAGGAAACTAAGAAGTTGAATCTGGCATAGCCGGTTAGACATCTTCTTATCCTTCCAGAAAGATGAATCTATCACATATTTTATATCAATTGAGTATATTGCACAATATTTTAACAGTACTTGATCTGTTAAATAGGATTTAAGTTAAAAACCTATCAAGTAGACTTCCAGGAAAGAGAGGTGTGTCACAATGAACAACTTAAGTACCAAGTTTTTCCTTAGCCAAAGTGTTCCTCAACTAGTTTTTAACAAATTTCTTATTTACAGATTCAAAACAACAACATATAATATTAACACAGAAATTCAATACAAATAAATAAACAACAAACACCTATGTTTTTCATTAATAGTATTCACATAGAATTTCAATATATGAATAATAATAAAACTACTAAATCATAATATAAAAACTTATAAAGGTTAACTCCCCCTACCTCTATTCCGAACTTAATCTCTTGCTCAGAATTTGTTTTCCCAAAAACCCTCAAGAACCTCTACTCTTCTTGCAACTAAAAATTTATCCCTAACTCTTTCTTCTCTATTTCTCAAGATTTCTCACTTTATTCTTCCTCTCTTTGTGCAGAATAATCTCCCCTCTCATGGCTATTTATAGTCCAAAAATTTTACTATTTAATAATTTTTTTTATATTATTTATTATTTTAATATTATTTTACCATGTTAATCCATTATAATTATGTTGTATAATGTAATAACATAATATTAATATTAGAATAATAATAATACAATATTTATGAAGTAATAATACTAAAATAATAATTAAATAAAGAAAATACAATAAGAATAATATCTCTTTTGTTTTCAATATTTATAACAATGGTTGAATATATATCCTTATTTTTTTCTCAAATGTGATTCTAATACTTATTAAAAGAAATTAATGTAATCCTTTTTATTACATCGATTGTTGAAAGATGATTTGGTAGAACATCTAGATATTTTTTCTTTTGCAAAAGCACAAATATATTAGCCATTAATATATATATATATATATATATATATATATATATATATATATATATATATATATATATATATATATATATATATATATATATCAAGTAATCACCTTCTATCAAAGTTAATGTATATGTAAAAGAAATAATACATTTGATTCCTTCAGACCACGTTAAGTTAAACATAGATTTAGAAAAAACATTAACAAATTATTATAAATACTGAGATTAAAAGAGACACTAAGTTTAAAAGTAGTAACGCTAAACAATATTTAAAATGATAATAATAACAGTAATAAATGACTTTAATATTAATTAAAATGATTTTATATTAATAATAATAATAATTTGATCAATTTAATAAATATATTATTTTATAATTTTTTAAAATTTATTATACCAACTAAATCATTCACAAACTTTTTTTTTTCGTTTTCAAACTCCCATCTTTTTAATCTAAGCAACCTTATTTTTTTCCCGCTCTTCCACTTCATTTTCTTCCTTTTGCATTTCTTATTCCAAACACAATTGATAAAATAATGTTAGTTTGGATTGAGAAAGAGTGAGTAAAGTGTAAAAAAGAAAAAAATATATTAGATTTTATTGATGTGATAAAATAAATTTGGTTATATATTAAAATATTTAGAAAATAATGAATAATTTTTTTAAATAATTCATTGTCAAAAATAAAGTTTTGATATATAAATTAGAGTTAAAATCAAATTTAAATTTAAATATAAAATTTTAATAAATAGAAAAAATATATTTCACAATAAAATTAGATAATAATATCTATTTTGTTTTCAATATAAAACATATATAAACAAACATTAACTTTATTTTATTAATTTTTTAATCTTTTATCGTAATTATTCATTTTACTACAATAGTAAAATATATTTTAAATATTTAATTATTATTATATATTACATATCAATTTTAATGTATATATATATATATATATATATATATATATAATAACCTAATTTAAAATTTAATTGGTCAAAATTATTTTTTATGCATGATTAACTATTGAATATAAAAATAATTTATTTTATAAAATATTAAATTTCAAATATTATAGTATATTTATTTTAATTATTTATTATATTATAATTTGAGAAAAATATATTTTTATTCTTAAATATTATGTGAAATTGAAAATAGTCCCTCGTAGAAAATTTGATACGGTTTAATTCATATACTTTTAAAAACATTAGTTTTGATTCTTATTTTTTTCAACGTTAAAGTTTATTTCACTTGAAAAATTATATATTATGTGTTATTTAAAATTTTATGAAATTAATTTTTTTCCTTGACTTAGTCCACGCTTTTTATGACTAATTAAAAAAATAATGAAGACATAAAACTAATACTTCAAGTATCATTTATAATTTTACGTATAGGAGAAAGACATATTTTTTCCTTATAATTTTAAATTAAATAATTTAGTATATTTTATTTAAAGATACAATAAAATATTTGTAAATATTATGTCATAATCAATTATTTTATATTTTAAAAACCTTTTCGGAACATATGAAGTGAAAGTTACAAAAGAAAAATGATCATTTTTATTACTTTCACACTTTTAATACTAATTTGAGTATTACAAACTCCTGCATTGCTTAGATGCTGATCTGTACTACCTTTGACCTAAAACCATTTTCTATGCAGTTATTCATTCCTCTCACTTTTGCTCACACATGTCGTGGTCACATTTATTCCTTCTATTTTTCATTTTTTTCGTTATACCTTGTCACTCCACCACTTAAGTCCAAGGTTTCGTAATACCAAAAAGCGATTAACGTTTATAATTGATGGATCATTTTTTTATACGAATATTATAATAATAACAATAGATAATGGAGTTTTATATAATATTCCTACTTAATAATAATATATTATATTAGTACGCTAAAGATACATAAAAGTAACTAAATATCAACAGCTGGTCAAACATTAAATTTATTGTATAAACCACTTATATATAATTTCATTTAATACAATATAATATATAGGTGTTTAATAATTGTTTTGGTGACAGGGTTATGTTAATGTCCAAATGTCTAGAAAGTAGTATAAGAAATTCAAACGTTGTTTTTTATTTTAGGTCTTTTTAACTTTTCGTTTAAACTATTCAATATATAAAAAATATTTTGATATTAAAGTGAGTTCAACGTTTAATATTTTATATATAAATAATATAGTAAAATAATCAATTATCTTTTTATATAAAATTATGTGATCTAACCAATGATAATTACACTTTATCATTAGAACTAATTGTCTTTACTTCAGGTTCTCTAACTATATAGTAATATGTTCAATAATATTTTATTCAAATATCTGGTTAATGGTTGATTGTTTGATCGATAACTGAACTGACGTCATACAATACAATAATTATATATATATATATATATATATATATATATATATATATATATATATATATAATATTACAAGTATTGCTTATTTTGTTTATATATTTTATTTCAACTTTAAAATTTTTATTATTACCTTTTTCCCGCAAATTTATTCTGTTAACTTATATCTTCTAACAAAGCAGCACATAAAAATTTTATTTATGACGTAATAATTATTTTTTATGTATAGTATTATTTTTACTTAATGATAAAAATGTTTGAAAAAATACAGATACCTCTCTTTATAAAGTGTACTTCTACATATGTTAACTATCACATAATTTATAACTATTCATAATTTATAACTATTAATAAAAAGATATTGTTTTTGGTAACCGCTTAGCAAGTATATTTTTATGTGTATATTTTACCTTTTAAATTTTATAACTATTTTTATAATCACTTTTTGAGAACATACTTTTATAATTACTTTTTGAGAACATACTTTTTATATTTAATAATATTTTTATTTTAATAATAATTAAAATAATTATTTATTATTATTATAATATAAAAGTAGACATACATGCATATGTTTCCACTAATAACAATAAATCAAATTTAGGGTCAATAATGACCTTTTTCTTATAATCTTTCACATCAATTAATTTTTATGGAAAATGTTTTTTTATGCCTGTTAAGATATATTCAAGGTGATTACTTAAAAAATAATTTATTTTCAGTCAATAGAATATTGAATATCTTAATTGATAAAAAAAATATTGAACTTTTTAATTACGAAGATATCTTTCTATTTTCACCAACATCTTATACTTCGTCCAAGCAAAATTGTAAGCATAGATTGGATTCAATGCCTTTTGTTATAGGTTACTTTCATTATTTGTATTAAAATGGGATATTTATATATAAAAAAATTACCAAAAACATCCATAAATTTTATCCAAGCAAATTTTTGTACCCTTAAATTATTTAATCAATCCATCTTTGATATGATATTTGTAAGACCCATTAAAAATCCATCCAAAACCCCAGTTGAGTGAAAGATAAGTGTCGAGGAAGGGGACCTGGAAAACAGAAAGTGAAAAAAAGGTGTGAGCAGTGGAGTGGCCGTTCGGTTTTGACGGTAGGAGTAAAACTCTAAGTTTTCAAAAATTCACGCCACTCTCTGCATGCAACCCTCTTCTTCAACCTTTTGAAACTTCATTCTTCTCCTCCTTCTCTCTAAAACCTTCATCTTCTCTCTAAGCAATTCTCACCTTTTCTTTCTCTGATCATCCCTCAAACACCATTTCCACTCTTTCGGTGTCAAGGGCTTTCGATTGAACCGATCGGTTTGTGAATATGAGCTGGTAAATTTTTCTCTTCACTCAACCGTGTGGTTTCCTGGACATGCAAACTAAGTTCTGGTTTCATGTGTTGATCACTCTTCTAAAAAGAGTGATTCTGATAGTGTTTTGATCTTTACTTGTACTAAGTAGTGATTCTATAAGTTAAGTAGTGCTCAGTCTTACACCAAGCACTTGTACTAAGTAGTGTTTGGTCTTACACCAAGCGCTCGTACTAAGTAAGTGCTCAGTCTTACACCAGGTGCTCATTCTCATTTTCGTAATCTATCTTTATAATAAAAGCGTTCGTCCAAACTCAATAGTGTTCGCTCTCTACAGTGTCCGGTCTTCGACTGACATTCAGTTTCGTTGATGTTTAACTTATTAAGAAGCTAAGTATTTATTGGCGTTCAGTTTCTTCATATGATTTTGTCAAGTACTATTATTTGATGTCCTACAATATCTGTCTTAATTGGGTTCGACCTAGAGTCTTAGTACTCGACCTAGGCTTTACGGTGTTCGGTTTGAACTCTCATGAGTCAGTTCATTAAATTGGCTCACCTTGTAAATAACGTTCAATTCTATTGGTCTCTGAGAAGTATTATTGTATTCGATCCCTTTCAATACAAGTGAGTAACTCTCTCGATTTGATCTGTTTTGAGTTGGATACATCTCAGTCTTACTCCAAGTTTTCAGTCTTGTTCTGGGTTAAAAACTAACGTTCGGTATTTGGTATCCTACGTGATCTTTATTCAAATTGGTTAAGTTGAGGTTTTAATGATGAAAGATGATGGAATATGATATGGATGAAATGACTTTGGTTATGAAAGAGTATTCCGGGTAGGAATATCTCATGAATGGATATTGGAATTAGTAAAGTATGAATGTGGGTAAAGCTAAGCTGGCGGTTCATCCTGATATTCCGTGATTACTCGTTCTCACGTAGAGATGGGTAAGTCATGCGTGAGAATGGCAGAAGGTCCTAGTCCTTATGGTTAATTTGAACAGATAGGACTAACCTCGGGTGACAGCTATTGAAGGTATCTCATTTACTACATCATCCGGATGCACGAACGTCATAGCTACACATAATTCATACAGTCTGGACAGTTAGAGTCTAGTATTAGGCTTTGTATGAAAGAGTTAATGATTTACCTGGTTTAATTGATTGTGTGAAATATATGCTGATACATGAATTAAATTACATAAGCTTACCCTATTTTTCTGTCTTGTCCATTTTGTACGTTCGATTATTGTCTTGTGGCAATGATCATCCGTGTGGATGTAAGTAGAAGGAGAAGAACTGCTGGAAGAAGCGCTGGAAGAAGAAAGTTTGGTCGAGGTAGAAGTTAAGACCGAACAGTAGAACCGTTCGGTCAGTAGTTAGTTATTTGTACGATGACCGTTCGATCATCTTTTACCTTTTTCTTTTGTATGAGCGTTCGGTATAGGCCTTTTGTAAACCGTTCGGTCTAGATTGCTTATTTGTACAGTTTTAATTTTCTCGTTATTTTGTAAGGTCGTTTGGCCATAAGCGTACATCCTATCCCTTATAAGACTGATCTGTAATATTATTAACATGTGATTATTTTATTATATAGTTTTATACTATATTTTTAGGATTTTTGGGATGTTACAATATTTACATATTATATACTACTAATATTTAAAATAAAATTGGTTTATTCATGTTTTTGGATATGACGGAGTACTTTATGTTATAGTTTATAATTTATAACCATAAACAATTTCATTAAATAAATTGTTTTTATTTTATATTTTAATAATATTTTAAAGTCGCAATATAAAATTAATAACAAAGATACAAATGTAAAAAAGAAAAAAACAAAAAAAAAATTAATAGAGAAAAAGAGACAGAAAACTAATAAATATTAATAGGAAGAAACTCCATACATTAATAACTATATAAAAAACGTTAATGTGCATTAAATAACACAAACGACATTTAACTATTATGATATTAAAAGATAAGAACATAGTCAATTACTATGTCATAAATAAACAAATTATTATTTCACAACAAGTATTAATTGACCTTTTATTCTAAAATGGCGATGCCAATTCTAAATATTATTTTATCCTGCTATCATTTATGTGTCGTGAAAGACTGTGTTATCATTTATTTCTTCAAGGTTTTATGCACTTAATTTTAAACTACGGATTAATATACAATTCAATAGGTCAATTTTTTAAATTATCAACTTTGTTTTACATAAAGTGAATTTATTGAAGTGAATTCATCTCAGTTGTTGAGTATTGTTATTTTATTCGCTTTGTTTGAAGCGTGTAATGAAGAAATAGGGTATTGATTTTATTTTTTTATATTTCCATAGACCTTTACCAATTTTAGATCATAAAATAATTAACAGGTTCTGTAGTTTTTTATTTCTAAACATTTATTAGTTTACACCTCTAGAAATCTTCATTATAGTTATATATCGTTTATTTGTTCTAATCTAATATGAAAAATTGAATTATACTTTTTAATCATTTTAACTTTCAATTATATTCAATTTCGTCTTTTACTTTTAGCTATCCATATCTTAACATTACAAAGCTTCATAAAACAACTAATTTTAGAAACTAAAAATAATTTATTGGGACTATTTTAAATACTAATTTACGAACTAAATTATTCATCACTAAAATAGTCATTATTATGAATTAAAAATTATAATTAGTTTGTGAATTAGACTCTAAATTGATTACTAACATTAATTACTAATGTTTTCGTTATCAAAGAAATTAATGTCTAAATTAATCACTAGTTAATATTAGTAATTATTGTCTTTGGTAGCCAAAATCTTGATTTGTCAAAATGGGTAACCCGAATCGACCTGGCATGACTCATCACGGGTTGGTCACTTAGTGAACCAACCCAATCCGGCTTAAGCCGAAAAAATTCGAACTCAATATGACCCATCACGTGTTGGCGGGTTAAATGGGTTAGCTTACTGACTCATTTAATTATAAATTTTTTCTAAAATAAAAAATTACAATTTTTTTTAATTCAAATATAAATAAACGTCACACTAAAATGACGGTAAATTCTAAAGACAATTCAAAATAAATAAAAAAAGTATCTTACCATCCAAGCGTAATAAAAAAACATGTACAAAAGACAAACACATAAGTTTTTAATATTGATAATTTTTGTATCACTTGTCCATTTATAATATTAGAGTCTTGAATAGATAAATTTATAATATTTTTCTCTTTTTGAAACATCTTCTTCTTTATCACCATCTACAATATAATAAAAAAATATTTAGGTGGGTTGAAACATAAAATAATAAATAATTAAATTAAATTAGGTAGGTTGGTGAGCCAACCTGACTCACCACGAGTTCAACCCGTGACCCGGGTTCTAAGTAAGCCAGGTTAAAAAATAGCCCGCATAAAAAAATTACATTTTTTTCAAATCCAACCTGGCTTAAACCCATGGTGAGCTGGGTTGACCCGCGGGTTACAACTCATTTTGAGAGCACTAACTAATGTTAGTGATCAATTTAAAGTCTAATTCATAAACTAATTATAATTTTTTATTCATAATAGTGATTATTCTAGTGATCAATAATTTTTAATTTATAAATTAACATTTAAATTAGTCATTAAAGTGATTAATTGTTTTTTGTCTTTAAAATTAATTGTTATTTAGGATTTTCTTGTAGTATAAATAAATAAATGCTAAATGTAGTTTTCATCATATTTATTAAATTTAACACAAAAAGTTAAATTAATTGTTTTTATTTTCAATAATTGTTCAAATTAAATATTAAATTATGAGTTAAATTGCATAAAAAGAATGGAAAGATAACAAGTAGGTGGGTGGAGAAAAAATGAAAGAAGGAAATTTAAACATGTTTTGGTGGAAGTGGAGTTGGAGTAAAAGGAGGGAAGACGAAGGATGAAGCATAATATAATGCATTATGTCGGAGATCTATAAAGTTTATTAGACATATAAGTTATATGATGTGATAGGAAAGAAAAATTAAAAAAAAAACAAGTATATAACTATATAAAATGAAACATGTGTATCATTATAATATATATATATATATATATATATATATATATATATATATATATATATATATATATATATATATATATATATAATCTTGAACTATTGTAAGATTAAGTTACACTTTGAAATATATATGTCTAAAAAAGTACGAGTTTATACAATATTTTGGTCAAAGAAATAAATGATCCTCTTTTGTTTATAACTATTGTTACAGTTAAAAGAGATGTGGTTTTATGGTGGCTTTAAATTACCATTATACTGAAATTATTAACAAAATTAATTCTAAACTAAATGAATATCTATTATTCATTTTAAAAACATAAATAATCATGTTCAACATTTGAAAGATAATAAAAGAATGAAAAATAAGGAAAGAACAAACTATTAAAATTCAATCATTATATTTTCAAAAGTAATGATAGATGTACACTCATTATTTTCAAACACCAAACACTTGTTATCCCTTTTTTTTTTCCTCTTTATATATCACCTACTGTACTTGTAATTTTCTTTTTCTTTGCAAATAGTTTTCAAAAGTTTTTAATTTACCCCACATGCCTTAATTTTATGTATTGTAGTTCACATAGGAAATGTTTTTGAGAATTCTTTTTCATGTGTAATAAAAGCTGTAATTAAAATATATATTTTTGTAGTTTACTGAATTAATGTGTATCGATTTTTTAGCTAGCTCAAATTTGTCTGTTTTTGAAGTTTCTTTCTCACTTTATGCTCTTAGAACCTCTTCTTAGTTGGCAAACAACATATGCTGAGTTGTTTCATGAAACTCCTAGCCCCACACCACACCACATCTCGAAGCCAACCATACCAAAGCCAAAACCTCAAAAATTTACCACACCATTTCCTATTTCCTACCATCTCTTTCTATAACTGATATTCAACTTTCTCAAGGGCACCCTACAAAACAAAGGGCGCAAACTGTTTTTTTTTTTCTTTTTAATTACATTTTGTCATCATATGAAAAGAAGGGTATTTTATAGAGAATTTGTAGCTTTGCAGGTGATGAGAACTTTATGATACGATAACGTTCGCTTGAATTGCGATGGAGCTCTACAACAATTTTCCAATCTTGTTTTCTTCTGCTGCATCTCTCTCGGCACATCCACTTTCTGAGTTTGAATTGCTTACTACGTACATTTCGCTAAATTTACAACAAGAATTGGCGTTCAAATGCCACAACGTTTCATCCACCTGTCACCTTTTTTCACCCGATTGGGCAAATTTCACTTTTCTCATTTGTTACCATGTGCTTCATTTTTTCTTCATTCACTGCCATCGTCTGTTTCTTTTTCTTATGCTTTTTCCACACTCTTTTGTGTTTCCTTCACTGGCTTTCGTATATAAAAGCCCTACACACCCTCACTCTCATATCACTCAACACAGAAAGCACAACATAAAGCCTCAAATTGAGCCTTTTTGTTTAAAAAATGGACAACTTTCCTGTGCCGTTTTCAGCAGCCACCACCAACCCATTAATCCCTAATGTCTCTGGCACTACCTCTTTCTCTTCGAACATAATAATCCCAGCTGAACAAAACATGGCAGAACTAACAAATTTTAACTTCCCTGTTGACAAAACTGGAGAAATTGGCTTTCCTGATCCTTATTTCGGTCCATATGATCAAAACATGCACTTCCAACAAATGAATCCATATCCTTTGCATACCCTTCCAACACCACAACCAAATGCAATTTATGGACCACCAAATTCTGAAGTTCAAACCTCTGTGGGACCATTGACTAGCAAAGTTGCTAGGGACAAAAGGAAAAAAGTAAGACAGAAGAGTAAGAATGTTGCTCCTACGGCTCCTTCGGTTCCAACCAAAGGAACAAAGGAAAAACCTGTTTCTGGACGAGGAAAACTCACTATCAACCTAGATAGAACTACCATTGTTTTTTGCAGCCCAGATGGGAAGGTGATTGGTTTTCTTCATTGATTTCAAGGTTTTCTCAAATTATCATTCAATACATTAAATCTAGCATTTTTAAGAGTTTACCTCACAAAGAAAATGAATAGATGATGAATCATCTTAATTTTTTTATTTATTTTGGAAACAATCATCAAAGTGTAGTAAGTTTAAAGCAGAAAATTTATTATTAAACATGCAGTTATTTAAAACAAACATTCTTCATGTGGGGTTTTCTCTTTTCGGTATTTCATCCATACTTTTTTTTTTTGTTATTTCCATCTGAATGCAGAAGTTAGAGGAAGTTTTCACAAAGCAGTTGAAGAATAGTGACGTTAGTGTCCTAGGTCGCATTGTGCTCCCAAAGGTAAGATTTTATATTTTCTCTATGATTTTGGTTTTCTTTCTCTTTATGTTTATTCTAAGAAGGATGAAACATTGACGTAAAGAAACCTGATCTATGCTCCAAGTTGCCTAATATAACTATTTGTTTGCAGCACAAGAATAAAGGAAAACAAAAGAAGCAATGTTTATCTAATTAGTTTCAATCATAAATGTATTTGTGCTGCTAATTTGTAAACAAAAATCTCAACATTCTTGAATTGAAAATTCTCTAACTTTTTTATCAATTTTTATATATTCTTCATAAAGTATGAGGAAAACTTTTAGGAAAATATAATTTTATTCTTCATTTACATGATAGCAATGCCTTCAACTTTTCTGATTATAAAATATACATATGTTAAATAGAGGGAGGTTGAGGCGAAGCTTCCACCATTGACAGACAAGGAAGGAAAGGATATCATAGTCAAGGATGTTTATTCTGCGAAGATATGGACCTTGAAATACAAGTAAATATCTTTTGCAATTTATTATTGGATATCTTTTTCGTTTTCAAAGTTATTAAATATAGTTCGTTGATTAAGCAGGTATTGGTCTAATAACAGAAGTAGAATGTATGTTCTTGAAAATGCAGGTAAAATTTCCTTTCTTTATTTCTTTCTAACTTCTGCAATAATCACAGTAGTCTTGATTTTGGCATCATAGAAAATAATTACTTGTCAATCCAATGTAACAGGGGATCTAGTGAACCATTATGAACTACGACTGGGAGATTATATAACCATTTTCACGGACGAAATGAAAAATCTGGTTAGTTTAGAATCCTTTACACGTTATTTAGTGAACGATTATTGTTTGCCATATATGCTGATGAAATTTTCAACTAAAACTACATGTTATTTTACGGTAGAATAAAAGAAAAACCAATTAAGGGACAAAGTGTGGTATCTTTGCACACTTCTTTTCAGCCCTTTTCGATTGCATGATTCTTTGATTATTGAATTGGGATTAAGGAAATATGTGCCATATGTTCTAACCGTTGGGTTGTAATATCTGCACTTTATAACTTTTTCTTCTCTTAACCAAAATTCTAAACTTGTTTCTACACAAATAAAGTAAAAATAGGGCATGGGTGACAAGTAATTTGTAGATTTGTACAACGTTTATTTATCTGTCTCATATGAACCATTTTTTTGAGAGGAAGCAGTATGTGTGGGCTAGAAAAATGAGAAATCTAGAAACACCGGTGTGCTCGTCAAACATGGAAAGCTCGAAAACATGCGAGACAGACAACCTTAACGACATGAAGCAATCTACAAATGAAGATGCATATGTGGAATTTTTGACAAAGCTGAACCGTAAGAAAGACGTTGAAGAAGCTAACAAGCTTTTGACTTCATTCAATGGTGGTGGAAGTTCTTCAAGTGGAGCAAAATCAGATATGAATATAGCACAGCATGATCTGTCGAACACTGCTGGGAAAGGGGCACCAAACCAAACAACTGCAGAAGCCACACCAACAGCACCAACAACACCCCTTGATGGCAATAACATGCCGATAAGTGATGAAGATGTCTATGGGGGCCTTGACAATATCTTCGAAATTGAGAATAGTTCATGGTTTTGATAGCTTGTAAGATTATAAGATATGGCCTTATAACTATGATCGCAATATTTAAGATATATGGTAGATGTGTTTAGTTTTATGCAAACCTTGTGTTCTTGCATTTCGTTTCTTGTTATGTTTAATGGTGTCTCGTGGGATAATAGAGACAAATGTTAGACATATTTTATGACATGCAACCTTGAATTCTTGTATGTCATAATGTGTTATGTTTATTTCTGTGTATGAAATGCTGGACAGAAAATGTTTGACGAGACAAATTTAAAATTTCAACTGTGATGTTCCTTGTTATATTCAAACTGTGATATTCCTTGTTGCTTGTTGTGTTCAATGGTACCTCTGGGATGGTAAAGAAAATGAGAAAAGAGATATTTAATATTTAAATTGGAAGAAAAGTTGTAAAAAATAAATTTGAATTTTTTTAACGGTGAATCTTTTATTTATTTGCTTTCTTTTCAATCAAATAAAAAATATATTGTTATCAATGTTTTTTTTTTTTGTTTTGGTTTTAAATATAGAGAGATAAAACTTTCAAACAAAATTAACTTCGGTATTTATAACTTTTATTGGTTCAACCGTTAGATTACACATATTTAAAATAAATATGTAGGAATATTGAAAGGAACTTGTGCCATTTGCTTGGTGTCTAGACTATTAGTGACTTCTTAGCACTCACTTCCACAGCTAGTAAGACTATATATTCAAGTGGATGTTAAGACTATGGAGTTGTCAAAAAGGAAGTTTGCTAGGGTTTGTGTGGAGAGATCAACCTGAGTCAACTGGTGAGAGTGAGTTTGGTTTCGTAACCATTGGTTAAACATGAGCACAATCGATAGTAATTAAGGGAAACTATAGGCAAGTAAATCTTACATACATAATTAAGTATTTCAGATGGATGTAGATAAAAATCCTAAAAAATTGTAAATATATTCAGATGTTTGATGGTATAAAGGGGTGGAATTTTGGTGGTGAAAAGAAACAATTGCAAACATTTTTGTTGATGATTGATTGCACGAAGAGCCACAATACTTCAGAAAAATTGACAGAAAGGAAAAATACAGTAGGTGAAACAATAACTGACATTAAATGATTCCCAGAATTAATTCTTTGATCATTTATGGACACCTTAAATAAATTGAAAAACTCATTTTTTCCTCGGGCTACGTAAAATAATTAAATAGGAGAGAAACTGAAGATAGAGACTAATTAAGACTAATTAAGGATGCCAGTTTCTGCCATTATGGTAATTAAATGAAGATAAAAGAATAAATTAAGTCTTTTAATGACCAAAAACTTCTAATCTTAATCAACATATTCGAGATTTGTAAGGTCTCTTTTATAATCACATAAGGTGAAGTGATGTCGTATTAATAATATACCTACTTTCAACTGTGATAAAGGAGTATATATTGAAAATTCAAGCAACTCTAAGTTACTTTTAAAAGAAAATTGAATTATCTACCATATTATAGACGGATTTTAATTTGTAAATAATATAGATATTATATATGATTTTTATATACAGATTTTTGTATACAAATTTTTAAAAGTGAATTACATACAAAATTTTATATATAAATTTTTTTCTTAACGTATTAGGATGAAAAAATTTACGAAAATAAGTAAAAAGAAATTACCTACCAATTTTATATACAAATAAGAAAAATTAATTATTAATAATAAAACTAAAAGTTCTTTTTCCTCTTTAGATAACCCTTTTTCAAAATTTCTTATTTCTCGATTTTCAGCACATAGAGTTCATCTTGAAGAACATCAACTCACGAACCACTCTCCTACGCCCTCGTGTCACTCACTCTCACTTCACATGATAATCTTATTCGTTCACTCACCATTGTCTCACCTCACTCACATCATACTCATCATTTTTTCGTGATTAGTCACAAAGTTCGTTGGTGACGATGACGGTCACTAAATTTGTTCTTCTTGCACTAACGATAATGTTCACATAGTTTGTTGATTTGGTAAGTAATCCTTGTTCACTGCTTAAAAATAAGTTTTGTTGTGTGTTAAGGATCTTATTCTAATTCAGCATGAGTCTGTGATAGAAAAAAGATAAAGACGAATAATTATTATTTGGTTTAATTAGTATTTTGGTCCCTCTTTTCGTAGGGTCTGTTCAAATTGGTCCTACTTTTTTTCAAAAGTTCACTAAGATCCCACTTTTCGCAAAAACGATGCAAGTTAGTCCTTTTTGGTTACGGCGTTAAAAAGACTAACGGCACAGCTGCCCAGTTGGCAGAAAACTGATGAGTTGTACATTTTTTGTTGACGTGGCACTGTGATATGTGTTAAATTAATTAATTTAAATTAATTTAAAAGATAGGGCTAAAACAATTTGACAATTACATTTGGGGTAAAATCTGAATGCGATTTAGGGTTCAACAATCTCCTTTCGAAGAGTGCAGATTCTGATTTTTGCTGAAATCAACTTCGAGGTTAGTGATCGCATTACTGTTCTTATGTTGTTGTTATAGTAATTGATGGCATTACTGTTGTTACTATGTTGTTGTCTTGAATGGGTGGATTCTGTTTTTGCTTTTTCTTTAATGGGTGGGTTTTGTTTTTGCTTTTTGTTTAATGGGTGGATTCTATATTTGTTGTGTTTAAAATATGGTTATATTTGTGGCATGGTGGGGGGTTAATGGAAAAAGTACTGTCGTTGGGTGTTGGAATTGGTCCCATGGTCTGTTAAATTAAGTTAATGAGTGGTCCCCCTTTTCCATTTGCAGTGTAGGGATGTCTAACGATAATTTTGAGGTAGTGGTCCACCACGGTGGGACCTTGATACAGGAAGTGCCCTTTAAATATATAGGTGGGGAAAGATGTTATTGGGACATTGACCCCGATACATGGAGCTATTTTGGAGTAGTAGGTTCACTTAAGGATTTGGGGTATATTGAAGTACATGAGTTATATTACGATATTGACCATGTTTTATATAAGCTACATGACGATAAAGGTGCTTTGAACATGATGAATGTGGGAAAATTGTTGGGGAAAGTCAACTTGTATGTTGTACATAAAGTGAGCGAAGCAGTGGTTGTAGAAAATGAGGATGAAATTCTTTACCTTTGCCAAGGACCTACAGATAGTGGTGAGGGTAGTGGTGTTGAGGTTGGTGTACAAGGTGTTGTTGAAGTGCAACAGGAGGTTGAGGAAGGTCCTCTTAACTGTGGTGGTGACTTGGAGAGAGATGATGGAGTGCAGGTTGACACAGAGGAAGTAGATAGAGTAGAGGAAGAAGTAGAAATGCAGAGTAAGGAAGAAGTGGAAGTACAGAGTGAGGAAGAAGTGGAAGTGCACAGGGAGGAGGAAGTGGAAATGCACAGTGAGGAAGAACTGGAAGTGGACAGTGAGGAAGAAGTGGAAGTGGATACTGAGAAGGATGAAGCACATGTTTCTGTTGAAGAGAACTTGGAGGAGGTAGGGAATTTGGATAATAGTGATTCAGAATACAGGATGGAAGACAGTGATAATGAAGCAGAAGGACATGGTAGGGGGTTGTCAGATGATGAATGAGAGTCAGATGTGCTGTTAACTCCAGATAATAGTGCAAGTGAGGAGGATGAAATTGAGGACAGACCAAGTAGAGGTCCCTTTCCTACATTTGGTAAAAAGAAGTCAATGTCAGATTACAAATGGGAACTTGGTACTATCTTTACCGATAAGGATGAGTTTAAGGAAGCCATTAGAAGTTATACTATTCATGCTGGGAGGGCTCTTAAGTTTGTAAAAAATGATAACCGTAGGGTAAGGGTGAGATGCATGGGTGGGCAAAAAAAGTGTCCATGGGTAGCTTACTGTGGGTATTTGCCATCACGCAAGATTTGGCTGTTAAGGAAGATTGTGGATGTTCATTTTTGCAGCAGGCAACTGAACATAAAATTGATGAATAGTAAGTGGTTGAGTCATGAAATAGATAAGTCTATGCATGACAATCCTAGTATAAAGGTCCAAGACATACGTACCAAAGCATTAAGGAAATGGAACACCAATATATCAATTTCTAAAGCAAGAAGGGCGAAGTTAATGGCATCAAGTCAACGTGAAGGGGATTTTGAAGAACAATTTCGAAGGATTTATGACTATGCACATGAGGTATTGAGAAGTAACCCTGGGTCAACTGTTAAGGTTAAAGTCAACAGTGATAATGGTCAGTCCATATTCCAGAGATGTTATGTTTGTCTTAAAGCATGTAAGGATAGTTTTATTAGTTGTAGACCCATCATCTGTTTAGATGGGTGTTTTTTGAAAGGTCTTTATAAGGGAGAGCTGCTTACTGCTGTTGGGGGGGATCCAAATGAGCAAATGTTACCCCTTGCATATGCAGTAGTTGAAGTCGAAAATAAAGATAGTTGGTCCTGGTTTTTGCAATTATTGGTTGAAGACCTTGGGGGAAATGAAGTTTGTGAGGCATATACGTGGATGTCTGACCAGCAAAAGGTACATGTAGTACTTTAATTATTTTATTTTGCAAACTTTATTAATCATGTGTGTTTGATTAAATAATTGATGTTGGCAGGGGTTGGTGCCAGCTATCCAAGAGCTTTTGCCTAGGGCAGAACAAAGATTCTGCATCAGGCACCTTTATGCTAACTTTAGGAAAAGATTTTCTGGTCAGATATTGAAGAATTTGATGTAGAGGGTGCCACAAGCACATACCCCCAAGCTTGGGAGAGAGAGATGTTGAATATCAGAGCAGTGAATGAAGAAGCATATAAATATCTCATAGCCATTCCCCCAAGGTACATTCTTTTCATTACATGCACAAATATTCTGCATTACTCATGTTTGGTAACTCATTTTCTTCATTCTCGTGCAATAGGTATTGGTCAAGAAGTAGGTTCAGAACTCAAGCAATGTGTGATACTCTGGATAACAACATCAGTGAAGGATTCAACAGTGTTCTTGTGCAGTCCAGGGGAAAACCCATAATAACCATGCTGGAGGATATTAGACTGTGTTTGATGAAAAGATGGGTCACCAACAGAACGAAGGTGGCAAGTATGGATTTCAATGTCTGTCCAAAGATCAAAAAGAGACTTATGAAGGAATGTAACTTGTCAAGATATTGGATCCCAAGGTAATATTGTTCTTATCCCTTATTTATGTTCATATCCAGTTGTTGTTATGGCTTATTTATGTTCATATCCAACTGTTGATGTGCCTTTTTGATGTTCATTTATTCAGCTGGTCTGCAAGAAGGACTTTTGAGGTTAGACATGTTTCAATCATTGGCAACAAGTTCACAGTGGACCTGGACAATGAAGAATGCAGCTGCAGGAAGTGGATGATCAGTGGCATCCCATGTTGTCATGCAGTTGCATCAATGAACTATTCAAATGTAGATCCAGAAAGTTTTATACCAATTTGTTTCAGGAAATCCATATATGAAGAAGCATATGCGTCCATCATCTATCCTGTGAATGGCCACCTCTTATGGGAAAAAACTACTTCTCCTGATGTACTGCCACCACCTAAGAGGAACATGCCTGGGAGACCCAAGAAAAAAAGAAGAATGGAGCCATGGGAGCTAACAAAAGATGGGACCCATATGAGTGTTGGTGGGCAGCGAAAGAGATGTAGTATCTGTCGTGAACTGGGGCACAACAAAAAAATGTGCCCTTTATGTCCAGCCATCATCGAACCAACAGAATCAACACAGGCACAAAGTTCACAACCCATTGCACCTTCACAGCCATCAAGTCCCCAATCTCCTCAACCACCACAACCAAGTCAAGATTCCATCCGAGATTTAAGTGAGCCAATACAAAGGCAGAAGTTAAACATTAGAAGAAAAGATCCATAGATTTAGATGAAAATTTGGATGTATTAATATGTATGACGTACTCTTCTTAACTACTTTAATTGTGTATGTTGAATTCTTATTAAACACTTTCATTGTCTGTGTTGAATTCTTATCAAACACTTTCATTGTGTATGTTGAATTCTTATTAAGCACTTTAATTAAATATCTTATTATACTTGCACTGATATTATGTTGTGATATTTGGAAGTAGTGATATTATGTAATTATATATGTTTTTTGCCAGGTATCCTTAATATGTATTATAGTAATATAGTAAGGGACCACTTTGAACAATTTTTAAAGGAAAAAGGGACCATCGTGAACAAATTTAAAAGCAAAGGGGGACCACAATTAACATTTTTAAATCAAAGGGGGGACTAAAACGAACTTCATTACACGAACTCAGATTGTTCACTCATATTACAACAACTGATATTCCATGATGCTAAACAGCTGAGCCATTACATGAACAAAACATAAATTGCACATTGCACACCTAAGATTAAGCTAAACACAACCACAATGTCATAATGTTCAACACAATAACAGCAAACACAACTCCAAGTAAGAACTTTATCCTTCTCTGCAACTCTTTGACATTATTTTCCAGATCAAATATCCTGTTGCTTTGTCTCACAATTGTACCATCTCTATCATCAGCATTGTCCTCAGAACACCACTTGAAAAAATTACATGACATCCCACTTGAAATTCCACCCTATTATTCACCAAGAACACAAAAATGTTAAAACAAATAAAATCCAAAACACATGGAAGAGGACAGTACAGTATTCAAAACACCTTGTAATGGCGACATCCCCAAAATTTCCTCCCAGCATTCCTTGAAGTTCTAGCAACTTTCATTACAACAATATCACCACAGTGGCAAATAGGGGTTATCCCAACTCCCCTGGAAACAACACCGTGTGAGGATTGCGAAAATCCTTTGGATGTTGCCTTCGAACAGGAAGAACAACTCTGTGATGAATTCATCCCTAACCCTAAACCTCTGCTTTTAAATTTCACAACAACAGTACCACGAATGTCCAATAATCCTAACCTTTGCTTTTAGATTTCAGAACAAATGTACCACGAATCACCAACAACCCTAACTTTGCTTTTTAATTTGGGAAAAACAAGCATGAATCCTCTGCTCTCAGGATGAATCACCAATTCACAGTGCCACGTCAACAAAAAATGTACAGCTCATCAGTTTTCTGCCAGTTGGGCAGCTGTGCCGTTAGTCTTTTTAACGCCGTAACCAAAAAGGACTAACTTGCATCGTTTTTGCGAAAAGTGGGATCTTAGTGAACTTTTGAAAAAAGGTAGGACCAATTTGAACATACCCTACGAAAAGAGGGACCAAAATACTAATTAAACCTTATTATTTTATTATTGAGATTCATTCATTAAAGTGAAATATTTTTTTATTATTCATTACTGAGTTGATTTGGAAGATATTTATTTTGCCTCTTTAGCAATTGAATGATTGAAGACAAAGATAAAATTGTAAGTGTTGATTTATGTGCATGAAGGTAATCTGTAGAAGGAAGTGGCACACATAATAACTGTTCTATAAACCTGGTTAATGAAAACTTAATTCTGCTTGCTTCGTCCTCACTTTGTGCTGGACCAACTAGAAAAATATCCCTCTAAGTTCATACCATTTAAGGTGATCGTTGCAAAGAGAAAACAAGCACACACAAACAAATAAAGATGAAAGGGTAAACTAATATTATAAAATAATCAAATCATGCAATTATAAAATATCATATAACAATTTATTTTCAATCCAAATCAAACCTAAGCATATAGATAAATTCTAGACGGACCAATCCATATATATGTATTATATCAGATTATGACAAGTTGTACACTTGTTATGGTGGAACACCTTGCCCTCCAAGCTATCACAAAAGATTAGTCTGTTAACAGATGATAATGACATATTTTACTATCATTTCAGTGTTGAATTATGATCAAAGATCAACTTTGTCTTGACTTTTTACCTTCTAGTTCCTAGTTTTCTTTCATTATCCTAAGTGGTTACATCTTGAGCTATAATGGGTTAATTTGATCACTAATCTCCTTTTTTTGGTGCTTAAATCAGTTAGAAGAAGTTTTCGTATCAAATAAAGCTCTAGCACATAAGGAAAGCGGGAAGAACAACAAAAACGAAGAACCAAAGCAGTGTTAAGTTGCGCTTGGGGGAGGTGGAGCCGCAACTAATGCAGATATGGATGAGGAAGAGGATGATGATGATGATGAGGAAGAGGAGACATATGTTAATGATGATGAAGAGTAGGAGGAGACAGATGTAGATGATGCTGATGAGGAGGACTCTTATACGAGTGATGATAGCATATCATGATTCACATGACCTTTTTTTTATGCTTTGTTTGCTAGTTTTACTTTTAAACTGAGTGAATTTTTTAGTTTTTAGCTTATGATTGAGTGAAACTTTTACTTTTTAGTTTGTGTGAAGTTGTTTAAGCTATGTGGCTTGATAGACTATATTGATGCAAGATGCTTGAATATGAAATGATGCTTGAGATGATTCAGTTTACTTCGACTTGTGGTTGTTTTCATTATCAAAAGTTTGAGAATGCTTTGTGTTTAATATTCATGGTAGTTGCTTGATGATGTTTTTGGAACCCTAAGTTTAAACTCTGTGAGATGTGTGCCTCATAATACTTGTTGTGTATTGCATTACTTTGGAATTGCTATTGATTGTGCCTAATCCTCTCTTTGATTCATTTACTAGCATGTTAAACATGATTAAGGCCATTATTCTTTTATACAGATTTTATTGATTGAACCAAACAACCCACCTTGTCTAAATTATACAAAACCTTTGAACATGTTAAGACTAACCCTTCATGACTCCTTAAACCTTAAACCCACCTGAAAAGTTCCATTACCTTACCTTGAGTTGAGTTGAACATATGATACAAGGTCATGAGAACAATTCAAGTTTGGGGGAATTTATTGTTGTTACACATTCATTCTTTAAAAAAAAATTTACAAAATTTCCATAATGTGGGTATTATTTCAGTAAGATTTGTGGAAAAGATAGACAATGATAATAATATAAATTAAGTGTTTGTTTTCTTAACTCAAGGATTTTGCATTCTTGAAAAACCAAAAATCCTTCTTAGCCTAGCCACAATACAAGCCAATAAAAGTTCTTGTGATGACAATATGTTTGTGAATGTTTATCATTGTTGAGATGAAAGACAAAGTTAAATAGGATGACATTATGATGGTTGAGAGTTGGAAACACATTCTTATACATTGGTGCATTAAAGTGAAACAATATCTTGATTGAGAATTGGTTCTACATAACTTAGTAAAGCATTCTACCTTGATTGTTGATCCCTTATAAATTATGGCATTTGATTGATTAAATTTTGTTGTGAGCACTATAGTGAAAATCTAACTTGTTTCATATCTTTAGTTGTGTCAAGACAAGCAAGTATTATGAATTTTTCTATGATTATATCAAAATGGTTTATTGTGTTGTAGATAATTTAAATTCAATTGTGTTAAAGCCAGATACCTTTTGCTTGATGACAAGAAAGGTTCTAAGTTTAGTGGAGTCAATATGTTTGATTTTACTATCATTTTAGTATTGAATTATGAACAAAGATCACCTTTGCCTTGACCTTTTACCTTCTAGATCCTAGTTTTCTTTCACTATCCTAAGTGGTTACATCTTGAGTTAATGAGTTAATTTGATCCTTAATCTCCTCTTTTGTGTGCTTAAATCAGTTAGAAGAAAATTCTGTATCAAATTAAAGCTCTGACACATAAGGAAAGTAGGAAGAACAACAAAAACAAATAACCAAAGTAGTGTTGAGTTGTGCATGGGTGCCTCCCGTCAACGGGCACTAAGCACCATTTGGTGTGTTGACTCGCGCCCGAGTGTCCTTAAAGGGCGTTGAGCGCCACCTTTGTTGATGTGGCAGATTCAGTTTATTTAACTCCAAATTGCAAAGAGGTCTGCATCTTTGGATATCCAAACGCGAGATCTATCTTCTAGAGCACCTGAAGGCTGGCTAGGAGCTGTGGGACCACTTTTCCTCCTTCCTTGGGTTTTCCCCTTCTTCTATTTCCACTATTGTTGTAAGCTTGATCTCTCCATGACAATGGAGAGCTAGTTTCATTCTTGTTGGGGATTGATGTAACCACTGCACTCTTATGTAAATTGTCATTGTTCTTAATATATTGATGCTTCTTTCATTGATTGGTAGTATTTTGTTCCTCTCTTAATGCTTGTTGTGAATTAGCTACTCATACCTTGATAATTGGTTTGCTTGGTATTAGGAAATATTATGTGAATCTAGATCTGGAACAAATTATCCAAAGAAAATTGTATCTAGGGATAAAACTAGGACCTTTGGTTGTCTTAGATCTCAATTCTTAATGCGGAAATACTTGTTAGGTTTTATAAGGGATTGAAGTTTAATAAGGAAGTCTAGGCTCTCTTTACCAAGGGACTGAGTTTGAGTAAATTAGAATATTAACATTACCATATTAATGAACAAGACATGATTTTACATGCATAAGAGTGAAGTACGTGAAATCATACTCCAACAATACCAATTCATATCATTTTTAGTCTATTCCATTTCTAAGTGTTTGAGTTACCAAAGTTTATTCTACTATTTATGCATCATATTTACTTTAATTGCATAAAAAAACCCAATTAATGGAATCATTCTTTAGTCTACATTAGTTATCAATTATACACTTTTTTTAAATTACAAGTCTCTTGGGAACGTTATTCGGTCTTATCGGTTTATTACTTGAATGATTTGGTACACTTGTCAAGGTCTCAACAACAACCTATGGACAAAGAACATCAAACCATAGACTATGACCTCTTACTACTCCTCACCACATAATTTCCTTCTCTACCTGAGATTGAGTGATTATTAAAGCATCAGGATAACTTTCAAGGTTGAGTCCCTACATCAATACATTACTCTACTTTGAATAACTATCAAGAATTTCACCTTAGAAACTCTTTTCAAGCCATACTTCAATACATACATAACCTCATCCATAGACCATCATATAACTGAATTTATATTACTAGAAAAACTTTAAAGCGTCAAAACATTTCCATTCATAAGCAACAAAGAAAAGAGAATAGATCAGATATTTACGTGGGGCGCTCAGCGCCAGACTTCTAGTGCGTAACGCAGAACTGCTCGCCAAGCGAGCTAGCCTTGGCGCCCAACGAGAGCATAAATAGAGGGCTTCCCTAGTCTAGCCCAATGAGAATTCTCGCCCAGCCTCTGAAACATACTGTCATTCTTCACTATTTACTCGCCCAATGACCCCAAGTTCGCTCAGCTAGTCTGTAGAATTCTGCAGGCACTCCCCAACCTTAAATTTTCTAACTCCAACTCCTTCACATGCACCTACAACTCCCATTTGTTATTTCAAAAACCTTAATTGAACTCATCCAAGTGTTTATAACTCAATTTAAACTTTATTAGTCTTTGTTTTTCCATGAATTTTTAACTCACTCAAACTAAAACACCATTTTAAAGCACAAAATTCAATCTTACTCATTCCTCATCACAATTTAGTAAACTCAACATCTAAACAAGTCTTAAATACCCTAAAAACACACTTTAAACCTCAGGATTCTTCATTCAACCCTCATCTCAAAATCTCACATATAAAAAACCCTTATTTAGCACCAAATGAGCCTACAACTCTTACCAAATCACTACTCCTTATTTCAACAACATCTCTTTTTGGTTAACTGAGGTTTTATACAAGTTTTAAAAGATCCTAAAATAAATCCCAAATATGAATTATCATACCAAAGTCACTCATCTAGAATTTGACCTACCCAAAACCCTAATTCAGACTAAAAACAACCTTATACAACATTTCCCTCTTCATTACTATAAATTCTATAAAAAATTATACCTCATATAACTCCAGAACACCAACGTTAAAGATTCACACGAGTACCAATTCAAAACCATACATAGCAATATTCATCAATAGAACACATTCACTCATTCATACACAAGCATCACTAAAAAAAATCCTCAATTGATAACATATTCAACAAAGCATAAATTTCACAACCTATTAAACATACATTCATACTTCTTAACTCGAGATTAAAACAATATTAGATTCCCTTACCTAACAGAAGACCAAATTGCTCTAGAAAGCCTAAAACAACTCCAACATATAGAAATTCCTATGTGCTCCTACGAATCATAGAAACACGATCAAAATACACCGTTAGGACCACTGATAAAAAAATAGTCTTTTAGAAAACTCAAACTTCTCATAAGAAATAAAGATAACTAGCATGTAAGGAAAATAAAACTGACCAAAAAAAGAAGTAAAAAACCAATATATTTGAAAAACTGATCGGTTAGACTTGAAGATCTCGTCGCGAGAATCAGTCAAGCGATCTCCGATTTTCAAACAGATGACCAAGAGATGAGAACTCTTATAAAGAAGTAAGAAAACTCTAAATAATTGATTTCTTAGAGATTGTGTATTTTAAAATAATGAAACTCGTTCTTAAAAACTATATATATTAAAATATTTTAATATTAAAATAATCAAGTTATTTTTATACTATTATTTTCTTGATATTTACATTTATATTAACTATCCTAATAGTAATTGTTTAAAAAAGTGGATAATTTATATAGTGCATGTGTATGATATGATAATGGTTGAAGGAAGAATTTCTTTATTATTAAAATAAATCCAATATACAAAAATTATGAAGTTGTTATACATTGTTCATTAAATCATGAATATTTTATATATTGAAAATCACTGTGCAACATAGTTCAATAGTGTATACAATATAGTGTACTAGTTCAACATAATTCAAATAATTTTCATAATGGATATTGAATGCATGAGATGGAAAAATATCTTAAAATTCAAATTACACTTATGCATATAAAGAAAAATTAAATAAGTGTTAGTACAACTTAATTAACTACTCTTGGGATATATTGAAATTGAAAATAATAAAATATCATTTCTACAGATGAAGGAATAATAGTTTTATTCAGGTTCTCATCATTTATTCAACAAATATCAATTCGATAAATATAATGTATTTTAAAGTAAAATTTTTATTCTATGTGATAATATTAATACAGTTAACTCTTTTTATACTCACCGTACATTTACAAGTTAAACATGATAATCAAACTTCGGAGTATTATATTAAACAAAGTGAAATTTGTTGACATTAAAAGTCAATAAACATATATATTTAGAGAAACTCTTATTGAATATAAGTTCATCAATCTAAAATAAATCTGGAATGTACTCTACTAATATTTGAATGATTTCCACATCCATACATGCGTCTTGAATGCTGTGTTTGAGGTATTAAATGGTTTTAATTATTATTATAGCAATTAATTGTTGCTAAGTCATGAAAGAAAATAATTATTTTTTAAATGAACACGTATATCAATGAAAGAGTTAAATTACAATATGTAATAAGACAAATATGTAAAAAGAAAACAAGTATGTCATTTACCAATATTAATGTATTTCATATTAAAAAAATATTGTAATTAATAAAATAGACAAAATAAATTATGCAATATAAAATTATTTAAATAGTAACATTGATAAATGTTTTCTGAAAACATAATAATAAATTTATTTTCTATCATTCTCAATATCTTATTTAATAAAGTATTAAAAATAATAAATTTATACTATAAAAATTAAAAATAGTAAAGACACACCTTATTAATGAATGAGTAAAAGGAACTATAAAATCACACTTTATATAAAAAGGTAAAAAAATTTAAGGGGGTTAAATATGTTTTTAGTCTCTCCAGTATCACTTTATAAAAAAGATAAAGAAACTTAAAGTTAAATATATTTTTAGCCTCTCAAATATCACATTATTTTAGATTTTGTTCCTTTTCCAAAGGTTTATTTATTTTCATTCCTTTAAAAACTCGAGTTTTTATCTTTAAAAAGTAACTACTTTAAATTTAATTTGAGGTGACTAATGATGAGCCACGTCACTTCTACTTTTCTGAAACGTGCCAATCATTGCAGTCCTGCATCTTCACTGGTGGCACTAGCTCCTCATCTACTCCCACAACACCCACCTCACACGCATATTCGTGCAAGAGGTCATCACGACCACCGTCCGTGCCAAACCCTTCTCCGTCTATCATCGCAATGGATCTACATGATCTTGACGGCCGAGGACGTCACCATGGAAGACTTTTGTTGTGCCGTCTGCGACTTTCACTACTTCAGCTTCCCCTGCAAGGTCGGCTATACCCTCGTTATGTCTGGGTTGGAAACTCCGACAATCATGTATTTTACATTATTATTTACCTTTTGTAAAAGAGGGAAAATTAAAAATAATTAGGTCATTGATTTTATACAGCAGTGCAAACCCAAGTATTAATTTAATATCTATTGCATTTCAGTTGTTGCATATCGGTGATTATGGAATTGGAAGATAGTTGAAGCTTGCATTATGTAATATCAGACTATAGTGCTAACCTTTCTTTAGGTACTGGGACTTCAAAGGATAGACCTAAAAATCTTGTTTTGAAAGTCAAAGATCAAACAGCTTGTTCGCTGAGGGCAATTTGATTGAGGGAAATGTGATTGAAATTCATAACAACCTAAATCTGGTTTCTTCAGTTCATGCTCAAACAGCCAGTTGTGTTTTTTTTTCTTATTCTTTTAATAATTTCTCTGAAGAGATTCGAAAGGAAAGAGGAAGGGCGACGTCGATGGTCACGGCACGGCGATCAACGGATCCCTTTTAAAGGAGCCTTGGTATCGGGGCGTGAGAAAGCCAGGGTTTGGTTAAGAACCTTCGATTCTACCGAGGAAGCTGGTCGAGCCTATGACGCTGTCGCACGGACTCCCCTGCCTTCTGATCTCAACGCGCTGCTGTTTGACGATGTCGCTGCCGATGACGATCTCCGTTGCACCGTGCTCTGCCTCTAAACGTGCTGTGATGGTTTTCAATTTCTGAATTTTTTTCACCCTAGATTTCTTCTTATTGTTGCACGAAACAAATTATAATGATGATCAGATGTAAGATTGTGTCAATATAATCTTAGTTCTGTGAGAGGGAGATTCCGTGATTTGGTATATTTTCTCTTTCTAAAATTTTATTTAGGAAGAAATATTGAATGAGAAAAAAAGAAGTAATTATGAATTATGATATCTTTGTTATTGAAAGATTAATGCATGTGTGTATGCATTGTTCCCATATGAATGGAGTTGGAGGATGATGGAGATAAATAAGGGAGGGAGGGAGAGAAACTTCACCTTGAAGATGCAGGAAGGAAGGATACATGGTAAATTGTTAGCTACTTCAGACATAAGACAAAATTTAATGTGGTTGTTTTTTCAGGAATAAAAACTCGAGTTTTCAAAGGATGGAAATAAACAAACATTTCGAAACTTTAGAAGAGGAACGAAATCCAAAATCGTGTGATAAAATACTAAAAATATATTTAATCCAACTTAAAATAATATTTTAAGAACTAAATAAAAGTAAATATTAGCTAAAACTTACTTTTAGAAATTTCACCAACACGATCACTCAATTGTTTTTATATTTATTTTTTATTGTTTATTTAAAAGAGTTAATATGACTCTTCAATTAAATTAACGTTAACATAAGGTGTCAATGTTTGGTGTTATATATTAACAATTAGGAGTTGTCGATAAAAAAATTATGAGTTTTTTTTCTGTTTATAGAATCCATTGTTTTTTTTGTCTTTTCTCCTCTCTTCTACTCCACCTTTTCCCCTTTCTCCCTCTTATAGGATTTCATGATTCATGGCTTATTTTTCAAATTTGGATTGAAGTTGGACGTATTTGTTAATATTGTGTAAAATATTATTTCCTTAAAATTTGAGTTTGTAGAGATGTTCATTATATTTTTTGAGGTGATTCTTTGAAGATGAAAGTCGTAGGTAGATGAAAGTGATTGGTACTTACTCTAACATGTAACACGTTACAAAACTGTATTAAGATTAAATCCACATATGTCATATTAAGTTTTTTATATTTTAAAAATAAAGACTTAATTGAATAAAAAAAATAAAAATAATAATTGTATGAGAAATTTAAATATAGGAGTAAATTATTAATTAAAAGAAAATCTGAATTTCAATACCATTCAAAAATACTATAAATTATTAAAAAGAAGTGTATCCAAGAAATATTAAGAAGAATACGGGCACACAAATCTTTAATCAAATAAAAACACTAGAAGTTAGCTCAAATGCCTGAAGTACATATGTGAAATAAATTTTTATTTTACTATGAATGAATGGTATGATTTTTATTCTTTTTATTTTGGGCTTACAAAACTTTAAATATGATTTTATTAGTGGTAAATCGAAAAAAAACCTTTTATTTTTCAAAAACTGAAATTACTATTTTTTTACTTATTATATTATCCGTGGAAAAAAAATTCAAATAAATAATCCAAAATAAATATTATTTATAAATCATAAAATTAGTTTCAAATTTGTGTTGATTAAACTGTTTTTAGGTCCTTTGAACTTGTTGATCATCTATAAGGTAAGAAAAATTAGAATGTTTTAGTATGTGAATTGAATATTATAAATTGAAATTGATTTATAAGATCTGATATGTTGTTGTGATGAATTAGAATATGATATATTGTTGTGTTGAACAAAGAACATCATTTATAGTTGTGTTGACTAGTATGGTGTGTTTAATTGTTAAATTGAGTTTTGATTTTGCATGAATTATGATGATTAAGAAAACTGAGGAATTGACTACTTGATCAAGTTAGTGTTTCATTTTGAGATTTAGAACTCTTTTTGAACTAAATACTAATAAGGAATACCAATTTAATCATCTAAACATATTCTTAGTTTCCTAAATCACATATTTGAAGTGGTCATTTTCTTATATAGCGTTAAGCGGGACAAATATGATGTTGAGCGCTAGCTTGACATTTTAGGTCAAGAAGCATTTTTAGTTCCAAATCGTTAAGTGTCACTTTTTCTCACTCAACGGATATTTTTACCAATGGTTTGATGTTCAGTGGTGATATTGCATCATTGAGTGTTGCCTTCCACTACAAGTCTGAAACCAATTTAAGTCCAGCTCGTTGAGCAACAAAATATGCGATGTAAAATTTTATACATGATTTAGTCTATTCTATGTTTTAAAATGTTATAATGAAATTTATTTTCCTTTTGAACTCTAACTTACCCTTCCTTTGTTTCTTTCTGTGTTGTTTCTTTTTATTACAATTATCGTCTATTTGATGTGAACAGAGGATTAGTCAAGTGTAGATATGCCATGAATGGAGGCACAGGAAGTTGTTGAATGATCTCTTATGTTTAAGTTCATAGGTTCTTGTATAATTTATCTTTCGGAAAGACTTACTTTAGTACTCTGTAACCTTTTACATATATTATGTTGGCATAATTATTACTTTGGATAAATATTAATATTTTGTATGTTGTGTACCTATATGTTGTGAATTATCATTTGTGTTAGAATTTCTTGTTCAAGAGTTGGGTCTGTTAGTGATGAAGTTGAGGTATGATCTGATGGTATCTATCCCAACTTTGGGTTTAATTAAGACATCTTCAATCTATGCTAGATGTTCAATATTGGTAGAGGGACTTACTTTAAAAGTTCACCCATTTTGCCTACCTCTGCAAAGGTTATATGTGATCTTAGGGATGGATTGGTTATCTGCCAATCGTATTTTTATTGATTGCAACCAGAAGAAGTTGTTGTTTCCAAGTTTCAAAATCTCGAGTTATTATTGTCTAATCAAGTTGTTAAGGAGGTTAAAGAGGGGTTTCAGTGTTTTGTTATCCTTACTCATCTGATTATTGAGGAAGGTGATGGGAATATTGAGATTCCTTTAGTAAAGGAGTTTGCATATGTCTTTCTTAATGAAGTGCTAGGATTGTTTCCTAGAAGAGAAGTGGAGTTTTAAATTGATTTGGTGTTTGGAGTGAGATTAATATCAATAGCTCCTTATAGTATGACTCTAGTTGAGTTAGCCGAGTTAAAGAAACAAATAGAATAATTGTTAGAGAAGAAGTTTATTAACCCAGTGTGTCGCTGTGGGGAGCACAAGTTCTGTTGGTAAAGAATAAGGATGGTAGCTCAAGATTATGTTTGGGCTACCAACAGTTAAACAAGTTGACCATCAAGAATAAGTACCATTTGTCGATGATAGATGATCTCAAGATCAGTGGCATGATGCATAACGAAGAATGCTCTTTTTTGGAAATTAATATGAGGATGTTTATAGCCAAGCTAACACAATTGTATATAAAGGAGATTGTAAGGTTACATGGAGTGCCTTCGACTATTGTGTCAGATAGAGATCCTAGGTTTACTTCTAGATTTTAGTAAATGTTACAACAATCCTTAGGTAACAGGTTGAAGATGGGCAATCAAAATGAATGATTCAGTCACTTGAGAATTTATTGAGAGCATGTGTACTGGATCATTTAGGTGAATGGAATGAAGTTTTGCCCTTGGTAAAGTTTACCTAAAATAATAATCACCATACTAGCATCGAGATGACTCTATATGAAGCTTTGTATGACAGAAGGTGCAAAACTACTTTATATTGGTATTAGGATGGTGAGATAGCGTGGGTAGGATTTGAGTTATTGAAGTAAATCACCAAAAAGGGTGAGAAAGATACAAGAAAGGAAGACGGCATCATAAAGTTGACAAAAGTATTATGCTGATAAGAGGAGATCATGTTTTCTTTAGAGTAACCCCAACCACTGGTGTGGGGAGGGCTATTCATTCGAGAAAACTTTCTCTTAGGTTCATTGGTCCATATAAGATTTTGAGAAGAATTAGATTAATAGCTTATGAGATCGCCCTGCCTATTCAGTTGACTAACCTTTATCCAGTTTTTCATGTCTCTCAGTTGAGAAAGTATATATTTGATCATTCTCATGTGTTGGAGGTAGAGAAGTTACAAGTAATAAAAAATCTCTCTTTGGAGATATTACTTGTAAGTATAAAAGATCATAAGACAAAACAACTTAGAGAAAAAACTATCTATCCAGTTAAGGTAGTTTAAGATAGGAGAATAAATAAATCTACTTTGGAATTAGATGAGGAATTAAATATGTAGTTAAATATTCACAACAAAAAAAATGACTTAATTTAAAATAAGAATTAAATACATAGTTAATCTTTAAGGAAAAAATTACATATTCATAAAATTATAGAAATTAAAATTAAATTTAATTATAATGATTTTGAATTTAATCAAATATATTTATTTTTTATTTTATTTTAATTTGTCTAAAAAATTTAAAAATATTTATAATTTTTATTTTGTATAATTGAATATTTTAATTTAAAATAATCTAATTAGATTATTTTGTTAAATTGTGATTAAAATCATGTTTGCACATGTATGGGGTTAGTTTGTAATATTTTTAAATTTTTCTTTTAAAATTTTTTTCATTGGTTTTTTAAATTTTTTAGTCACTTGTTGTCACGTGTATATGTATTCAATTTATTTCTTAAATTTTCAGATTTGTTTGAATTTTCTGAACAAATTAGAGAATAATAAATGTAATTAAGTCAATATATTTACAATTTTATAAAATTAGTTAGCTCATCTTGAAAATTAAGACAAGAAAGAAAAAAAAGAACCATTTTGGAAGAAGATAAGGAAAGTCACATTTTAACCTTTGGAAATTAATTCATGGTTAATTTCTTCACAAACATATGTTGTTGCTCTGAGTGTTGTTGAGGATCAGGATAAGCTTTCCCTGTTTCCATGGCCGCACCTTCGCTTTCCTCCGCTCTCAATTCCCTCTCCCTCTCCACCTCTTCCCGCTTCTCTCTCCTCCCTTCGCCGCCGCACACCGTCTCCCTCCTCTTCGCCAAACCCCAACACCACCCCTCCCTCCTCTGCGCCAAATGCAAACCCTCCGATGACATCGACACCTCCTTCTTCGACAACGTCAACCCATTGGAAGACATTGACTTCAACCCCCCGGAGCCCCCGGAGGGATTTGTCGCCCCTCCCTCCTTCGACGATGGCCCCCTCGAGACGGAGGACGAGATCGCCGCAGCCTACGAGGAGCTCTACGGCCCCGCCTTCAGCGGCGTCTCCGTGCTCGGGAACGACGTCTTCGAAACGGACGCCCTGGTGAAGCAGGACACGGGGTTCGGGTCCGGCACGAAGAAGGAGAAGGTCCGTGACGGGTTCGAAGAGAGGGTGGTCCAGGTGAGGAGGGTGACGAAGGTTGTTAAGGGAGGGAAGCAGTTGCGCTTCAGAGCTGTCGTCATTGTCGGCGACAAGAAGGGCCAAGTCGGCGTCGGAGTTGGCAAAGCCAAGGAAGTCGTCGCCGCCGTTCAGAAGTCGGCCTCCAATGCCAGGAGGAACATCGTGAAGGTGCCAATGACTAAGTACTCCACTTTTCCCCACAGGTACTTTCTCGACCTTACCTTACCCTACACTGTATTTCTAAACTGTTTGTTTGTTTTGGTCACCCATTTATGCTGTTATGATAATCTGCAAGTGTCTTTTGAATCCAAGATTGAATCGATGAGGTTTTTTACAATTAATTATGCAAACAAAAATGAAATTAACTTTGCATATGTATGAGTTAAAAGTAAAAATTTGGGTTAGTCCCAGGTGTGCGGACACGTATATTAGCCTTAACTTCAGCTTTTGATGAAGTGTTCTAAACCAATCAGTTTTGTTGGGATTCTTAATATTGCAAAAAAATGTAGACAAATGCGGCAGATGCTATCGCAACTGCACTTGCATAGTAGTCTCGAAGATGCCAAAAATGTTGATGTTGTGTCCAAAATCAAGAACATGGGAGGTTTTCTAAAGCCCTTGAAATGTCTGTTTTTGGTTCTAGTCCTGCCTCTTGGTTTAGACTCCCACGTTATACAAAATTAGACAAGCTGATTAACATATAAGTGAGAATCGTTTTGACGGTGGTTTAGAGGCATAGTATTATGATCACTCTATCAGTTTCTTCCTGATAGAGTTGGAGTTTAACTTAGAGTAGAAGTATGTCATTGGCTCTGATATCTGGATTGATTGACTTCAGGGCTTTTTATGAGAGAATGATTATTATTTGTTTCTAGATAGCTTGTACTTAATTTTGTGTTGTTTGTTTTTCCAGATCTGATGGAGATTATGGAGCAGCGAAGGTGATGCTTAGACCTGCTTCTCCCGGTACTGGAGTTATTGCAGGTGGGGCTGTGAGAATTGTTCTTGAAATGGCGGGAGTTGAGAATGCTTTGGGAAAGCAACTAGGGAGTAATAATGCACTCAACAATGCCAGAGCAACCGTTATTGCTGTGCAGAAAATGAAGCAGTTTCGAGAGGTTGCTGAGGAGCGTGGTATTCCCATGGAAGAATTATGGAAGTAATGGATTTCAATCTTTGTGAAGCCGATGTAACTTCTAGATTTCAATCTTTGTGATATAGAGCTGGTCATAGTTCTTGTCAAGGAAGTGAAACACTGTTCAATTTTTTTAATGTCTTCTGAAAATGAATAGTTTCTTCAAAAAAGAGCTACTCGTTCTGATTGATTAATATATTCTTTACCTTCTGCCTGTTTGATTTGTCCAACTTATGGTTGGCTTCACCCTGGTTGAGGACTTCGATTGTTCTTCTCAGGGTTCAAAGCTTGAAAAGATTACATGCTTATGTTCTGGATACAACTAATGCAATTAAATTGATGAGATAAAGAAAAATTAATTACTTCTGGGAGTAAAATAAACGTCTATATATGACTAATGATAAACACAGTCCATGTCATCTGCAAAATTACGTTTTGTTTACACGTGTTGTATACATATATCTGTATATTAAGATTTTTCAAGCAAATTATAGTTCTATGCTTCTGAATTGACGATAATGTTCCTAATGTATTTATTCCGATGATTATTTCGCACATATAAGGTGTAGTTAGTGCCTTAGCTTTTAAAGGTACAGTCGATGTAGCGATGTTAGAAGATATGGATACTTGCTACAATTTCGGTCATTTATTGGAATGAGATTCTATCTCCAGGCACTACAATTTCAGTCATTCATACAAGATATATTTGGAAAGACCAACACATGTGTGATATATTATGAAGACTAAAAATATATTTGGAAAGATCAAGTCATATCCTTATAGTTGATTAAGGTGATCATACTTTGAATTCAGTGCCTGGCGAGAGATAAACAAGCACACAATATTTCTCAGGGTTTGCATAAAAAATCTACGACAGAAGTCTAATTTGCCAAGAAATAATAAAATCATCACAAAAAAAAGGGAATCTATACAACTTGCAACGTACAAGACTACAGGGTATCCTGCAGCAAAATCCACAAAGGAAAAAAAAAAAGAAAAAAAGAAGAATGGAACAAAATTTAGCTATCAGACAACAACATAAACGGTGTCCTCATTAGACCACAACAGCATATCGAACGAAAGAAACTCACTTCTAGTGAAATTTCCCCAGCTGATGCATCTGTTTCATCGTATCATTAAGAAGAAACACAGGGAGAGGGAAGGGAAACAAGAGTAGCTGACAGAAGATATACCTTTCAGCTAATACGTTTCTCTTAAGAAATCTGGAACATTTAGTTGCCGATCAGTTTACCATGAAAGATTTCAACCGAAGTTTCCCTACAAAATTCAAGAAAATGTCCTCGGAAATGCTCCCAGTCTCGAGCAATATTTTAAGAAATAATCATTTGCTCTTTAGGTTCTCTGAATGGTCCTTATGCTCTAATCCCATCTCACGCATTTGATGTTCGACAGAAACTAAACCAGTTTCTGCAAGAAACCTGCAGAAAAAATTATCAAGTACTGCATATAAAAAATTCATCAGAGAAAGTTGTAAACAACTGACCAATAATAAGATGTCAAAAGAAAACCGATGCTTTTCACGACTTTACTTAAACATATGCTATCATGATACAACATGCATTTCCCTTTTATTTTCACTTTTGCAATCCTCCCCAAGAATGGAGCAAAACCACCTACAGAATCACAGTACACTAACTAATCATACACGCACATTCGTTCCTTTCGATGCTATATCACTCTGAAAAAACTAAATTTGATCCATGAATTATAACATCATCGATCCATCACAACATTTTGCACAGCCATATGGAGTGCCAGCGCCAGACACACTTATATAAAAGAAAACACGCACATACAGAAGTGAAAAGCTTAACTCATACATCAAGCACAAAAATTGGCCTTACCAACTACAATAACAACACTTCCAAATTATGTCATTTCGGAAATCACATTAGGGCCTAGTTGATAAAAGTTTAATTTAGAGTTCATAGGGATGCAAACTATGTAGGAATCGTGACGACGGATAAAATCTCAATTCAAATTTGAAAGCAATACAATTCACAAACAGGGAAGAATGAAAGTACCAGCTGAGAAGGAAAAATAGGGTGACGCAAATTAGAACTAAGAATGCAACATGGAACATCAACCATGAATCACTGGAAGAGAATGCCAAGGCCAGCATAACAGCAAGACAGACACCCAACATTAGAAAAGTCGACTTTAAAGTAATCCATGTAGGACCCTGAATTAAAAAAGCAACAGCAACACCAAAAATCACACAAATCTAGTGAAAAAAAGAGTATAAAATTAAAAACAGAAGTGATCCTAGAGTGAAAATACGAACGTTAACACCAGGAGCTAGTGCTCCAAGCAGAACTGCTTTGGCTGATGATACATCTCCAGTATCTGCTTCTGCGTGCTGATGTTCCATCCTCAAACGCAAAATTGTAATAAGTTGGTTAGGGTTTCTTCTGCCGTTGAATCAAATCCCAATTTCCCGATAATCTCTGATTCTACCAGTTTTAGCCTTTTAGATTTAAAAAGAAAAGGAAAAATATTTTGACGCGTAAAATTGATTGGGCTTTCAACGATGACCCAAATTTTTGGGCTTCTCACTTCGGCATTTTGAGTTTTGTGCTTCAGAGAAGGGAAATTCTTCCTATACTGAAAATCAAATTACTCACTCTTTGTTCTAAAAAGAGTTATTTCAAGAGTAAAAATATTGAATTACAGATGTTCTTTACATTTTGAATTATTCATTCTGAAAAAAAGGAAGAGACTTGATTTTTTTGGAATATATAAATCTTGACTTTCAAAGAACAGAAAGGTTGGAAAAGGAAAGAAAAAAAAGCTAAGTTTTAGTATATTTGGAAACAGCTGAAATGATGTCTGTTTTTCTTTTTCTGAAGAAATATTCCATTTGTTTTCGTAAGCATATTCTAAAATAAATTAAAGTAAACTTCAATTTTAATAGTTAGGTTAATCTAAATCCTTTACAAGTTTAGTGTTATTTCGGGGTACTTTCAAGAAAGGTTACATGCATTTTTTTTTTCAAATAGTTTTTGCAGTTCCTTATAGCTAAAATTAGGAAAAGGAAAAGACATTAACAATAAAAAATAATTTCCATGATTATTTAATTACAAATGGTCAAGTTGGGTAATTTTATTGGTTTTTAAATGATTATCTAAAAGTTATTCTAAAATTTAAAATTAAAATTCGTATCCATAGTTTGTTCTAATTAACTTTTATTATCTGAATTATTGAAATGAAACTCTGTTCGTGAATAAAAAATTAGATTAACTTCTATCTTTTTTATTAGTTTATTTTGGGTGGGAAGAAACGAGGTAAGATCTTATACCGACTTTCACAATATTTTTTAAAAGTGATAGATTAACGTAATGTAATTAGAAGCAAAAGCTGACTAAAAGATGTGCCTGTTTTATTGATAGATTTGTTTGTTGGTAATATATATTTTATTTATCAACAAATTTTACTGATTAAAATTTATAGTTAATAAAATATATATTATTAAAATATTTATGAACGTATTATTTATTAATAATAAATTTGTTAATAAAATTTACAGATGTAAAATTCGTTGTTGATGGACAAATGTATTTTTGTCGGTAAAATTCCATAGTTAGTTCCATAAATTTTTGTAGTGTTATCTTTACAAAATTAAATATCAAACTTTTTTAACCTTACAAAAATAATATAAATTATGACAGTTATTTATATATAATGTGACAATTTTAAACCACTATTGATTGCATTGTATAAAGTAGTATATTCTTGGTGTAAATTACGGTAGTTGAAACTTATTGTAATTTTCTAATTACAAATAAATTCTAATGAAAATAACGACACATAAAAATGTCACTGTTGACATTATATTACGATGATTATATCATTATTACAAATAATTTATTATTTATTATTATCTATTTATATTTATAATCTTATAATTTAATAAAATCTTTTTTTAATAATGTTAATTTTGAAACATTCTAAAAATACAGTATAAACCATACCATAAAATATTCACATATTAACAATATTACAGTTCAGTTTTGAAAACAAAAAATGGTACGTTGATGACCGAACGACCTTACAAAAATACTACAAGATTTAACGTTTACAAAACTAACTACCAGACCGAACGGTTTCAAACTAAACTTACACTGAACGATTATACAAAATAGAATTCATCCTAATGACCGAACAATCCTATGACTCAGCTTTCACTTCTACAGCTTCCAGAGCCTCTTCCAACAACTCTTCCCCTTTTGTTCACATCCACAGGATGATCATTACAACAGGACAAATCCAACCGAACAGACAAGACGGAAATAGGATAAACTTATGTAATTTAATTAATTCAATAAAACATATATTTCACATAAATTTGATATACATCAATAAGGAAATCATACAATCATTCAATCATACATTTCCAACCGAAATTATATGCTAAAACATGCAATGACCGATCACTTGACTCTGACTGTTCGAACTGTATGAATTCTGTGTAGCTATGACGTTTTTGCACCCGGGTCATGTAATAGCTGGGATAGTCCCAACAGCTACCACCCAAGGTTAGTCCGTTCCACCCAAGTTCACCTTATGGTTTAGGACCTCCTGCCATTCCCACACATGAGTTACTCTCTACGTGAGAATGAACAATTACGGAATATCAAGATAAACGCCAGCTAAGCTTTGTCCACATTCATACTCTACCATTCAATAACCACTCATTAGATATTCCTCCTTGGAATACTCTTTCATTTTCATACCATTCCATTCATATACCATAATACAATCAAACCGAACCAAACCAAACAATAACATCCACCCCATAGACAAGAACAAACATTTTGAATACTTTCTAGACTAACACAGTTGAACACTTAGTATAAGACCGAGCACTACTGAGACCGGACACTTGGTTCAAGACCGAGCACTACTAAGATTAACTAAAAATGAAGGAATATATATATATATATATACACACACACACACAATTACACAACATTTTATTTTTTATGAAGGATAAAGATAACATCTACGACTTTAAGTATTATATAATACATTATCTAAACTGTTTATGAAACATAAAGAGAAACTATACTTAGACCGAACACTTACTTGCAAGCACACTAAGAGAAAACCGATCGATCATTAACTAAAATTCTCCACATAAGAAGAAATCTAGTCCAGACCAAATAACCTAGGATAAACCGAACGATCAATAATGACTCTCGGTAACAACACAGAATTACACAGAATACTGTAAACTCAAAATCAAACCCTACACCAACCCAATTCATATTATTCATAAATCATCCACTCATATAAACAAACATGTAATAACACCTGTACTTCATATTCATCAAATGATCAAACAAACATACAACCATTCATAATAAAGAACCATAATCAAATTATATAAGCTCCCCTTACCTCTAAACGTAGACGAACGCTCAATGATGCAGTATGTGGCTCACCACTACCAGAAATCTTAGAATTCTACAGTCATGCTTTATGAAACTAACCAACAAAAGACCATAAATACTCAGAATGAGATGATAAACTCATGCAACCAGAATATGAGTTTGCATGTGACAGAAAAACGAACGGTCTAAGAAGAGAAGTACTCACTCGTTTAAACCACAACTTGATTGGTTTAAATGATAGCCCTTGACGCCGGGAGAGTTCAAACGATGCCTGATTGGTGATCGGAATAAGAAAAAGATGATGATTCTTAGAGAGAAGGTGGAGGAAATCTAGAGAGAAGGAGGAGAAAATGAGATTCAACAATTTGGAGAAGAAGGTGCACGCAAAAAGTGGCACCAAATTTCAAAATTTCAACTTATATACCTCCTGCTAAAACCGATCGGTCCACTCTTCTGCAGCTACTTGTCTTCCACTTTCTGAAAATCTGAACCCTTTTTATTGACACCTAGCTTCCACTACTTGGGATTTTTAATGGGTTATGACATATTCAATTTCAATATTTATTAAAATAAATCAAGATAATAATATAATAAACTTATGTAAATTTTTAAGTAAACTAAATCAACTAAATTATCATCACATTGCCTATTCAACTTATTAATCCTTAATAACTTCATTCAAAACAGATTGAAATTATAGCCACCATACTCGATATCCATTTATCCTTTCATATTTAAAATTGACCCTTTTAGTCCTTGTAATTTGAAGAAAAAAAAAACTTCTTCTAGTCTTTCCCCTTAATATGAGTTATTTACATAACAATCTACTTCGATTTTGCATTGTAATAATCAGCCTAAAGATAAGAAATTTGCTACTTTCTATGGCTGACAAGAGGAAACTGGAAACATGCCAGTCAAAACAAAATATCAAGCACGTTGTCAAATTTAAATAACCATGAATGGATAACATCCTCCACAGAAGTTCAGACCTCTTGCTGGTTTGTCTCCTAGGTCCTAATATATGTGCACATATTCGTTCTAGGATTCAACCGTATTTTCAGTTCTTCAGCAAATTTCCTCTAGAATTTACATTTTTAGGATTTTCAACAAAAATAAGACCTACCCAGGGGATTACATCATTTTCTCCTTTTTTAACTTCAGATATCTTTACTTGTAAAAAGAAGCCAAAATTATGTGGCAATGTTGTTTTGCAATTCTTAATCATGTTTGGCTGGTATTCAAAACTAGAATTTTCAAGGTAATTTCTTCTTCTACAAAGATGTTTTTGTTAGTCAAGCATAAATAATGGCCTTCCATGCTACTGACCAAATATCTTAGTTTCTAGGTGTTTCCTTTTGTTATTTTTGACCAAATCTCTTACTTTCTAGGTGTTTCCTTTTGTTAACTTGAAAAATTAACGTTAGGGATTTTGTGTTTCATCCAAGTTCATACGTTTACTTGGGCTGCCAAAGAAAATTTCTAAGTCTACCTTCTCATTGTTGAAGATTACCTTATTCCTTTGTTTCCAAACTTCTCCTATGATTGCTAACCACATTCTTTTCAATATGACGTTTTGCTTATTATTCAGATTAACGGTATGAAAATGTTGTAGGTTGATTATGATTCATCAAGATCACTCTCATCCATCTATCACACATTTTCCTTACCCTTTGAGAAATCCTACATGCAAAGAAAAAGGTAACCACACTTTCCTCATGAACTAAGCATAGGTCACACAAATTATTTTGTAAGTGGACATTCTTTACAAGTAACTTATCCTTTGTGGGTAGCTTATCTAGAAGAACCCTCCAACCTAAATAAAATGTCTTGGAGAATACCTTAGCACCACATAGCATTCTAAATTCACCGCACTCTTCACCTTAGGTTGCCTTGCAAAATATTGTAGGCAGGGTTAACAGAAAATGAATCATGTCCCCCTTCCATACTTAGGTATCAGGGCTTCCTTTCTTAAATCTCTATCATTAATAATTTGAAGAAGGTTTATCTCCTAATATGTTTCCTATGCAAATCTATTTCTCTTCCATGTTAGGTTCCATATCCAGGTACTTTAAACGCACCCTTATCTTCCCAAGAGCTTTATCCTTATAGTTGGAGATCATATATAGTCTAGGAAACCTTTGGTGTAGCGGTTTAACCCCTAACCAATAGTCCTCCCAAAACTTTACTTTATTCCCTTTTATTATGCTCCAATAAATATACTTATGGAACAAAGTGCTATGCTTAACATTTCCACAAACTTTTCTTAAATCTTTCCACCACCACTAGATGTGTTATTTTTGAACAAGTTTCTCCTAAGACTTTAACTCGGGTATCTATTTTCACACTCCTTGCTCCTAATCTCCATTTCCATTTAGTTAAGAAGGATATATTGAAGTTTTCGATGTCACCCCGTCATCTTTAGGTTTAAATAAGTTATCTTACATGATACCAGCTATATTTCTATCATCGGAATCCCAATTCCATAGAAAGTTTCTTTGAATTTTTGTGATTTTAATTTGAGTTTTGAAGAATGATAGAAAATATAATGATAAAGCTGAGATTACAAATTTTATGAGACAAAATTGACCGTGAATACTACTAAGTCAACAAAAATGGTACCAATGAAACAAGAGTTCATTTATATAAAGGAGGATTAAGAGCAGCTCAAATTTGAAATTATAATATGACAATGAATTTATAAAAAAAATTTGTACTTAATTTTTTCATTTTTATTAAACGTGAAAAATTAGATTCACATTTAACTTTTTAACATGGAGTTGAAGGTCACAACATTTTTTTTAATACATTTGAATTTGTATGTTTCTTTTTTTTCAAAGAAAAAGATTTTTTTTTTGAAGTTGAGCAAACAAAATATTTTAAGGTGATTATTATAGGAGTGAACAAACCTATAATTTCAAGTGCAACAATCTGTTACTGTTAGCACTGTCCGCTGTAATATTATTACATTTTATAAACGTCTAATTATTGTGTACATTATCTTTTACTATTTCTATTCGTGACATTTGTAAATAACGTTGGACAGACTTAATGTCTAATAAACACATTTCTAATTATAGTATCTGAAAAGGATCATCATTGTTATTAGTTAGATAAACATGTTCCTTTGCATTTATAGCATATTCGTGACGCATGACACATGCACTTGATTCTGTATCTGGCATAAGGTGATAAAATGGAAGGCAGAAGAGAAAAAGAAGGAGGAAGAAACGGGCATAACAGAAAATTAGGTTAACTGACAGGTAAGAGAGCCACGAAAGTGTATACCCTACAAACCCTATCCTATTTTAACCCTACAAGGTAACTACCTAGGCAAGAGTTTTGTCCTATATCCTCTTGCTCCCCTCCTAGAGCAGGAAGGGCAGGGATAAAGGCATTCTCAGAGCCTTTGATTTTCTCTTTTTGTTTTCCCATTCCAATAAGAACCAACACAGAAACTCATCAGCTACCTTAGCATACCCTTCTGAAATGAAGTGCAAGGTGTGGCTGTGTTTGGTGGTCTTGGCCATGGCATTGGCCATGGTGGCTGAAGCTTCCAAAGTTCATGAATTTGGCTTCCCTGGAGTTGGTATGGATCTCGTTGGAGACGACAATGAGATGCTGCTAGATTCTGAGTCAAACCGTCGCACACTGAATTCACGAGCACAATACATTAGCTATGGTGCTCTCAATGCCAACCAGATCCCATGTGGTAACCGCGGATCCTCCTACTACAATTGCCAGGACAGGACTCGTGCCAACCCTTACACTCGTGGTTGCTCCCAAATCACGCATTGTGCTAGAGACACCAGTTAAATCAAACCCACACACCAACATATACTAATATATAACTAATAATAATATATATCTATCTATTATCTACGATAATGTCATAATAAATTATGTGTCTGGCTTTTGTTCTATTCTTCAATGACTATAGGTCTCCATTTTCGACACCTTATATTGTATTTTCCAGGGAGTTTGATCATGTAATTCTGAGTGTCTGCGATCGATGATATTCTAACGTCGATGGTAATGGAATGATGTGATTGGTTCCTCTCTCTATATGTATTCTTGCTATGCAACTTGTGTAATCTCTTCTTTCAAAAATGGACGTATAAAAATAATCTTAAACACACGTAAAATTGGACAATGTAGCATGAAATTGACGTTGTTAAAGATTTCTGCATTACAACTTTAAATAAAAAATATTCTTTCACGCATCTAAATTTTTTATATTTATTTATGACTATCCTTTATTTTTTTTTACTCTATTTTTTCTTTAAAAAAAATACAAAAACTTAATTTTTTATAATTATTTCATCAGTGTGAAATGATTTGTAAAAGTATTACTCTTTTTAATTTCGTGGTTTCTGTAACAATAGTGCAAGTTCAGCCTGGGTAGACTTCTCCTTAATCACTTTGAAAAAATATTGCGCTGTAGATTAAAATTAATTTGTGTATATATTAAAATGAGTTTTATGAAAAGGATTAATGATTTTAACTTTTCTTAAAAATTGGTTTTAAGTTATTCATTAATTAAATTTACACTAGTAAAGTACAAGGAAACGACACCGATTATTTTTGTTTATACGTAGCGATTCTTGAACCAAGGTATATACAGGCGAGGTAAAAAGAGATAGCCTTTTTGCCTCGGTTCTGAACCGAGACAGTATGTGAGAGTCTTTTGCCTCGATTGGTTTCGAATTGACACGGTAAATATATTTTTTTATTTTTTATTTATAAAATTCAAACTTTTGCCTTTCAAAATCATTTTTTTTTTCTTTTTTATCTGCAACAACGAAGCTGACGACGAAACAACGTGACGAACGGTCAAAGGCGGCGACAAACGGTCGAAGGCAACAACGAACGACCGAAGACGGTGATGAACAGCCAGTGGCGACAACGAATGACCAATGAAGACAACACAACAAACAACGTAGTTTGCGCGAGAGAAGTAGAGGCAACAACTTGGAACAATGGTTAAAATTTGTTATCATGGCGGCCACTGGTGAAGGTAGCAGCGACGACCAATGGTGGAGGTAGCGGCGATGACCAGTGGTGGAGGTAGCGACGATGGCCAGTGTTGGAGGTAGCAGCGATGACCAGTGGTGAAGGCAACGCCGTCGACCAGTGGTGGAGGCAACGACGACAGATCTACAAGTTATTCGTGCGAGATGTGAAGCAGGAATTCGCAGGTGAGTCTACGGTTGAGTTTGTTTAGTGCGAGTTGAGGATGATGGTGATGAGAAGCTTGTGGAAGAGGAGAATGAAAGGGAAGAATGAAAGGGGAGAAGGAAACAGGAAAATGAAAGGGGAGAAGGAAACAAGAAAATGAAAGGAGAGAATGAAAGGTCTGAATTTTAAAAATTGAAGAAGCTATTAATAAGATTCTACTGCCTCGGTTCTAAAGACAATCGAGGCGTAAACCTTTAAGAAAACAATTCAAAATAAAATTATAAATAGAAAAATTTTAAAATATTTCTCATTATAGGCATCGGTTCGCGGTTAAACCGAGGTATAAAGACTTTATGACATCGGTTCAAATGGAACCGAGGCAGTAGAGGTTGACAAAATGGATTTGAAACCTTCAAATACAGAGGTTGCCATCTTTTGGAAGGATATACTGCCTTGGTTCTGCACAGAATCGAGGTAGTAGACATATTTTGAAAACGTTGGCAAGTGAAAAGACTAATTTGTAGAGGGAAAGCAGGGTTTTTTTGTCTCAGTTGGTTAGAGAACCGAAGCAGTATACCCTTTAGGCATCAGTTACAATTGAACCGAGGCATATAATTTCGCAAAAATTAGGAAATTGCCACCGCATTTTGATACGCTTCAGTTTTTTTTTAAATCGAAGCGTAATGTGCGAGTTAAAAACGTACGAAACAATTTTGATTTATTATTTGAAACTGTAAAGTAATATATATATATATATATATATATATATATATATATATATATATATATATATATATCATAATTCTATATTAAATAAATTATAATAATACTTAAATTATAGGCAACATCATATTTAATTGCTTTAATCACTTCAGACATTCCTATTTCTCTCGTATTGTAAATGCTCTTTGTTAACTCTCTAAATTTACCTCTTTTTCTAGTCTTAGAAGTTTATTTTAGTGCATTTTAGTCTTTTATTTTCTAAAATTAAGATAGTTTAGTGTAATTAGGGTAAAAATAGGTTTTAAATAAAAATATTGTTAATTTGCTCTTTTTAGTTAAATAAATAGGTTATCTTGTATTTTAGAAAAATTCAGAAAATAAAAATAAGAATTCTTTTGTTGGTTTAGAATTTTATTTTTTTCCTTTTGCTGTATAATTCTTCATTTTCTTTCTTTTTGCAGGATTAGCCTTTGGAAAAATGGGCCAGATTAAGTAAATAAAAGCTGTAGAGGTTGATTTAATTTCATAAATTAAGCCCTGGAACACTACTGCTTGGTTAGACTTTGGGTAAGTGAAACTGGACCGAAGTTCATAATTGGGCTCAAGTGATGCGGTGCGTTTTGGAGAAGCAGTCGCCTTAGGGGTTTCTTCCCTTCGTTTTCATTTGAAGAAAGAACCCAAGAGGAACCCTCGAGTTAGGGTTCTTGGGCGAGACAGGAAAAGAAGAGCGAAGCAAGTTGAAGCTGGAGCACGTCCTGCCCAGACCTGACCGGAGTTGACCGGCGGGACAGTGGAAGATAATCAGAGGTGCCACGTGGAGAGGATCAAACGGCTAGAAAGAAGATGAAGATTGGCCGTCTATTATAAAGAACTTCTATTGCAAGGTTCTCCTCCCATTTTTTCTTTCGTTTTCCGACCCTATATAAAGGGGTTTTCTTCATGTAAATAGACATGGGTGGTGGGTGACAGGCACCATTCTTAGCACTAGAGAGACTTTGAGAGCGAGTAGTTAAGGTTCATGTGCTTTGCGTAGAGTAGATTCAGATTCTTGAACTTTTGATCGAGACTCACAGTGGTGACAACCTGTGAGCATCTTAGCATTGCTTTTACGGTAACAATTTCTTGTACTTTTCATTTTACATTTAATAAAATTTCTATTTCTGCTTGGTTTTCTTATTGCGATGATGTTCTCTGCTTCCATTTGATTTTTTTTGATGTTTAATTGATTCTAGAGTTTACTTTCGTTGTAATTTTGTTTTATTGCATTTGATAGTTGAATATAAATTGCAATTTTAGGTTCTGATATGTGATTTCAAGTTTAGGGTTAGTATTTGGTTCTTACATTCTGATATTGAAATTTGATTTCCATTTTTTAAATTTTGGCAGTTCTCATTATGTGTTTCATGCATTGTGAACTTTTATTTTTTCTGTATTGATAATTATATTTCCAAATCATGTCCATTAATCCATTTTTCTATTTCATACATTCATGTTCACATTCATTCCACATTTAGGATTTGTTTTAGCTTTGGATTTCTAAATTCAGTTTTGCTTCTGGTTTCTTTTGTATAGTTGCCTATTACAGCCTTAGTTTTAGATCAACTCTGATGCATTAATTCTCATATTAGATTAGCTTCTTTTCATGTTTTAGTTAGCTTAGAATGTTAATTTTTGTCTTTTATTTCATTTCATTTTATATTTCTTTCTTTCTTTTAAACCGTTTGTAGATCAGATTGTCTTTTTAGTTTCAAGCCATTCTTTCATTTCTTTTCCCACCTAGTTTTAGATAGTTTTAGTAAATAAATAAAATAGGTTTTAATTCTATAATTTCTAAATTTAATAAAAACCAAGTCCTTAGATTAGATCCTAGGTTGCCCCTATACTACATTAGTGGGAAATTTAAGTTTGTTGAGATTTTATGCCACAAAAATCCTTTCAACACTCTTAATTAGATCCCTTATTGTGAAAATTAAATCAATTTAGACCTCGTCGTTAGTTCCATACTAACATAGTTAAAAGAGGTGACACGTGTCAATTCGTGGTTTTTTGAATTTTTTAATTATTATTATTTTCATTTTTTTAGTTTTTAAAGAAAATAAACAAAAAAAATTGACATGTGTCAAACTAATATTGTGTCACGTGGCAATGACAGTGTGACATGGCACTAATAGTGTCACGTGTCATTGTAACATCCAAAAATATAGTTGTAAACTATATTTAAGAATACTTACATTTAAAATAAAATAGAACGATTATAGGAAATAAAATTAACTTACAGTTATCCTAAAATAACCATAAATTTAAAACTTACTAAAATCGTACATTGAATACAAACCATAAGAGCAAACCGAACAGTCATATAAGAGATGTATCAACCGAACGGTCCTAGCCTAAGGGGGTTGAAGACTCCTTGCTCAACACCTGCTCCAGAGAACTCTCTTCGCACTCTGCTCACACCCACAGGGTGATCATTGCAAGGTCGTAGACGACCGAATGAACAACATGACAAGACAGGAAAATAAGGGTAAGCTAGTGTAATTTAATTAACCATGTTAACATGCAATTCAGACAAACATATAATACAATCATACATATATAGAAATCATACAATCATATTATAACCAACCACTTGACTCTGACTGTCGAGACTAGTATGAATATATAGCTATAGTCGTCCTTGCACTTGTGGTAGTATAACAGCTAACACCAATCAAGTTACTATCCAAGGTTAATCTCATAATACCTACCTCGGCGCCCTGAGGTGGTAGGACCTGCTGCTATTCTCACAAATGAAATATCTCTCTCTATGTGAGAATGATACTCATAGAATTTCAGGATGAACGCCAGCTTAGAATATCCATATTCATACTTTACAATTCAATAACCATCCACGAGACATTCCACCTTGGAATTCTCTTCCACAATATTTGAAAGCATAATTCTCATAAATTAACGTAAATAGTCATTCATCAGTTATCTTTTCACTACGAAATCGAATACCGCTAAGACCGATTTACTGACCTGATCGAGCGTTCAACAACGAGCGTTCGACTTTCAAAATAATTCTGTAGAACTTCTGCAGAATGAAATGCACACTACAATTTACCAAAACTGAATGTTTTTCAAACTAGAATATTCCTTCCATGATAGATATAATGATGGACGAACGCCGAGGAGAGATCGATTGAAGATGCGCGAACACGAACTGGACCTCCTCGAAGCTCTATCCGACAAGTGAAGACGCAGCGGAATGGAAACGAAGCTCTAGATTCAGAGCTTACTCAAAGGAAACCTACTAAACTAAGAACAGACTCAAGAAAACCCTAAGATCTAAGGTTTAATTGGGAAATAACCCTAGAGACACGAAGGAAACCCTAGAAAAGGGGGAAAGCTCAAAATGAACCGATGAATCGGTTCAAACTCAAGATTAAACGGTAGGAAAGCTAGATTACTCAGAGGAAAGTGGATTAAACGGTAGAAAAGGGGAAAACAATCGGTGGAAAGTCTGGATCGAAGGTGAAAGAAGATGGAGACCTAGCGGATGATGTGTTTAGGAGATGCGGGAATAGAAAATGCAAATCTGAGAAAAGAATGTGAGTGACAAAATGATGGCTTACAGTGACGAAAAACAGAAGATTCGCGAGGATGAGCTCTCGAAAGAGAAATGGCAGCGAGACGTGGTTATGAAACAAAGGAGGATGCGTGGCTGCTGAAGATTTAGGCCGCTTAGAGCGACGTGATGTGGCAACAAAGAATGGTAGCGAGGAGGTGAGAGAAAGCACGGTGGTAATTGGAAAATGAAAGTGAGAATGGTTCTTGGAAGGTGGCTAGAGAGAGTCTTTGGACTCTCTAGCATATGACTTTCAAGAGAGAATTATTTCTGAAGTTCAGAAAATCAAATTCTCATTAAGCTCAAAAGTAACAATACAATAGAGGAGCTGGGTATTTATAGTAACCCATGCTCCTGAAGAGCTAAACTATAAAAAGTAAAAATACAAAAAGGAAGACTATGTCAAGTACGATTCCATCATACCCTCCTGTCGCAACCGGGATCGCGACGGGACGACGATCCGAAAAATAAAAACTGTTTTTTGAAAAAAAAAAGATTTTGGAGTCGCCACCATAGTTTATTCTGGAAAACTACGGAAAAACCATAAAATGATAAAGCATGGTCAAATAGAACCAGATTCTTGGTTCGGGAGTCGGTTACGTGTAGGGAAGGTATTAGCACCCTACAACGCCTGCCCTAAGGCAGTACCTTTAACTAAATGCGCGAATGTGGATGTGGTTTTCAAAATGTTTAACTATCCCCTAAAATAAGATTCTAAAGAAACAACATGTATTTTTTAGTTTTTTGAGCCCGACAAGGATTGACCTTGCTCCTACGTATTCTCATTAAGAATGAGAAATCAGGGTTCCGTAGTTCTTTTAGAAAACTGCTTGAAAATTTGTTTGGAAATTGTTTGAGAATTTTGTTTGGAAATGATTTTGATTTTTTTTTTTGGTATCAGAGCCTGACAAGGACTGGCCTTGCTCCTACGTATCTCCACTTTTGATGGAGAATCAAGGATCACGTAGTTCTGGCAAGGCGATATAGTTTGTAGTTTGAAAAATAGATGTTTTTTAGTTTTTGATGATTTTATATGTTTTTGGTATTTTTATTGTAATATTTATATTTTTTGCGTAATGAGTACTAGGCTGATGCGTACGATCGCACGAGCACTCACACGGCTTTTTTTTCTCTTATTGTTTTGCGTAATGAGTACTAGGCTGATGCGTACGATCGCACGAGCACTCACACGGCTTTTTATTTATTTTATATTTGGGCAATAAGTACTAGGCTGATGCGTACGATCGCACGAGTACTCATACCGATATTTATTATATTAAATGTTTTTTTTTTAAAGTTTTATATATTTTTTTTATTTTTTATAATTTTTATACAAAACAACAAGTTTACTAGATATAAATAAAACAAAGGGATGAGGGTTACTGTACAAGGGGTTACATACAGGAAAAACTAATAACCAAATAAATAATAATAAAAATAAAGAAACAAAAGTATAAAAATAAAGCAAGACAACAACTAAACAAGAACAGGGGTGTAAATATAAGAACCAGAGTTGCGCGCGGAGCAAAATTAGGCTCTGTAGGGGTGCAGCAGCAAAGTTGGAGGTGCCAGAAATAAGATGAGCCCAATGTCCAAAACCTCTCTTTTTTTTTATTGTTTGAAGAAACGGAATAAGCGTCAGCCCAGGTGTGGAATCAAAAATAGAGGTGCATCCTGAAACAGCGTGTTCATGACCAATTCCTTCTTTTGATTTTTGTTTGCAGAAACATAGTGAGCTTAAGCCCCAAATAACACGTGGCAGGAAGAAACGATGCTGTTTCAGAAGCCCTGGGGTATACTCACACCTTCTCCATTTTTCATTTACCATTTGCCAACCTACAAATCGAATCTCTCTTCTTTGCTTCTGAAGAGTAACACTGGCATGATGGCTTCTTCCACGCCCTTACTTTCTCTGATCAAAAGAAATTTACCCCTCTCCATTCCTCACAGCCACGACCCCGTTTCCAACCATACGTCCTTCGCGAATCGAACCACGGCGTCACCGGCGACAACCCTCACCGCTGGAACTCTCGCCGGTCACGATACCAGGCTCTCTTTCTTCTTCTTCTTCCTTTCCGGCGTCATTGTCCTCTCTCCATGTCCTCGCTTTGAAAACGGCAACCCAGGGAAGGGTCTGCCTCCGCCACATATGCACTGCCGCTACTATCGAGCCTGTCGCAACCCAGTCTCCAATCTCGTCTTCTTTCTCCGGACCGGACCAATCACAAATAGACCAGCCACGCCGCACTGCGCCTCGATCTGTCCACCTAGGGAGGGATTTCACCTCTGCCGCGCCTCGGCTTGTCCTGATTCAACGATGGCCTCCTTCCTTAGCCCCGCCGGCGCGTCTTTCTCCCTCCCATCTTGCGCGCCTTTGGTTTGATCAGATTCGCTGTCGGCAATATCGCCGGCGATGCCACCGGCGATTCTCTCTCTTTCTCCTTTTCTGTGATTGGATTGTTGGATTCTTTGTGATTCTGATTGGACCCAGTTTTGTTTCTATTGTAGGGGGAAAGGTGAGTTAGAGATTAAACGCAGATCACGCTTTACTTGGGTTTTCGTTGGTGGTGAAGTTGGCTTAGGTTTCGGATTGCACTAATGGAAGATGTTTAGATTAGATGAAGGCCATGAGGTGGGTGATGGTGGTTTTGAGGATAAGCAGTGGTGGCTGTCAAGGATGATGGCCTGAGGTCCTGTGGAGGAGAATGGATAATGATTGATGTTGGATGTTGACCGTGAGTTTTGGACGTTGAAAATGGTGTGAAGGGAAAAATAAGGAATTGAGAGTTTTGCGTGTAAGGGGTGAAAATGAAGAATGGTGAGGGGTGTAGGCCGTAAGTGTAGCAGTGGGCCTAGTATAAGGTGTTGGAAGTGTATTCTAGATGATGGTGATCATGTTGGCTGGGAGGTAAAAACAAAGAGGGAAGGGATATGTTCATCAACGGTGCTCCAGATGAATAAAGAGTAAGATGATGGGTTGTTTGGAGGTTTTGGTTCAGAGATGAATATGGAAAAGAGAGAGATGAAGACGAAGGTGATGGCCGTGAATATGGAGGATGGGTGTTTAGCCGTGAGGTGTTGGTGGTCGTGTTGGAGATGATGATGCTGGAGGTAGTATAATGATGAAGATGATGGGTTTCTTAAATTGGCAGAAAGGGTGCCATTGTCGGCAGCTTTGATTGGAGGATGCTTGAAAGTGGAGATGTTTGGTAGCTGTGGTTGGACGGTTGCAGAAATTATTGGGGGGTTGGTGGAAGATTGTGGAATCATTGGAGAGTTGGTGAAGTGGACCGTTGGGAAGTTGTTACGGTGGTGATGAGTGGAGCACTTACTGGGAAGGTTGGTTGGTGGGAATGTTAATGGGCCCTGGAGCGATGGGTGATCTGGACACGGGAGTGACTTAGGACGAGCGGGTAGACAAGGGAAGTGAGGGACGAGCGGTAAAAGAGGAAAATCATGGACGAGCGGTAAATGGGGGGATTAGGACGAGCGCCAGAATAAAGGGGTGACATGGACGAGCGGTAGAAGAATGGAAGAGAGGGACGAGGGGTAGAAAGGGCAGGAGCGATCTGGACGAACGCCTCATCACACTGCCGAACGCTGGACAAAAATAAACACTAACATTACGAACGCTGAAGACAAACATCATTAAGCCGAACGTTCAATTAAAAATAAACTTCAACAAGACCGAACACTCATATAACATGACCGAACGTTCAACAATATATTCATTAGAACGAACGTTCAAAAAACAAAAAGAACGAACGTTCAACAGTAAAGACAGAAAGACCGAACGTTTACAAACACACAATATGACCGAACGTTCACAAAAGATGAACGAACAGTAAACTTGAAGCTGAGAGTTGACGAACGTCAACATGACCGAACAGCCGAACGTCTGTGATGATCAAGAACGAACGGTCAAAGAGAAAAAAAAACGGACGTCAAAAGGATATGGAAATGAGAAGACCAAGGTAAAGGACGAACGGTTGCGCAGGTCAGAGGACGAGCGGTTGAGGACGAACGTGTTTCTCTTTTTTTATTTTTTATTTTTTTTATTTTTTCTTTATGATGAAAATAAAATTTAATCAACCCGGACGAAATTGGGTGTTGACAGCTGCCCCTCTTTACTTAGATTTTACTAGATCATATGATAAACAATGTTTTCATATTATCAGAGTAAAAGATAAGTAAAGATAGAAATACTAATTTCGTGTGGGTTTCCAGATAAACAAGAAACAAACAGAGAATAAAACAAACAAACAAAGCTGAGAGAATTGAAGTGTGACAACCTCGTGGAGGGTGTACCAATGCTACAAATGCAGTGAGCGAGGAATAAATTTTTTTTTTTTTGTTTTTATTTTATTTTATTTTATTTTATTTTATTTTATTTTAAGTGCATAAATAAAATGAACAAGATAAAATGAATGAGAAATTTGAATTTGATTGAGTCTAACCATTGCCATGCAGAGGGTCGTTTGAAAAAATTAAAATCTGGACTTGACCATTGCCATGCAGAGGGTCGTTTGACAATCTGGACTTGACCATTGCCTTGCAGAGGGCCAAGATCGCAGAGGAAAATTAAATTTGACCATTGCCATGCAGAGGGTCGTTTGACAATCTGGACTTGACCATTGCCTTGCAGAGGGCCAAGATCGCAGAGGAAAACTTAAATTTGACCATTGCCATGCAGAGGGTCGTTTGACAATCTGGACTTGACCATTGCCTTGCAGAGGGCCAAGATCGCAGAGGAAAACTAAATTTGACCATTGCCATGCAGAGGGTCGTTTGACAATCTGGACTTGACCATTGCCTTGCAGAGGGCCAAGATACCAATAGCAGAAATGTAAAATTGGCGATTGTTTTGAACTTGAAATTTTTGCATTTGTTTTGAAATTTTGAGATGTTGGTTTTTTTGATTTTTTTTTCTTGAGATAGAAATGAGTGTCCATTTTTATTTTTTTTGAAATGAGAAGCATGGTTGATGTAAATTTGGAAATTGCAGGAGAAAGCTTTGATGCATGATGATTTTTTTTGTCTTTTTGAAGGAAGAAGATTTGATGAAAATATGTAATTTTGAAATTGGAGGAGAAAACTTTGATGCATTTTGATTTTTTGTCTTTTCTGAAGGAAGAAGATTTGGTGAAAATATGTAATTTTGAAATTGGAGGAGAAAACTTTGATGCATTTTGATTTTGATTTTTTATTTTTTTATTTTTTTGTCTTTTTTGAAGGAAGAAAATTTGATGAATATACATGGAGGCAAATTCAAAGTTGATGAAAATATGTACATGATATGATTATTTGTAATGGAAAACTATGATATATATATATTTTTTAGTCAATTTGCTTTCTTTGAAATAATCAAATTTATGACGATTTAGACTTTCAATTTCCTTTCAATGGATGTCCAATTCTAAAGTCAACTGTTCAAAATGAAGCCTGTGTGCTACACATTTCTTGACGAGATACTAGTGTGTATATGCTTGATACCAGGGGTTGGGACAAATGTGTGGAAGGATTTGGAGAGTACCGAGTTGGCTACTTGGGCCTCTTACTCCTTAAAACAATTACAAATGCCAATGTGAAGTCGTAGATACTCAGAAGTTGCCCCAGTTTGGGGCCTGGTAAAAAGGTAGGTATGGACAAATGTATTTGTGAATTGTGAGGGAATAAGTCATGAATCAGGGAGTGAGAATATCATGTGAGATTTACAAATTGCCCCAATTTTGGTGATGATGGATTTTTGAAGTTCGGGACGAACCAAAATCATGGGAGGCCCAACAAGGGATGCCTCAGTCTTTGTATGAGCCTTGAATATTCAGGTGAAAGATTAACAAAGACGCCCAATATTTTGAATGGGTCAAAACACATGAAACTCACAGAGTTGTCCCTAGTTTTGGGTATGAGTCAATTAAGCGAGGTTCAAAAAGAGGTTGCCCCCCACTTTGGGTTTACGAATGATAAGATGGACTCAAAATCATACAAAGCCCCAAAGTGTCTGCCCTTGTTTGAGGGTGGATTTATGAATCTTAGTGTGGACAAATCTGAGAGGCCCAACAAGGGATGCCCCGGTCTTGGTACGAACTTTGAATATGCAGATGAAACAAAAGCAAGATCAACAAAGTTGTCCAATATTTTGAATGGGCCAAAAACACATGAAACTCACAACATTGCCTTAGCTTTGAAGAATGGGCGGAAAGGTTACGTAACACTTACAATGTTGCCCCCCAGTTTGGGAATCGGGGTAAGAGTTTGAATGAGATATGAATTTATGATGGATATGGAAATGATTGGTTTGAACGGATTGCCCCAATTAGCTTGATTTTCCTTCATATAATTTTGATCGATAGGGAGTTCCCTTCTTCCGAGGACATTTTTTTTAATGGATTGTTAGTCATTTTGTCTTGTCTCAAAATTAAGTTTTATGAAAATTTAAGCAACCATTATTCAATCTGTGTGGACTTTTATTGGGCTTGTAATGTGGCTTGGGCTAAGGGGTATTGAAAGAAAGGATATAAAGGCTCAAATAATTTTTTGTGGTATATATATATATATATATATATATATATATATATATATATATATATATATATATATATATATATATATATATATATATATATATATATATATTTTAAACAAGAGTTACCATCTACACCTCGTATCAGCTATTTGTCAAATCTGTTTTGACTATCTTGCCCTTTTTCAAATTTCATTCTTTGTTTGCCATCACTTTGTGATTCTTTCCATTTTTGCGTTGCTTTTGCTGAATTCTCTTCATTTGATCACTAAGTTTATTGTTTGCAACTTGAGTTGACTTCTATTATGATGGTAACCCTTGTTTAGGTAAATTTCGAAAAGAAAATTCATATTGGCTCAAATTTGGTATCAAAGGATATATCTCTTTTTTGGATGAAGAAAGATGGCCACACATCATTTCAAATTTTGGTTATCTCATTTTCACAAGATTAATTTGGAGACAAGACTAAATGATCTCAACAAGAGTTATTTTTCATCCTTTTTCTTCTTCTCTCTTTTTTTCTTTTTTTTTTCACAACGGATTCCAGGATCTCCCAAATGAAAGCCAGTGGAGGTAACGGAAAATCTGCCCCAGTGTAAAACTTGGTGTCAATTATTTGGGCTCAAGAACATGATTAGGTCAATCTTTGGTTTGGCGAGGGCTGAAGGATGATGTTTTCAAGCAATGCACACACAAATATCTCTTAAGAATATATGACTTAAACATTTGACTACAGGAGATTATGACATCCATTACATTTTTTTGAAATCTCATAAAAATGGATAATTTGCATCGAAAACAAATGACTCAACTTTTGCGTATTTTTTTTTATTTTATGCATGAAGAAAAGTAATATGAAATGAAAATGATGATACTAGTTGAAAAACAGATTTTTTTTCCTAGAGAAAATTAGGTTTTGGTGGCCAGTATGAAAACTGGGCTTGGGGTCAACATGGGAAATAGGATTTGTGAGCCATTGGGGAAATTGGGATTTCTTGGCCAATGGAAATTGGGCCTTGCGGGCCAGCATGGAAACTGGGCTTTGCAAGCCAGTATGGGAAATGAGATTTGTGAGCTATTGTGGAAATGGGGATTTCTCGGCCAATGGAAATTGGGCCTTGCGGGCCAGCATGGAAACTGGGCTTTGCAAGCCAGTATGGGAAATGAGATTTGTGAACTATTGTGGAAATGTGGATTTCTCGGCCAATGGAAATCGGCCTTGCGGGCCAGCATGGGATCTGGGCTTTGCAGGCCAGTATGGGAAATGGGCTTTCTCGGCTATTGTGAAAATTGAGATTTTTCGGCCATTGTGGAATTTGGGTCTTGCGAACCATCATGAAAACTGGGCTTTGCAAGCCATTATGAAAAAATGAACTTTCTGGGCTAATGTGGAAAATGAGCTTGGGAACCAGTGCAGAAACTCGGCTTGGTGAACAATGCAAAAATTGATATGAGAAAACTTGATTTTAGAAAAACGTTTGAAAAATAAAAATGTTTTTTTTTCAATCATTTTTTTTATTTATTTACACAATGCGAAAAATATTAAGCATATTAGAAAAATGTTTTTGTGTTTTTTATCTTTTAGAAATAGAAATTAATGAGAAATATGCATGTAATGGGCCGAGTTGGGCCAAAAAACGTTTGAACATCTTTAAAAAACATATTTCGATTTGATTATTATTTATTTTTTTGTTTTTTACTTTCCGACATGGGAAAATCCAGATCGGATCGGACCTGAGGAGAAGTAACAAAGAAGGAAGTTGGACTTACCAGGCACATTGACCCAATGGATCAGATTACCTGAGCCGTGTGAACTTGACACAAGAAGATGACCAAGAAAACATTTTTTTTATAGTTTATGGAACAAGCTAAAAGAAATTCATTTTTTTTTGTTATGAGAGGATTTCACAATATTGGACTAAAGAAAATTTTGCAACACTACCAGACTCAATGGGCCCAATACTATTCTTTTTGCAACCATGACAAAACGTCATACAAAGGTCTGAATTCCTCTATCCTTATTTTTCGCACAAATACTTGTTCACACAAATGGAAAGTGAAATTCTGAATTGAAAACACAAAATCTACATAAACATGTATTTTTTATTTTTTCCAGAAATTCAGATGGACTAGTTCAAGAGAAACCACATATGACAAAAGGGCCTAATGGGCTCAAAAACTGTTCATCTTTCATTCTCAGATTTTTTTTTTTTTTTTTGCAAATTCAAGGAAAATCACACAGGACAATTTGAACAAATATACTAAACATCATTCAACAGCAAAATGTGAAAACAAAAATATTTTTGACATACTTTCAAAAGAAGTAGACTCGAGAGAAAACCACGAAGACCATTGGGCCTAATGGGCTCGAGCACTGTTCCCCTTTTTTTTTCAGATTTTTTTTTTGTTAACTACAAATTCAAAGAAAATCACACAAGACAATTTGAACAAATATACTAAAGGAAATATGCCATATGCAAGGGAAATATTCTTTATATTTTTTTTTTTGAGAAAACAAGCTAAGGCAAAAATAATATTCAGAATGGGCCCAAATGGGTTCAATAACTACTATTCATGCTCTTGTACTAATTTTTTTTTGGAAATGAACTTGAACTTTTTTTTTTGACATTTTTTTTACAACAACCTGTTATACCAAAGCAAAGTATGAAAACAACATATTTTTGACATTTTTCAAAAGAAGTAGACTCGAGAGAAAACCACGAAGGCTATTGGGCCTAATGGGCTCGAGCACTGTTCGCTTTTTTTTAGATTTATTCAAAATGCAGAAGAAGAAGGAATAAAATCAAACAAAATGGTGTGATGTGAAATTACAAACATGCCAAAATAATTTTTCACTCAAATTTACATTTCAGAAATAATTGGGTTCAAAGAAGGCTAACATGACAACGAGGCCCAATGAGCCTGAAAAATATCCTTTATCATGCAAATGAAAAACAATTTTGAACACTTCAAATTTTACATCACTCCACTTATTATTTTTGAAAATTTTCTATTTATCACATTTTTATATTTTGTTTTATTATTATTATTTTTTTTTTGTGAAATCGGATCCTCCAAGAAGTCTCTTATTGGGCCGGATTGACCCAACAAACCCTACCCGTTTTCATTTATCAATTTTTTTTTTGAAATTTGAAATCAGAAAGACCGGGACCGACACCAGACGGTTGCAGTGACCGGAACTATAGCCACAGTGGATTTGTTTGGCTATAAGTCGAGAGCTCCTCCGCGTTGGGCGACATTTCAGTCTGACCACTCTCTCTCCTGCTCTCCTCTTCTCTCTCTAACTCTCTTCTCTCTCTTGAGCGTCCTTTGAGAGCGTCTGAGTTCCTGCGGAGCCTCTGCCTAGTGTGCCTTCGAAGAGTCTGAGATCTGCGAGGAGCTTCTGTCTGTAAGCCCTTCTGCTTCCGGGTAAGTCCTCGATCCTCTAGATCTTCCTTTTCTTTAGGCTTTTTCGCTCTTCCTTCGTTCTAACTTCCGCCCTTCTTTTTAGCTTTTCGTTCTTCTTTTCTGCTTTCTCTTTCCGTTTTCTGTGTTTTCCTTTCCTTCTGCTTTCTGTCATGCTTTTCCCTTTCCTGCAAGCTCTTCATTTTCTTCTGCTTTTCGCTTTGTCCGCTTTTATTTCCCTCTCGCGTTTCTCTGCACTTACTTTCTGAGCCCTCTTTTCTCCTCTTCCTTTTTTTTTAAAACTTAAAACACTTAAAAACAAAACTGTCTTAAACTTAAGGGGTATATAGGCTGGAAACCAGACGTTAATCTCCCTTCGATTGAAGGTATGGCAGAGACAATCGGGTAGAACAACGCCACGTACCCCATTAAAAACAGAAAACTTAAAAAGAATATTACTCGTATGAACACAAGGACATGGACATGGGCATAGATTTTATTTGTATGGACCGGACATGGACAATATGGACATAGATCCGTTTAGGAACCTTTGCGAGGACCATGAAACAGATAACAAACTGGACAATAAGACTCGAAAGACCCAATACAAAGAACAAAATTAGCTTAAAAGAAACATAATGGAAGAAGACATTAGACTATGAACATAGTATTTTTGTTATTTATGATTTGTTTTGTTTTTTTTTATTTATTTAGACAAATTATAGAAATGGATGAGAAGGAAATGGAGATGGAGAGACCGACTTGCCCAAAGTGGCGTCCGACAGACGACCAAATCAGGATAATGACCAACATTTACAATTACGGAGTCACTCACCCAAGTCGAGCTCAGATTTTTGAGATCACTAATCGAATCAGGGCATTCGGAGAAGCGGGGGAGTACAACGTCCAGTGCTGGTTTAGCAATCATGGGAATAGAGTAAGACGTTGGCAAGCGGAATTGGATCCCACCGGCACCCTCTTTTCTCTACTACCCCTGTACATGTATGGTAAAACCCTAACTTCATCCCTGTCTTTTTAATTTTCTCCCTCTCTTCCTTCTTTTTGACACAATTATTTCTTTTTATCATTTTATTTTTATTATTTTTGGAGAAACCGGTTGGGTAGTCATGAAGGCTCCGAAGCTTCTGGACCTCTTCCCCATTCCCATCATAATCGATGGAGAAACAGAGATTCCTCCACCTCCACCCGTGACTTTTCGTGCCAGAGCTCCCTCAACGGAGCTCTCCCTTAGACCACCACAACCAGCTCGAGAATTCTTTTTTCACTGAAAACGTTTTTTTTTGCATGTTTTTGTGGGCCGAGTGTGGCCAAAATTTGAATAAGGACTGTAATATGGACACTTAAGTTTTTTGTTTTGGACTGTAATATTAACGATCACTAATGATCGACCCCCGAACATCTTTTATTATGTTTTTTTTTTTTTGCTTTTTTGTTTGAATTCCTGATATGGTGAGGTAACTCTGTATGATCTACTTGTTTTTTGTTTTCATTACTTTTGCATTTTAATTTTATTTATCATAATGCCAAGATCCTATGAGTGTATTCAAAATGATATCTTTGTTCAAAATCACTTTTCGACCTTATTGTAATTCTCTCTTGATGATGAAATGAAATAGATTTTTTATGTTTTTTCTTTTTATTTGGTCCGAAAGAGAAACCATTAAGTTATCATTGAATTTGAAACATCATCCGAATAATCGTGTATAAAATTGTTCAAGATTTTAAGAATGATCCAATACTTTTGAAGAAAAAAGACGTGAACACGAATTTGCCCCAATCTGGAAAAGTTTACGCGCCGAGAGACTTAATCAATATGAATCCATATTAAGGCAAAGACACAAACAATGCCCCTATTATCAAGATGTTGACGACTTTAAGATACAAAACAGACGTTTGACATGACCGGAATGAGTGTAAATGGAAAATCAAATTAACACTTAATGACCATGAATAACACATGTTAATGAGAGCCAAAATAAACTTAGACAGACAGAGGTTTAAAAAACAAAAATCAGGCTTGACATGGCTGGATTAGAACACGGACACGATAACAAAAACGATTTGGACAATGTTTAGGCTTAGGCACATATAATGGGCTGAACATGACAAGGTTTAGGTTAAGATTGACAACAGATTACGATTTGGGTTTCAACAGGATAAACAAGGTTTAAGATAAAAAAACGTTTCTGCACCTAAAACAAGAAGGAAAGGAACCAGTATGACAAATACATTGGATGACAAAGGAATATGGGGTACAAACTGAGAAAACAAAAAATGCCCCTGACACGGTGAACAAACTATAAATTTGATGGACTCTTGAAAAGTGATGATCATTGAGAAAACAATCCAAAAATGGCTCGCAAGCAAATCTATTAACACATTTTTTATTTTTCCTCAGGGCAACTTATTACACATTTAAACATTTTCCCCTGAGTTAAAACTTTAGAGAACAAACAACCAATCTATGATGTGTGCGAACTTTATTGAATTTGGGAAATAACTAAAAATGGATTGAATTACTTAAAAATTTGTTGACAAAATTTCATCTAAATATGCTTCATTTTCTAAATATTTTTCGAAAACATTTTCTTTGCAAATTTTTCTTTTTATTACATAAATTAGATGCAAAAATCATAATAATCTCCTTGTTCAAAGTAATTTGAAATATTTTCTATTATTTTTTTTTATGCCCCTACACAAAACACATGCTTAACATGACTTGAATGGAGGTGGAAATGGAAGATTGGGTTGACTCTTAATGACCTTGAAAACGAATGACACTTGTAAACGGGAGACGCATTCAGGCTTAAACACAGAGAGGCTGATAATCAATAACGAGATATGTTAATGAATGAAGGTTTAAGGTTGGACATGACTCGGTTAGAACACGAGGTTGATGACAAACACAAGGTTCATACCTAGACATGAGTGATGGGCCAGGCATGACACGACTTGGGTTAAGACAAACAAGGTTTAAACTCATAATGGATCATGATTTGGGCTTCACACCGGGTTAGACAAGGTTGAACTGGTGAACCTAAGAAATGCCCCTTGTATGACGATTTTACTTTTAAGAATTAAAATGGGCGATGGATCAGTGGTCAAACGATGATCTTGAACATTTTCATATCATGAAAGCCGGATGAACATTTCAAATCAATGATAAAATTGAATTGAACGATTGGACCAAAAAAACCTTTGTTTTGCTTCAAAAGCATTTTTATTTGAAAATTTTTATTTTATTTTCTTGCGAATTATTCCATGAACTTGATAACAAGATAAACGCGAAACAAATACATATGAATCAGAACATGTACATTTTATTGCTCTAATTTTTAATTTTATTTTATTTTTATTATGGTACATTTATTTGCTGTATACAAAGAAAAGATGAAAAAGAAATGACAAAACGATCTCCCTTTCGTGTCTTAATCAAAGGATGGTACCTAAAGTTCTAAGGCCACATACATGCACTCACCAGGATGGTTTCCTAATTCTTAAATCAAGGCCACTAGAGCTATGGCTCTGTTCACTGTCTCTCCACAACAGTCAGAGTAATCAACTAGATGTGGAGATACAAATGAAGAGAACAGACTCTAGCTGGAGTTCTCACGATAGCCAAACAGGAAGTACATCCCAGAGTGACACCGCTACACAACCCCTCTATTTCTAAGTTGCGCTCAGACCCGGGTATAGGGCCTCACTCATGATATGCATAATGTGTAGAGGGAGATTATAATGTAAAACAACAATTGCAAAAATAAACACAAATAAGTAGACATATCAAACATAGATAATGAACAATTATTTTAAACATAAAGTAAAAGCAACTCACATGCAATTATTTCAAATATTAAACATAGATAAGGAAAAAGGAAAAAGGAAAACACAAAGAAAAACCACATCGAATTCGCTTATCTAATTAAATGGCCTGACTCTCTAGCGTCCCCAGTGGAGTCGCCATCTGTCGCAACCGGGATCGCGACGGGACGACGATCCGAAAAATAAAAACTGTTTTTTTGAAAAAAAAAAGATTTTGGAGTCGCCACCATAGTTTATTCTGGAAAACTACGGAAAAACCATAAAATGATAAAGCATGGTCAAATAGAACCAGATACTTGGTTCGGGAGTCGGTTACGTGTAGGGAAGGTATTAGCACCCTACAACGCCTGCCCTAAGGCAGTACCTTTAACTAAATGCGCGAATGTGGATGTGGTTTTCAAAATGTTTAACTATCCCCTAAAATAAGATTCTAAAGAAACAACATGTATTTTTTAGTTTTTTGAGCCCGACAAGGATTGACCTTGCTCCTACGTATTCTCATTAAGAATGAGAAATCAGGGTTCCGTAGTTCTTTTAGAAAACTGCTTGAAAATTTGTTTGGAAATTGTTTGAGAATTTTGTTTGGAAATGATTTTGATTTTTTTTTTGGTATCAGAGCCTGACAAGGACTGGCCTTGCTCCTACGTATCTCCACTTTTGATGGAGAATCAAGGATCACGTAGTTCTGGCAAGGCGATATAGTTTGTAGTTTGAAAAATAGATGTTTTTTAGTTTTTGATGATTTTATATGTTTTTGGTATTTTTATTGTAATATTTATATTTTTTGCGTAATGAGTACTAGGCTGATGCGTACGATCGCACGAGCACTTACACGGCTTTTTTTTCTCTTATTGTTTTGCGTAATGAGTACTAGGCTGATGCGTACGATCGCACGAGCACTCACACGGCTTTTTATTTATTTAATATTTGGTCAATAAGTACTAGGCTGATGCGTACGATCGCACGAGTACTCATACCGATATTTATTATATTAAATGTTTTTTTTTTTAAAGTTTTATATATTTTTTTTATTTTTTATAATTTTTATACAAAACAACAAGTTTACTAGATATAAATAAAACAAAGGGATGAGGGTTACTGTACAAGGGGTTACATACAGGAAAAACTAATAACCAAATAAATAATAATAAAAATAAAGAAACAAAAGTATAAACATAAAGCAAGACAACAACTAAACAAGAACAGGGGTGTAAATATAAGAACCAGAGTTGCGCGCGGAGCAAAATTAGGCTCTGTAGGGGTGCAGCAGCAAAGTTGGAGGTGCCAGAAATAAGATGAGCCCAATGTCCAAAACCTCTCTTTTTTTTTTATTGTTTGAAGAAACGGAATAAGCGTCAGCCCAGGTGTGGAATCAAAAATAGAGGTGCATCCTGAAACAGCGTGTTCATGACCAATTCCTTCTTTTGATTTTTGTTTGCAGAAACATAGTGAGCTTAAGCCCCAAATAACACGTGGCAGGAAGAAACGATGCTGTTTCAGAAGCCCTGGGGTATACTCACACCTTCTCCATTTTTCATTTACCATTTGCCAACCTACAAATCGAATCTCTCTTCTTTGCTTCTGAAGAGTAACACTGGCATGATGGCTTCTTCCACGCCCTTACTTTCTCTGATCAAAAGAAATTTACCCCTCTCCATTCCTCACAGCCACGACCCCGTTTCCAACCATACGTCCTTCGCGAATCGAACCACGGCGTCACCGGCGACAACCCTCACCGCTGGAACTCTCGCCGGTCACGATACCAGGCTCTCTTTCTTCTTCTTCTTCCTTTCCGGCGTCATTGTCCTCTCTCCATGTCCTCGCTTTGAAAACGGCAACCCAGGGAAGGGTCTGCCTCCGCCACATATGCACTGCCGCTACTATCGAGCCTGTCGCAACCCAGTCTCCAATCTCGTCTTCTTTCTCCGGACCGGACCAATCACAAATAGACCAGCCACGCCGCACTGCGCCTCGATCTGTCCACCTAGGGAGGGATTTCACCTCTGCCGCGCCTCGGCTTGTCCTGATTCAACGATGGCCTCCTTCCTTAGCCCCGCCGGCGCGTCTTTCTCCCTCCCATCTTGCGCGCCTTTGGTTTGATCAGATTCGCTGTCGGCAATATCGCCGGCGATGCCACCGGCGATTCTCTCTCTTTCTCCTTTTCTGTGATTGGATTGTTGGATTATTTGTGATTCTGATTGGACCCAGTTTTGTTTCTATTGTAGGGGGAAAGGTGAGTTAGAGATTAAACGCAGATCACGCTTTACTTGGGTTTTCGTTGGTGGTGAAGTTGGCTTAGGTTTCGGATTGCACTAATGGAAGATGTTTAGATTGGATGAAGGCCATGAGGTGGGTGATGGTGGTTTTGAGGATAAGCAGTGGTGGCTGTCAAGGATGATGGCCTGAGGTCCTGTGGAGGAGAATGGATAATGATTGATGTTGGATGTTGACCGTGAGTTTTGGACGTTGAAAATGGTGTGAAGGGAAAAATAAGGAATTGAGAGTTTTGCGTGTAAGGGGTGAAAATGAAGAATGGTGAGGGGTGTAGGCCGTAAGTGTAGCAGTGGGCCTAGTATAAGGTGTTGGAAGTGTATTCTAGATGATGGTGATCATGTTGGCTGGGAGGTAAAAACAAAGAGGGAAGGGATATGTTCATCAACGGTGCTCCAGATGAATAAAGAGTAAGATGATGGGTTGTTTGGAGGTTTTGGTTCAGAGATGAATATGGAAAAGAGAGAGATGAAGACGAAGGTGATGGCCGTGAATATGGAGGATGGGTGTTTAGCCGTGAGGTGTTGGTGGTCGTGTTGGAGATGATGATGCTGGAGGTAGTATAATGATGAAGATGATGGGTTTCTTAAATTGGCAGAAAGGGTGCCATTGTCGGCAGCTTTGATTGGAGGATGCTTGAAAGTGGAGATGTTTGGTAGCTGTGGTTGGACGGTTGCAGAAATTATTGGGGGGTTGGTGGAAGATTGTGGAATCATTGGAGAGTTGGTGAAGTGGACCGTTGGGAAGTTGTTACGGTGGTGATGAGTGGAGCACTTACTGGGAAGGTTGGTTGGTGGGAATGTTAATGGGCCCTGGAGCGATGGGTGATCTGGACACGGGAGTGACTTAGGACGAGCGGGTAGACAAGGGAAGTGAGGGACGAGCGGTAAAAGAGGAAAATCATGGACGAGCGGTAAATGGGGGGATTAGGACGAGCGCCAGAATAAAGGGGTGACATGGACGAGCGGTAGAAGAATGGAAGAGAGGGACGAGCGGTAGAAAGGGCAGGAGCGATCTGGACGAACGCCTCATCACACTGCCGAACGCTGGACAAAAATAAACACTAACATTACGAACGCTGAAGACAAACGTCATTAAGCCGAACGTTCAATTAAAAATAAACTTCAACAAGACCGAACGCTCATATAACATGACCGAACGTTCAACAATATATTCATTAGAACGAACGTTCAAAAAACAAAAAGAACGAACGTTCAACAGTAAAGACAGAAAGACCGAACGTTTACAAACACACAATATGACCGAACGTTCACAAAAGATGAACGAACAGTAAACTTGAAGCTGAGAGTTGACAAACGTCAACATGACCGAACGGCCGAACGTCTGTGATGATCAAGAACGAACGGTCAAAGAGAAAAAAAAACGGACGTCAAAAGGATATGGAAATAAGACCAAGGTAAAGGACGAACGGTTGCGCAGGTCAGAGGACGAGCGGTTGAGGACGAACGTGTTTCTCTTTTTTTATTTTTTATTTTTTTTATTTTTTCTTTATGATGAAAATAAAATTTAATCAACCCGGACGAAATTGGGTGTTGACAGCTCCCTCTTAAAAAAAGATTTGTCCTCAAATCTGGCAAGCGCCTTATGAAGAAGCTCCACACAATCTTTAGGAGCATGGCCATCTTGGAGTGGCCTTATTCTTTTAGATCTAGTTTTCTTCCTCCTGGATCAAACACGAATCTGCAATACGCATCAAATATATCTTCGGTTAATATCAATCTAAGAAAGAATTTTTCTTTAAAAACAAGAGAATAAGAACTTCTAATACTTTGATTAGTAATCTTTGAAAATTTTAGAAGTCCAAATTCAATTTTATCTTGAGTTAATTGTTTTCTTAAAGATAAGAATAACTCAAGATTTGAATTATCATATTTTGAAAATGTGTTCATGACAATTGGTTTGAAAGAGAAGTCAAAAATTGAAAAGTAATCAATTATTGGAAAAGACGTGAAGATTTGGAAACCTTCCCTTTTAGGATCCATGGTCTTTGAAAGAATAGGCTTTGTCATTAGTACCAATTTCTCCTTTTCTTTCTTCTCTCTTTCTTGCCTTTCTCTCTTTTCTTCTTTTCTCTCTTTTTCTTTTCTTTCTTCTTCTTTTCTTTCTTCTTCTTCTCTTCTTCTCTCTTCTTCATTCCCTAATTCCTCTCTTCTTCTCTCTTCTCTTTTCTCTATTTCTTCTCTCTCTCTCTTCTCTTCTTCTTTCCTTTCTTCCTTTTCTTTTTTCTCAATCTCTCTTTCTCTTTTCTTATCCTTGATCTCCTTTAGTCTTGCCCCAAATTCTAATTCTCTACAAAGAAACCCATGATCCTTTAAACTCTCAAGAAATAGTTTTCCATCATCAATGCAATCCCTAATTAATTCTAGGTTTCTTTTAATGCTTGAAGGCACAAACTTTCTTCTCATGCAAGCTTTTAAATCATGCCAATCACGTATGGAAGACTTTCTACCTTTCCTAACATGATATTGTCTTTCATCCCACCACTCACTTGCATTTTCTTCTAACTTAGAGAGATATATGCTAAGGACATAGTATTCACTCTCTTCATAAAACAAAGGATTTATTTTATCAATTTCTTTCTCCCAAGCTAGGTATGTTAATGCACCTATGTCTTTACCAAATGATGGAAGATTCCTAGCTTGTTTAAACATTTCATCAACTTTATCTAACCTAGAAGACCTATATGAACCATAAGAAGACATCTTTGTTTTTAGAAGTTTTCTTAATCTAAAGGGTTCAAAACTTTCACTTAGACAAGTCCCAGGTAAGAGAGGTGAGCTAAAGAGCTGCTTAAGTACCAAGTCTTGCCTTGCCAGAAATGTCTTAGGCTACTAACTAATTACCCCTTAAATTAAAATCACCTTTAGAAACAAAGTACACAACTCAAACAATTAAGCACAAATAAAAGACTAGACTCTCGGACTCTAATGTGAAAAGGCTTAGAGTTTAATCCCTTTTAGCCTAATCAACCCTAAACGTGAACACAGAAATCAAAGAAACAAAAACACTAAAGAAACCAGCGGACTCTAATGACCCCTACGAGATACACAAATTAAGTCAATATTTAAAGTCTACTCATATGGTGAAGCTTGTAGCTTTGGCTAACAAGACACATTCACCTGTCTAGCTATGCTAAAAATAAAAGCAAATAAAGTTGCCAAGAGTTTGAAAGAGCACCAAGGACTCTTCCAAATACTTGGACTTTATAAAAAGACCCTTTTACAAAACAAAAACTAAAGCTATCAGTAGGCTAACACAAGCCTATTACAAACAAATTAAAGGAAAACAATTACAAAAGAAAATAACTATGCTAGGCTGCTACGGTCCTGGTCCTGGTCCACTTCATGCTCAACTTTGTTGTTCCACTTTGTGCTTCGGCTATCAATTCTCTTGGTCTTTCCTGATCAGTTTCCTACAAAGTAAATGCAGAGCTGCAATCAAAATTTTCTTAGCTAGAACAAATTACACAATGAAAACACATAACAGTAAGAACTTCCCTTTTATTCTCTGGCCTTCACGTGTGCACTTGTTGATCCTGGCAGCTAATAAAATTGCTTTTGCTATCAAATGACAAACTGCAATCAAATATTCACACTCAATTCAGCAGAGCAACCATCAATGCTACTAATTTCCAGCTAAGACAGAAACAATTAAATAATCCAGAGGCAACAAAATTAAACAACTCCCCTAATTAAATGGTTGGTCTATCTTGCTGTAAACTCTACTGATATTCTGCTGCTGCTTAAAATTCTTGACTCCAAATGTTTATCAACTCTGCACACAACAACACACATATTCTACACTTTCTCCCTACACTGATTCAGTTCAATTCTGCACACAGAAATTTATACCAATTCCAGCAAAATACACATAAACATGGATATTAAACCAGCTGCAAATGGGTATAATTCAAGACTGAAACCAAACTGATTAAACAATAATTCCAAATTAATCAAACCTGATTAAACCAATGGACAAAGAGTGATATGATGTAATGTAGAAAATTCAGCTAACATTAAACAATGAATTTAAACAGAATGGAAATCTGCACAAATAAATCTCAGCTGTTTAAGCTCTCAAATCATTTCATTGAAATTCTGATATGCACACATAGGTCAATGTAATCAATTTTCATCAGATTCAAATATATGAAGTTCAAACCTTAGTCCAACTGATTAGACAACCACCACAAGCTAATCAAATCAATGGAGAAAGATTACATGATGCAATACAGAAATTGGCAGTTAAAACAATGTTGATGCACTTCCAGAAATGCTCATAAAACAATCAGCACATTATTTGAAAATCCTATGCATCTACCAAGTTCCCATAGGTCTTATCAAATCAGAATCAACATTCAACATGCCCAATTAAACCAAGAAATCACAATTCATTTTCAAAACAGTGAATACATCATGAATTCAGCAAGCAATGTTTTAACTAAAATGAATGCAATGACAGTTTAAAGAAATCACAACTGTTCCAATCTAATTGATCCAATTTCTTTTCCTGCACAATGAACAATCACAAAACAATTAGATTAACAATGAATTCTCTATTTCAAAGTGCTAAGGAATTAGGCCAAATCAGCCTTACAAAACTCACAACACTCAGGCTTCTTTTTCAAAGCTTAAAGCACTCAAAATGGAAAGGTTTGGAAGGGAGATTCTCCCTTGGCAGCTCAAGACTTGAGAGTCTTTTAGACCACCACCACCTAAGATGCTACCAAGCACACAAACCTTCTTTCAAATTCCAGAAACCAAGGTGTAAAAGCTTCTCAATAAAGAATGGCTAGGCTAAGGTCAAAAATCAGAAATCAGAGCAGGACAGCCACAAATAAGGACAACACAGCAGAGAAACTGACTCAAGATCAGATTATGAAAGCAAACAAAAGCTCAATTACAGAACAGCAGATCAGAGTTTACACGTGCACAGAGACAAAACCAGAGTTATCAACCAAGACAAACAAGAAACAAAGCTTTTGATCAAAGTAAGCACAACAAATAGAACCTATGGAATAGAACTAGAACAGATTTTAAAAACAATAAAAAGGACTTAAGTTGAACCAGTTATGACTAAAGAACGTTATATCTGATTTGATTTTGGCAGAAATAGTTTACTGAAACAGTGAACAATAATGTGAATTGCACCAATTCTCTTTGCTCTTTTTTTTTCAATTTGATAGCCAAATCTGAGTTGGATAACACTTTAGAACTTGCTATTTTTAGTCACAATTCACAACAGATCACCTAATCAGTTTTGCAACTTAATCAGACTTTTGCCAAAGGAAAGTGAACATGGTTCAACTCAAAAAAAAAATCTAAAGGATAAAACAAGAGGTTAATCACTCTCAGCCACAATTATAGTTTCAATATCACTGGTTTAGGCTTCCTTGAGTGAACAAAAATTTATTCTCAATTGCAGAATTGATAGCAAAGTGAAAACAATGAATGCACACTATGGATCATAAACTCAGAAGTTCAAACTAAATTCAATCACTGTTGTAAACAGTTTTAATGCAATTCTGCAGATTCATATACCTCAATAGATGCCAACGAAACAAAGACAAAACTGGAAAAATTTGAATCAGAACTTGGCAAAGAATTTAAAACCAAGTATGAAAGACTCACAGACTCTTCAAAGCAAATTCCAATTTCGGTGTAATTGGTGAAAAACAGTGTTGATGTTAGTCAATTGCACCCGAGCTCACAATTGAAATTCATCACTCATTTGGTGTGCAATGACATTCACATTCCAAACACATTTCAGATCATGAATCGCACAATTAACACATGATACATCAACCAATGCTGCCACTGAAATTTGTCATCGAACTCATTCAATTGAATGTCACGGCTCTTGATGATTGACAAGATTCAAAAAAGGCATATATCAAATCAAATCATGCATTGGAAATTTGAAAGGTTAAACTCAGATTAAGAATAACAAAATAAAACAAAGCACAAGACTAAAACATGACAGAAATGGATTTAGAAATTAAAAGACTCAAACAAATTGGATTCACCGAATAAAATGATAAAAAAAACATTGACTCAAGGCACAGACAAGCACAAAATCAGAAAATGAGTTCAACATCAAACCAGAAAACACCTGGAATTGATTCAATGAAGACACAAACCAGATCACAAGACAGTAATAGAAAATGATGAACAACTCAGAAATTAAAAGAAACAACACAAATTGCTCAGAATCAAAAGCAAACAGAGACAAAATAAGATGAATGAACACCACGTAAATGAAGAAAACGCAACAGAGATGCGAAACAGAAACGCGAAACAGAAACTCAGAATCAAGATATCACAGACACAGACTCAACAGAAGACTTGAATCAACATTACGTGAATCAGAAAAAATGAATCACAACAAGAACAAACCAAAAAACAAACAAACGCGAAGCAAATGAGAAAAAAAATTCAGAACAGATAGAACAACTTATCTGTTGACGCGTGCTCGAACCTTGCTCGAATACCACTTGATGGACGAACGCCGAGGAGAGATCGATTGAAGATGCGCGAACACGAATTGGACCTCCTCGAAGCTCTATCCGACGAGTGAAGACGCAGCGGAATGGAAACGAAGCTCTAGATTCAGAGCTTACTCAAAGGAAACCTACTAAACTAAGAACAGACTCAAGAAAACCCTAAGATCTAAGGTTTAATCGGGAAATAACCCTAGAGACACGAAGGAAACCCTAGAAAAGGGGGAAAGCTCAAAATGAACCGATGAATCGGTTCAAAGTCAAGATTAAACGATAGGAAAGCTAGATTACTCAGAGGAAAGTGGATTAAACGGTAGAAAAGGGGAAAACAATCGGTGGAAAGTCTGGATCGAAGGTGAAAGAAGATGGAGACCTAGCGGATGATGTGTTTAGGAGATGCGGGAATAGAAAATGCAAATCTAAGAAAAGAATGTGAGTGACGAAATGATGGCTTACAGTGACGAAAAACAGAAGACTCGCGAGGATGAGCTCTCGAAAGAGAAATGGCAGCGAGACGTGGTTATGAAACAAAGGAGGACGCGTGGCTGCTGAAGATTTAGGCCGCTTAGAGCGACGTGATGTGGCAGCAAAGAATGGTAGCGAGGAGGTGAGAGAAAGCACGGTGGTAATTGGAAAATGAAAGTGAGAGTGGTTCTTGGAAGGTGGCTAGAGAGAGTCTTTGGACTCTCTAGCATATGACTTTCAAGAGAGAATTATTTCTGAAGTTCAGAAAATCAAATTCTCATTAAGCTCAAAAGTAACAATACAATAGAGGAGCTGGGTATTTATAGTAACCCATGCTCCTTAAGAGCTAAACTATAAAAAGTAAAAATACAAAAAGGAAGACTATGTCAAGTACGATCCCATCATACTTCTGCAGAACTTCTGTAGAACTTCTGCAGAATGAAATACACACTACAATTTACCAAAACTGAATGTTTTTCAAACTAGAATATTCCTTCCATGATAGATATAATCTACAACTCAACAATCACAACATTTAACATGTAAACAACACACACCAACAATGTCGAATACCAAATCATTCAATTTTACACACATGCATAATCATCAAACAACATTTTCATACATAGTAAATCATTATTAAATTAGCTAGCTTCCCTTACCTCTTTGACCGAACTGAGAGCTCAACAACTGCAGACTCGATCACCACCCTAAATTCCTATGAACACCTACAGTTCATCGATTGGTGAGAAAAGACCACCCAATGGACCAGAATGAAGTTAGAAAGGGGAAAAAAAGTTGAAGAACACATGCAACCAGTAGGCTACCTTGCATGTGACAGAATTTTCTAGATTTTAACAAAACTCAAGAAATGAAACTTACCCGTTCAAAACACAAGTTTGATCGGTGAGAATAAAAGTTCTTGACACCAGGATAGCTTACGTATAATTTGATTGTAGATCAGATGAAGTGAGATGATAGATTTTTAGAGAGAATTTGTAAAGAGAATGGGGAGAAAAGAAAGATCAAAAGGTTGGAGAGAGAGTTTATGCATGTAGAGAATGAGACAAAATTGTGAGACTTTCATTTATATATGACTCTGAAAACTGAACGGACAAATCCTGTGCATACACCTGTCTTTTCCAATTTCTTAAATTTTTTGGTCCTTACAATCATTCTCAGGCCACATGTCATTGCATTAGTCTCAATTTGGTCCCTGTATTTTTATTGTGTCTTAATTAGATCCCTCTATTTTTATTTTTTTCTCAATTTAATCTTAATTTTAAAAATTAAACAATTTTGTCCCTCTCCAAATTCAAACAAAATTTAATTTGTATATAAATCTTAACAAATATTTTTATTAAAACTGATATTTTTATTAAATATTTTTAACAAGATTAAGTTTAATTATATTTTTATTTAATTAATTATATAAATGTTAATTATGTTGTTTAAATATACCTATAAAAGTTAAAAAAAAACAATGACATAACATGATGGTGTGAATTTTCCAAATGATTTAGTTCATTGAACAAATTATCAATGTGAAATTTCACTCTTGTTTTTTTTAAATAAAAAGTTGGAGAAAGTTTTTGTGAAAACGGTAATTAAAGGTAGTTTCTTCTTTCATGATTTTCCATTCAAACTTTCTTCACGAAAATTCACACCAGCATGTTATATCACTTTTTTTTAAACCCTTATAGGTATATTTAAATAACATAATTAACATTTATATGATTAAGTAATATAAAAATATCAATTTTAATAAAAATATTTGTTAATATTTATATACAATTTAAATTTTGTTTGAATTTGAGGAGGGAAAAAATTGTTTAATTTTTAAAATTAAGATTAAATTAAGACAAAATAAAAATACAGGATCAAATTGAGACAGAATAAAAATATAGGAACCAAATTGAGACTAATGCAATGACACATGGTCTGACAATGCCACATGGCACTGTCATTGTAATGTTACACTATCATTTTCATGTGACACAATATCAATATGACACGTGCATTTTTTTTAAAATATTAAAAATAAATAAAAAATAGAAAATAAAAAAAAATAATCAAAAAATTAAAAAAAAACCACGAACCAACACGTGTCACCTTCTTTAATCATGTTAGTATGGAACTAATGACAAAGTCTAAATTGATTCAATTTTTCACAATAAAAGACCTAATTGAGGGCATATACAATATAAGAACCTATTTGAAACGATGCTGAAAAAATAAAATGTCCGAAATTATTAAACCTATTTAATTATCTAATATTTATTAATAAAATATTGGAAATATCTTGAGACATATCCAATGATTGTTCATCCAATAATATCATCCAAAAGCTACTATGCCAGGCAAATCAAGAGTGAGCTAATAGCCTTTGGTTAATTTCTGAATGTGCCTTGTAGAACTATGCCGGGAAACTCGTACTTCACACGCTGTAAGAGGTAATTATCACTTAGAAATTCGTCAAAATTAATACTTAACTTTCAAGGATTTCACGTGAAAACTGTCTCTAGATATTTTTGTATTTGAATTTAAAACAACATTTTTGCATCTGTTCTAGGGTGACGTAAACAAACTTTAAAAATTTATGTTAGATATTAGACGTAAATGTTCTTATAATATTTATGCACGTTTGTTTTTGCAATTTTAGTGTTCTCGTTCCTTTTATCTAGTAGAATTTTTGGAAAGCTCTTTTTGTTTTCCATTTTTAGTCTCTACAAATGGTTTTATGTGGGAGAGACTTTTGTTAAATTGGATTGTGTTGGTATCATTCACACAACACAAGCATACACAATTAAAATAGAGAAGAGAAAATACTGATAATAGACAAAAATGGAAATTTTATACTAGTGAAAAAAATTTACGACACCTCTCTCTTTCAAAACTTCTCAAAATTATGAGAATACAAGAAGTGAGAGAATAGGAGAGAATGAGATATATAACAAAGGGGGCAAGGGGTTTCTTTTGTAGCCACCAAGCCATACCCCTTTACAAGTTCCCACCAATGTGGGACTTCATTCCTCACAATCTCACACTTGAAGATTTTGATGAAACTAATCAAATCTTCACACCATCTTTGCCTTCGTGTTGCTTGTTCTCCTGATAAACTTTAGTAGAATCAAATTAACGTAAATATGCCAATAACCTTTGACACCTAATTCTGATTCTCGGAAACGCAATGCAACACCTGATCAATATTTTACTGCTCTCCACCTAAACCTACCACGAACATACTAACCACTCTCACTGCTTATGCAATGTCTGGTCTTGTACGCACCATAGCAATTATAAGGCTGTCCACCATCGATGTATACGGTACTCGAGACTTTTCCATCCTCTCCACTTCACTGCTAGGACTCATACTTGAGGATAATTGATAGGAGATGGGTAAAACTGGCTTGCACTCTCGCATGTTGAAGCGCCGCAAGACTTTCAGTAAGTTTTACTTCTGAGAAAGCCAAATCTTCCTATCTTTTTCTATCTCGGTGAATTTGCATCCCTAAAATCTTGTTTGTCAGTTCCAAGTCCTTCATATCAAACTCTCTAGTCAATTGTGCCTTCAGTTCTTGGATTACAGCTTTGTTGGGGCCTATCACCAACATGTCATCCACATACAACAACAAAATTTTATTTTCATTAAACCTATTGTAATAAGTACAATGGTCTGAACTTAGTCTGTTGTATCCGAGGCTAATGATAAAGGAATCAAATCTCTTATATCAACACTTTGGCGTCTGCTTTAGACCGTATAGAGATTTGTTCAACCTGCAAACCAAGTTTTATTGCTCTTCAAAGCCTTCTGGTTGAAGCATCATTTCATTCTTGCTTAACAATAACCTTGTGAGCGGTGGAACTCACATGCAATACCCCTTCACATTGTTAGCATAGCCCAAGCACTGAATTCTTTTCCCAGTTTCAAGCTCTACTCGACTTTGGTTTCCTTGAACTGGTAATAACAACACATTTGACTTCCTCTTGATGTAATACACCCACAAACTCCTGGAATAAACTTTGCTTCTCCTAGGAATAACTCTGGTGATTCCCTTACATCAGAATGAACCAAGTCTTCTTGTGTTTTCTTTTCTGGTAGTCAAACTTGCAAACTTCGATCTATGTTGTTGGCTTATCACACAGTGCTCACATAAAGGTAAAACAACCTTCTTAAGCCCGAGTACAAATTACGTTCCGCCTTGCAAACTTCACTTTGACATATGTCCAAGTACGATGTCACGTCAACATCGTTTCTTCTTGACTTGTCTATGCAACCATTGCATTAGCTTTCTACAACGTATCTCCCATAAGCACATGTCATGATCTTTTGAGCTTTTATGACTTACCAGATTTCCTCTCTTTCTCACAAGAATATTCTTGTGTGGAGTTCACCTCATATAATTTTATGAGGGGATCCCAAATCTTCCTTTCAATTTCTTTCCATGCTCCGTCATTTCTATGGGTTTTCCTTCAATTACAGCTATGCAATTGTCCTTTCTCAAAATTGCCTTTATCTTCAATTTCCACAACGGAATACAAACATATATCAATCATACAGCACAAGCACACACAATTAAAATAGAGAAAAGAAAATACTGATAATAGGCAAAAATGGAAATTTTGATACTAGGAGAAGAAATTTACAGCACCTCTCTTTCAATACAAAACTTCTCTAAATTATGATAATACAAGAAAGGAGAGAACAAATAAAAGAATGAAATATATAACAAAGGGACAAGGGGTTTCTTTTGTAGCCACCAAGCTATACCCTTTACAAGTTACTACCAATATGGAACTTCATTCCTCACAGATTGTGGTTTAGCATTTTTTTATTGAAGTTAGTGGTTTGAATCTTCATTTTTGCTTTTTAAATTAATGTGATTGTTTAACGTATATAGAATAACAAGTAACCTTCCTCCCCGACCTTTTATATATATATATATATATATATAAATTTAGGTTTAGCTCATTTTTAGATTATATTAAACATATTTATTGAAATTTTAGTTGAGAGTTATATTGTATTGAAAGCAAGTTGTATTTCATCAACTAAAACCATGAATTTTTAAAAAAATAAATATTCAAAATTTAGATTGAATCTAGCCAAGTTTAACGTAAATTTACGTGGAAGTTTAGATCTGACATAAATTTTCGTCACTTATATTTATGTCTGATTGTTATGTAATATATAAAGATAAAAGTGTTGTTAATAAAAGGCTTTTTTGGTGATATATAGTTTACAAATTATCACACGGTTGTCTGGTAACATATATGTATATGAAGTTTAATAAGGGTAGTGTCTATGTTTATGTAGCTTTTATGCTGTGTTGACATGAGAAACAGCTAAGCTGAATTAGAAATTTAAATATAAATTGAAAGTCAAGTTGAATAAAAATAAAAAAGTTGAATGAAGTATAAAAGAACAAAATTCATAAATGTTTCTATTCTCCAATGTCACATTTTCGTCAAACCAATCTCCTTCTTCCCCCTCTTCACTTAGTTCATTTAGTTACATTCTTGTAATAGAAAAACACTTACGTTCATTTTTCCCAAATCGTAGTTGATCTTGAAACGTTGATTTAAGCCTTTTCTAACTTGGGTAGTATCTATTTTCCCTCATTCAAAACTATGATTTATTAAGAATGAATTTAGGTTTTCATACCACGCACAACTTACTTTCTTCAAATCATACAGAATTTATGTTTTTCTTCAACTTAAACACATATCAATTAAGAATTACTTTTAACACTTAAAGTTATTGAACATGGACTTTTTCATTTATTGCTAATCTCATAAAATAAAATACGAATCGTATCATAAGCTTGCAACGGGTAAATGAGTTTGTAAAATCAATAACTAAAGCTAACTTTATGTTACTAAAAGCATGCAAGTCTCACTTAAAACTTTTACCCTAAATTTGGGTTATTGTTTTTGTCAAATTAAACTTTTTTTGGTCATTCTAATTTAAAAGTAATATTCTCTTAGTCGTGAAATTTGAAAAACTTGTTTTAGTCTCTCTGTTCGAATCAGTTTATATCTGCTTAAATTTGGACATACATGATGATAATGGTGGCAAAAGCTTTACATGTGGGGAATATGTTTTTATATGAAACAAAAATAATTAAATTTAAACACATTCTTTTTTTTTAAGGAAAGAAGTCTTAACATTGATCAAAACTTACTTATATGGAAGCCTTGATTGGTTCTTACATAAGAAGAACATGCTTCTTTAGTTAAGCATTCCAAAATCCCATTACCCTCCTTTTCCTTTTATATTTGAGAAAAAAATTCTAAGAGAGAATATTAATTTTTTTAAAGATAGTTAATATTTGATTTTCTCCTAATTGGATCAAGAAAGAAGGGTGTGTAATTTCCTCTATTGGTATGAGTTTTCATTTTTACTTATAATCAATACTTTTTTCCATCTTTACTTTAGTTATGTGTTGTGTTGTTAGTCTAATTCTTAACAATGGTTCGAAGCTATTAAAGTTTAATTTGATCTTCTACATCTGAAAATAGTTCTTGGAAAAGGTATGGTAGTGTGAAAGTGTATGTATGGGAAATGTTTTAATTAGGAAGTAGTGTGAAAGTGTATGTATGAAAACGGTTTTAATTAGGAAATACTTGGTATTTAAGTGTGTCCATTAGTGATTTTCCTATCTTTCTTGGAAACTGACGTGGTGTACTAGTTCATGGTCTACTACTATTACTTTGGTAAACAACATTATTCATAGTGAGAAGTGCATAAGTCAATTTTTTTAAAACCAAGGCAACAAAGTATGAGATATAGAGGTTCAATGGAATAATTTCTCATTACGAAAAATGATGATGAAGGAAATTTTAAGGAAGGACAATTGTTTAGTGGCAATTGGAGAAAAACTTTGGAGATCCAGATAAAAAATGGGAAAAAATTAATGAAAACGCTATTGCAAATTTGCCCTTAATAATGACAGATGCAGTTTTATCCCATGTTACGGAGAAGATTACAACGAAGGAGATTTGAGACACTCTCATCAAATTATATGAGGTTAAGTCACTATACACAAGAATATTCTTGAAGAGAAAACTTTATACTCTTTGAATTAGTGAGTCTATATCAGTGATAAACCACATCAACCATCTAAATACATTATTTGCTCAACTTGAATTGGCAAATTCCAACCTAGTTGAAAAGGAACGTGCAAAGCTTCTACTAGAGAGTCTACCCAATTTTTATGATAAATTCTTCATCAACATAACAAATAACAACATTGATGGGAACCTACACTTTGAGGATGTTGCTAGAACTATTCTTGAAGAAGAATCAAAGCGAAAGAATAAAGTAGATATGGTGCAAGTTAAAAGCAAGCAGAGACTTTTGTGATTATGAGAGTAGATAAACAAAATGTGGATTTAGTGAGAGTTAGATTCATGATAAATCGACATTTCAAAGTAAGAAGCATCTCAAATGCTATCATTGTGTTAAGAAAGAGCATGTTAAGAAAGATTGTTGGCATTGGAAGAATGGAGGAAAGAACTCTGAAGCATCAAGCACAAAAGGTTGTGTTGCAAGTATCTCGAAGGACGAAGATATTATGGTAAGTGAAAAAGTAATTAGTTATAATGGTGGAAGACACCTACATGATAGGTGGATAGTAGATTAAGATACCCCAAACCAGGATTGGTTTTAGTGTTATGAACCTATCTCAGGTGGATCCGTATTCATGGGTAATAGTCATGCCATGGAGATTACTAATGTCGGTACTATCAAAATAAAATTATATGTTGATATTGTGTGCATAGTTCAAGAGGTATGACATGTGAATGACTTTATTTTTTATTAAGCAATTAGATGACCTGGGTGTAAAATTCACACTAAAGGTGGAATCTTAAAGATGGTGAGAGGAAATCTGGTAGTGTTGAAAGCATAAAAGATCATGGTAAATTTATATGTGCTTTTGGAGGATACGTTGCAAGAGACAACTGCAATTGTTGCATTGACAAGTCAAGAAGAAGCAGTGTCGACTTGGACATATGTCAAAGCAAGGTCTGCAAAAATCCTTGTTGAACGTCATTTCTTACCTAGACTCAAAGAGGCTGATTTACCTTTTTGCAAGCATTGTGTGATAAATAAGCAACATATATTGAAGTTTGATAGAAGTACTACCAAGAGTAAACACATATTACACTTGGATAATTCTTATGTGAAGGAATCAATGGAATTACCCTATGAGGAGCAAAGTATTTTCTGATAATTGATGATTACTCTAGGAGATTATGGTTGTACCTCATCAAGAGGAACTCAAATGTGTTACTACTATTCAAGGAATCTAAAGCACGAGTAGAGCTTGAAACTAGGAAAAGAATTTAAGTGCTTAGGTTATGCTAACAATGTTAAAGGGTATCGCTTGTGAGGTCTCATTTCCCACAAGGTTATTGTTAGCAAAAGGCTTTAAAGAACAAGAAAACTTTGTTTGTAGGTTGAACAAGTCTTTGTACAATTTAAAGTGAACGCCCAAGTGTTTGCACAACAAAATTTGATTCCTTCATTGACCTTGGTTACAATAAAATCAGACCATTGTACTTATTGCAATAGGTTTGGTGAGGTGATTTTATTATCTTCTTGTTGCATGTTAATGACATGTTGGAGGTAGGTCCCAACAAAGCTTGAATCTAGAAATTGAAGACACAGTTAGCTAAGGAGCTTGATAAGGAAGATTTGGGATCGACAAAAAGGAATTCAGGGATGCAGATTCACTGAGGCTAAATAGATAAGAAGATTTGGATTTCTCAGAAGAAATACTTACTAAAAAACTTATACACTTTAACATGTAAGATTGTAAGTCAATTTTTATCCCATTTCCTATCAATGGTATGTTATCCTCAAGTGTGAGTCCTAATAGTGAAGCGAAGAGGATGAACATGTTTCGAGTATCATGTGCATCGATGGATAGTCTTATGAATGTTATGATGTGTTCAAGATCAAACATTGAGTAGTAAGAGAGATTAATAAATTCATGACAAATTAGGGTATAAAACATTTGAAAAATAAACAACATAGATGACAAAATATAATATGAAAATTTGATTAGTTTAATCAAAATCTTTAAGTGAGAGATTAGAAAGGAAAGAAGTCTCACATTGATGGAACTTTTATGGTAGTCATGGTTGATTCTTATATAAGAAGACGATGCTTCCTTAAGGATCACATTCTCTTCTTTTCTCTTATATTATATTTGGAAGAAAATTTCACAAAAATAAAAGTATGTAACTTTTTTTATTAGCATAAATTTTTATTTTTGTCTATTTTGTGAGTATTTTTTCTCATCTTCACTTTAATTAATTAATTATATATATATATATATATATAATAATATTTATACGTTTAAGTTTATATAATTATATTTTTTCCTAATAAAAAATACTTTGACTTCAATTGAATTTTAATTCATAGAAATTACTTGAATCAATATTTAAAAATTTATCTAACATCTGTATAAATATAAATCTTGAGATTTAATATAATGCAATATAAGTACCTTTACTTGTTTTCAATAGATTTAATTATTTTTCTAGCTCTTTCTTTATTATTATAAAAAATGTATAATAACTGCAACATTGTGATTAAACAAAAGCATAGAACAAACCTTTTCCGAGAACCAAAAGACAGAACTCCACTTAAGATCTTGCGGAGTCCTACAAACAATGTCAAGTAAAACCATTTTAAAAGAATTTCCTTCTTTATTCATGTTTATTCATGCATCATTCATACAAACCCTATGCATCAGGTTGGTAGTTTCAAGAAACTTGTTTATAGTCAAAGAATGATGGAAGCACGAGGTCATCATCTTCATTCAAAATGATTGCAGCAAAAGTTTCTGAAAAATTTACATGACAACTCAGACATAAAACAGTGCAAGTGGAACAAGTAGGAAGTGAAACCCCTGTTGTTTTCTCTCTGCACCATGTTGAATCCAACGTTATTTGTTTGTGATTTGGTTCTGAAAACATTAACCATATTAAGAGAAAAGTAAATAGTTTAATAGTCCCTTTCGATGTTGTTGGTCAATTGTGTGTGCATGTGAAAGTGGAAAAAACTTCTGCTTTGGCGGCAGATAAAGAGTTGCCAAGTGGACATGGTGGCTGCTGGTTATTGAAGTAATGGTCAGCATCCATCCAATCTTAATTTCAATGTACCTCAAACTATATATGGCTCCCAACTCGTGTTCATCTTCTTTTTGTCTTCATCTGTTCTTCAAGTACCTCTATTATTAATTACATGTACATTTTTTTGTCGACGTCCAAACCCTAATTAACTTCAATTATATTAATCAATTTTATTAAAAATATATTTAGATAAATTTTCTGTAAAAAAATAGCAAGCGGAATTATTTTTTTATAAGTTAAAAATAAAAATCTAGAATATATATGCAAAAGTATTTATAAAATGATTAATCCATAAGTTAATTATTTTAATTTCTTTTTTTTTCATGAAAAAACTCGCTCAAATAAAATCTCACCTTATTGAAAACTTCATGACAACTAGTATAGTTCGCAAGGACAAAATGACAAAGTTTGCGACACTTCCGTTTTTGGCTTATTTAAATTATTATAAAGTTCAGTTTAATTTTATTACATTTTAAAATCTAATTCGAATAATATTCAATTCAATTTATTCATTTGATTCAATCCTACTCGTAATACGACATGGTAGTTCCGTACAACGGATGTATAAGTAAGTCGGGATAATTTCTGTGAAATTAGACTTATATTTTTTCCCTCAGGCTAACTTTTTTCAAGTAATTAATTTGATCTGTATGTGTAGGTTTAACACATCTTCAAACAACAAAATCATTTATGTGAGAAACTTAAATGTACTTTCAAGTGCTTCTCATTTTCTTCGATAAAAATTAGATATCAACTAGATTATTAGACTTTTACTTTAATATCACTTTTTATTAAACGAGTTATCGAGATACAACTTTAATTTTATAAAAAATAATACCATAAATGTTTTAGAAAATTTTTCATAAATTTTATTCTTAGTTTATGATATTCTTGTATTATGACTTTATTAGTTGATAATAATAAGATGTAAAAGTAGAAAAGTTTAATTATATATTGTAACATAAGCATGATTTGATATCTACTTTTTTCGAATAATTAAAAATATTTAATATTTTTCTATCATATACACATTAGCATGTGTATTATCTTTTGAAATAGACAAACAGTTTTGAAAAAGCAGTAGTCAAAGATACTATGTTCCTTTTATTTATTTATCCCTATTGCTTTAAAGCTATCATAACATATCAGTATTGGTGATTTAAATCCCGTCATTTCTCTTGTTCTTGTCATATAAATTCGTCACATTTTAAATCCCAAAACCAAAAGAATGAAAAAAATAAAAAACTTTTGCATTGAATCGATACTCATTTTCCTTTTAAAATAAATTATGTTTTATTACATGAACACCAAGCAAACTGATAAATTCTAATAAAAGAAATTTAAACTATACGAACCTAAATTATTATTTTCTATATAAAATATTTTTATACTTCATTTTTTAAAAGAAAACAATATAAAGTTAAGAATCTTTTTTAGAATTTTTATTGTCTCACTATTTCACATCGATTTTAATATTGTTTCAAACCAATAATATATAAAACATCATTTTTAGTAATATTTTAGTGTCTGAAGAAATTATATTGTAATGTTGAAAAAAGTGTAGTTAATAATATTAAAAGTATTGAACATATTTTGAAAAGTATAAATAACTAATTTGGTATAATCAATATTGACATTTTTTTTTCTTCAATAGAAAATAATTGCACTCATAATACAACAATTAGTCTTTATTAAAAGTATCAACATATTTTATATTTATTAAAAGAGAAAATTAACGATAATGTGCAAGAAGTCTTCTATCCTTTAATGTCTGGTTGTATAAATTTAAAATCCTTAATGTTTCTTTAAAATTAATTGGATAGTATCATTAACCTTAAAGTCCTTAATATTTCTTAAGATTAATTGGATATTAACGTTAATATTTTCTTCTTTAATAAACAATGACAACTATTATAAATGACTAGACACATGTTTAATCATTTCAAGTACTACTAAACCCTAAACAAAATTAAAATTATTGTTATCGAGTGTCTTCCTTTTCTTTTTAAAAGAAACAAAAATACATCAATACTTATTTAACCAATTATTTACTCTTTTAAAAAAAATACCGTTATGATATTTTATAATGATCGTATTTCTTATAAGATCATGTAAGAAGAAATATGAAGTTTTTTTTCTTATTAAACTCCACACTAGGGATAAGAGTAATATAACTTATATGATCATTATAAATGATAAAAGTTTATTTATCAATATTTATGTGTTCTCTAAGATGACTAATATTCTTTTTTACTAAAACGTGCTTATTTCAAAATCATTGTAGTAAGTTATATAAATAATTAAATAGAGTGATGAACATTTTTTTTAATGGTCAATGAGTGAAAGTATGTTATTACTTGATTATTTATAATTATACTAGTTACACTTTTTACTTTTGCATATATTAAACAGTTTAGGTTTCTATTAAGTATGCTTTGCTTTTCCAGGAATTTGTTAAGAAAATATGCAATTTCTCCGTTGAATTAAGTCAACGTTTGATTTACAAACTCCCAAACTGCCAAAATTGCCCTGTTTCTCACATCAGTAAGTTTTTCTTAATTCATATTTGAGTTCTACACTTTTTCCTGTTTGAAACGATTAATTACATTTAAACTTATAATGATTGCTGATAGCACGTAAATCTTCTTGAAATCATAGAGAAAGATTTTTTTTATTAAACAGACAATTTTGTCTATTCAAAACTTTAAATATATATCAGAAAATTTTGGAAAAACAATTTTTTTTATCTTTCTCTTTTTCTCTTTGGCACGAAACAGAAAAAAAAAGTGAGTTTTATTATTATTTTTATTTCCTTCTCACCTACTTCTCTCCACAGTTGAATAAGGAGTCAAAATTGTTTGTCAACCATTATGGATGATGCCATATAAATAAATTAGTTCTTTTTTTTACAAGTATTAAATAGGGTCTTCTTTATGTCAACAAGTGGTAGTTTTTTAAAAAAAAAAAAAAATATATATATATATATATATATATATATATATATATATATATATATATATATATATATAAATGTGTTTGTATTATAATTTTTTATTATTTTGTGAAATTGTTGTAGAGAGACATAGAGCGTAAAGGTATTGGTGGGATGGTTGATAAAAGATGTTATTATATAATAATAATAAAAAAAAATGGTGGAAATGAAAAGATGGGACATGAGGCATGTTGTGTTAGATGTTTGTTTGAATGATAGCGAAAGGCAAAGAGTAGTAGAAGATGATGGTGTTGATAATGGGACTGGGACTAGTGTTTCAGAGCAGTGCACATGTTGAGTTTCAAATTCTCAATAAATGCACCACCAACCAACACTTCCTAAGTCCTAAAAAATCATTCAAACAAACCAACACTTCTTTTCTTCCCTTTCATCATCACAACTCCCACTTCCTTTTCCTTTTCCTTTTCCCCACTCTTTTCATCAATTTCCATCATTGCTTTTTACGCCTCCTCCTCTTCAAACCTTTCATTCAACACCACCTTACTACATTCAAAACTCACTCATTCTACTTTTTCTCATCACAGTAAAAACAAACACTAACCCCTTTTTAATTTCATTAAACAACAACACCAAATATTCTGTCAAATGTTGTCCTGTCCTAAGAGAAACACCACCTGGACGAGTTTAGAGTTTGGGAAAGAAACACATGTGAATGGATCTATCTATCTACCTTGTCCTTCCTGGTGTTAGGCTGCGGTGCTTTGGGAAGAGAGGCATCAAGTACATACATACATAACATAATAAAACCGGTGGATGCGTTCTATTCTACGTAAGAAAAACACATACAATGCCTGCATCTTTTCTTGGCACCTTCCCCTCACTCGGAAAGACAACAAAAAGGGTCAAGATTCCTTACCCCTTCTTCTACTCTTTCTTTGACAGCTAGCCCAACACTGCCTTTGCTTCCCATCCATGTAAATCTCTCTCTCTCTCTCTCTCTCTCTCTCTCTCTCTCTCTCTCTCACACACACACACACACACACACACAGCAGTTTCATAATTCTTATCCCCACCACCGCTCTGCAACGACTGCACTTAGGTATAACGTTCCTTGAAATCATCATTATTAGTATTGCCCTCGAGCGGAAGCAATTCAATTGGATCACATAATTTAAATTCGGCATTAATTGAAGGATTTGACAGTGAGGGAAACCAAGTAAATTAAATCCTCTGATATACGCAGCGACCTTGCAGGAACCACATTAAAAATTACATTTCTTTTTTTGAAGAAAAAGACCGAGGCAAAGCAAAATTTATGGTTATATAGTGTGCTACTACTAGTACGAGTAGTAAACCTTTTCTCTCATTAAATTGCCATACCTCCCAATACCCCGATCGGCATGGCTCCTAATAATTGACCAATTTATTGATAATTAAGCTTCGCATTTTCGAATCAAACTCGCTTTTCTCTCCACGAGCTCATAATTAGCATTTAGAGCAACCCACAAAAAAAGGGGTGAAATTAAATTTCGCCTCTCCCGCAGTTGCGCTCCCCTCGTAATCAACATTGAAGAAAGGATAAAAAGCGAAAGTAACTAACAAACAAATAAATAAACAAAAGAAGAAGAAAAGTTTAGATACAATTGAAGCAAGATTCTGGTTCCATTCTCTGCATAAGCCATTACAAGTTTATCTTTTTTTTTTTGTCTCTCTTTGGTCCTCATGAATGCCACAAAAATATATATAAGAATCTTACAGAAAATGTAAAGGACAAGGGAAAGGGAAGGGAATAGTAAATAGTAATAGTAATAGTACTAATAAATGATGATGAAAATTTAAGAGGAAGAAGAACCTGGGGAGGCGGTGGGGAAGAGAGGCAGAAGGCGAGGAGGGTCAGCGTCTCTAGGGGTGGAAGCAGGGGAGGGATGCAAGAAGAAGCCTTTCTCTTGGATGGCCTTGTCTTCGGCCTGGGTGTCGATGGAGCGGGATCGGTGAAATGGGTCGGGTATGAGAGGCGTGACGGGGCTGAGAACGAGTGCGGGGAAGTCGAGGATGCTGGGTGAGAGGACTTCGGTGTTGCGAGGAGAGAATCCTGAGACGGTGTTGGAGAAGACAGGTAGGAGAGGGTTGATGTTGAGGTTCTTCAGCGTGTTCCTGCGCTCGTACAGTTTGAACCCGGATTGCTTCTTCATTGGGGGGATGTGGGAGTGGGGCCTCGCTGCTTCGGAGTTTGCTTTGGTGGCGGAGGAGGAGGAGGCTTGTTTCGCGGTTTCCGAGGATCCTGTCAGCATTTGGACCACCTGCTTGAAGGAGGAGCTGTCGGCCTGGACGAACGTTGTCGGGTACGGATTGGCGGATTCGGATCTGGTGAGGGGCTTGGGCGGGTAGGAGGTGGGGGAGGGCGCGCTTGGCGTGAGAGGCGTGAATTGCGTGTGATGGAGGCCATTGCTGCTGCTGCTGCTTGTGCTGCTGTTGGAGCTGTGGCTGTGTCGCGGCGAAGGGAGGAGGTTGACGCCGCCACGGTGCTCTTGGTACCTTCGAGGGGATTTGGACTCCATCGTTGACTGCTTCAAGCAACACACACACACACACGAAAGAGAAAGGAAAGAGAGAGAAGTGTGGTGCGTAATGTAATGTAATGTAATGCAAGTTTTGTTTGGTTTGGTGAGAAATGTATTCGTAGGGCCCTTTTCCCTTCCCACGCGCTATTTAACCACTCTCTTCAACACCACTATGCACATTTCTTTCAAACATTCCTTATATATATTAATTCTTTTTTTTTTCTATTTAATTTTAATATTGACTGGTCAACTCCCCAATTAATTTTCCTGCAATATTATTTAATTAAGCATTTTTTTTACCACAATTCTAATTATACTTACCGTTTTTGCTTCTCTTTTTTATTAATTGCTTTAATGGAACACTTGGTCTACAAATATTTAATTTCTCTACATTTTTTAATTGCTAAAACAAATCCAGGTTCCTTCTTTTTAATTCATTCATGAATATGACTAATTTGTTAACTCTGGTCAAATGTGGCTTTCCTTTTATGAGGACTTTTTTTTTCATTGTTAAGTCAATTTAATTAAGGTAAAATATCTTTTTATATCTTGATTTTGGAGAATAAATAGAATTCGTTTTTTTTCAAAACTTTAATACATTTTTATTATTAAATTTAAAAATAAATAGATATAATTTTTTTAATACTTATGTTAAATTTTTTTAATATATTAATCTTTCATATTATATTTATATTTTTTTTAATATGTTCTCATTTCAATGTTAAATATATTTTACACGTTAAAAAAATTAAATTAAAAAATTATACCTATTTATTTTTATATTTAAAAAATCAAAATATATAAATTTTAATTCCACGTTAAAATTTAAAGTCTAATGCATATTTATCTCTTTTAAATGAAAATAACGTTAATGTATTTTTGGTACCCAACGTGCTTTTTTATTTTTGTTTTTCCTTCCAATAATTTTTTCTTTTATTTTCCGTATTTTAGAAAGAAAAAGAAAATCTGATGACTGGGCTTAGCGCATTTTATTTGGTAACGATAACAATAATATTAGTTAAGAATTAGATTATGTAATTATATTAAAAAAATGCAATTGATAGCAAAGCTGTGTCTTTCTCATGTGTAAATTGATATACAAATCTTAATTTGCGTCCGTATATCAATTTAATAAAAAATTAATATTTTTAATTACTAATACAAACAAAATTAATTACTGATCGTTTCATTAATTAAATGCTTACTAATTATTTAATGCTTACTAGCTCAACTGATAAAGATGTTGATTTTCCCTAAATAAAATATTTATTAGAATCATGTATATTAAAAATATCTGAGTGCTTAAGATTTTTTACTCCATTAAATGAAATTAGTTACATATTGAGAATGTCAAAATATTCTACATTCTTGGATTAGTGTCCTGTTTAACTGTGAAATTATTAGAGACATGAAAATTCATGGCTTTGTTAAAACACTAATATTATAATTCTGTACTCAATAAATATACAATAATTTTTTTTATCTCATAACAATCTAACCAATTAGAACTAAAATTTCACAATTAAAAAAATTACACAAATCTGTATTATTGTCAATTTAAACGATATTATGCATCAAATATTTTTTAGAAAAAGTAATTTAATATTAGTAAAAGAAAGTAACTATGATAAATTTTGGGTTAAACATGATTTTAAACAACCTATTAATATTTGAGTTAAAATGTCTAAAAAAAAAGTATAAATACTGGTTTTGACATGTAAAAAATATTTAATAATATTAGATTAAAAAGATTATATCTATTATTTTTAAAGTTGAGAACTAAATTGTATCAAAATTTTAAATAAAAATAAATTCTAATTTTTTTATTAAAATTTAAAGACTAAAAACATAATTAATCTATATTTTTAATTATAAAGTGATTGATAGTCTAATCTCATTCGAACCAACAACATTGAAATTAAATTAATTTGATGATATCTTATCTTTAGTTAAACTAAAGGGAAAGTATTAACAAAAAATTTTATAAAGATGTGAATAAAAAAAACTTTTTTCTTGTGAAATTTGAAATTTTATTATTCAAATAATTAAATTAAACTTACAAATTTTTAAAATTTTAACTATTTAAAAAATATTAAATAAAATATTTTATCATAAAAAAAATTATTAAAATAATTATTTTCTACAAAATTTTCATTCAAACACAATATAAGATTTTAAAATACATAAATATTTAAGTTTTCTTATATATTATGCTTTTCTTAATTGTCATTCATGTAAGCCAAAATCTTGATTGTTTTGATTGTCATTTATGTATATAAGCCAAGTCATTTATTCATCTTAACTTGAGTCATTTATTCATCTTAACTGAAATTATTGTATGATTATCTATTTATTCTATAATTATAGCAACGACATATTATAATAATGACTGACTGGTCTATCATTGACCAAACGATCAACGTTTTCAAAAGAACATTGGAACATCATTTCCAATCCCAAGTTATTGTAAATCGGAGGATTTCTCAGTAAGTCGATCGATCATGTCTCCATTAGGCACCAACATCGCAAATCGAACATATTTATAGCTAAAACACATTTATCGACTTTTGGGCCTTTTTGGGTCGTGATTAGACCAAGCCAACTCTAATTACAAACTCATTTTGAAACCTATAAATATAGAGGTAAAGTAAAGAGATGGATAATTGCATTTATTGTGAATTTAATACTTTGTTATGATAACCGATTGGACACATATAACTAACTTGAGCATCAGAGTACCTTTGACAAGTACCCACCAGCTCAGCTTGGAAGTTTGGAGATGAAGAATTGAGGATAATTTTGTAACAGAGACCTTAGACGACGTTATAAGATTGGAAGAAAAGTGTGAAAGAGTGTCTTGATTATGATTCTCGACCACACACCCGAAACATTTTACATATATCTTCATTTTCATTCATGTATGTAAACCAAGTTATTTATACATCTTACCAAAATTCATTTATTCATCTTAACTCAAGTCATTTATTCATCTTAGCAGAAGTTATTGTATGATTATGTGTTTGCCCTATCATTATAGCAACGATATATTATATTTTGTTGAAATGAATAAAACATTTTCATAATTAAGTTTGTTTTGTGCTATTGCAAAGTATCACAGAGGTAGATTAAATTGTGATTTAAAAATACTCACTAGAAAAAAGGGGTTTTTAACTCGTACATTACGCTTCGGTTTTAAAAAAACTGAAGCGTATCAAAACGCAGTGACAATTTCATAATTTTAACTATACTATATGTCTCAGTTCAACTGGAACTGATCCCTAAAGAGCATTTTGCTGTGGTTGGTAGGGTACACCGAGGCATATAACCCTACAGATAATACCTAACTAAGACCTTTCACCTGACACCTTTTTGTTAACAGTGTTACCAATAAGGAGTATTGGTAAATCTTGAAGAAATGTGTTTTGATGATGCTACAAGAAGTTTTAGTTGCAGAAGATATTAGAATTAGTTAAAAGCAATTTGTAGAAATTAAACGTAGTAGGAAATCCTTGTAAACCTTGTAAACTTACATTTTTAACTACAATAATCGATTATGATGAAGCAATAATCGATTATCACAAGTCATACTTGAATAATCGATTATCACTTCATATAATCGATTATCACATTTTTGAAAACCTATAACGGACTTGAATAATCGATTATCACTTACAATAATCGATTATTCATGGCAGTTGGGAGCTGACCTTTGGCATTCAGTGTACTTGGCTATATATTTTGTTTTGGAGAAATTAGAAAAAGAACGTTGCAGTTGAACACAAAGCTTTTGAGAATACAGTGTGATCTGAGGAAGTTCCAAAAGCTTGTTCATTGCATTGCCTGGTCTTGTGAAAAGGAGAAGCTCGCGCTTTGTGGGTCAAAGGTCGGAGCGGTTCTCTTCAAGTTGGCAAAGTTTCTGTTCTTCCGGTTCGTTCGTTCGAAGGAAGGTTTTATATGTTTTCTGTTTTATTCACTCTATTGTAAACTTGTGAAACTATTTTTAGTGAAAACGTTAATCACTTTTTATAGTGATTAACAACTGGACGTAGATTCTTTTGAATCGAACCAGGATAAAAATTCTGTGTTAAATTTTCTTGCTCTCTATACTCTTTACTGTTTTATATACATCAATTGTTTGGAAATTTGTCTCTAAGTAAATTAAATTTCTAAAACTGACCATCTTATTAAGAGTTTGACCGAACACGCTTTCCGCTTTATATTTTATTCCGCTGCGCAACTCTATAACGGTACCGATTGCTCCAACAATTGGTATCAGAGCTTGCTTTGATATTTTTTCAAATCTTTTCGAAAATGGCCGGTCATCAAACTCAAGTATATGCCGAGGGTGCTTCCATCAACAGACCACCACTCTTTACTGGTGATAACTATGCATTCTGGAAAGTCAGAATGGAAATTTTTATGGGGTCTGTTGACAGAGGCATCTGTGAAGCTGTACTAAATGGTCCCTATATTCCTAAAAGAACTGTTGATGGTGTAGAAGTAGAAAAACCATACTTTAACTGGACTCTTGAGGAAAATAGAAGAGCCCAATTTGATATTAAGGCTCGTAATATTATTTCATCTGCTGTTGTACTTGATGAATTTTATAGAATTTCAGTATGTAAGACAGCACAGGAAATGTGGGAGGTCCTCAGAGTCACACATGAAGGAACAGAGGACGTGAAACGTGCAAGGAAGAACACTCTCATTCAGGAGTATGAGATGTTCAGAATGCAACCTGGAGAAACAATTTCTGATGTCCAAAAGCGATTCATTCATATAGTGAACCACTTGACAGGGTTGGGTAAGACTTTTGATACTGATGAATTAAATGTAAAAATTTTGAAATCATTGGACAGGTCTTGGCAACCAAAAGTGACTGCCATCTCTGAGTCTCAAAATCTTACTCAAATGTCTATGCCAATCTTGTTTGGGAAACTCCGTGAGCATGAACTTGAGTTGAGAAGATTGACGGCTGAGGAAGATCAAGGCAAAAGAAAGACACTAGCCTTCAAGTCCGAGATCTCCAAAGGAAAGAACTCTAAAAGGATTGAAGTTGATGACTCCGATGATGATGAAGAAAACATGAGTCTTATGATTAAGAAGTTTGCAAAATTTATGAAAGCTAAGGGAAAAGACAAATACCGTGAAGAAAGGAAAGAAAATCATGGATCTTCTTCAAGCATTAAATGTTATGGATGTGGAGAAAGAGGTCATGTGAAGACTGACTGTCCTAAAAATAAGAAAAGTGAAGAAAAGAAAGAAAGAAAGTTTCCAAAGAAGAAGAAAGCTTACATAGCTTGGGAAGAGAATGCTTCTAGTTCTTCAAGCTCAAGCGATTCAGATGAAGAAGCAAATTTGTGCTTAATGGCAGACCTAGAAGATGCAGGAAGCCAAGTAAGTGATTCTAGCTTAGAGTCAAGTAATGAGTTTGACTTACAAAAGGCATTTCTTGATTTGTTAAATGAATCTGAAAAACTTGATGTTGTTCATAAAAAGCTAAAGAAAGAGCATAATGAATTGAAATTGAGGTATGAAAAAGTACTAGATGACGAAGTTGTTTTAAGAAACAAAGTTAGTAATTTGGAAACTAAATTATCTGAATCTGATACTATTGTACAACCTGTTGAATGTCTATCATGTAAAAGTCATCTGTTTGATATAGATATTCTTGAGAATTTACTTGCAAAGGCAACCAAGTCTAAGTCATATGCCAAAACAAACCTTGAGAAAAGCAATGCAAGAAGTGGAAACACGCATCTACACAAAAAATCTAAAGTGATAAGAACTCGTAGAATTTGGGTAGAAAAAGGAACTTTTGTGAAAAATAAAGTGTATGAGGCTCGTTGTTTTTACTGCATGAAACTTGGTCACACCTCAAACAAATGCAGCATCAAACATTTTGGTGTTCCAAATGGTAAATATGCATGGGTTAAAACTGTAAAATGATGTATGTTTGCATAAACTAACCCCAAGGACCCATAATAAGATTGGGGACCTAAAGTCTTGCTCAAATTTGTTTTGTAGGAACTTATTAAGTCAAAGAAGTCACTGTGGTATCTTGACAGTGGTTGTTCAAGACACATGACCGGTGACAAGAAAAAGTTTATTTCTTTTGAGAAGAAGAAGCAAGGCTTTGTGACTTATGGAGATAACAACAAAGGTAGAATCATTGGAAATGGAGACATTGGAGGAGGAAACACATTGACTATAAAGGACGTATTATGTGTTGAAGGTCTCAAACACAATCTCCTAAGCATAAGTCAATTATGTGACAAGGGTCTCAAGGTAACTTTTGAACGTGATAGATGCACCGTATATTTTAAAGATTCTACTGAAATTGCTTTGCAAGGTGTTAGACATAATAACATTTACTTGATTGATATTGAAAATGCATCTAGTCATAATATAACATGTTTAGTTGCTAAAGAGGAAAACCCTTGGCTATGGCATAAAAGAGCTGCACATATACATATGCAACATTTGAATAAATTGATTTCAAAAAATCTTGTGATTGGTTTGCCAAATTTAAAATTTGAGAAAAATAAACTTTGCTCTGCATGTCAAAAGGGAAAGCAAACCAAATCCTCATTCTCATCTAAAACCATGATTTCAACATCAAAACCTCTAGAACTTCTGCATATGGACTTGTTTGGTCCATCTAGAATTAAAAGTTTTGGTGGAAACTACTATGGTTTTGTGATTGTTGATGATTACACTAGATTTACTTGGACATTCTTCTTAACCCTTAAAAATGAAGCTTTTAAAGCATTCAAATCGTTTGCAAAACGTGTTCAAAATGAAAAGGAATTGAAAATCAAAACCTTGAGAAGTGATCACGGTGGTGAGTTTGAAAATGAATCTTTTGAAAAGTTTTGTGAAAAACATGGAATTGCTCATAATTTTTCTGCTCCAAGAACTCCTCAACAAAATGGTGTTGTTGAAAGGAAAAATAGGTCATTAGAAGAACTAGCTAGGACTCTTTTAAATGAATCAAATGTGCCAAAATACTTTTGGGCTGATGCAGTTAGTACTGCTTGTTACGTGTTGAACAGAATGCTAATTAGGCCTATTCTTAAGCTAACTCCCTATGAACTGTTTAACGGTAGTGTCGCAACCGGAATCGCGACGGAACGACGATCCATGGAAAATAGAGAAATGATTTTGAGAAAAGAGATTTGGAGTCGCCACCATAGTTTATTCTGGGAAACTACGGAAAAACCATAAAATAATAAGACACGGTCCATGAAAACCAGATTCTGGGTTCGGGAGTCGGTTACGCGTAGGGAAGGTATTAGCACCCTACGGCGCCTGCCCGAAGGCAGTACCTTTAACTAAATGCGCGAATGTGATGTGGTTTCAAAATGTTTAATTATCCCCTAAAATAAATTTCTAAATAAACAAAATATATTTTTAGTTTTTTGGGCCCGACAAGGATTGACCTTGGTCCTACGTATTCTCATTCAAAAATGAGAAATCAGGGTTACGTAGTTCTTTTTGAAAACTGTTTGAAGAAATTGTTTGGAAATTGCTGGGAAACTTGTCATGGATAATTTGGATTTTTGGGGAATGAACCTGACAAGGACTGGCCTTGCTCCTACGTATCTCCACTTTTGATGGAGAATCAAGGATCACGTAGTTCTGGCAGGCAATATTGTTTGTTGATTGAAATTGTTGATGTTTTTGGTTTTTGAAGATTTTATATGTTTTTCTGGTATTTTTATTTAAGAAGGATAAAAGGTTTTTTAGCACAAGGACGATGCGAGCGATCACACGTGTGCTTAACCTTTAAAACATATTTTTTTTTTGTAATTTTTGTTTAAGAAAGAGGAAAGGTTTTTAGCACAAGGACGATGCGAGCGATCACACGTGTGCTTAACCTTTAAAACATATTTTTGTAATTTTTATTTACGAAAGAGAAGGTTTTTAGCACAAGGACGATGCGAATGATCACACGTGTGCTTAACCCCTTTTTTAAAACATATTTTTTTGTGCTTTTATTTTTGTGAAAAGAAAGGAAAAGATTTTCAGCACAAGGCCTACGCGAGCGGTCGCACGTGTGCTTAAACCTTTTCAAAATATTTTTGCAATTTTTTTATTTATGAAAGAGTAAAGGTTTTAGCACAAGGACGATGCGAACGATCACACGTGTGCTTAACCTTTAAAACGTATTTTCTTGTAATTTTTATTTAAGAAAGAGAAAAGGTTTTTAGCACAAGAACGATGCGAACGATCACACGTGTGCTTAACCCTTAAAACGTATTTTTTGTAATTATATATATATAAATATTTTATTTTTAAAACAAATAGATATTTAGGATAAATAAATAAAATAAAATAAATAAAAAAAAAAAACAATAAAAACTATAACAACAATAGAAGTGATAAAAAACAAGACAAAAAAAATGGGGGGTGCCCAAAATGAGAAAGTGGGGCTGCAGAACAAAATTGGGGTTCCTCCGGTTTGTAGAATCGGAATGGGGTGTGAATGAGAAGTGGGAGTGCGTTTCGTGTTTGCTGGTTCAACCTTTTTTACTTGCAGAGACAAAATGGGTTTCAGCCCATATAGCAGGGGGTGCAAATGGAATTGCGCGCGTGGCAAGGAGAGAAGGGAGGTAAACCGCACCAGGCCCAAAGCCTCTCTATTCAGAAAACCTAATCCCATTAGGGGTTCAGCATTTTCCCCTTTCATTCCCAATTCCCCTACTCAGTTCCGAAGATAGGTCTCTTTCCCTTCGCCGAAGTTCGCCGCCGCTCCAACCAGGACCGGTCACCGCGTGCCACCGTCCGTCCGTGGCCAGTTCACCCGCGCCACTGCGTGTCGCCGTCGAGCCGTCGTGCCATGAACGTCGGCCACCGCAACCTAGCCACCATCGATGTGCCTCTGCGTCGCGTTTGCCAAGCCGGCCGCCGTTCAACAACCGCGACCTTGGCGTTGGCGGCAAACTCCGGATGTCACCGGACCCATTCCTGATCGCGACGACGTCAGCCCAGGGAGCCACCGCCGATGGGCACTCCTATCCTCTATTCTCTATTTTTTTTCATTTTTTTGTGTTTGGGTTTTGAGAGATGAAAATGGTGAAAGTGGAAGTGATGTTGGCGATGTTGGGTAGATGAGAGTGAGGATGCTGGGAGTTGGTGTTGGCCGTGTGTGTCGGTTACTGTAAACGGATGAAGATGAGGCGGTTACCGGAGAGAGGAGTGAAAAGGTTGGGGTATACTGGCTGTGTATGAATGATGATGGCCGTGTGATAGTGTTGGAGATAAGAGTGCTGAGGTTGGCCGAATGGTAAGAATGAAAACGGTGGGCTGGGATTATGAGTTTCTGTATGATAGATGATGAAGGCGTTGGGTTGAGGTGGTTACAGTGGGAAAGAGTTTTTGGGTGTTGGAGATGATCGGAGAAGATGAAGATATTAGGTGCTGTCCGTTGGCTGAGGAGGACGAACGCTCGTGAGGAGGACGAAAGCTCGTGAGGAAACCTGGATGAGGATCGTCCGTGCAGCAAATTGGAGGCTCGGTCCTGGAGGCGCACGCTCACAGGGAAGACGGGTTGAAAATATGGCCAGAAGATGGAGTTTTTATACAGGGGTTATACTTAATTAACAGAGGAGAGTGAATATAACCATACATTGATTGAACACATACTTCATTCATCTCAACAAGCATAAGGGAGTCAAATGGATGAGCATGGGCATGACCAAAGAGTTTTGGGTATACGAAACTTACCTCCGCAGCTTCAAGATGGACTCTTCGGTTCTCCTTTCCCTTGCAGTGAATGATACTTCTTGTTCCTTGTACTGTTTGAGTGGTGTCCCCTGTGGCTGACTCCCTCTTTTTTTGTCTCTCCCCCCTTTCTAGTAACGCCTCCTCTGTTCTTTGGCTTCCTCCCTCTGGTGCGAATGGAGATGTGGACGTTGGCTATGAGGTCAAGATGTTGGGTATGGTGATGGGCGATAGTCGAACAATAGGTGGAAGGGGTGCATAGCTATGGTGACCGGTGTATATGGATGAAGGTGATGATTGGGTGCGGATAGGCGGTGGACTCTTTTTGTTGGTAGTGGTCCTTGAGAGCAATCTCAGAAGTGACGAAAACTGGAGTCCTCTTCGTTTTTTTTTCTGTGAACTCTCCTCCCCCCCTCTTTTTTTTTGTTCTCCTCCCGTTAATACCTCTTCCCCTAGATAGTCTGTTGAGTTCCAAAATGGTTCTGGTGGTAGTGGTCCCAGGTCCTCCTTCCAATGAAGAAAAACCCAAGATAATGGGTTTCCCCATGTTTCCAAGAATGTTCCCTCTCTTGAAGGGCGCAAAAATCCTGACAGCCGTGGCAGACAACTCCAAAAAGGAATGTGCCAGCTGATTCCAAGAAATCCAAAACTCAGCCCAAAATATTCTCCTCTCTCAGAAATCCGTTCGCCACCACGGGGGAACCTTTGGACGCTCGTCAAAACCGAAAACGAACGCTTAGGGGATACCAAAATGCCAAAACCGAACGCCCAAAACCGAACGCTCACGGAGAATTCCGTACAGACCGAACGCTAGCCACTGGGACGAACGTTGTTCATGACCGAACGCTCACATTCGCGAAAAACGAACGACTGCTCAAAACACTATTTGGACGAGCGGTAGAACGAAACGGACGATAAAAAACACTAGGGATAGGACGAGCGCTCAAAACCGAGAACGAACGCTTAGTAAACACTATGACCGAACGCTTAAAGAACGCTTTACCATTTGGACGAGCGTCACGATACTCCAATTGCCGAACGCTTAAAGAACGCTTTACTATTTGGACGAGCGACGCAATACCCCAAGTGCCGAACGCTCGGTCAACACCAAAAACGAAACGAACGCTCAAATTATATGAACGAACACTCTACTATTTGGACGAGCGGCAGTATTGATGAGATCAATTGAATGGTTAACGAACGCTCCTTAAGGAACGAACGTCCAATTTAGGACAAGCGCTAAATAGTGAACGAGCGCTCCATAGAGGACGAACGTACACTACAACAAAAATCAAGACCGAACGCGAAACAAAATGAGCGAACGTTCAACAATAAAGACAAGACGCTCAAGAGCATTAGGACCGAACGTTGAACACGGATCAAACCGAACGTTCAATTAACAATTAAACATGACCGACGTTCATAAATAGTAGAACGAACGTTCAACGACCACCTGAAGACCGAACGATCAACTCATCAAGGACGATCGTTTCAAGCATGACGATCGTTCAACATTAAACAAACCGAGCGTTCAAAACCGAACATTCACTAACGACGTTCAAAACCGAACGTTTGTGGCTTAGAGTTGCCGAACGTCCTAGAGGTTGAATGGACGAACGGTCGAATAAACAAAGGACGAACGGTGGAGGACGAACGCAGCTCCATTTTTTATTTTTGTTTTATTATTATTTTTTATTTTTATTTTTTATTCCTATTTTTATTTTTATTTTTATTTTTATTTTTATTTTTATTATTTTATTTTATTTTATTTATTTTTTATTTTTTATTTTTTTTTTATTTTTATTTTTTTTTTTAGACGAAAATAAAATACAATAAATCTATTTATCAATCCGGACGAAATTGGGTGTTGACAGCTGCCCCTCTTTACTTAGATGTTGCAGAATAATATGAAAATTTTGAATTTTCGTATTATTGGAGTAAAAGCTAAGTAAAGAAAGAAACACTAATTTCGTCTGGATTTCAAAATGGACAATGAACAACAGGAAAACTTCAAACAAACATAAACAAGGCTAACAAAATTGAGGTGTGTAGACATTGCGGAGGGTGTAACAACCCTATGGATGAAGTTGATGAGGTGTAGAAACCTCGTGGAGGGTGTACCAACCCTATGGAAGTGAATGAGTTGAGTTTGATTGCAGGGTTTGACCATTGCCACGCAGAGGGTCGATAACAAAAAAAAATTAAAACCTGGATTCGACCATTGCCTCGCAGAGGGCCAAACTCACAGAACAGAAATTTAAATTCGACCATTGCCACGCAGAGGGTCGATAACAGAAAATTAAAACCTGGATTTGACCATTGCCTCGCAGAGGGCCAAACTCACAAAACAGAAAATTAAATCCGACCATTGCCACGCAGAGGGTCGATAACAAAAAAATTAAAACCTGGATTTGACCATTGCCTCGCAGAGGGCCAAACTCACAGAACAGAAAATTAAATCCGACCATTGCCATGCAGAGGGTCGATAACAGAAAATTAAAACCTGGATTTGACCATTGCCTCGCAGAGGGCCAAACTCACAGAACAGAAAAATAAATCCGACCATTGCCATGCAGAGGGTCGATAACAGAAAATTAAAACCTGGATTTGACCATTGCCTCGCAGAGGGCCAAACTCACAAAACAGAAAATTAAATCCGACCATTGCCATGCAGAGGGTCGATAACAGAAAATTAAAACCTGGATTTGACCATTGCCTCGCAGAGGGCCAAACTCACAGAACAGAAATTTAAATCCGACCATTGCCATGCAGAGGGTCAATAACAGAAAATTAAAACCTGGATTTGACCATTGCCTCGCAGAGGGCCAAACTCACAGAACAGAAATTTAAATCCGACCATTGCCATGCAGAGGGTCAATAACAGAAAATTAAAACCTGGATTTGACCATTGCCTCGCAGAGGGCCAAACTCACAGAACAGAAATTTAAATCCGACCATCGCCATGCAGAGGGTCAATAACAGAAAATTAAAACCTGGATTTGACCATTGCCTCGCAGAGGGCCAAACTCACAGAACAGAAATTTAAATCCGACCATTGCCATGCAGAGGGTCAATAACAGAAAACTAAAACCATGATTTGTAACTTTGAAAAGTTGATAAATGCCGAGTAAAACATGAAGATTTTGCAAACAATTCTCCTCGCTTCTTCTAAGATGATGTTATGTCATGATGATGCATGGATGCATGGACACATGAGACCTTCATTTTGGTCTTTTCTCTTACTCTCGCTTTTCATCATCATTTTTTTTTTTATTTAATTTCCATGCTTGGAATCCATTGTTAATATTGTCATCAAACACGATGTACGTTCAAAACGCATTCCTTAAAAACAACGTTGATAGGTATAGAACCCTTTAATGAGCAGGAAGAAAGTGTAACCCTGAGTTAAAATTCTTTTTATCGCTTTTTGCAATCCAAATTAACTTGAACCTTGTAGAATGTGGAAGAATGGTTATGAAAAGCAAATGCGTAATGATTTTCTGTGAGCAAATATTAACGTATGTGTGCCCCTCATTTGGGTAAAAGTGATATTAACATGTTGTGCTCCCATGCTGCACTAATTTTACACACTGGAAAAGCGAAAAGATTTTGGGTATGAAGGATTCCCCCCAAATTGGATGATCTTCGATTGACAGGGAGACTTCTTTTTTTTTTTTTTTTTTTTTTTTTTTTTTTTTTTTTTGAAAATAACACTGAATTGTGTCGTTCACCACATCATTTTGTTTCAAAATTAAATTCGTGAGAAAGATTAGGACCAACAGTCTTCAGTCAGCGTGGACTTTTATGGGCTTGTACCGTGGCTAGAGGACAAAGGGTTTTGCAAGAAAGGATAATAAAGGCCCAAATAATTGTTTGACGGTTAAAGTCTTTAGACAAGAATCGTTTGCAAGGTGTCCCGTCAACTGTCTTTAGGGATTTGAATTTCAAGCATGCTTATCGTTGCTTTTTCTTTCTTTCCCTTTGGATCATTCTTTTCGTTGCCCCTGTTGTAGTCCTTTTATGATACTTTCCTTTTCATTCATTTTTTTTTTTTTTCAACTTTGGATGCTTATGATGTACCCTTTCAAATTGACGTCGACATGCTGATGATTCTTGTATAGGGTGATAAAAACAATTACGAATTTTGGCTCAAAAGGGGTGCAATTGAATGAACTGCTTTTGACGATTGGATAATGAAAAATGGCCAGACGTCATTCCGAATCTTGTTTGTCTGACTTTCTCTTGAATTTAAACCTGAAACGAAACTATGTAGTGCCTGACACATCAACTTCATTTTTCCTTTGTTTTCTCCCCTTTTTTTTTTTTATATATATATCTCCCTAATCAACGGATTATCGGTGATATGTAACATGATGAAAACTGCCCCAATATTAAGCGTACGGCGAAATCCTTCTTCTTACGGGAAACGAAAAAAAAAAAAAATTAGGGTTCAAGTAATATGAATGCAGATGCTTTATCAAGAAAAGAACACTGGTTACACCCAAAACCTTGAATCAGGAAAGGACTCACCAACAGTATTTTTTCAAAATTTTTCGAAAATACTGTGTCCTTGACAACTTTATTAACAACAAACTCAGCATGTGACCTCTCTTCTTTTTTTGTTTTTCCTTTTTCGACATCCTCCAGGACCGAGCTCACCAACCTGATATACCTGTGATGCTTTTATCAACATGCGCTTACTCATTTTCATTTTCATTTTCCTTTGACTACTTAACAGCTCAGCGTGACATGCAATATTCCAGATGGAATGCAAACGACCAAAATATGAATGGATTCGCGTGAACTTCATTTATTAAAAAAAACACAGAGTACAATAATCTTTAACAATAATATCAACATCCCCTTTAATGGCAACCACTATCACGGAATCATCATGCGTAAAACTTTTTTACTGCATCAGAATTAACTGGCAATGGTAACTCCTCTCCGTCCATTCTTGTGAGAATTAGTGCCCCACCAGAAAATACTTTCTTCACTACAAATGGCCCTTCATAATTTGGAGTCCATTTGCCTCTATGATCCTTTTGTATAGGTAGGATCTTCTTCAACACTAGCTCACCTTCATGAAATTCTCTTGGGTGTACCTTTTTGTCAAATGCCTTCTTCATTCTTCTTTGGTACAATTGTCCATGGCATACTGCTGTTAATCTTTTTTCATCGATGAGATTGAGCTGGTCGAAACGAGCTTGAACCCACTCAGCCTCTTCTAATTGGGTTTCCATTAAAACTCGTAAGGACGGAATTTCCACTTCAAACGGAAGTACTGCCTCCATTCCATATACCAGCGAGAAAGGCGTTGCCCCAGTCGATGTTCGTACCGAAGTGCGATAACCATGTAAAGCAAAAGGAAGCATTTCATGCCAATCCTTATATGTGACCACCATCTTCTGCACAATCTTCTTGATATTCTTGTTAGCAGCCTCTACTGCCCCATTCATCTTTGGACGATAAGGAGAAGAATTAAGATGATGAATTTTGAACTCCTCACATAACTCGGTCATCATCTGGTTGTTCAAGTTAGTGGCATTATCAGTGATGATCCTGTTAGGGAGCCCGTATCTGCAAATCAACTCCTTTTTTATGAACTTGGTCACCACCTTTCTAGTTACATTAGCATAAGAAGCAGCCTCAACCCACTTGGTGAAGTAATCGATTGCGACTAATATGAAACGGTGTCCATTTGACGCCTTTGGCTCTATAGCTCCGATGACATCTATTCCCCACATCGAAAAGGGCCATGGCGCAGACAACACATTCAAAGTCGTGGGTGGCATATTGATATTATTTGCGTACACCTGGCATTTCTCACACTTTCTCACATGTGTACAGCAATCATTTTCCATAGTCAACCAAAAATACCCTGCTCTCAGTATCTTCCTAGCCATTGAGTGCCCGTTCATGTGCGTGCCAAATGTACCCTCGTGTACTTCTTTTAGTATCAACTCGGCTTCTTTTGCATCTACGCATCTAAGGAGAACCATGTCATGATTCCTCTTATATAAAATATCCCCACTCAAAATGAAGCTGCCAACCAACCTTCTTAACGCCCTTTTATCGTTTTCGGATGCCTTCTCTGGATATTCTCGAGTCTTAAGATACTGCTTGATATCAAAGTACCAAGGTTTACCATCTACTTCCTCTTCGATGAAATGACAATATGCTGGCTCAGTATGACTCTTCATTTCAATCATTGGCAATTCTGCATCTTGATCAACTTCAAACATCGACGACAAGGTAGCCAACGCGTCTGCTAATTGATTATCTTCTCGCGGTATATGATTAAACGTGATGGAATCGAAATACTCAATTAATCCCCTGATGTAAGCTTGGTATGGAATTAATTTAGTATCCCTAGTCTCCCATTCTCCCTTCAATTGATGGATGACCAAAGCTGAATCTCCGTATACCTCCAGAATTTTTGCTTTAGACTCTATTGCTGCTCGAATACCCATGGCACAGGCTTCATATTCTGCGATATTATTCGTGCAATTAAAACACAACCTTGCCGTCATTGGAATGTATTGATTCTTAGGAGAGATAAGCACTGCCCCTATTCCATGCCCCATTACATTCGATGCCCCATCGAATAATACCGTCCAGGCTTTTTCATTTTCATCCTCTCTGTTCTTAGCAAATAAAGCCATGATATCTTCATCAGGAAACTCAGGTTGCATTGGCTGATAGTCATTAATGGGTTGATGGGCTAAAAATTCTGCTAAAGCGCTACCCTTGATAGATTTCTGAGTAACATATACAATGTCGTACTCCGATAGTAGCATCTGCCATCGAGCTATCCTTCCAGTGAGAGCGGGCTTTTCGAAAATGTACTTTATAGGATCCATTTTAGATATCAGCCAAGTAGAGTGACTCAACATGTATTGCCTTAAACGATGAGCAGCCCACGCCAGTGCACAACAAGTTCGCTCTAACGACGAATATCGTTGTTCGCAATCTGTGAATCTCTTGCTCAAGTAATATATGGCATGTTCTCTTTTCCTGTCTTCATCATGCTGACCCAATACACAACCCATTGAATTGTCCAATACGGTCAAGTACAAAATGAGCGGTCTTCCTGGCCTAGGTGGACGCAATACAGGAGGGTCCTGCAGGTATTGTTTGATCTTTTCAAAAGCAATTTGACAATCTTCATTCCAGACTACCGCCTGATTTTTCCGTAGCAACTTGAACATTGGTTCACAGGTAGCAGTTAATTGGGAGATGAACCTAGCAATGTAGTTCAGCCTTCCCAGAAAACCTCGAACCTCCTTTTCTGTTATGGGCGCAGACATTTTCGTTATCGCTCTTACTTTGTCAGGATCAACTTCTATCCCTCTTTGACTGACAATAAAGCCCAACAATTTTCCAGACTTTACTCCAAACGTGCATTTGGCAGGATTTAACCTGAGTTTGTACTTTCTCAGTCTCTCAAATAATTTCCTTAGATTGAAAATATGCTCCTCTTCTGATTCCGACTTTGCAATCATGTCATCCACATAGACTTCAATTTCCTTATGCATCATATCATGAAAGAGTGTCACCATTGCCCTTTGGTACGTTGCTCCAGCATTCTTGAGTCCGAAAGACATGACCTTGTAACAGAATGTCCCCCATAACGTGATAAAGGTCGTTTTTTCCATATCTTCCGGTGCCATTTTAATTTGATTATATCCCGAGAATCCGTCCATGAACGAAAATAACGAAAATTTGGCCGTATTATCCACCAGAGTATCGATGTGTGGTAATGGGAAGTTATCTTTCGGACTTGCACGATTCAAATCACGATAGTCAACACACATTCGGACTTTCCCATCTTTCTTAGGCACTGGTACAACATTTGCTACCCATTGTGGGTATCTTGCCACAGCCAAAAATCCTGCCTCAAATTGCTTTTGGACCTCTTCTTTAATTTTTAGGGACATTTCCGGCTTCATTCTTCTCAGTTTTTGCTTGACTGGAGGGCATTCCGGCTTGAGGGGGAGCGTATGCTGCACAATATCGGTGTCTAGACCCGGCATGTCATTGTAAGACCATGCGAACACATCTTTAAACTCCTTCAACAGGACACGCAATCTTTCCCTCACTTCCGTTTTCATACTAGTACCGATTTTCACTTCCCTTATCTCATCCTTCTCTCCCAAGTTAAGTATTTCAATCTCCTCCTGATGGGGTTTTATCTCCTTAGATTCTTGTTCCACTAATCTCAACAATTCTGGAGAGGGTTCCACATCATCTTCAAAATCATCTTCCGTATTATTGATAGGGTGCTCAAAATTGGGAACATTGATATCGTTATTTTCAAAACAATCATTGTCACATATTTTGTTCACATTAAGCATCACAGGTAAATCCAGTGTTTCCCAATTGTTGAGTTGAGTATCAGGGGAACAAGCCCACACGAAGTTCAAACTTTGAACCCTTTCTTCATCCTCCACAGCTGCTATCTGGTCAGTGTTGATCCATCCAGCACTGCGGAAGCTTTCTTTGATGTCAACAATGTGAATTTTGCTCTCTCTGGGCCCTCGTCTTTCTGCACGGGCCAGACTGCGCTCTTTTCTTTCTTCAATCATCCTTTTCCTATCTTCCTTGGTAGGTTTGTACCCCAAGCCATATCTGTTCTTGTTTTCAACTATTTCCAGAGGGAATGCTCGCCCCTGCCGATATTTGCCCAAACCTTCCCCATATACATAGCCCTCTTTTAGCATAATCTTAGCCATCATAATAGAAGCACATGATAGACGAGGATTTATTGGAAACGGTTCCACACAAGTATTTCCCACGATCTCCAATGATTGGAAGGCTGTCTCGAGAGCTTCTTCAGCCGCCTCGATGTAGCGTGTGGATGATGGCCCACTCACAAGAAGATCCTCTTCTCCTGATACTATCACCAGCTTATCTCCCATCACATACTTCAACTTCTGGTGTAGTGTAGAAGGTACAACTCCAGCCGAATGTATCCATGGGCGCCCCAGTAGACAACTATAAGCTGGCAGAATATCCATAACTTGGAATGTTATTTGAAAGACACTCGGGCCAACTTGTATTGGTAATTCCACCTCTCCCATCACTTCTCGTTTACTACCATCAAACGCCCTCACAATCATTGAACTAGGTCTCATATGCATTCCTTCGCAAGGTAGCTTTTCCAGGGTTGCTTTTGGCATTACATTCAAAGAGGACCCATTATCCACTAAAACACGCGCAATAACATGATCCAGGCATTTCACAGAGACGTGAAGAGCCTTGTTATGCCCTCTTCCCTCAGCTGGTATCTCTTCATCCGTAAAAGTGAGATAATTATTAGCAACAATATTGCCAACAATACCTTCGAATTTATTCAATGAAATACCTTGCTCCACGTGAGCCTCACTGAGTATCTTCATTAGCAACTTTCTGTGTGATGCCGAATGCATGAGCAAGTCTAACAAGGATATACGAGCAGGCATACGGTTTAACTGTTCCACCACCTTATACTCACTTTGTTGTATGAATTTTAAAAATTCACATGCCTCCTCTTCAGAAACTTCTCTCTTCTCTTCCTTGTCGGGGATCTCCTCTGTCTGTGCACCCTTGCCCTTTAAGAATTCTTTTGCTTTCACGGCCATCATTGTTTCTTTATCATTAACTCTTTCTCGTGCCAACTCTGGGGATGTGAAAATTCGACCACTCCTAGTCATTCCACCTATCCCTGATATGTTTTTGACGGCCGGGTCAACGCTTTGTTCTTCGCTTGACGTATGCGTCCCATATCTCCATGGGACAGCTTTTTCGTTCTTGTAAGGAAAAGGAGCTGGTACACGGATAATAACGGGCGACCTTCCTTGAGTTGGTGGGATAGAAGTAGTCTTAGTGAAACGAATCACTAATGGTTTTGGTAAAATCATACCGGATTCATCACCAGTCTGTGCAAATACCTCTCCTTCCTCATTCTTGTAACATACCTGCATCAGACCACGATCTAGCAGGTCTTGCAAAATTTCTTCAAACTCCATACACTCCTCAATAGAGTGCCCCGCATCTGGGTGGAACGCGCATGCCATACCTTCATCATAATCACCCTTCAAGACACCCACTTTCAGCAATGCTTCCAAAATAAACCTCCTAGAGCTCCTGACTTCTTTCACATTTCTCACCAGCTCATGCTCTTTCACTTCGACAGCATTCGTCGAAGCACTTCCATGCCCCGTTAAAGGATTGGCCTCGATACTAGGCTTATCCTCTTGGAACTTTAACCAACCAGAATCAATTAGAGTCTGCACTTTATGCTTGAAAGCAAGACACCTCTCAGTGGAATGACCAGCGGCCCCTCCATGATAACTACACTTTGCCTCTGCATCATAGCCTCTTGGGTACGGAGGCAGCAAAGGTCTCAGGGGACAAACGACAACCAGACCTTGTTTGATCAGATGAGGCAATAATTCCGTGTAAGTTGTAGGAATTGGTGTAAAGTTAACATAATTTCTTTCTTGGTTCCTTCTTGGATAAGTATTTGGACCCGCATTCATATTGGAACCTACATTTGCCCCTCCCCTCCAATTATTCGTTGGGATGTGTGGTGGTTGACAGTACCCTGGTTGTTGTTCAGGCCTAATCTGATGACCAAATGACACGTTAGCGGCATGTGGATGTTGACCCCAGTATGGTCGATAGTTATGAGTGGGAGCTTGACCTCTCCACACGGGAGTTGCAGATGTTGCATGCACATCTCCTTCCTTTCTTTTTCCTGAGTTGAAATTGGGTTTTTTGGAATTTGCGACCGTCGACGAGCCATATGCAATCTTCCCACTTTTCAACCCGATCTCTATCCGCTCACCTATCACGATGATATCGGCAAAATTTGAAGATACATTTCCCACCATATGTTCATAAAATGGTGGTTGGAGCGTATTTACAAACATTGCCACCATTTCTCTATCATACAAAGGTGGCTCAACTTGTGCAGCCAATTCCCTCCACCGCTGAGCATACTCCTTAAAACTTTCATTGTCTTTCTTTGACATGTTTTGCAGCTGTAAACGATCTGGCGCAACATGCGTATTGTATATATACTGTTTCACGAATGCATCAGCCAGGTCCGCCCAACAACGAATTCGAGTAGGCTCCAAATGAGTATACCAATTTAATGCCACTCCTGCCAAACTATCTTGAAAAACATGGATGAGCAGCTGCTCATCATAAGCATATGCAGCCATCTTTCTGCAAAACATGGTCAGATGGTTCTTTGGGCATGTACTTCCCTTATACTTCTCAAAATCTGGCGCCTTGAACTTATGTGGAATTTTGACGCCAGGAACCAAGCTCAATCTAGAAACATCCCCAAATCCATAACTTTCGTACCCCTCAACAGCCCTCAATCTTGCCTCTAGGCTCTCCAATTTATCCTTCGCCCCATCAACATTACTAGTTACCCCCTGAAACGAAGTATATGGCGCAGCCCTTGTAGAAAAGCCCTCTCCGGTAATCACAGGTGGCACCGGGGTTACTCGTATTCCATCAGTCATGCTTGTATGCATCCCTTCATTTACCATAGGTGCAGACATCACAACAGGCTCCTGAGTACTGATGGGCGGTAGGTTAGCAGTGGTAGGGAAGGAGAATGAAGTCTGCTCCCCTTCTGTGTATTCTCCCACAGGTGGGGTGTAACCTTGGGGTAATCCATATATTGGGAATGAAACAGATTGGCTCCCAGCATTGAACAACGGAGGGTAGTATTGAGCACTTCCCTCAACTTGCGCAGACGTCGCCCCTCCCGTAGTCTTCAGGGCTTCAAGAGCCGCCAAAATCTGGGCCATTTGATCCTTCAACTGGCTGACATCGGCCTTAATAGATTCGTGTGACTGCTCCCAATTCTCCATGACCTTCGAATTAGCTCTGGTCCTGTACGGATGTCTTGGAAAACTTGCCGTTGTTCTCTCACTTGTACTGCTGATTATTTTTTATTAGATAAGGATGAAAAATGCAAAAAGAAAACATGATGCATGCTAGTGATAAGTGGAAATCACAGGATAACTATGACAATACTGATGGAAAATTAACACAAGCCGATACCAAACAAACATCCCCTATCTTTCATTTCAAGAAAATTTGATCCATTACATCGTCTAAGGAACGAAACACATAATTCTGATGTACATCAATCCCGCGCCCGGGCAATGAAAGATTTCATTTCTCCCACCAACCATTTACAATGATTAATAAACAATTCTATTTCCGCTGGTGAGTTACAAAAATGAGTACTAGCTTCAGCATTCGACACCATCCTGGGGATGTCTTCAATTGCCCCATTTGCCAAAGCAGCCAACTGAGCGAAGCTTTCCTTCCAGTGCTTTACAGCCATCTCTTGCTCTGCGATGTGTTCTTCCATTCGCTTTATCAAGGCCTGATGCCTTTCTTCAAAATCTATCGACCTCCATCGCTCTTCCTGCTCTTCGATATATTCCTCCATTTGTCTTATCAGAGTTCGATGCTCTTCTTCTGCTTCTGTTAGCTTCCAACGCTCCCGATTAATATCTGCCTCAAATGACATGGCCATCTCTTTCATTTCATGCCCCGCTTTTTCTATCTGAACCTGTGCTTCTCTCAGTCTCTTCAAGGCTTCTCGTTTATCTCTTTTGGCTTCTTCGTAGAGGTGCTTCCACTCCTTTCCCTCTTCTAAAGCCATCTTCTTCTCATTTACCCGCATGGATAATTCTTTACTCGCGGCCGCTAGATCCTGTTTTACTCGAAATGTATAATCCCTTTCAGCCTTCTGGCTTTTGACAAGGTTTTCATAAGCCCGCGACTTTTCTTCATTATCATTTTTCATATCCACAAGATCATTACGCGCCCTTTGTAATTCATTTTCCAATCTAGCATTCCTTATTTTCAATTTCTCCATCTCAGCTCTTAATTGTTGCACCTCTTCACTTTCTGGAGCTTGGGATGGTCCTTCACTAGCTGATTGATCCTTGATTGGCTTGAAAGGCAACTTGACTATTTTCACTCTCTCCAGAATCCAGGTGTGATAACTGACCCTGCAATCCACTACTCCATCCCTCAAGTCCTTCTCTGCTCGAACAACATTTTCCCAGGCGCTTTTAACCTTTCGCAGCAGTTCGATGAAATGCCCGTCTTCGTAATAAATGAATAGGGTAGCAAGGTAATCTGATGAAGGTGCCCCTTTCATGGGATGCCCAAATTGTCTTTGCACCAAAAGAGGATTGTAATTTATACAGTACCGGGCCCCTATGAGAGGCACATTAAGAAAACTACCACAATGCTGGATAGCCAGTTTATTTCCGAGCCAAGGAAGGCGCCATTTTATATTTCTTTCGCTCAAGCCAGCAAGGAATCGGGCCCAATCGTTTCCTCCTTTACCTTTAAGCCCTTGGTGTGACAAAGTCTCCGATAGACTCTTGACGTCGACCATCTCCTTAAACACACGCGCTGTCATCCATGTATACAACGCCGGTAAGCAACAAAGAATATTCTTTCCCTTTCTCTCATGGCAAAAACTCAAGGTCCCATAAACATCCGCAAGAACTGCTGTTACAGGATTCTCTGATCTGGTTTTACTCGCCACGAAGACGTCTATCGCGGTGTAATCCACGAATTCTTCTATTTTGGGAAACAAGACAATGCCATATATGGTGAGGGCTAATACATCCATGAAAGTTTCCCAATCCTCTTTATCAGCCAGGTGATGTAAATACTGCTCTAGATATCCCTGTGATAACCCATGCACTTGATTCCTCATCATCATCCTATCTTCAAGCTCCTTGGGATGTAATTTCATGATGGTAGCAATGGTGGGTATAGAGGAATGATGCTCTAAATGTTGATAGGGAATGGTGCCCTCCAGTGGCAAACCCAGGATATGCTCGAACTCTTCTATGGTTGGTGCCAACTGAAAGTCTTGAAATGTGAAACATCGAAGCGGAGAATCATAATATTGTGCCAAGGCTGTGATAGCGGGTATTTGTACTTCAACCTCCATTAGATTCAACAAATTTCCATATCTTCTCTGAAAAGTTTCTCTTTTTATAGTCTTCAGCCTTTTGCCCAAGTTTATCAGCCCGGTCAAGTTTCCAACATGGGTCCTTAGACTATACTTCTTTCTTAAATCGGAAGAGTCGGTGTGCTGTGTAGCATCGGATCTTGTGTTAACATCCATCTCGTATGAAGTCAAGTAGGTACCTGTGATTTCCTTTTAACATGTTACTAAATGATGTATGAATATGATGCATGATAATAAAACAACATGGCGAAACAAAGCACATGCATGATATGGAATGTAATATCACAAAAAAAATGAACAGCGTGAGGGTTACAGAAGTACATATTCCTCCCATCGTGCCCTACCAAAGGTTCACTGCTTAGGGTTCAAGGTCAAGTATATGCAATCTCACAAGGATGATTCCCTGAACCTAAAGGTCAAGGGTCACTAGAGCTATGGCCCCCTTCCTAGCATCCCCACAACAGTCGAGTAATCAACTAGGTGTGGAAACACATATGAAGAGAACAGACTCTAGCTGGAGTTCTCACGATAGCCAAACAGGAAGTACATCCCAGAGTGACACCGCTACACAACTCCTCTAATTCTAGGCTACGCTCAGACCCGGGTATAGGGCCCCACTCATGATATGCTGAAAGTATGTGTGTGAAGGGAGGAAATTATGCACACCCAAACCCTCACCTGCAAAACAACCAGAAAACTTCCCAGGCAGGTATAAACATATTGTCTACCCTAGGGTTCAATATCCAACAGTTATTGCAGTTATTCCAAATATCAAGCACAAATAGAGAAAAGGGAAAGCAAAACACATAAGCAAAACCACATCAAATTTGCGCATCTAATTAAATGGCTTGACTCTCTAAAAAGGGTCCCCAGTGGAGTCGCCATCTGTCGCAACCGGAATCGCGACGGAACGACGATCCATGGAAAATAGAGAAATGATTTTGAGAAAAGAGATTTGGAGTCGCCACCATAGTTTATTCTGGGAAACTACGGAAAAACCATAAAATAATAAGACACGGTCCATGAAAACCAGATTCTGGGTTCGGGAGTCGGTTACGCGTAGGGAAGGTATTAGCACCCTACGGCGCCTGCCCGAAGGCAGTACCTTTAACTAAATGCGCGAATGTGATGTGGTTTCAAAATGTTTAATTATCCCCTAAAATAAATTTCTAAATAAACAAAATATATTTTTAGTTTTTTGGGCCCGACAAGGATTGACCTTGGTCCTACGTATTCTCATTCAAAAATGAGAAATCAGGGTTACGTAGTTCTTTTTGAAAACTGTTTGAAGAAATTGTTTGGAAATTGCTGGGAAACTTGTCATGGATAATTTGGATTTTTGGGGAATGAACCTGACAAGGACTGGCCTTGCTCCTACGTATCTCCACTTTTGATGGAGAATCAAGGATCACGTAGTTCTGGCAGGCAATATTGTTTGTTGATTGAAATTGTTGATGTTTTTGGTTTTTGAAGATTTTATATGTTTTTCTGGTATTTTTATTTAAGAAGGATAAAAGGTTTTTTAGCACAAGGACGATGCGAGCGATCACACGTGTGCTTAACCTTTAAAACATATTTTTTTTTTGTAATTTTTGTTTAAGAAAGAGGAAAGGTTTTTAGCACAAGGACGATGCGAGCGATCACACGTGTGCTTAACCTTTAAAACATATTTTTGTAATTTTTATTTACGAAAGAGAAGGTTTTTAGCACAAGGACGATGCGAATGATCACACGTGTGCTTAACCCCTTTTTTAAAACATATTTTTTTGTGCTTTTATTTTTGTGAAAAGAAAGGAAAAGATTTTCAGCACAAGGCCTACGCGAGCGGTCGCACGTGTGCTTAAACCTTTTCAAAATATTTTTGCAATTTTTTTATTTATGAAAGAGTAAAGGTTTTAGCACAAGGACGATGCGAACGATCACACGTGTGCTTAACCTTTAAAACGTATTTTCTTGTAATTTTTATTTAAGAAAGAGAAAAGGTTTTTAGCACAAGAACGATGCGAACGATCACACGTGTGCTTAACCCTTAAAACGTATTTTTTGTAATTATATATATATAAATATTTTATTTTTAAAACAAATAGATATTTAGGATAAATAAATAAAATAAAATAAATAAAAAAAAAACAATAAAAACTATAACAACAATAGAAGTGATAAAAAACAAGACAAAAAAAATGGGGGGTGCCCAAAATGAGAAAGTGGGGCTGCATAACAAAATTGGGGTTCCTCCGGTTTGTAGAATCGGAATGGGGTGTGAATGAGAAGTGGGAGTGCGTTTCGTGTTTGCTGGTTCAACCTTTTTTACTTGCAGAGACAAAATGGGTTTCAGCCCATATAGCAGGGGGTGCAAATGGAATTGCGCGCGTGGCAAGGAGAGAAGGGAGGTAAACCGCACCAGGCCCAAAGCCTCTCTATTCAGAAAACCTAATCCCATTAGGGGTTCAGCATTTCCCCCATTCATTCCCAATTCCCCTACTCAGTTCCGAAGATAGGTCTCTTTCCCTTCGCCGAAGTTCGCCGCCGCTCCAACCAGGACCGGTCACCGCGTGCCACCGTCCGTCCGTGGCCAGTTCACCCGCGCCACTGCGTGTCGCCGTCGAGCCGTCGTGCCATGAACGTCGGCCACCGCAACCTAGCCACCATCGATGTGCCTCTGCGTCGCGTTTGCCAAGCCGGCCGCCGTTCAACAACCGCGACCTTGGCGTCGGCGGCAAACTCCGGATGTCACCGGACCCATTCCTGATCGCGACGACGTCAGCCCAGGGAGCCACCGCCGATGGGCACTCCTATCCTCTATTCTCTATTTTTTTTCATTTTTTTGTGTTTGGGTTTTGAGAGATGAAAATGGTGAAAGTGGAAGTGATGTTGGCGATGTTGGGTAGATGAGAGTGAGGATGCTGGGAGTTGGTGTTGGCCGTGTGTGTCGGTTACTGTAAACGGATGAAGATGAGGCGGTTACCGGAGAGAGGAGTGAAAAGGTTGGGGTATACTGGCTGTGTATGAATGATGATGGCCGTGTGATAGTGTTGGAGATAAGAGTGCTGAGGTTGGCCGAATGGTAAGAATGAAAACGGTGGGCTGGGATTATGAGTTTCTGTATGATAGATGATGAAGGCGTTGGGTTGAGGTGGTTACAGTGGGAAAGAGTTTTTGGGTGTTGGAGATGATCGGAGAAGATGAAGATATTAGGTGCTGTCCGTTGGCTGAGGAGGACGAACGCTCGTGAGGAGGACGAAAGCTCGTGAGGAAACCTGGATGAGGATCGTCCGTGCAGCAAATTGGAGGCTCGGTCCTGGAGGCGCACGCTCACAGGGAAGACGGGTTGAAAATATGGCCAGAAGATGGAGTTTTTATACAGGGGTTATACTTAATTAACAGAGGAGAGTGAATATAACCATACATTGATTGAACACATACTTCATTCATCTCAACAAGCATAAGGGAGTCAAATGGATGAGCATGGGCATGACCAAAGAGTTTTGGGTATACGAAACTTACCTCCGCAGCTTCAAGATGGACTCTTCGGTTCTCCTTTCCCTTGCAGTGAATGATACTTCTTGTTCCTTGTACTGTTTGAGTGGTGTCCCCTGTGGCTGACTCCCTCTTTTTTTGTCTCTCCCCCCTTTCTAGTAACGCCTCCTCTGTTCTTTGGCTTCCTCCCTCTGGTGCGAATGGAGATGTGGACGTTGGCTATGAGGTCAAGATGTTGGGTATGGTGATGGGCGATAGTCGAACAATAGGTGGAAGGGGTGCATAGCTATGGTGACCGGTGTATATGGATGAAGGTGATGATTGGGTGCGGATAGGCGGTGGACTCTTTTTGTTGGTAGTGGTCCTTGAGAGCAATCTCAGAAGTGACGAAAACTGGAGTCCTCTTCGTTTTTTTTTTCTGTGAACTCTCCTCCCCCCTCTTTTTTTTTGTTCTCCTCCCGTTAATACCTCTTCCCCTAGATAGTCTGTTGAGTTCCAAAATGGTTCTGGTGGTAGTGGTCCCAGGTCCTCCTTCCAATGAAGAAAAACCCAAGATAATGGGTTTCCCCATGTTTCCAAGAATGTTCCCTCTCTTGAAGGGCGCAAAAATCCTGACAGCCGTGGCAGACAACTCCAAAAAGGAATGTGCCAGCTGATTCCAAGAAATCCAAAACTCAGCCCAAAATATTCTCCTCTCTCAGAAATCCGTTCGCCACCACGGGGGAACCTTTGGACGCTCGTCAAAACCGAAAACGAACGCTTAGGGGATACCAAAATGCCAAAACCGAACGCCCAAAACCGAACGCTCACGGAGAATTCCGTACAGACCGAACGCTAGCCACTGGGACGAACGTTGTTCATGACCGAACGCTCACATTCGCGAAAAACGAACGACTGCTCAAAACACTATTTGGACGAGCGGTAGAACGAAACGGACGATAAAAAACACTAGGGATAGGACGAGCGCTCAAAACCGAGAACGAACGCTTAGTAAACACTATGACCGAACGCTTAAAGAACGCTTTACCATTTGGACGAGCGTCACGATACTCCAATTGCCGAACGCTTAAAGAACGCTTTACTATTTGGACGAGCGACGCAATACCCCAAGTGCCGAACGCTCGGTCAACACCAAAAACGAAACGAACGCTCAAATTATATGAACGAACACTCTACTATTTGGACGAGCGGCAGTATTGATGAGATCAATTGAATGGTTAACGAACGCTCCTTAAGGAACGAACGTCCAATTTAGGACAAGCGCTAAATAGTGAACGAGCGCTCCATAGAGGACGAACGTACACTACAACAAAAATCAAGACCGAACGCGAAACAAAATGAGCGAACGTTCAACAATAAAGACAAGACGCTCAAGAGCATTAGGACCGAACGTTGAACACGGATCAAACCGAACGTTCAATTAACAATTAAACATGACCGACGTTCATAAATAGTAGAACGAACGTTCAACGACCACCTGAAGACCGAACGATCAACTCATCAAGGACGATCGTTTCAAGCATGACGATCGTTCAACATTAAACAAACCGAGCGTTCAAAACCGAACATTCACTAACGACGTTCAAAACCGAACGTTTGTGGCTTAGAGTTGCCGAACGTCCTAGAGGTTGAATGGACGAACGGTCGAATAAACAAAGGACGAACGGTGGAGGACGAACGCAGCTCCATTTTTTATTTTTGTTTTATTATTATTTTTTATTTTTATTTTTTATTCCTATTTTTATTTTTATTTTTATTTTTATTTTTATTTTTATTATTTTATTTTATTTTATTTATTTTTTATTTTTTATTTTTTTTTTATTTTTTTTTTTTTTTAGACGAAAATAAAATACAATAAATCTATTTATCAATCCGGACGAAATTGGGTGTTGACAGGTAGAAAACCAAATGTATCTCATTTAAAAATCTTTGGATGTAAATGTTTTGTTTTGAATAATGGTAAAGATAATCTAGGCAAATTTGATGCTAAATCTGATGAGGCAATCTTCTTAGGATATTCTTTAACTAGCAAAGCATATAGGGTGTTTAATAGAAGAACCTTGACAATTGAAGAATCAATGCATGTTGTATTTGATGAAATTGTGGACCTTGAGGTGAACCCTCTTGAGTCAAATAAACCAATTGCAGGTGATGAGGATTATTTGAGAGAAGCTCTTGAAGAGATGTATCTAAATGAAAACTATTCACCAGAAACTCAAAATGAACATCAAGTAGTTGATCCTAAAAGCTATCAACAACCAAGAGGACTTTCTCTGGACAACATCATCGGAGATATATTAAAAGGGGTAACTCCTAGACATAATCTTAATAATTTCTGCTTAACAGTAGCTTTTGTGTCTCAGGTAGAACCTAAGAACATAAAGGAAGCTCTTCAAGATGATAAATGGTGTGTTGCTATGCAAGAAGAACTTAATCAATTTGAAAGGAATGATGTTTGGGAACTCATTCCTAGACAAGATGATTTTCAAGTCATTGGAACAAAGTGGGTGTTTAGAAACAAGCTTGATGAAGATGGAAACATCACAAAGAACAAAGCCAGGTTAGTTGCAAAGGGCTACTGTCAAGAGGAAGGTATCGACTATGATGAAACTTACGCTCCAGTAGCCAGGTTAGAAGCAATTAGATTATTACTTGCTTATGCCTCTTTGATGAAGTTTAAATTGTACCAAATGGATGTGAAAAGCGCATTTTTGAATGGTTTTATTAAAGAAGAGGTATATGTTAGTCAACCTCCTGGTTTTGAGGATTTTAAATATCCTAATCATGTTTATAAGTTAAAAAAGGCCTTGTATGGTCTTAAACAGGCACCTAGGTCTTGGTATGAAAGACTTAGTACCTTCTTGATTGAAAATGATTTCTCTAGAGGAAAGGTTGATTCCACCCTATTTATTAAGAAAGTAGGAAAACATATCTTGATTGTTCAAGTATACGTAGATGATATTATTTTTGGGTCTACAAATAATTCATTATGTGAGGGATTTGCACAAATCATGCAAGGTGAATTTGAGATGTCTATGATGGGTGAGCTTACCTTCTTCTTAGGGCTGCAAATAAAGCAAATAGATGGGGGGACTTTTGTCTCTCAAACTAAATATTGTAGAGAAGTACTTAAGAAGTTTGGTATGGATACTTGTAGAGAAGCCAACACACCTATGGCAACGTCTTGCTATTTAGATAAGGATGAATCTGGTGAAGGGGTAAATGAAACTATGTTTAGAGGAATGATAGGATCCTTACTGTATCTAACTGCTAGTAGACCAGACATTATGCAAAGTGTATGTGTGTGTGCTAGGTACCAAGCTAATCCTAAAGAATCTCATCTAATTGCTGTCAAAAGGATTTTGAAATACCTTAAAGGAACCACTTCTTTTGGACTCTGGTATCCATCTGATGCTTCACTTAGTTTAATAGGTTATTCTGATGCAGACTATGGTGGCTGTAAAATTGATAGGAAAAGTACTAGTGGCACTTGTCATTTTCTGGGTTGTTCTTTAGTGTCTTGGCATTCAAAGAAACAAGCTTGTGTAGCTTTATCTACTACTGAAGCTGAATACATTGCTGCTGGCAATTGTTGTGCCCAAATCTTATGGATGAAACAGCAACTGGAGGATTTTGATATCTTCCTTGATCACATTCCTTTGAAATGTGATAATACTAGTGCTATCAACCTAACTAAGAACCCCATAATGCACTCAAGAACTAAGCACATTGAAATTAGACATCATTTCTTGAGAGATCACATTCAAAAGGGAGATTGCCAAATTGAATACATTGACACGATACATCAATTAGCTGATATCTTTACTAAAGCCCTGCCTAAAGATAGATTCTATGAGCTTAGAAGAGAGTTAGGGGTATTAGACATGTCTTAGACTCCACATTTATGGTTCTTTGCAAATTTTTGAAATATCAGCGTTAATAATCGATTATCATCAAGTCATAATCGATTATTACAAACCTGGGATACATCCTCTACACTAAGATAATCGATTATCTTACCCCATAATCGATTATGAATCTTCAAACTCATCCCTGGAAAATCATGAGTAAATAATCGATTATCTTCATACATAATCGATTATCGCACAATTTCTGGAAAGTGACCAATGATCAGATAATCGATTATCACTTACGATAATCGATTATCACGCGAACAGTTTCGAAAATAAAGCCGTTGGAGCCTCCCATAACGGCTCCAAACGGCTATAAACGGCTAGTTTTTCCCTTCTTCTTATAAATAGGCCCCTATAATCGATTATTGGCCATCTCTTTGCTCCCAGAAACTGCTGAAATCATAATTTTGAGCTTCCACTCTCTCCAATTTTACTCCCTTTCTCAAACTATCATTCCCTCAATCTCTCTCCATGGCAGATTCAAGGAGACATCGCCGCAGAACTGTTGGAGCATCCTCTTCCTCTCAACCACGTCCGGCAACTATTGAAGGATGGATTTCAGATCAAGAGCAACATGCGGACTATGTTACTTCCTGGCAAGAGAGAAGAATCATGGCGGTAAAGTATATTCGCCTTGAATTTTTCCGTTTCTATGGATTTCAATTTCCAGAGCTTTTTAATGTTCAAGGACTCTCAAATCTGGTGGAGCAAAAAGGTTGCATTTATCCCGATCTCATCAGAGTGTTCTATTTCAACATGAGATATCGCGATGGGATTATTTCCACTAAAGTCAAGGGTGTCCGCATAATTTTAGATGATGATGTGTGGACCAACGTTGCCCAACTACCCATCTGGGATGATGCTGTCAAAGTTCATCTCGGACTCCAAGATTTCGATCGATTATTGACTTTTCAGTCCTTCCTACGTCACCCTGAACAACAGACTAATCGAAGGCAATTGCTTGTTGGAGGTTTCAAGGTTGAAGAAAGGATGATTCACTACTTACTTGTCTGGATCTTATGTCCTAGAGCAACCAATCATGCTCAATGCTCTGAACAGGATCTCCTTCTTCTGTATGGGATCCTAAATCACATACACATCGATTGGCCTGCTCTCATTGCTGATACTATGGTAAAAGCTAAGAAATCCCATTCTTATCACCTTCCTTATGCTCTTCTTATTTCTCGCATCTTGGAGTACAAAGGAGTCAATGTTGACGGCGAACTTGTCCAAGCCACTCAAGTTGTTGGCTCGGAAATTGGCGATACTACCTTTCGTCAGATGGGATTCATTACTAGAGGCAGAGTCATTATTCACAAAGATGATGATCATCCTGATGTAGATGAAGATGATGACATGGACACTCATATGGCTGACCCAGTCAGTGCTGCTGCTCCATCTGCTGCTGGACCATCCAACATACCCTCCTCTTCCTCAATTTCTATGGAAGAACATTTTGCACGGTTATCTAAACAATTGGAGGATATGAGTCTTGCCCAAAAGACTCACTTTGAGGAGATTTATGATTGGCAACGATCTGTTGATGAGTACATGGCTGATCAATTTCTTGATCTTGATGTTCGCCTATCTAACATCGAGCATCATCTCAACATTCAACCTCCCGAGAGATCTCCTAGTCCTGAGTTTTAGATATAGGTTCTCTGTTAGACTGTTTTGTTGTTTACTTGTCATTTCATCTATGTTATCATTCAGCCTGTTATGTGTCTTCTTCCAATGTAATCTTTATTTTCATAAATAAAATGATCTCTTGATTATATGCATCCTTTGATTAATTGAGGGGGAGATCATATTTAGGGGGAGTCCTTAACATCTGATCTTTTTGCTTCTGATCAAAAAGGGGGAGAAGAATAATACAAGGGGAGAAGTATAAATTATTACAGGTATTGCTAACCTTGTTGTTTGTTAGCTTGTATGTTTTGCAGGTAAGCCAAAATTGCTTTTAAAGTTGAATTTTTGATCATCATCAAAAAGGGGGAGATTGTTACCAATAAGGAGTATTGGTAAATCTTGAAGAAATGTGTTTTGATGATGCTACAAGAAGTTTTAGTTGCAGAAGATATTAGAATTAGTTAAAAGCAATTTGTAGAAATTAAACGTAGTAGGAAATCCTTGTAAACCTTGTAAACTTACATTTTTAACTACAATAATCGATTATGATGAAGCAATAATCGATTATCACAAGTCATACTTGAATAATCGATTATCACTTCATATAATCGATTATCACATTTTTGAAAACCTATAACGGACTTGAATAATCGATTATCACTTACAATAATCGATTATTCATGGCAGTTGGGAGCTTACCTTTGGCATTCAGTGTACTTGGCTATATATTTTGTTTTGGAGAAATTAGAAAAAGAACGTTGCAGTTGAACACAAAGCTTTTGAGAATACAGTGTGATCTGAGGAAGTTCCAAAAGCTTGTTCATTGCATTGCCTGGTCTTGTGAAAAGGAGAAGCTCGCGCTTTGTGGGTCAAAGGTCGGAGCGGTTCTCTTCAAGTTGGCAAAGTTTCTGTTCTTTCGGTTCGTTCGTTCGAAGGAAGGTTTTATATGTTTTCTGTTTTATTCACTCTATTGTAAACTTGTGAAACTATTTTTAGTGAAAACGTTAATCACTTTTTATAGTGATTAACAACTGGACGTAGATTCTTTTGAATCGAACCAGGATAAAAATTCTGTGTTAAATTTTCTTGCTCTCTATACTCTTTACTGTTTTATATACATCAATTGTTTGGAAATTTGTCTCTAAGTAAATTAAATTTCTAAAACTGACCATCTTATTAAGAGTTTGACCGAACACGCTTTCCGCTTTATATTTTATTCCGCTGCGCAACTCTATAACGGTACCGATTGCTCCAACAAACAGAGATACTGCCTCGGTTGGCAAGGTAGACTGAAGCATATAACCTTACAAAAAGAAATTAAGTCAGTAACGTCTGACACCTTTTTGGTGAGGGAACTATTGACTCGATTGCTTGGGGAACCGATGTAACACCCTAATATTTTAAAGGGTATTACTGATAGTAGAGACTAAATTAATTTGATATATTTTATAAACCATCAAACTTTATTTCAATTCTCCCAAAGTACAATACCAAACTTACAAACTTCAAACAATATAGTCTTCACCACTTAACATAAATTCGAATTTCAACTTATAAGTTTTACACAACATAATTTTTCCAATACAAATTTATTCTTTTTACAAAATATCCCTGAAAGTTTTTCCCCGCGTCTCTCTCATCTCTAAGCTTTTTCAACCGCATCTGCGACATTATCTATTCACATATAACATGAGTTATATGATCATAGCACAAACAAATAAGGGTAAGCCAACCATATCATAAAATCATTAAACTTGTAATAAAAATATTATAATCATGTATTTCTGCAATTGATAAAATATCATTATTCTGATGTCATTAATTCATCATTATCAAAATCATCTTTCTCATTTCCATAAATCTTACAAGTGTTCCATGCTTACTCATGAAGCCTTATGGTCAGACCGCTCTCTGCCTGCTTCCTTAAGCCTCACTTATATACTATGTCTTACTTTCTGAAGCCTTATGGTCAGACCCCTCTCTGCCTGCTTCTATAAAACTTACGAATCATATGTTTATGTCAAAGCCTTATGGTCAGACCACTTTCTGCCTGCTTTCATAAACCTCAAGTGTTACTTTGCTCATACCAAACTCTCATGGTATAACTCGAACAAACTACTCCCGGTAGTAAACATCATTTCATAAGTAATGATTTCTCATATCCACCCCAACATTTCATAAAACCAACAATTCATACCCTCTTATCCACCTAACTCAATCATGTTCATTCTTTAATCATGAATTCATAATCACCCGTTTTGGTATCAATAAATCAAACATATTGCCAGATATCATGCTTCATATTATAAACTCATTTTGCCCATAACGAGTATAACTCAACATATTTTCACCAAACAAAGATCATGGATCAACCAAAATATATCAACATATCTTAAGAACTACATATTAAAGTCTGGGCTCAATGTAATGATAAATAAAATATATATGAAATTTTTACCATGATAATATTATGCATCTACAATCAACTTGTTTTATTTTATTTTCATCCTATTATAGATTTTTCTTTACCCCAATTGGTCACCGGAGAGGACCCAGATGTCTGAACGCATCAAACTCACCTTCGACGCCAGCACATATGACTAGTCACAACTGACTGGACCAGGCCAGGGCTGCTCTATGATCAGGGATGTGCCAACTCAGGTTTTTAAGGTTCCTCTATCCTACCAACAAAGGGAGGTCCTCAATAATTAACAATTTATTTATTTAATTTATCTACCTTATTTTCTTATGCTCTAAATCTTAAAATGCTTAATTTTACTTCCTCTCACAACAACCTCAACCAGTATCTGTATATCTATTTAATACCCATATACAAGTTATTACAGAACCCTTATTCCAAACCTCCCAACAAGATCAATTTCAGCCAACAAACTCATTCAATAAATTCATCACAATAAACATCCATAATAGAATTCATACAAGATAATTATAAACAATTAACAATAATAAAACATTACAATAAATGGTCATAGAAGAATACAATATTTGACAATCATAAAAATAATCTTAATATAAAAATTCATGGGGAAACAAGAAGTTGAATCTGGCAGAGCCGGTTAGACAACTTCTAATCCATCCAAAAATACAATATAATTAAATAACAAGAACAATAACATGTATGGGGAAATAAGAAGTTGAATCTGGCAGAGCCGGTTAGACAACTTCTAATCCTTCCAAAAATGCAATAAAATAAATAAGTAAAGCAATAAATAGTTTGGGGAAACAAGAAGTTGAATCTGGCAGAGCCGGTTAGACAACTTCTAATCCTTCCAAAATGCAATAAAATAAATAAGTAAAGAAATAAAACGTTTGGGGAAACAAGAAATTGAATCTGGCAGAGCCGGTTAGACAATTTCTAATCCTTCCAAAATACAAAAATAAACAACTAATAACATACAAATGACATAACATAATCAATATCACGTTTTACAACTATCACACTTGGATATCAACACAAAAGCATACTCTCATTTAAATTCAAAATCATACAGAAACAAAATACTCCATAATCAAGATTTAAGATCAGACAAAAGCAAAATATAGCATATTCAAGACTCAAGATAATACAAAAGGAGATACTCAAGGTTAGCTTCCCTTACCTCTATTACAGACTTAATCTCCTCGCTCTCTGAAAACTTCCAGAATATCCCCTTTGAAATTAGAAATTCTTCCAACTCTCTTCTCTCAAAAATTTTCTAAGTTCTTTGGTGTAAATTTTCAGCCTCACCCCTTGGCTATTTATAGTAAAAAATTTTACTATTCATTTTTACTATTCATTTTTACTATTCATTTTTTTATTCATTTTACTATTACAAAAATAATTTTTTATTTGCAAATTGGTGAATTCTGATCTCAAAGCTACGTTGGAACACTTATCCTTTCCAAAAATAATTTTTTTTTTTACTATTCACTTTTTACTATTCACAATTTACTATTCACTATTTACTTTTTTTTTTTTAATTTAGTATCTGACTTACAAATATTTTCAAGGATCTTACAATCTCCCCAACAACAATTATTTTCGCCCTCGAAAATTATTTATTTAAACAAAGACTATTTAACAAAAGAATACTTACAAAAGAGATATGGATTTTCAAAAACCATTGCTCTGATACCCAACAGTGTAACACCCCGATTTAGGCGTTACAATTTATTTTTCCACAAAAATACATATATAACTTTTCTTTAACAATTTTCAACACCAACAAAATATTAAGTGCTTTATTGCAACACAAGTCTTCTGAAATAAAATTTCACACAATTCATAAACTTCTGAAATTTAAAATTTCACACAGTTTGAAATTTCAAAACATATTTATTTAGAAATCCCCCATGTCTCTTTTTTTTTTCACAGATCTCTCATCTTCTAAGCAAGTCCAGAACCATCTGCTAATTCATCTTAAATAGTTTCTGCTCCCGTATAATATCACACATTATACGATCATTGCATTCACATACACAAACACAAACAATAGGGTGAGCTAACTGAAACAAGCATACAATCCATTCACAATCCGTTAATAATACATCCACAGTATTCAATACAGTTAAGCACACCCACTCAACATATTATCACAATATCATTGCTCAACAATTTTACTATTCCACTTATCAAAGTATTACAACTTCACCTCATCCGACCTACTTACCAAAGTAGTACAAACCAAGTTATTCTCTCTATTTATCAAAGTAGCACCGTAAGACAATACTGTCTACTTATCAAAGCAGCACAGTATAATTAATTCGCCTACTTACCAAAGTAGCATAAAACAAGATCTTCTGTCTACTTACCAAAGTAGCACAGTATAGTTAATCTGCCTACTTATCAAAGTAGCCCGATTTATATCATTCTCTTTATCTCTTCATTCATCATCTCATCCTGCCTACTTATCAAAGTAGCGCAAATCACCCTGCTTACTTACCAAAGTAACGCAGACCCAACATCTACTCGCCTACTTACCAAAGTAGCGCAAACCAACATCATTTATATTATTTCAACAAATTATTCATAATCAAGCACAACCCATCCAAAACTAATCATATTCAACAAGCATAAGAGAACCATAGAACTTTTCTCAATTCCCTTCTGTCTACTTACCAATGTAGCATAAATTAACCAAATTACCTTTTTCAACATATTATTTATCGGCGATCTAAACCAATCAAACTAATCAACAACATGTTTAGATCATATGGTAAGCTTTTCAGTCCAATCCAACGGTTAATGAGGCGGAAATCATCAATTTTGTATAAATGATCCAAAACATAAATTAAACAGTATTGAGATCCCTCAGAAGGTACGAAATTAATATCTCTAAATCTGTAACTCTGATCTAAAATCCGAACGGTCGACGTATACCACTATCTCTTAAGAACAACATACTAAAATTTCAGATTAATCTAACGGTTATCTAAATAGATATGAAGATTTTACCGAGGTAACTCAGAGACAGAATTTTAAGTGGTTCTCGGTTAAACTCAAAATGCGGAATGAATTCCTCTAAGCACAGACATCTAATTCCAAATCTGAATGGTCAAGATCACCTAATATGTCTTATGAACTACATACTAAAGTTTGGGCTCAATCTAACGGTAAATGAAATATCTATGAAATTTTTACCATTATAACTTAAGAACAGAATTACAGTGTTCATCAAATATTTCCAACTTTCGAAATTTCTTTCTCTAAGCATAGACCTTCAATTACAAATCCGATCGGTCACAGTGTATTAATATGTCTTAGGGATCCTATATCAAATTTTGAGGTTGATCTAACAGTCAAATAGGTCAGAATCTATATTTTACTGAGACAACTTAGTAACAGAACTACAGGGGTAACTAAATTACTCAAACTTATAGGATTTATTTATCCAAGTACAGACTTTTATTTTCAAATCCGAACGGTCAAAGTTTAGTAATAGGTCTTAGGATTCACATACTAAAATTTTAGCTAAATCCAACGGTGAAAACAATTAATAGAAATTTTTCACCATAGTAACTCGAAAATAAGAAATTATAATCTTGAAAACCAAATTTTACACAAGTCAATAGATAACTACCATTACCAAATTTTTAACATATTCATATTCATATTCATGATCATAACAAGAAAGGATTAGCTCCCCTTCATCAAAGTCAAGCAATTGGAACCATATTTCTAACCACAAAATTCTAGAAATTAAGTTGAGTTAGCTCCCCTTACCTCATGAAGACTAAAACACCTTAAACTCTTCTTCAAAGAGAGCAACTCCTCTCCTCCTTGCTAGACCAAGTCAGCCTCCACTCTTAGGACACTTAGGATTTCGTTCACCGCCCACCAAGGACCTCTCTACTCTCCCCCAAAACTCCAAATCCGATTTGGAATTGAAAGAAGATGTCTTAGACAACTAAGGACCCATGCACTTGGCACTTAGCAATAATAAACAACCAATGGACCATCCTAAACCATTTTCCAGCCCTAAAACATGGTAGGAAAGTCTCCAAAGGGTCCCAAAATGTTCTCCTAGTCCAGAACACAACCTACCCACTCTAAAAAGTCGCAACTTGTAAAAATACACCTAAAATTAAGGTTGGACGCTAGCCCTTGGACAGCAAAACTGTCACGTTTTCCCCAGCTCGGTTAGACCCCTTCCCGAAGTCCAAAATATGCGTAGGAGTAGTCAGATTGAAACTCTTTGAGTCTAGTTTCCAATAAAACAAGAATCAACTCAATTGATATTTTACTAAGAATAATAATTTCACTCCCTAAAGTCCCAAAATATTTTCGAAAACCATTGCTCTGATACCAAAATGTAACACCCTAATATTTTAAAGGGTATTACTGATAGTAGAGACTAAATTAATTTGATATATTTTATAAACCATCAAACTTTATTTCAATTCTCCCAAAGTACAATACCAAACTTACAAACTTCAAACAATATAGTCTTCACCACTTAACATAAATTCGAATTTCAACTTATAAGTTTTACACAACATAATTTTTCCAATACAAATTTATTCTTTTTACAAAATATCCCTGAAAGTTTTTCCCCGCGTCTCTCTCATCTCTAAGCTTTTTCAACCGCATCTGCGACATTATCTATTCACATATAACATGAGTTATATGATCATAGCACAAACAAATAAGGGTAAGCCAACCATATCATAAAATCATTAAACTTGTAATAAAAATATTATAATCATGTATTTCTGCAATTGATAAAATATCATTATTCTGATGTCATTAATTCATCATTATCAAAATCATCTTTCTCATTTCCATAAATCTTACAAGTGTTCCATGCTTACTCATGAAGCCTTATGGTCAGACCGCTCTCTGCCTGCTTCCTTAAGCCTCACTTATATACTATGTCTTACTTTCTGAAGCCTTATGGTCAGACCCCTCTCTGCATGCTTCTATAAAACTTACGAATCATATGTTTATGTCAAAGCCTTATGGTCAGACCACTTTCTGCCTGCTTTCATAAACCTCAAGTGTTACTTTGCTCATACCAAACTCTCATGGTATAACTCGAACAAACTACTCCCGGTAGTAAACATCATTTCATAAGTAATGATTTCTCATATCCACCCCAACATTTCATAAAACCAACAATTCATACCCTCTTATCCACCTAACTCAATCATGTTCATTCTTTAATCATGAATTCATAATCACCCGTTTTGGTATCAATAAATCAAACATATTGTCAGATATCATGCTTCATATTATAAACTCATTTTGCCCATAACGAGTATAACTCAACATATTTTCACCAAACAAAGATCATGGATCAACCAAAATATATCAACATATCTTAAGAACTACATATTAAAGTCTGGGCTCAATGTAATGATAAATAAAATATATATGAAATTTTTACCATGATAATATTATGCATCTACAATCAACTTGTTTTATTTTATTTTCATCCTATTATAGATTTTTCTTTACCCCAATTGGTCACCGGAGAGGACCCAGATGTCTGAACGCATCAAACTCACCTTCGACGCCAGCACATATGACTAGTCACAACTGACTGGACCAGGCCAGGGCTGCTCTATGATCAGGGATGTGCCAACTCAGGTTTTTAAGGTTCCTCTATCCTACCAACAAAGGGAGGTCCTCAATAATTAACAATTTATTTATTTAATTTATCTACCTTATTTTCTTATGCTCTAAATCTTAAAATGCTTAATTTTACTTCCTCTCACAACAACCTCAACCAGTATCTGTATATCTATTTAATACCCATATACAAGTTATTACAGAACCCTTATTCCAAACCTCCCAACAAGATCAATTTCAGCCAACAAACTAATTCAATAAATTCATCACAATAAACATCCATAATAGAATTCATACAAGATAATTATAAACAATTAACAATAATAAAACATTACAATAAATGGTCATAGAAGAATACAATATTTGACAATCATAAAAATAATCTTAATATAAAAATTCATGGGGAAACAAGAAGTTGAATCTGGCAGAGCCGGTTAGACAACTTCTAATCCATCCAAAAATACAATATAATTAAATAACAAGAACAATAACATGTATGGGGAAATAAGAAGTTGAATCTGGCAGAGCCGGTTAGACAACTTCTAATCCTTCCAAAAATGCAATAAAATAAATAAGTAAAGCAATAAATAGTTTGGGGAAACAAGAAGTTGAATCTGGCAGAGCCGGTTAGACAACTTCTAATCCTTCCAAAATGCAATAAAATAAATAAGTAAAGAAATAAAACGTTTGGGGAAACAAGAAATTGAATCTGGCAGAGCCGGTTAGACAATTTCTAATCCTTCCAAAATACAAAAATAAACAACTAATAACATACAAATGGCATAACATAATCAATATCACGTTTTACAACTATCACACTTGGATATCAACACAAAAGCATACTCTCATTTAAATTCAAAATCATACAGAAACAAAATACTCCATAATCAAGATTTAAGATCAGACAAAAGCAAAATATAGCATATTCAAGACTCAAGATAATACAAAAGGAGATACTCAAGGTTAGCTTCTCTTACCTCTATTACAGACTTAATCTCCTCGCTCTCTGAAAACTTCCAGAATATCCCCTTTGAAATTAGAAATTCTTCCAACTCTCTTCTCTCAAAAATTTTCTAAGTTCTTTGGTGTAAATTTTCAGCCTCCCCCCTTGGCCATTTATAGTAAAAAATTTTACTATTCATTTTTACTATTCATTTTTTTTATTCATTTTACTATTACAAAAATAATTTTTTATTTGCAAATTGGTGAATTCTGATCTCAAAGCTACGTGGAACACTTATCCTTTCCAAAAATAATTTTTTTTTTTTACTATTCACTTTTTACTATTCACAATTTACTATTCACTATTTACTTTTTTTTTTTAATTTAGTATCTGACTTACAAATATTTTCAAGGATCTTACAACCGAGGCATATATCTCTGACATCCCTGCAAAATCTCAGCTCGTACTTCCATCGCGTTGTCGCCACGTGTCATTGCCACCACCATTTATTGTTGTCACTGTCATTCATTGCTATCACCGCCCTTACTATCGCGCCATTGGTGTCGCGCTGGTGCTGCCTCCGCTGCTTCCTCCAACGACTCCACGTTGTTGCCACTGCCTGCATATCATTTTCTCGCGCATTCTTGTTTGTCACTTGCATGAACGAATGAACTACTCTCCACCTCCATTTATTTCGTGTATTGCTCTCGAGGATGCCTCCATTTCTTTTGCGCACCTCTGTCAAGGTTGGTTCATTGTTTTTTGTTGTGTTTGATAATAATTGTTGTGAGATGATATATTGGTGATAAAGATTATAAATTTTGTTATTCTTTGATGATTAAGATGGATATGTGTTTGATAATTGTTGTTGTGAGATTGATATATTGGTTATTGTTATTTGATTATTAGATTGATATAATGGTTATATAATGGTTATTGTATTAAATTGGTTTATTTGTTGATGAAATAAAGTTTGAGGTTAGGAATCATGAGACTAATTAATGTGTTGTTTGTTTTTGTGTAGATATTGTAGTTTTTGACCGGCTTTCACGTTCTCAAGTTTCTTTCTTAAAATTTTCCTTTTAATATGAACATATAATTATTTTTTTGCTTGAATATATTGTTTGCTTGTATATATTGTAGGTTGCATATGTAGTTATTTGTTTGCTTGAATATAATTGTTTTCTGAATTAGTCTTAGTTTCCCGTTTGAGATTCAATAAAAAATTTATTTACTATCTCGAGATTCATATTCTATTGATATATATAAATTTTAATATACATGTCTTAAACTTCATAAAAATTTGCAATTGTGTTTTGTATTGATCTTCGAGTGTATATTTGGTTGTGATTTATAATCACTTTCATTGACAAATAGTTGTGATCTTCATACCGAAGAACACTGTTGTATGGTTTTGTTCATTGCATAAGTCTCCTCCCAACCCTCTTAGACAAGTACTCGATTGGTAAGAACTTCAATGTTTGAACTTTCTTTGTTATATAAATATATGCTAAAACAATTTTTTTTAATATATAGTTCCCTTGCAACACATATGATGTTGTCCGGGAGATCAACAACTAAAGCTAAAAAGCTTGCATGGTTGGCCATTAAGGTTTGGTATTTTAGTCCATATTTTGTTACATTGTGTACCATTCCAATGATGTTACTTAACATTTTATAATTATGATGATTATTGTAGTGTAATAGACAAAGTGGGTCATATGAGTGTGGTTACTACATCGTGTATTGGATGATAATCACTATTTATGCACATGTTACCAGTGGATGGGAAACGGTAATATTTTGGTTTGAATTTTATTTTCTTTGTAGTTTAGAGTTCACATACACTAATTGAAATCATTATGTTTTATGCGGAGATTCATTTTACTACTTCAATTCTAGAGAAGTCCCTTAGATACATAAGGAAAACACTTGATAAATATGTAATTCAACTCTATAATAGTATGTAGATATTAGGATATAGTAAGTTCTACCTTAGCATATTTATGATTAGGTTAAGTTTATACATTGGATTGATTTATGCTTCTAAGTTGATTTGTGATTACATTGAATTGATTTATGCTTCTAAGAAGTTATTTTATGATTACATTGAATTGATTTATGTTTTAGTATAATTTTTATTGAGAAGATATGCTTCTGGAATGTTTTGTATTGCGTTGTAAAGTTTAATATATGGAGGTATGTTTCTACAGTTGGGAATGTTGTAGAAACATACATGTTCTTAACAAAACATGGGAATACGCCTCGATTGTGACCATAATCGAGGTAGAAAGTCCTTTATGGCATCGATTTAGGTCATAACCGAGGCAAAAAGGCTTGCGAAACAATAAAAAACACTCTACTGTCTCGGTTCAGGTCCCAAACGAGACAGTAACATCTCACATACTACCTCGGTTTAGTAGGAACCGAGGCAAAAAGTATGTTAAAAAAAATAAAAAAAGGAAAAAACTCTACTACTTCGGTTACCTATGATCCGAGGCGAAATCCTACTCCTTTTTTCCTTGGTTCACAACTGAGACAAAAAATCTACCCCTTTTTGCCTCGCTTGTATATACCTCGGTTGCGGAACCCTTTCCTATAAGCGAAAATAATTGTTATCATTTTCCTTTACTGATGACTTCTTTTAAAATTGTCTAATTATTGTTTAAAATGTTTATGTGAAGAGTTTGAGTACATAATTTTTATTGTTTTTTTTTCTCTTTTAAGCATTAACAATACATTAATGTTGGTATTTTAAAAATCTTTTTAATATATTTTAAAACATTAAAATTAATGTTTATTAGTATATTTTAAAGATATAGAATAATTCAAATTAAAAAAAATTGGGTCTAAAAAATAACGTAAAAGCAAAGTAGCACAAGACATTAGATACTTTTAGTTAGTTTTTTCTATTACCAGGACTACATCCTATTTTAACAATTAATGAATAATTAAGGAAGACAAGCTGAATGAGGTTATGGATTCAATTCTTTCCATCAATATAATACTATCAACTAACATTTGCATAAAAGAATGACATTTAGAATTAAAGAGTTTATTAAAAGTTGTGTAAACATTTTGCAATAAAAATGTTGTTTCTAGTACACCTCTTTTTTGTTCTGTTTGTAAATTGATTAAAAGTAAAATGCTTCCTTTTTCAACTAGTGTTCATCATACTTCGTCTTGCTTTGAAATAATTAATAGTGATATTTGGAATGTCTCTTATTATTTCTCATGCTCATTATAAATATTTTGTCACATTTATTGATGATTATACTTGTTTTACTTGGATATATTTTTCTTCGCTCTAAGTCTGAAATGTTTTCCTCATGACATATGTTGAGACTCAAATCCAATAAAAATTCAAACTTTTTGCCCTGATTCTAACAGTGAATACATGTTTCATGAGTTTTAGGAATACCTTCAACAAAACGGTATTGTATCTAATGTTCTTGTCCTAATACTCCTTACCAAATTGGCATTACTAAACACAAAAATCGTCACTTGCTTGATGTAATCTGCCAATTGCTTCTTCAAGCTTCTGTTCCATCTAAATTTTGGGTGAAGGCTCTATCTACTACTGTGTTTTTAGTCAATCACCTTCCTTTTACAATTATTTATTTTTGACTTTCCTTTTTTTCATCTTTTAGAACTCACCATGATTATAGTATTTTACATACTTTTGGATGTGTGTTTTGTTCATTTACCTTTGTTTGAAAGGCAGAAGCTTGGGGCACAATTGGTCCAGTGTGCTCTTTTGGGGTATAATCGCTTTCATAAGGTTTTTGTGTGTTACAATACTTTTAATCAACATTTTTGCATTTCCAAGGATGTGACATTTTTTCATAGCCAATTTATGTTTCCTTGTCTTTCTCATACTTCAATTATTTTTTTATTCTTCCCACTTTCTACATTATCCCTATCTATAGAATATTTACAACTTGGCATCACATATATAGGACAACGTCATTAACAAGTTTCCACTTCCCCTTTTAACTCTCGTCCACCATCTGTGTTTGTGCTAGTTGAACCATGACGATCTGATCGAATATCTCGAGGTCCTAATAGGTACTCACTAGACAGGTATACTTCTTATCATTATTCTCTAATAGCTCTTTCTAACACATATATTCTAACTTGTTACTTACAAGCTATTAAAGATATGCGTTGGGCAAAGACAGAATAATGAACTTCAGGCTCTATAGGAGAACTTTACATGGGATAGTGATTCTTGTCCTCTTTATATCAAACACATAGGGTATAAATGGATGTATTATGTGAAACTAAAATATGATGGTTCCCTCAATCGTTATAAAGCAAGACTAGTTGCCTTACAAAACAAACATGAATATGACATTCATTATGATGAGACATTTGCACTATTGTCAAAATAACAGTTGTCAAAATTGTCCTTTCTAACCACTTTAAGGGTTGGTCACTTCATCAAATGGATGTAAAGAATGTGTTTCTTTAGAGTGAGTTGATTGAAGATATTCACATGCTTCGTCCTTAATGCCTCTTCTCTTTATCTATAGGCGGATGCAAACTTAACCATTCTTTATATGGTTTGAAGTAGACTCTTCAAGCATGATATGACAAGTTTTGTTCCACTCTCCTTGGGTTATCCTTTACACAGAGTAAATATAATTCCTCTTTGTTCATCCACCACACACCTACATGCATTGTCTCTACTTCTTTATGTTAATGGTATGGTTACCACTGGCTCTAATCAAGCATCCTCCAAGAACTCAAATAATAATTACAAGTTTCATTTCATATGAAAGATGTTGGACACTTACATTATTTCCTTAGTCTTGAAGTTCAATCCACCTTCAATGATACATTTCTCCATCAACATAAGTATACTACAAATCTTATTTCTATGGTTGAACTTCAATCAACTACTCCGATGAATATTCCTCTTGAAGTTAATAATATCATCGCGATAAGGGTGATATTTTTCCTGATTCTTTATTAGACCAATAATTAGCTACCAGTCTTAATTATTAGATCGTTACACGCACTAACATCTCCTTTGTTGTTTAATAAGTGATTCAATTCATGCACCCTCATCGCCATCTCCACTTGATAGTAGTTCGTTGCATAATACACTATTTGAAAGGTACATTAGCAAAGCTTATTTTTTCCCATTAACACATCTCCTAAATTAATTTCTTATAGTGATGTCGATAGGGTTGATTGTCCTAACACTCGTTGATTAGTCACTAATTAGTGCATGTTTTTATGTTCTTCATTAATCTCATGAAAAAGTAAGAAGCAACCATGTATATCTAAAACTTCTACTAAACTCGAGTATAGTGTCATATCTATTATTTATTCTAAAACAATTTGGCTTCGTGGTTTTTTTTGGCTCACCTTAGGTTTTTCCAAACAATATGTAAGTATTTTTTGTAAGAACACATTCTTCGGCTCATGTCAAACACTAGAGGTGTCATTTGAGCCCTTGTCCCATGGGTTGACCCTAACCCCTTCTAAAATCAAGCCCCAATTTTCTAGCCCCCTTAATAGGGAGCTTTTTAAAAGTCCTAACCCCAAAAGCCCAACATAAAGTGGGCTGGGGTAGGGTTAGGATGGGGCTAGCCCCCAAACTAAATTAATTCACTTTTAATGTTTTTTTAGTTATTTCTTTTATTTACTTTACAAGTTCAATAATTTTCAAAATTTATATGATATTTAATATCTTTTTATTTAAATATATAATTTTATTATTTTGGAAATTTAAAAAAAGAAAATTATTATTATTATTTTTATTTAAAAGAAAATGAAAAAAATTTCAAAAAAGAAATTATAAAAGTAACAGAGTTGGAAATTCGATTTTTCAATAATCGAATTTTGATATCTATATAAATATTTGAAATATTAATTATGGATAGATTTTAAATTCAAATCTACTGATTGGATGAATTTTTAATATCGGTGTAAAATTTTTATTTTTATAGTTTGTCATATAAAATTCTTTTGTTGAATGTTTTGTATATTATATATATATATATATATATATATATATATATATATATATATATATATATATATATACATTAAAATTAATTTCATGTAATAAAAGAACTAACCTTTTAGTGAAAATCCTTGTTAGGCAAAATTCTTATAAATATCATATATGTTAGTATACAAGATCTAGATGTAATCGTAGAGGTTATAAAATCATATTTTTTTCTAACCTTTTAAATTAAATTAATATTTTAAAATCATACTTATCTTTATCTAACAAAGATTGTTTTTATTGAATTATTTATCATAATTGAGCCGATTGTAATAAAAAATAATTAAATAATAGATACAATATTTTTAAATAAATATAATGTTATAATTTATAATACTAAAATTAAAATTATTATTGTATTTAATTATTAACATATAAAATAAATAAAAATTATAATAATTATAATAATAAATAAATTACATCAATGTCTCTTAATAAGAAACTAATAAAAAAGACAAATGAATATAATATAAAATATATGAAAAAGACATAAAAATATATAAATTGATGTAAATGACTAAATTATACGTTTCATAAATTTTTTTTTAAAAGAATTATATAACTTTGTAAATAATAAATATTAATTTTATTAAATTTGGAAAATTAAAAAAGTTAAGAAGTTATTAAGTCAAAATTTTAACATGTTCACACCAATTAAAATAATGTAATTTTGATCACAAATCTTAATCGAATGATATTGATTTAAACTAGTGACACAATAGATTACCATCTATAAATAAATTCGTTTGTCCATCAAAATTTGACAAATTAAATTAAATTTTTTAACTTTTAAACCTATTTTATGTGGATATCTTTGAACCGTCAAATTTACAAACCAAAATTAAGAAACCAAAACTAAGATGAAAAATTAAGGAAATTAAGGAATAATTGTATAAAAGCATTATTATTAAACTAATTAATATAGAAACAGTTATGAAGTAGAAAATTAATTTTATTGGTAAAAAATATAATTATACATGAATCAATTATGGTTATAAGTTATTACTAACAAAGATAAAATGAAAGTTGGATAAAAAATACACATGATTTGTGATTACTTGTATGATGATACTATGTTTCTGGACATTAAATTTTATAAAAAGGAAAGCCCATGGGCTGGCCCTGGCCCATAGGGCTTTAGGGGTTTTTAGCCCTGTGAACTTTTTGGGTGTTGCTCCCTCCACCACCACAACTTTCTCCCTCCACCTCCCCTTTACTATTTTGCCCCTAAGTAAAATTTTTTTTAGGGTTATTTTTTAATTTTACCCATTCACAACCTATTCCACTAATAACCTATTCTAGTTCTCCGTACATGAGTAAAATACTTTTCTTTTATTTTAACATTATATTTCTTCCTCTCTTTCTTTTGTCGCTGTGAAATACTATAAGTTGTAAAGGTTGGTGGTGGTGGAAAGAATTATCAAGAGTCTCCCTCTTGTGGTGCAGTGTCGCTCTCGTGGTGCAGTGTGTGGAGTGGTGCAGTATGTGTGTTGCTTCCTCAAGGTGCTTATTCGAATAAATCTTCAAATAAAACCCTAAAATAAAAAACGTAACCTTTAAACGGAGGTGACATCCTTCAACGAATGTCAAAATCCTTCAACGAATGTCAAAATCCTTCAACAGATATCAACATCCTTCAACGGATGTCAACATCCGTTTAAGGTAAAACGGATGTCGACATCCGTTTTTTCCTTAAACGGATGTTGACATCCGTTTTTTTCTTAAACGGATGTTGACATCCGTTGAAGGATGTCACCCAGGTACGTTTTTAATTTTAGGGTTTGTTTTATTAGTTTATTCTTCATTTTTGAAATATTTTAATAATTTAATTTAAATGTTTTGATTTATTATTTTTGAATATATTTTTAATGTATTTTAATAATATAAGGAGAACTAGGTTTGAAATAAATTAAAATAGTAAAAGTAAAATATTTTAATTTAAGGATATAATTGGAATTAAAAAAAATTAGGGAGGTGGAGGGAGAAAGGTGTGGTGGTGGAGGGAGCAACATCCGAACTTTTTTAATAAAGAGTTTTTTTGGCCCTATGGGCTTTTTTGGCCCCAACCCACATGGACTAGGGTCAAATCTTATTAAAGGGCTCATTTGACAGTTCTATCAAACGCTCAAAGAAAATGTTTAAAAATTATAAGACTAGTTATAAAACATCTAATATGGACATGAAACGAACTGTTAATGAATCTCTTTAAATATATATAACATATAGGAAAATTAGAAAGAAAAAGAAATGAGTTTTGCTTTTTGCATCTTAAATTTTCAACCCTTTAGTCAATTTTTATAACTCGTCAAAGTCTCGTTCTATTAGCATCATTTAATGCATTTTATCAATTTTATTTTTTTATGTAATGAAATAATGTGTTTGTCTTGTTGATGTTGGTAGGATACAATATGTCAATTTGACATTATTTATAGTAGTATTTTTTTTTACTGTAATGCCTTGTCTTTCATTTTATATAAAGTGTGGTACCTGACTAAAAGAAAGATTGATTTTCTATGCAAATCTAACAGCTCTCACATTCTTATTTCAAAGTATAGGGCAAATTTAATACAACAATTAAACATGTTAGAACATTTATTTCCATTTATTTTTGAAATGATACGCACCAAGTAGTATATGAAAATGAAAACACTTCCTCTTGTTTAGACGAATCCATCTATATTGATCAAACAAACCCTTTCTTTCTCTTCTTAAAACAATACTTTTGTTTGTTAAACATTAAATTAAGGTAGTAAACATTTAATCCAAAAAAAATTCCCATTTTTTTTATGACAAACAAAAATACATTTTAAAAATATGAAGTTCAAGTATAAATGTTTTGATCTAATTAAAGTATAAAATATTTGAAAAACAATTAATCTTGATAAAAATATTATCATAACCAGGTAAAAACAAAATTCAAATAAGTGACATGTGTCATGTATAAACCACCTCATTTCAAAATATATGTTTGCATCAAGATGATATGTTGTAAATATTTAAAATACTAACTATACCAGATAAAAAATATATATGTATTCCCCTTAAGTGATACTCTCAAGTAAATGTTTCATCATCAATCAATCATTGGTATTTTATTATCATTTTTGTTATCATTTTTAATAAAAAATCTTAATAATTAAAACTGAGAAATGAAAATTAAAAAATATAATTATTATTTTAGAATGAATAATTTATTGATTACATTTAAACTATTTTTTTTTCTTTTTTGGTATTGTCAAGTCTCATTAAAACGCACCCAAAACCCTCCTGTCAGAATCATTTAAAACACGTTCAAAAACCCTTTGCGCGGACGCCATGTGTCAAGCAACGAGGATCAGAAATCAGATAGTGGGGATGCAGGTGTCAGCAGAAGAGCAGACGCTCGTTTTAACATAGGAAGAAAACTGATTTTTCTGAAAAACCTGTTCCACTCTCTTCTGCATGCACCCTTCTTCCCAAACTCTGATCTTTTCATCTTCTCCTCCTTCTCACTAAAAATCCCATCTTCTCTCTAAGGAAACTCACCCTTTATCTTCTCTGATCATAATTCAGAGACCGTAGAAGCGTTCCCGACGTCACAAGCTTCATCTTGAACCGAACAAGTTTCAAGTTTGAAACGGATAAGTGTATTTGTCCTTAGTCGTTCGTTTTCTGTTACCACTACAAGAAAAATCACTATTACATACCGCCAAAATCCGTATATAACATCAAAAATCCGTATATAAAATGATTTTACATACGAATTATATACGGACAAAAATTCGTATATAAAAAAGGCGTAGCTAAGTTACATACGGAAAAATCCGTATATAAATTACATACGGATAAATCCGTATGTAATTTACATACGGATAAATCCGTATGTAATTATATAACACATATTTAATTAGATTGATTTTTTGTAATAGTTATATAATTAATATTAAAATTTTTACACATTAAAACTTCTCATAAAATTTTAAATAATTACTACCAGATTATAAATGTTAAGAATTTATAATATATAATTGTGTTGAAAATCAAATAATTAAAACATGAAAATTTTATTTGAATACTCTATAAAGAGAGTTCAAAGAAATAAATACATAAATTACTACCACCACTTCTTTCTCCTACTCATGAACTCCATGTCTTGCCAAACAACATTCACGAAAACAACATTCACGTGTAGTTTGCTTGGAGTTGGTTCTCCACTAACCACTGCTCCTCTTTATCCACACCCCTACTACCAGCTAAAAGATGAAACGTGTAGGAGGAACTCAAAAAGAAAGAAACAATTGTTTTCTTTTTGTCTTGAACTAAAAAATAAATAAATTATCCTAATTTTCTATTCCTTTTGCAGTTCTGAACCTCTTAGCATCCTTTGTCACCCTCTCAAATTCCTCTATCACTCAGTTCATGTTAAACTCTTCCACTTTCTCCACCATGTTCAAAGTGCTTCAACTGCAGCTATTACAAAAGAACATAAGAATTAGTTAAGACAACAACTTACAACATTAATAATACAACATTAATAATAGCTATACAGATATATTAAAATCGTTTTATTGAAATAAAATTGCACAAATATATTAAGAATGATGTGATAGAAATCTAGAAAAATTAACTAAGATATTGTATAATAACTCTTGTAATGTAAGATTACATGTCATAAGAATAAAGAACAATTACTTTATAACATCAATAAGAATATCATTGAAATATGAAACTTAAACTTGTTTGACTTAACCTTTATATACTCAACCTTATTTTGTACTCTAAATTCACTTTTTGTAGCATACTATTTTCGTCAAAAAGTGAATTTTTAATTCTTCAGTTTTTTTCAGTTTTCGTCAAAATGTGCATATATTTTATTTAACTTACTATCATTCAAACTCCTTCCAAAACCACAAGTAACCAAACCATCCAGTCAGGTAACGTGCAATCAATTTTAAAAACAAACCATCCACATTTGCTCCAAATTGTCCTTGTCCAATCATAGTGTCCTTCCAAGTGATTTCTTGGCGTTCAATGCTTGGCATAACCTAAGAAATTTCGGAACAAAAAAAGGTAGATGAATACCAAAAGGTGTCATTCAGGGAGAGTTATGAAACCAGTAAATGAGGTCAGACAATTCCCATAGTGTTAATGAGGTCAGACAATGGAAATTGAGCTGCTTAGTTTTTCCATTGATGGCTGCATCAGCCACTGCAAAAATTTATACCAATGTTCCACAAGCTCTCACATGAAGCTTAACAAGATGATTGGCCACTGATGTTGGAAACAAACTTTTAAGGGTTTGACAGTTAGAAATTGACACTTGTTGCAAGTCTTGAAGGCTCAGAATTTCATCAGGATTCAGATTCCAGATGTGCTCCAGATTTGGCAACTGATTTAGAATGAGTTTCTTCAAGAAGAGAAATCGGTTTCATATCTGCTGCTGCATCATTCACATCAAATATTGCCTTCACAGATTGACAGTTGCTTACCTCAATCTCTTTCAAGTTACATAGAAATGGAAGTAAATAAAAAGGGATGACATTGGAAAAAGATTCACATTCCACCACAGTTAAAGATTCCAAGTTGTTGAAAGAATTGTTTGTTGGGATTGGAGCTACACCAAGCCAAATCTCTTGTAGGTGTGAGTGATAATCAAATTTTAAATGCACTATATCTCATGCAGACTTTTCCACCTGTATGTCAAACAATAATTGATTTTAATATTCTTATGCAGGACAAAAGTTTCACTTATTTTATGCTTATGCATGTTTAGTATGCCAACGTGTTTTGGATATTATGATAGATAACATATTAAAAATAAAATATATTAAGGTTTTGTTGGAAATAAAGTGTAATTCTAAGTCGCATGTTGAGTTAAAGATAGTATAAGTCTGTTATGTAATTTTGACTTAAGTCTCATTTGTTTGTTAAATCTCTCTCAAAAGACCTATGTAACCCACTCAGATTTAAATAAATATAAATTTTAAAGTTAAATTAATTTAGCTTTTGGACTCTAAGTTTAATATAATTAATTCTGTTAATTTTTTTTAATCTAACTGTTAATTAAATTATTAAAATAACTCTGTTTGAGTGTATCATATAACTGAAACTATAACTAATTAATGCTCTTGTAGTATTTAAAATACCACCAAAAAATAATTTAATTACTTTGAATGTAAATAAATAGATGAATCTATGTAGAGTTGAAGCAACACACAAACTTTTAGATTACTAAAACTAAAACTGTGAATAAAATAAGAAGACAAAAGTTATAGAGAATAAAAGTACAATTTAGCGAAGAAAATATAACAATTGAATTTATTAGATGAAGAATTCCTTACCTGTCTTTGAAACAATCTCTGAAATGATGTGTTTAGATCATCATGGAAGAATAAATCTGAATCCTCATATGATGTTTTAATCCCAAAAAACCTTGGGGCTGTTAGGACTCCTTCGGAGAAAGTTTTCATATTGGGGCAATTAATTACATATGCATTTTTCAAACATGAAAACTGCATAGTGGCATTCCCTGATAAGAAGCTTTGTAGTCGAGGTAAGGAATTCAAAGTTAATGTTCTGAGTCTTTCAAATATGATCTCATCACAATCATCTTCATCTTCCTTCATTGCTATTTCTTTTATTGATTCACATCTCCTTACAATTAGGGTCTCAAGTTGGACTAAACTTTTTGCAGTTGAAAGTGTGAATAAATACCCCATTCGAGCACAGTCCATCACATACAACACTTTCAGATTGATGAAAGACATTGCGCCACGCCCTAATTTTTCCAACCAAGGACAACTGATAACCCTTAATGTTTGAAGCTTTTCAGAGAATGACTTTACCCATGGGTGTTCGAATCCTATTGACTCAAGCTCATTTAGTTCAAATAGGGTTAATGCTTTCAATGTCGCAGGAATTCCATCATGAACTTGCAATTTCTCAGAGGAAAATATCTCCTTGATACCAAAGCATCTCTGCACTCGAAAATGTTCTAAATTAGGTACCCTGTGTAGGAAATCAAAAGGCAAAGTACCTTTCTCATTTTTATCTTCCTCAAAGCACAATTGGAGAAGATTTAATTTGCTGAGATAGTGTTGTGGCACATGTGCGTCGCTCATCAACATCATGTTTTTCTCGTTCAGTGTCAATTCCTTAAGTTTGGGAACAACCTACATTCAATTCAAGCCGATTCAAAAGAAAACACACAATGGAAATTTGAAGGAAGAAAGTTGGAAAATATATAATGAAAAAGAGGAATCTACTTAATGTTGTCACCTTTTCAACAATGAACAGAGGTTGTTGTAGGCATTTTATCGGAGCCTCTGTAATTGCTTCTTTGTGACTGTCATGAATTTTTGATGTGAATAGCTTCAACTTGGGACAGTAGGCCACATGCATGATTTCTAATTTGGGACATTCTAGATGGTGTTTTTCAGTATAAAAGCAGCTCAGGTTATAGAGAATTAGCAATGACAAAAAAGGGAATTCAAACATCAATACTTCAGTTGTTCTGTTTTCGATTGCATCTTCCTTTCCATCAATTTCTACCAACTTGTCATTCCTTACCAACTTGTCATAATATCCGATGATGATGACAACAAAATGAATTTAAAAGAAAACGTGAGAGTTTATATTATTACCGATTGGATGTTCTTATTCTCATCATCGAAAAAGAGCATGGAGTTGAAAGGGACAGCGGTGCTCGAATGAAGAGAAGCCTAATTTCTTGAGGACAATATGCCTTTGGCGTGAGGATACAGAGAGTCCATTTTAATATGAAGAGTAATAAGTTATCAAGAATGAACAATCTCATATTAGATCTCTTAGACATTTAAACAAACAGTTTATGAGCAAAATTAACATATAATACTCAGAATTAAGACAAAACAAGCCAATACAAATTCAACCTTACATGAATCAGAGAAAAACATCAAAACAGAGATGCGAAACAATGTCAACACAATAATGAATCAAATGAAAACACGACACAAAGGAGAGATACTTAGCTTTTGAATTTCGTGGAAGAATCAGAGCTCTGAATACCACCTGATGAAAGAGGCTCCAAGGAAGAGAACTGAACGCGCGACGCGCAGCGAAATAACGAGGAATTAGAGATCGAGAAAGATTCTACCAAGACCTAAGGGCGATAACCTTCGCACCAACCCTGGGCAAAAATAGAAGAGAGAATTTGAAGGAGAACGAACCGAATCAGAGATAGGACTCACAGAAACCCTAAATATAGTAGGAACCCTAATCTGGACTGAAGGAACCCAAGAAAGGGAGGAAACTTAAAATGAACCGATTAATCGATTCAAAACGAGATTGAACGGTGGAAAAGAATTTTCAATCGGAGGAAAAGCTTTTAAACGTAGTAAAAGAGGATTTAATCGGTGAAACTTCAAGAAAATGGTGAAAGGATGACGAAACCCTAGAAGGAGACGAAGATAATCGGTGGAAGAGGAATTTTGTTGTTAAATAGGCTGAGGCAGGAAAGAAATATGAAATAAGATAATGAATGTTTGAAGAGAAAGAAAGCTTACCGTTGATGGTGAGCTCTCGAGAAGAAAATGAATGTGGCTGATGATGCGGTCTGAATGAAGACATGGCAAAGGAAGAACGCATGGCTACAAGGAGGGAAGGAAGAAGAAAGAAGTAAGGATTTGTGGGTTTTTTTTTATCTGAAATGAAGGAAGAAGGAAGGGTCAGTGAGTGAGTGAGGGAATCATTTTGGAGAGTTGTAGTTAGTTTTTTTTTTTTCAAAGTTAGAAGAAGATCGGGGCTTTTTCTAAAGTATTTTTAATTATTAATTAATTAAAAATCCGTATATAATATCTGTATGTAAAATATTTAATATATACAGATTAAAATCCGTATGTAATAATCTGTATATAAAACGCAATTTTCTTGTAGTGTACATGCAAACCAAATTTTGGTTGCATGCGGGCGTGTAGTCTAAGTTATTTTTGGTTTCACACTATTTGGTTTAGTTTGAAGAGTTATTGATCGTTGGGTTAGAAGGATCATAGTCGGACGAACCAAAACCTACCTTAGGACGTTCAATCTCGTATCTAGGTAAGGGAAGCTTATTAATTTAATTTGTATGATTATGTGCTAAATGAACGTTCGTTGACTTGATGATGGTATAGGCTAAATTATTGAGTATGTTATGATGCATGAAATGTATGAAAATCTCTATGTTTGGATGTTATGAAATGTGAAAATGATTATGATATGAATGTGAAAGATTATGAAGTTATATGTTAAGGAATGAGTTATAAATAAATAATTCTGGTATGAAATTTACAATATGAAATTGTACGTTCGGTACTGAACGGTCCTCGATCGTTCGGTACTGAACGGTCCTCGATCGTTCGGTATTTCTAGTCAGCTTGGTTGAAATGAGATTCTTTCATTTGGAAAGAATCCTAGTTGAGGACGAGCGTATTCGTGTGGTAATACTATGCTTGAGCGTTCGGCCAAGTGTAGTTACATCTGAGTACTCCGTAATAAACTTATAATTTAGTAGATATATGTATTTGTATAATTAGTCCTTTCAACACTATTCCCATAGTATCTAAGTATAATTATCAATCCTCTTTCCTTTAAGTTGGTAAAACATGGTTTTATACCAAGTGTTCATCATAAGCGAGTGTTTGGTCTTATACCAGATCCTCGTTCTATTTCCTTCAATTAAACTTCATAATAAGAGTGATCGTTCAAGCCCTCTAGGGTTAACTCACTATAGTGTTCAGTCTTTGACGGACATTTTAGAGTTTTTGATACTAAACTCAGTTAAACTAAGCTTTCATAATCATTCGTTTTCTCCATGGAAATTATCCTAAGCCTTCTTCTTGGAAAGTTTCGAAGTATTTATATTCATTGGTTATAACATAGAGCCATAGCACTGGGCATAGTCAATTTCGATGTTCGGTTGAAGTTCTCTAAAGTCAGTTTATCTAATTGACTCACTTTTAAATAACGCTCGTCCCATTCTTTCATTTTGATAATTGATTTTAACCGGTTTCATTCTCAATCCGATATTACCCTTTCGTCTGAATTCCTTCTGGAACTGAATACTTCTAAGTCTCGTTTCATGTGTTTGGTCTCGCACTATGCGTTCGGCCCAGTTTTAAGTTCGGGTTGAACGTTCGTCATTTGACATTTTATGAAATGTTGTACAAATTGATTAATTGAGATATTCATTAATGAAAGATGAAGAAAATATGATATGGAAAGATTGTGATTTATGGACGAGCGTTCCGGGGAGGAACGACTCATGAATGACTTTGGAATTTGTAAAGTATGACTGTAGGCATGCTAAGCTGGTTGTTCATCCTGAGGTTCCATGAGTACTCATCTTCACGTAGAGGAGGATAGGTCATGTGTGGGAACGGCAGGAAGTCCTCGTCCTTAGGGGTACTTTGGACAGATAAGGCTAACCTCGGGTGGCAGCTGATGAGAGTATTCCAGTTACTACATCACCCGGGTGCACGAACGTCTGTAGCTACACAGATTTCATATAGTCCGAACAGTCAGTCTAGTGTTAAGAAATTGTATGATGTGTATGATAAAATCTATCTGGTGTGTTGGTTTGTTTAAAATATACGTGTGTGAACGAATTAAATTACATAAGCTTATCTTGTGTTTTTCTTGTGTTGTCTCGTTTTGTACGTCCGTATTGTCGTTGCAATGATCATCCGTGTGGATGTGAGCAGAAGGAGACGCTCTGTTAGAGGATACACTGGAAGAAGAAAATTTGGTGGAGGTTGAAGTCAAGGCCGAACTGTAGAACGTTCGGTTATTAGATAGTAGTTTATTACGAGGTGATCGTTCGGTCACTTCCTCTCTTTTGTTGCTATCTGACCGTTTGGTATTTGGCTTTTGTAAACCGTTCGGTCATGTTCGTGTTCTTTATCTTGTACTGTGTTAAATGTAAATCTTTATGTACGGCCGTTCGGCCATAACCGTACGTTATTTAGTGAAAAAGAAAAACTGAACTGAGATATTGTTAAATGTAATTATTCTATCATATGGTTATTGCTGTATTTTTAGGATGTTACAAGTATTATGTTTGTTAATTTAAACTAACAATATTAAAATAAAAAAAGAAATATTTTTATGCAGGTCGACTCGTAAATTCGAAAACCAAATATTACGTGATAAACTAAAAAAAAACAATTAGTCTGCATTTCTTAAGTGAAAACAGGCTAATAAGATCCGTGTTTTGCAAACCAAATATAAAACAAAACAAGAGGACACATTAGTCCCTATGGACATCCGTGGACTTCGAGTCAACAAATACTTTATATGCTATCTACTTTCAGATTTATTATAAAAAATGATATCACACACAAACATATCAATCCCTGTGTTCAGGCTAATAAATTTAGTATTATTATTATTATTTGTTTAAATAAATGATATGTTAACTCTATTAATTTTTCAGTGATTAAAACCTTAATTTTCTGATTAAATAGACTTTTACACTATACTATGTCTAAAGTAATTTGTTAAATTAATTTATACTCTAAACATGAAATAAACCGACTCATAAACTTCTATGAGATAACTTAACCAGTTCTCGGCCATAATGAATCTTATGAAAGATTCAACCTAAACATTATGTGCGAGGTGGCCTACATCATTATCATTATGTCTAACATTAGGCTTATTATTTAATCATTTGTGTAAATATAAAATTCTCCAACAATTATCCATGTATTAAAGTAACGAAATTTAAGTATAATTCAATTGTTTAGTAAACTAACTCGTTAAAATAAAATTTGTATCCATTTAAAAATAGATTTTATCTTTAATGGATCGATGTGAAAAGTTAATCTACAAAACTGAAAATTTGAGACCTTTGTCTTTTGTACAACTGAAAATTTCTCCAAGCACATTTCTTTTCTTAATTACTCCATAATTTATGCATACCAAAATGTAGAATCAGCTAACTTTAACTATCTTAAATTCTCAATTTATGTAGGCTTTTATGTACTACACGTACAAAGGAGAATTAATGCTCTTTAAAGCTTGTAAGTTACAAATCACCACACACATGATAAAATAGAAAACTTTCACGATAAATTCTTCAGAAAATTTGCTTCTACAACAACACTCATCGACACTGATTTTAACAATGCTTCCTCTAATAGAATCTATAACCACCTCAATTTTACTTTTAACACTTTAACTTGTTGTTCTTGATTTTCAATGTTGTATAATTGCTATTTTATTATAACTAATTTGATTTTTTAATATTATGTTTAAAAACCTAAAAATTGATTAAGAATATAAATTATATATGAAATAGGAATATTTTATTATTAAAGTATAAAGTTTATAAATACAAAAAATTAATTATTTAAAATTTATCTTAGAAAAATCACAATATTTCCTTCTAAAAAAAATCTTTACCATATTTTACTTTTTTTTAGACTTTTGCAAAATTTATTCACAATTTAGTAGATCAAAGTTATGGGTGAGGAACAAAACAAGCATGTGAATTACTTAAAAAACATTAGAATAGGTGATTAAATAGTATTATTGGAAATTTTCTTTGCAATAGTTATGGTATAGAACTTTCGTCGAAGATCAAGGTTTTAAATAAATTGTTAAACGTTCGACTTTGAAATCAGTTTAAATAGTAAATTTGTTTCATGTGTGTTTTAGTTGTTAAGGAGTGTTGCCACAATGTTTCAATAACATTTCATTTTTAACAAAAATTCATTTAATGTAAGAAGTTTTTTGTATAAAAAATAAAGTGCAATCGTAGGCTTGTAAGAGAAGTGTTTAAGAAGAATAAAGAAATAAGCACAAAATCATTTTTATACTAGTTTGCTCCATCTAAGACAAGTCCAGTCTCCTCTAACACCTTAGAGGGTTCCATTATAATCTTCAACAAGACTACAACTGAGTATTCTCACCACTCCTAGTATCCTTAGCTATTCTTGGTATCCTTTAGATACATCGTCTAGTTGAGTTTCATCAACTCTTGGTTGCGTAGTATTCTTCACCACTCCTTATATCCCTAGATGCTTCTTATATTCTTCAAATACACTGTCTAATTGAGTTTCACCCACTCTTAATTTCCAGTAGATAATCTTGGTATCGACCTGATATGTTATTTAGTAATCCTTCAACTCAACTGAGTTAATTAACAAGTGTTTGAATTCTCTTTAAAATGTGTAATCAATCATATTACTTATAAGTATTTAGACGATTAGTCTCGTAGAAAGGATATGTGTTCAATACAATTCAATCTAATAGACTCGTTGAGTGTTTTCTCTCTTCTTTCTTCTTACAATAGTAAACTTGTATAATGAAGCTTGAGAGTATTTCTAATCTTGAGCTTTTTATCTTTTCATATATTCATTTTTGAGTTTGTGTGCTTTTCTAAGCTTTTCTCTTGATGATGTTTGCTTATGGTTTTTCTTTCTGTATGTTATTCTCTTTTTTTCTTTCTTCAATTCATCTTCTATTTAAAGGCTTCTAAAGATGATATCCATTAGACAGAGCTTTGGCCTTGATTCTTGAGTTTTCTTAGTCTTGGTTAAAGTCAACTTATCAAAGCAGACTTGCTTTTTCAGTACTTTGACAAAAGTAAGTAATACTATTTAGCTGGCACGACTTCTGATAGAGAGAACATTTCATGAATGTCCTGGTTTGTATAGAATGAAGCAGGCAGATGCATGTAATAGACAATTTGCACAAAGTAAAGTAGATATGCATGTAACAAATATGTCTTTTCTCTTATCATTTTTTATTGTTTTTAAATGTTGAACATTTAATATCATTTAATGTATTTTCAGAACAATAAAGTGTTTTTTATGTTTTATACCGTTCAAGTTGGATTTTATCATTAAAGCTTCATTAAGATACCAAGCAACTGATTGAAGGCTTCATCGTTGGATGAAGTGAATTTTTTTAGCACATGGTATCATGTAACTTGATAATGCTTTAAGATTATGCTCTATTCAACAAGTGCATTTAGCAGGTTGTTTTCTATCACAAGTTTTTGGAATGTTAATTGTGACTATCAAAGTGCTTTCCAAAAATATTATTTTGACACTTTTACCTTCTTAACTCTAATGAGAGTTGATTGATTATCGTTTGGTACAATATAACTATTGCGTTTAGCATGACTCTTATTGACACTTTAACTTGGGAATCATTTAGTGGTGCGTCCAGTTTATGCTTAGGTGTTTCTCTAAGACTTGAAGTGAGTTACTTGATTTTCAGAGTATTTTTATTCATTACCTATATTTTAGCTATTATGATATTTTAGTGACAACATTGTCATATGTTCATTTTGGTTAATGTTGTTTGTTAAATCTTAAAACATATCAGAATGTTTAGATAGTTCAGTCTTATAGACGATATTGTCTTAACAATATGTTTGGTTGAGATTTCTTTTTGAGTAAGTTCTTTCTTGTCCCTTTTCTTGAAGTTTTGCATGCATGGAATGTGAGGAGATCTTACATCTGGTCTTGTTATGACAAAGATGAGTCTCATTTGATTTAGGATTGTTAGGGCAGTAAGAGAGTCATCTCTTATTGGGAAAAATTCAATTAATTGAAAACTCAAGAGGTTATTTCATTAGATGAGCCAAAAATCGTTGAGTGAGCTTTTAATTCAAACTCCTAGTGGTTTGATCGTTGGGCAAGCCATCTTTCATTAGGAAAAACTCAATTAATTTAAAACTTGAGAGTTTTTGTTATTAGACGAGTACATTTTCGCTCAGAAAAGTTATTTTTATAAAATCTATCTATGGTTAATCGTTGGACAAGCATAACTTTGGTTGGACGAGCCAAAATTCATTGTATGTGCTAACACCTTTGGCTGAGCGAATATAATTCTAGTTTAGCAAATTGTAACATGTGTTTAATTTGTTGGGTAAGTCAATTGTTTGCTAAGCAAGATATTGTTTTCTGAACTTTAAAAAAAATAGTTTTTAGATATTTCTAAATGCTGAATTTGGTTTAACTTTCACTATATTGCTTTGATATATTTGATTAATATAATATTTAATGGATAATTAATTGTAATTTATTAGTATTTAATTTGAGTTGGATGTACATGTATGAAAGCAAATTTATTATGGTATGGTTGTGATATGAGATGTGTATAGTGTGAATATAATTATTTTTAAAGAGAAAAATACTATGTTGAGATATTGGATTTTAGAAAAAAAAAATATCATGTCATAAAAGTTGAAGATGATGAATATGACCTAGTTTGCAAAGTGAAAAAAAAATGTGGATAGGTCATACGATACCTTGTCATATGCGTGAAATAAGTTCATATTAATGTACTTGTACTATGATAAGAACTTAGCAACGGTAGTATGACATGTACAAGTTTTTTAGTCTACTCCAAAATATAAGTCTTCCAAAAATAGAATCAAATGTTGTTTATATATATGATAATAATATGATATAAAAGACAACCAATTAAGATAAGAGACTAAACACTTGATTTCTTATTATATATATATATATATATATATATATATATATATATATATATATATATATATATATATATATATATATATATATATATATATATATATATATAACTTATTTGACAATTAATGTAACTATAAGACATTACATCGTGATTTTATATTTTAAGGTTTGAAAAAAAAACATCTACACTTGAATTATTAAAATATAAAAACTCAACTAAAAATGTCTTCATTCTTTAATAAAACAGAAAGTCAATAATTTGGATAAATTTCTAACTAGTTATGTGTCACAAGCTCCAAATAATTTATCATGAAGTTCTGAAAAGCATAATAAACCCTCTTTTGAATTGTAGAAGAAATTAATGTTATCATTATAGAATGTGATATTAGATTTATTAAAGAGTTGTATTTTAATAACAAAAATATTTATCAACAGGGCAATTGATATCAATAAAGAAATGTAAAAGATATTTTTTTTTAAAGAGGAAGGAAGAATCCATAACCATTTCAAATTTTTCATTTGATATAAAATCATATTAATTGAACTACTCACATAATAATCACTTTGTTCATTGTTTATTACATTGTTTTTTGTAAGGAAACATTTCATTAGTGTAGAAAAACTTATTTACAAAGAGCAACAAATAAAAAGTTTTCTATATCAGGTTTGAAATTGGATAACAATAAGAATATAGAAAGTATTTAACTTTCTATACTAGTTCTAAAATTGATATAGAGAATTCTTTTTTATAATGGTTATAATGTCAACAGGTATATAAAGTGTTGTGTATTAAAAATAATACAGATGCTAAATTCAAACGGATTGAAACAAAAGTTGAATGGCGAAAACATTATAAATGTTAAATTAAAACAGAACAAGAATCCAGTGCAAATAAGAGTTGAAGATTATGTTATACTGTAATTATAAGATTTATGGCACCAAAAGAAAACTTCAACGTGTTTACATTGTAATATACCATAAAAATGGGACCAGTAAAAAAATTCAAGAGAGGAAGGGACAAGCACTCCAAGATGCATATACTATCTTGAAATCACAAAAGAAGGCATGATTTGTTGACACGCCTAACTCCAACTCTTGGTTTGTCATTCTTTCTTCTGCAACCATGTGATTGTACTTCATGGACTAAACCAAATCAAATAAAGCATTTGATATTAATTTATGAATATTATGCACATAGACAATCAATTATAGGTGACAAATTTAAAGGATGAACAATGAACTTGGGAGAAAAAAAATTAATATAATCAAATATGGCTAAAAACTATTTTATTTTGTCGGAATTTGAAAATCTTTTGATAATTAAAGCATTGGCCGAAGCTGAAGCCAACACCAACTCCACAACAAATTCCCATGCTGTAAATCAAGCCAAGGTGGTTGAAGGGTGATCTGTACCCAACACACAAACCAAAGCCAAACCTATTCCGACACTCCATCCAATGCCAACTCCAAATTCAGGACCCCAACACTAATGTTTGAGCTTTCATAGATTTGTTCGTTGTTTTCTATGAACTTTGTAACAAAATATTGTTTTTTTTTTGTCAGTTATGCTAAAAATCAAGTGTGACGACTTTAAGTTTTGTATTGGATAAAAATGAGAAGGTGGAGCAACATATAAAGATGATTCATTGATCCATTCTTTTAAGGTTTTGGGTAGAGAGGGATGTCAATCCTTTATATGGTTGAACTTAGATCTCATTGATGTTATATCTCCCCAATGAACATCCTCCTCCATAAACCTAACAATTTAAAATTACAAGTGTGAGTCTAAATTCCACATTGGGTAAAAATAAGAAAGTAGAGCACCATATAAGGTTGAAGATCCATTAATATATTACCTTAAGGTTTTGAATAGAGAGTGGTGTCAATCTCTTATGTGGTTAGACTTAGGTCTCACTAATGTTGTATCTCCCCAGTGAAACTCCTCCTCTATAAACCCAACAAGTGGTATTATTAGAGCCGAAGAGACTCATCCTTAAAGGGGGAGATTAAGTTATCCATCCCTTATGTGGTTGGGCTCAAATCATGAGTACACTAATCTAGCGAGTGTACCACCAATATGGAAGAGACTCAGTGGTACAACAATAGGATGACAATATGTGATTTTGTGATTAAGGTGTAGGAGGATTTGCAAGTTTGTGTTTATAAATATGTAAAGAAAAATAAAAAAAATTACATTCAATATAATTATAATTGAACTGATATAAAAAATATTTTTACTTATTACAAAATTAATAATGTGTCCACCTTGTAAGTATGACCGGTATAAAAAATATTATTCTAATTATAATTATGTACTGGTATAAAAAATATTATCTTAATTATAATTACGTCATCACGTTACATTTTATATCTACTACAATATAATTGATATAAAAAGTTGTTATAAAATGTTTTTTTTTCTCAGTAATATCTGTATATGTGCAAACACATTTATACTTGATAAATTTAAGAAATGGAAAAAATATAATAATAATAATAATGCAAATGAACTTTACCACACGTGGAAAAAGCCTAATTGTTTGGATAAATTATAATTAATCTCTAGATAACTTATAAATGAAGAAGGGTTGAAACATCGAGTTAAAAAAAAAGTATTCATATTCAGTGGATTCAACTACTAAATGACCAAATCCTGTAATTTTTTTTCTTTCAAAATTTCGACTTAATATCAACTAATTTCATTTCGTAACTTGGTATATCCTATAAATGTAATTGATCCACCTTATATCTAGAACTTACCCTAAAACTACCTTTTTTAAAGTCAAAAGCTTTATAAACGAATTTTAGTTTGTTTAATGCCTTTGTGTATGTGGATATGTTGACAGTAACAATTATCGATTAGAAAATGAGATTTGATATTATGATTATCTACTAGTTGTAAATGCTAGGTTCCTTTTTTTTTTAAAGTACTCATTTCCTCTACAAAATGCTGCTGACCATTTTATTTAACTCTTGCTTTTAAATTAAAATTAAAATTAAAATACTTTTAACGTCAAACTCAAAATACATTTTAAATTTATCCTCTAGAAGATTTGATATTTATGAAGTTGAATTTATTTAAAACCTGACACACAATATAGCATGGTTTAACGATTTAGATTTATAAAGAAGATAAAAGATGAAAAGAAAAGTGGTGGAAGTGAGAAACACGCGCGTAGAAGAGAAGGTGGGGATTGAAATGAGAGGTTCCAATCGAAATGGTAAGGTTTGGATTGTTGATAGATAGAATTATGGTGAAACAAGGGTGTTGTTATGTTATGTTATGTAATGACACAGAAAACAGAAACCGTCAAAAAGAGTTTAATATATGGCATTGACTTTCTCTATCTCACCCTTTGCCATAGCCTACTCCATCACATACATTACCATAATATATTAAATAAAAATCTACAAAATTAATAATTAACAAATTCCATAGACTAAACCAGAAGTGTGTAGCTCCGAATTTTCATAATTATGCAAATTTAAAAAAAAAATATGTTTCATTATTCATTATCCATCGTTCAGGCTATTTTACAACTAGTAAAAAGTACATTCTAGCAACACACGATAAAATTATAATTAAATTAAATATATTATTTTAATCTTAAAACTATTGATAGAAGCCATCTCTATATTTCAATATTTGAAAAAAAGGTTCTCTCACTCCTAATAATTTTACTGAGGTGTGATGAATAATAGTTTATGCGTTTTTTATAAAGAAAGAAAGAAGTTTTTAATCTGTAATACTACATTTACCCCTGACAACTGCTGATATATGTCCCACTGGCTCACTCACAGGTTGTTCAGTGTAAAAATTTATTTGGTACCCTGTCAGCTAAAGATTCTTAGAATTTATTGTCCCCACCCTCTTCTAACATATATGTAGATCATAATTTAGTTGCTGAAGTTTCTAGACAAACTTATATATGCTTTTCTATGCTATAGATGAAAAATCTTATGAATTAGGGTATAAATAAACTTCATGTCTTCCAAATCAACATTCACATATATCATATTAGACAATTGCTTTGCTTCATCCTTCCATCTTAAGGAGGTCCCAATTTGTTCTTATATCTGAAAAAATGTTAATGTTGTTGGCATTTACTTTCTTAATATTATATCAGTTAATTTTAAGTCTAACTCAATTTCATGAAATTGAATTATAAATTATATGTTATGAATTGGTCTTATTTTGAATTAATATAGGGCTTCCAAGAATAATAATATTATAAATATTTTTTTTTCACCATTATTATTAAAAGTTATGTTGAAAATTCAAGTATGAGTCCAAGATTCATATTAGATAAATGAAAAAGTGAAACAACGTATAAATATAAAAATTTATTAATTTTTATCTTAAGGTTTTACATAAAGAGTGATCTTAATTTCTTATATGATTAGACTCAAATCTTGTTATTTTCTAAGGTTTTAGCGTTTCCATAAGACTTCAGGTAAGCGTGTCGAGTGAACTTTCTCCCCTGTAGATCTAACATAATCAATCCTCTATCTTCTTCATCTTGAAGAGTTTAGTTTAGAGTGTGCATAAAATAATGTTTAGAAATATCAAACAAAAGAGAAAATGATGAATTGTGGGGTTATTTAAAAATGAGTGTAGCAAAGAGAGAAATTTCTGAAATTGAAATTCCAAGTTTGGTTAAATGATTAATGAGCTTGAGTATGGTGTGTTGTGAGTTTGAGGACATTCTTTAGAGATACCTTTGCTTTTCTGCAAGTCAGAGAGACATTGATGCCCTCGTTGAAGTTGATACTTAATTCCCAAATCCAGAATCCTAAGCTACATTTGCTTGCAAGAAAAAGCGAAAGTGAGTGGTGAATCCAATTCCCCCATTTTACATTAAAATAAAAGCTATAAGACCACAAATGCTGCAAAATGATGGAAGGAAAAGGAAGGGACCACAGCACAAGAGAACAGAACAGAGTCTAAGTGCAACATCTAGCATAATATCGAGGTGCTCTAATCATAGAAAAAAAAGAGTGAATTTATGTTTGGACAGTGTTGCATGTAGCCACAAAACACGTTTTACCACAATATTGAAGCCAATGAAATTGACAAGTTCGCACTCATTATCAAAACGTAAAGTTCTTTATTGCTGCACATGGTCGTACTTTTCATACCAAATTTATGTGTTGAAATTTCAAGTCTAAGGAGTAAGGATAAAAAACAGTGTTAATGGATAAACTAGAAAACTTGTTGGGCATGTTGTAGGGCATTAGCAACTTTGTCAACATCGACTATTAATGTAACAACATAAAGTCAAAACATTGAATATTACACTTTTTGAATAACAACTCAATCATTCCCCGAAAAACTATCCACCCAAGATACAAAGTCTTTCCAAGACTAATTGCCTAATAGAAAAACCATACACAGAGGTCATAACTATACTAATTTATTTATTTATTTAATTTCAACTATGCCAATATGATACGCCCAAAACTCTCTTCAAATTAGAAATTTTTTTAATAAATCAAACCCTCAAAATAAGAGTTGAAAGATAAACCAAATGGTTGAAATAATTTTTAAGTATGAAAAGATGCAAGCTTGCCCACTTCGATGACAAGATCACTTCGATGACAAGATACATAGATATTTCTAGTGAGAAAAATCGATGCTTTGAAATTCGAAGGGTAGATATGTGTAATGATTGGAGTATATAACCAACCCATAAAGTTGTTCTCGAGATAATTTCTTTCAACAACCTTCGATTGCTAAACATATATTTAGAAAACTTTTATATACGCACTTTTAAAATAAAAAATAAAAATGTATATTTTCATCGGTTATAATTAAACTATGCAAAAATTAATTTATAAAACCTTTTCGTATAGCTTCTTTTTAAATATTTTAACTATTTCTAAAATTTTAATTTATAAATTAAAATAATCTAATTTTTATTTATTTTATAAAACTTTTCATGAAGATTTTCCAAGCCAGCGTTAAAGATCTAATTAATAATTCAGATTAAACTTTTTTATTCATTTTATTTCTTATATTTCTTTTTTATTCAATTGAGTCTAAATTAGAATCAATATGATACATTCAATTCAATAATGTAGATAAAAAGATTTTTTATGCATATATAAAAAATTTTCTTATTTATTATAAAATTGTATCATATCCACTTTATTAGTATAAATTTTTTTATTTAATACAAAAATATTACTGCATTCACTTTCTATATTATAATTAAAATTAGTTTAGATTTTTTAATATTTATTACAAAAATATTATTTTACAACTATCATATAAAAGATTTGTTATCTTATTTACATTTATAAAAAAAAAATTAACAATGATGAAAAAGAACTTGCAAAAGGAAAAAAAAAAACAATAACCATCAACATCATAAAATCACCTTAATTAATGCAACCGTGCTAAAATAATAATATTAATTAATGAGAAATCAAGAATACATTTTGCAAATATAAGTTAAAAGAATTGATAAACTTTTATCGAAAAATAATATGAATCTAGATCGTCTACAAAAACATAATCAATTTTAATATATTTTGAATTAATTTTAATATTTTTTAATTTTTAACAATTATTTAATATTTATGTATTTTTTATATTTAGTGATAATTAAAATATTTTATTTAAATAAGAAAATCAAAATCTATTAATTTTAAATTTTTTATTCATATAAAATATTTCAGAAACAAAAAAAAAAATCCATTCAAGTTTAATGTATTTAAAAATCTTAAAAATTATGAAAATCCTTATTAAGACTTGGTTTGATTGCAACAAAACCAATAAATCCTACGTATGGATTGGATGTATAATGGTACATAGGAAAAGTGTATTTTTAGGCTTCGTTTGCAAATTAAATTAAAGTTAAAAATTACATTTTAGATATTAAGTTAATTAGAGTTTAAGATGAATTTTATTTCTAACTAGATAAAGTAAAATTTTCAAACAAATCAATACTTGGTTGAATAGAAATCTAAAACTGATGTTAGGGTTCTACCTAAAATCCAAACCAAACATATCCCTATATTTACATTAACTTGTGTTAGGTTTCCCTTTACTTTAAATTTATAACTTTCCTAAACTTAAAAAAAATAACATTATTTTAAAAAATTGTACGGAACATGCATGCATGCATGCAATAACAAAATTATCAGAGGGTTACTCTTTTTTGTTTTGAGAATAGAAGTTGTCATTTATTTATATATATTTTTTTGCTCTGATGAACAGCTCAAAATATAAACAGTTCTTTCCCAGCAATAATACGAGAGACATATTTCGGATTTCAAGGGATATAGGCAAAGATTCCCCTGCAAGAGACAATCACAAAGGGATTTCTCCATCCTTGCTAAATTAACCTTTTATCATGTCATATACTATATTTTAGTTGGTCAATTTTACACGAAATTTGTTTTTATCCAAAATTTTAATATATTTTAATCTTTAAAATTTAAAAATAATATAGGTAATCTTTTTAATCTAATTATGTTAATTTTTTTATATATTAAACGCGTTTTTCAATTCACACTACGTATCAAACAATATAAACAACTCAAATACTAATACAAAACATGTTAGACACGTTAAAAGAATTTAATGTAATAGAGTAAAAAAATTATATTCATTCATTTTTAATGTTTGGAAACTAAAATGTCTCAAAATTTCGGAACATAAATTTTAATTTTGTATTAAACTTTAGGGACTAAACATTTAACCTATATATGTGGCAAATTATATGACAAGTTCCATATGCTAATTGGCTTAAGATGAAATACTAATAGTGCAACTCAGGATTTTCCTAGTTATATACTAATTGGCTTAAGGTGAAATACTCATGGTGCAACTCAGGATTGTCTTGGTCTTGCTATATGTGCTAGTATATTTAAAGGAAGTTGAATAAATATTTAGGTAGGTTTTCAACTTTCTACAATCAAGTAGTCTTATGCTAGATTTGTTTCTATAAATTTTGATAAAACCGCATAATGCTTCATCTTCTCTACATTTGGCTAAGCTATGTATGCTGCATCTGAGTACTTGCAATAAGAAAAAAATAGAAGACCTTGTCCTCATCTAAATACAATAAATGTTGAGTTATCAAACACTACTTGTATGAGTAGGTAATACATAGTCAAACAAAAAATATACGCTAGCATAAATAAATTATATGATCGGAAGTGTACCTAAAAAAATTAATGGTAAATTATTAACTATTATTTGTTAAATCTACCATGACAGATAACTAGAAAGAAATAGAAATAACTTCAAGAAAAATGAATAAAGTGCAAACAAAACAAAACAAAGAAACAAAACACAAAAAATAGTTAACAGAAGGCCCTGAATAGTGTTGGGGCAGAAGACAATGCAAAGATGATTAATTGCCGACGAGCAATGTCTAAAAGATGAACTCACCAAAACACCTAGGTTGATGAACTCACCAGAAAGCCTAGGTTTAATGACGAAATGATGAACCTGGCCGACGAGTTCTCTGGTTTGCTGAACCCAGGATGGTGAGCGCAACGATGCAACGTAACCTAAACAACAAGTAATGACGAAGAGAATTAATTGAGATCGATGGTGTGGCCAATTAATGAATTGGGAAGGACGATGAACCATTGCGTCAAAATTCATGACCGGGAAATATAAAATATGAAACGTGAAAAATTTAGGGGAAAGTGGAAAAAAGATTTGAGGAAATTTAAGTTTAGGAGGGGAAAACGAAGGATGAGAAGTGTATTTTAATATGTGGAAGTTATACACTTCTTTAAAATATAATTAGAACATCTACTATTATCAGCCTTAACACAATTTATTATAATAATTTTAGATAATATTAATTTGGAGAGGATTTTTATAACCTCCACAAAATATATAACCTGTGCAAAATAACAATTTTTTGTAGTGAACTTTAGTTCCTTGGAGTTTTAGATGAAAATAATATCGATGCTTGTATTTTTGTAGACATATATTATTCAAAAATTCTAATATTTCCTGTAAGACAAATAATTATGATTATAACACTAGTGCAAAAATAGCATATAACGTCATGCATTCAAAATTCAACTACTGAATAGTCAATGTTAAAAATGACTGGTGACATTTTTGTAAATAAATGCAATTATAGAACGTCGAAGCCCCATTCAATTCGACGTTCTATCATGGTAATTATTTAAACTAGCGCATCATTCTCTTTCTTCTTTCTTTTAAACCACCAATAGTACGTTGAATCATGTAGGGTTCGACGTAATATTTGTCAGTCAAAAGGCAAAGAGTTAACCTTTTTAATTCATTTTCTTTTAAACAACAAATAATACGTCAAATTTTGTAAGGACTTCGACGTATTATTTGTCAGCTAAAAGCCAAAAAAGTAATCCTTTTTAATTCTTTTTTGCTTTTTTCTTTTAAATCACATATAATACGTCAAATTTTGTAGGAGCTTCGACGTATTATTTGTCAGTCAAAAGTTTCCCCTTTGTAATTTGAGCGGGAGATTGAAAATTCATTCACTTTATCTTAGTGCGCGAGAACCTCTTCTCTTCTCAAACTTTTCTCGAACGAAGTTTGACGACCATCACATTCAATCTTTCTTTCATTTGATACAAATGCATGTTAATTAACTACTTTATGTATAATTTTCGTTTGTTTTGACCGATTATTTTTACCCATTATTTTTGTGTTTTTGTCCTTCATAGATGCATTTTGTTTTCTCTCTCACTGGTGGAAATACTTTATTCTAACAAACTCACCTTTTGAAGATTAGTTTTCATTTTGAAGAACTTATTTGTTGAACTTGTTTATTGATTTTTTTGTTGAATTTGTTTGTTATTATTATTTAGTTGAACTTATTTATTGTTGTTGTTTTTATTTGATTGAACTTTTGTTGTTTGTTATTGTTGTTTGTTGTTAATACTATACTACACGTTCATAGTTCATACTTTATAAAATACCAAAAATTAAAATTTGTTATTTTTATGCTTTTCAAGTCTCCTAGAGTTGTAAAAAAGATTATAATTAATTAAAAAAAATAAAAAAAATTGTTTAACGTCAAACATTAACAAAATTCGATGTGAATTTGATTAACGTCGAATTTTTTAAATTTGACGTCAACTAATATCTCCCGATATGACATCGACCTCGAAATTGATGTGAAAGGACAAAAAACAACGACGTTATACGATATTTTTATACTAGTATAAGTTAATTCATTTGAATGTATATGTAGTTTAATGTGTTGTCTCGATATATTTCTTTAATTTTTTTTCAAAATAGTATATTTTGTTTTTGCTTTTTGAAATGTAATTTTTTATTTTAGGTTTGTTGTAGTTCCCCATGTTTTTATATTTTTTATTTTAATAATTTTTCATATGATAATAAATAATAGATAAATTTAAGGTGTCGACATAATTGAGATTCAAAATTTATACTAATGTCTAACATAGTTGAGATTAAAAAAATAATAAAACAATCTATTAGTCACATTATGAAATATCCAGAGGCTCTTTATATTCAACAATTGAAGATCAAATCGCAATAGAAAAAGCGAAGAGGACACTCTTTTTTTCTCATTATGAAATATCTAAAGGCTCAATTGCTTTCGAAATAAAAGTCCTGATCCCATCTGGTCCTTCAGAGGCCCAAACTAACAAATATAGGAGATTTCGTCGATAATGGGTGTGATTGGCCCAATTTTGTTAAGTTGATGAAAGATTAAAAATGTCAATTTCTGTTTTACACTTTTAAATATTTTAGTCCACTTTTTTTTTCAATTTGAAAATACAAAATAGGCTTAAACATGTTTTAAAAATAGATGTGTTTCAGTTTTGGCCTTTATAAAAGATTTTCTATATTTGTAATACTTGGAAAATATGAAATTTTTTAGTCGTTATACAATATATGAATCTTAGTTTTAATCTTTCAGATATAACCAATTTTGATCGATAACATGTATTTCAGGAATAAATAAATAAAAAGAATTAAATAGCCTCTTAAACGTTTTTTTCTCTTAAGTGTTGCTTGTTAACATTATATCGAAATACTATTAGGCATTACTTGAAATATCTTTTTTATTCTTCATTCAACACATAAACACTTAATGAGTCTCTCAGACACTATCTATATTTATGTATAAAGAAGATATCTGTTTTTGTATACATAATTTATATTCTTATTTTATTATTTTTAATATAATTATTAACTGATTCTAAGAAAATATAATTATTACCTGAACTTTTAGAAGTATTTAAAATATTTTGTATAAAATTGTTATAATTTTTTTATATATTTGTATTTTTTATTATTATTTATATTGTTTTTATTTTATATATTAATTTAACCAATTTTCATATATTATTAATTTATTATACCATACAAATGTTTAAAAAATATTATATGCTAGTTAGAAATAAAAATAATGATTTTGAGTTTTGCATAACTAAAATTAAGAATTTTTATAAAAACCAAATTAAAACACATTATTTAATAAATTATATTAAAAACGTATTTAAACTAAAAAACGGTAATAACCGAATAAATTGAATTGGTGCACCAAGATTTAGATTCTTCCAAATGGGATGGATGTGTTTATTGAATTTAACGTCTATATTGATTGTCAATAGAAGAATGTCATAATTGAATACTAATTCTGATTTATGACGTAATCTTATTTACAATTATGGATTTGAAGAATCCAAAACTCATACGCGAAGAAAATCAATGAATAAATTAAAAGAAATCGTGATTCTAGTGAAAAGTTTATCTACCACATGGTTTAGTTAGACCACAAAAGAAATTATGAAAAAAAAAATAGTGACAATTTTATAATTATGTTCTCTTTCGTTTTTTCTTATGACATTTTTTTATTGTCTTATGGAAAATTTTAGAGGTCGGTTTTGTGGTTTAAATAAATGGTTACCAGATCAGTCAAAGGATCAAATGGCTGACTATCTAGTGAGAAATCGACCAATCAATTTGAAAATTATTCTGAGTAATAATAGTAATTAATGGATAGTTAATGAGAATAATAGTCATTGATTGACAATTAACAGTAATAAAGTCATTTATTGATACCGATATATTATATATATATATATATATATATATATATATATATATATATATATATATATATATATATATATATATATATATATGTCTTACAAAAAAATGCAGGTAATTTTACTCTAATTATTAATTTTTATTATAAGATTATTACGCAAAGTCATTGACTTGAGCGTTAAAGTGTGTTCTGCATGCACCCTTTCCCGCGACTAGTACAAGAAGAAGAGAGATGATAGCGTACCTAGAAGACAGAACGAACAACTTTGAATGCTTTAAGTTAGGAATCTCAACCCTACCAAAATAGTTATGATAGTAAATCATTTATATCTTCCTAATATAATAATCTTAAATATCTAACATAAAAAGATATTTTTTTTATCATTAAGTAAATACCTATAATTCAAACAAAAATGCTACACATGATATATTTTTCCCATTAAGACTTAAAAGGGCATAGATCAGCATGGATGAAAGATGATGTGTTTGATTGTATTCACTATTTATAGTGTGTGCGTAAATGGCGGAATATGTCCAATTATGTGTTAAAGTAGAAAATGTTTTGTTTTGATTTTCTTTTGGAGGTTGGGTTTTCACTTTAAAGAAATTGTTTTTACCTACAAAAATTTTCTTATACAATTTTTTTTAAATTAAAAAAATAATATATGTTAGTGAAATCTGAGTTTGACTGGTCTATCATCTTAAAGATAATCACTTTCATTTTCAATAGTTTACCTTGTTTAGAAAAATTATATTTAATTCATTGTAGTTCAACAATAATTTTTAATTTTTTGACATTTAAAAAGATTCGTGAAGAGAAATTGAAAACAAATTTTAAATGAATAATAAATTAGGGAAAGAAGATTTTAATATTAAAGAGCATAATGAGTTAAATCAAATTAAAAAAAAATCTAGTAAGGATGGGCCAAATAAGATTAATATTAAATCCTCTAAAGCAAAACTTACAAAATTTAAAACTATTTGAAATTAAAAGGATTGACTAATGATAGTGTGATGAGGAATTTTTTTTCCTATAAGTAAATATAATTTTATTATGGATATGATATGGTCTTCCATGTTTTTATTTTCTTTTTCCTTTTATTATTTTTTAATAAAATTTTCATATAATTAATACTATGTGTAGCCTGTACTTATATAGAAACAGAAACTTTTAATTAATAAAATTTTTCAAGATTTGTTTTTTTTTAAAAGTTATGAAACTTATTAAAAAGAAGGATAATAATTCTTTTAGTTAAACTTTAAAGGAAGTGTATTAAGAGGAAAATGTTAGAATACGAAGTATTTATGAAAAAAAAAACTCAAACTCAATAGGTTTAATGAGTATTTGGTTTTGTTTTGGTCCAAAAATGTTAAGTTAGTCATTTAGAGTTTTTAGTCTCAATTTGTTTCTGATTTGTGAAAAAATTATACAGTAAATTTATGTAATTAGGTTCTTTCCATTAATAATGTATAAACGATATTAAAAATAATGTCGTGTGTCAATTTATATATTTTTTTAAAAAAACATTTCCATGGTATATCAAAGTTATGTCATGTAATTACGTCAATGTGACGTGGTTTAAATAAATTATTTTCAAAATTTAATAAAAATATCAATCTAAGATTTATACAAAAAATAAATTTTATCCTAAGAAGGACAACATTTCTCAATTTTAACAAAAAATGAGATTAAGATTAAATTGAATAAAATAATAAATATAGATACTAAATTAGACTTTGACATCTGTAAAATAATAAATATACATACTAAATTGAGACTTTCATCAATATATTAGTCATAAATTATTGTTTGTATCTTATTATTATGATTTATATTATTATGATTTATGTATAAATTAGGAAGATAAAAAGTTACAAATAAATTACGTACCTTCTTTTTTTCCATATTTTTATTATATTGAAATAATATAATTTAGAAAACATAAGTGAAGAAGTACTATAAACTTTTTGTACAGAAACTGTTTCAAACTAATTTTATTATTTAAATATAAAATAACGTAATTAAAAATGATAAAACATATTCTTTGTGATAGCATAACTTTTTAATGCTTGATTTTTGTTGAAGTTATCTTCAGTGAAATTTTTTAACACATTCTTTTAGTCTCTGAAATTCATATTAAAAACTATGTTGATGAACTTTAATGGTGAGTGTAGGTAAAAATAAAAGGGTGGTCCAGATAAATCATATGAAGCTCCCTAATCATGATATTACCCCCTTTTGTCTTGAAATTTTACAGCAGCCTAGCAAAATTTTCAAGAGTAATCATTATGATGTTGACCGTCGATATGGTTTAATAATTAAATATTTACTTTCTCTTTCTAATTTCCTTTTCTATTTTTTCAATCCCGAGTTAGTATAATTTTATTTGTTGAATCGAATATACATTTGCTTATTTTATTTATAAAGATCCATGAAATTAATAGTTTGTATACGTAAACTATATAATAGTCGTTTAGTTTAATATAAAAGACCAAAGAAAGTATTATAAAGTATAACTTAAATCATTCAAAATAATTATAAATTTAAAATTTTATATATAACTTAGGCCTTGTTCTATTGAGTGATTTGAGAGAGAGTAATTGAGGAAATTTGAAGATAATTTTTTTCATCGTTTATTTGAGTCAATTTGGAGGTAAATGAGAGTGAATTTGGAAGTAAATTTTTTTAATTTGTCATGTCAATAAAATCCTATACTAATTTTCACAAACTTTACTTCCAAATTCACTCTCATTTACCTCCAAATTCACTTAAATAAACGACAAAAAAATTTATCTTCAAATTCTCTCAATTATTCTCCCTCAAATCCACTCAAGAGAATAAGGCATTAGTTATATCAAAATCATATATATTAAAACTTGTCAATGGATTTCACCCTACCACACTCACAATGTTAGTCTATTTCACGTCTTGAATCATACTGGAAGCACCCAAGACTAAGACCTCCAGCTACTCTCACCACATGTATTAATCTTTTCTACTTGAGAATGAAAGATCATTAGAGTTTTAAGATAACCCCCAAGACTGAGTTACTTGCATTCATTTTAACACACTTGAAACCACACCAAGAAGTTTCACCTTGGAACTAACCTTCGTAACTTTGAAACCATTGATATCATTTCACATAGTACATCAATACATGAGACTACTGATCATACATTAAAGAAATAGAAACAACCATACAAGTCATCAAAAATCACCCAATAACACAATTTATTCATGGCATCTTGATACTCATATTTAGGTAAGGAAAACAGCTCTAAAACCCTCACTAACAGCTTTGGAAGGGTCCAAAACCCCTTAAACAACCTAAAGAATGTCAAAAACAGACATCCAGAACCTTCAAAACTTCCCAAAAATGTTGCAGTGCAGTCTAGTGGCGCCTAGCGGCACCACACCGTGCCGCCCCAGCGGTATGACAACAACTAAACCACTTCGAATTGAACTTTGGCGACATTATCCTCAACTTATAAAGACATCCAGGACCCTCCAAAACTTTAGAAAACTTAGAGAACCCTACTGTAACTCAAATTGACACTTGAAAACTCATTTTCACTTATACAAGCTACCCAATTTCATTTCTACTCTTTTAAACCCTCAAACCAAATTGCAATCTGCATAAACACGTCTAATTGCACTTGCTAACACACTCAAAAACCACAGAATACTCCAGTTGTCATACTTCTCATTTTCTCCCCTTAGAACCCCTAAAATGGGCTAAAAACTCAACCTATGAAGCCATTTTCCATTTCAGAACAAATTTTACTGGTTTAATCACCTATACAATTCCTAATAGGTGTGATAACGTATCTTTATCCTTCCAAAACAATGCAGACCACTTACCTTACCATTTCACTACCCAACACCCTCATTTACACCAAAAATACTTGAAAACAACACCTATACACTACCCTTTTCATTTCATACAGTTTAACCATATAACCCTCCTAACAAGTTCTAAATTACCTCATGACAATACCAAAACATATCCCATAACATTTTCATACTTATTTCTAAATTTCATTGCCCAAGACTCCTTCTTTTAAACTTAAATTCTAAGTAACTTGATTACTACTTTCACAATCACTTGAATTTTGTTCCAAACAATCAAATATCCTCATCACACACAAATAAAATAGTATACAACAACAAACACATCCTCATACCCATATACAATAACACCATATCATCAAAACAACAATTTAACATACGTCAACTTTACTCAAACACCAATTTTTACTAAAACGTCTAAAATTTACAAAATTACTAAATTTACACTACAAATACAATTAAGACAAGCTAGCTTGCCTTACCTCAAAATAACAGCTTAACCCATAGAAAATGTCTTGTCAGTCGCTTAAAACACAAAAAATTTCTAAACGGACCTACAAGGCACCAAATTAGAAACGAACAGAGTTTTTAGAACTCTAAATTCACCAAGAACAAGAAAAGATAGATAAATGATACATGCATAACAGTTGTGTGCATGATCATTGACCAAAGCAAAGAGGAAAGAAAATGAGTAGAAACTTACTCTAAAGCATAAATTGATCGGTTGGATGTGTAGGTCTTGATGTCGTGGTCGTCTAGGCATCTTCTGATCGTCAAACAAAAGATCAGGAAGTAAGAAAATGTAAAGAGAAGGTAGAGAGAGTTTAGATAACGAGTTTTAGAGAGATAAATTATTTTAAGTAATGAGACGACGGTATGAAATTTTATTTATTTTATTGACTTATTTTAAAATAAAATAATCGATCTCATTATTTTAACACACTTATTTACCTTATTATTCTATTTTCTAGGCTCTCACAATTTGGATACTTTCTTTTATTTAAAATAATAATACCAAATTATACATACGAATAAAATCTAATTAGGAACTTAAATCAAATTAACTAATCCAAATAAAAAATAATTTAGTTTTTGATAGCGTTAAAATTGTTTTAATATAAGTTATTATTCTACTAATTATACATATAACTAAAAAAATAATCAAGTTAACTAGTTTGACTCATTTGTCATCATTTAAATTATACGTGAAACACTTTATCATTGTTCAACAGCTTGAAAGTTTATAAATAAATATATTAATATGATTTATGAAATCATCTATGAAAATTCTTCCGAATTAGTAATAATTACAATATCCCTTTCAATATGACAATCTAGTTAAGTCAATAAGAGAAATTGGTAACAGGAAAACAAATTACACTCCTTTAGCAAAAGAAGAGAAAAATCCAATCACTATAAGACAGCAGTTTATGAACCAAATCAAAGTAAATTTTAGTTTGAATTTCAATGTTCATCAAACTGATTATAGTTAATTAACCATCTTAATTAAAGAGGGTGAATTATGCTTTACAAATTTTTATAGGTTATACTTTACACCTACTAATATAACTTATTTTTCAACTCTTAAAACTTATATTCTTTCAAAAATAATACTCTTAAAACTAATATTCAACTTAATGTTGTTTTTCAAAATCTTACCACACTTCTAAGAGTTTAAACTGAACCATTTTTTTAAAAAAAATATATTTAAATATTTTTTATAAATTTCACAATGAAAAAAATAAAATCAATTTATAATACATAAATAAATATAAATCTCATTTTAAAAATTAATTTTAATTTAAAAAACGCGAGAGATAATTAAAATAACATAAAAAGATATAATAACGAGTAACTATAAATTAATATAACAAATAATTTACTCAAAATTGCATTAAAGTAAAAAATAATAAATAATTGTTAGATGACAAACTTTTAAATATAAAAAATTTGGTGTAACGGCGTTTGTAACTATAGTGATAGGGATGGGCAGAAGAAGTCATTCTCACTGATAATGAATTTGGTGACCTTTGAGTAATCCAAGGATTGATGAGAATGGAGGTACCCCTACCCTACAAGCTGTATTACCACGTCCTTTTGGGGGACCAAGCATCCTATGGACCCACCCAACCCAAAAATTAGTACAGTATACTAATATAAAATCTATGTTAACCCTAACCTTAATCATGATGTAACATGTCTGGTATCCAACCTCATTCTCATTCTTATCCATTTCTTTTTAAATATTTTACTCTTAGCACACCCGTAAATACTTCAAATGAATCTTATCTTTTTCAAACTTTAAACTATTTCTAATGTTTCTAGTTGTATCTCTTTGACCGGAGATTAATGTACCATTCAATTGAATAAAGACAAACATCAGATTGAGAATATTTTGGTTAAGCAAACACCATAATTTTCTTACCGGAAATTGAATGTTATTCGACTAGCTAATATGTTAATGAGGTACAATTTTATATCTTTTATATGTAAAATGAATTATTAATGATGAAAAATTATTTTGACACAAATGAGAAATATAAGAATCATAACATAGAGAGTCATAACATAGAGAATCACTTACAAATGATGTTTCAATGCTTTAGTTAGTAAAGAACACTATCATTAAGAATTTCTAATTGATAAAATCAAAAGTTAAATATATTTTTTTTTCTCAAACTATTATAAAAATTTATGTCTTGTTTCTAAATTAAATTATGTTTTGTTTCTAAATTAAATTATAATTTTTTTTATGTTTATATTTTATGAAAATTATATAAAACATTCTTTCCAACAAATAATATATAAAAGTATTAAGTATTGAGATTTTATATTAAAGTAAACATTTTTATATTCTAAGTGAACATGAAAATAACGAGAAATATTAAGTATTGATATTTTGTATTGAAGTAAACTTTTTTTTTATGAATATGCTATTATGTAAGTTTTATAGGAAAATGTACCAAGGCAAATTTACATCCTATCATGGAAACAGGCAAATTCTTTTCAAAATACGAAAATAGGGAAGTCCTGGGATCCAAACGATTTCTAATGAAAAAGTTGTGTCCTTGCACGACTTCACACGGTTCATCTGACCAGTGTTGAAGTTGTACACCCAAAAATGACTTTATGGTGTTGTAATTGATTACCAAGCATTGTAATCGATTACAACGTGATGAAGTCGTGCCTTCCCTTACATGACTTTACCTTGGTAGGCAAAATTGACAGTGGTAATCGATTACACCCTTCTTGTAATCAATTACCAAGAGGTTCAGTGTAGATAAACTTCCTGGTAATCGATTACAACAAGATTGTAATCAATTACCAGAGTGTTAAGTGGGCAAAACTCCATGGTAAGCGATTGCAACCTTATTGTAATCGATTGCTAGAGTCTTTGGGTGTTGAATGACATTTTTATTTTGTATACATTTTTCTTTTGTTGTTTGTGTTAGAGAAAAAAAGAAATTGTCATTATAATTTAATGAATGAAGAAAAACTTAATAAAAAATAAAACAAAATTTATATGAAATACTAATAAGAAATATTAATAGTTATTTATTAATAATAAATATTAATAGTTATTTATTAATTATTGATTGGATTACAAAATGGTAAGATTAATAAATAACTACTGACGAAATGGACAATTTCCCCTATGATGACCTTCGTTGCGGCACTAAGAACATTTTTTTTGGCTTATCTGGAGTGTATTGATCCATTTCATTATGAATCCTATTTATAGATGGCCTTTCGGATGCCTTGTGTCATATTTGAGGATCTGGTATGAAGTTCGGACCTGCATGCACAGACCAATAATCTTCATTTTGGATTGGGTGAAATTGTACTTCGTATGCCTTGTAAATGTTGTTAAGACTGTACACTGGATCGATTACTTGGGTTAGTGCTATATGAGAATATGCACAAACGATAATGACATGATGATAGGGGAGACGAGTAGCTTGGAAGTGACCACAATCACACCACCATTCATTTAGTCTGACCTTATAGGAAATTGGAACAGGGTGGTATTGGGAGGTGTTGAAATTTCTTGAACATCAAATTCAGAATTTTCACTGTTGTAGCGATGAAAATGACAAAATGCGGATTGTTGTTGATTTTTCCAAATAATGTCATCGATTTCCTCAGGAAATTGGTGGCCTACTTGAAGCATGTAGTTTGCTTTTAATCCTCATTCAATAAACCATGATTGTGTCCTCTTAAATGTGGTTCTGATGAGAGCACAAATTGGTAATGAACGTGCTCCCTTTAAAACGGAGTTGGTGCACTCAGCAAGATTAGTGGTCATATGTCCATATCTTCTCCCTCCATCAAAAGCTTGAGACCATTTTTTAATGGAATTTTATCTATCCAATCAACTTGTTGTGGGTATTGGTCTCTTAGTGTAGTAAGTTTTACCGTGACAGTAAGTTGCTTGACCTCGTAAGCTATAAGGATGTAATAAATAAAAAAATTGTACAATTATGTTATCAAAATATAAGCAATAAATTGGTAGTAAAAAAGTTTATAGTAGTACCTAATTGATGAATTGTTTTTTGAGGTCCTGATTTTTGAATTTGTTGTTGAAGTTGGAGGCTAGATGATGATAAGTATGAAAAAGAGTTGTTTTTATACTTATAAATGAGCTCAATCTTGTAATTTTTCATGTTGTTCCTCGTTGAAAAGTTGTAATAGGTAGTAGATTGTTATGTAAAATAGTGTACTGGAAATGATATATTATTTAGACTCTGTCAGCCAATTTTCGCAAAGCGAAAGCCAAAATTCGCACTGCCAGAAAAAGAAAATTCGCATAGTGCACCAGTACCTGTGCGCTGAGCGAATAACATCAGTTAAAATACAGCAGTTAAGAAAATTCGCATAGCACACCAATACATGTGCGCTAAGCGAATTAATGAATTTAAGTGGCTTTAAAAAACTTGACAGAGCGACAGAAACAGGCCCTTCGAACAGAAGTTCCAGACAAAAGAAAGAAATGAAAACATCTCAGGAACTTCTAGAGACTACCTCGAGGCATCAAGACACCATTGTTGCAAGGGATTGCTTCAAATGTGTACGTTTAGATGATTAGGAGTAGTTTTTCTTTCGTTGGAATTGGATGTAATGAACTTACTCTGATGTAATTTTCCTGTTCAATATATCGTTGTTCGTTCATATGCTCTTTCTTGTATTTACTATCATTGTATGGAAATATAATGTTATTTGAATGTCTCTGATTACTGGAAAGTAATTTTGAAACATGAACATAGATAGAGCACCTAAGTGATTTGGGATCTAGGGATAGACTCAATAACTTGGGTGGTCATTCTTAACATCAGCCTTAATGCAAATTGTATGTTAAATTGACTAAGGGATTAGCATTTTAATATATTAATTTAGAACTAGTTGCTAAGGGATTAGAACTAGTATGCCTTGATGTGAATGTTTAAATGAAATAATGAAATATTGAACAGAGTTTTATATTCATATGATTCATGAAACCCAATTCCAACAAAGTTTCTTTTAAATATAATTCCTTGCACACCAACTGTTTGATAAAAATACCAAAAAGAGTTTCTTGTGTTTTTTGTACACTTTGATGTCTAATTGAGTTATAAAAGGAAGAATTGTCATGTGTTGCGCAAGTCCCTTGGGAGAACGATACTTTTACTTATTCACTGTATTACTTGTAACGATTTGGTATACTTGCCAAAATGTTATCAAGTTTTTGGAACTTCTGTTCGAAGGGCCTGTTTCTGTCGCTCTGTCAAGTCTTTTAAAGCCACTTAAATTCATTAATTCGCTTAGCGCACATGTACTGGTGTGCTATGCAAATTTTCTTAACTGCTGTATTTTAACTGATGTTATTCGCTCAGCGCACAGGTACTGATGCGCTATGCGAATTTTCTTTTTCTGGCAGTGCGAATTTTGGCTTTCGCTTTGCGAAAATTGGCTGACAGAGTCTAAATAATATATCATTTCCTGTACAATATTTTACATAACAATCTACTACCTATTACAACTTTTCAACGAGGAACAACATGAAAAATTACAAGATTGAGCTCATTTATAAGTATAAAAACAACTCTTTTTCACACTTATCAGATGACGTATGCAATAAATTGAGTTCAAACCATCTTCTTCCCAACCAACTTCTTATGATCTTAAGGTCGATAGGATACTCTTTCCTCTGTCAGTAATTATGCAAATATTTTGTTGAGGGCAAACATGTTCTCGAAGTAGTTGAAAGAACCACATCATGGTCTCCTTTGTCTCACCTTCTACAATGGCAAATGCCAATGGAAAAAGATTTTTATTGCCATCCTAAGCTATGGCGGTGAGCAAAGTTCCATGATATTTGCCTGTTAGAAATGTTCCATCAACTTGGAGAATGAGTTTACAATAATTGAATCCTTCTATGCAAGGACTGAAAGACCAGAAAACTCTTTCCATAATATAACAATTATTGTTAGTTTCTCCATCAATCACCATTGGAGAACTAGTGCATTGTAAAATTGTACCCGGATTTGCATCCTTCACGGCATGCAACCACCTCGACAGATGGTTATAAGACTCTTCCCACTCACCAAACTCCACAACAAGAGCCTTCTGTTTTGCGATCCAAGCTTTTCTGTATGACACAAAATATCCTAATCGAGCTTTAATATCTGCAATCAAACTCTTGATGGGAATGGAGGGGTTTGTGCAGACATAATTTGATACAATTGTGTCAATTTGAGTACTATCAAGATTTTTATGATCTTGAGATAGTATGTTTCTGAAAATTAGAAATTTTCACCTTGTAGCAGCCACCACCCTCCTCCCTCAACCCTTTTGCGTCACCATTTTCACCTTGCACCAATCATCATTAACATCGTTCAACCACCATATTCATCACCCTCACAACCATAATTGCAAAAACCCAAAAAACCAGGAAGCCACTGTCAAACTCGCCTTTTCCCACCAAAACTGTGAAACCGAGTTTGTGCCACATGGAGATCACCACAACAACCCAAATTGAAACCACAAATCCACCATCCACCTTTACCCCAAACACTAAAACGCAACAATCCAAGTCGCGAAGCTTGAACCCAACCTCCGAAAACTCGATTAGCATATTCTAGTTCAATCTTCAAACAACGTTGCCGCGAAATTGTGCCTCCTCCATGGAAATCTACAAAAAAGAATCCCAAATCGCAATTTGCGCAATCATGGAACCCTAAGATGCGAGTTATCCATCGTGCATTTTCGCAGCATCACCGCCATAATAAATCTTCCTACATCTTTAATCCAGAATTGTGTAACCATCTTCTCCATAGAACCCTTCCGTCTTCTCCTTCAAAATGCAAAATCTCTTCCATCTCGCGCATCAGACCTGCAAAAAGACCCAAACAATAGAACTAGAAAATCCCCAATCTCCATCGCGAGTTGCAGCGCTATGAGTATTCGAACCACCAAGTAAAACCCATAAACCCAAATCGTAGCTCTACCAAGATGCAGAAACTGCTTGTGGCAACGCCTCAATCTTCCCAGCTTCCAACGACACAAGGTGTCACACCTCACCAAAATGACCAAATCCCTAATTTCTTTGAAACCTTGTGCTCAATTTCAAACTGTTGTAAATCGTAATTTGCAGTTTCTCTGATTGATTACTAATTCGAACAAACTCACATTCTTTTCAACAATGAACCCTAATTCGAAGAAACACTCAGTTTTCCCCACTTTCTTTTCGCAGTTCCTAATTTGAAGAAAAGGGCTCAGTTTCATTAAATTGTCCCTAATTTCTTTAATTAAAAATTATTAATTTCCATGTCACAATCATCTTATTAACATATTTCCTAGGTCGCACAATTTAAAAAATTGTCATTAGCATGCCACATATATGTCAGTCTAACAACATTACTTCAATTTAACAGTAAGCCTCTAATTGTACCAAATTTCAAAAATTATGACTCAATTGAAATAAAAAAAAAAGTAAGGACCACTTTGAGATTCTCATCCAACAAAAGGACATGTCAAATGATTAAACTTGTATAATAATATACACACTTACTTTCTATGTCAATTATAAGTATAACCGACATAAAAAATCTTCTACTTTATTACAAAATTGTCACTGCATCAATTTTCTATATCAGTTCTAATCATAATTCGCAATAAAAAATTTCTACTTTATAATAAAAATACCATTGCACACATTTTTTTATACCAATTCAAGTAATAATTAGCCTACAAAATCTTATCTTACTTACAATTTTGTCATATCACTTTATTATATCAATTGAATTATAAATGGTATAATAAAGTTTCATAATAATAAGTTATTTTTAGACTAGCATAAGAATTATCTTTAAGTAACTTTTAAGATATTTGAATTATATTTCAAATACATTAAAACACGGATAAAAATACAAAGTTTCTCAAACTCATAATTGAGGTAGAAATTATTCCGTAGAGTTAAACTCTCCCTATAATGGTTAATTCCTGGCTGGCAAGGAGGTTTTTGACATTAATGATGAGTGAATTGGTGATGAGAAATCAAAACAACTCTTTCTCATAAATGATAATTTATCTAAAATCGTATCATTTCTAACTTTACTCTAAGTTCTTTTAGACGATTATCCATCATTTTTCTCTATAGAGACCATCAATTAGATATTGTAAAGAATAGATCAATCTTAATAAAAAAAAATTATCTAAGTTTGTATTTTCCCTCCAATTCTTGGATCTCTTTCTTTTCTTATTTGTTGAACGGATGGCATTATATTATCACATGTGAGATTTGACATTAAATCTCTATTAGTTTAAGAGTGTAATAATAAGAATGAATAATAATGTTATTTGGTTAGTGATGATGAAATTAGACATTAGCATCTATATATAATTATGATTGTTTGAATGATTTAATTTAAAGATATATATATATATATATATATATATATATATATATATATATAGATAGATAGATAGATAGATAGATAGATAAATAAATAGATAGATAGATATAAAAGGTGTGTTTCATAACTCCATACATAAATCATTACATTCATTTATATGAATATTTTGTCATTTATAAATAAAAACGTGGCGTGATACAAGCTAATAATGAGTAATGATACTTGTAAATGGAAGGAATAAAAGTCATCTAAAAGTGAGCATAATTATAATGTAACGATGTTTTAACTTTCATCATTTTAAATTTTAAATACCCAAACATTAAAATAACACACTTTCATTTTTCAGAAAATAAGTAAATTTTCTTTTCATGTTTAATATTTTTAATTTATATGCTTGAAATAAAATATTTTATACGTCATAAAAATGTATTATAAATATTTACACACTAAAACCCAAATTTTTATTTTTTTTTAAGTTTTATTATGTGATATAATTTTTAAAATCTAAAATCTACTCTTCCTTTTTATACTTCAAAATACAAAAAATATTTATTATTGTATATTTCTCTAAAACAAAAGTTGGTTTTAATTTAAGAAAATAATTTCTTACTACTGTGATCTTGAGTCCTAATTTCCCTATCATTCCAACATAATCCGAACTTTTATAAAATAGAAACGTTCTACTTACCACTCTAGGTATGACTTGTAAAATAAAACTATAAAAGTAGACAATGGAAATAATTTTTAATTGTGTAATATGATCTCATGGGATAATTTACTTGAAAAACCTGTTCCTACCTTTGTTAAACCTCGCTCAAGGGACATTAATTAAAGAAGTTTTTTAAAAAAAAAAAGACGAAGCATTAAATTTGTTACCTAAATTTCATATAATGATATAGAATAAGTATTGGAATTATATATTACGAATCCAATTGATCTAACGTAGATTGCTCAGTCGATACAGAATTATTAAACCTATCTAAGAGAATAATTGACAAAACAAACAAAATTGTATCATTTTATTAAAAGAACATGACTGATTGTTTATGTTACTAACCGGATTACATCTGGCGTGATTAAAAACATCTATAAATATTAACTTAAATCAATTTGGTAATTTGAATTAAGAGGTAACTGGGTCATAGTTAGGTTGGTGATAAGTAAAAGTGGATTCCAATTTATATTAATAGGGGCTATATGTGAGGTAGTTATGATGATTAAATGTTGCATTATAGTACAGTTTTCAGGTACCATCTAAGCGGTGGTAAACCTAGCAAAAATTGCATCAAACCATATAAAGTTATTAGTACTCAACTTGTTCAATGAAAATATTTTGGCGCTCATCGTGGAGCCAAGCGAACACTTATAAACTCACATAGTGGCCATAAGGAATATGATGAGTAACATTGTGTTAAAAGAAGCTTCGGATGACCAATTGGACTCAAGAGATCATGAGGAACCTACAAAAGCAAATGGATTCAGAGCTTATAACTGGAGGATTCCTATTTTCGGCAAGTATGATGCCTTCACCAACTCAGAAGAGCATATTAGAATATTCATAAACCAAATGATGGTGTATATAACGAGCGATGCTATCTGGTGCAAAGTTTTATTTACCTCGTTAAAGGGAGAGGCCTTAGCCTATTTTTTATTACTCTTGTCGAACTTTATATATTGTTTCGCCACAATTTGGTCAAAGCTTTAGTATAATTTGCCACCATCCGACAACAACACTTGACCTCGATTGTTGTGGTCAATGTAAGACAAAAGAAGGATGAGTCTCTTTGGCCCTTCATGGACCGGTTTGGTAAGGTTACCTTGCAAATTAAGAATGTTAGTCTTGACATGGTCATGCACCATATGATCACGGTGTTACGACCTGACTCGTTTGTCGACATTTTGTGCATCCAACCTACAGAGAACCTCGACAAGCTAAGAAAGAGAGCCACAAGTTTCATGTAGAAGGAAGATATGAGAGATTTCCTTAATTAGATGGGAGTCGAGTCATTCATCGGTGAAAGGAGTTATGGAAATTCATCCAAGAAAAACAACGCATGATCCAAGGAACTCGTTAAAGGACCACACTTTGAAAATTGAACTCCTTGAACGGTTCACATGTAAAGGTCCTAGAAGAAGCTTTGAGTAAGGATCTTCTTCCGAAGTCACTCCTATTAACTTGAACGGTAACACACATTGTCTTTACCATCACAACCTCGGATATACTACTGAGGAATGTGTTTCCCTATGAGATAAAATCGAAGAACTGATTCGAGAAGGTCATTTGGAAAATTTTGTGAAAGTCGAACGAGTTGAGAGAAGTCCTCCTCGATGGTGCAAGCTGCCAAGAAGTCGTTCCCCTAAAAAGGAAGGTCGAAGATCCGATTGGCGCATGTAATTGATCCACGGACAAAGTCGCATTAGGAACAGGAGTAGCGATCTCCCATTAAAGAGGCATATTTGAGCATTAAAAATAGTGCAACATATGGAAAGGCTTGTGAAAAGCATGCCTCCTATCATATTCATAGATGAATATTTTAAAGCACATTACCCCAACCAGGGTTATTCAATGATGATAATGATTGATCTTGCTAGTTACAACATTACCAAAGTGTTGGTCGGTCAAGGTCAACATCTTGTATTGGAAAACACTCAAAATAACGGACATATCTCAAGAACTCATTGTACCCTACAATGAGCATATTGTTGGTTTTTCCAGTGAAAGGGTAGACATAAGGATATTTGGACTTGCAAACACACTTAGGAATCGAACGGAATAACATGGAGATCTGGTTCGATATCTCTTGGTAAAGGCAAACACATCTTACAATGTCTTACTCAGTCTGTCGTGTTTGAACACCTTTCGAGTCATAGTGTCCACACTCCACCTCGCGATGAAATTTCCATCGACAATGACAAGATCTGTATGATGCATGTAGATTAAAAAAATAGTTAAGGAATGTTGTGTTTCTAGAGCATACAAGAATCTAATTGGTAATTTAGTGATTAAGAGCATCTACAAAGATTAATACAAATCAACCTGGTAATTACGATTAAAAGGTGATTGAATCGTAATTAGACCGAGAGTAAATAAAAACTCATTACAGATTATATAATATAAATTATATAAGTAAAAGTCTATACGAAGTAAGTATGGTAATTGATTATTCCATTTAATATTGAAATAACCAAACCATTTCTAACTCAATCGAAATATTTTTGCCAGAATTATCAAGTAAAAAAAGCTTAATACATCATTTGGTCCATAGTTTAGGGCGTTGTGTTCAAAGTGGTCCTAGCTTTTTCAAAAGTTCACAATTGTTCCATCTTTCGTAAAAAACGGTTCAAGTTGGTCCTTTTGACTTATGGCGTTAACAACTAATGGCGTAATGATGTGACAACTATGACCTGTCCAATTTTTTATTACGTGGGAACTGTGACCCAATTCATGTGGCAATGTTAATGTAAAAAGAAGGGAGGACACTGTGAAACCCTAATTTCCCTAAGGACAGAAACCCTTGTGCCGCCACCATGAAACCCTAGCCGCTACCACTACCGTAGAACGAAATGTGCCACCACCAAACCCTTAGGCCACCATTTCGTCGTCACCACCATCAACACAGATCTAAAATTCGAAGCAGAGAAAACCAACAAAAAACTTAGAAATCAAACCCAAATCGCCCAATTTCAACCAAACCCTAGCCACCATGAAACCCTAAATCGCGCCACCAGTAATTAGGGCAAAATATCCACCATGTGTCGCGCCTCACCACCTTCAAGCAAGAATTGAATTGAAATCCCTAACCTGCAAACCAGAAATTCCAACCCAAACATGAACAAGAAAATAACAATCGCGACACCTAAAAACTCAATTCACACCTGCAAAAAACCATAAACGTACATAATCGCTACCCAAATCGCAGAAACCCTAGTTTGCAAGCAGCATCCACCAACCTGTAAATTGCACAAGCCAAAAATGTAGAAACAATGTGCCTCCATGCATCGTGCAAAAAGCCTCTTCGTGCGTCCTCCATCTTTGTCTTTTCTGCAAAGAGCAAAAGCCCAAAATGAGAGTTTCTTCTTCATTCATCGTTGATCAAATGCGTTGTGCCACCATGGACTGCCGCGAGTCAGAGTGCAAAATCATGAAGCTCTCTTGGATAAACATTTTCATATCAATTGGATCATATTTGCCACTTCATTGCCCTGTTATATCTTTAATGCCGTAAGCCAAAATGATTTATGAACAATAAAAAACTTTTGAAAAATGTAAGATCACTTTTAAACATAACGTTGGAAACTATAGAAACCAAGCCTAAAAAGAAAGAATAGAAAAAGTTGTCCACTAAAAACATAATCATTAAACATACTTTAGAGTTTCACTATATTGAAAAGGAACTGTGCTTGATAGTTATTCTTTATATTAAAAATATGATATAATAACATAAAGATATTCTAAATTTTATAAAATAATCATTTTATATTTAATTACATTTTAACTTTAGTTTATATTCATTCTTATTAAGTTTTAATGAAAAATATATTTTAATTGTGTATTATGCTATTAAATACTTTAAAAATCTTTTTCTTTCTCCATTATCAAACCAACTACAATTCTTTTACTTATTTTTTCTTTACTATCATATCATCTTTCTCCGTATATCCTTGATCTCCTTCTTCTTTTCCCCACCTTTTGTCTAAACTAAAGATTAAATTCTTTTCCCCACCTTTTATCTAAACTAAACATTAAACCGATGTATCAAAAGAATACAAAAACTATTTTAGAATATTTTAATATTATAAATAAATTAATAATTTAATTGTTTTAACTTACAGTATTAATATATATCATGATGTTTATTAAACGGAGTGCAAATAAATTGAATTTATTTTACCTAAGCTGGTGTTATTTTAGAAAAAAATCATGTCGACGCACAATAAAAAACAAATAAACTTTAGTATTTTTAAAAGCCGAAAAAACAAAGATAAGGAAATAGGTGTATAAGGTTTAAAATGTTTCATGATCCTTTTAGAAAAGTTTAGGCTACCACTTTCCTTTGAAAATTAAAGAATATAAACTTAGCTAAACCAATAGAAGAATCTAGGAACATTGAAAAATGAAGACCAATAGAAGAAAAGAGACAGCAGCATCTTAAGAAAAAACCATAAAACAACATTTGTTTTACACTAAATTAACAATTCATACGAGAACAATGTCACTTATTTTGTGTATGATCAGTTCAAACTCAGAATACTACAAACGGAAAACACATAAATATTGAGGAGATACAAGGCCACAACGGAAACACACCCATACTCAGTCTATTCAAATCTTTTGTTTCTAATAATGGCATTTTGGCTCAAACGCCAGTGGTCCCACACTGTAGAGCACAAAGGGCAGCTTCTTAGACAAAAATGGCTTCTCTGGCCTCAGAACAGCACCAGTGGCACCACCATGGAGATTTGAGGCTTTTAGGCCACCGGGTGCACTTACCAGAACCACATTGCACTTGTGAGCTCCGTACGTTGTGATTCTCCTCGGCGCTTCCACGTAGAAGTAACCGTTCTTGTCACTCTTGGTGGTTTCGACCAGCTTGTACTTTGTATTGTTGCATTGAAGCTTTACAACGGCGCCTGCAGTTTCAAACCATCACACACTCATCTCTTGTCGTTTACCAAGATTGGGATAACATTGTCATTTCACAGGAGTAAAAAAGGGTAACCATTACACAATGGTGAAAACAGTCACAAGAAACAAAGTCTTGGTCTCAGAAACCGTGCAGCTTTCTGAAACGACAAATCAACTTTATCACAAAGTAATTGCTGTTTTGAAGTCTCTCTCTCTCAAACAGAGATATACAGACCAACTCGTTGATTTATTTTGCCTTGAGATGCGAAACTAATAAAGATCGCTACATTATGTTGAAAACACACTCATTTCTTTGGGCTTTTCTTTTGGAAAATTTCCTTTCCTTAAATCAAGCTCCATTCATGCATTGGAAAGAGCGAGTTGAAATTTTAATAACATCATCTTACATGCAGGCAGCGGAAGTATCCATATAAATAAAATATTTCGGGAAGTATACAAAATAAAATAAAAATAAAAGTGAAATAAAGTTAACTTTATCTACCCAGATCATCTTCTGGTGAAACTAGAAATGGATTAAACAGCAGAACAATTAAATCAGATGGCAAAAATAGTAGAGAAACAAATAAAAAGACCAGATCTAAAAAGTATAAAACAAAATCTGCAAGTCATTATTTTTTAAACTTCCCTGGAAGCAAAAACTTTTACTTGATGGAACAGCTATAAGGTATTCAAAACATTTAGGATCAGTATATAATAACCTTGCAACAAAAAAAAAGAAAGCAAGGTTAAAAAGTAGTTAATGGAGACTAACCAAGCAGTGGTGTGGCTCCCAAGAGGGTGTCAACTCCAGCATACTTGCAGGACTTGACGTAGACAACACCTTGAACTGCCACAAAGCTTCTAGGGAAGGGGTGCACTGGAACAGGAGGGAGAACAGGAACCGGAGGGTGCACGGGAACCGGAGGCTTGACAGGAGGGTGAACTGGAACCGGAGGCTTGACAGGAGGGTGAACTGGAACCGGAGGCTTGACAGGAGGGTGAACTGGAACCGGGGGCTTGACAGGAGGGTGAACTGGAGGGTTAAGAGGAGGATGAACTGGAACAAGCGGAGGGTTGAGAGGAGGATGAACAGGGGCAGAAGGGTGATGGTGATGATGATGAGTGGGAGGATGAGCAGGAGCTGGAGGATAATGTGGGTGGGTAGGGGGAGAAGGAGGGTGAAGAGGTGCAGGGGCTGGTGCCGGCGAGTGGTGGTGGTGGTGATGGTGGTGAGGGGCGTTTGCAGGTGGGTAAGTTGGAGGGTGAAGTGGGGCTGATGTGGGGGGGTGAGGTGAAGGAAGAGTGTAAAGCTCTTCAGCAAACACATTCACAAGGAACATGAAGAGCACTAATGGCATGACTTTGGCCATTGCTCCAAGAAAGAAAGAGAGAGAAAGGAAGAGAGAAATGTTAGTATAAGGGAAGGGTTGCAGGGGTTGATTTATAGGGGCTGATGCCGGGATTCTCTGCGGTTTTTATTGATATGTAAAGAAAAATTGTGAAAGAAGATTAGGGAAGTGAGTGTTTCCCTGTTAGTGATAAGTAGCTTAGCTGGTTAGGTTTGTGGGGGTGGGGATGAGAATGGAAAGTAGGAAACTGCAATGTGAGTGAGGTGAGCATTGAGAAGGTAAAATTGATGTACAAGGTAAATTAATTGCAGTACCACACTTCTACATGTTCTGTTTTCATTACAGTATCAGTGTCTTAACTAGCTTTTATTACATTGTAAGAATTTTATTTCCTTTTCTTTCTTTTTTATATTTTAATTTATTATTATTATTATTATTATTATTATTTATTTTAATTTTATAAAGAAAATTAATTGTATCATCTTTAATATATGACTTAAATAAAAGATCTAACATTACACATTTAAGTAATTACTGTTTCTTATTTCATGTTATGTAAAAAATTGCATATACTAAAAATGATAAAAGATTTCCATGAAAAAATAATTGAAACTAAAATGTAAAAAAGAAAAACTTAATTTTCTAAAATATATATAAATAAATTTAATTAAATTATTACTTAACTTATTTCAAAAAAATTAGTTATTCTAATAAAATAACACATATAACTTTTAAAAACATAAATAAAAGAATTTAAAATTTTAATAAAATAATTTTTTACAATTAAAATTATTTATTTATATCTTTATAATTTTATATTATTTTATATTTATGTAACTGGTTCATTGATTAGTTTTATCATACATTATTACTACAAAGGTCATAGATATTGTTGGATGAATACAACATATTTAACCTTTTAATTGGCCAAAAAATAAAATGATTTAAGGATTTCTTTCAAAATATTTTATCAAAAAATACTTAGCTCTAACTTATTTTTATAAAATTAATTTATAAAGTTAGTTGTCTCTATGTAAAGTGATTTTTCTCAAAAATATACTATAATTTAATTTAATTTTTAATTAATATGATTTTTTAATATATTTTTTATTGTGAAAATTTAATATGCCAGAAATTAAATATTTGTTGGCTATTCAACAACAATCCGATAGATTAATGATAAATTAACAAATTTTATTAAAATCAATTGTAATAATTATTTTTAGTATGGTATTAAAATTATTTAAAATATATTATAGTTGGATTTGTCATTGTATCCATTATTGAATTTATCTTTTAAATTGAATACCATGAATGTGAAAGTTCAACGTTATTTTTTAAGTATGAATATATGTTTGTAGTTTCATATCAAAATATTAAAATACGAAATTGTAATATATAAAATGGAAACCTGATATGCCTGAAATTATTAATTTATTGTAGTTATTATTCATAAATTTAAATATAATTTGTATATAATTTATTTTTATTACAAGATACAAGCGAAAGTTTAAATTTTAACTTTTAGGATTTATATTTTTTTATTAATATTAATTTGCAGAGTATATTATCATATCAAAATTAGAATAACAACATTGTTAGAATGGATTTTTGCTAATCAAACTCAATTAAACTTGTGAAAGTTAAGCCTAAGAGTGTAACAGTTTCAGGGTGTGCAAATTTGTTTATAAGAATGCTAAAATGACTGGATGAATGCACATACATAAGATATTTGGAATTTTGCACTTCTTTACTAGACTTGTTTATAAGATTTTTTAGTACCCACTTCAGACAATTTGGGTCAAGTTTCTGATATTGCATTTATTGGGGATGAAAATGAAATTATTTGTGCAAAAAAAAAACACACCCACCAAAAAAACAAGTTCAAATTTTGAAGCATGAAAGAGGCTACATGAAATGATGGGTACAAAAGACTATGCTGAGTAAATTTTAACATAAATTATTAATAAATATGATAAATAATTAATTAAGCTTTTTAATGTGTACATGTAAATTAAATTTAACATGAAGTTTTTCTATATATTTCAATTATGTTAAATTTTTTAAGTGTCAAATGTTTCCAATTTATATTAAAGTTAGAAAGTGCCATACAATCTTTCATTTATTAAGATGAAATATTAATATATAAAAAACTGAGAAAAATTATATTTATTTACTTTTAAAGTTTAAAATTTAAAAATTAACAAAATTTTAAAATAAATAAATTTCAATTTTATATTAAAATTTAAATATTAAAATCATATTAATTTGTTTCCAAGTAATTAATTTGTACCAGACAAAATCTGTTATCATTGCATTAATTAAAATATATTAAAATTTTATAAAACTGAACAAATTTATGTTCATATGATTATCATTCTTACTTCTGCAACAATTTTTATTGACGTTAATATACGGACAAAAAACTGTTCTGCCAGGAACGGTCCAAAATAAAGCCGTTTCTACGCGCACAAACCATTATCCTGTCCGTCTCCCAAGAAACACAAACATAATACTTTTGGCTCTTATTATTTTATTTATTTCAGTTTTGCAATATGAATCATCTAAATCTGTGTATAAAAATTAATTACTTGTTTATATATATATATATATATATATATATATATATATATATATATATATTAAAGTTAAATAAACTTTATATTTTAGATTTTATGTATAAAATAATTTTATTTAATCTTTGTAACTATCAATGTATTTTGTTATTTAGATTAAAAAAAAAATCATATAAAAATTACAACTGCATACGTAAAAAGTAAAATAAATAATTTACTATTATATGAACTCGAAATAAATTTTTAAATGAATAAATAGATTATAACAATATTATTTTTACAATTTTGTTGAGATGTGTATAATTTAAGATAAAGAATTTATATTTTTTTTAAATTATATAATATTTAAATTCTTTTTATTTAATGTAAAAAAATTCACACTTATACTTGAGTTCTTAACAGAAAGTTATAAAATAATAGATTATATTAAATAATATAATCAATTATATTTACATATCATCTACAATCAATTAAAGTTTTTCTTTTTAGTCAAATTGTTCATATATCTGTATCTAATAAAATGTGAATTGTATAATGTTTTAAAAATATTAGTTCATTTTTTCTTTTCTATGTGTTGATTTTAACTCTAATGTGATAGGATAATAAATGGTTTCATATAAGAGATATTAATTGGATTGAGAAAAAAAAAATTATTTTATTTTTGTCTATTATATTATACTAAAATGTGAATAGTCCAATAAACCTAACCATAAACGAAAATTTGATAAGTTATTATGAAAAAAAAATTTAATAGTCAAAGTTTTATCTTAATATTTCTTTCGTTGATGATGTGAATTTTTTAGTTTATGAAAATATTTAATATAAAATTAATATGTTTGTTTATTATATTTAAATAAATAAAAAAGTTGGCTTGTCAAATTTAATATAATTTTTTGAAGTTCAATATTGGTATAGTTAATAAAAATAGGTCTTTTAACCGTATGTCTCATCTAATCAACGAGTTATCTAAATAATATTTTTACTGTATTAATTAAGTGGATTAGATGATATTTTTACAGAAAGATCAAACGATCAAGATGAAACGAATTAAAATAAAAACTTATTATGATTAAACTTTTAAACAAGAATAATGAATTTTGAATCGTAATTAGACCAACAATGATAAAAAGCTCACTACAAAAATTATAATTAGAAGTTCAAGGTAAGGTGGAAGATAGTACATTAATTACATATTTGTTACTCTAATATTTGGACAAAACTAACTATAGTATCAGAGAACCTTCAACAAATATCGACCGATTGATATTGATGAATAGAACTTGGAGCAAACATTGTTGGTCGATTGATCTTAGAAAGAGTTTGATCAACCCTATTTATCAAAATATTTTGGTATCCATCATGAGCCTGAGCGACGACATTCTAAACTCATTGATGAGATACAAAGCAAATATGATGAAGAATTAAAAACCTTGCATGCGAATAACGCAACCTTGCGACAGGGTCGAGGTGATAAAAGTCTCATACCTTCCACCCGACACTACCCAAACCGAGCAAACAGCTGCGCAACAAACTTGATTGTACGATTTTGGAAAGCAACGAAGCTAGCAAGGATCATAACTTGTCCATTGTCACAATGGTTACAGTTGGGATGTTCCCATTCACCACGGGCATCGTAGAGACCCCATTACTTTACAACTAAAGGATGCCTATTTTCGGTAAGTATGATGACTTCAACGACTCAAACAAGTATCTCAGAATGTTCATGAACCAAATGGCACTGTATACAATAAATAATGTCATCTGGTGCAAGGTCTTCTCCACCTCATTAAAAAGGGAGGCCTTGGCTTGGTTCTCCCTACTACCGCTAAACTCCATTGATTGTTTCACCATTATCCTATCAAAGTTCAGAGCACAATTTGTGACAAGCCAACTACACCAAATTAACTTTTATTGCTCTGGTCAATGTCAAGCAAAAGAAAGCTTAGCCCCTTCGAGCATTCATAGAACACTTCGGAAAGGTGGTTAGGCAGATAAAAAACCTTAGTCTAGAGGTGACTATGCACCATATAATCACAACCCTATAGCTAGAACCCTTCGTAAATAACCTATGCATGCAACCTATAGAAAACTTGGACGAACTCAAACAGAGAGCGGCCAAGTTCATGCAAGTGAAAGAAATGAGGGACTTCGGGAAGCAAATGCGTGCAAAAGCCTCATTTGGTGACAAAAAGGGGATTGATAAGAAACTACATAGGAAGAGTTATGATTTAAGACCTAAAGAACATACCAAGGACCTTCGTTTCCATTGAGAGGATAATAAGGCAAGTTTTAACAAAGACAACCATAGATTATCTAAGTTTATCAATAACCGACTAGCATGCTTGGAGAGAAGAAGTTAGAATGCTTATGGAGAAAAAAGACCAATGTGAGAGGATAAACCATGTTGATGCTCGACAAGCCACACAATTTATTATAATTGGGGAAGACTTATACAAGACAAGGTTTTTGACACCCGTATTAAAATGCCTTTCCTAGGATAAGCTCAATATGTAATGGACGAGCTCCACAATAGAATTTGCGGCTTACACAACGAGCATAGGACGTTGAAAGCTTAAATGTTATGAGCAGATTATTACTAGCTGATACTTAAAGCAAACTACAAGAAATTTGTTGACAGATGAAAGAGGTCTCAGGAGCATGGTAGCAATGTTATGCCCACATCAAAATTTCAAAGCATATCTTGCCCTTGGCCTTTGAGCAATGAGGAATGGATATTGTCAAACCCTTCCTGATTGACCTTCTTATAGAAGAAATTCATACTTTTTTGTAAGACTCGTATAAATAAAATGATTTTTTACCTTAAGTATTTTATTTGGTGGTATTAAATAATAAATTATGATGAGAATCAATGTTGAGAAATATTTAAGGAAGGGAAGAAAATTAAATTAATATTGGTTTCATATTAATGTTCAAAAAAAATTGAAAGAGTGTTTAAGTATAATTGTTTGCACTATTATATTGGTGGATGGAGCCTGGTCTAGTGGTTGATATGAGTGTGCATGGAGGGTGTGTGTGCTTGGTCTCAAGTTCAAACCCTCTTAAGACCAAAAAGGCTCCTAGCTCTTTTTATTTTCCACCTTGGCATGTGGGTCCCACATTGAAGTAAGAAAGAGGAAATTAAATGTGGTTGGCCATGAAGGGTTGGTGTGCAACGTGAATGGCTTTCGAAAGCCTTATTTCACTTTGCTTTTCATTCATAAATAATGAAAGAGAAGGGGGATGTTATATCATTGATGTTGAGGGAAGCACTTAGGTTAATACTTCCATTATTTGATTCTAAGAGGGAACTTTTATTCCCATTACTCCCTCGTTTATGTGAGTGTTTGGACCATTTCCTTTTTATTGTTTTCCACTTTGCTTGAGTGGGCACATATTGTGTTCCACTTGCTTGGGTGGGTACATGTTTTCTAGATTTAGGAGGCTTGAAAGTGACCTTGGGGGAGGTTAAAGCTTGGAGAGTGGAAAAGAGATTTTGGAGAGCAACCAAGTTGGGAGAGAAAGGAAGAGCCACACTAGCCTTGGAGTTTTTGGACATCAGTTGTAGGAGACCAAGAGGAGTGGAAGCTTGTTGTCTAGTGAGGAAAGGAAACCTAAGAGCCTTTGGAAGCTAGCTTGGAATTGAGGTAAGGGGTTTAACTTAGAATATAACATAGTGTATGATGGGTAGAAAGTAAGGGGTTTAACTTAGAATATAACATAGTGTATGATGAGTAGAAAGTAAGGGGTTTAACTTGGGATATAACATAGTGTATGATGGGTAGAAGGTAACAATATAATGTTGTTGCATGCTTTCTTCCTTGTGTGTTGGGATTAAAGTTAACATGTTGAGGCGTGTACTTTTCTTTTTGGTTGTAAATTTTATGAGTTTTTGGGTATAACACACAGAAGCTAAAAATGAACTTTTGCGATTTTTCCCAGATTTATTTGAGACCCTTTCCAAAGTCCAAAATAGTATTATGAGTAGTCAAATTAAAGATATTTGAGTCTAGTTTCCAAAAAATCAAGAATCAACTCAATTGAAGTTCGGTAGAGAGAGTAATGAGCAAAATAGTCATCAAAGGTCAAAGCAAAGCATACCAGAGCGTGATTAAACTTCCAATTTTAATAATTTTACTGCAGCTAGCCCTGTCATCCAAAAGTTCCTAGTTTTGTTTCCAAAGAAAGATATTTGAGTCTAGTTTCCAACAAATCAAGAATCAACTCAATTGGAGTTCAGTAGAGAGAGTAATGAGCAAAATAGTCATCAAAGGTCAAACCAAATGCATTTGCTTTTCGGTAGCCTAACTCATAAGAACTCCATGATTAAGCATGCTTAGCTTGGAGTAATTTAGGGATGGTGACCTTCTGGGAAGTTTTCCCAGAAAGTGTCCGAGTGAGGACAAAGCACATTGGAAAGCCTCGTGGTGATGTGTGGGGGTAGTCAATATTCCCTGTAAGTTGTCGGGGCGTTACACTTTTGGCCATTGATTATTTCACGAAATGGGTCAAGATAGCAACCTAAGCAACAATAAATGCCTAGTAGGTACAAACATGTGTATGAAAGAATATTATATGTCGATTTGGCGTATCCAAAGTAATCATCACTGGTAAAGGTCAATAGTTCATTGACAAGAAACTAGGGGAGTTCTACAAAAATTTAGGCATAAACTAAGTTACTAGCTTTGTAGAACATCACCAAACGAATGGTCAAGTTGAAGCTATGAAAAGATTATCATGGTCGAGCTTAAGCAATGGTTACCAAGGGAGCTTAGGTGGATGAATTTCCTAAGGTACTGTAGGCATATTGTTGTTCACGGTACGACACGACAATAGAAACCCTCTTCAACTTGACATATGGAAGGGAAGTCATGCTACCTATAGAAGTCGACAAACCCTCACTCAGAAGGAAAATACAGGATATGACCTTAATAGTGAACAGTTTAAGGCAAAGCTTGAAAATTTGGATGAACGTAGGCTTGTAGTTTTCGTCTGGTCAGAAGCATGCAAGTGAATTGTGGCACGAAGATATAATAATAGAGTCAAGCTAAGAAGTTTCAATGAAGGAGACATGATATGTAGGAAAACAAACGATGTTCGGAACAAACATGCATACGACAAACTAGCACCCAATTGGGAAGGATTGTTCAGGGTACTGAAAAACTTGAAGAATGGAGCATACATGTTGGAATATCTGAGCATCAAAGCTATACCCAACACATGGAACGCGTCACATCTAAAGTTTTATTTCAGTTAAATGATATGTAAAACCTAACAAGCGCACTTTTTCTTACCACCAACAATTTTCTCTAGAAGAGTTTTATCTACAAAGGTCTTGACGAGGTGATTGTGCCAATAAAATCTTATGCCTTTACATGTATAATTTCATCACCAAGTGACGCTTGACGGTTAAGAAAGATTCCTAAAATGAACCCTATTGAGTAATTAAATTTGTTGATAATCAATTAAGGAAGAGTTCTAAAATGAACCTCTATCGAGTGATTAAACTCGGTGATCGGTTAAGGAAGAGTTCTAAAATGAATACCTACTTTACAATTTAATTCATTGATAATAGATTAAGGAAGAGTTCTAAAATGAACTCTTACCAAACATTTAAATCTATTGATAATCAGTTAATGAAGAGTTCGATGAAGCAAACCTCTACCGAACATTAATCTATCGATTAAGGGAGAGTTCAATGAACCCTTACCAATCGGGTGAAACATAGTAACCATTTAAAGATCGACCATGTCAACATGTGGTGAAAAATTAAATAGGAAATTAATAATAGGAAAACAGATTAAGAGAAGAACAATCATGACCTTTCAAGTATAGCCTTTACAAAAGAACCATTCTAAATGACCAAACCTATACTTTTCGACAAAATATAACATGTGCGCATTGGCCTAAAAATAACTTCAAAAAAGTAACTAAAAAACTAAGATTGTTGAGAAGCATTGACAACATCTTGGCTTACAATGGTAGGCATTTGTTTTAGGATCATTCCCTCATTGACATATAATGAAGTGACATGACCTTCCTCTCATAAAATTCCTTAAAGACATCGAACTTGCCTTCGTCAAAGGGGACATTATAAGAGTATGTCGCACAACTTGTACATTAAGCTCGACAAAGGCATCCACAAGCTCATGCTTAGTGATTGTCGCAACCGGAATCGCGACGGGACGACGATCCGAAAAATAAAAACGGTTTTGAAAAAGAGAGATTTGGAGTCGCCACCATAGTTTATTCTGGAAAACTACGGAAAAACCATAAAATGATAAGGCATGGTCTGCGAAACTGAGATTCTTGATTCGGGAGTCGGTTACGTGTAGGGAAGGTATTAGCACCCTACAACGCCTGCCTTAAGGCAGTACCTTTAACTAAATATGCGAATATGATGTGGTTTTCAAAATGTTTAACTTTCCCCTAAAAATAAAATTCTAAAGAAACAAAATATATTTTTTTAGTTTTTTGGGCCCGACAAGGATTGACCTTGCTCCTACGTATTCTCATTAAGAATGAGAAATCAGGGTTCCGTAGTTCTTTTAGAAAACTGCTTGAAAATTTGTTTGGAAATTGATTGGAAAATGATTATGGATAAATTTGGATTTTTGGGAAAGTGAACCTGACAAGGACTGGCCTTGCTCCTACGTATCTCCACTTTTGATGGAGAATCAAGGATCACGTAGTTCTGGCTAGGAAGATTGTTTATTGTTTGAAAATGTTGATGTTTTTAGTTTTTGAAGGTTTTTATATTTTTTGGTATTTTTTTGATGTAATATTTAGATTTTTTTGCGTAATGAGCACTAGGCTGATGCGTACGATCGCACGAGCACTCACACGGCTTTTTTCTTGTTTTTTATTGTTTTGCGTAATGAGCACTAGGCTGATGCGTACGATCGCACGAGCACTCACACGGCTTTTCCCTTATTTTTTATTGTTTTGCGTAATGAGCACTAGGCTGATGCGTACGATCGCACGAGCACTCACACGGCTTTTTTGTTTATTTTATATTTTGGGTAATGAGTACTAGGCTGATGCGTACGATCGCACGAGTACTCACACCGATATTTATATCATTACATGTTTTTTAAAGTTTTATATTTTTTTATTAAGAAGGATAGATGAGTTGAAATATGAAAAGCATAAAGAAAAATTGTGATAGAAAACAAGATGAATTTATAAACTAAAAAAAATGATCAAAATGCATATATAAATAGAATGAAGAGAAAATGTGTACCTTGTTGAAGATTTGTGTGATGAAATAAAACCTTACTTGTAATAAGTTGTGAGAAAGATAGATGGAAGATGAAGAAGATAACTTTATGGTAGAAATGGGGTATGAGATTTATTATGTATAGAGAGATTAAGAAATAGTAAAATATGAGAGAAAAATGAAGTAGAGTTTTGGGATGGAATGAAGAGATTTTGAGAGAGAAGAGATGGATATTATGTAATTGTGTGTGTGAAGAAAATGTGGGTATTTATGGAGTTAAGGATGAAGAAAGTTGATGAATAAAAATAATATAATAAGTTGGTGGAAAATTTAGATGAAATAAAATATAATTAAAAAAAAGATGAATAGAAAAAGTTAATGTGGAAAATAAGTGAAAGAAATAATATAAAAAGTTGGTGGAGAAAGTAGGTGAAATAAAATATAGTAAATAGTAAAAGTTAATGTGGAAAATAAATGAAAGAAATAATATAAAATGTTGGTGGAGAAATTAGGTGTGGAAATTAAGTGAAAGAAATAATATAAAAAGTTGGTGGAGAAATTAGGTGTGGAAATTAAGTGAAAGAAATAATATAAAAAGTTGGTGGAGAAAGTAGGTGAAATAAAATATAGTAAATAGTAAAAGTTAATGTGGAAAATAAGTGAAAAAAAATAATATAAAAAGTTGGTGGAAAAATAAGGTGGAAAAAAAATGGATAATAAAAAATGTTGATGGAGATGATATAATAAAAAAATGTAAGTGGAATAATTAGAAAAGTTGATATATAAAATTAATATGGAAATGATGTGGAAAAAATAAATGATAAAGGTAGATGATGTGGAGGGTGATGTGGATGATGATGTGGAGAGTGGGGTGTGATAAGAGGAAAAGGGTGGTGAAGAAGTAAAAAAGTAAGAGATTATTTTGGGCCATTGGGTTAAATGTTTAAAAGAAAATTTGGGGTGCGAAAAGTAAAATAAATAGTATTTTTCATTTTGGTTTTTTTTATGTTTTTATTATTTATTTTTGTGATGAATTTTATTTACCCGGACGAAATTGGGTATTGACAGTGATGTTTTTCAACAAGTTCTTTGTTAAACTGATTTTTTTCGCCTAAAATCAGAACAAACTAGATTTCCCCACTAATGAAGTATAGAGACAACCTAGGTATCAATCATCAGACTCGGTACAGTTAAGTTCAGAAATATTTGGTTAAAATCTTGTTATTCTACTACTACTATTTATTAAAACAAAACAAGGTGGGGAAAATAAATTAAACAAACAAATTAAAAAGAAAAGAGTAAGAAAACAAAATCTGTTTTAAAAAAGAAAAGAAGAAAATAAAATGTAAGAAAATAAAACCTAAGTTAAAGTATAGAATCTATGTATACAAGTCTAAACAGTAACTAAACTAACCTATAAATGCTATGAAACAATTATAAAAGAAGAATATAAATAAACTGGATATGAAAACAAATGCTGTATGAAATCAATTCAGTGAAAATGAAAGATATATACACATAGCAGAACCAAATGAAAGAATGGAAAATTTCATTATCTAAGCTAAACATCCTAACCTCTATTCACAATATATACCAAAAATAAAGGGGCTAAACAGGAAGCATTGGCTAAAACAAAAATTAGAAATAGAAACCTATTCTACAATTATCTCAATCAACAAATTAACAAAAATTCTATCAAACAGAAACTAACTAAAGTATGCAGGAAAAATACCTAAATTCTAATTAATCAAAAACAGAATTGATTTCATAGGTGCATGTACATTGGACTGAGTAAAAGAGTGCTTAGAGTTCTCAGGAAGACATCCTGATAATGTGAATCCCAATCCAGGGTATTCTAGTTCATATTTCAAAACTTTAAATTGACTATTTACACTCATTTGTCCAACCAATGTTCATTTGCCTATTCATCAATCTAAAATTCACAAACAGAATTTAAATGTGAAAATGATTAAGGATAAAGTTTCAATTACACTCAAAAAGACATTCTGACTAAAGTAAGCCCATCACAGGGTCTTATAGTTCATATTTCAGAACTTACAGTGGTAATTCCTACTCATTCTCCATTAATGCAAACCTAAATCTGATAAAAGAAACACAAATTTGAATCAATTTTTATGCATTGGACTCATCTCTGACTTTAGAAGACATCTCGAAAATGAATGCTCACTGTGGAGTCATTTAATTCCAAAAGGAATCATAGAATGCAGAGTTCTAGAGTTCAATTCATTTCCAAAGCAAAACAATTACAGAAAACCAAAAGCAAAGAAAGTTTATTAATAAGAAAAGAAGATTACAACTATACCGGAAGTCACCAAGATTCTCGCAGCCTGTCACCCTCGCAATTGTCTCGGATAAATCCAGCAGCAAATGTAAACCCGAATCTATGAAAGCGAGTAAAACTAGAACTACTTTCTATTCTACTTAGAAACTAAAACTGTAAATGCTCTCTAAAAGTAAAGTGTTTTTTGCTTACCTGGCAAAAGCCCCTTTTATATAGGGTCACAAACCCTTGATACTTGGCACTTCAAATCTTCTTCTCGACGCTTCCTTCAAATCGAACGACCAATCTTCTTCTCGAACTTCAGCCCTCCGATCAACTTCTATCATTCCGTCACCAGGAGCTTCAGTCATCTTCTTCTGGTAAGTGACGCGCTCCTCTCTTCAGTTCTCTCACTCGAAGCCCTAGCTTGGGTGTTACTTCTCTCCAAATGCCAACACATTGGGTTCTTTCTCCAAATGAATTACACACGCGAAGACCCCCAAGGGAACTGTAGCTGACAGCCTCCAAAACGACGTTGTTGCACTAAATCTGCAAGCCCAATACACAGTAGCCCAATTCTTATTCAATTAATATCAGCTTTCTCCATATACAGCAGCCACGACTCAAGTTTGGCAACAGTCCCATTATTCTTCAATCAGTACTGCAGTTTGCATCAGCCCAAAAGAAGTTAAGGCCCAAATCTGCAACAAAGAAAAAAATTCAGAATTAAAGAAAGAAAAGAAAATAGAATTGTTTTTTTTACCAAAAGATTTTCTAAAAAAGAAATATTAATTTTCTAATTATTTAAAAACTCTACAAAATATACCTAAAAATATATTTTTAACTAAAATTTTACAAATCTAAAGAATTTAAAGAAAATCCTAAAACTAGCCTAATCTAAACAATTAAAAACTAAAATGCACTAACAAAAGCTTCTAAACAAAGAAAAGAATGCAAAACTAGAGAGTTATCATCCTTCTTTATCTTGCTCAGGTTGAACGAGACCTAAGCACCCTAGTGTAACTCGATGCCAAAGATGTCGCCTGCCAAGGGTGTCAAATGTCCTTCCTCCGCGATTATTTTTGTGACACTTGAAAGAAGAAGACTTCTTCCCTTAACGATGGGATCTCTTCTTATCCTTCCTTTTGTCTTTTTCCTTGACGACACTCTACTTAGTAGGAAAAATAATGGTTAAGAGAGCAACTTGAAGAATAGGTTGTCTTGCCCCTTCGATATCAATAATGGATGTGACTATTGGAAAGGTGAAGGATGGAAAGAACCAGTACTGATTGAGTCGGATCCTTCCCTAATAGTTTTGCGCTGTGCCATAAATTTGTGAAATCAATCGGCCTTCTTTGGATTATTGGAAGCAATGATGTATAAAAATCAACAAAAATTTTAGCTAAGTTAGCACTGAGCAAATAACAAAAACAATAAGAAAATCCATTCACCAAAAACGTCATCACAAAGAATCGAAGACCTTGGAGAAACTTCCTAGTCGGGAGGTGAAGGGGATGAGGATCAAGGACTGCTAACATTGACGTCTCTTCAAGTGTAAGCAAAGACGAGCATCAAGAGTTATCCACTCAGAATTGTGAGTGCAATACAAAAGGAATTTAGGTCAGTCATCAACATAAAAAAAGTACTCATGATTGACATCTTTTATGGAGACCATAAAAAATGCTATCTTAAACCCTTTATGTGAAGCTGCATAAAGATTGATGAGTCATTTCTCTTTTTCAGCAATCATAGACACTTATCATTTCTTCATGTTCGGGTGGGTATGGAAGTGATGAAGGAATAATATCAATGTAGGGGTCAAATCCAACACGGAGCATAAGATTTGAAATGTTTGGATGCATGCCCAACTGTTTGGGTGTCATTGAGTGGGCACAAGGTTTAAGTCACACATCATGCATATCTAAAACTCATTGAACGACACTCTAATAAATAAATCGTTTAATAGAAAAGCATATATGTAAATGAAGTCCAATAAGTAGCCTTATTTTCCATGACATACACATTCATTTTATTTGTAAATGCGCGTGTTGGGGACATTACCATCCATGTATGGATCTAATATTCAAACCAAACTAACTTTAACTTCATAGAATTTTTAACAAGTATCCATCAATTAGTATTGACCAACATAAGCTAAGAACAAAAAAATGTTAAATGACTGACCCTTAAAAAAAAGTTTTATCAACCTATTTACTAAAAATTTCTTGAGGCTCTATTTGTTTAAATAAATGACACTATTCACACTTATTAACGAAAATAGAATTGAGTTAATTTATGTTCGTTTGTGGTGATTTGCAAACGAATGAGAGCGAAGATTTGAAAGATATGTGAGGTTTTGAATCCCGATACTTTGCTTGGATGTACAAGGATTTAAGAAGAAATATATTAATAGTCCTTGTTGTAGCTGGAATAGATTTCAAGAACTATCTATCTGATTTCAATCCACGAATAAAACACCATGAAGATTTATTCGATTTTAGAGATTATGTATTCAGTTTCAGCATGTATGTAATTGGTTTCAAGAGCGGTATTCGATTTTAGAGAAAAATGTATTCAATTTCATAAAATGTATTCGATTCCAATAAATTGTATTCGGTAATAGGAGAAGTTGTATTTGATTCTAATAGACTGTATTTGGTTTGTGGAGTAGATGTATTGTAACATCCCATAATCTCACACTAGAAAAATTATAATTTATATATTGTAACATTACATTTACGGTAACATCCCGTAATCTCACACTTAAAAATTCATAGTTGATATATGTCTATACATGTTTTAAACTCAGATTTTAACTACAAAACTATAACTTGAGTTTTTCTACTTTATTCTTCTATCTTTCTCTTCATTGGCAGTGAGTCAGACGACATTCCTTCATCTGCTCCCGTATAACGAATTATACGATCATCGCACATACTCAAACACAAACAAGTAGGGTGAGCTAACATGTAACCAATCATTTATGAAACATGAATATTTACTTTGATGCAGTCAACAAACCTCATATAATAATTATGTCAGACACACTCATACCATCATACAACAATCGCATCATAGATAATCGTCCATTATTTTGATACACTCGATATACACTCATTCCACAGTACCCAATAGACACTCATTCCACAATACCTAATAGACATTTATCCCGACGATATGTTGATGAGCGATCAACTGGAGGTTCCGCACTTGTGATGCCATTCTTAGTCCCCTCACTATGTCCAAAACCGGCACATAGACCAGGACATCCTACCCTCCATACCATCCACAAGGTTAGTCCTCTCACTATGTCCAAAACCGACACATAGATCAGGACCTCCTGCCCCTCTCACCACATAATTCATCCTTCTCTACTTGAGACTGGATGATTATTAGAGTATCAGGATAACCTCCAACTTCATGACCCTTAACATCAACATATAGACACATACCATGGCATTACAGAATCTCTCTACGAGACTCATACCATGCTCACATTCCTCAACTCATATTATACCATTACAAAATCTCCCCATAATTCTTATATCATGTTCAGATGCATAAATTTAAATTCAATCATCACAGAAATCATACAAAATGAATATATCACAAAATAAATTAACAATACTAAAATATCACCATAAATGGTCACTAGAGAAAAATCAAATGTTTGACGAATCAAACTCACCATAAACGTCAGTACATATGACTAGTCACAACTTACTGGATTGGACCAGGGCTGCTCTATGATCAGGGATGTACCAACTCCGATTTTTAAGATTCCTCTATCCTACCATCACAATTATAATTCATAATTTCATATCTACCACAATAACATGAATCCATCAGACATTTTCATTCCAACAAAATATATTGCACAATAATTTAGTAGTATAGAATCTGTTCAACAAGATTTAAGTTAAAAGCTTGTCGAGTAGACTTACAAGAAAGAAAGGTGCGTCACAATGGACAACTTAAGTACCAAGTCTTTCCTTAGCCAAAGTGTTTCTCAACTAGTTTTTAACAAATTTCTTATTTACAGATTCAAAACAACATATAATATTAAAACAGAAATTCAATATAGATAGATATACAGTAAGCATTAACAATATTCACACAGAGTTTTAAGACATGAATAGTAATAAAACAATACTAAATCAGAATATAAAGGCTTAGAAGGTTAGTTCCCCTATCTCTATTCCAGACTTCTCTTGCTCCGAATTTGTTTTCCCGAAAAATCCTCCAGAGGTTCTACTCTTCTTGCAACTAAAAATTTCTTCCTAACTCTTTTTCTCTATTTCTCAAGGTTTCTCACTTGATTCTTCCTCTCTTTGTGCAAAATAGTCTCCCCTCATGGCTATTTATAATCCAAAAATTTTACTATTCATCAATTTTTTTAATATTATTTATTATTTTAATATTATTTTATTATATTAATTTCTTAATCACCACTTACTTAATGGATTCATCAATAATGCCTTCAAATCTGAATGTTTTATCTATTATCAATATTTTAAATTTTATTTTACTTTTTCACTTTTCTTTTTACAAAAAGGTTGAAAAGAGTTTGAACTCATCACCAAAATTTTCTACCAATTAAGTTACCAAAATTTCTTATTTAACTTTTCACATTTTATAAACTTATTATATTTTCCATTCACAAAAAAATTTATTACTACTAATAATAAAATTGTTACTATTAAAATAAATATTTTTCATGAATTTTGCGTACATTCGATTCCAATTTATAAAGTCTCCTTCGTTTCTTCCACCTTTCCAAGTGATTCCTAACGGTTTATTAAAAAGGTTATTTTATGTCTTTTTAATTGAATGTCGTGATGAGCCAGAAATACATGAAAGTTATTTGTTTGGAGAGTAAGGAAACAATAATATTACTACTACTGATGTCCGCTGGAAGGAGAAAAAGGAAAGGAAAGAATATGTTTTGTTACCTAATAATGCAGAAGATGAACCACCAAATTCATAATATCTCCAAGTCAGCACTTTTATGTGCAATAAAATAAAAAATTGAAGAAGATAGTACGAATATTAGTAAATGAAAATATGCACTTTAAAACACATGAAAGGAACTACATGCCTAAAGCGATTTGCATAATAACTTTGAAATTTCTTCAATTTTTTTACTTTAATCATTTTACTTTACTTAAATACAAATTTATTTTATTTTTAAAAATTAATTTTAATTTTTCTTTATAATTTTTTTAACAATAAGTATATTATTAATAATAACTATTTTATATTACTTTTATAAGTAAGATCATTTTAGTAACCTTTATTTTCTATCAATTAAAACATTTTTTTTATCTATCACATCAATTAAATTTTATCTTAATTTTCACAAAATTTATTTTTAAATTCAATCTCACTTATTTCCAAATTTAAAGAAAATATTTAATTTATTCTAAAACACATCCTTTCGTCTCTTTCAAATCAAATTCATTCCTCAAGTGAACCTATTCTAAAACCTCAAACACATTCCTTTTATTAAATACACCAAATCAAATAAAGCTTTAACCAAATAAGTTATACATATGTATTTGACCTATTCACATTCTTCTTTTTAAGCTAAAAATATATTTTTTTAAATAATATCCTGTATTTCTTTTTCAAAACACACGTGCTCTATTAGATAACACACATTCACACTAGATATTGGTAAAAAAGTTATCTCTACTCTTTCACACACATCTTGAGTTCTGGAAAATTTTCAGGTTCAGAAACTTCTATTTTAATTTTTAAAAATTTTCATTTTTATTTAATGGATATATAAGCTCGGACAACGAGACTAGACTAAGAATTACTAAGAAATTGGATAAATTTATAAATATCTTTTATCTTAAAAATTTAGTAAGATAAGAGTATATTAAAATATTCTAATATTTAAAATTGGATTTATATATATCAATCAACTTTTTATGTTATTTATTTGTAAAAATACTACTTATAAATAAAATTATATATTTTTCCTTGAATATTTGAATATAATACTAATTAATTTTTAAGCACTTCAAACAAATAATAATAGATTAAATCTACAAATTGAATACACAAATTGATAAAATAAATTTTTAAGACTTCAATCTATTCGAAATTATAACACTCTACTGAACATTATAGCTTTATAATTAAAAAAACAATTTTGTAATTACATTAACTTTAATCTCAGTTCTTTTTATGAGTAGAGAAGTAACAAACCTTACTTCTCCTTCTCTTCAAATCACTTCAAATATATAGATTCAAACCAAAATAACTATCATATATATTATTAGTATGTCATCCATACAATAACCTTTTTAACGTTAAAATTTAATTTTCAAATCTGTTTTTTGTTTTTATAATTATTAAAATGACGTAAATTAATTTTACACAATGTCTATAATATAATTTTTCGTTCCATGAGATAAGAGTTTAAAAAAATAAAATATAAAATATTTTGCCGAACAATTTATAATTAGAAAAGTAAAAGAAATTAATAATTAGCCTCTACTTTCTTTTATATTTCTAATTTAACTTTTAAAATAATTTTCAAGTAGAAAAACACACCTGAATTCTATTAAGACTCAGTGTTATATGTAACGGAATAGATGAATGTTATGAATCAATATCAAGATTATGCAAGGCTACTACGTAAAATAAATTAATTATAAAACTAGGTTAAGACATATTTTTATATCATACTTTTCAAAATAAAAATAAAAATATATCGTCATGTTATCAAAATATTATACATAAATATTTTGTTTGTTAACACACATTCACATAAAACGTTATAGTTTGGGTAATTTTTATTTTCCAATATCGTAATTGTAAAATTTTGTTATCAAGCTATTCAATTGTGCAAATTAATTTCTTTAGACATTGTAATAGGGTAATTTTGTTGTATTTATAAGTTTTTCTTAAATATTTAATAATTTTATGAATACAGAATTACATAATGACGATGGAGTAATACGTGTTTGATAACATATTATTATATATGTTCATCAACTTTTGATATCAAAGACTACTGTATTATATTTATTGGTGGATTTTAATCAATAATTTTGAAATTAAAATAATATGTAAATTAAATAATTTTAATATTTAAATATTGTATAAAATTGTTAAACTTCTTTTAAGATGTTTGAATATAGGATAGATAAATTACTCTTTTTACTCATATGCAGTAATATTCTCACTTTTTAGGTGAATAAAAGATATGAACTAGTGCAGCGAGGGGCTTTTACCGCGGTTCATTTTCACTATACGTCGCGGTTCTTGAACCGCGGCATATTCAGCCGCGGTAGTAAGTCAGACACTTTATGCCGCGGTTCTAACCGCGGTATATAGATTGCGGAATATGCCGCGGTTGTCTAGGGAACCGCTGCCTAAATTCATTTTTTTTAAAAAAAAAAATTAAAAAATGCACTATATGCCGCGGTATAGGCTGAAGCATATGCCGCGGTTAGTGTCAAAACCGCGGCCATATGTCGCGTTTTTAAAAAAAAACGAATCACTATATGCCGCGGTTGTGGTTAGAACCGCGGCATATTCCCCTGCAGTTTTTTAAAATTGCAGGTCTGTTTTTGTGATATCCACTACCACAAAAACAGACCTGCATATAAAAACATGTACAGAAATTCAATTTCAACATAACAAACACATGTTCAAATGTATTTCAACATCAAATAAAGTACAGAGTCTAAGAAAATTATATCTAATCAAATGCATTGTTTAAATCTAAATCTAAGAGCTATTGTATAATCTAACTATATACTTCGCAGCAGCGTTCCTAATGAATAATAGTGACTTCTCAGGAACTGGTGTAGTAGTCTTGAATCTCTGCAAAAGACAATTCATTTTAATTAGTGTATATGAATTCAACATTTGTTAAAAAATCAAAATTTGTTAAAGTTAAATATTACCGTTTCCCAGCTTCTTGTGATGTGAGAACGAACAATATGGGTCATCCAATACATTACATAGTATCCACACTCATATGACCCATTTTGTCTGTTACACTACAATATATCATCACAGTTGATAATAGTTAGTGAATAACATTTGTTATAAAACAATTATAACAAAGTATGACTTTAGCATATGTCAAACCTTGAGAGAAATCCAAGCAATCTTTCTACTCTTAACAATTGATCTCCCGTCCATCATCATACTTGCTGGAATAGAACTGTATATAAAAAAAGGTTTTAGCATTCAGTTATATAACAAAGAAAGTCCAAACATTGAGGTTCTTACCAATCAATTGCTTGTTTGAGTTGTGTGGGAGGAGGCCTGTGCAATGAGCAGAACCACAAAGCATAGTTGTCTTGCACAGACATAACAAGAAGTTGCCAATGGCGCCTGAAATTCATAATAACGTAACTATTAAATATTAAAATCACATATGGAACATTATTATGTTAACAAAGTTGACTTACCCGGATATATAAGGCAAAAAGTATATTTTCTTGCCCCTTCCAAAACTTCTTATCAGACTCATGTTGATATGGTCAAAATCATTTGATTCATGAATTTCTTGGGGATCAATGAATCCATAATCATCAGAACGCCCCAACTTATTAGCGACCCCAGACATATACCTGAAATCAAAAATTAACTTTGATATAAGGATACTTGATATATAAATCAATTTTATATATAAATAATTGGTCATAGACTTACATCGTCCATAGTTGAATAATTGAAATATTCAACTCTTGTGTTCCCGACGCAAGCTCACGGACATCTTGGCTATTAAGGTATATTGGGACCTCAGAGCCATGCCCAAATACATTAGCATCATACTCAACCTCCAAAGGCTTATCATCAAGGATGTCAGCAAGTAGATGCAATGAAGAAAGAGGGTCATCCTCAGATAGAGGAATCTTCTGTTGTGCCTGCGTCTGTTGTTACATGAAAAGATAAGATACGTTTTGACATAAAAAACCTTTAAAATTGAGAAGTGTAAAGAAGAATTTCATACCGAGGGGTCAGGAACTGGTTTAACCAAAACTTTAGGCCAAGTGATAAACGACTTATATGCTTGTTCCACAGTGAAAATCTCTTCCGTGGACAGTGGAACCGAGGCATCTGGCATGATCATTTCATCCACTGAGACCTTCACCTCATCCTCTAATAGTTGCATACCATGACATACAGTCGCTGACCTAAACTCTGTTCCACGAGCTACCAGCACCATCTCAGTATCTTCTAAAATGTATAGCAGACATGGACTTCCATCGTCCATGTCATCCTCTGGGATGGCTGATGCGGAACAACTTCCTTTGCCGCTTCTCCCTGTCAGAGTAAATGTTAGATTATACAAGAGATAGAAATAATTGCACATTAATGTTTACTAAGTTTACCTGTGGGAGGGGGAGGGATAACATGTTCCTCTATAGGAGACTGAACCGGGCGCATGCTCTGAAACTGCTCCTGGTATAGCATCTGGAATTCAGCCCTCACCTCGGCCCTGATCTCCTGCATAAGGTCTTGTCGGACCTTTTTTGTGATCTCTTCTGTCATCCTTTGTGTATCGCTGTATGAATATGAAGGCTGACGAGAAGAGCTCCCAAAATAATCTGTAATTCCTACTCCAGGACCTGCAGCACGTACACGTCCAGGGTGCTCAGGTCGTCCAATTGCAGCAGCAAGAATATCCTGGCGACCCTCTGGAGTGAATTGGCCTTGGGAGCTCTGCTCAACCAAGGCGTCCTGTAACATTACAAAACACCATTATTCTTTAAATAGTTTAATGTAGTATGTATAATGACAATATTTATTATTTTAGGGACAGTGATAACTTACAATTCTTTCAGAAATCTCTCGTGTAGTGTCGGAAGAGTAGGTGCCCGATGGTCGCATACGGGCCAACTTCCATTTCTCATGTCTAGACAGTGGAGAAGGAGGCTGAGGAGGGCTACCACTCTGAGATGGTGGTATAGCATCTGCCTTTTGCTTGAGGATTTTCTCCTCAAGCTTCCTATACCCACCACGAGATAATAGGTGGGGGTTTTTGTTCTTAGCACTTGTTCCTTGTGCTTTGCTTCTAATTGCCTGTCACATACACATTAATTAATCAGTTCATATGATATATATTTGTTAATGAGGAATTGAATAATATGAACTACACTAACCTGCCATTCCTCTGACATCCGACTCTCTTTAAAAAGCCGCCAAGTCTCCTCATCAATGGACTTATATGAACTACATGGACTTTTATGTTTAAGGTGTCCAAAGATGTACCTTGATGTCAACTTGCTTTTAAAGTTTCTGAAATTTTCTGCAACAGTTGACAAACACTTATTTCTAAGTGTTGGGACATTTGGAATGTCAAATGTCATCTGAAAAAAACATAATAAAGTTGTATAAGTACAAAATTATCAATATAAACAAATTTTAATTCAAATGCTATTAACTAACTTACCAATATATCTTGCCAAATAATGTTCCGATCACCCTCGGACACATGATCAAAAGATGGAATGAGAATGCTAATCCTATCACGTGCCACTACTCCAAGGTATGATCGGAAGTCATCTGCATGGGGGCCAGTTGCCACACCCGTGGTGACATTCACATTCACCGGAGTTCTTTCACCACTATTTTTCCTCATTAATAGTTGTTTCATCCTAGTGGGTCCTCTAGTGGATCTGGTTGGGGGAGCCTCATCCCCTGAAAAATGTGAATGATCAGCCATATATCTGTCAAAATAAATAACAACATTAAATTTTCTTTCAAGACTTATGTAATATCATATAAATTAACAAAACATGTAATAGTACAGAAATTGAAAATTCATACATAAAGATATGGATTCATCATATGTATATTCCCTCATCATGATCTGACCGAATTGCATGTACATCATCGTCAACTACAGATTGGTCATCCAAATTTGTTGTAGTTTGAAATGAATGGTTGTCAGCAATATCAATATTAATCAGATTGTCTTCGTTAACTTCAATTTGTTTTTTGCCTTGAAGAGCAACATACCAATGGTCAGACGAAGGATCTTTGACATAAAAAACTTGAGATGCTTGATGTACCATGATAAACGGTTCGTCTCGATAACCCACCTTGCGAAAATCAACCAGTGTCATACCCGAGTCATCTATTTTCACACCACTCTTATTGTCAAACCACTTACACTTGAACAATGGAACAGAAAACTTGGTGTAATCAACCTCCCATATCTCTTCTATTATACCATAATATCTCATTGATCCAAGTACAGGAGATTGATCTTTTGATGTGGAAAATTGAAGTGACTCAGCTTCTAAACTGACTCCACTATTTTGTACTGTGCTTTTATCATCCAAAGTCTTCATATAGAATGTGCAATTATTGACTTCATAACCTGTACAACACACGACATCAAACTTCAAACCATTTGCAAGCCACAATAAAGTTTCAGAAGAATGTGGCTCTTTGTCAATTTCAGATTTGAACCAAGACATAAATGTTTTGTTATGCTCCATCAATTGCCATTTCTCTGATTGTCTTGGATTTTTATTCTTAACAATGGCTTTGTGTGCCTCCAAAAAAGGGATCACCTCATCTGTGTTGTTCAATATATAAAGATGCGCTTGCAACAATTCTTCGCGATCTTTTGTCACCACATTGACACCTCGGATGCTTTTACTTGTAGAAAATTTATTCAACCATGCTGTGCGAGGAACTCCTATTGGATTAGTTGATGTCATGTAATCTGAACAAAACTCGATACTTTCTTTAGCAATATACCTTTCAATCATCGAACCTTCAGGACGATATGGATTTTTAACGTACCCTTTCAAAATCTTCATATAACGCTCAATAGGATACATCCATCTTAAGTATACCGGTCCGCACAGCTTGATTTCTCTAACCAAATGAACAAGTAAATGTACCATGATGTCAAAAAAAGATGGAGGGAAAAACATCTCTAGTTGACACAAGATGATAACAATCTCGCCTTGAAGTTCATCTAACTTTGTAGGATCGATGACTTTACTACATATTGACGAGAAAAATGAACACAACCTGTTTATGGTCTGCCTAACATTTTTGGGCAAAATTCCACGAATAGCCACCGGTAACAACTGTTGCATTAAGACGTGACAATCGTGAGACTTCATGCCAACAAGCTTTAAGTCCTGCATTGACGCTAAACTCTTCATATTTGAAGAGTATCCTTGTGGTACTTTGATACTCTTTAAACATACACAAAAACTTATCTTCTCTTGTCTAGACATTGTGTAACATGCAGGGGGCAAATAAGTACGTTTACCAATCTCCTTGGGTGCCAACTCTTCTCGGATATTCATGTCAACCAAATCCAAACGAGCATTCACTCCATCTTTTGTCTTTCCCTGAATGTTGAGTAATGTACCAATCAAGCTATCACACACATTCTTTTCTACATGCATCACATCTATGCAATGTCGAACATCTAACTTTGACCAATATGGAAGATCAAAGAATATTGATTTCTTCTTCCAAGGGGTCGTTACAGATGACTTCTTCGATGTTTTCCCAAATACATGATGTATTTTATTAACTTTTTGAAGAACTTCAAGACCAGTAAGTGGATTTGGTGCTTCGTCCCTCTCTTGATCTCCATTGAATGCTTTTTTTAACCTTCGATATGGATGATTACGTTTTAGAAATCTCCGATGACGCAGATACACCGTCTTTCTTCCATGTTTCAATTGATGAGCTGCAGTGTTTTCTTCACATATAGGACACGCTTTATGACCCTTGACACTGTATCCTGACAAATTACCATAAGCAGGAAAGTCATTAATGGTGCAAAATAACATTGCACGCATCATAAAAGTCTCTGAAGCGAATGCATCAAATATTTCAACCCCATCAACCCACAAAACCTTCAAGTCTTCAACTAGTGGGCTTAGATAAACATCTATGTCATTTCCAGGCTGCTTTGGACCAGATATCATCATAGACAACATCATGTACTTCCTCTTCATGCACAATGCAGGAGATAAGTTGTAAATTATCAATATAACTGGCCAACAACTGTGATTGGTACTCAGATTACCAAATGGGTTCATTCCATCAGTGGCTAAACCAAGCCTAAGATTTCTACACTCTTTACCAAATTCGGGGAATTGTCGATCAATATTTTTCCATTGCTTTGAATCAGCTGGATGACGAAGCAGGCCGTCAATTTTTCTCTCATCTTCATGCCATCTAAGATTTTTAGCATCTTTGGGATTCGCAAACAAACGCTTAAGCCTGGGCACTATTGGAAGGTACCAAACTACTTTCAAAGCAGATCCATTTTTTTCTATCTGACCATTATCTTCACTATTGTTTTTTGACTTGTATCGTGATAAGCCACATTTTGGACACTTTGTCAAAAATTCAAACTCTTTCCTATACAAAATGCAGTCATTGGGACAAGCATGTATCCTTTTATACTCCATACCCATTGGACAAAGAATTTTCTTCGCATCATAATTACGAGTGGGCAGTGTATTTCCATCTGGCAACATTTCATTCAACAACGTCAACAGTTCTGTAAAACTCTTATCAGTCCATCCATTGCTCGCCTTCAAATTCATGAGCCTTAACACCGCTGATAAACGTGTGAACTTAGTTGAACCGACATACAAAGGTGTTTCTGCATCAGTCGACATCGTCTCATACACATGAGCTTTGGCAAAATTTTCTGCTCCAACATCGCGGATCATGTCCTCCAATTTGTCTTCATCCGGTCGATCTTCTTCCATGGTGGAATCAGTAACATTTACACTTTGAGAGTCAGTGGGAAAATCCATTTCTTCGTCGTGCCAGATCCATGTTGTATAGCATCTTAGAAAACCATCACATATAAGATGTTCTCTAATTTGAGTTGCGTTCAACTTTCTCCCATTCAAACAGTTCACACAAGGACATCTAAACTTCACTTCATCATCAGTTCTCCCCTCATTACGTTGCGCAAATTGTATAAATTCCTCTACACCTCTCTCGTACTCAGCACTAATACGTGGTAAATTAATCCAATTTCGATCCATATTCCTAAATATTACATAAATAATATTTTAAGGTTTATAAATAATACAAGAACTACAACACACATTACCACAACTATAGCAAAAACCATACCATACATTACCAAAACTATAACAATTTCATGCATTATCAAAATTAAAGCAAAAATTATACCATACATTACCAAAACTATAGAAACTTCATACATTACCAAAACTATAGCATTATTGAAAAACTAATGAAGAAATTACGTTAAGAATGCAAAAGGACATAAATACCTGGAAGAGGAACGGCGGCGGAGAGGGTGAAAAACGCAACACAACGGCGGCGGAGAGGGTGAAAAACGCAACGAAATCACGTTTTTGATCCGCTAAAACTCGTTTTTATCGTCAAAAATCAATAATGACCGAACAATTTTGAGTTTAAATGGTGAAAAACGCAATATCTGAGATGATTGGTGGTTCGGAGAAGAAGAAAACGCGAAGAACAGTGAGGCTTGCGGGAAGAAGACGATCATTGTTCAAAGTTTTAATTTTTAACTCTGAACGGGGGAATCTACCGCGGTTCACTACTTAACCGCGGTATAATAGGGTTATATGCCGCGGTTTCACTGCCAACCGCGGCATATACTGATTAAAAAAATTATTCTAAATGGCATTTTTGAAATTATTTTCAAACTATATGCCGCGGTTCAGCGGGCAACCGCGGTATATACCTCGAAATATTTCAAATATATATTAAATTAATTTCAGATAGGAGAATATGTCGCGGTTGCTCGTAGAACCGCGGCATATACCCCTGTAACTTGCTCAACACAACTGCCCCCCAACTGCCTTCTGGGGAATTTTAGAAGTTACAGGGGGTATATGCCGCGGTTGCCCAGAGAACCGCGGCATATACCCCCTCTAACTTCTGAAATTCTCTGACTGGCAGAGAAGTTGAGACGTTACAGCGGGTATATGCCGCGGTTCTATGGGAAACCGCGGCATATACCCCTGTAACTTTTCAAATTCTCTGACCCAGTCAGCACCCGCAATAAATTCGCAGGGGTATATGCCGCGGTTGCCCATAGAACCGCGGCATATACTCTGTTATTTAATTTTTTATTCATACGTGGCGTCAAAGGCAATGGTTGACTGGAGTATATGCCGCGGTTTGGAGCAGAACCGCGGCATATATGTTCGATTTATTTACAAAACTGCCACCGCGCACCATTATGCTGCGGTTTTCGTTGAACCGTGGCATATTGTGCGCTGTAAAAACCCAATTTTTTACTAGTGATGAAACATTAAATACCAACAACACTAATCTTTTTATTTCTATTACTGAAAAAAAATTATAGAAAACTTTGGGATTGATGATGGGATTAGGAAGGTTAAGACTCTCCTACCCAAGTTAAACCCAACATTATTTGTCATCTTACTTTTTTCTTTAATAATGTTACACTTAGGGTAGGTTTTAATTAATTTTAAAGTTTAGAAGGCATTATCTATTAACTCCAATCCTTAATCACGTTTAATTTCATTTTTTCCTTTACCTTGTAATATGATATTGCTCGATTTCCAATCCCAACTTTGGAAATAGTATTCTTGTTAAGTTTTCGATAAACTCTAAATCCAATATCGTTTTGTTTGCACAAGAATCATCTATAAGTCAACTTTTTCTCATTGGTGTTATGGGAAATTCATTATTTTGCATGTATTTTGCACATAAAACCACACAATTATAATATTTTTTTCTGTTAACACATTATCAACAACTTCCCATAATAATCACTAATAATAATTATTGAGTGTTTCTTCTGTACCTCACCTGTTTCGTTTTACACTTCCAATTTTTATTTAATTTTCACTTTTACTCTTATTACATTTTCTTTTAAAGATGTCTCTCTTAAGAGTAAACCTATTGTTTACAATTACAGCGAAAGAATTCCTAACTTTTGCCATGAGATTAAAGATTATACTAGGAACAACTAAAGAATCGCAAATCCAAATGCGATGATATTCAACCGACGTTTAAAATGCGACAACCAATGTTAGGATTGCAATAGAGACAAATGAAAATTAAATAAAATTTGAAGATCGAAAACAAAACAAGTGAAGTGCATGGAAAAAACACTTGTAATTATATTGAAAGTCATCTACTACAATTAAACCTATTTATATTTTATATAAAATAATTAAAAATACGTAAAAGTAGAAGCTTGATTTAAAAAATATGTAGAAGACCGTTCATTTTATTTAACTTTCGTTAGTAATGATATTGCTATGGGAATCTGATTTGTTGTTGAAGATGTTTAATGGTAGTTGACTATAGAAATATTATAAAAGTTATCCAAACATTAAATTAACAAAGGCAAGCGTAATAAAAAGAAATAAGTGTCACAAAAATTTAGGCTAAAACCTTCACGTGAAGCAATCATTGTCATTTAGATCAATTCAGAATTCAGGTTGATCCCTACATGCTGCAAACTAGAAATTTAAAAGGTTGGCGAGTGGGCTTATTGTTCTTGGGCCTCTTGTTTGCATTTGCACATGCTGGGCTTTTGCTTCCGCTACCTCGTGATTTCGTTTTGCACATTGATTGCGGGTGTGGCAAAAGTCAAAATTAAAACTTGTAGTTTCTCCTTCTCTCCATGTATTTTTTGCATTTCCAATTTTTGTCTAAAATATCCTAAATTACTCTATCTAGAACAATATTATAGATTAACCAATTTATAAGTGAAAATTATGGACTTTTATGTTTCGAAAATTATGTAATCTAAACATTTGCGTGAATATATTGTATAATTGTTTTTTTTTTAATTTTAAACTAACAATGTCAACGTAAAAATTTGCTTACCAACTTAAAAACAATTTAAACATAATTCAACTTTACATAGACTTATAAAATAAAATTTATATTTATCTATATAATATAAATTTATTTTTTATTTTTTATTAATGTGACTCTTCAACATAATCTCATATCTAAAACTAAATATTATGTGATAATAACATAAACCTAAAAATCATCTTAAATTTAAATTGAAGTTTAACTCAATTTTCTATAATTGAGCTTAATTATTAATTTGTTCCCATTTTAGAAAGAGATAACTTTACTTTATTTAAAAAAGTTAAATATGTATTTAGTCTCTTAATTTTAATTGAATTTTGAAATGAGTGTTACTCTTTCCACTATATCTTCTCCTTCCACTTCTCCAACATTTTTTAAATTCTAATCTTACCCCTTTTACTTTTATCTTTACTTATTTTACTTTTTATTTTTTAAAATCCTAAATCTCTCTCACTTTCACTCTTTGCAAGCCCCATTCCCCATCCCAACCCACTTTCACTTTCCACATCTGTTACCAATTTTTTCTCCCTCCACAAACTTGCATACCACATATTACATTGGCACTGCCTCCCTTAAGCGAAATTATAGAGTCCAAAACTAGCAAGGTTTTATCACTCCTCTTTAGAAGGAGAATGAAGTAAATTTCGTACAAATAAAAGCTTAAAAAATAGGAGAGGCAAAATGTGATTATTAATGTTCAGAAACAACTACAAAGGAGGGCTTTTGTAACAAGAAATGAAAAAAGATTACTTTTTTGTTGTGTCGAGCTACCTCGTCGTCGTTGGGGAAGAAACTCATGAGTCTCCCGACAGAATTTTGGTAAGCATACATGAAGTCACACATCACTCCAATCAGACCCCTGTAACCATCGAAGGACCCCTAATTCCAGGCTTAATCCCGGAGAGATAGCTGACGGTGACGGAAACACCGGTGATGGTGACGAATCGGAGATAATCGAGAGTAATGAAGTTGCCGGCAACTTTGGTGAAGGGAGGGTTGCGATCAACGACAGGGTACTCCGGTTTCGTCGATGCAGTGATGTTTGTGTTCATCTTTCCTCTTTGGATTCTCTCTCTATATCCAACGTTCCTATAACAAATCACAAAAACACAACTCAACGTAATGCAACACAACTCAACATCAGTGATCTTTATCCTTAAAGGAATCAAGATATCGGATGTTGAAATCCATTGAGTTCGGTTTAAGAATACAACAGATAACATCAGATTCAAATTATTCTCTCTTTAAAATTTTGGTTCAATTTAGTCTCTCAACTTTAGAAATATGTGAATTTAGTCATCTTAACCAAATTTTGTTAAATTTATTTGATGTTTCAAACATGTTTCATTACAACATTTAAGTTGTTCACATAAATTTTAAAATATCAAATAAACTTAACAAAATTTGATTAAAAAAACTAAATTCATACATTTATAAAGTTGAAGGACTAAATTGACCCAAAATTTTGAAAATGGACTAAAAAAGTATTTAGTATAAAATTACGGATGTTGAGTTGTGTTGCATTATGTTGAGTTGTGTTAAGGTTGAAGTATATAGTATATTTGAAACTCAACTAAGTTAAAATTTCAAATATAAGAATCATATTTAATATAAGACATTACATCGTGGCACTAGCATTAACATGCAATAATAATATTGTCATATAACATCAATATTGCAACATAATACTAACAATGTCACGTGACATGACAAAGACCTAAATACGTGACAAAAATTTTATTAAAAAATATAAAAATATTACGAACGTGACTATGTAATCACAACACTAATATCAATTTAATGAAAAATACCTAATTGACGAAAAATAAGACTTAATTAAAAAAAATAAGAAGATCAAATTGAATAATTGAAAAAAGAGTAAAAAACCAAATAAATATTTTAGTATATATTTGTGTGTAAGAAAGATAGATTTTTTTATTGATATAATTGTATTATAATAATAATAATAATAATAAGAGTAATAATACTAATAATAATAATAATAGTAATAATAATAACAATAATAATAATAATAATAATAATAATAATAATATGTTGTTAAGATGTAAACTTTAAGTTAAAGTCAACTTTACAAAGCAATATTCCATGTTGTTAAGAAGTGTACTTTAAACCAAACTCAATTTTACAAAACTAGATTGTAAGATGAGGTAAATTTTATGCTTTAAGTCAACCTTACAACTATCTTATAAGGTGAGATAAACTTTAAGTCTAACTCAACTTTACAAAACATACTTGTAAGATGGTGTTTGTATATACTTATATATTATAAATTGACTTTATTTATAGTTGATGTACAACTTCCAATACATGTAGCAAGTTCTTGCCATCATGTCTTTGTTGATGTTGTAGTCTACAATTACTTGTCGTAAAATCATTGTCATTGTCCAATATAATATTATAACTCCAACAACAAATTATTAGTAACATTTAATGTATTTATATATTTTTAAAGTGTTTTTTTTATATATATTTACTAAAGTATGAATAACTTCAATTAATTTTTTATTAAGATTAGATCTATATCATTATAATTAAGATTTAAATTTCCTTTAAATTAATCTAACTTAAATCATCATAATTAATACTAGTAAAATTTAAATTAATATTAGTCAAATTAACATTATAATTAGAAATAAAATTATAATTACATTAGATTTAAGATTAATTTTAATATTAGATTATGTATACCAAATTAGTATTTATTTAATTTTGTTAGAAATTCAAATATTTGTAATGTTTCTCCATTCATCCATTTAAGAATCGATGCAAATAACTCTCAGATTTCATGTATCATATATATAATGAATCTGAAATTGATGTAATATTGCTACATAGCTAATATTAAATGTCTTCTTTGCATTAGTAAAATTTAAAGATAACAAAAAAATGGTTGGCGTATAACTTCTATGTCAATATTTATGAATAGGTTTAAGTGTAAAAGAATATCTTTTCGAGCATTTTTATGAATACAGTTATTCCTGATTTTAAATTTCCATAATTTAAAGTAAAGATGAATTAGTTTTTGTTTTTAAATTCCTAAATCTTTGTGAAGCAAAACAAAACATTGTATTCAGATCTTCTAATCACAATTACTATAATTTAATCTCAAAAGAAAAACTTAAGCTAACATTTCATTCACAAACTGAGGTAAAGAATGAGAAAGAGAGAAGTATTTAAGGTTGTCTTCCTCAAATTAAACACATCTTAGTTACACTGGATAAATAAAAAGAAAAGAAATACATTAGATTTTAATTCCCCTCTTCTAGATTACCATATATTATAATGACAATGTAGTCCGAATAATAAAAGAGAGGGGAGAATAAGGAGTAATAAAAGTCATATTTAAAATCCTATATAGAGAGATGTACAACACAAAACAAATTTTCAATAAAACGGCTTACAATAAAATACTTAAAAATTTGCAGACTACAAAACATTGTTAAATTCAAAAGACTAAAAGGATTATTTCTAAATTTGAGGAACTTAAAATATCAATTTTACATTTGTGGAACTAAAAAAATTACTTATAAATTTGGAGGATATAAATAAAATTTGATTCAAATCTTAAAAGCTAAAAGATGTTTAAGCCAACAAAATAATTTAAAATAAAATTTCCATGTCATTATTTAAGTGAAAGTATTATACTTTTGCATGGATGTGTAGTTGATCAACAAGGATAATATAGCTAGTTAAAATGGACTAAAAGTTATTTTCTGAAATTTGGTAATTTAAAAAGCAATTTTTTTTTTCATTTGAAAAGTTAAAAGAAAAAAAAATACTCAATTTTGATGGAATAAAAATATATACTTAAGACATTTTGTATTGTGATTCACACATTGTCATTTGCATTGATTTTTTCCTGGCAATGCTAAAAGACTTATTTGGTTAATTTCTATATTTTCATTCATATTAGATTTCCTTTAGACCAATTTAATTTGGTTGATAAGTAAAACATAGGAACCATATGACCTTGATGAAAAATATTTACAACACATATACAAGGGAAAGCATGTGTATGTATGATTAAGGTTGACCTATACATTATACAGATTAATTATGAACACGCATATATAAACTAAATGGCAATAAACCTATTAACATAAAAACTGCAGCCATACTGTAAACCTAATTGTTATTTGTTTCCATCGTACACACACTTTTACAATGTATAAATATGAATTTGATTATTTTCTTATCACTGTTATTCAGATTTTACCAAGTTATTTATCTACTTAAATTGATAAAATAGTGAGGATCACATTTTTTTTAACAGATCTTACATTTTCCAGAAGAAAAAATTGGCATGTTGTTTAAGATAGCTGGATCAAAAATATTGATTCATAAAATGATATGCATAAATCTTCTCTGGATTCCTTCGTTATTCTCTTATTTGTCTCTTTCCCTAACGTACTCAGTGATCCTCGAATCACATGGAACATGAAATCGGAATAAACGTCTAAAATTATAACTAAAAAACAAACGAAACCTTTTTCATCAGATTTTGCAACATGATACAGACATTCAATATAGGTGTGTGTGCACACACAGAAACACATAATCCGAATCTTCATATTGAAAGCAAACAAGACAGTGATTATGAATCTGCTTACTAGGTAACACAATGCTATCCTCTTGTAATAATTCAATTCAGATTTTCACCAACAATTCATGCTACCGACCATTGACATGAATTCTTCAGTTTCTCCGATATCCTCGAAGCTCCATTGACAGATTCTTCTACCTGCAAAATCCAAACAAGTTGCATTGTAGTATAATTTTGATGGATTGAAATATAAGCAAATTTTACCTAACTCTAAATGTTAATATTCTTAAAGTTAATTAATTTAAATGTGAGTTCAATCTTGAATGTGACTAATGATAGTTTAGAAAATACAACTTTTTTTTATATATATAAAATGAAGCAAATTAAGTAAATTAACTAATATTCTTAGTCACTGTGAAATTATACTTCTTTACACACGAGTTAATTGATTGATAGGCAGAGGGGTTATGGAGAATTCAAAGCTCACCTGACAGTGTATTTTATGGAGAACTGCATTTTCAACAACAGTATAACTGGCATTAACTATATCAGATCCTTCTTCTTGAAGAACACGAATGGTCTCGTTGAAAATGAAATGAAAATCCAACCCAGTTACTAGAACAACCTCCAAGACTGAACCCATTTGTTGGATCTTAAATTGTGGAGATTTCAGTTCCATATTCATGCTAGCAGTTCTTGACCTTACAATGTCAGTTAAGTTGCTTTTTTTCTCCTTCATCTTCTCCAACTTAATCTGTAAGTTCTTTATGTAGTCTATGGCTTCACCTATCTGATCTGGACGCGAAATTCCTTCCTGCAAAGATTCAAATGAAATTGAGACGCTTGAGAGCATATGAATAATGAAGAGATTTATGCAGAGAAAAAAGAGGGTCATACCCTTGAACTTTGATGAGGCAGAACTGAGTTGAGCTTGGAGAAAAGATCCTTCATTTGATTTCTTCTATTCCTCTCAACCAATTTTCTATCACTTGTTGATGAAGTAGGGTTGTTCTCCATAAGGATGCAATGGATCAACCACTCATAGAGCTAAAACACATAGCAGATAAGGGTTGCAAAGTATTTGGAGTTTCTAGTGACTTTTAGAAAAGCAAATTACAATGATTAAATCCTACTGTTAAAGTTCTGGGATATGAGATGTGGTGGGGACACCATTTTATCGGATTAGTTTCAAGCTACACAGATTGTCTTTTTGACTGCTTGAATTCAACAACTATGTATTTTTCATTTGGACTTCTATATGTATAATATTTATAATCCAACACTCTCGTAGTTTAACTCTAACAATGTAAAAGCTTTAATCAAAATCGAGCTTGGATATATGTATAACTTATTTACCATTTTTATATAGTTCATATATTATAGGTTTATACATCTAAGATTTCATTGTTTAATCATTATGAACAATGAAATTGCTTAATTATAACCTATATATACTTAAAAAAGTAAAGAACGTGCTATGTTAATTAAGAATTATATTTCATGTGTTTTATAGGTGTAAAGGACTTCAACTGTTTGTGAGCTATTTGTGAATTATTTTAATTTGACATGTTCAAGTCCCAAACGAACCTAAACACAAAAGTTCAATTAGACTTAGATTTTTAAATATGAGCTATACACAACTAATATACAATTTGCATTAAGTCTGATGTTAGGAATGATCAAGTTATTGAGTCTATTCCTAGATCCCAAATCACTTAAGTGCTCTATCTACGTTCATTTTCAAAGTTACTTTCCAGTAATCAAAGACATTCAAATAACATTATATTTTTATACAATGATAATAAATTCAAGAAAGAGCATATGAACGAACAACCCCAACGATATATTGAGTAGGAAAATTACATCACAGTGAGTTCATTACATCCAATCCCAACGAAAGAGAAATTTAACTACTCCTAGTCATCTAAAACGTACACATTTGAAGCAATCCCTTGCAACAATGATGTCTTGATGCCTTGAAGTAGTCTCCGGAAGTTCCTGAGATGTTTTCGTTTCTTTCTTTTGTCCAGAACTTCTGTCAGAAGAGCCTGTTTTTGTCGCTCTGTCACATCTTTTAAAGCCACTTAAATTCATTAATTCGCTTAGCGCACATGTACTGGTGCGCTATGCGAATTTTCTTAATTGTTGCACTTTAACTGATGTTATTCACTCAGTGCACAGGTACTGGTAAGCTATGCGAATTTACTTCTTCTGGCAGTGCAAATTTTAGCTTTAGCTTTGCGAGAATTGGCTGACAGATTCTAAATAATACACCATTTCCTGTACAATATTTTACATAACAATCTACTACCTATTATAACTTTTCAATGAGGAACAACATGAAAAATTACAAGATCGAGCTCATTTATAAGTATAAAAATAACTCTTTTTCACACTTATCAACAACTTTAATGTAAGTATGATTTTAAATGGGTTAAACACATTAGTGGAAAATTTTGACATACATTTAGATATTACATATAATTTAAAATTTGAAATGTTTTATAATAAAATATGTGATTTGGACATGAAAAGAAATTGTAATTTTGCAAAATAATAAAAACAAAATTTAATATATAAAATTATATAATTTTAAATTTTACTTAAAATAATATCATAATTATTTTTTTTATTCTTTTCTTTTTAATATTTATTTCATTTATTTATACTATTCTTGATTTGAGAGATGCATTATTGGTTCATTTCAATAAAGATATCAATGACTTGTTTGTGATCCAAGGTTAAGGTATGGCATTAACAACTTGACATTGTTATTGCAATTGATTTTGACAAGGTTTTTTTTTTCTATTGAAATTCTTCATAAGATTTTTTCTTTTTAATGTACAAAGTGTTTGTTAGGATTTTGTTTATGAATATAAGTATTTTTTAGATGATCAATATCACACATAAATTTTCTTTTCTTGACTTCAATTAGAGATATATTTAGTTATTTCTCGATCAATTTCAAGTAAAGTTAGTTTTTGTTAATATCGGTTAAAATTATTTTTAAATTGACGATTTTCTCTTTTACCGGATTATTTTTTAATTGATGTTAACTAGTATTTTTTATTAAAAATATTGAAACTATTATTGATAAATATTATGAACTAAATTGTGGTGGTGAAATGGTTTGAATTGATCTCATTGTGATAAATATATGACCCGAAGTAATTTGTTTTCTAAAAGTGAATAGTAAGTTTGATTCAATTGGTATTAGAGAATGAGTGTTATGTTTGTAAAATCTTAGTTTTTTTGTTGTTGTTAAGAATTCCTTTGTGAGATTTTTTAATTGAACTAATTTAGCACTCTTTGAGCAAAGAAATTGAATTTTTAAAATGCTATGAAGTTTGTTAAGTAAGGAATAACTCATGAAGTGTCATATTACACAATAAGAGTTCAAAGAGGGAGTTTAGAGCTCTCCTACATCGCCAGGTGCCACTATCAAAGCCACTATCATGTTGTTGAGCGTGACTTAGATAATGGGTCTTTGGCTTGGTTGTCGTTAGGCAAACAAGTTTGTTGTTGGGTGACACTAAAGTCAAAAATGTCCTTGACTTGGCATCATTGGGCGTGAATCTTTGATTTTAAATCCTGGGAGCTCATAGGGTGCTCTCACTGGGCACGTCTTGGGCTCGCTAGGCGCCAAATGTAAGACTCATGAAAAGGGTGTTACACCAAAGGTTAGTGTTGGACACTATGTAATTGGTGTTGGGCCAATTCTTCTAAAGACACCTCTATTTGAATTATGCTTAGTAGAGGTTGTGGGCGCTGGGTGGGAGTCAGATAGATTTTATTGCATGCTAGAATAATGATTGATTGATATATATGTATATATGTGTGTGCATGCAACTATGTTAATGACATGAGAATGTTAAATGTGGTAATATATGTTTTGGTTGATGAAGGTGGAATGGCTTCCAATGGAGGAAACATTCTACTATTGTGTGTTAGATATATTGAGTAATGATTGAAGAGAAATTATTCATATTTGACTAGGTATCTGAACTCACATAGAGTAGGATATTTCGTCTTGAGAGTCGATGAAAGTTACTATGCCAAGGGATTGGTTCATATAGAACCTTTTCGTGCTGACATATGTGAACTAACTATGCTAGTAAGAAGGTTGGTAAAACCATGACCTTATGAATCTAAATGTTATCGATATCCTTGAAACAGGGAAAAATCTCTAAGTTATACTCGATACATACACACACACGTGAGTGTGTGTGTTTAGATGATTGTTAACTTTCTTGAGTTTTTTATTTATTATATATATATATATATATATATTATTTTTCATTCATTATTCCTTTATATACAAGCATATCCTTGCTATGTGTGTGTATGTGTATTTTTGCTATGATCATGAATTTCATGTGAGCAAAAGATACTACATGTAAGGTACCTAACAATGGTGTAGTTGAGGAGTAGAGTCAATGATGGACTAGCACTAGTATATAGTTTTAAGTAATCTAATTCCTTGTTCATGAATGTTAGTTTTGATAAACTATGTATTTTGTTTCTTTTTGAAAACTTAAAAAGATGGTTATGATGAATATTGTAATATGATATTATTAGTTTACTTTTGTGAATTATGTTTAATATCAAAATTTGAAATGCCCTTAAAATTAGTTGATAATTTCTATTAATTTAGGGTGTTACATTTTGGTATCAAAGCATATAAGTTCTTCAGAGATTTGTGGTCATAGGTTCCTGTTGTTCGGTAGTGTAACTTTGATAGTTAGCACAAATTGAATCAATTGAGAGTACACATGTAGCTAATTTGTCTTTTCTTGTTTAGTAGGTAAGTTATGGCACATTGGTCACCAATTAAGACTAAGTTTGAGACACCAGAATGAAGAAAGAAATGTATGAACTAAGTTAAGAAAAGGTTTGCTCAAAGGAAAAGTGAATGAAAAGGAAATGTCTTGTAAAGAAGCAAGGTTAGAAAAAAAAACATATTCATGGCACATATGTACCGTTTTCTTTCCTTTTTAGCAACGAGTCATGTTGATCTTATAAAACAAAGTTTCTTGATAGCCTAGCCACATTACAAGCCCTAAAAGACCTTAGTGATCCAACATGATTTTGGGCACATGGTGGTTGGAAATGAAATATTAAACTAAGTGGAAAATTGCAAAGTACAAATGCTCAAAATTGGGAGGAAGATCTCTTACACACAAAACAAAGTTGTGCATGTGAATTGTATTTGTGTCTTGATACTTATCCTTGGTTTCCATTTTAGTATTATGAATGCATTCTCTTAAGCCTTAAATCAAAGAGTTATGAATATAAGTTCATAAGTCAACCATGATGAGAATTTTTAGAACCATATTGTAGAAATGATTAATCTTTGTTTGGGGACAAACAAAGAGCTAATGTTAGGGTATGTTGATAAGTATATACTTTACTTAATATTTCATATTCTTTTGACACTTATCATGGATGAAATTAATATATTCCATGGAAAAAACATTCTTCTTTTAATTTAAATTGTAGAATGAGGAGTAGAGAAGTAAGAAAATATAAAAGTTGATGTGTTTGTGATGTTTTTACAAATATTTTCAAATAATTTAGGCATATAGTGTTGAGCCCCAAAGTTGATGTTGAGCATTGAAAGACAATTTAGTAAATATTCAAATATATATTCAAAAAGTGCACATTTCTTGCATATGAGTTTGAAGATGTCTATGGCTAAGTTGGTACAGTTATACATTAAGGAGATAATAAGATTACACGGGGTACCCTCAAGTATAGTATCAGATAAGGATATAAGGTTCACTTGTAGATTCTTGCAGACTTTGAAAGAGGCTTTATGGTGTAAGATAAGTATGAGTTCAGCATATCACCCCCAAATAGATGGACAATTTGAGAGAATGATTTAGAGACTAGAAGACTTGTTAAGATATTGTGTTTTGGATCATTATGGAGTTTGGGATGAAGTTTTACCTTTGGTGGAATTCACATACGATAACAACTTTCATGCTAGCATTAGGATGACTCTATATGAAACACTATATGGTAGAAAATGTAGAACCTCTTTGTGTTGGTATCAAGATGGGGAAGCAATTTTGGTAGGCTCAAAGTTGTTACAACAAATCATTGAGAAGGTTAGACAGATTTAAGAGCTGAAAAAGGTCTTGCAAAGCAAGCAAAAGTCTTATGCTGATAGGAGGTAGAGGCCCCTTGAGTTTGAGGTAGAAGATCGCATGTTTGTAAGAGTCACTTCTATTAAGGGTGTTGAGAGGGCTATCAAATCTAAGAAGTTGTCGCCCAAGTTCATTGGTCCCTACCAGATCCTTCAAAGGACCAATGGCTTATAAACTTGCATTGCCACCTCAGTTAGGGAACCTTCAATATGTTTTCCATGTATCTTAGCTTAGGGAGTATATTCCAAGCCATGTAATGGAGGTTGATGATGTACAAGTGAGAAAAGATTTGTCTATTAAGGCTAAATCTATCAAAATAATAGACCATCAAGTTAAGCAACTTAAAGGAAAGGAGATTAGCATGGTAAATGTGCTACAGGATGTCAATTTTTTTCTTGGTAGGTCAACTTTTTAGACAAAAATTTTACTTATTGAAAAGAATGTAAGACCCTAGAAAAATCATTTTAATAGACATAGAGTTTTTATAAGATACACTCAATTATTTCATTATTAAAAGACTTTAGTGTAAATAGAAATAACTTAAATAGAGTTTAGTCTTATAAAAGTCATTATCTCTCTAGAAAGAAAGAACTTTCCTCTCCTCTAAGTTCTCTCTTAAATATTTTACCCTTTACCAATTTCTTTTAAGATCAAAGACCACTGTAGGACTTATAGCATCGAGGCCTACCTTTCTATCTAATCAATTTTCTAAACAAAGTAAGTTATTCTTTTGCCCCTTTTAGAAGTCAATTTGGGATTTGGTAAACATGTGAGGAGATTAGGTTGAATGTGTAATGTAAGAGCCATTGATGAATCTTTATTCAATTAGGATCATTAGGGTATGATGAGATCGTTAATTTAGGATTCTATTTATCTTAATGGTTAAGGGTGTTTAGTGTCAAAGTTTGGTATTGCTCTTTCACAGGTCAGAAAATCTAGTTTTTTAATAATTGTCGTATTTGGTGTGAAATTTTATTATTTGTTAATTTAGATTATTGAAGTCACGTTATGAACTTATATATGAAGGTGAAATGGTTTGAATTGAATTAATTGTAATAAATGAATGACATATAGGAGAAATTTGTTTTCTAAAGATGAATAGTAAGCTTGATTCAATTGCTATTAGAGAATGAGTGTTATGCTTGTAAAATCTTGGTTTTTGCTTATTGTTAGAAAATTTTTTGTGAGATCTTTGAATTAAACTGATTTGATATTCTTTGAGTTTAGAATCTGAAATTTTAAAGTATTACGAAATTTGTCAAGTAAAGAATAACGGACAAAGTGTCAAATTACTCAATAAAAGTTTCAATAGAAGTTTTAGACCTCTGATACACACCTGGATGTTACTTAGTCAGTGAGTCTCTAACTTAGTTTTTGTTTGGACAATGCCAAAATTAGATTGTTGGACAGCACCTAAAGTCGTTGGATATGAATATTTGATTTTAAATCTTAGGAGCTCCATGAGTACTCTCTGTGTGAGCGTGTATTAGGCTCGTTGGACATTGAAAGATGGTGTTAATTGCATCTCGTTGATGCTAGATGCAATTCTTCGAAAAGCACCTTTGTTTGAATTACATTGATTGTAGATGCCGGATGGAAATGAGATAACATTTTAGAAATTAGTATTTATAAATTAAAATTATTTTATCAAAAGATAATAATAAAATGTGGTATCCTCAAAGTTATAGTGTAACTTTTTTTTTTCCGATGATATGCATGCACAACACAATGGTGAAGTGCAGCTATCGCATCATATCCCCACATTAATGAAAGGAATGGTCCTTGTAATAAAAGTGGCTTTACCCACTGCAAAAACAGCATTTGAAAACGACAATTCCCAAACTGAAATATTACGTTCAATTCAAACACAAAAACATATCCTTTGATGTAGGCCATTTATTGCTAGTGAGTGTTGCCTCTTTAACTTTTATCATTCCATGTCTGTCGCATATGGGTGGATAGGAAACATTACTAGAAACATCATCCAAACTAATAAGGGAATTATCTTTACAAGATTTTTTCACTCCTTTCACATCTCACCTTCGTCACTTTAATAATCCAAAAAGTCTAATATTCAGCCCCAACAATTATTGGATATTAAAGAAAAAGACTCATTCATGCTACCACTTTATATCCGCTCTTTTCACTTTTTATCTTTTCTTGTTTTTCACAGCTATAAAATTGCTATTTTTAAGTATCACGTGATCTTATCATGAGTTTAGTTGTCAAGTAATTGCTTTAAAATCAATATCACCAAGGCCCAATTTATACTCAAATGGGTTCCTAAACTTGGGTCCGTTGAAGAACTTTCATGGGCCTCATTAAATTTTGTTTTTATTGCGGTTACTGGGTCTTTTTTTCTCTTCGTTGAGAAGAAAGAGAATTGTTTCTCCCCATAATCTTCTTCAACGTAAGAATTTTTGTTTTTCCTATTGAATATAAACAAAGTGTCACATCGAATAAAATAAAAGATCAAATAAAATAAAAGATGAACATGAATTTACATACAGATAATATATCTTTATTAATAAGAAATATTTTGAAATGGTAAAAGAAAAATAAAAAGTAACAGCATGACTGATATGGTTCGTAGATGTGATTTTCCCATGTTGAAGTTGAAACTCCTGGCTCTAGTTTCATCTTAGACTCATTTTATGAAAAAGATATTGTAAAGTGCTCATAAATTTCTATTTAAATGGTTCCTACCAATCTCTGAGTGGCATTTAAATGTTGAAATTTAATTAATAATATAATTAGGTGTCACATAAAACTTAATCAAGATTATGCATGTGATGATTGGACTCACTTTTTTTTATTTATCAGCATGATTGGACTCATCTAACAAGTTCTCCATTTAATATAAGGCAATTGCTTCCTGCACCCCGTCAAATTTAAACCTCCACCCTTCAAATTTCATCATGCACCCATCATATCAAAATTAACCTTATGAGTTTTTTAATCTAAACCTACTTCCGGAATGATATTTTACTCTTCCGGAATCAATTCCATCTTCACGTATTTGGGATCATATTTTCCGGAAGTGTCCTACACCCTACCAAAGCTTCACAAAAGAGCCCTACATGAAAACACTCCAAACCAGTTCACCACTGTCTCACAACTTTCAAATATAAAACAACCAGAGATAAAAATGGATTTTCAAAAGTATGGGGTGTGTGTGGAAATTGATGGGGTGCAGGATGCAATTGTCTTAATGTGACTTTTCTAAGTTCGAAGCACGGGTTAATCCACTTTCTTTTAACATTCTTTATATTTAAAATTCAATCACTCCAATTTATTTAGTTGTGCAGAGAAGTTGTATACTTTATGTGCATGAATATTACATTCTTTATTTACATCATAAAATAGTTTAAAATTAAAAAAGTTTAAATTTAAATAATAACTAATTGAAATATTAGATTGTCATTGAAAATTTAAAAATTAGTCGTCAAATGATAATTATTGAATCAAGTTATTTCTTGATAAATGTAAAATTAAATAATTAAATATGTAATATCGTATTGTAATCTTTAACAATTTTTCACTAAAACTAAATTAAGATATGAGATAAAAGTTATATATATATATATATATATATATATATATATATATATATATATTATGTATAAATAAAACATGTCTTTTATTTACTTACAATCTTTCATTTCTTTAGATTATTATTTGTTTATATTTATTTGTACAACTCCTGGGAACATATTGATTTATGGTGGTGTAAATGGGAAGATGCAGAATGTGACTATTCTTGATTCTTTCAAAAAGACTAAAAGCATAAAGCAAATGGTAATAGTGATAATCTTGTCTATTTAAAAGTATTTGAATTGAAAATTATGTTTGTGTTATAGTAATAGTTTCAGAAAAACTGTTGTGATAAATGCAGACTATAGGTTTGAAAATTATGGTACTTCTGTTTATTTAAATTGATATTTTTTAATTATATAATGTGCAAGAGACAAATATAAGGAAGTGATAATAAATATAATGTAAAATAATATAACATTGAAAGAAAAACAAAGCATATATATATATATATATATATATATATATATATATATATATTGCTTTTACAATTTCATCAATGTATTTCATATTAGAAAGATTTTATTTAATTGTGTAGTAAATAATTGGAAATTGAGTCTTGTCATCATTAATATGACAGGATTATTTCTTCTTCATTAACATATACTCGATTAAATCTCTAAACAAAACTTTAAACTACAAATTTTCCAAGTCTTTATTTTATTTTTATGAGGGTAGAACAACTCACTTGACAATATAATTATAGAATAATCAAATAAGCAAATAAAATTATATTAGAGATATTAACAATTTTTCAAAATGTAGGATAATTTTTCATAAATATGGTTAGTTTTGTGAATAATTTTTGGAATTCTTACACGAATTTTGATATTGTAATCCTATAAAATTTACAACAATTTATTATAGCAATTATTTTATGATGGGGAGAACTTTATAAATTTCACATGTTATATGCTTTAGTTGATCAAATTTGTTCCCTTTATCATCTATTATACCATTAATGTTTTCTATAAATTGTACAGGTGTTATGTACTTTGAATCATCAAATTTATTCTTTCTCACGATATACTATAATATTAGAGTTTATGAGTGTAAGCATTTGAAAATGAAAAACACATTAAATAATTCTTGTTACAGGAGTGATGACTAGAAGTTAGTCTTTATTTTTTTATCCACTTTTAGTTTACATTTGATATCAGAGCAAGGTTAAATACCTTTATCTTATTTTGAGTTTGTTACGGTTATCCATTTTGGATTTTTTATTTGTGTTTGTTTGCGTTTCAAACTTGGTATTGTCCATATTGGGAAAGGTCTTGTCATTGGTGAGGTGACGTTAACCTAGTGTTATGTGTTGCTTTCATGGATGTAAAAGGTCTCGAAAGCATAGTCATTACAATCCTTTGAGGCTATGGTGGGATCTCTCTAAGGAGTATGAGATCTATTATGTGTATGCGTACTTATGTAATGTGAAACTTTGTTGCTTGTTTGTAACAACAAGGCCATTTTTGGACAATGAGTGTGTTGATTATTTTGAAGATGAACGCACCTTCTATTGCTAAAATAATTATGTGCAAAATTTTGTTTCATATGCATGCAAAATGAATTTTTAACATGTATTTGTTCTGGAGTAAGTCTTGATAGATTGAAGTGAGTGTTTGATAACTATCTTTTATTAATTAAATTGGCAAAACCTTTACCCAATTACACCATACAAGATAATATAAATTATGTGTTGTATATTTAATTTATATATATGAATATTATTATTTATTTTCATTGTACTGTAAATAATGTTGATGCAAATATTTATTTTAAATGTTTGAATGATGAGTATATTTTAATGAATTAAAGAATAGTCAACATCTTTTATTGATTAATATTTATAATCACATAATAAACATTAGTTCTAATTAATTATATGTGATGCGATGAATTTTTACCTATAGAATTTGTTTTACATTTATATCATTAATTAGGATGAAATATTGGGTTATATTTCTAAAATTAAAGGAATTAAGAAGAGGAGATAGTCTAATATTTTTATAACTTGGTTATATAAGTCTGACTAAGTAAGGCTTTAGTACACATAAGTTTTATGTTACTAAATTCAATGATTAAAATATGTAGTTTCTCAATCTGGAAATGTTTCTTATATCAATTAAGATATTTTCAAAATAAAAAAGGATAATTAAAGTTTTGGAAGGACAAAGTTCTTCTCTACTTGGGTTGGATGGAAATTGATTATGTTACTAGAAAATCAGAGTCACTAGTTATTATTGAGACTAACATTCCATATATTATTGATCTTTATGAAAGGTGGGAGATGACAAGTTGTCTCTATGTAACGTTCATAATGATCAATTTTTTGCTAGAATTTGGGATTCTATTGATCAACATGACAATGATAGAGATTTATTAAAGGTTAGTGATGAACAATTCATCACATTTAATAAATCTCTTGCCAACACTACTATTGTGCATTTTTTTATCCTTAAAGCTTATTGAAATTAAGGGAGTGTGTGATCACCTTATGTACATAAGTGACATTATGGCTCAACTGAAAACCTTACAGGTTACCATGTATGATTCATTTCTAATACATTATATTTTGTGTGTTTTACCTCATCAATATGCTCCTTTTAACATTTTTTATAACACATGTGACAAGTGGTCTACCAATAAATTCATGTGTGTTCAAGAAGAAAGATTACTAATAGAGGAATATGAAATGGTGAAATTGACTACTTCTCTCAAGAATAAAAACAAGATAAAAATGTCCACTAAGTCAACAGTAAAGATGAAGTCCAACAGTTTCTTTTGTAAAATGAAGGAACACATGAAGAAGTATTGTCGAAAGTTTAAGAATGGACTAGAAAAGAAAGGTAATTATTTTGCTTTCGTTTGTTATGAATCTAATATTAATCATAACACATGGTGGATTAGCTCCAGATCTACAATTCATATTTGTAATATCATATGGTATACAAAACCTATGGAGACTGATGTGAGGTTAGCATTACATTTATTCAAAGAAGTAATATGAGTTCACATGTGAAGGCCATTGAGATACACAATTTAGTTTTAAACAATGGTCTTATTTTGTGTTTACAAAAAGATAGTTTATGTTTGTAGTTTTAGTAAGAACTTAATTTCATTTCGCAACTTCCACTTTTGAGTTTTTTTTTTCTTTAATTGTATGAACTGTGGTTTTGCTTTATTGAATAAATTAAAAGTTGTTACTTTTGGTGAATTATGTGACGGTCTACTCAATTAAAATCTAAAATTACACTGCTTATAGTTCAATACATGTCTTTTCTAGGTTAAAATAATGTGTTGTGAATGAGAATTCCTCTAAGTTATGGCATTGGAAGGGTATGTACGTATTTGCCTCATCCTTCTCATCCTTGTTCTCATACTCATATAATATCCATCCTCGTACTCCCTTAAACTCCAACATTGCTTCTAAACTCCAACATTGCTTCTAAACTCCAACATCTTTTTCCATCCTTTGAAACCCCAAAACTATGGTCCTCTAACTCCCTAGCTCCAACCCACCACATTTTCCTATCTTCGAGACAAAAACTTGTCTCAAAGGCTTTAATAAATTCCAATAAAGGTATATCAATACATTACTATAAACAACACGTTTCCTCTAATAAAGGTATATCAATACATTACTCTAAACACCACATTAGGAGTTTCCTTATGAAATTCCCTTCTTACCACACACATCACATTAGCACAAACCTTACATAATATCTTAAACATACATACTTTAAGAAGTAGATCAAGATCATTTGTAGTCCAATTAAGTGCCAAGAAAAACCTTAAAAGAAACCACATAAGCATAAGAAAAGAAAACAAAAGAAACCAAACCTAAACACAAAGCACCCAACGCCAAATTTCTGGTGGTCAACGTATATTTTATTTGCCCAAGAAGCTCCCATCTCGCCAAATTATAGCACAAACAGAGAGTTCTCCAAGTCCAGCAATAAATCTCACCCAACCTCTGAAACACATTATCATTCTTCACTATTAACTCGCCCAACGACCCCAAGCTCGCCCAGCTACCTGTAGAATTTTAAAGAACATCAATTTTGCAAAATTTACACCCCTCAACCTCAAATTTTCTAACTCCCACACCTCCACATGCACCTATAACTCCCATTTGCTATTCTAGACCTTAATTGAATTCATCAAAGTGTTTATGACTCATCTTAAACTATACTATTCTTGTTTTGCCATGAATTCCTAACTCATTCAAACTAAAACATCATTCTAAAGCTCATAATTCAATTCTACTCATTCCTCATCATAATTTAGTAGATGAGCAAAGGATGAGAACCCTTAGAGAGAAGTCATAAAATTATAGAAAAGTAATTTTTAAAAAGATTATGTGTTTAAAAATAATGAAACTTATTCCTCACAAAACTATTTATATTCAAAACTTTTAATATTAACATAATCGAGTTTGATTATTTTTATACCATTATCATTCATAAAATATAATTTCCTAGGTCTTTATAATAATAATAATAATAATTATAGTAATGGTAATATTTAATAATATTTATTATAACAATTGTAAGAACTTAGAATATAAAATATTAGAGTTGATAGATATTTTAAAACAATGAGACCGAATATTTTATTTTAAAATAATTCAATTATATAAATAAAATTTCTTAAATATTTTATTTTAAAATAATTCAATTATATAAATAAAATTTCTTAAACTTGTCTTGTTACTTAAAACCAAGGTTGTCAAACTCGAGAGTTTACGTAAACTCGTGGGAGCTTCGTAAACTCGGATCGTAAACTCGAATCGTAAACTCGTAAGAGTTTACTTCGTGTAAAAATATTTTAAAATATCTATAAATAATATATATATATATTACCTTTCTAAAAGCTGCACACCACGAGAGAAAAAAAACTCACAAATCTCCTAAGTCCCTTTCTGCAACCGACAAAACTCACAAATTCCCTAAATCCCTTCCTCCAGAAAACGGTGCGCAGCTAAGGGAAAAAAAAAAACTCATCCTTTTGAAACCGAAAAGAAGACTAAAGACAACCTCAGAGACACGAATGGCAAGCGAGCAAACGACGACACAACTGTGCGACGAGCAAGCAACGACACGGTGCGCGAACGGTGGCACCGCGAGCGTGAGCAAACGGTGGCACCACGAGCATGAAGAGACAATCGTGCGGTGAGACGCCATTTTATTCACGACGAGTTTTCCTTTTTCAGTTTTGCGCACCAAACGATTATGGTTGTTGTCGTTTTTGGTTTAAAAAAATTCTTCTCTAAACTCGCCAACTCGGTTGCAAACTCTCGAGTTTGGACGAGTTGACCGAGTTTGCTTCCGATTTTACCGAGTTTACATCAAAAGCGAGTTTACTTCCGAGTTAACTCGGAAGCTGTATGTTGAAACGCAAACTCGGACGAGTTAACGAGTTAACTCGCGAGTTTGATAACCATGCTTAAAACACAAATATTTTTGTAAAAAAATTTCTCCAAATTTTCTCAACCATCTCTCAAATAAATCTAACTCCTACAACATAAGATTCATGCGGTAAAACTAATACATATAATCATTTTCTTGATCTAATAAAATAATTATAAGTTTTCCCAATTTCCTGTTTTATAATGCAGAAGTATAAATTAAACAAATCAAGTAGCAATTAAATTATATTAAATATTGAAAAGAAAACCAACGAATAGAGGGAAAAAGAATAGAAAGTTGAAAAGAAAGTGACAGAAGAACTGTTTAACACATTTTTTATTTATTAAAAGTTATAAAATTGAGTGTGTATTTACAACGCTTTTGATAAGTTATTATTAACAGTACCAAAAAAACAGTAGAAAGGAAAAGAAGCATAAAATGATGTCAGTTACGTAAACTTTACATTGATTTATTGATGGGAACAAGACAGTGCTTAAATGATAGTGATGATTAAATGAAAGAATAGGCTTCAATTATTTTTGGTCCCTGGTGGCATCGTCATCTTGTATATTCACAAACAATAATGAATGATCATGAGAACCCTGAGAACAAGTTGCTAAAGAGCCCAAAAACTACTCACTCTTGTCCTATTTCGAACAGAAAAAGCCCAGTGAAAGAGAATCCACTTTCATAAAGAAGCTATAGATATCACGGGACCTACTGCAATAACGTTTCAATAATTTATAACGGGATAATGCTTATGCTTCCAAATGCATGGCCACCTAACCGAGGGCATAGGTCAGCAAAAACATTGCATTTCGACAAAAACAAACGATTAGTCAAATATAATCTCCAACTAGCATGCTTGCTTAGTCACACTGCTACATGCTCCTAAAAAACAAACAAATGTTGCCTTTCTTTACCTAACAATTGTAATACTCAATTGAAGGTCTTAACGTAGCCAACTGATCCAATAGAATTTAGCTAGTCACATGCAATCCAGATTCATTGAACATACTTAAGTCCTGTGTGGTAAAAGTGTTAAAGCTATAATTTGACAACACAAACATAAAACCTGCTCCTGCTATGTCATTTATGGGTAAAGTGTTCTGAATGTGACTCATTATGTGCTCAACAAACAGCAACCAAATAATAAAGTTTTTGATATCTCAATGAGGAATAACATGTTGAACAAGTATTTAGTTAGTTAGTTGAAGCCACAGGTTATTGAAGGTGGAATATATTGCATAAACCCCAAAAGCAAATGCTCCTAACACTAAGCTTTATTTTCACATGCATTCCCAAACCTACTACCTCTGCATTAAGTCACTGAATACTGACACATTTTTAGATGGGAAAAAGTAATCATCATAAAAAGTGTTGATCCGTATCTGCTACTTAAAACGCTGTTAGTTACTCTAATACCCTTGAATCTCAGCAAATATCTTGTAAGACTGTTTGATACATCACTTGAATCTCAGCAAATATCTTGTAAGACTGTTTGACACATCATGTCTTGCATTCATGTCTTACTTTTTTGTCTCATGTTCACCCTTTTCCATTAGCAATTGAATTTTGCTACAGTACCCGAATTTTGCCATTTCACATCGTTAAAGTTGAATGGTAGCCTACTTTCGATTCAATTTTATGACCCAAAAGGAGTAAAACAGAGATACAGAGAAAGCAAAATAAGTAATTATGAACTACAGTCTCACAAGTTGAGTGTGCAAGGTTCATTGCATTAGCTAAGAAAATGACACATACAAATGTAGAATTAAAACTTTCCCATTACAGAAACTAAAATACAAGTACCTTCTATAAAAAAAACAGAAGAAATTGTGCCCCCACTCCCCAAAAAAGAAAACTTTTAACCTAGAGCAATTACATCATTGTAATTGGTGGTATACACAACAATAAAAATAGTAGATGTCTCCACTTTAATGTACAGGCCTACAAATCAATTTACTCTCACATGAACAGCATAAGGAGGACTACAGCTAGAGAACCTCAAAAACAAACCTTTGGTTTTTCTTTTGGGTATAGCAAACCATTCAATATTAATTACAATGAACCTGGTATACTACAAAAAGCAAGCCCACTTGAAGACTCAGGTAAATTTGGGTTTAGGCACAGGACCATTGTGTTGATGCACAGGACCAAGCTTTTGAATCCAATGGAGAAGCCCTTTCTTATGATCTTGGCAACAAGGGTTTTGCACCAGAGTCAGGGTTCCATCACGGGCAAGCGAAGATTCAAATTGTTCTAATACCTTAACAACCTGCCAGAACTCAGGCCTCTTGTCCGGATTCAAAGACCAACATTGCTCGATTAAAGCTCGCATTGCAGCTGGACAGTCTGAAGGAATAACTGGCCTTGAATTCTGAATACAAAATCAGAACAAATTATCATAAATTACAGTTTCATTGTAAATAATGCCATTTGAGTTTTCACTAGCAAATATTTTCCACAGTTACCCAATACATGATGATCTTAAGAACTCAACAAGCCCCATTCTTGGCAATCTTATCAACTACTGTGCTACACTTGATGAAACAGATATATCATGTAATGATTTCATATAAATTAATATGCATGCCACATTTCCCCCCTCTCATTTAGCAAGCAATATTAGTCAAGAATGGATGAAAATAATTTCTATAACTTTGGCCATTGTTTTCAAAGCAAAGGTACCGAACCAAGGATTTAGCAACATCTAAAAAACACAATTAGTTTAGCTATAAATTATAGAGTACCATCAGACGGGTTATTTGTAAACAATTTATTCAATAGAAATATGAATGATCTTTCTCGGCCAGGAGAGTGATGCCTACTTTGGTAATCATCACTCATTGAAATAAAAACTAAAATAAAGCAAATAAAAATGAGAAAAAAAATTGCTGAAAACTGAAAAGAGTCGCTAAATCATGACATAAGTAAAGTGGAGGAAGCTTTGAAAAAGGGAAAAAATCTCCTTTCCTTCACAATCTAAAACTTCGAAGGCATCAACATTTCCCTGGCGAACAAGGCAAAAAATGCCTGCTACACGTGAGAGTAATAGTCACTTTCATAAAATACACTCAAAGGATTGCAAAACATAGTATGCATTGTCTATCTGCAATTGAACTGTGTCATTAATTGAAAACAATTATAGTTGGCAGTATACTCTTATTTGCCAGTGGTCCAAAGCAACCAACAACACCAAAAGATAAGAAAGCATAGAAGTGGGATTTGGGTGGATAAATGAGGCTTTGGACCTTTTTCCATCATTGACAGGATTTCAATGCATAGTGCACAAAAGCAATACAAAATTTTACAAGGAATAAAGTTACAGGCAGTGAAGAATGATGTTACAAATATTAGTAGATTGTGATATCTGCATTAGAGATCCATATGACTTAATTGCAAAGGAACATACCTTATTTACAACTGCAAAAGCAGCCTGGATGGGAGTCATATCCTCATATGGTATAGTTCCAGTAACCATCTCCCATAAGATAAGCCCGAAACTATATACATCAACCTTTCTCCCATAGGATTTTCGTTTGATCATCTCAGGTGCCATCCAGCGGTAGGTACCAGGGTCATCAGCAAATAAGTCACAGTAAGCTTCCTCACAAGCAATGCCAAAATCAGCAATTTTGAGGTGAAAGTCTTCATTAATAAGGACATTCTCTGGTTTAAGATCTCGGTGAATGACACCTTGAGAGTGTATATATTCCATCCCACGAGCAATATCCAGAGCAAAAGTAATTAGCTTCTCTAGAGGAATAGTTTTTGTCTCCAACTTATGCAAATATGACCTCAAGGATCCTTCTGATAGATATTCTGTGATAACGCAGTAGACAGGTGGCTTTCTGCATGCTGCTACGAACTGTGTAATCAGATCAAGAGAAATAAGATAAGTGTATAAGTACCAGCCTCTAATCACATTAAATTTTCTCAACAGTACATCACTTTGCAATCAGACTATAATATAATGGAGTATTCTTACTCCCATGGGTGATTATTTAAACATAACTAAAGGGTCTATTCTAGTCCAGTAATTAGTAGCACAAAATAAGGGATATGCCGGCTTTGTATTCAACAAGAAAAACAGACAGCATCGGAACAAAAGCAAAGGACAAAACTTAGAAAATGTTAATCAGTTCTTCACTAAAAATATGATGTGTCCTGTGCTTCGTGTTCCACCTTATCCTCCTTTTAAAAGGTTTTAAAAGTTGAGGTGCAAAAAATAATATACATGCATATCTTCTTTTCATCAGAAAACAACAACAGCACCACAAGCTTTTAAAATGAAGCAAATAAAAGTCTGTGAACAGTGTAAGTTAAAGAAGGTAAAGGATTAAGTTATAGATTTACCTTGATAACATTTCGATGGTGGAGACGAGATAAAAGTGTTACTTCTCTAATGAATTGTTTCTCTAATCGATCAGCTAACATTCCATTTTCGTCATCATCTGGTACCCTGATAATTTTTACAGCCACAGCTTCATCTTTATACATGCCATGGTAAAGCCTGCTGTGAGCCCCATGAGCAAACCTAACACCAACAAAGAGCATAGAGAGATCAACATTCCATTCCTCAGCTGTTTCCACAGCAGTTACCTTTCCTCCTCCATGGTCAAAATACTTCGTCCATCCTGAATCCTTGCGCTGCTTTGACTTGTCGCTTAATTTGATTGAAGCAAGGTGTCTAATTGGACTGCTGTAAGGGGATTTGGTCATTGGACTGTTGTAAGGGGATTTAGTCATTGGGCTGCTGTAAGGAGATTTAGAACTGGACACACGAGAATCCTTGTTCAGTAACTTCCCCATGATTTTCTTATCATGCTCTTTCCTCCTTGGACCAGGTGTGGAGAACCTCTTCCGCTCATATCTAGCTTCCTTGAAGGTTTCAGACAGAGAGGTTTCAGGCAAAGGGGACAAAGATCTCTGCTTGCTCATTATGGGCTTTTTCCGAACCTGCGAGGAGGTTTCGGAAACAAAAGTTACATCTGGCCTTGATTTCAGACTCGAACTGTGCTGTGTCCTTGGCTGAATGCTGAAAGACCCTAAACTGGAACTGGAATAATCCAACCGGTGACAAACTGTGTGGGAGAATTTGGTCCTCCTTAACCAAGAATTGCTGCTATCTTCATTCATCATATCACGACCCTTCTTCACAAAAGAGAAATTAAAAAACTTCAAACACCTTCAAGTTACCAAATCACACTTTATTCACAACTGAGAACAAGTCTCAAAGCCAAAAGGGTGGTCCCAAAAACAAGCTTCTGAGACTAACGAGAGAGTTCGCAGGGACTAGATTTACTCAAACTCGTCAACAAGAACTGAAAGATTGGAGCATGAAAAATCAAAAGCTTCCCACATGGAATGAGAAAACCACTCAAAGCAATCAGGACCCAGGAACAATGAGTTGATCTGAGATGAAAGATCCAATTCCATTCGGTGACGGAAGCCCCCCAAGAGAAAAATCTGAATTAAAAGCCAACAAACATGCAGTGCTGTAGGGGTAACAGAAACTCCAATCAATCAAAAACTTGACCTTCCGTAACCTCCACAGCTGACACCTTTAACCTGCAAAGTCAAACCCCCACCTTCCGTAAATGCCTGCAAATCCCACATAGATACCAGAATAAACTAATCAACCCAAAAAAAAAATACTCACTTTAATTCAAATCACCAGAAACCATGACTTAAAAGCTCGTTAATATTGTCGCTGCTGCTTATTACTTATTTATGTTGATAATGCAGAAACAACCATCATTATACGTCCCCATTGACTACACTAATCAATAACAATAATAGCCATTATTTTAAGGAGTGACAAGCCAATTAAACTATTATTATATTTAGAAGACCCGGATACAGAAGCAAAAGAACTTACATCACGGCAAGCCAAATGGTACAAAAGAAATAAACTTTAATTTTTTCTTTTAAAAAAAGCATCCCCAAATACCAAGAAGAAAAGGGTGTTAGTAAAATGCTAAAATTGCATTACCTCCAGAACAGATAATCTGAAATCAGCGTGCTTGAAAGGGTGTGCTTGTTTTTGGTATTAGAAGTTGTATGAGCTTATAACATGCTGGCAAGGACAGAAAAATCCTGCACCTAATAAATACCACTTTCCACAAAGAGAGAGAAATTTGAGAAGAAAAAAGAAAAGTGTTGGTGTATTATTTTGTAATTAGCTTGAGAATACAATTTCAGAATGGTCAAGTCAATAGGAATGTGAAACACTTCGTATCACATACGCAGGAAATAGAGACCGTGGATTGTCCAATTTGGAACACGATGTTTTCAAGTAGAAACGGTTATGATGAGCTTTGCTCCTCTGGTGGGGTGAATTGAAACCGTGTAGGGTACACATGGGGATGCCTGTGCTCTCATCGTTACTTGCAACAACACAGTTATTACGCCCACTTTATTTTTTATATTCCTTTCTTTCAACGTATTAATATTTATTATCATTCGTTATATTATATTTCCCTCCTTTTAAATAATATTCACTGCTTTCCACCATATACATCTTTTTATTTTTATTCTTCTTCTTATAATCTATCTCTATATATATATATATAAAATTTAAATACCTAATGTTTTAATTCTATTCTCTTAATTATCATTTTTCAAATTTAAATAATTTCTCATAATAAAAAAATTATTTACCCAATATTAATTGTAATATTTTTTATTTTAATATCTATATTAATAACTATATATATAGAAGATGTATCTCTTTTAACTTTCCCATTTTATCCTCTTAATTATTATTTTTTAAATTTAAATAATAATTCATAATAAAAAAATTATTTTTCAGTTTTATTATTTTAGTAGCTGTTTTTTTAATTCAAATAAGTATCCATTATAAAAGAACTGTTTACTCTTTATTCAACCATTTTTTTAAAATTTAAATAATTATTGATAATAAAAAACTATTTACACAATATTAATTATACTGTTTTTTATTTCAATATCTATAATAATTATATATAAATAGGATATACCTTTTTTATGTCTTTTTTTTGTCTTTCCAAATTTATCCTCTTAATTACTACTTTTTAAATGTAAAATTTTTATCATTTTAATAACTACTTTTTTGAATTCAAATAATTACTCATTAAAAAAATATTCAAACAATATTATTTATAATATTATTTATTTCAATAATTAAAATGATTTTATCTATAACTATATTTATAATTATATACACTTTTTATTTTTACAATTTTGTCTTTTGCTTATTACTTTTAAAATTTAAATAATTTATAAATATCAAAATTACGTATCCCGGCGTTAGAGTTTTTGCTAATATACCATAAACAAAACAACTTTTCTTTTCAATTATTTTGACTTTCTCTGATTTAAATGTTTGACCAGTTTTAATAACTTAGTTATCAGTAAAATATCCGTCATTGTAATTAATGATTTACCTAACTTGTATATGCACTTTTTCTTTTCTTAGAATATTAACATGCGAACGCATTAGTTTATATAATAATATCTTTATTTTTCTTTTGAGAATGATTTTACTTAATACCTCTATATTAAGAGTAAAGAATATACTGTTTGAATAATTGTTACAGTTTAATCTCAACCGTGTTCTATATTTATTAATTTTTAATGATTATTCTTGAACATATATAAATAGTAATTTTTATTGGTTGATATTATAACAAATTTTCGATGTACAACTAATTACTATAATTTTCAAAAGTCAAGATAAAAGCACCGCAATGCATTAAATTAAAAAATTAAAATATCTGGGATGGAATGTATAGGAAAAGGAAGAAAATAAAAGTCATAACAAAACTGGGGAGAGTTAGAGTTTTCTTTTTGCTAAAATAGTTTTAAAGTTTTTACCTTTTTAGTAATGTAATTTTTATAGAATCTCTTACTTATTAAACAAATGAAAAAATTAAATAAGTCATATATTTGAAATTTGAAATTTGAAATAAAATACATTTACATTGTATTCAATATTAATTTTATAAAGTAAATAAAATATATAATTATTTTGTATTAAATATGTTTTCAGTTTCTTTAACTTCTATTTAAAATTAAAATTAGTCTATTTTTAAAAGTTTAATTCAATTTAAGCATGAATTTAGTTTTTTTTAATTAAAATTCTTAAAACCAACAATCTAATCTAACTAACGTAGAGTAGCTATCAATTTAGTTTTAACGGAATACGAATTTTAGGTTTAGTTGGATCAACCGATAATTTTAATCCATTTTAAAAATAAAAATAGAACAATTTAAATTTTAAAAAAGAAACTTTCGAATTTATTTGTTTCACGAAACAAAAAAAAAATGTGAGTGAATGGAGGAATCCATGTGTCACTATCGGGAAGAATAAGGTACGGATTCCAATTTTATTTATGTCTATTATTATTTATTTATTATTTATTATTATTTCCCAAATGAATACTTCAACGCATCTACACCCAATTGGCTTAGGTACGGTTCCCTTGGTGGTACGATACGGTTCCCAAAGCTAACCATTTGGCCTTTACGCTAAAGTTTGGCACCAAACGTACGAATCTACAGAACTTGTTGTACCTTGTTTAACCCAAAAACAACAAAAACGGAAAACCAACTTGTTTATTTTTATTTATTTTTTAACATTAGCCTCAAATAATTAGAAGAAAACAAAATAAGAAATGGAATTATATATTGAATTATTGAGTGAAGGTAGAGAAGACAAATAGATGGGGACATGGGGTGGCCTTGCTTTCACTTATTGTCAATGCAAAATTTATATTATTTCACAATGACCAACCAAACAAAGTATATCTTATAGTACGGATTTTGAACCTTCAAGTAACCATGAAATAACTTACGACTAAGATTTTTATCTTTTCTTTTCCCGTGACATGGATAAGAAGGATTGTTATTTTTTGCATTTTGTTTGAAACATGTGAAGAATACGAAGAATTTGACCATGAATGATAGGAGAGAGAAAGATTGGAATTCTATGGCCTACAATTGAAGGACAGAGACGCACGCCTCACATCAAAGAAAATCAAATGTGGAACGAATGTGAATTTCTCATTTGACTCTCTTTTATTCTTCATCTTTTACCAAATATACCTTCTCTTTCACGAGATCTTTAGTAAGATTTTCTAACACATTTACGAATGAAAGTATATATTGTTCTACTTTAAAGTCATTCGATTCAACTACTACTTCTATGTTAGAGAGGTGTTTCGTATTTAACTTTGAGTTTCAAGAGAGATTATGAACAATAACAAATAAATGAATGTAATCTATAATAAAATTATATAGTTTCATTTAGGTGTATAACCTTGAATCGAAACAAGTTGTTAAAAAACATGTTGTAAATTTAATAATTTTTACTTTATTAAGACTTTGTTTACTTAAATGGATTTAGGAGAGAGTGATTGAATGGATTTGAAGATAATTTTTTTTTTATTTGAGCGAGTTTGGAGTTAATGGAAGTATTTCTTTTTTAATCTGTCACATCAATCAAATTCTACATTAATGGTGAGAGACTTTACTTTCAAATTTACTCTTAATTACCTCCAAATCCACTCAAATAAATAACAACAAAAATTTATTTTCAAATACTCTCAAATTCACTCAATCACTCTCTTCCAAATTCATTCAAGTGAACAAAAGGTAAGAATAATTTTATACTTTTTAATGATAAAATTGTGAAAATGATTTCAAATTCTAAAATAGATAATATTCTAAATGTATGTTATGATTAATTTTAATAATATTTCTCAATAGTAACGCATGTAGTGTTGTTTTGTATATAGTATATGTAAACTTATTAAAGTGGATCTAATTTATGCGATATTTTGTACTTGAAAAACAGTCAAATAAACGTTTTAAATTTTTTATATTTCAAAAATATAAAATGAAGATAATTAAGCATAATGAGAGTGCAGTGTGATTGGAATACCAACATCTCTTTTTGCTCTCTGGTGGATTTACTTCTTTCATTTTAAAATAATTATATTATTTTACAATTATTAGCTTATTTTAAATAAAATTGGCAAATTATATTTACTCTTTTTTTATCTTGTTATACTATATAATATAAGGAATACTATAATGATCACACAATTAAAAATATATATAGCAATCAATAAGCATAACGTTTTATCTACGTTTATAAACATACTACTAAAGTTATTACTTTACAAATAAATTTTACAAAAAGTTATGTTGATGATATATACATATATAAAGCTGGTCAATTTCATCTATCATGATTACCTTTATAAATGAATGAATGGATTCAGTTTGATTTACATGCAATTTTAAAAATAGTAATTCAATCTTACCTATTATCATGGATTAATGAATTAATAAAATATAATCAAGAATTTAAAAGTTACAAGTGACGTATTTCATCAAAAAAAATATTGCACCAGCCGGGAATCGAACCCGGGTCTGTACCGTGGCAGGGTACTATTCTACCACTAGACCACTGGTGCTTGATGTTTATTAAACCACATATTATTTTATAATACTAAATTTTTCTTTGCTTCAATTTTTTTCTCAATCATTTAATTAACCAAAGTACTACATAAAGAAGAAGATGCATACATAACTATTAGTGGGGATAGTAATTTTTTTTACTTTTATTTGGTATACTATATCACTCTGTATGCTTAGTTTTTCCAATTTTCATGTTTTTTTTTACTTATTATTATTCGGTTGTAACTTGATTTATTTGACCTAAATCAAAGGATAATTAAAGTATCTTACAACAATTATTGTTGGATTTTTTATTTATCATTAGGTCAAAAAATTTATACATAATAATAAAGGTGAACTTTTTTTATTTAAAAATGCATTAATTTAAATATTATGATTTGGTTTTGATTTAATCTATATTCATTAGTGCAGAAAGGGTTTTAGATGTCTGTTCTTTTGACTTTTTGACGTCTGACCTGCACCCGACGTCTTTGTGGGTGACGTTAGTCAGATGTCTGTTGTGTCAGGCCGGACGTCTATATAGACGTCGGGTCTGTGACAACGGACGCCTATATAGACGTCGGGTCTGACACAACGGACGTCTATATAGACGTCCGGCCTGACACAACAGACGTCTATGTAGACGTCTATGTAGACGTCCGTTGTCACAGACCCGACGTCTATATAGACGTCCGACGAAGCCACACCGGACGTCTATATGGCTGGACAGATTGTTTAGGGATTACGGGTTTGGACGTCGGTTTGTGCACTGTCAGACGTCTATAGACTTTCGTTTGTGCACTAACCAACGTCTACTGGGCGTTTTTTTTAAATTAATTTATTTTTGCATTAAAACCACACTTGAAAAACAGAAAATCGTCCCAGAACAATATATAGTATAGTATATTTGTGTTTCATATAAAGAAAGTTCTACTTAATGTACAAAATAATCCAATACCAAAACTATCAATATATAAACTTATAAAACTAAAATTAATCAATGTTCAACAACAAATAAAATTGTTCCTAACTCCATCTTTGCAGAAGATAAGTTGTCCACTCTTGCCTTATTTGTCTAATGGTGTCCTCTGATATAGGACATGTACTCTTGAAGCGCTGCAAAATTGAAGAAAGATTCATTATGGTTTCATATATGTTTAAAGATGAATTTGATTTGTAATGTATTCAAGGTATGCATCATTACCTCATTTCAGTTATCTGTAATGACAGCTCGAATGATGGTCTTAATCCAACACATGACATAGAAGCCACATTCCCATGAATTCTGCTGCTGATTACACTAAAATGATGCACTAAATCGTCAATAATTTAGATCATTCAATAACATACAAAATGAATTATAACTATAAATGACAATCAACCTTTGGATATAAAATTTGAACTAGTTGACCTCGAGATTTACCAATAACTCTGTACAGATTAAAAACACAAAGTAAAATTATTTATAACTATATTTATCATAAAATTTTAAGGGGACATCAAATTCAATGTCAGGATAAACACTTATCCTTGAAGCATGGTTCTCAAGTCATTATTTTTTGAAAGCATCTCCTTCAACAATTTGGTGAAACTTTTATCCGTCCATCCATTTCTTGCTTTTAAACTAAACAACTTTAAAGTTGCAGACAAACGTGTAAAGTTCGAGCATCTGGGGAACAATAGTTGCTCTGAATCATTTATAAGAGAATTATACAAATTAGCTCTTCCAAAATTATCTTCACTGACATCACGTATCATGTCATCTAAATGATCACTTATCCATTCTTCCACATAATCCGTTCCTTGTGACGTGGTAAGCTGGTCCAATACTTCTTCATGCCAAGTCCAAACGGTATAAGTCCTCATGATGCCGAACATGAATAGATGGTCACGCACATTGTCTAAGTCTTGCCGTATTTGATTAAGACAACACACACAAGGACAAAAATATGTCTCGTTCACAGACTTAGCATTTTGTTCAACGTATTGCAAGAACTCCGAAACACCCTTATCATATTCTTCATTGATGCGACGTTCATTCATCCAGCTTCGATCCATTATATGTTCGTCAAATCATCAGTTTAAGTTTTTAACTCTCACAAGGTTAGGCCCTACCCATTCAAAAAAATTAATTTTCATAATTTGCTAAGACACGTGCAAAGAAGTCTACATGATAAAATTGATAAAATTTCGGCAGCATTTCGCATTGGTCTCCGAAATACACGAAATGAGAGTAGTCAACGATAACCACAATCAAATATGCATTCGAAGAACAACACAAATACTGAACTGAAATTTTATCAATCTTATCCATAGACTCCAACTTACATGTTATTGCAAATTATGAAAATTAATTTTCTCAAACTGTCCGATCGGACAATTCAAAATTTAACACAAACGATTAAAAGATTAATCGTTTGTGTTAAATTTCAAAGGGGAACTAAGGGTCACTCAATGATTTGATACTTATAATCTAACATGAAAATTATAATAACACAACTAATACATGCATATTCAAAAGCCAATAACACATGCAGACCTTAAAGTTTAAAACATGCATACACAAAACCCAATAATATGCGTACAAAAAAATTATTAACGAAGAAGCAAACCTGAAGAGAAGATTACAAATGAAATGGAGGGAAATGGAGGAGGGCATGACCTAAAACGTAGGCCAAAAACAGTCAAAAACGCTGCCCAAGAACACGCAAGAAACTGTACCAAAACGATTTCTAATCGGTTCAAATCAAAGATATTTCATCACAGAACAATTTAATCGGATTAAAAGTAAATTTAAACGGTCTAAAACAGAGACAAACCAACCTGGAAATGCACTGTCGTAGAGTGAAATCGCGAGGAAGACGATGAACAGTGAGCGTAACTCCTCGCGGGTTCGCGTTTTACTATAAATGCCCCGAAACGTCGGTTGTGGGTGGGACCCAACGTCTATAATATTATAGACGTCGGGGCAGTCACTACTATGACGTGTTTTGGATTTAAATATTGATATTCGCGGGGAGTTTTAAACGTCCATTGGGGGGGTCCGACGTCTATAATATTATAAACGTCCGACCCCCTCCAGAACGGACGTCTAAGAGGCTGAACACCATTAACTCTTCAACTACCTTGTCAGCAACTTAGACGTCCGTTTTGGAGGGGGCCGGACGTCTATAATATTATAGACGTCGGGGCCCCCCTAACGGACGTTTAAAAGGCTGAAGCAATGAGCTCTTCAACTTCCCTAGCAGACGCTTAGACGTCCATTATGGGTGGGAGGGGGGGCGGACGTCTATAATATTATAGACGTCCGACCCCTCCAGAACGGACGTCTAAGTTGCTGACAGGGTAGTTGAAGAGTTAATGGTGTTCGGCCTCTTAGACGTCCTTTCTGGAGGAGGCCGGACGTCTATAATATTATAGACGTCGGGACCCCTCCAGAACAGACGTCTAAGAGGCTGAAGCAATTAATTTTTCAACTACCCTTTCAACCGCTTAAACGTCCGTTCTGGGGGTCAGACGTCTATAATATTATAGACATCAGGGCCCTCTAGAACGAACGTTTAAGAGGCTGAAGTAATTAATTCTTCAACTACACTGTCAGCCGCTTAAACATCTGTTCTGGGGGGTTAGACGTCTATAATATTATAAACGTCGAGGCCCCTCCAGAACCGATGTATACAATTCCACTTATTTACGGATATGCCACCGATCAATTATTTACGTTAGTGTCATCGTGGACGGACGTTTATTGAATGACGTTAAAGACGAATTCTGCACTAATAATTATAAAATAATGGATACACAGGAAATACTTTAGCAAGTGGACAAATTCAAATCACAGATCCATATATTAATCACAAAAGAAGCATATGGAGTGGCAATGAGGGATGATAATACATTAATATAAAGTTTGAATAATTTCATTTTGCTAAAACTGTTGAACCAGATTTGAAAATTTTAAAAACTATTCAACCACTACATAAAGGTGAAAAGGAATTTCGTAAAATATGAAATTTATCGTTAATTGAAAGAAAAATTGAAATCAAGTCTACCTACTAACCCATAAGCTAATTTCAATGTAAGTCAGACTAATATTTTCAACTAAAATATTTTATGCGGAATTAATCAAATATAGGCCAATCTTATCCACGTTTGTCACCCTTATCTATAAAAGTAACTTATATATATATATATATATATAATGATACAACGTAGCAAAAACATAAATAATGTTAATTCTATACTCATCTGATTTAGAAATTTTATTTCATTATTTGTCAAATACTTACAAATTATTTAATATCCTTGAATATTTTTATTTATTTTTAATTTGAATGAAATTATTTGTTATAATATAAATTTAAATAAAAATATTTTATTAATAGATTTATATATATACATATTTTGTTATTAATAAATATATGTAATACTTCTACCTACTCCGTCAACTAATAATTAAAATACATGTATATGTATTACTCTGAAATATATGTTAAAATGAGTGTAGATTTTATTTACAGAAATGTTTCCTTTTTGTTTTATCTCTAAGTATGGATCTATAATATTAATAGGCTTAGGATTGAGATTAATTATTGGGTTGAATTGAAGTAACCTATCTAATTTACTTGGCAACATGCACCAAAAACCAACAAAGACGAATCCCCTATATGAAAGTTGTTGACTCTAAAGACATGCTTTATTGGCTAATATTGAATCACCAACCCTTATTAGCTCATAACTCCTCATTAAAGTTAGGTACTCATACTCACAATTATCTCCACACTAACTAAGGAGTCAATAAATAATTTCTTCATTCATCACTTTATGTCATCATATCCCACTCTCCTCTATATGGAATATATATATATATATATATATATATATATATATATATATTTTGTTATCAAAACACCCTTAATTACTTTACATAAATAAAAAAATAAATTAAATAATCAAACTATTATTTTTTTAATAAGGATCACCTCAAAAATTGTCTAGGTTTAATTGCCATCATCCTCTCAAATAAAAATTTATATTCATTTTTATGAAATTTGTGTTTTAGATGTTCAGATGTATCCACCCATATATTGTCTTATGACGTTAAAATTCTAACGACGTATGTTCACCTTAGCCAAATATAAATGATTTGTCCAATTATGTGGCAACTAATTAAATTGACGTGACAAACTGTTCTATAGAGCCTAAAAACCTAACTATGTATGTCCTCCTTAGCCAAATATAAATGACATGTCCAATTATGTGGCAACTGATCAAATTGATGTGGCAAATTGTTCTATAGAGCCTGAGCAGATTCCATTTAAATGCCTCTTGTATTTAACGAGCCTCATCAACCCAATCAAAAGACTATGACTCTTGAAAATCTCCAACTTGAAGACGTTACATAGGGTTTCTCCTCCCTTTTCGTTTGAGTTGGAGATTATTTTGCAAGAAGGGGATTTCAGATTGCAGCGTTTTGGGGTATCCTTTCTTATGTTTCAGATCTTGCAAACTTCAGGGATTTCAGATTAGGGTTTTGAATCAGTGTTGATTTTTACGTTTTGGGGTTTTTTTCTTTATTTGCTAATTGAGTTTCCTTTTCTTGGGTTGATTTTGCATTTTAGGTTTTGGTGTTCATTATCTTGCAATTTGGGATTTCTTCTTACCTTGCTTCCTATTTCTAATTGCTTTGTGATTTCAACGTTCAATGTGTTGGGTGGTGGTAGAATGGTGACTCCCTTTTATTTTTTGTATTCTTTATGCGTAAATGGACAGAGGAGAAGGAAAAGAGAATGGAGATTTTGAATGATGACCGTGCGGGTTTCGAGAGTGTGTTTGTGTTTGTGTTGAACTTGAAAAATGATGGTGCTGGAATGGTGTGTTGATTGTGAGTTCGGGATGAAGAAAGGGATAATGGGTTGTTGTTTTTCTATTTGTATAAATGAGATGTAATAATGTATGTGTTAAAAGAATGAAGGTTTATGGTGATAATGAAGGTGAAGAAAAGGTAGATCATGGGCACAGTGAAGGAGAATGGATTTCATTTAACCCTCTGTTAAACATTTTCCACGTCATTAATTTTTATTTTTAAAATGTACATCTCAATTGACCTCAACTTGCCACGTATTGTAAAATTGTACACATCATTCACTTTTGGCCATGAAGACAATTATATGGTTATGTTTTTAACACAGTAAGCAAAAAGGACCAACTTAAACCATTTTTTTTACGAAATATGGGACACTGGTGGACTTTCAAAAAAGTAGGACCACTTTGAATACATCATTCCAAATTAGGGATCAAATGATATATTAAACCAAAATAATATAAAATTATACATGATTACAGTTACAACATTTATTATATTTTTTTAAAATACTGAGATAGAAAATATATTAGAGTGAGTTTGGTTATATAACAAGTTAAACGGTTTAGAAAGATGAAAAAAATAAATAAAACAAAAACTAATAACCAAAATAAAATGAAAGATAAAATGAAAGATAAGTTTATTGATATACCTAATAAATTAAAAGGTATATTAGATAATATGCATAAAAGAAAATATGTATAATTAATGATAAGAGAAGACATAATTTAAAGATATAAGTGACTTGATAATATCGAACGAGTTTTAACAATTAAAAAAACAAAGAATAAAATTTTATACAACACGACATTATAGATTATTGATAAGAGTGAAAATAAGTTTTTAAGATTATCCACCAAATTGAAGACAAATATAATGACAGAATTAAGGGAAATATATGTACATATCAATTTTTATTATTCCTATCACTATACCCACTTTAAAACTCCATTGTTACTTATCTAATCAATATTTCCTTCAAAGCAGGAATATATTCTAATAATACTCACATGTCCAAATTTATTTATCATGATTAATATTATTTTTATTGAAAACATATATACTCTCTTGTATTACACTAGATTGAATTCAAATAAGGTTTCATGACTAACCTATAATTTGTTTGCTTTGAGAAAGAGTGAATAAATCAACTTAAACATTATAGATAAGAAAATGTGAGATTATTTTGTTTTAAAAGGTGGAAACGTGAAAGTAAAAAAAAAAATTAAAGATAAAGTCTGTGAATGATTTGATAGATAAAAAATATTTTTTTAATTTAATAATGCAATGTTTTTGTATTTTATTTTCAAGTTTTAGTTGCCCACTTCATATTCTAGACATTTGAAAGTCTAGTTACAACTAGTTTCACTTCCAAGTTTGATAAAAATTTAAACTTTTTTTTATATATGTTTTTAATATTTTTTGTATATTTATATTAAAATATTTTTTTAATGTTTAATGTATTCCTTTTATGTTTGATATATGGTGCATTATTTGGTTTTTTATAATTCATATTTATGTGTTTATATTTTGTTTATTTAAGAATTGTTATTGAGTTAACCTTAGTTTGTAGTTTGAAATTTAATACAAAAATTATGTATTGTTTTTAAGTTTTATAAAATTATTGAATTTTTTAAAAAATAATATAAGAGGAGACAATACTAATTATGTATTGAATATTGAATTGTTGGACAATTTAAGAAAATTAATCAATTTTTCATAGTTTATTAATGCATATATATTTTAATATACATATCTTAAAATTCATTAATTTTTGTCAATTGTGTTTTGTATTGATCTGTGAGTGCATAATTGATTGTGGTTGATGATCACTTTTATTTCATGTAACTTGAAGACCAATGTGAAATGTTGACAAAATTTTTTTGAAATTTATGATATGTTGTTTAAAATTGACATATACCACTAAACTAAAAAAAGATGAATATTCTTGAATGGATTAGATCAAACCATGAATACAAAAGTGATTGAGGTGATAATTCTTTTAAAGATTACTGAAATTGCGTGAATAATTTCAATATATATATATATATATATATATATATGTATGTATGTATGTATGTATGTCTGCATTGAGATTTGATTAATTCACCCTCATTAGTGCTGAGTATGAGAAAAGAGTAGAATAATTTAAATAATTTGGGCAACATAATGAGGTTAGAAGTGATGATGAACTGAAGTTTAGATGTTCTTGTGTCAACTGTTTGAATGAGAGAAAATTGAAAGCAATCAAAATTAGGGAACACCTTATCTATGATGTTTTCCTTTGAAGTTATATAACATGGACATGTCATGATGAATTAATAAACTTTTCAATAGTGTTCATAACTGAACATGTTGTCGATTCTACAAAGAAGATCCACTAGAAGAAGACAAATTAGAGGATGTGATCTACAATGTTGACGTAAAAGCTTTTGCTCAAGCACATGGGTATGACACAATGTCCACTAGGGAGTTACTCCCTCCACCACCACGCATAGCTCCCTTCACTCTTCATTCTTTTTTTGCCCTTCAGTAATATTTAATTTCCTGTTTTATTTTTTTACCCAACAACCAACTACTTCGTTAATATCTTCACCCATCACTGTATGAATGCACCTCCACAAGAGTCTTCTCAATCTTCTTCTTCTTGTGATTTTTTTTTTTGCTAAAAGTGTAGTGGTGTAGTATGGGGTTATTATGGTGTGGTTGGTTGGAGATAACAAAGCTTCGTTGTGTGCAAGAAGGTGCTCAAGTGAGGAAGTGGCAAAGCTTAGAAGTGGTGTAAGAAGGTGCAATGGTGGGAAAGCTTCGTCTCAGTGGTGGTGGTTGAAGGTTCACAAGTTTGAATGTGTAAGTCTAACACTGTAACAAATGTGGATATGAGTTGTTTCTTCAATGTATGTGAGATCCGTGGACAAATATCCACAACCGTTGCATTTAGTGGCAGTGTGAGTGTCACTGAAATTGAAATGTACGATCCATGCTGAATGGCATTTTATGTCAAATTCTTCCAACCCCACAACGGGATTCAAACACTTTCTCATTCCTTCTAATGTTTCGGGTGCCGGAGCAAAAGTAGAAGTGTCGAAATATCCCTCCGGTGGCTGTGATATTGCTGAACCAAGATATGTCGGAGGCAAACCTGTCGGAGTATAACCTTTCCACTCAGATTCCTCTTATGAAGAAATAGTGGGGAGGTGTTGGGAGAAGATGTGGTGGTGGAGGGAGTGACTCTCTGTCCACTGATACAGAGAGTTTGTTGTATGTCAGTTCAACTAAGTTAACACAATTGTTAGTCGTGTTAAGATTCATGAATTTGAAGATGACCAATGGATGATTCGATAATAGTTTCACATAATTTCTATTGAATGAAATGCTTCCAAATGAAAATAAACTACCCACTCGTAATTACGATGTCAAGAATTTTTTTTCCTGATGGGTATGGAGTATAAAAAAGTACATGCATGTCTTAATGATTTCATATTATACTAGAAAGAATTCGAAGGTTTGAAAAATGTCTTAAATTTGGGTTATCATGATACAAGCCAAAAACAACAATAGTGAAGATAATAATCAGATAGAAAAGGATGACACTAAGTAGTTTGGTACCTTCAAATTATGTGCTAGGTATTTTGTGTTGGTTCAATATATAAGATGAAATATATATATATATATATATATATATATATATATATATATATATATATATATATATATATATATATATATATATATATATATATATATATTTAAAAAAAACACTCACATTAGGCGTCTGTTATAGCCAAAACTAAAGTAGAAAAGGGTATTTGACTTTCGTTCAAGTTATAACTAGAGCTTAATATTCTTTCAGAAAAAAATATTTTAAAAAAACTACATTAAGTTTTCCTTATAACCATAACCAAAACATAAATGTTATTTGGCTTCGGTTCAAGTCATAACCGAAGCCAAATATCATTTAATAAAAAATATTAAAAAAATCACATTAGGCTTCAGTTATTTATATAACTGAAGCATAAACTAGAATCGAGGCTAAATACCCTTAAAATTTAATAATATTTTTAAAGTCATAATCGAGACCAAATCCACGTTTTTCCTTAGTTTTTTTTGTTATTTATTTATTATTTAGTGGTTCAGTTCTTATTAAACTGAAAGAAAATACTAACCTTTATGCTTCAATTCATAATTGAAGCAAAAAATTCACCATTTTTTACCTACCTTAATATGCTTCAATTGTATGACTGAAACTCAATGTCCAAAATAACCACTTTCGTACCCTTTCCATGCATTAGTATATAGGTCAAAAATGATTACAAGATATGTAAATTTACGTATGCTAAAATTACAAAAGTAAATTTATGTATGTTGGTCGAATAATGGATGTAAATTTTTGTTTGTTGGTTGAATAACAAACAAAAAGTGAAGTGATCCAGAAATCCAAAAAAAATAAACATCACTAGCCAACTCAAAACCACTAATTGTGACTTTACACATTGACTTGTCAAAATAGGATTTTAAAATACTCAAAAGTGCAGGATCCATAAAAGATGAAAAAACAAAAGTACCTTCAATGCTTAGGGGGCAAGAGGTCTTCCGTTTATATGTCTCGCCTTCATGAGATTGTGTTACTGATATAGTTAAGGTGGTTCTAAAGTATCAAGATTTGATACTCTGCCTGAAACAACTAAATCACAACAGGTTAAGCAAAATGGGTTTTACCCAACATATTGAAATATCTAAGAATACACATTCTGCGAGCATTTTGAGAAATTAGAAGAACCTTGGAATTGGCTTTGGAGTACATGATTTTTTTGGTCTTGAGAACTATTATGAGGAGCTTCTCTTGAGATTCCGTGTTATTCATGGTTGTGGGACTATGTCAACAACAACATTAATCAAACACACGACATAGTCAGAGGAATGAATAGTAACGAGAAAAAAAGGAAAAGAAAAAAGAATCTAAAACCTGAAAATCTTCTAGTCACCCATGGAAGCCCTAATTTGTAAAAACTTAGCTGATGTTCAGACAAAGCTTCAAGTAGGGAGAATATTGAAGGAGAAATGTGCATTGCAAGTTTTTTTAAAATATTTTATGGTTGACTTGTAAATACCAGATGTAAAAATTGCTTTTTTATGTACCTTATAGGTCCAACGTAAAAAGTCTCTTTTACGTCTAGTCTTTACAGGTCAAACGTAGATATTAACAATTTATTTACAAAAATATCATCGTGCATTTTTTGTGTTTGGTCCCTACATGTCAGACATAAATTCATTGATGTAGATGACAATATTTGTGTTAGTGAGACTTATATTTTTATGTTAAGTGTATTTGCATTATATGATATAGATTAAGTTCGAGTTACATTTTGTATAGGAAGATATGTTAACTAATTTATGATTGCAAGTTTTAAGTACAAATACCCATGATTAACATATATCTCTAGGGATGATAATGGGTATCGGGTCGGGTACGAATAATGCCTATTCGCTATCCAATCCGCAATAGAAAATTTGACTTGTTATACGCTCCGTTGAATATCCATTTAAAAAATATATGTGAATGTTTTAAAACTCATAGGTATCCACGAATACCCGCATATATATAAAGAAGATGATTTATATATTTTTAAAATAAAATCTAAAAAAATTACAAAAAATGAAAAAATAAATTTAATTAAAAATAAATTAATTTTGAATTTTAATTAAATTTAACCTAATAAAATATAAATTAAAATTTAATTTTAGTTAAATCTATCACAATAAAATATAAATTAAATTTTAATTTTAAATTTTTACTTGAAATGGATACCATACCACAAGTAATATAATACTCACACTCAACTTATTTATAGACAAATATTAAATTATTCGTTACGTATTACTCGCATGTATGCGTTTAAAATATTCACGTACTCTCTATTATGTGTGAATATCTATATATACAAATAATTTTGTCATCTGTATCTCTATGCTTCATTAATGATCTAAAATACATAAATTACAAAATGAAGATAAACTAAGAGAAAATTCTTGCAGTCACAAACTTTTGATGTAATTATAACTTGATCCTTGATTTTGTGATTTATTTGTAGATTAGTGTTGACTTAAGTATTAGTCTATATAATATAACAATCTTCATACTTTTCTTTTGTTATTATTACTATCTTGTCCAATTTTAATTATACCCACTTGTAGATGTATTTATGAATGGATTGGGTATGGTTGACTTGTGTGCATACGTTGATTTTAGTACGTTGGAATGAATTTGCTAGAATTTTGTTCAATTCCTTATCTAAATGAATGTATCTTTTTCGTTTTTTTTTAATGTATTCATTTTGTCTTTTTATATGATTATATATTTCATTATGCATCTAATGAAAATAATCTTGGACGGATTTCGTATATATATACTCTATTTGGGGTACTTAATTTATACACATTAGTTTATATATTATTATTATTATTGTAACATCCCAACAATACAGTGTAAAACCATATACGAAAATCATCACATATTAATAATACTACATATAAGTTCTACACAGAACGAGATAAATTTATGGCCGAACGACTTTACATAATAACAGGAGATTTAAAAAGTACGCTAGCTACTATTAGACCGAACGTTTAAATAAATATACTAATATCGTACGATCTTTACAAAAATAAACTAATAACAGACCGAACACTCTCAAGGTCTGGCCTTCACTTCTGTTGCATCTTCCAACACTTCTTCCAGCAGCTCTTCTCCTTCTGCTCACATCCACACGAATGATCATTGCAACAGGACAACGACCGGACGCACAATACAGACAAAAAATGATAAACAGGGTAAGTTTATGTCATTTAATTTATTCAATCACAACATAAAACATTCATAATAAAACCAACAACCATATCATAATTCATACATCCATGCATTCAAATAACGACCATATGACTCTGACTATCCGGACTGTATGAATCCTGTGTAGCTACGACGTTTGTGCACCCGGGTGATGTAGTAACCGGGATACTCTCAACAGCTGCCACCCGAGATTGATCTGTTCCGTCCAAGTTAACTTTATGGACTAGGATCTCCTGTCATTCCCACACGTGACTTACTCCTCTCTACATGAGAACGAGTAATCATGGAATATCAGGATGAACGCCCGCTAAGCTTTGCCCACATTCATACTTTACCAATCAATAACGACTTTCTGAGATATTCCTCCCTGGAATACTCATTCATAATCAATTATTTCATACACATCACATCTCAATTTTCCTCATACTTAATCATCCATACATTCAAAGGAAACAAGATCATACGCTCTTATCATAACCCAAGTACGACTGGAATGATGCTTCTTAGAAATTAACGAGACTGAGCGCTACTCATCTACTTCAATAAACAGACTCCTAAGAGTTCAACCGGACGCCACGAAGCCTAAGCCGAGTACTAAAACTCTAGGTCGAATACCTTTTAAAGACCAACACTAACTTATACTAAGTAATAATATTGATGAGAAACTATGAATTGACGAACAGTATCTAGTTTGAATAAAGACTCTGATTCTAAGCACATTAATACTATATTACAGAAAACAAGACCCAACGCTTGGTTTAAGACCGAACCCTGTAGAAACCAAACACTATTGAACGAGCCCTCGTCCAAGACCAAGTGTTTGTTAGGAACGAGTGCTACTGAGACTGAAAGATTGGTCTAAGACTGATTGCTAATAAAATTTACCGAAAACAAATGAATATATATATATATATATATATATATATATATATATATATATACACCACTTATTTTGAATGAAAAGAACGATAACGTCTACGACCTTGAGTAGTATATGACACGTTAACTAAACTGTTCAGGAAGTCTAAAGGAGAACTACACTTAGACTGAATATTCATCAAATTATATAAGTTTCTCTTACCTCTAAGTGTGACCAAACGTTCACAATTTGAACAGAATGGCTCACTACCAATTTCTTAGAAGACTACGATCACGATTTACGAAACTAACCACATGAAAGACTAGAAAGGCGTTCAGAAATGGGTTAAGGAACTCATGTAACTGGAAACTGAGTTTGCATGTATAGAGAAAAACCACTTGGCTGAGAGAGGTGAACTTACCAGTCCAGAATCCGAAACTGATCGGTTCAAACGAACGCCCTCGACGCTGGGAGCATTCAGACGGTGTCTGAGTGGTGATCGGAAGAAGAAAATATTAAGATTTCTTAAAGAGAAGTAAGGGGTTTTAGAGGAAAGGAGGAGAAAATGAAAGTTTAGAGCTTTGAGAAAGAAGAATGCATGCAGAAGTGGCGTGCATTTTTGAAAACTTTGAATTTTGTTTATATCGTCAAAACCGAACGTCCAATCTGCATCACACACCTATCTTTTACTATATGATTTTCGGATCTCCTACCTTGATATATGTAATCCACTAAAATGAGATTTTGAGTGGATTTTAATCGATCTGACAATTATATAATATAATATGTAATTAAGTTATTTGAAGGGTGATAGGAGTGGCGTTTGCAATGAGCAAGAGATACATATGATTCGCACGTAAAAATTACTTTATCCTTACGTCATTTTGTGTTGCATTAACAAAATATTTTTCCTTCAAATATATATTTGTCATTTATAAATTTGTATCCATATTAGATCCGGATAATGAACATTCTTATAAAATCCTACGGTATGCTAGTTAATTAATCAACGTTCCATAAACTTTCGTCTAAACAAAACATTCCATAAACTTATGTTTTTATGTTTTTTAATGCAATTTTGAATGGTGAATTGAATGTCAATAATGTTGTGCTGAGTCAACGCGGTCCAAACCTATTCAAGTATTTATAATTTTATTGTCTCCCATTGGGTTAGGTTGATGACAACTTGACATAAATATGCTTAATTATGAAAAAATTAAATATGATTAAAAATTAGTAAGTATGAAAAGTTGACTATTAAACTGCTTGAGTTTTCGTTTAAAAGGTTCAATTTTAAAATAGCAAAAGTCAGTAAATACGTTTTGCTCTTAAGTACTACTCTCTTCCTTTTCTTTAATTGTTTATCTCTTAAGATTTTTGAATATGATATAATTTATTTTTAAGTGTACTCTTGATTTAATTAATATTGAGAAATAATAATAATAATAATAATAATAATAATAATAATAATAATAATAATAATAATACATATAAATATACAAAAGAAGTATGAAACCAACTCACTTAAAAGTAGTACCTTACAAAAATAAGTATTGTTTTTCGGACTTAGGTGAAGAAACTTTAAAAAGACTATATTTAAAGAATGAAACAATATTTTCTAGTAATAAAAATGATTATATTAAGTTTTAAAACATTAAATTTGTATACAAGTTTTAATATATTTAATGTGTATTTCAAATATAATGGTTTTATATAATCCTCTCGAATAATCACGAATCCCTTGATACAAATTTATTAAATGTATGGAAACATAATATAAGAATTAATCATGTCATCAGTTTCTATTTAAAACTAACAAATATTGTATTTCCAAGATTAAAAAAGTACAGATTTTAAGAGACAATATATATTTTGAAAGTTCAAAGTGTGATATTATGATATGTCTGAGTTTGAGAAAAAGAATATTTGATTCAACTTAAAATTTATTGATAATAGGACTGAATTTATTGATTTTAAGAAAACACACAAGTTAATAATGGGACTGAATTTGTTTATTTTAACAATAAAATTCTTAAATAGTTTTAAAAACTTTTAAAATATACATTTATCTGCAATTAAAAGTGTTCTTGAAAAAGATTAAGACGTTCCTACCAGACCTTCTGACTTTGCAGTGCTCCCAATTTATACTTGTTTTATGGACTTTTGTCTTAATGAGCTTATGCTAAATAGACTAGACTTAGTCTTAGACTATTTAAGTTGTCTTAATCTAAATATTAATAATATGTGATTATCTTAATGACGTTATTAATTAGAGATGATGTCAATGACCAGAAATAATATCATCTCGATCTTATCCCGAATAAATATAACAAAAATGTATTTAACTTTGTATTTTTATTGAAGTTTTGTACTTATCTTTTTCTTATTTCACCAGAAATTATTAGAAATTGGAGAGTTCTTAAGAGTCAACATTTTCACGCACACATGTATTTTTATTTATTGATTGATTATTGTTTATTGCGTTCAAACTCTTGATTGAGAGTTGTTTTGGAGAGAAAAAGAAGGAAAAATGGAACAAAATCTGCTCAAGGAAGCAAAATACAATGAAGAATACGTTTCAACAATTTGCGAAAGAAACAATGATAATGCAAATGTTCAGAAACAGATAAACATGATGCAACTTGCACACAAAAGGAAACAAAAGATGATGCACTAACTTCAACCAACCTTTTGGATCATAGATTTTCAAGACAAACCCTTATTTCAAAAAGTACAACCTAATCATTTTACATCCTAACAAATTTGAAAGAAACCAAACCCTAAGAGGAAATATCTGAAAATTGGAAAAAAACAAATCACTTTTTCCATTTCAGTTTAATGCTAACAAATTACTCAATCCTTCTATTTGGTGCTTTGGTGCTCACAATCACAATATATTTAGCATCTCCTAAAATTATTAATTAAAATATTATTTTTTAAAATATTTTTCAAGTCACCTTCTCTAACCAACCATTGAAAGAACAATTATTTCATCACCCATTTATGAACAAGTTAGATTTCTTTCAAAAATTGTCTCTATCATGCCTATTATGAAGGTGTTCAAACATATCTACAATGATGATAAAATAATCATATGCAGTGATGAAGAAAGTGATGTAATTGAAAGAAACCTGTTAGGATCAATATCTATGAAACAAAGTGGAGCCAATCTCCCTCTGCACATAATATTTCTTAAAACACCATAAAATTCATTGTATGAACACAATTTAAAGTATCTAACATCAATGAGTTGATCAGTCTCCACGTTAACAGGGAGAGGCAGAGCATCATGGTTGTCCACAAATTGGACAAATGGAATACCGACAAACAAATTAAAAAATATATTATTAAAGCGAGATTTCTGATGTTCTTTTTTTTAGTTAATGAACTGTAACAGCGTTGAGTTAAGATAATGATTAAGAATAATGGCACCGTTGATTTAACGACAATAATTTATGAAAGTTAGCAGATGTCAAAATACGAAGAGGGAGAGAGCCATTTTTCAATTCCACGTCATAATTAGTGAGGCACGAGTGTCTGAAAGAGGCAAATGTTGTGCAGACCAGCTATAAGAGTTCACAAATTTTCAGGTTTCTATTTTCATAAAAATTTTAATCCCCAATAAGGTAATTTTCCCTCTTATAAATAATATTCAATGAAATTTTTATCTGACTCTGAGACCATCTTCCTCACTTCCGGATCAGCGGAAAAATAAACCATTTCTTTTTTACGGTTTGAATATTGCGATCCCGGATTTCTTCCCAGTGTCGGATTTCGGAAAACCCTACAGGGCCAATCAGAAACCCTAGATTCGTCCTCATTTCTGGAGAATTTTTCAGTGTAACATGAACATATTTCAGGAGGCGCGAGTTTCATTCGGTTCTGTTCTTTGTGTTATTTCGGGATCTTGAATAACCACAAAGGGAATCAACTTTGTTTTATTGCTATTGTTATTGTTTATTTGTTTTTTATTCCCATTGTTGAGTTGGAAGTGAGAGTGGGATTGATGAGAGTGCATTGGGAATTGGTGGCGTTGGATTTTGTTGCGTGGATGAATGCGTGATCTGGGTGGAGAGAAAGAGAAGGGCGGGGAATGAGTGGGGCATAAATGTCTGCTCCATTGGGTATTGGAATTCGTTCTGGAAGTTATGGGTCTTTGGATAAACAGGTACAGAACGGCTCTGCACGAAAGGCAACAAAGATGCTCAAGGAGAAGGAGAAGGAGAGGTTGTTCCTTTGGATCTGCAAGTTCGCTGGTCGCAAGAAAGTCGGAATGCTCTTCCTCTGTCTCATCTCTGCTGCAGTTTTCATCTGGGTTTTGTATGTTGGAAAAGGTTCTCTCACTCTCTCCTTTTTCCTTTCGTTTCTTTATTTATTTATAGTTGCTGTATTAAATTGTAATTATGTGATTGCATTAAGTGTTTATTACAATTTAAGCACCTAGTTCTTGGGTCTAGTGGAAGGTAATAGTTTCCACAACAATGCAACAAAGTTTAGTTCGACTACCTGCTGAGAAAGATGTGCGCATTTATTATCTGATATTATCTTGAACAGAATTGCCTGGGCGGATACCTTGTGGGGAGTGGGATTTCAATTTTATCGTTCATGTTTTGTGTGGTGATATGCCATTTTTATCTAGTTCTTTTGTTTGGCTCAACTGGGTTTACTAGAATATGCCGTGAGTTTTGATTTTCGTATGTCGTTTTTATTTAGAACACAGTATGATGCTTGTCGTGTGGCTTGCTTTCAGGTGAAGATTCTCAGGAAGGAAACACAGTGCCAAGCATTAGTGATAATGAAAGCATGTCTGCAAGTGATTCTAAATCTGAGATCTCTAGGAAAAATGCAATGGACTTAACTACAAAATTGAGCTCTCCACCCCCTGGCTATTTTTTGGGCTACAATCTTCCTCCAGGGCATCCTTGTAATAGCTTTACACTTCCTCCCCCGCCTGCTGATAAAAAGCGTACTGGGCCACGTCGTAAGTTCCTGTAATTTGCTGCCTAAAATATTTTGCACACTATTTGACACTTAATAATTTAATAGTTCTTCCCAGCATCCTCGTATAGATAATTTAGTTCTTCGAAAAATTTGTGATTCATGTCTGTATGGAGGGCCTGGGATATGTTATAGGCTGCTAACATGTATGGTATTTCTCCTGAATATCCGAACTTGTTTATGTTTTAGCGTGCCCGGTGTGTTACCTTCCTGTGGAAGAAGCCATTGGACTGGTGCCAAAATTGCCCTCACCTTCACCGGTCCTTAGGAATTTAACATATGTCTATGAGGAAAATTTAAGTAGAGATCGAGAGTTTGGTGGTTCAGAATTTGGTGGATATCCTACTTTGAAGCAGAGAAATGATTCTTTTGATATACGAGAGTCTATGAGTGTGCACTGTGGGTATGTTTTACTTTTGTTGAATTTTTCCCTTATAAGTTACATCTATACCAAGGAATGTTCTTTCGTGGTTATAGTTTTCTGTGCTAGTAATAAAGCATTATTGTTCCTTTTAACTGACATGAATCCGTTTTCTATCTTCAATGATGAATGCTCAGATTTTTAAGAGGAATAAAACCTGGCCGCAAAACAGGATTTGACATGGATGAAGCTGACCTTTTTGAAATGGAGCAGTGTAATGGAGTGGTTGTTGCGTCCGCCATATTTGGTCTGTACTAAGTGATTTCTGAATTTATTAATTTGTTTATTAGCTTGTAATTGATTTTAAGTCAAATTTATTGTTCAGGAAACTTTGACGAGATAAACGAGCCAAAAAACATAAGTGACTATTCAAGGAAGACTGTGTGCTTCCTTATGTTCGTAGATGAAGAAACAGAAAAATATCTGAGCAGTTCTGGCAAGCTGGGAAGCAGCAAGAAGATAGGTTTATGGAGAATTATTGTTGCTCGGAATCTTCCTTATGCAGATGCAAGACGGACAGGAAAGGTCAGAATTACATTTGACCGATACCATCATGACTGAAATAGAAATTAGCACATGGATTGTTAGCCATCATTGTTACTGATATTTTTCAAATAGCTGTGTGGTTCAGTATGATCTGGTCATTGCTGTGGGAAAGTAATATTGTTTGGATGTGGCTTCACCTCTGGTTAATCTACCTTCTGAGGCTTAATACTGCCATACTTATTTGCATACACACAAAGGGGAGGGTAAAGTGCTTAGATCATTAGACCTCCTAGTACAGGCTAGATCCTGTGTATGAATTGAATAAAATCAAAATTTTGCGTAGGCATTTATGTTTCTCGTTCCTAAAGTAATACTTTCATTACCCTGTAATTTTTATTACCTTTTCCACAGATTCCAAAGCTTCTGTTGCATAGAATGGTTCCAAATGCTCGCTACTCTATATGGCTTGATGGGAAGCTTGAGCTTGTTGTGGATCCATATCAAATTCTTGAAAGGTATATTCTGGGGAATCTCTTTGATAATGTATATAATATATAATATACCACTATGCCTATTCATTCTATATGTGAAAGTGATAAGTATTCTCATTTCAGTCCTATGATTAGTTTTCTAAATAATTTAGCATGTAGGTTTCTGTTCTGTTTAATTCTGTTTAAGATATGCACCCCTCTTATTTTAATGCTCATAACCCACTGTGAGACTAGGTAATATGAGTTTGATCAGTATGCACAGTTTTCGTGTGGTCATAATTGCTCTGTAAGTCCAAATACAGACATTCTCCATGATCCATTATGGTTTGTCCTCCAAGATGTAAGGTGCAACTCACATATATCTCCTTATTATGTGCTTATTGCTCCATAAATACTTTTTTGGATTTTATAGCTTAACATGAAAATCCTAGAAGTCTAAGTAGGGAATTTCTTTCCTGCCCAAGTTGACATCTTAATCTATCTAGACAGAAAGTCCCTTCAGATTGTCCATGGATGACGTCGTCAGTGTAGTTACGAGTTTTCAAAGAAAGCAAATGAATGGTCTTACTGTAGAGCTTTCTACCTTGAAATGGTTGCCAATACTCAAGCTGTGGATTTTCTACTATTGTATATTGCTAACCAATAATATAATATAATAGTATTTTCAGAGCATAGCAGTGGAAACTGAGGCTAACTTAATCATCAACTAGATTAAACTCTATTCTAGTCGCACTTTCAGTTAATCCCCTACGGACTGTTTGCGTAACTATCAATACCCTTACAACACAAGCCCTACATAATATATTCATTGCAGTTGGGACTCAACATTTCAGCATCATTGGCCCATACACACCCGATGCACCAATCCAATGTGCCCTTTCTTTTTATTGGAAAGCAGTTCGGAACCAAAAAATGGAGAATACAAAGTCCTTTAAGAATAACATAAATAGAAAAAAAAAACAGAAGTTTGATACTACACATGAGCCATTTTCCTTCTTCACGAACTCCTCATGTAGTCTGCACAACATACCTGCTAATAGATCCATGATTTTTCAGTGCAAAAGTTGTTTGTTTTGGGGCAACAGAGGTACGGTAACTTGTACTAAATCCCATGATTACTGGCTAGAAAATCAATACATGTTTTCTGTAGATAAGATAGGATCAGAAGGCTTGATCTCTGCCTCTGCATTGTATAAATTAGGATAATTATTGTCATGTGGCATAGATATTTCTTCAATTGATATTTCTGACATTAGTGCTCATAAGATAGCTGGTATGGAAAACATCCTTGAAATTGAATTTGTCTCTGTGGTATACGAGGAAGGGGATATCTACTCTGGATTCAACTTAGAGTAAATTGTGTTGTGAACATAATGAACTAAAATGCCATGGTGGATATACCATTCTTTGAGATCTTCAAAAAGAAGTTCAGTTTAGAGGAGCCTTGTACATCAATATTTATCTTTGAAGCTTTTCTTCTAGGACATATTTTATTGGCTTGCAACACTAATATTTCTCGTATGTAAGTACTGGAATCTTGTCAAATGCAAATTTCAGCTTACAGGAATTCTCATTCACAGATTAATAATTGAACTGTTAACAGCCTCTGTGAATTTCTTTTTGTTCATTTTACGGCACATTATTGTTGGTTTTCCAGTCGGTTTTGTTTAATCGTTTTCTTACCTCAACTTCATACTCGATTTTAGATTCCATTGAGTTGCTAACCGAGGTGTTATAATATGTTTCTGGATGAACAAAATACTGATATATGCAGTATTTGTTTTATGAAAATCAAGCTTGAGTTTTTACTGGATTTATATGTACGTTAATGTGGAGTGTTGTTGACCAAAATGCAATTAATTTGGGGTCATATTTCATGCTTGTGTTCTTTCTGACTTTTTACGACCTATATTTTCCTTTCCCATCATACGTGTTTTGACACCTAAACTACCCTTCACCCTTGTTTAGGTTTTTGTGGAGAAATAATGCTACTTTTGCAATATCAAAGCATTATAGACGTTTTGATGTATTCGTTGAGGCTGAGGCAAATAAAGCTGCTGGAAAATATGAAAATGCCTCCATTGACTTTCAGATAGAGTTTTACAAGAGAGAGGGATTGACCCCGTATACAGAGGCCAAGCTTCCTCTTATAAGTGGTAGGTTAAACTGGCTTTCCTATATTTATCTGGAATGAGATGCACTTCATTTTTTTTCTTATAAACTTTTTTCAAACTCCAAACATCATGTCTGAGTTGCAGATGTTCCCGAAGGATGTGTGATAGTACGAGAACATGTTCCTATAAGCAACCTCTTTACTTGTCTTTGGTTCAATGAAGTTGACCGATTTACTTCAAGAGACCAGCTTAGTTTCTCAACAGTAAGGGACAAAATTTTGTCGAGGGTAGATTTTCATTTTCACATGTTTTTGGATTGTGAACGACGCAACTTTGTAGTTCAGGTAATTTTTATATCTTGCTAAGATTTCACTATCTTTCTATTGCATTGATTTCCAGAAGGTACATACTGATTCTGATCAGACAAACATTTAGTAATGCAATAAAGATGAACACATGCATGTGCATGATTCTGAACAGTTAAAATATTTAGTGAATGCAATTAATATATGCACATGCTTGTGCTCAACCTTTAGAAAGCAAATTCATCAAACTCCTTTTATTTCTGTTTCATTGTTTTTCTTTGTTTCTTTTAATGTTTTCACATCTAGATAGGAAAAGAAGTACTTGACTCATTTATTACATTACATGGGGTGGATCTGATCTATTCCATCATTAATTTTTGTAATAGTAACGTTTGTTTTACTTCAAAATATTTAGTTGTGTTATGAAAGTGTATCCAACCACCCTTTTGCAGAAATACCACAGAGATCTATTGCTGCGCCTGGCTCCACCAGATACCTTTGGTCACAGTTCACCTCCTCCACCATCTCCTCCTCCATTGCATGTGCTTGAAACATCACCTGAGAAGGGTGCAAACTCATCCATTAAACGAGGCCCTGGAAGGCGTGGAAAAGATCGAAAAGCTGGTCAGCGGCGCCACCGCAAAGTTGCAGCCGGAAGTAGAGAGATGGAACCGAGTTAACAGTTTTGTCTGGGTGATTAGATCATCATCATTATTATTTTATTTTTAAATTCCACTTTCAAAATGTCATTCGTTGCAGTAGTGGAGGAAAAAAGGTGCCAGATGAGTGTTGTATTGTTTCCACATAGATGCTCTCATTCTTTTTACTATCCGCAATTGTCCATTTTTGTTAATTTTTTACTGTATATATAGTAAAATTTTCAATAATTATACTATGGGTTGCCACTGAATTCCTCATGTGGTAACATCCTTTGCTATTCTCGTATCACTGAAAAATGTGCTTCCTCTTTGTCATGCTAGAAGGAAATATCAAGACTTGTTGGAAAGATATACAAGATATCTTTTGCATTACATATATTTTTAATGGAAAAGAAAAGAAAATCCAAAAACCTGGAGACTAAATGTTAGATTTTTTGGTGTTAAGAAACCTAAATACTATCTCCGAATTTTATTGAATGAAAATACACTTAAAGCAATCAATAGCACTTCAGGGAAAACATTTTCTTACACAGGACAAATTCATTCTATTTTTGTAATAAAACACTCAACAACCACCAAAATACACATCCACCTCCTTAAAAGACATAAACAAAACATAACTAACAAAGGAATTGTCAGTGGTCAAAGAAAAATTACCCCTACATGTTATGAAACTCCTTCTAACTCTCCCAACAACCACTTATTAATTGTCCTGTTTATTTTTTCCGAAGTAAACCTTTCTAGATTTATCAATACTGTCACGGGTTTGAACAACCTTGTCCTCAAGGTTGAAATCGAGAAATTGGTCTCTAATTAGTGCTTCTTCCTCCCAAGTTACACTATCAGAACCCCCTTCTTTTCATTCAATAAGTACCTGCTGAACATTGAGGTTTTGCAAAGAGTGTAATATGCTATCTAAAACCTTGAGAAGGATACAACTTGACTCTTTGTATTGCAGCTCAACTGACAATTCCTGCTTTGTTGGCAAATGGTGATTCGCCATTGTGCGCCTAAGCTAGAAAACATGAAAAATTGGATGTATCCTTGTAGATTTTGGCAATTGTAAACGACAAGCGACCTAACCAACCTACTTTAGGAAGGGAAAAGGCCATAATACCTGGGTGCAAGCGTAGGATGTAATTTGTCCGGCATAAACATATTATTACAAATAAGGTGCATTGATATTTTTAAACAAATGATTTTGATGATGCTGCAAGAGAAGAATTCGAAGAATGAAGTTGCAATTTATTTGAAAGCACTTTTTTAGACTGAAAATGTATTAGGAATAACTTTGAACATGTAAACACCTAGAAATTTCCTGTCTTTACGATATTTGCGCGTATAATCAATTATTTGATGTAATAATCGATTACCATGAGCCTTTTTGAAAAATCATTGCTCTCGCAGATAATCGATTATCCTGGTCTGTATAAGAATTGCCCAAGTATCGCAGATAACCGATTATTCCTCAAGATAATTGATTATCACTTTTTTAAAAACCCTGTAACAGACTTGAGTAATCGACTATTACTTACAATAATCGATTATTACTGGCAGTTGTATTGTGTCTTTTTAAATTCAGACCTGTGGGCTATATATAGTTGTCTAAAACCCTTAGAGGGTTTATCTAAGTCATTTGAGAACACTGTGTGATCTGAGGAAGTTCTCAAGTGTTAGTTCATTGCTCTTGTCAAGTCTTGTGAATAGGAGAAGCTCGCGCTTTGTGTGTCAAAGGTCGGAGCAGTTCTCTTCAATTTGGCATAGTTGTTTTCTTCCGGTTCGTTGGTGGAAGGAAGATTTTCTGTTGCACTATTTCGGTTCGTCTGTGGAAGGAAATTGTTCGTTGTTTGCTTCCGGTTCATTTGTCGAAGGAAGTTTCCTTCCGTTCGTTTGTCGAAGGAAGGTTTTATCATTCTTATTTCATTCACTATATTGTAATATGTAAAACTGCTTTTAGTGAAAAAGTTAATCACTATTCATAGTGATTAACGATTGAATGTAAAATCTTTTGATTCGAATCAGGATAAAAATCATTTGTGCGATTTTTCTACTCCCTACACTCTTTACATTTTTTGCACATCAACTATTTGATAAAACGTTTAAGAGAAAATTAAAGGAACCATTTTTTAAATTGACCGAACAAGCTCTTTGCTTTTAACAATCCGTATCGTACTCTGAGTTTCATTATTTTTGTTGCGCAATATCAGTACCGATCGTTCCAACACATCTGTCTATGAGGTCTAATCTTCAAAAATACCCAATCTCCCACCTGAATTGTGGTTGGTCGCCTTTTCTTATTAGCAAATTTCACCGTCTGATCTTGGGCTCGTACAAGGTGAAATTTCAGTTGCTTAAGTGCCTCATCCCTGTCCTTAAGGTCTTGCACTACTGTTTCAATTGACGTTTCACCTAGAACAAAGCGAGATATGGTAGGAGATGAACAACCATAGACTAAAATATAATTCTTAGGTTAGGAAAAAATCACTTTATAACCTTATCAATGTATATCCCAACTTGTGAAATTTTACTATTCTTAAACTAAGCTAGAAAGTTCTTACTATTTACCAAATTGAAGATATAATGGAAACAACAAATCCATATTTTTTATTGGCTCTTGTAAACAATTTTTTAAATATAATCACTTTAATTCTTAAGAAAACCTCAAGATAACCTTTCCATTAAAATGTCATTTATCTTAACAACAATACACCTTATCCCAAGCTTACCCTAATGAACATATATACTCATATGGAACTCCAAGCAGAATTTGTTCTTTTAAATTGAGTTATATAACCTTACAAATAAAATTTCGAGACTTCTAAAAACTTGATTTGTGTTTTAAGAAATTGTTGTATTTGAAAAATATGAAAAAACATGTTTTGCACCGCATATTTGATAAGAAGAAATTTTTCATGTATAATAGAAGAGATCCTTTCCATTTGACAAGCTTAACTTTGATATTATCCTTAATGGACATCAAGTAAGCTTTCCTTAGCTTATTTATTAACAAAGGAACAACTTAATAGGTAAAAGTTAGAAGGTACACATCCTTCTCAAAAATCAAGTATACTTCAAAATCTTGTCTCTAATGAATATTTTTATTAAAATAAAATTTTAACTTTAAAAAACTGAGTAAAAGAGGTAGAGCCTTTGTTGAAAATCAAGGATTCTCTTGATTCTATCAATCTTGTTTCTATAAAAAAAATTTAGTATAAACTTTGGTTTCTCACTATTCATCAACCAGCCATAAGTTAACTCATTCATGTAAAAGAATATTGACATTCACTAGATTCCTCATAGCATTTCTAAAAAAAATCATATTGTCATCAACATGAAATGTGCGTGAGAAAAATTAAATAATTTAGATCTTACACTCATCATTAGAAATTTTTTAAATAGTCATACTCAATATCTCTTTCTTTTAACTTGGAATAGAAGAAGGGAGAATAGGAATTTTTCTTACCTTGCTCCTTTTAAACAAGAAAGAAACCATAAAGCCCACCATTTATTAAAACAAATAATTTAGAATATTTAAGAATAATAGAAATTCTATTTCATAAAGTATGATTAAAGTAAAGAACTCTTCCACTAGTGCAATAATACTTTTCTATGTCGGTTATGAAACCAACATAGAATTTTTATTTTTTATGTTAATTCTAAAACAACTGATATAAAAATTTTCTATGTCTCTTTTTCATTCTATCATCACATAAGATCCTATCACATTTCTTTCTGAAATTCTCCTTGAAACCTTAATTCCACCATTGCGCATTACCTTCAAACGATCAACAATGGCGTAAGGTCTCAAACCTTTCATAAACTCCTTCTTACTCCCCAAAACCTTAAAGCTCAAGACCAAGCAACACGAGGTCTTCATCAACATCGCCACAACACCTTTTCAACATCCTCTATCATGATCTACGAGTTCAACCCGTACTTCAACTATCGCACCTGGCTCTTCCTCACGTGCAATGGCTTCGCTGAGTTTTAGAACTGGTTCGAGTCCTCATACTCGCTTGGTTGGATCACAAGTGGCATGCTTTACCCTGACCTCATGTTCATCGTTGTTGACATGCACTCCATACTCTACTTCCTCTACCTCTTCGTTCACATCCATGAGGTCAACATTCTCATCGCCCCTTTCTTCGCCTCCAATACCACTCTCGTCACTACTTCTTCGCCAAGGAGGTCTAGGACTCCAACATTAGCATAGAAAACACATTAAATACATTATTTCACCTGTATTAATCTTAATATGAATGAAGAAAACCCTAAATGAGAGGAAAACACCCACTTACCATACGAGAGAGTTACGAGAGTGAGAGCAGGAGCGCCATGAGAGCGACAACTACTAGAGTGAGGAGGAGACGACAACCACCAAAGCAAGGAGGAGACGACGGTAGATAGGGTGCATTAAGGAGGAAAGCTGGAAGTCTGGTGTAGAGAGGAGGAAAGTGTGATTGAAATGCGAGAATATTAGGGAGAAGAAGGAAATTAAACATATTATGTTGATTATAATGAATATCTGACATAGTATCTTTATTTTAAATTTACCGTCGGTATAATTGGTATAAAAAGTCTCATCATAGTTATAATTCTACCACTGTTTCACTTATTATGGCAAGTGGATTATAAATGTCATAATAAGTTGTCATAAAATTCAATTTTTACACTAGTGTTAATAAAATATAAAAGCATACTAAGTATGATTGCATTGAGTCAATAATTTAACACGTGAAAAACATGTGAGTATTCACAACTTTATGCATTAACTTCTATGTAATTCTCTGGTTTAAATCAATTTGTCGAAGTTAGGATGAGGATGAGAAAGTTGGACAGTTCATCGTCCATAGATTGTATTGTGACTTTGTGTTGAATTCTTTGATGGTGACTTACCCTGGAAAATTCCAATTGTTGTCATCTGCATTGAAGATTTTTTTTCCTAGGAAATCAGAGAAGGTATGAGTAAGGCAATGCCTTTTTGGTAGTTGGAGAAATGAGTCTTGAGAATGCACTCTACAGTGATGGGTAACCAGTGATTACTTAGCGACCAATGAAACTTTGATAAAATCATATAACCACTAGATAAGACAGACCAATGCGTGAGTATTCAATTAACCACATTTGTCTAATTAATAATATTTCATGAATAAATAAATTAATTAATTAATGAAAACAATTAATTAATTTTAGGTAAAGAAATTAATTGTATTTATTGAATAATAACTATGTATAAATAGATTAACTAAGAATAATAGAGAATCACATTGTTTTTTGTGCATTTTTAAAATCCAATTTCCCAACTTTCGAAAGGTACAAAGAAGTGATAAGGTGCATTATTTGCACTAACAACATAGAAGATGTCATACAATGCACGATTTGAATGCACATCTAAATTTAACACGTCGTTTCATTGCACAACTTTAAAGTATTTATAAATTCAAAAGAAGTTGTTATCTGAATGGCACAACAAAAAAAGCAAGGTCATCTCCTGTCATAATTTCACGCATTTATGAATATAATTTATGATTAATTATTCAAATGATCCCCACTTTGGTGGAATGTGTTGGAGCTGACAATAAAAGAATAAAGATCACGAATAAAGGAGTTCTTGAGGCGTGTAAACTATTGTCTTTAAAGACTTATCCGCGGTGTATTGCACAATACCTCTAGGATATAACATGAACTTCTCAAAAATTTATAAGGATCTTAGAACTAGTAAGGATTTCTAAAAAGAGTATAAAATAAACCAAAATTTTCTTAGAAGGAAAAATGGAAGAGAGAATGAGAAAATGAAAGAATGAGAGAAATGGTTTGATGTGTAGAAAAATTGACCGAAATGCTCTATTTATAGAGCTAAAATCAAAAGGGTAACGACCCATTGGTGCCATGACTTGCGAGATACACCTTGCATCACGGTGTTCGATAAAAATTATTCAAGCCAACTTCCCAAGGCTTACGGTGAAAGATCACAACCTTAAAAAAAATAACGTTCATCTGCAAAAGGAAAACCCAAAATCAACATTCATAATGTTACATATTCAAGACATATGCATCTTCAATCGAAAATCAAGTCCACCTTGTTATTAATGGACGCTTTATTTTTGACTTTTACTTGCGCAAAATCCCTTCTCGTCATCTTCTCAAACATAAAACAAACTCTTATTCCAATTTTGTTATTTTTCTTATCAGCCTTAATTTCCACATTATAGGATTATTATTTGCCATGTATGCATAAATTGTGATTAAACCATTCCTAATTAGTTCGTCGTTAATGATTTTAATGATATAAAAAATTTGACTTAATTGATGCTTATTAACAAATTTAAGATGAAATTCACAATCAAAAACTAAGTTGACACGTTTCCATCAAAGTAGAGACCATCACACTAGTTAAATCTATAATTTACTAAATCAAAATTGTGTTCAATGAGTATAACTTTCTTTATTAATGGTTTACAACACAAGTCATTTGTGAATTGTACTAATGCATTTTTCTTTCAAATTGAAACCAAAGTCATCAATTAGATACTTGTGAAATTTTTTGCCCTGAGCACAACTTATCCAAAAGTAGTATTTTCTTTTTTATTTACTCATTCTTGTAATTTTAATGCAATATTACACTTAAAACTCATATCCTTTATATACCTTTATGTATAAATATAGATAATAAAATAAAATTAGAATTTTTAAGTGATAATAATAAAATTATAATGTATTATTTAAATGAACTTAATTTATAATATTTTTTAATAATTTTTTAAAATTTATTATACTAATTACATTATTTAGAAACTTTTCTCTTATTTTTTTATATTTTTTACATTTTTCCATTGATCCAAACAATTCACTCTCACCACCTTTGAGATCCACTTATTTTTCACTTTCTACAACCTATCTATTCCAAACACAAGCTTAATTTTGCATCTCCAACATGTGTGTATAAGCTTCTCTATGCAACATAAAAAAAAAAAACACCCAATGACAACATGAGCACAATCTCAATCCAAACATCATTGCAAAAGAAAAAATCTCCTTTTTCAACCTTACTTGAAAAACATGGTAAAACATGTTCAGCACATATTTCACATCTTATTGACAGAGTGTGTAGTGATAGTTAAGCGATGATAACGGTGGTGAGAAGTGGAATGTTGAGGTTCTTCTCACCTTCTCTCTCTCATACTCTCTCTTTCTCTTCTTCTTCCCTCTCCATTCGCAATCCTCCAAAACCCTCTATTCGAAACCCTCTTTCTCGTTCAATTTCAACCCACGCTTCCTTCGAAACGCAGCTATTCATTCCTCCTGGCATTCAACCCGATGAGGTTGACGACTCCGCCGTCCTACCGGGCTCCAACATCGCCGTCGGACCCTACGCCGGCGACTCTCGGATCAAGGACGTGGAGTTCGTCAAGAGCAGCAGTCGCGCCAAGGATTGCCCCAGAGATGACCGACCCGAATTCGCCGTTCTCGGTCGATCCAACGTCGGCAAGTCCTCTCTCATCAATTCCCTCGTTCGCAAGAGAGAAATTGCACTCACTTCTAAGAAACCAGGTTAAGGTTCTACTATCTCTTTTTCCCCTTTTTAAAATGAAATCTTGTTCTGCTTCGAGTTTTTGTGTAATAACGTATGGTTGATGCTTGCAGGGAAGACGCAGCTCATTAATCACTTCTTGGTGAACAAAAGCTGGTACCTTGTCGACTTGCCTGGTTATGGGTCAGTCGATGCGTTCTGTTTCCTCTTTATATGCTTTTTTTGATGAACTGTGATGCTCTTACTGCGTGTGTTTTGATCGTTTTGCAAACTTGGTTTTGGCTTTTGAAACTTTTATCCAATAATAATTAGAATTATAGTAATTTGTAGTCCTTTGAGATTATGACACACTAATTAAGAAATTCTCATTTAATTCAAATTTAGCCAAAAATACCATAAACTTTTTAACTACTGCCTTTTTCATTCTAAGTCATCTGATCATGGATAAGAATATTTGACTTCAAGAAGAACTCAGAAGAAGGTTGACTAAACGTGGAGAATGAGGAGGAATACTTCATGTTTTTCAAGAGAAAAGAAAATAATTTTTCATGTAATAGATCTTTGTTGTGCTTGGCTGTTCTTTTTGTAGTTTAGTCTTTAGATTTGTTTGGACCACTCTTTCCACACACAGAGACCTTTCCTTCTACATAAGGAGAGCTTGGGCCATATTGTACATAACTTTTGCTCATAGTAAAATCTAGAATGATTTGTGAATAGTGCGATTTTTCTTCTTTCTAGGTGAGTTCTTATCTTGAGTGGAGACTCAAGAGATGACCCTTCTTCCTTTGTATGGCGAATCATGACTTGTGACCTAACTCACAAGATAAGAAACCTTAAGAGAGAAAATTGTCTACTCCTTTGCACTTTGATTAACTACCAATGTGTCACACATGAGATAAGCTAAAGAGTACCACTCAAGGATAAGCAATGGAGATGGAAGATCATCCACTTGAAGTATTACATACTCAAGATAAGAATTCTTCAAGAAAGAAGAAGAATCACACGCTTCTCAAAATTTTCTAATTCTCATTCAATTAAATACTCAAGATAAGAACTCTTCGAAAAGAAGAAGAACCACACTCTTATCGAAAGTTTATAATTCTAATTCAATCAAAGTTATGGAAATGAGTACATGAGCTCTATATATATGGAGAGTGTGGTGGAAAGGGGTTAGGAAAACACTTTCTTTCCTTAGTCCTATGTCCAAACAAAACCTAGAATAGACTGAGACTAGGGATAGCTAATTTATTCTTTCTATGCTAAAACAAAAAGAAATGCACATTTATATGTATTTTTAGGATCACATTAGATTCGAAGTTCATTGTTGGAGGAAGTAGAAAGCTTCTATTGTTAGGATTCTTATTTTAAGAGCTAGGTCTCATGTGCCAAATCACCATACTTGCTTATCTCATGAGTGACAGTAAGTTCTTTCTAATTCCTAGCCCTTTCTTGAGTAATAATATTGGTTAGTGGTTCGTCTCAATACTGGTAACTAATCATATGAAATGCTGTTTTTTATGCAGCTTTGCTAAAGCATCTGAAACTGCTAAAACGGATTGGTCCTCATTCACAAAAGGGTACTTTTTGAACAGAAATACTCTGGTGGCTGTTTTGCTTCTTATTGATGCCAGTGTTCCGCCTCAAAAGATTGATTTGGACTGTGCAAATTGGCTTGGACGCAATAATGTATGGTGCTTCCACTTTTTATTTTTTTGGCTGCAGTTTGATGCCTCTTGTATATTCAGTCCCTAAAATAATGTTGTCAAGGTACTGAAACAAGTCTAAATCCCATTGAAAACTTTTGTGGATTGCAGATACCAATCACTTTTGTGTTCACGAAATGTGACAAAATGAAAGTGGCAAAAGGGAAACGGCCTGATGAGAACATAAGGGATTTTCAAGAGTTAATCAAACAAAACTATAAGCAACATCCCCCATGGATTATGACCAGCAGTGTCACTGGACTGGGTAGAGATGAGCTCCTCTTGCATATGTCTCAGCTGAGAAACTACTGGGATCAGTAGTAGGAAAGCTCAAAATTAAGAAGTGACTTTCTGCAAGAAAACAGGCCTTCAGAAGCAAAATTGAAACTGCCAAAGATGCAACTATAAAGAAGAATTATATGAGAAAGCAGTGGGTTGGGTTGTTTCTAATAATATTTCAGTTGGATCTTTATTCGTCTTGAACTGCAACCAGATATATAACTTGCATCCGAATCAACCATATATGGACGCTGAGTATTTGGGTTAATGGGGTCAGGCTTTGTGCAAAAGGGGGACCGTTTATAACAGCACAGGAAATGTTGTATGCTTTCAACTGCTATATGGTTGTAGTTGCCTGAATACATGTTTTGGCATACTATTGGTTTTGCTTTTATTCAACATTTTTAGAAGCAAATATGCACCTTTTGGAACATGTAAACATTATGGAAGCTTTGATTATATTGAGGCTAAGATAGATAGTGCTACTGCAAGTGTCATTTCCTCTATTGTCTTTCAATTTAAGTTTTATATAAGACTGCATGTTCGCGTGCTGGTATAGATAGATAGCAGGAACTGAATAAATTTCTTACCACATGAATATATTTATAGGGAGGCCTTTTTTTCTAATACCTTTGCAAATATTTCAAATGTCTTTCTATGACTTATTCCAGTCATATCCATAAGTTTGTACTTTATAGAAAGGAATTCTTAATTATACTCAGTAGACATGACATACAGTATTTGAAGCCAGCATTACATCCTTTTGTATTTTATATATATTTGTGCTTTTAGGGGACTGAATCTGGAATCCAATTTTAATTCAGCTAAGGTGAAGAATAATATAACGTTGATTCAGTTGCAGCTTTGTCCACATATTGAACCATTAGGCTGTAACACTATTTGGCACCCCTCGTCCTGTTGCTCCACATCCAGAGCTTGGTACAAGCAGTTCAAATGGTAAAGCGTCAACGCCACATCTGTTTCTATGTTTTGGATCGGCGTTTCTTCTCTTGATCTCAATCTCAATACTTTTCATCTCCATTGAAAATTGATTGAATGCATCAATGATCTCAGGTTCTCCCAACCAAGAGGACAAATCGTTTCTCTCTCCTATATATTCTTCGTCTGGTGAGTGTGCAGAACCAATGTCGATCACGGCCATGAACCTTGATGCCTGAAATAAACTTGGCAGTGATGATAAGAAGTATCTCTGCGGATCCATGACAAAATTTGAGTACTCGGGATCCTCTTCCTTGGGAATTAGTTTTCGCATTAATGGTGGACGGATTGGAACATATCCACCATGGGGATATTGACCGAAGTTCAAGACAGCATGTTGTGCTGTTACAAGCCAAATAACAGTTGTAAGTACGGAGATGAGATCCTCAGGGTTGGCAAGTTTGGGCCACCAACTAGCACTTTTATGATCAGGGTGTCGCGTACCAAGATTGGAGTTCATTGTCAGAAGAAACGGCATTACAGTTTTTATAGTAATAGTTCACGTAAGTCCGGACCAAATTCTTTATGCTGGACCATATTAGAAGTCCATCAGCTGCATAAGGGTAGTCTTCAATTAGTACTCTAATGCCGTGAGGTTGGGTTGCATCTGGAACTGCTAAACCTCTGTATAAGAAAAAAATCTATTAGATATCTTCATCGATGTCTGCGTAAAGGTTGTAAAAGTAAGTCTATTATTAAACAATATAATTTATGGAAACAAATACATCAGGTACTCATTTTCATCAAATATACTAGGAAAAATATTACGATAATCTTTTGAATAGAAATGCACTGCAAGATAGAACTGCCCTTCGAATTGAAGAACAGTGTTAATAGTGAAAACAATCTTCTTTACCTTCTTATGAGATCCTCAGGAAAACCTTCCAAGTCAAACCGCCACCAATCTTTATATGCCGCGGAAGTCATTTGCATACAGTATCTCCCTGGAGTGTGGTCTGTCTCAATGGTACCTTCAGCATTGATGAGTGTCTGACGTGCTGTTGCGTTTGTTTTGACTGTGTACCGCATATGAGGATGCAAAAGCTTGAATATAGGATGCATCACATTCAATTGCCGATGAGCAGCGATTATTAGGGGTTCCAGGCAAGCATGTATTCGTAACCTGTTCAAGTATTAAATATCAATGTCATCATGTTCATTACTACTATGATTTCTAATCATCACGAAAGATATCTGAGACATGATATACAAGTTTGTTCTCTTTTGTGACTGTTATACTGCTAGTGTTAATACTTTGATAATTTGATAATGGCATAACCTATTCTAGAACAGATGTACATGTAAGTATTTTACAAAAGTTCTTTATAAGGAATTAAAATGGTTAAAATTTAGGTTTAGTTCTTTAGGTGCCTTCGATATTATCTACTATCAAAATTGAAATTTGTCTTGCGTATTCAAATTCAATTTAAAATGTGGACATTTATTGTGAAACTACAATTTTAATCAAAAAAGAGCACGCAAAACACTCAAGAAACTGTTCAATAAAATTCCATACCAGTGGTGCACGAGTGTATGAACGCTTGCATCATTGGAGCAAACATGTGCTTTGCCAAGTTGCCATATCCATTTAGATGTGGCATCTGTTGGAGGGGTAAGAACTTTCTTCGATGAAGTATTTGGATTCCCCGTTGGAAGAGCAAGCTGGATTGCAATAGGCTTCAGAGTTCCCATTTTAGTGAGGAACAAGATTGTTGTAGTTGCATAAGCTTTTCGCTCCTCAAGAGCATTAATCCGATCCAGAAATGGAAGGTAAAAATCGTGATAGTCCAGCATGAACAACTTGTTGTCTTCCAATGCCTAAATTTTATAAGCAGAGTAGAACATTAAACAATATATGATTTCTCATTTCCGCATAGCTTAGCCTCAGGAAAGAGGACGAATTTTTTGTACCTGTTGAATAGACATCCCTTCAATCTGCCCTATAATGTGTTCTTCTTTCAATGCTGACTCCACTGAACCATATTTAGAGGGATCCAATTTGCTCACGGGTGGGAAAACCTATAGGAAAATTGAAGATGAAATATCATAAAGCTCCTTTAAACCATTTTCTTCTTAAGTTGTATTATTGTTTTAATTTTATTGTCATTAACGTTCCTCTTTTCGTGACTACCTTTAGCCTTTCGATACTTAGAGGGAACTCAGCAAGCACTTGGCGTCCAAATTCATCATATCTTGTAAGAAATGTGATCTTTTCCCTGAAAATCATTCCACTTCAATTGAATAATTTGTGTCTAAAATGAAACCATGTAGACACACAAATACAAACTTGTCCAATGAGAGTGACCTACTTGAAAATACTTTTGGAGGGTCGAACTTAAAAAAATCTTGTGCAGCACCTCCCAAATTGAAGAGAATAGATTGACCTGATTCCTTAATAAAGTAATCAATGTTGAAAAGTGCTTGATTGCCCATGATTTTATCTGTTAACGCAGGCATAATATTCCGAAACACTGCCATCAACTTTCCTTGATCAATAGCTTCTCGCTTTATGTCGTTCAATTCTTCATCTCTTGGAACGTATATTAACTCTGATTCACTCGGTCGTGACTCCACTTTGGCACCTATCCATGTTTGCATGCAAACATCAAAATAACGTAAAGAGAAAAGATTCATGCATAGAATGGTGCGAGATGTGATGAGTGGAAGTGACCATTGGTGGTAGTGAGTGGGCGTCCAGTGCGGCAACGTGTGGGATAAGGGTTGAGTGTTGGCCTGTGAGAGTTGGAATGTCCCAAATCATTGTACAAATCGTAGTCATAGATTCTGTCAGAAGGCACCCTGCGTCCCTTTCCATCACCCCTTAGCTTCACCATCTCCTTTTCTCTCGTCTCTTTCTTCACCCCAATTGGTGTTTCACTTGGTAGATACGCCTGGTTATTTGTACAAACACCATATATGCATTTTCATTTGTGATAGAAAACTTAATTTAGAGCTTGAAAAGACCCAACAGGATTGAACTTAATTTAACACTCAAAATACCTAATTCAAAGTGTTTGGTTTAACTTGAATCCATTTGTATTTATAGGTGTACTTATACATTTATACATGCGAGCATCTCAATGAAGACGTTTTCTTAGTTGCTACATTGTTTTGTACTACAGAACAGAAAAATAAAATAAAAGAAATGAGTTTATTTGCGTTTACTTTTTTAGACAAAAATATCTTTTTTCATAAAATGAACAAACTTTAGTTTTTTATGTATTCGCCTATACTACATGTAACATCCCAATTATATAATAACAAATATTACATAATAAAGATGTCATCATTCCAATATAGAGAACAGTCAGAATACGACGTGTAATTTAATTGTTAAATTACAATCATCCAGATAAAATGAGCGAAAATTTAAACTTGAACAGTTTGAAAGGATTGATCGCTACAAGTGATCAATTAGGAAACTTCTAAGAAGGCTACTCTGCAACATCAGCAACCTCCAGCTCCTGCTCCAAGGGAAACTTTTCGACGCCATCTGCTCCCATCCAAGTGGATGATCATCGCCGAATAACATATCCAAATTGGCACACAACACAAACAATGCAAGGGTGAGCTAGATATAAAAAACATGTTATCTCCTAGCACAATTAATTCATGTCATCATAGATTTAAATACAGAAATATTTATGCATGCTTATTAAACCACAATCCACATATTCACACGACTCATATTTACACTCGCATAGTTCTGCTGGCACTCCCCAACACTATGCAAAGTAAATTCCCAACACACGACTGACTGTCCGGACTGTATGAACTCTGTGTAGCTTCGGTGTTCGTGCACCCGGGTGATGTAGTAACTGGAACTCTCATCAGCTGCCACCCGAGGTTAATCCTATCTGTCCAAATAATCATCAGGACTAGGACCTCCTGCCATTCCCACACATGACGTACTGCCTCTACATGAGGACGAGTACTCACGGAATATCAGGATGAATCAACCGGCTAAGCTTACCACATTCATACTTTACAAATCTCAATAATCAAGATCTGAGTCGTTCCTCCTTGGAACGCTCTTTCATAAATCATAACTCATATCACCACATATATTCCATACAATTCTCAAATTTCAACATTTACATCAGATGATCACAATAATCTATCATATTTCACACATTCTCATGTTTTCTTGTAGGTCACATCACCACATATATTCTACACATTTATACACAGAATCCAGTTCAAGAGAGAATATAAATTAAGAAAAATATAACATGTACCAGACACTATTTAAACGAAAAAAGGTCCTCCGAACTGGAACGAACGCTAACTGACAAACGTACTTTTCAAGCACCAAACACCATTTTTGAACAAATGTCACGAACGCTGAAAACAGAACGTCCTCGAATACCAGCCAAAATTGGACTAACGTCCCTTGACCAACTTTAGACGAACGCCCACTTTCACAATTCTGGAATTTGGACGAACGTCCATTCTGAAAGGACGAACGCTGAGGTTGAACGCTCTACTTCCACATTAAGACCGAACGCTGAGGACGAACGCTACGGGACGAACGCTCAGCAGCAGGCCGAACGCTTGGACGAACACTAACCCAGGACGAGCGCGAAGTCAGGACGAACGCCAACCCATGTGTAGGGTGAACGCTCACTTGTTAACTGAAGCACGGACGCTCATAATCTACAAGTTGGACGAACGCTCGACGAGCCTTTACGGACGAACGCTCACACGTGCAGAACGAATCGCTCAATGCCGAACACTTGGATTTGAGGACGGATGCGCATAGCGAATGGAACGAACGTCCACTTTTTACTTCACCAACTTTGAACGAGCGTCCCCGAACGAACGCTCTCCAACGACTACCGAACAGATTGGACGAACGTCCTATCTTACTAGGACGAACGTTCCCAAAGTTAACGAACGTTCAGAAATTAAAGACGAACGTTCAATTTGCTAAATCAATTTTGGACGAACATTAGTTATTTTGGACGAACGTCCAATTCGAAATTTCAAATTGGACGAACGCTCGAAATTTGGGACGAACGTCCAATTTGAAACCAAAATGGACGAACGGTTCTGCAGAATTGCAGATTTCCAGAAACATGAAATTCAACCCTTTCTTCCCAGATTTTACCCAGATTTACATCATACAAAGCACATACAATTAATCACACAAAATATCTAGCTCCCCTTACCTCTTGAAGATTTCCATGTAAAATTTTGGGATCCAACTCCTAGCCGTGCAGATCAAGATCCCCTTACAACTTTCAACATCTCTCAACTTCTTCTCCCAGCTTTTTCTGCAACACTCCACTCTCACAAGACGCCCATCCCAAATCCATCTCACAGTCCTCCTGAAATTGGTAAAGCTCCCAGGTGATCTTCGGACGGCTGGAAACGGAAGGAAGGAAGGCTCCCTTCCTCCTGCTCTCTCTCTCTCACGGCTCTCTCTCTCTCTCACTCTCCAAGCCCAAAAGTAAACGAAACACACTACCCCCCATAAACTTCCTACGCTTTCTGCTCCCCTCTTAACCTCCCCTCTTCCCCTCCTCTTCTCTTTCCTTTTCTTGTTTTCTTTTTATTTTTGTTTTCAAAGGGAAGCAACGTTTGCTGTCCCTTGTGGCAGCGCTCGTTGCTTCCTCCCTTGTCTTTTTTTTTTTTTTTTTTTTTTTTTAAAAAAAAACAATTCCTTACATTCTCCCCAACAACAAAAATTTTCGTCCTCGAAAATTAGAACGGAGTCTCGAACAGATGGGGATACAAATCCTTCATAGCATCTTCCACTTCCCAAGTAGAGTCACCCGTTTTCTCGTCCCAGATGACTTTCACAAATCTGATTGCTTTCCTCTTGTAGTACTTGGTGTTGCTATCTTCAGTTCTAACAGGTTGCATTTCCAGCGTTATTCTCATCACTTTATACAAGAGATTGTCGAAGTCTAAGCACATCCTGTCTAATGTGTAGAGTTGCCTCCCACAACTCGTATAATAACCCCATTCGGGTAGTTCCCACCACTCAAAGAGCTTATCAGGGTAACTTCAACCACTCATACGAGGAGACAATTCTGGATCATCATACACATCACATATCTCACACCAAAATCATGGCGTATTTACACTCAACCACATAGCAAGAGATCCTCTCGAATTTTGAATATTTCACATTCCCAAAATGTGGTAAAATCGCATACTAAATATTATTATTATTATTATGTATTTATTTATCATTTTTTTTTAACCGCTACTATTGGAGATTCCGGTTATGCGTGACCGGAACTGTAGGCACAGTGAGTTTCTTTGGCTATAAGTAAGGCGTTAGCCGCGTTGGGCGATACGTCGAAACGCTGAGATTCCAGAACGCGTGAGAGAGGGTGAGATCTGAGCATTTAGGGTTCCGAGTGCGAGAGAGAGAGATCTGAGCATTGCGAGATCAGAACGACTGAGTGTTGGAGATCGGAGAGTCTTCCGGCAAGCTTCAATCTTCAAGTTCCTGGGCTTTGCTCCGCCTCGAGTAAGTATTTCTTTTCTCTTATCTCTTCCTTTCCCTTTACCCTGCTTCTCCTTCTTCTTTACTTCTCGCTTCTTTTCTTTCCTTCCTTCTTTCTGCTTCCGTTCATGTACTTTTTCTTTGGCTTTGCTTTTCTGAGCTTTTATTCCCCGCAATTACATTCCGCTTTCTTCTTTACTTTCCGTTTTGCTATTTTACTTCTGCTCCTACATTTGCTTTCTTCTTCTTCTATTTTCCTTTTAAAAACTAAGAACCCACTGCATTAACTAAGATAAGGGGTATATCGGCTGGAAACCAGACGTTAATCTCCCTCCGTTTGGAGGTATGGCAGAGACAATCGGGTAGAACAACGCCACGTACCCCATAAAAACAGAAAACTTAAAAAGAGAAATTTATTTGTATGAACCGGACATGGACAATATGGACAAAGACAGATGGACATAGATCCGTTTAGGAACCTTTGCGAGGACCGTGAAACAGATCCGAGATTATACACTTGAAACAACAAGGACCGATTTGGACAAAAAGAACCTAAAATAAACAAAAATAAATAAGGAAAACATTGAATATTTTCGTTTTGGTTTTGCTCTTTTTATTTCATTTTATTATTTCCTTATGCTTTAGAAATACTTTGAGAGGAAAGATGAGTGATATGGAGTCCGAGAGGCACACCAGTCAGCGGTGGCGACCAACCGATGATCAGGTCAAAATGATGACCAATATCTATAATTACGGGGTCACACACCCAAGTAGAGCTCAAGTCGTCGAGATTGCGTCTCGACTAAGGGCTTTTGCAGAAGCCAGTGAATACAATGTGCATTGCTGGTTCAACAATCACGGGAACCGGGTCAGGCGCCTTCAAGCGGAGATAGACCCTACTGGTACTATCTTTTCTCAGCTGCCGCTGTACATGTATGGTAAGAACCCTGATCACCTCTATCTTTGTTTTGAATTTTACTCTTCCTTCTCCATTATTGACACAATTTCTTTGTTGGAAGAATATGACTGGGTGATTAGGAAGACGCCAAGGTTGCTGGATTTGTTCCCCGTTCCTATCATCATTGACGACGACAGAGACGAACGACAGATTCCTCCACCCATGCTTCTCACATTCCGAACCAGAGCTCCCTCGACGGAGCTCTCCCTTAGACCACCACAACCAGCTCGAGAATTTTTCCATTAAAATTATTATTTAATGGTCTGTAATATTAACGATCAACATTGATCGAACTCCGAACATCTTTTATTTGCTTTTGTTTATTTGCCTTATTTGCGTATTTTATGGACTGTAATATTTATCTGCTTTACTTTTTATGTTTGTTCGTTTAACGTGTGTGGTACCATTCGCACACGAATATTATGGTATTCGGTTATAACTTATGAAGTTTGAAAAAAAATGTGTAGTCTCCATGGCCTTAAAGGACTAAATTAATGAAATATATGGTATTTGTCTTATTTCCGAAAATAAGATTTACTTTCTTTGAATATAACTCTCGTCTCTATACTCTTAAGCTAACACATTCTTATAATGTTCCAAATATGAAACAAGAGTGCGTAAAATTATATCCTTCAAGTATCTACACACATTATACCACTAACCGCGTCAGAGAATATAACCAATAAAGCAGCATAATTGAATTTGAGACTCCCGAACTCGTATATCACGATTTCTGTTAATACTACTAAACACATGGCTCCATTCCTAACATCCGTCAATACTTCCTTGTTCGCGATCAGCTCCAAACCATCAGGGTCGGAAAACACCAACTACTTTCGACCACTCAAGAAGAATACGGTTGATAGTCAACCAATCCATTCCCAGAATGACATCCAAACCTTGAAGAGATAAAGGGATCAAATTCACCATGAACTTGCATTCGGCGACGATAATTGGGTAACTAACACAAATTGAACTAGTCGGGATTTGTCCTGATGCTGGGGTAAAACCACCAGTTCGAATCCTTGATCACTCACTAGTATACTAAAGTTTTTCCAAACAAAGTATTCCTTCTCGTCAATCTTCACCCTAGAGAGTTTAGGGAAGTCTCTCTTGTAGTGAACACCACCACCTTGATAACACGTTACTGATGTAGGTATAAGCGGTTAGGTTTGTTGATAGGGTTTCTTGCCTCACTTTCCCCAAATGATTTGTTATTCAGAGTCTTGTCAACTTGTCTTTGATTTCGATTCACATCCAAAATCTCTAAACCATGGGTCTGCTTCCTCGACACTAGTATCGCACAAAATTTAGTTGTGTAGAAGAAATGCTCTAGCCTCTACTCTTAGACAGGAATGACAGAGGGAAAAGCACCCTGAGTGATTCTGCCACTAGTCAATACTTCAATGAATTGATTTTGAATGTTCTTAGATGTCACTCTCGCGTTCTTGGCAAATACCCTTGCGGCTTCTAGATTATGTAAGGTTATGGTATTTTACTCCACCAATGTAGCATTCTATTGTTGCAATGCCTGAAGTACCGCATTCAACATCTGATTAGAGTTAGAAGGACCGACATCTGGGGAAAGAGGAGATCTAGATTACATCTTCTTGTTCACGTAGAAAGAAAGACCATTAGCTTGACTCAAACCAACATAACTTTAAACACCAGACTAGAGTACAAACAAAAACGAAGTGTACCCACAACCTACAAGTTTCTAAGGAAGAACTGCTCTTCAATCCCTTCTTCTTCTACTTCCTATCAGAATAACGATTTCCCATGGTCCACTTATTTTTTTTTTTTTTTTAACTAAGCTTTAAACCATCTATCACTTCTCTTATTCAGATTCCAACCATCATTGATATACTATACCCAAGTCATTTCTCAAATCGTGTTATAACCATGCTTACCCAAAGCTTTTCTAAATCTAACCTCTGAACTCCTTGCGAACGTACGATGCAAGATCTTGTGACTTTGTTTTTCTTGAAATCTTCTTCACCCATAACATTTCTTCCAACTCTAATATCTTCACTAGCCCTCCGAAGCTTAACTTTTAGTCTTATAACTCCTATCATCGAGGCAAGAACTTGTCTTAACGGTTTAAACCAATTCCACTAAAAGTATACAACTCAAGTTGTCCTTGAATATGCATTCCTCTACTACTCTAGGGCACAACACACCACCACAAAACAAGAACCAGACAGGAATTACTACAGGGAACAACACTGAAACTCTAACTCTTTCTTACCTCAAACCTTCAGAATTACGAAAGGAAAATCATCTACGATGAAAGTGATGAGTGTGCACCCTCATTACTCTTATCAAGACATTTTCTGTTCTTAAAACTTCTAGTTAGATACACCTTACTATATAGACTTGAAAGAAATGGTACATCATACCATCTACCCTCAAGTCCTCACAGAGAAGACACGGCAAACCCATAACACAAAGGTCATCCTAAGAACGAACTGCTCTGATACCATTAATGTAACATCCCAATTATATAATAACAAATATTACATAATAAAGATGTCATCATTCCAATATAGAGAACAGTCAGAATACGACGTGTAATTTAATTGTTAAATTACAATCATCCAGATAAAATGAGCGAAAATTTAAACTTGAACAGTTTGAAAGGATTGATCGCTACAAGTGATCAATTAGGAAACTTCTAAGAAGGCTACTCTGCAACATCAGCAACCTCCAGCTCCTGCTCCAAGGGAAACTTTTCGACGCCATCTGCTCCCATCCAAGTGGATGATCATCGCCGAATAACATATCCAAATTGGCACACAACACAAACAATGCAAGGGTGAGCTAGATATAAAAAACATGTTATCTCCTAGCACAATTAATTCATGTCATCATAGATTTAAATACAGAAATATTTATGCATGCTTATTAAACCACAATCCACATATTCACACGACTCATATTTACACTCGCATAGTTCTGCTGGCACTCCCCAACACTATGCAAAGTAAATTCCCAACACACGACTGACTGTCCGGACTGTATGAACTCTGTGTAGCTTCGGTGTTCGTGCACCCGGGTGATGTAGTAACTGGAACTCTCATCAGCTGCCACCCGAGGTTAATCCTATCTGTCCAAATAATCATCAGGACTAGGACCTCCTGCCATTCCCACACATGACGTACTGCCTCTACATGAGGACGAGTACTCACGGAATATCAGGATGAATCAACCGGCTAAGCTTACCACATTCATACTTTACAAATCTCAATAATCAAGATCTGAGTCGTTCCTCCTTGGAACGCTCTTTCATAAATCATAACTCATATCACCACATATATTCCATACAATTCTCAAATTTCAACATTTACATCAGATGATCACAATAATCTATCATATTTCACACATTCTCATGTTTTCTTGTAGGTCACATCACCACATATATTCTACACATTTATACACAGAATCCAGTTCAAGAGAGAATATAAATTAAGAAAAATATAACATGTACCAGACACTATTTAAACGAAAAAAGGTCCTCCGAACTGGAACGAACGCTAACTGACAAACGTACTTTTCAAGCACCAAACACCATTTTTGAACAAATGTCACGAACGCTGAAAACAGAACGTCCTCGAATACCAGCCAAAATTGGACTAACGTCCCTTGACCAACTTTAGACGAACGCCCACTTTCACAATTCTGGAATTTGGACGAACGTCCATTCTGAAAGGACGAACGCTGAGGTTGAACGCTCTACTTCCACATTAAGACCGAACGCTGAGGACGAACGCTACGGGACGAACGCTCAGCAGCAGGCCGAACGCTTGGACGAACACTAACCCAGGACGAGCGCGAAGTCAGGACGAACGCCAACCCATGTGTAGGGTGAACGCTCACTTGTTAACTGAAGCACGGACGCTCATAATCTACAAGTTGGACGAACGCTCGACGAGCCTTTACGGACGAACGCTCACACGTGCAGAACGAATCGCTCAATGCCGAACACTTGGATTTGAGGACGGATGCGCATAGCGAATGGAACGAACGTCCACTTTTTACTTCACCAACTTTGAACGAGCGTCCCCGAACGAACGCTCTCCAACGACTACCGAACAGATTGGACGAACGTCCTATCTTACTAGGACGAACGTTCCCAAAGTTAACGAACGTTCAGAAATTAAAGACGAACGTTCAATTTGCTAAATCAATTTTGGACGAACATTAGTTATTTTGGACGAACGTCCAATTCGAAATTTCAAATTGGACGAACGCTCGAAATTTGGGACGAACGTCCAATTTGAAACCAAAATGGACGAACGGTTCTGCAGAATTGCAGATTTCCAGAAACATGAAATTCAACCCTTTCTTCCCAGATTTTACCCAGATTTACATCATACAAAGCACATACAATTAATCACACAAAATATCTAGCTCCCCTTACCTCTTGAAGATTTCCATGTAAAATTTTGGGATCCAACTCCTAGCCGTGCAGATCAAGATCCCCTTACAACTTTCAACATCTCTCAACTTCTTCTCCCAGCTTTTTCTGCAACACTCCACTCTCACAAGACGCCCATCCCAAATCCATCTCACAGTCCTCCTGAAATTGGTAAAGCTCCCAGGTGATCTTCGGACGGCTGGAAACGAAAGGAAGGAAGGCTCCATTCCTCCTGCTGCTCTCTCTCTCTCACGGCTCTCTCTCTCTCTCACTCTCCAAGCCCAAAAGTAAACGAAACACACTACCCCCCATAAACTTCCTACGCTTTCTGCTCCCCTCTTAACCTCCCCTCTTCCCCTCCTCTTCTCTTTCCTTTTCTTGTTTTCTTTTTATTTTTGTTTTCAAAGGGAAGCAACGTTTGCTGTCCCTTGTGGCAGCGCTCGTTGCTTCCTCCCTTGTCTTTTTTTTTTTTTTTTTTTAAAAAAAAAAACAATTCCTTACACTACATATTTTAAAAGTAAACAATTTTCTATTTTCTCTAAGAAAAATTTGTTTAGTTCTTAATTAAGTGATACTTTTAAAAATTGTTTAAATCAGAAATTTTAACTAAAGTCACTCTATATGATTCATCTCGCCATAATAATTTCATACGTCTCTATTTTTTTTGTTCGTGTAATTTAAAAATACATTTTTCTTTATCCTTTTATTAATTATATTTTACATTCAATAGCGATTATAAAATGACAAAAAAAAAAATACGATGATTGAAGGTGAAATATTTTTGAATTAGAGGAATAACACACAATTTTGAGAGGATTAGAATCGATTTTTAAAACTTTTAGAGAAATAAAAATATAATATGTTTAAAAATAAATGACACAATCAATATCAATATATAAAAAAAACAATTTAGATCGTCGTTTAGTTAAGTTATTTACTTTATAATGATGATTTTGAAAGTCTCGTAAATATTATTTTAGTGAATTGCGAATAAATATTTTTCAGATTGAAAATATATAAATATTAAAAGGATAGAAAAGTGTATGATAAAATAAGCCACACAATAAAAAATATTTTATCAATAGAATAACTCTTTTATCTCATAGTTAAAAAAAATGAACGTTGGCTTTATTTTAACAATTTAGTTCACATATCAAACTTTGTATGATAAGTGGATGATATCAATAGTTTAAAAAACTACTTTAATTAAATTAATCAAATTGTATTAAATCGCAATCATAAACATTGTGATGAGTGCTACCTGAATGCGATTTCAAACTTCCTTGACTCAGCTGAAAACGAAATATATTCTTCTATTTGGTGCCAACGATTTAAATTTATCTTCAAATGTATGGTTAATCATAATTTTAAAATCTTATATAATATTTTTACATATAAAAGTAGTTATAAAAAAAATAATTTTGTATAGTTTAATTAAAATTATATTTTTTGTAATTTCCGTAGTTTGTAAAAGAAAAAATATGAATTGAAAGCTCACGGTGGTGGAATTCTCAGAGATGAGCTCACCCTCATTCATTGCTACCATTGTTGCACAACTTTGCTTCCCCTTCTTCCTCACTTTAAGTTTCACTGCTCTGAGACAGATCGTTCTTTCTCTGTGGAATGTCTGAGACTACGAACTTGCCTATTCAATTTAACTTTCTTCTGCAACACGATGCCAATATTGCCGGCAATATTCGTCACCATCAGCGTCTTCGTGCACGCCATTTTTTCCTCTCCTTCCTCACTGTACTATTTACAGAATATAAGGAAACAAAATGACCCTCTCCCTCTCAATTCATCATTATCGCATGTCATGTAATTAACATAATATAATATAATAATATAACATGATATAATATAATATAACAAAAGTAGCGGTCAAAGTATAAACAATACATATTATTAAATTAAAAGGGCTTAATACTTCTTTAGTTTCTTTTTTTTTTTTCATTTTATTCAACATTAGACTCGACTTTTTTTTTTAGTGTTTATTTTGGTCTAAATTTTTGTAATTTTTATTTAATTTAATTTTTTTTATGACATGTAAATCGTTAACAATACAACATTCACGTGAATAATCAGTGAATGAACAATGGTAGTCTGTCACATCATCTCATCTTATTCCCAACACACACACACAAAAAATCCTAGTAGCAATCATGCTCTCCTCCATGAAGTCACACCACCATCAACCACCACATATTGAAGTGTCTCTTCAGTCATCTCTTCAAGACACAACAACCCGACACCACCATTGGCCACGCCACCATCATCATCATCTTCGTTTGTATGAAACTTACAAAACAACTAGACCCACGACCCATTCATGCGAAACCTGAAAAAACCAAACCCTAATTTCAAGCACAAATCGCAACACCACCATCACAAAAACCCAATTCTAGATCTGTGGTTTGAGATTGGGGAAGATAAATTCATAAAGCTTTCGTTCAGACTTGAAAAATAGTATGGGTGATGTAGTGACTTGATTCTACATTGTAATTTCGGCTTTAAGCGACTCCCATGACATTTTACACAAATATTTCATCTTACCTTTAATTCAAAGTAGAAATCTTTTGTTGAGAGAAATCAAAGAGATCTTGGGTGCTTCGTGTTTGGCGGCGAGGAAGGAAGCAAAGTGGTTCTTACTTATAGTGGAGAACTAATGTAACACAAATGAAAAACTTTTGGTGGAAATGTAATTTTAGCAAATTATCGACAAATATTTTTGTCAGTAAATTCATTGGTAAAATGGGAGTCAATATGTTCTTCCTTTTAGTTTTGACCATCTCATGGTAAAATTCTTCAATAAATCGATAATTTTTTAAAAAAAATCCGTTAATAAATCTGTTGAATTTCTTAAAAAAAATTTGTTGGATAAGTTTTTTGATAATTTTTCTTTTAAAAATTTATTGATAATTAAATTTTGGAAAAATTTTTAATAAATAGATTAATACTCCTTTTGGTCCCTAGAAAGAGAGAGAATGTTCAAAGCGGTCTTACCTTTTTAAAAAAGTTGGAAACGATCCCAAGTTGTGAAAAACGGGTCAAGTTAATCATTTTTGCTTATTGCGTAAAATATGTAACGGTGTAGGTGCTCCCTGGACAAAACATAATGACATGTCAAATTTTTGTCATTGCGTGACAATGTGAGGTTAAATAACGTGTAAAATTAAAATTGGGACAAAAAAATTGATTACGTGGCAATGTTTTGTCAGAGGTTAAAAAAAGATGGGTTAGGGTTTGAGTTCGTGCAACTTGGTCCCTAAGGTGAGGAAAGTGGTTGTGGCAAGATAGGGATGGCTTCTTCCCATGGGCGAGATAGCACGAACCAAATTTGGGTTCTTTAATTGATTACAAATTGTATATCTGTAATGAATTTTGATCCATTGTTCCCTTGTTTGTGCTTAAGGTTCATAGTCTTTTAGCTCTTATTACGGTGGTTCACAGTAGCTTATGACAGTGGTACCACTTTCTTTACTTGAAAGAGTGGTTTACACAGGTTGAATGATACAAGCAGGAAGCAAACAACGAGAAGAATGATTATAGTTTGTTAAAAAAAGGAAATTAAAATCCAATAAAGTATTTCTTTTTATATAATATCTGAAAATTCTGATTACATTTGTTAAGAAACCCTAATTTAGGAAAAGCCCCAATTTTGGAACCCTAAGGAAAATCCCCAATTTTCTAGTGTCCTTCTTCTTTTCTGGTGCCATCATGGAAGAACCTCAATAAAAAAATCCTTATTCTAAATTGGAAAAACCCTTAATTGGGGAATCCCCAATTTGTTTTTCGTATCCCGTTTCTCATTAGTTCTTCTCTCGCGTGGGTCTCGAAACCCCTAGTCATGACCATTTGCTTTGTGCGCAAACCATTGAGGTGAGGAAAGTGGTTGTGGTTAGATAGGAATCACAAAATTATACCAAGAAAAACATCGACCTCAGCTACGCTATTGAAATTACACCTTTAACGAACCTCCACGATCCCAATTTCAACACCACTTTTGAAATTACACCTTTAACGAACCTCCACGATCCCAATTTCAACACCACTTTCACCAGATTCTTCAACCCCAAATCGTGAATTCATTCTAACCTAAATCTCTTTTCTTTTAACTTCTGTTAAAACATTTACACATCATTAATTTTAATTTTAAAATATCAAAATTGACACGTCATTTAACCTCATAATGTCACATAATGACAAGAACCGGACATGTCATTATGTTTTGTCCAGAGGACACCCATTACATTTTTTATATCTTTAGGCAAAAATAATTAACTTAACCCGCTTTTTCACAACTAAAGATCATTTTCAACTTTTTTTAAAAGTAATATCACTTTAAACATTTTACTCTTTCGAGAGATAAAAAAGTATTAAACATTAATAAATTTATCAGTAATTTATTCATTTAAAATCCTTGATTAAAATGATCGGAGAATCATATTTTCTATCAAAATTAGATAAAATACATATGATAAATAATTAGAGATGGGTACTAATAAGAAAAAGGAAGAGGAGGAACACAAATATTATTATGAAATTTTATGTATTAAAATATCTAGAAAATGTGTCACATATAAGAAAATTGAAATGACAGATGAATATTATATTATTAAAGTATCAAATTTATAAATAAATAAATAAAGTTAATTATTCAAACTTCATTTAAAAAATACCATATTTCTAGAAACACTTTCCTCTTTATTTTTTTTACTTTTCTCTAAAATTATGAAAACTATTGTACTGTCCTCATTCGGTGGGTTCTGTTGTCAATATCACGTGCTATTTTTCCTGCCATGCGTATACGGACTTATGATTTAGAAATTTTATACTCAAATATGTTCTTTCTTTACTTTTTTTTTTCCTTAACTCAAATCATTTCACTCTCTTGTTTAATTTTCTTCCTTTCTTTCATTTTGCATTTTCTCACTTTCTATCATGCAATCCCTAAAAAGATTATAAGTTATGAGATACAAGATTAATAACTCTCTTCACTTCTTATACATTTCACGATTATCAAATCTTAATGTTAGTACAAGAAAATTCCAATTTAAACAGGTGTTTATATTTATATAGTAAATCATTGAGTTTAAATAACTCTTACTTGTCAATTTCGCCTTATTGAACATATAAGATGCAAAATATGATTTATTGTTTAGAATCTTATTAATTTTTAATTGGTCATAAGAACTACTTTCGTTTTTTACTCACTTATATTTTTCACGTTTAATATAGAGAAAATTGAAATTTAAATATATAAAATATTATTTTTGTTAATTGAAAATAAAAATGACTACTGGTGAAGGAGAATGGACGGTGTCAATCTGAGGAGCGCGAGCCGTCAATCGAAGGACGAGCGTGCAGCCTACAGTGCAGGAGTGCGAGCGACCAATCGAAGGATGAGCGTTCGGTCTATATTGTAGGAAAACGAGCGTTCAGTCTATAGTGCAGGAGAGCGAACATTCGGAGAGTGAGCGACAAAGTTATCCAAGAGCAGCGGTAAAGTCACATGCCTTGATCCCACAAAAATATTTACCAAAACACTTTCTTTACATTAAACATCCCAAAACGATCATTCAAATATAAACCTTCACTCACATACTTTTATCATCATTGATCAATACATAACTCGATTAAATAATATGACACGATATAAATAACATGACACAAATATTTATACAAAAAATAATATAAAAATAAAAAAAAAGTTATTTTTAATAGATAATTTTTTTATATGAAAATTTGGAAATGTCCCTCAATTTCATTCTCGTTCCAAATTGTTTCTCTTACACATAGTAAAGTAGCCTTTTATTATTTATTTAGATAATACAAAATCCACTTTAATCAGTAAATGATAATTTCATTCGACTCGAGACAATTATTTTAATGCGTATAGTAACATATTATATATATAATCTTGAGTTAAAAAAGTGAATTATAAAGAGTTGTTGAAAACTTGTTTGACATGGGTTAATTATATAACTAAACATGTCTTCTGTCTAGTAACATATTTTTGTAAGTTAATTGTTTCGGTTGGATCTGGTGTGACCCTATTAAAATACTTTTAATTGTGTTGAAGACTGGGTGGACGTTGATGATCAGACGGACGTTGAAGACTGGACGGACTACGTAAATACTTCAGGCGCTCCAAGCTGTGGAAGACCGGACGGTTACCGGCTTTTTGAGGACTGGACGTGCTGGCGAAGACCGAACATACTCTCTCCTCTTCTTCGTATCCCAGTTGTTTGTTCTCCCTCCTCCTTCGATCGGACAGGTACTTGTCAAAGGCACTCTGACGCTCAAGTTAGTAATATAACCGAGCGGTAAGTAATGCATGTATATATTGCATCGTATGCAACTTGTCCCAAATCATACCTGAGACCTTTATTTATAGCAGTTGTAATGGACTTTTACCTTTTGTGGGCCTGATGATGACCCAATCATACCTTAATCTTCATTAGGAGCTTTAATGAGCGATTACTATTTATAACCTAACCAAGTGGCCGGCCTAGTGGTTGGTTGGCTAGGACGGTCGGTCAAGCGGTTGACCTAGATGGACGGTCTTGGGAAGACCGTTTGATCGTTATATGGTCGGTCCTAGGACGACCTTAAGAGAGTCAGCCTTGGGAGAGCCGGTGTTGAGGGAGCCGCTCGATCTGGGTTGGCCACACGGTCAGAGGACCGTACAACTAATCAAGTGGCTGACTTAGTGGTTGGTCAACCAGGACAGTCGGTCAAGTGGTTGACTTGGATGGACGGTCTCGATCTTGAGGCTGCCTTAGAAGAGTCGGCCTTGCAGGAGCCGATGTTGAGGGAGCCGCTCGGTCTGGGTTAACCGCCCAGTCAGAGGACTGTACATTATATAAGCCTCTAAGCCCAAGCTTAATTATGCAAAGGGGTTATCTTTATGGCCTTCCTGCTATGGACGGGATCTTCTGTCGTCTTCGTCGTTCATAAGAGCGTTATCTCTAATTGGATGAAATAAACCAATAAAGATAAAATCATATTTTAAAAGTCACGGGGTGTAGGTAGTAATTATGGGATGGAGAAATAGAAAACCTCTATAGGATCACTTTAGTTTAGCAGGCCCATCTGTGTGCAGGTGGTAGTGATTCCTCTGTGAGATCAAAACAAAACCTAGTTTCTGACACTACAACACCAGCAACCATGGCGAGTAGGAGGTGTCTGCGAACTTTAACAAAAACGACACCGTTTCTCTTCAGAAACCTATCTTCGCTCCGCTCTCTCACTCTGCCCCCATTTCACCTCGCCAAAGCTTCTTCACCCGTTTCCACCACACCCGCCTCTGCTTTTGCACAATGGCCTCAGCTACGCTATTTCTCTTCCGACAAACAAGACGATCACAGCGACGAAGAGGATTATAGTGAAGAAGAAGATTATGAAGATGATGATGACGACGACGATGTCCCTGTGTCAAGTCGGAAAAAGGTTTACACGGCGGAGGAGAAGGAGGCGGAAGCCGAGTCTATCGGCTACAGAGTGATTGGTCCCCTTTCAAAGGACAATGACGTTTTTAAGCCTTACGAACCTGTTTTCGCTGTTGTTCAGGTTCATCTTTTCAAACATTCTGCCATTGCACTATTTCAGAGCTTGTTCGATTCGATTACACTTTCCAATATTAGTTTTTAGTTTTATAAATAAACTCGTTTGATTGGCTTCAGTACACATTGTTCAAAATTGCTCAAATTTTAAGTTTTATTTAGACTCTTTCTTTGGGCCTAGCCATGCCATTAAATTTAAAGCATTTCAAAGAAGTTTTAATTAAACAATATTACTGATACAGACACCCATGTTCAAGTTACTGTTCACTGGCTTCAATTATCTCACTCGTTACTTGATCAGTAACTCTGCATTTGAATAAATGCTACCGAAGTTGCAATGGGGATACAAAGACACTACTGTGTTGCAGATTCCCGACGTCATTTTCGACTTTCTTTTGTCCTCGTAAGCAACTATGTTTGAGAAACAAGGAAAGGAAGTGGTGATTGTTTCTGTATTTTTATTCGTTCAGGTTGGATCGCACCAGTTTAAAGTAAGTAATGGAGACAGCATTTTCACCGAAAGGCTGAAGTTTTGTGAAGTGAATGACAGGGTTAGTTCTCTTTTGCTAGAAATTCCTGACTCTAGTTTGTGTGTTGTGATGATTTGGCTTTAGGTAGACGGTTCTTTGGAAAAATGGTATACGTTTTGGGTGCTTGTGGTTCCGCTATCGAAAACATCATTGTTGAAGTAGTTGTTTTTTAAGCCCTACCTAGTATGAAACGGTTTGCGTTATTATTGTTATGTGCAGCTGCTTCTTACCATTTTGATAGTTTACAAACTGCATTGTTTGCGTTGTCGTTTGTGTGATTGCAATATGTTTGTGTAAATGTGTCAACATGCTTATCAAGTAATTATCAACGACTTATTTTCTCTGTACTAATTATTTGCTGTTTTTTGTTATGGACTCTGTCATGCCAGTTGTTTGATATTCCATTTCATTATTGTCCATTGCAGTTGATTTTGAACAAAGTTCTACTGCTTGGCTCTGCTAGTCAGACAATTATTGGCAGACCAATAGTACCAGATGCAGCTGTTCATGCTGTTGTTGAGGAGCATGTGAGTGTAGACATTTCATTTCAATTATGCGAATCAGGTTTTTCATGATGGGAGTAGGAATATAATAGGGTTGGATGGAATACTCTGCCCTTTCAGTCGTTACTTGCACCAACATTGCATTCACCATCTTTCCAGTAATACATATGCATTCATAATGATGATTATAATTGTGAATTTTGTGTGGCTAATTAACATGATTTCCCATGTTCGATAAATCAAATATTGTCCTTATGTTTTGTAAAGAGGGTTGTTAAACTCCTAGTTACTTAGGAAGTCAAACAAAACCTATTTCCCCCCTCTTAAATGTAGAAAAGTGGTCAACCAGGGAATCAATCCTAGGAAATGACTAAAAGTGGGGTGAACCAGTGTATCATCTGAACTTGTGTCTTAACAGTGAGGGAAAACATATATCTATCTGAAAGCAAAAGTAAAAGCTACTCTAATGCATGGAAGTGGTATATAAACATGTGAGATGTATGTATATATGATAATCAACCTAAAATGAATCAAAACGGTGACTAAAATGATGTAAAACAGCAAATAACGAAGCTGTTTGATAAAATGCAACAACGAAACTAGACATGTATTTTACAGTGAAACTTATTCCCATAGCTATCTAAGACTAAGACAACATGAAAATGGATTTAAAATTGATTGGAGACATCAAAATAGTAAAATATGAATTGAAGAGCGAAAACAGAGAACGGGTATTTGACTGATGTAGTGCAGGTGTGTTTCGTTTAAGTGATTGAGTGGTATGGAAGTGAAATTAAGTGTGCGAATGAATGTTCTATGAAGTAAATTGAAGATAAGAAACGAAAATTGAGCAAAGCATCGTCAGGAAATCTAAATTCTGAAATTAAACTAACCTAGGTTACGAACATAATGAGATTAACAAGAAAAACCTAATCTAATTCTCAACCAAACAAGGTTCAAGTCTCCTCCTCCAAAACCATTTATCATAATGCCATTTGGATCCTTCACACCCATCCACTCCATGGGTGGCAGCAGTGCAAAGGGAGAAACATGGTTCTGGTTTTGAATGGAAGAAGGTGTTGCTTTGACTATATGGAGAGAGGGGAGAAGTTGAGTAAATAGTAGATGGCAGGAGAGTATATACCTCAGTGCATGATCAAAACTCTTTCACATATTGAGCAGTGACTTTTGGTAATAAACACACATTGAATGATGTTCAAAAGTTCATTCTGACAGTTTCAAAAATAAAGGTCAAATTCTTGGGCAAAGGGCAGAACAGTTTCCTGAACTCGTAGTGTTCTATTTTAATTCTTATATTTGTGAACATTGAGGCTACAGACATGGAAAGACAAACTTATAAAAGAGAAAAACAGAAAAACCAAGGTTCCTGAGAAATGTTTCGTAATAGGATTGAGTCTTGGACTGAAGAATCTGACCATGGAGACGAAATAGCTAGCTATTGGAATGCTTGCAAAACAATTTATTGGAAATGCATACATTAGTCTGAAAATAGAAATTTAAGTACCCAAACAAATTTTCTAAATTTTGGAAGAATGATAATGAAAACTATTTTTCGGAAACTAAAAATGAATAATGAAAATGGAAATAATTTTCTCTAAGGAAATGGATCTTTTTATAAGCTTTTCTGTCTTCATTATTATTTTTACCCAAAACTGAAAGTATAAAAGTTGATTTCCATTTTGGTGGGCTTGTTGAAGATTGAATTGAAATGGAAGTATGGAATTGCTAGATTTTCTAGCATTTAGCTTTTGAAGTTGTTGAACAAGTTTTCTAAATATTGGAAGAATGATAATGAAAACTGTTTTTCAGAAAATAAAAATGGATAATGAAAATGGAAATAATTTTCTCTAAGCAAATGAGTCTTTTTATGAGCTTTTCTGTCTTGATTTTTTATTTTCCAAAACTGAAAAGTATAAAAGTTGGTCTTGTTGAGGATTGAATTGAAATGGAAGTATGGGACTGTTATTGATCAGTGTCAAATATCTCCTAGTGATTTGGCTTTTAAAGTGGTCGAACCATGTTTGCTCGTTATGGATTCCTTTTATCATGATCTATGTGTGCTCCCCACTTTCCTGCAAGAACCCCCTGCCACTGTTCCTCTGTTAACTGCAAAAGTGCATTTTAGTTGTGCTGTTTCTAGTAGCTTTTTGATTCTATTGTGATGCAACAATGACATATTTCTTGGTTTTTATAACCAATGTATTGTTGTTTTTCTTTCTGTATATACACTTACATTTGTGCTCACTTTTCCTTTGTAACAGGCACTAGATGCAAAGGTGATTATTTTCAAGAAAAAGAGAAGAAAGAATTACAGAAGAACCAAAGGGCATCGACAGGTGTGTTGGACGTCAATTACCTAATCACGTGCTGTTTTCATGTAATACTATTTCTACTGATTCTACTTGATGAATGGTTATCATCTTCAGGAGTTGACAAAGTTAAGGATAACAGATATTCAGGGAATTGAGAAACCTCAAGTTGGATTGACTGAAAAGCCTTCAAAACCTGCCAAGAAAGAACAGAAAAAGGTAGCAGTTTCTGCTTAAAAGGGATGTACTATCCCCGCATAGCTGTGGACATTAATTGCTGCTCTCTCTGTGTCAGTAAGTTTTGATAGTTGGATGGCATTTAGGGAGCATGAGTATTGCTGATAAGCTCCATTTGCATCTGCAAATTCTTGTTAGGCAGAAATAGTCAACCATCCACTTGGTAGTCAGGTTTTGTAGGATTTTACACAATTTTTCTTTTCCCTTTTGTAATGCTATAACTAGCGATTGGATGTTTGAAATCAATTCTTAAACTGGTTTCGAGGTCTCATTCAATAACGACTCCTGTATTTTAATGTTAGATAAAAACATGATATTGTGGAATGCATTTTACTAATTTCTGACTGAGATGTTAAAGAAAAGAAGATTACACCATCTATTTGAGTTTTACGTTTTCAACATGACGATTGAATATATCAACTGACTGCATTATGATAGCAAATTAAAAACAGGGAACGTGGTTGGCCTTGGACTTGATGAGGAAAATACACTGACAATAACGCTGATGAGGAAAAACCAAACTGAGTGAAAACTGCGTAAAAGAGGTTATAATATTTAATAACAATTAGGGATGGCATCACTTGGGCTTCTTCACTTTCCCATTCGAGTGATTGTCCTGCAATTCGAACAGTTCTTCCTGCACCTCTAAGCTGACTTTTTTTGTCCTCATTAAATGAAAAAAAAGAAAGTTAAGACGTGACTACTACTTACCATACAAAATTTAATTATTAGCCAATATATTTATTGAACACCTACATCCCCTTTATTTGTTCTCTGCTTCATTCTTCTTGTGGTTAGTGGTTCCTTTGTGCTCTACAATTGGTAGTCCTTGTTGCTGGAGTTTTGTTGATGGTCGCTTGGTGGTGGAGCTCCTGTGCCTCTGTTCATCTTCTTCACAAATGAGTTGGTTTTGCTTTTGTTTCGTTGTATTTGGTTGGTTTGGCTTTTGTTTCGTTGTATTTGGAAGTTTTAGAAAATGAATCAGACATTGAAAGTTTATTTATAAGATCAATAGATTTTGAAATCCATTGGCCAAATTTTGAAATTTAATTAGAAACATTGTCAAATATAACTGGATTTCAAAATCTAGTTACCGGAGAAATTATGTTTAGAAAGTTATTAGATTTCGAAAGTCAGTTAAGGGTTCACCAGATTTTGAAATCTGGTAAAACATATAAGATGAGACAGTGAAAGGTGTGGACACATTCCGATATGAGCATATGGTTTAACATATGTTTATGAATTAGTACGATATGGATCTGTCGCGTTCTTCTCAATTAGCATGATATGATATTGGGATGATTCCTCTAGTTGAAATTCATACCATGTGGACCAAATTAAACTTTTCAAATGTTGTATAAAATGAATTGCAACTAGAGTTATGCATTCAACGTGAACTTGATGTGATACAAGAACATCTAAGAAAGATTGACATTGGAGAAAAAGTAAAAATCAAGCAGAAGTTGCTTGAAATTGTTTGTCTTTCAATCACATTTGTGATACCTTCATTACATAAAAGTTAAAACAAAGGGTGCACATAAGAGTAAACTTCAACAAATTAAAAGGTCTACAAATGTGACCCCTCATATTTTGAACACGTAGAGGCCTTGCATTCCATGAATGAATCTTCATCATGGAAAACACAAGTGCAATCTAAGGCTAAATCTGTGCAACAAAGGAAAAGTACCGATGTTAGATCAGTTTCATCTCATTTGTCACCCTTATATTATCAATGTTGTTAATGTCGTAGATGATGGTAATTGTAGTTATAGATGCATTGCTACTTCGTTGGAACTAGGTGAAGAGTCATGGTTCCTTATTTGACATGACTTGTTTAAAGAACTTAGTCTATGACATGATGAATATGCAAGACTTTTAGGAGGCTATGATCAACGGGAAGAACTAACGAAGTCTTTGCTAGTTAACTCACAATCAGCAGTATGTGTTGCTCTAGTTGAGACTTTACTTATTATGTCTTTCCTTTTTGTTTCATAACAATTTCTTTCATTACTTACAGGCTCATATGGACAAGTGGGTGATTATACCGGACATTTACTATGGTATTGTGAATCGATAAATGTCATCTTAGTTTGTCTCACATATGCTCAAAATTATATGATCTTCCCACTATGTAGTACACACCTTCTGATATCTGACAACATCGATTAATATATATTGAACACGTTAATGAATGTCATTTCATGTAAGTAAAGTTATTATTCTTTTGTTCCATTGTAAAAAAGTTTCATTTATTATTTTTTACTTTTCAGGTTCACTTACAAGAAGGTTGTTCTTTACCTATGGTGAATATCATATCCTCAACCCATTGTTATCTCGAGGTGTGGGCGTGATCATCTTTTTATATAAGTAGGATGCAAACACTTATCAAGTTTATGGACATTACAATAAGTTATGTAGACTTGGTTGAATCCTGATATTTATGTAACGTTAACAAATGTATAGATGAACATTCACTGTAATTATTGTTAATTCATTCCAAAGCGTAAAACTCTCATGCATATAAAAACTCACATCCTCTCCATTATTATAGTAAGGATGTAAAATTGGACAAAATTGTTTAATTATATAAATAAAAAAGGTTTTATCAATCCAAATATTAATAAAAAAGTCTTAATCAATGAAATACATAGTACAAGAGGTTGCAATCCAGATAATGATGAATACCTGTAACGTACATGTCTGCCTCCTCTACTGTTGGATGGATGTTCTTCAACCCATGCACGAGCTATCTGTAAGACCTCATTAGTACGATCCCAAACTATAGTACCCTTGCTGACATCACGACAAGAAATCATCGTTTGTAAGATTATGATAATGCACCTCAGATCCCCACATTAACGATCACAAAAAAATTAATTAACATTCCTAAATAGACTTTAACGCATAAACAATGTACTGTTACATACCAACAAACAAGTTTCTAACGGTGATCTACAACGAATTGACACGTCATCTAGAATATATCGTCGAAGTAAAGGTGTATGACTCGGTCGGTCATCATCGACACTAGGAATTACATAAGGATGAAATACCCTGTTAAACTATTGGAGGTACCCTTGAACACAAGCAGACACCAACATGTGGTTCAAAAAGTGAAACCAAGAATCATCAATGGTGGTTATGTCAGCTTTTGGAACAACGTTTCATGACTGCGAGATTGGTTGCTCATACCCAAATTGTCTTAACACTTATTCAGGGAGATGTCAATGAACCATTTGACCAACTCTAATCTAGCAAAAAAACATAATAATCGTTAGAAGTGGACAACTAGCCTACAATGTGACTCATATGGACACCAAATGACCCTATCATTTGTCAGTCCATCCAAAGTGTGCCTTAGCCTTAAGTAGACTTGAAACCTACTTCCTTGTCACCAAGTGTGCGATACAGATCTGTCTTCATCATAAGTCAGCAACAAATGCCTCCTTCCCATCCCAAGAAAGTGCTCATAAATCTACTTCTACAAAAAAATTAATTAAAGCTTGGTAAACAATGAAAATATAAAGTAAATCAAAGTGCGAGATATTTGTATACATGTAAGGGTTAGATATCTAGCCATTTGCTTTATCTTAGCAAAATTAGCATCTTTGAGTTGTTCATACAAGTGGGGCCAACGCAACAACTCCTTAGACATATCCGCCACATGCATGCAAGTCTCTAACAAACATAAAGTAGGATACACAGACTAAGGTAGCCCTCTTATTCATGAAAATCGTGCATCAAACTAAATTCAACAAGTATGTTGTGTTGCACACTTCCACTATTGTTGCTCACAACAATCGTTATAAATATCTTTCAACCGGTTGAGCCTAACTTTGGAATCACGTGCTTATCTCATTTCAACTCTAGCCCTCACGCAGTCCATGTCCAAAAGTTCTATTATGAATAGGTATAACAATGTGGTACATCATCTAGTATGATAGTTATCTCACCTTTCGAAACATGAGAACCATCTGTCTCAAAATGCCATCTAATGACAATATTAAATCTTTGTCGAAGTAATCCCAAAAAAATCACATAAGGCAACAAATCAGAATAATAATTTGTTTTTTTTTGTGTAGTTTTAATTTAATTTTGGAGCTTTTAGCGTAAATCATCACTTTCCGTCGTTGGAAACAAACACAGGGTAAAAGTTAGTTGTTTGGTTTTTTTTTTTATTGATGAGTAATGAAGTTGCAAAGCACTTCGGGTTCCACTATGGTTTCTGATTATGATTATTTTAATAAACTTTATGTTGCAGCAGTTGCTCCACTTCTGGCCACTGTCTGCTATATAAAATTCTTAAAAAGATCTAAGAGTGGACTGTTATTTGATTTACTGGTATAGTTAGTTGTGGTTACAAAGAACTTGCTGTTCATGTGACCATTATTTTTGTTTTCACACTGCCCCATTTGCAGATATCTTTCCCTCTTAAAAAATTTCATGCTCTTGGATTAGACTTGTGTCACTCAACCTTGTCCAAAATCTATATAAAGCAAACATGGGTCACCATCACAAACTAAGATTTCATATCACATTGAAATCTCATATAGACATATATTATATATTATAAATTCACAGTAACTATGTTATTTTTCACTTTCTATTTTTTTAAATTATACGTGATTTTTAATTTCTTAAAATTTAAATTAAGTGTCATTTTCTATTTTTAATTTTAAACTAACTTTAATCTTAAATTAAAAATATTTAAGAAAAATATAAATTTTAATAAAATTATCATTATAACAATTATACAGAAATTAAATTTGGGTTAAATTTAAAGAAGAACTAAATTATTCAAATTTTTAAATAATTGAAACTAAAATTAAAAAAATAAAAATATAAAAACCAAATAAATATAAAACATTGACTTTGATGATGCTGATCTTTTATTGTAAATAATTTTTTTAGAATTAAAAAAATTTAAAAAGTTAAAAATACTGACTTGACAAATACAGTTCACTTTCCATTAGTTAAATGCCTTTAAAAATAAAAACTAAATTAAATAAAATTAATGAAAATTGAAATGAATTTGAAAAAAAAAAAAGAGGAAGCAAATTAGTATTTAAGACCTTTGGTAATTGTTAGTATGCTATTCTTCTCTTAAAAACATCTTAATTCTGTTAGTAATTATACTTTGACTAAAGATCCTCTTCAATGTTTAATGATTAAGTGTCTTCTTAATTCACAAGCCCAATTCAATTATTAGACATGGAAACTAGTTTTTACAGTAGTTGACGCAGACCTTTCCTTTGTTCTCAACCTTGCAATTTTAGTGCTACACATGGTTTTGTTGGCCATTGGACTGACCACCCTTAATATATTTCTTGTTTAGCATTCCTGAAGGGCTCATGGAATTACAGATTCATTTTCACCACTCTGGTAATTAAGTATTATGGAAGGATGACTCTAATGTTAATTCAGTAAACAGTTTGTCTTGAAAATGATCATTCAATCATAAACTAAAAGTATAAAGCTTTACAAGATTAATACATAAAAATTACTCTAATATTTTCCTCTGGTTAATTCAGAAAGTGAACAGGTTGAGGATAAGCATGATTTGGGAAGCACTTTTAGGTGATGTTTTCCTGCACAAGCATTGATATTGTCAATTCAAAGCGTGTGGAAGCACTTTTGTGACCTTTGATTATGCATTTCAGGTGTGCACTATCGGGAAATAGAATAATTCCATGTCACCTTCATCTGTCAATATTATGACTGTAGTTTAAGCAGCACATGAACAATAATAAATATATTACTTTTCGAATAATTTTATTCAATATAAAAAAGATAAAGTAAGTTGAATGATTTTATAATGGATATAGTATCATTTTCCAAGAGTGTCATGATCTAACAAAATTGACACGTAAATACCCATTTCAAAAGTTTATAATTATATGCTGTACAGGTGGCTCAAACCCTACCAATTAAGATCTTTCACCTTATTCTGTGGAGATTTACATCATGGTATGCAAATTATATTGCATACACCCAAAACAATATGACAGAGTATTTACGTGAATATTCGAAATGGTACCCCTGACGGATTTTTTGTGCTGTTTTTACCTATTTGTTAATGCAAGCATTCCACTATGCAAATAATGTAATGTGACAGAGAGCCAAAATGGAAAAAATAAAGACTTAGCATCATCAGCAAATACCATAGATCCATGAGCATATTATTTGTTTTATGACTAATGACATATGAATCAAAATGGCTAACAGAAAGTTGTGTTGGAATGTATAAATGAAAAAGTTGAACATCATTACGAAAGAAAACATAAACTTATTATTTTATGATTTTGGGTTAAAAATAATGTTAATTATGTGAGTTTAAAGTGGTATCGAGTTTGAATTCTGAAAGTTCCACGTAAGACTAATTTATAGTACATACGTGAATGCAAATATTATCTTCCAAACCAATTTTATGGGTTTAATTAGACTTAAAATCCATTTCTTAATATGATATCAAAGCTATCGTTAGAGTTTAATCTAATGTTTGTTGAACGTATAATTTCATTAGCTTGAGGGTTATATATTTCTTATTGCCTAATTTTTCATTTTTGAATAATTACCATTGAGATTAAGATAGTGTGGAAATTGCTTCTAAACATCTATAAAGAAGAAAACAAGAAGTGAATGAATCGAGTTTATCCCTGAACTGAAATCAATCTATCTACTTTGTGCTTATGAGCATAATTATTCTGTTATGATGCTCAAGAAACTTTTAAACAGAAACAAGAAGTTCTTGTGGTGCATTTCTCATTGGCCATTGGTTTAACCAATAAATTAGTGACTTTTGAGCCTTGGCTGTCAACATGAAAAGTAAAGCAATAAAGGGCAGGAATTGAACCAGAAAAGGTGAGCACAAACAAATGGGCTATGCCAGTTAAGTCAGAAGTTCAAAACTTTGATGCAATTCATGACTAATATAAAAGAAGAAGCTTCATATATCTTTCCATAACATGGCACCTAGCAATCATGAAAGGTCATTGAAATTTGGAATCAAATCTGGAGCATGCATATGCAGAACATAACAACGTACGAAAAGCACTGTCAATCTGGAGTCCACTGAATGAAAAGAAAAAAAAAGAAGGTTTAAAATTCCATATGGGAATGGGAAGAGAGAAAAGTTGTTAGGAGTTGGTCATTTTCAGTTAGTGGAATGTTCTACTTTTCCAACTAGACAGTGCCTTAGTGCATAAATCACATTCTTTAAATATTGGTAACTATGAAAAGAAAGTCTTCTACTCTTGTGGTTCAGTTCATATAACCATGCTGATTGGCTTATAATATCCTTTTTGTTTCTGTCAAGGACATTGTGCAGTATATTCTGTATATTAATAGGAAAAAAAAAAGATTGATTCACTTGTCTCTTCAAACATTCTTAACAGATTGTCTTTTAGATCATGCAGACGCTACATTTTTATGTAAAATCATTCCACTCAGTTTTGAAGCATCAAGGATATTCTTTGGTTTTGGCTAGAAAAGTAACACGATAAGAATATGCAGGAGAATAAACTAGAGATATCTTTGCTTAATGATAAGAAATTGCTGTATATTGGCAAATTTATATATAACAGTATTTATATGTAACTAAAAGACTCCACTTGTTACACTAACACACACAAGTTCCCATCTTTATCATAAGCCTTACCATCAGAGAGAAAGAGGGTCACTCTGCAATGGTTTCTAAGCTTGGTGGTGACGTGGAGGATGCTGGAACTGGGACTGGAACTAGGCCTTTCTGAAATTCTGAACAACACTCATATCTTCCTTCTTCTAATAAGGTTGAAATTCTTAGCTAAGAAGAAGGGAGTGTAAGACAAATTTTTGAAGATGAAAGCAAATTTTTGTGAAATAGCATATACTTTCAATTTGTTTGGTTCTTCTGTGTGGAGTTCCTTCACTTGGTATTTATAGTCATGGACCATTTTTGGGTTTATACTTTGTGTGGATCCAACCATCTCAAATGTGCAAAGGTACTTTCCCTTTGTCTTCTTATTTACTCGCTTTCTTTTTTTATAACTTTCTTCTGTTAAGTGATTCTAATGTATGCCGAATTAAGTAAGGTTGATTTCTACGAAACATATTTACGTTAGATGCTATTTCGAATGAATTCCTTGGTTCATTAAAATATGAAGTTAAGGTTATTTGACTATGGCAAATTCTATTTGGTTTTAATGGATTATACATTCTCATTGTTTTTATGGATAGGTTATGCTACTTTTCCTTTTTCTGTCTTTTTCAAAGCCAACTAGGGACGGTGGGGAATGATTTTATTCATTATCATGAAGTTTGAGGTGAAAAATACCCATGAATTGTGTGCAACTGTTTTTTCTTACAAAGTTTGGTAATTCTCCTATTTTTTAATAAGCCTTTCGATTTTGGTTATTTGATGTGCAACCAAACATATTTATTTATCGAGAGCAGTTCTCTAGTTTATCTCAATCCTGGTTTCTCTTGGCTCCTGAACTATGTTGCTACAGTCTAAAGTAGTCAGCTGAGCTATCTGCAATTTCATTCTTTTGTTATTCTCATTTTTTTTTTATAATGTAACTGGTAAAAGGTTAGTATAAGTAATTTCAATTCATTTTGTTGCAGGTTCAAAAGAAGGATCCAGTAATAGAAGTACTTTTGCCAATGACATTTGTGTCCTGAATTTTCCATTTTCCTGTGAATCAAGGAGCACAAAATGTTTGTGTTGAATGGCTAAATCCTCATTGCAACTCTGAAATCTTATTGGTCCAGGATATTAGCCAATTTCTTTTGATACAAGACAGACCTGATAGAGTGTCAGGAATTATTGTGGAGGAAGATCTCCTTTGTGTGTAACCCTCACTCTTAGAATACGAAGCTCTCTTCCAGCAGTTATTTAAGATTCGGTTCTACTGGGCAAATCTCCTTTGGCAAAAGTTTCTTAATTTCCTTTGGTTAGATTTCAAGTAGTAATTCTTAAAATATCATTCAGCTTTCAAAAGGTGAGTATTATCGTTCAGAGGTAATTTCACAAGGAATTCCACCCGTTCTTGGGGGCAAATCTCCTTTGGCATCTTTTCGATTATCTTGGTTTGTTTCTTCCAATAGCTAGACTTTTCTCTTCCAGTAAACTACCCAATAGTAGACATTTTTGTTGTTGTAAGTCTCTTCCAAAGGTTACATCTGTGAAAATTCCGTTCAAGTCGGGCATATCTCCTTTGGCATTTTGGAGTCCTTGATTCCTATAATCCTATTGGCAAAAAGAGATCAAGATTGGGTTGTATTATCCTCGGAAAATCTCCTTTGGCCTCAGCTCTCCAGTTTCAACGTTCAGACTAATCATTTGGAGAAACTGTTTGTGACTAAAATCAGTATCAATTAGAAATATTTTGTAGTACAACAGTTATCCATTGAAATCAATAGTGGCAAAAGTTGCAAAAGTTGTGATCACTATACACACACTGGGGTTTGATGCTTCAATTTTCTTGAGAAGGTAAGGATCTTCTTGACTCCCTATTTACTTTTTCATATTCATTTACTCATTGATGAATATATTAAAATTTGTGTACAATTGAAAGATATATTCATCAACAATTCTAAATAGTGAAAATGGATTACTAATTTGTTGATTTTCATGCATAGGTCTCATTCAAGATAACAAAACTACAGGATTGAATTCTACATCTAAATTAACAGTCTGTGCCCTTTCTTCTCAAGATACCATTTAGAGCAAAATAATTCTGGTTCTATCTATTTCAGAATCTGGTAAGAGTTTCCACACATGGACTAACAACTTTTCTTCCCTATTGCCATGTTATCATATTAATTTGTTGTACTTTGAATAACTTTGTTGATCTTACCATCAAATATTATGACAGGTATATAATTGATGGATCCTATGATTAGTGATTCAGACTGGGAGATTTCCAGTGATAGCAACAGCAGTGAGGATCAAGAAGAAATGGATTTTCTATATGGTGGAAAAGCTCAGTGTATATTATCAAGTTTAGAGGAAACCATTGGAAGGATTGATGATTTTCTTTCATTCGAGAGAGCATTTGTTCATGGAGATGTGGTCTGCTCCTTGTCTGACCTGTCTGGACAAATGGGTAGGGTAACAAGTGTTGATGTGTTTGTGGATTTGGAAAATCTTAAAGGAAAAGTAATAAAAAATGTAAACTCGAGGAAGCTTTTGAGGATTCGCTCCATTTCAGAAGGTGATTATGTAATTAAGGGGCCATGGCTTGGTAGAGTTCAAAGAGTGGTAGACAAAGTCACTGTATTGTTTGATGATGGAGATAAATGTGATATCACTGCCTTGGAAAGAGAAAAAATTTTTCCACTGACTGTTAATTTTCCTGAAGATTCACAATATCCATACTATCCTGGACAGAGAGTAGAGGTTAAGTCCTCCAATTCTTCTAAACCAACTAGATGGCTGTGTGATACTTGGAAGCGCAATCGTGATGAAGGAACTGTTTGTGCTGTGCAAGCAGGCATGGTGTATGTTAATTGGATTTCCTCTGTTCTTATGAGTTGCAATTTGAGTGTGAGCACTCCTCAATGCTGGCAAGCTTCTGAAAATTTGACTGTGCTATCTTGTTTTTCGAATGCAAACTGGCACCTTGGAGATTGGTGCATGCTTTCAGTTGTAGACCATGAGGAAGAGGCTATTCAGCATCCACCTATAAGTGATCTTACAATGGAGCAATGTGTGTCCAGAGAGTATAAGAGAAATAACTTTAACTCTCACATTGGTGAGTTGTTTATAATTGGGAAGATAAAGACCAAAGTTGATGTTGTGTGGCAAAATGGTGAACATACTTTGGGACTGGATCCAGAGAATTTACTGCCTGTGAATGTTATAAACAATCATGAATTTTGGCCACACCAGTTTGTTCTGGAAAAAGGTGCTTCTGATTATCCTCTTAAAAGTAGAAGTCAAAGATGGGGTGTTGTCCAATGTATGGATGCAAAGGAGCGTACTGTAAAGGTACAATGGAAAACTATTTCCATATCCAACCCAGATCGTTTGACTGGAGAAAAATTGGAGGAAACTGTGAGTGCGTATGAACTTGTAGAGCACCCAGATTACTCCTGCTTTTTCGGTGATATTATGTTCAAAGCGGCTCAAAAACAGCTTGGCAACCAAGCTGATAAAGAAACAGAAAAATCAGTGACAGACCTGAATGCAGAGGCTGTTCCCAAAAATGGGAATCAAATAGGTTATCAGGATGAGTTCCCTGATAATTATTTCATGTCCTGTATTGGCAATGTTACTGGTTTCAAAGATGGCAATGTGGAGGTGACATGGGCAACTGGTTTCACAACTAAGGTATGATATACAATTTACTTTATTCATGTAGTTTATGCAGCTGCTAGACGAATGCGGTACCATAGAACTCATGAAATGTATGCTTTCCATATCTAATTATCTAGGAGAATAGTTTGACAGATAATTAGTGGTCCTATCTAGATATTTACTACTGTATGTGACTCTGTGTTTCGGAGCTGAAGCCTTGGTATACTACTACATGTTAGTTTATGTAGTTGACATTAGTTTATAATGATTTTTCTACAGCTTTTGGAATTATAAGTGATAACTCTTCATAATCAAAATGTGGATTTGATACGTGAAGCAACTAAACTTGGACTACACATTGTATATTTAATGATTTTAGGAACTTGGCTGCACCAATATTGGCCACTAAAGAATGATAAAAAAGGAATAATTGGTGATATATTTTTCAGTTTGATTTTGAGCATTATTAACTAATCATCTGGAAGTGATAAGCTATGTTCAAAGAGTGATTCTTTTACCAGAAATATACAATGTGGGTCATCACGGGTTGCTCAAGCAACCAACATTCAAGTGGTTGATTATTCGTAAAACAGGAATGTTTTACCTTTAGTTCTTTTACTTTTATAGTTTTCATCTTGTGGAAGTAATGTAAGAATCATTTTTGTTTTCCCAACAGGTTGCACCATATGAAATTCTTCGAATTGAGAAACATGAAGATTCAACTGCAGCCACCACTCCTTATGAGACAAATGTTGAAGAGTTAACTCGGGAGATGATTGAACATGAGAGTCTGTCTTCAGACCAGAAGGGAAAGGTGAGGAACACTTTTGTTTTTTCTTTAGTACATGTTTTCAGCTCTGCGTGCACCCTAGTGTTTTATGTTTAATGTTGTGCATTACTAGCATTTCTAGAATGCATTATATAATTGGAACATTTAAGACACAGAAGTCTCAACTTGGAAATTATAGTAAAAAGTCAGGTAGTTAATGCAGCAACATAAAACAATAAGGAAACTTTTATACTCCTTTTTAGTTTTTTCAAAAAAGTTTAAATTGGAAATTATGATGTCAAATATGATCCTAAATTACATTTTTCAACAATTAATTGTTAACTAGGAGGAGTCAATGCAAGTGCCTAATTATAAACTGATGAATCACATTTGTATATGATCAGGACCTATTAAATGGTGATGTTAGTAGAGAGAATGGTGAAAAGAATATTGGGGAATGTAGTTCTTTTTCCTTTCCTCAAGCTGCCTTTGAACTTTTCTCCAGCATTAAAGCCAGCATATTCCAAACACTCAGTGGAGACTTACTCTCAGGAGCAGTTTCCGCGTTACCTACATTTGAAAAAGAGAATGAATATGATTTTGTAGATAAGAAAGATTTGGAAACTTGTGATATCTTTACTGAACAACATCCAGTGACTGAGCTGCAATCTACTGAAGACAAAAGTTTATATCCTGAAAATATCAAGACTTGTGAGAAGAATGATTTGTTTCCATTTTCTTTAGACACCAACAGTCCAAACCAGTTCAAGCAGTTCGATGTGATAGAAAATTGCCCTGATCACCATTTTTTTGATGAGGGAAAAGGGTTATCTATATCACAGGTTAGAAATTGTTCATCACTTGCATTACATAAAGTTAAAAATATTTTAGAAAATATTTTTCATTATTACTTAGTGATTTTGTTCTTACTACGATATGTTTTCACCATGTCACTTGTATACAAGATACACAATTACAAGCAATCCTTTCATTTATATATTAGGCTAATTGTTATCTTTCCTTTGTAGGTAAAAAGAGGTTGGGTGAAAAAGGTTCAGCAAGAATGGAGCATCCTCGAGAGAAATCTTCCTGGTGCATACTTTATCTTCATTATTTTGAACCACATTCTTTTATATACAGTGATGTATTTGTTGTTATATAATGCTTCTTTATGTGATTTCATGTTGGCCATGTATTAAATACTTCATTTACTTGACAAAATGATTGTTTGGAAAAGTAAGTTGTATGCAATTTCTGCAAATACACTTACAATCTTTGTTGATCAAAACAGAAACTATTTATGTTCGTGTTTTTGAAGAAAGAATGGATCTCATGCGAGCAGCTATTGTCGGTGCTTCGGGAACCCCTTATCAGGAGGGATTGTTCTTTTTTGATATATGCTTCCCTCCGGAGTATCCCAATGAACCACCCGTAAGCTTTTAAATTTAGTTTGCAGTGCTTGTTAATTATTTTCATTTGTGATCCATGCATCAGTACCCTTGTTCATTTCCACCATGGTCTCTTGAAATCCCATGCAGATGGTGCACTACAATTCTGGAGGCCTCCGATTAAATCCTAATTTGTATGAGTCAGGAAGAATCTGTCTGAGTCTCCTTAACACTTGGACAGGCACTGGCACTGAAGTGTGGAACCCTGGAGCCTCCACAATTCTCCAAGTCCTTCTCTCTCTACAAGCACTTGTCCTTAATGAGAAGCCTTATTTCAACGAGGCTGGATATGACCAACAAATTGGCAGGGCTGAGGGAGAGAAAAACTCAGTCACTTACAATGAAAATGCTTTCCTTGTCACAACCAAATCGATGATGTATGTATTAAGAAAGCCACCAAAGGTAAAAACTATTACTTATATACTATTCTTTTCATCAATTTTTTTCTCTGCATTAGTGATATGTTGACCATTCGTTTAACTAGTAGTGTATAAAATGCCAGTAAGGTGTGTCTTGGAACACAGACACAAAGGCATACGACTCTACTATATCACAAACTACATGTGGTGCATATTTAAATGATAAACTTGATTAATTGGTGAAAGATATGTTCCACTATATTCAAAGGGATCGGAAATAGTTTCTGTGTCCATGATTTCCAAGTACTCATACTTCCCAGCATCACCTTAAGTTTCTGTTGGTTTTCATTTCCACTATTAAGTTTGTTCCACTTAATTGCAATGAGGATTCCAGGGTTTGGATCCCGTATATAGACCAGTTCCTAGATTATGGTGCAAAAAAGTGGTCCATCTGAATCTTTGAATGTAATTATATTGTTGGATTTGCAACTGACAATGATGAATAATACAGCATTTTGAAGAACTGGTGGAAGAGCACTTCAGAAACCGCTCCCAAAATATACTTCTTGCTTGTAAGGCATGTCTTGAAGGAGCCTCCATTGGATGTGTTTTTGGTACTGGAAAATCTGAAGATGAAAACCTGAAGGGAACTTCAGCAGGATTTAAAATTATGCTTGCTAAGCTCTTCCCCAAGCTTGTAGAGGCATTTTGTGATAAAGGAATTGATTGTAGTCAGTTTGTTAATTTACAAAAGTAACTTTACTTACAAAGTTGTAAGTAACTACCAAAAATCCCGACCTAGATATTCCAATCTTGTGTGTAATATTTATACGTTTACATATCTGTATAATATCAAATCCAACCTTGTGGTTTGGTGCTATGCTACTGCTGATAAAAAGTTCAAGAGTATCATAAGTGTGCTTATGATATGTGCATGTATTACAACATAGCTTCTAGAAGTAAGAAATGGAATAAGAAATACAATTATTGGAGTGATTTGCTTTGTATTTCCCTCTATATAATGACGACTCACTAATGTATTATGGCATACTGAAGAGGTGGAGAATTAAGTGAAGAATCCTTTGGTAGTCATTGTTGTTACTTTGAGATAATCTGTTTTGTTTGAGACATAAATATACAAAATTATGAGAGAAAGAAAAATGAGAGAAAAACAATCACCACCTACATGAAAATACTTAATTCAATCTTTAAGATAAAACATCATTTCTTAGAGGGCATTTTATGATTTCTAGAAAGCATTTAACACCTTTTTTCTCGTTGTCTTTATTCATAATGGTAGATCTTGCTTCCAGACTTTAATGCTTCCATATCATAGTTTTTTTAAAAGGCCATTATATCCCACTGACTTCTCAATTTTCATTAGTATGTGCAATGCGTAATGTGTTGTTATAAAGTAGTACTCTTCTTTGTTACTATCTTTAGTAAATAAAACTAATGAGATTCAGGCAGGTTTAAATTCCATCACCAATAATCTAAACAAGAACACGAGCCTTCTCTGAAATGATGGAAACGAATCTTATCCCGAACAATTATCTCTCTATTCGTTACAACAGAGATGAACTTAAATGCTGAATGACAGTCTTCACAAATGCGAAGGTTCTTGACAACCCTTAGTATCACTCCATGACCAGTTTTCATCAGCCCAAAGGCCACTGCAAGCTTCTCACTGTGGTATCTGAGGGCATACTCCCTTTCTTCTTCTTCCAACTCATGCATCGCCAACTCAAGTACAGGTGCATAGCCTGCAACCTTGCACTTCCACATCAACTCATCCAAATAACGATAAATTTCATTGGTCTCAGGGTGGAACTTGTCACCCATGCTAAAAAGATAACTCCTGTTATCTATATCTATGGTGCTGTAACCCACTTGCTTCTTTAGGCCTCTTTGGATCATCACCTTCCTAACCGATTCCACTCTATCCATCCTCCCAGACAACGCATACATGTTAGATAGCAACACATAATGGCCAGGATTCTCTGGCTCTGCATTTATGAGATGCTCAGCAACCTCCACACCAATATCAAAATTCTTATGCATCTTGCAAGCTCCAAGCATCGCCGTCCACACTGCGGGAACAAGCTCCTCAGATCGAAGTCCTTTCACATACTTGTATGCTTCATTGAGCAACCCACCTCGCCCCAACATATCAACCATACAGACATGGTGCTCCACGCATGGCACCACACCATACTCTTGCTTCATGGTTGCAAACACTGCACGACCTTCATCTATTAACCCTGCATGCGCACATGCAGATAACACAACAACAAAAGTAACACTATTAGGTACCACCCCACGTGCCTTCATTCGACGAAAAACCTCCATTGCCTCAACACCGTAACCATGCATCCCGTACCCTGATATCATAGCGGTCCACAAAACAACATTCCCCTCGTTCATCGAATCGAAAACTGCACGTGCTTTTCCCACATCACCACACCGTGAAAACATGTTCACCAACGAGGTAGCAAGAAACACGTCCATTGTAATCCCACTCCCAACGATGCACTCATGCATCCAACACCCTAGATGAAGCGACCCCAGTTGAGAGCAAGCGGATAGCACCGAAACGAATGTCGCGGAATCAGGCTCGACATTGGTCTCACGCATCTTGTTAAAAACCTCAACAGCCTCACGGGATAGCCCGTTCTGCTCGTATCCCGAAATCATGGAGTTCCAAGCAACAATATTTCTGTGAGGCATTTCGTCGAACACCTTCCGCGCAACACGAGGTTTGCATGATTTCGCGTAGAACGTGACCAATGCTGCTTGGACGAAGGAATCTGAAACATACCCAGAAACAAAAACGTGGGAATGAACAAGCGTGCCGAGTCGGAGATGGGAGATATCGGCGCAGGCCTTGATGACGGAGGTGAAGGTGTAGCTAGAAGGGGCAATGCGAGAGTGGAGCATGCGACGGTAGAAGAGAATGGTATCGTGAGAAAAACGGAATTTTGAAGAGGCATTGATGAGGGAATTGAAGAGAAAAGAATCTGGGTCGGCGACCGAGCGGATGAGGCGGCGAGTGTAGGCGATGGAACCCGCGGCGCACGATAGCGTGAGGAGCTTGGTCAGCAGAGCTCGGCTCCGGTGACAGCCCGTCACCACCAGGTGAGCGTGCGCTTGTTGGAGGCGTTTAAGATTCCGGCCTGCACTTACCACTGCTTCGTATTCTGCAGATTTTCTTCCCCCTTTTCTTCCCTCCATCAACTACCTTAATTTAGTTTAACCAATGATTTCAAATTCGACAAGAAAAGTCTTACAATTAGAATTTCAAGTTCAATTTAATTAAATATTAAAAAAAAATTACTTTGTCATTGCTTAATCTTTGTTTGAACCTAAGGAAAAGGATATCTCCTCTTAACAAGTTTTTCTCTTTGCAGAGCCAATTTGGTTTCTCTTAAAGGAAACGAAACTCACTATCACTCTGTGATAAATGAAGTTTGGAGTTGAATTTTAATTGAAGTACGGCAGATAAAAATTTAGATAACAAACAGACAGCAAATAATCTGGTCGGTGACTAACACATCAATGATGAGTAATAAAATTAAGAAGACAATTCACATGAATCAGTGCAATGATATTGATTTATCTATCTGTGAACTAATAAATCAGTACAAAGAGAGTAAAGGGCCCAGAGCTAGAACGAAAAGATGCTACATAGGTACGTAGAATCAAGAAAACAATTGAGTGGTGATGTATGTGTTGCTAGTTTTACAGGAAGAGGGTGTTCTTCTCAGAGTAAAGCGAAGAAAAAATAAGCAGAAAGTATATTATAGCTGCGGCGAAAGCAGCAACAAGAGCTCCAGTGACATGGTCGCAAAATTTAGGAACTTGTCCACAAATGGGTAACCAACCAGCATGAGTGTTGCCTTTCTTGCCCACATGAGCTATTGCCAGTGCTGCTGACACACTTGAAGAGAGTAGCATTGCTATCACCTGATCAAAATGATGTGTTAGTTTTTATTACGACTCAAAGAGGTTCAATTACAAGTTACAGTGCTGGTTGCTGATGTATAATATTACCACATCCAGGATCAGAACCAAACGCCAAAGTGAAGTTTTGGAACATGTGAAAAGGAGAATTATGCTGTATCCACATGCTATGGCTTCTGCTATCACAAAGAACCTACACATAGCAAATTTTCAGAAAGTTTGTATAGTTATGTTTTGGCAGCTATCAAAATCGATGTATTTTGAAGACACAGCAGAGAAACAGAGAGAAAAAAGAAGGGTGGTCTCACTTGAATGCTTGGACGTTGCTATATTTGGCAGTGAAGGTCAGGTTTAGGACCTGAGTAGAGTCATGGCTTGTCACCATTACAATCACTGCTGCTATTGTTGCTCCAATGGCAAGGAACCTTAGGAAAAGTGTGAGAAGTCTCTTGGTCTTAGTCATGGTTTATTGCAGAGTTTTTCACTAGAAAAATGGTGCTTTCAATATACAAAAGGTGAATATAATATATGTATGTGTGTGTTGACTAGCTGGAGTGGAGAGGAAAATATTAGGTAGCCAACATATGGTAGGATGATTTAGTGGTTTGTAAATTTGCGCCACAATTTTAAACCGATTGTTTACCTAAGACATGCATTCAAACCAAGTTGATTATGACAACTTAGACATTTGGGAGGCTGGGAAATAACTAGGTCACTTAGAACCTTCAAGTCCAAACCAATTTGATTATTTTGCATTGTTATTTATTCTAACCACCAAACGGATTGGATAAAGAAGCAATTTTTTAATTAACAGTAAAATAATAAATAAGCGAGTAATAATAGAGAACATGTATTCTTATGAAATAATACGTTTACTTTAGGAATCAAACAGAAAAATAATATTTTTTAGTAGATGTACATCCATAATTGCAAACCTGTTTGATCAGTCATAACTTGGACGGTCAATTAAAATTGAATGATCAAACTTTAGTTTGGTAAAAAGGTCAATAAATTTGGATAGTCATGTACTAGATCAGATGATACTCTACCAGCTTGACAAACGCTTAATTGAGTTTGGATAAGTATGCATCAGACTGAATGGTCAAACACTAATTCGACAAATAGGTCAATAAGTATGGACAACTCCACCAGACTGAATGGTTAAATATCATCTCGACAAACAAGTCACTGAGTCCGAACGATCACCAAATAGATCAGACAACCATGCATTAAATCGGATTGTCAATCAATAATATGTCAAACAAGCCATTAAGTCCAAAGAGTCATTAAGTAGACCATTCGACTTTGTATCAAACTATTTATACTGAACAAGTTCAATAAAGATCAACTCTAAAACCAATTAACTTAAGGTTAAAATATGATTATTCATTAACTCTAATTAAGACAATCAATCATATTTTATTTGTTGATTTGTTAAAGAATATAATTGAAGTTATAAAATTTAATTTCTTTTACTATTTAAGTTGGTAGTGTTTTATTTCAGACTCCAAAATTGATAGTAAAGACTCAAACTAAAAGTATGAATTTATATTAAAATATACTCTTTAATCTTTACCGTAATAAAAGCAAAATACGCTCTCTATAAATTTTAAATTATTCAAAATAAAAAATTAAGTTTTAAAGAATGATATATTACTGCTGAAGAAGAAAAGAGCACGAAACAGCAGACCCAGGTAAACTAAGTGATCGATACTAGGCAGCGCAGCGAGGAAGATGCATAGTCAACAAACAGAGAAAGAGGAAGACGATGAAGGCCCCCCACCGGGGTGGCAACCAATCACAAATCATCCGCCGCCACCGCAACCGCAACCGCAACCGCAACCACCACCGCCTGGTCCATGTGGTCAGTTTATACTTTTCTTTTCAAAACCCTCTACTACTTGCATTGCTTTCATTTGTTTTATTCTTCTGCAAATTTATCAGCTTTTAAAATTGTTCACGCCTTTTGAATCATCAACTGCACTATTAAGTAGATTACATGTTTTTTCTTCTGAACCACTGAACTTTAAAACGCGCATTGATTTTATTTGGGGAATGTGTTTCGCTTTTAATCAGGATTGTGAGCCACGAGTGTTGTTGAGTTAGGGTTTACTCTTTACATTTAATAGCTTCGAGATTCAAGTTAATGTGATTCTGAGTAGGTGGACAGATGCAGAAAGGGGTTTGAATGCAATATCGCAAATTTGTTGTTTGAAGTCTGTGAAAGAGTTAAAGGAATTGGTTTTTTGTTGATATCCCTGAAAGAGTCATTACTTTTTTTTTATAACCATTTCATGAAATTGGTTATTAACTTGATCACTCTGACTGGCAAGCTGTGTGAACAGGTTGGGGTCAGATGGTCTGCGGTTCTTGTCACCGCCTGCTTTCTTATCCACGAGGTGCCAAACATGTTAAATGTTCATGCTGTGAGGCTGTCAACATTGTATTAGAAGGTTGTTCATCTTTCTCATTGGCATTGCTACCATTTCAGTTCTCAAATTTTTTTCGTGAGTTTTAGTCTAGTCCCCTCATGATCCTTTTATATTGTCTCTCTTTTACATAATTTCTTTGATGTGCTGCAAATGATAGGTGGGACTAGAGGTGTCAGTTGGCACCTCTAATCCCCCAGTGATATGAAGCTTTTATTTAAAAAAAATCCTTCATATATTGATGTTTTCAGTTCTTTATAAAACTGTATTATATTTTCTTGAAGTTGCCTTACTTCCTTGTCAATCATGACTTATGGCATTCTCTTTTTTGCGTGGTGAGATATTTAAATCAATATCCCATTCCTTACAGCTGATCAGGTTGGGCAAGTTGAGTGTGGCAGTTGTGCGGTATTGCTAATGTACCCATTTGGTGCTTCACATGTTAGGTGTTCCTCATGCCAGTTTGTGACAGAAATTGGGGTATGTTAACTGTTATGTATTTTGTACTTTATCTGAAAAATATAGTTTTCTTTTGAGACGAGGTTCGGTTTACCAGACATATTATCATGAATTACTGTGGAGTAATTGAAAGTTCTGTGAAAGGAAATTCCCTTTAACTTTTTTAAACATTTTGAATGAAATTTAGATTATACAAAGACTATAATATCTACATGTTGTGGTTGAATACATAATGGATGTGTATAACTTTTATTTGAATTATTATTGGTGATTGATATATTTAGAAATGGAAAATACTGGAGGGATGCCTCCATTGACTAAAAAACCTAGTATTTTCTCTGCCAATGTAGTGGGATTTACTCTGAATAGAACTACTCTTTGAAACCTTCAGGTCGTAATTAGTGGATAAGATACGATAGCATGTGAGAGTTGGACAAATTTAGATACAATATCATCGTAATATAACTTATATGCATACTATATAACTCATAGGTGTATCGTGGTATCTTGTCCTATATTTGAAGTGGAATAGAGAATGGCAGGAATTTGTTGTTTCTTGCTTTACTTTCGTTCTATACTCTTCTATAAATTATACATTGTCAATTGCACCTCTAATGACAGTTTAATACAATTCTTACTTTGTGCGAGCTAAAATAGGAACTCTAAATATATACTATTTCTAGGCTGATTCTTGTAACCCATATAAAAGGAAACAACAACAACAATTATTAGGCTGCTCAAGAATGCACCACTTTGCTTCAAAGAATTAGTGGTGGGACATGGAACAAAATTGGTAAAATTATTTGGAAGCTGAAGTCCCAAGTTGACACGAGGAAGAGAGATGACATGATTATTAAGCGCTTCATGAATAGACTGACAATCCACCCCAATGCTCACTGCACACATGAAAAATCAAATTAGTGGCAAGTTGTTCTACTAGTCAACATGGAGAGGTCTGACATTGCTTGGAGGAATTCCAAGTTCAGCCAACAAACGTCCAAATAATGTCAAAACATAGCTTTATATTTAGACTCACGTGGACGACTTGGAAACATGGACTTTCTTTTCACTCTTCCAAGAAACCAAAGTAGGACCAAGAAACATGCACCAACTAGATATAGACCTCCTAGTATCTAGATAGATTGCCCAATTGCATCACTGTAGGCAATCAAAGAGACAAACTAGCAAGAAAAAATAAATTGCATTGAGAAGTTCCCTTCAAAAGAAACAAATAGTGTGACGAATAATAGTTATTGCACGTGATATCAATTGTTCCATGGTGGAGGTAGGGTACACTAAGTCACAATAGAATTGTGGCATTTCGGTAGCCACACTCCTAAGTAAAGGAGTTGCACCCTGACTATTAGTTGGCCTAGTGGTAAGTGCTCATTCTAACAATTGGTCTTAAAGCCAAGGACACAAGTTTGATTTCTACAAGAACAATTGTTGAGGACCAGATTGTTGCAAATGATATCAATTGTACTGCAGTGGAGGTCAGGTGGGTCAAGTTACAATAGAACCATGACGCTTGGACCACTATCTTCTTAAGTAGAAAAAGTTGAGCCCTTATTATTAGTTATAGCTTTTGACCTAGTGTTAAGTGCTTGATTCAACAATTGGAATTAGAGCTAAAGTCACGAATTTGATTCTCAATAGGATAAGTGTTGAGGATGAGATAATTACAGGTAACATCAATTGTCCTAAAACGGATTCCAGGTGGGCCAAGTTGCAATTGAACCATGATGATAGGAATACTATGTTTTTAAGTAGAAAGAATTGTTCCTATCTATTACCTATAACTTTTGGCTTTAGTGGTAAACACTCAATCCAACATAGCCAAGTGAAAATGATAAGGAGTACACAAAATAGTTAAGACTACTCATCACTCACCAATTGGCAATACTTCAAAGGATTGTGTAAAAGATCACCCTTATTATGATATTTGACATTAACCTCGACGAGTATCCGTTGAGGTAATAGATTGAAGGGCAACCATAGAAATTAAATTTGTATTTATGTTGATGAAAGGATACCTTTGGAGTGAGAGGGGACCTTAAGACCTAAGAAGTAATCAATATCCTTCATTTTGAAGAGGAAGCTTGAAGTGGTTGTTTGAGTCTTTGCATGGATTTGATTGGATCTCATAATGACAATGTCATCAACATAGATAAGAATGAAAAATGTCAACAATTGTGTGATGAATAAATAAAGAGGTGTCACACTGGCTAGCAGAGAATTTAAGTAAAACAATTTCTCAAATTGTGCCCTAAGAGCTTTTCTCAAGCCATATAAAGAGCAATTTAATTTATACACTATGTCATAGGAGGATAACAAACCTGAAGGAATCACATGGATTTCTTTTATTGGGTCATCATGAAAGAAAACATTCTTTACATCCATTTGATGAAGAGACCATCCTCTATAAGTTGAAATTCAAAGGATTGATCTAATAACTAATCTAGTCAATGTTCCTGATTGTTACCAACAACAACTTGGTCAGCCTTGAAGTAATTGAGAAAGCCATCTGAATGCAACTTCACAGAGTTCACCCATTTTCAGCCAATGAATTTGATAGTATGTGTTGAATATAGTGAAAACTATGTATGAGATTAATCTCTCTTGTGTTGAATATACACATAAAGTACTCTATTTATAGTAGAAGAAATATGGGCTAAGCCCAAAATACAAATAAAGAATAATAACAAACTAACTAAAGATAAAAAGATAACACTCCCCGTCAAGCTAGTGCATACAAATCGTATGTACCAAGCTTGTCACAAATATAATCAATAAAGACTTAGTGAAAATATCTAGTTTTGTACTTGAGTGACACCAAATTGTTAATGATATGTGAAGACGACATAGAAGACGAAATACCAACCCAGAAGACTCCCCTGAGCAACAAATCTGGGAAGTTGCTTGATATAAATCTCTTCTTGCAAATCACCATTAAGGAATGCATTGTTGACATCTAGTGGATAAAGAGATCATTGTTGAAGAGCACCATGGCTATAAATAAACTAACAAAAGTCATCTTTGCCATGGGAAAAAAACATATATGGACAGTGTCAGAAGAAAGGTCAAAAGAGATGGCGGAATAAGCCATGGATGAACAAGAGAGAAAAACCCTAAAAATCCAAGATTCTCCTATCAAGGCACCTAAAAGAGGAAAAATAGTGACATTGACGCTCTAAATAGCTGCTTGAGAGGAGATGGGACATGTGGCCACGCACGACAGACTTGAAAGAGGAAAAAGATCAACCTTGACGCTCTAAATCACTGCTTGAGAGGAGACGGGATGCGCCACCACACACGGTAGAAAAGGGAGTAGATCCACAGCTTTGAAAGGTGCTAAGAGCACGTAGGAGACGGGACATGTGACCACGCACAACGGACCTAAAAGAGGAAAAAGAGCAATCTCGACCCTTGAGAGTAGACGGGACATGTGACCATGCACGGCGGACCTGAAAGAGGAAAAAGAGGAACATTGGCACTCTAAATCACTGCTTGAGGGGAGACAAGACGCGTCACCACACACAGTAGAAAAGAGAGTAGATCCACAACTTTGAAAGGCGTTGAGAGTGTGTAGGAGCTCCGATAAGAGTGGTCGCCTAGCTGAGATGATCAAAACCATGTGGTTGCTGATCGAAAATGGAACTCCGACAGTGGTGATAGACAGCATCACCGCTAGCAGCAGTAGACGGCACCGCTACCCGCCGTGGTGGGTACAAGCGATGAATTTTTATTTTTGCTAAAAGAACCTTAGGCTCTAGATACCATGTTGAATATAGTGAAAACTATGTATAAGATTAATCTCCCTTGTATTGAATATATACATAAGATATTCTATATATAATAAAAGAAATATGAGCTAAGCCTAAAATACAAATAAAGAATAATAACAAATTAACTAAAGATAAAGATAAGAAAAAGATAATACATCTAACAGTATACAAACTTGAAGTGCTTGCAACCCCTTTTGCATTGCTTGAGTCCACCATTAGTTGTCTCTGAATAACATTTAAGAATAGGTGTCAAATAAAAAGAGAAGTAGTTTCAGACTCATACCTCTTCGATGGATGAGATGTGTGGTTGGACTTGCATGGTGCTATTGATGATCAAGCGAGGGTAATGCAACTGAATGTTAAGACGTTGCTAAACTGAACACCGAGATTGTGTACTGCTGGTGCGTATCTAACTGAAGAACAACCCATTGCTTGTTGTATAAGAGCATGGGCTACAAGATGAAGGAAACTTTGATACCAAATTAATATTTCTGACTTTTTTTTGTTGTATATTCTTCTATAATAATATATTCTCAATTACATTTCATATGTCAATTTAATGTAATGCCTAATTTTTACAGACTAAATTAACAACATTGACCTTAAATTGCCTTACAAATCTGACCCTTTTTAATTTAAGTTGATTTGTTTAATAAGGAGATTCTTATATTTATTATTTTCTATTTATTGCTACATTTTTAATCTGACCTATATCACTTTAATTTTTGTTGATTGTTTTCAGTTATGAAATTATTTCATTTTATTATTTTAAAATGTTTTTGACTGACACTTTGTTTGATTTTTTAATATGTACCATTTATATTGTATTGCTGCTGCATATTCTTCCTATTTGAGAGAGAATGTTTGTGAGTTGAATGAAAATTATGCAATAGATGGTGTCTGCATCAGAATTATTCGGGGCTGCTCTTGTTTGTGTGGTTAATGACAAATTTGTCCGTAGCAATGCATTAAAGCAAACTGACTGCATTTACTCTGATTAATGACATAATCATTAACTTTCTATCCATACTTAATTAGATATCAGTTAAAGTAGTGAAATTTGAACTAACGTGAAGTTTGTATCAGGCAACTAGGACTCAGGCGGTCAGACAGGGACATGCACTTGATAGCTATAACAATAACACCACCATAGCTTTTTGGCACGAACTACCGCATTTGCACTAAGAAATTGCTGAATCCCGTTAACCATAACATGCAGAAAAAATAATAAGATATAGCCCCTTCAAATAGCAACAGAAATAATGAAATTTTCTTCCCTTTGCTTTAAATCCAGCAATATTAAAAGGTTAAAGCAAACTTCTGAGTCAAATTTATACCATCATAGACATTGTTTCCACTCCAATTTTCACTTTCTATTTTTTTTTTTTTCTGGAAAAAAATACATGATAATAGGGGCTTGACAGATCAAATGTACCGAGGGGCTTCAGAGATGGTTGCAAGTGAAACCCAAAGAGGTAGCATAGGGATAAGGGGGAAGAAAAAACTGTTAACTTATCATGTTAGTTTGTATCCCATTCCCCTCAACCAGATTAATTGTTAATTAAAGATTAGGAAAGTGTTAAGTGGTATAATAAGCATCTCATTAACTCACTAAACCGTGTTTTAAAACAGGATAATTAGTTTGTCTTATCCTCTTTCCCGATCCAAGTTAACGATGACTAGAATGATTTTGCTTTTGTAAGGGGTTTTTATTTTCATTAAAGGGAGTTTATTATCTTTCTTCGTTAGACCCTCCTCTTTTGATTTTCAACTGAGCCTACCTTGCTAATGCTATAGAATTTTTATGCTAATACAATTAAGTTTCATTTAAACGAGAATTTCTCTCATGGATTTTGTGCAGGCACACAACGAGCGGCCTCCATGGTCTATACAACAAAGGAAACCAGTTCCTGCAAAATCTGGTTGTTAGTGGCCTGCCTATTGGATCTATCATCCTTGTATATCAAACAAATTAGTTATGAGAATTTATGGATCAATCTCAAAATTGCTTTCCTACAAAGAGGCACATCCATATGAAATCATTATTTAATATAAAATTTGGAAGCAATTTTTCCATAATTAAGTTGTACTTGACATTCATCTATTCCTCTTCTTGGTCCCTCTCTTTCATTTGTACCCCTTGAATATCCTTGTCATATGCTATTGACTATCTAAAATATATATGGATAGAGTTTAATGTCTTTAAAGTGTTTATTCTCTTCATAATTGAATTGGATTGAATGTTTCATTTATATTCATGTTATATATATATTTATTTATTAATGTATGTCTTATATATTTTTTAAAATAGATTAAAATATAAATTATTTAATCTTGTTTAAGAATAAAGTATTTTTTTTAATTTTTATTCTATTGTTTTAATGATATTTATTGTTATTTTATTTAATAAATTTAATGTTTAAAATTAATTTAATTAATTAAATACATGACAAAAATAATAAAGAAAAAGTCATAATGATATTAGTACTGAAATTATTAAAATAAATTAAAAATTAAAAATAATTAAAACAAAATAATTGAAATCAAAATTTATTATCAAATCATTATTCTAATACAAATATTTTATCTGTGTAAAGCAGTGTAATTTTTTTTATATTTTTTCGATTTTTGGTGTTCTCCATGTTCAGTAGATGCTGCTTGTGATGACAGAGCATTTGACATGGTAAATTGTGTACAATATTGTTATTATTTTTATTATCGTAATCTTCATTATCTCCACTTTCATTATCATATTGTTGTGAAGACACTACAAGTTGATGATAATTCATAGGTGGAGTTAGATTGTACGTGGATAGAGTGGTGTGGTTGCATAGGTTTCAAACGTGAGATGAGCTTAAAAAGAAGGTTAAGTTGAGATTGAAAGATGATGTATGTGAAAGGAACATGATGTATATAGTGAGACGAACCAATGTCATATACTGTTAAGTTAAATGAGTGGTAGTGTGATTATAGGAGTTTCTCTTATCACTTACAACGAGTAACATTTATTGATCATATATACAATCTAAATAACATTTGCAAGGTTTACGAATGAGATTATTGGTTAACTTATATTGTCTCAACTTTATTCTAGACCCTAAAATGCATGGTAAACACTTTGTCTTGCTGTCGTCCTGTTTCACTCCAATCTCCTTGTTTACTTCAGTCGTTCGAGGGGGAACCTGTCAAAGATTCTTCGATACCAAAGTCAGTACCAGAGCAATGACGACCTATTATTAGGGGTTGATGAGTTGAATTTTAGGAACGTGATCAATTAGGAGATTTCCCACTCATTTAGGAGAATGGGAAAGAGCAGTTACTTTCTTTTATTATTATTTAAACGTTTGTAATCAGATAGATGAATAACACATTTAAAGATTACATTCAAAAAGTGTTTCTTACCTTAATTGTGTTCACAATTTGGTATCAAACCTCCTTCACAGGGGCTTGAACCAAGAAAATTCACACGTGAATGAGAGAGAGAAACACTAGAGAGCTTTGGTCTCTGGATTGGGTTGGGAAGAGTGATACACTGTGAGTTTTAGGAAATTTGAGAGTGCTATTAAAAATGGCAAAAAGCAGAAAATATGTCCAAACTGCTATTCCAAAATTTGATGGTCACTGTGACCATTGGGCAAAGTTAATGAAAAATTTCTTGAGTTCTAAGGAGTATTGGAACTTGGTGGAGCATGGAATTGATGGTGTTCCAGACAAAACAAATGCAACAAATGCGAATCTCAAAAAACTGGAAGAACAACAACTTAAAGATTTGAAGATAAAGAATTATCTCTATCAAGCAATAGATAGAGAGATTTTGGACACAATCCTAAACGATGAAACGTCCAAAAATATATGAGATTCCATGAAGCAGAAATTTCAAGGATCCACCAGGGTGAAACGTGCGCAGTTGCAAGCCTTACATAAGGAATTTGAGATATTGCAAATGAAGGAAGGAGAGTCGGTGAATTCATATTTTGGCCGAACTTTAAAAATAGCCAAAAGCATGAAAGCAACAGGAGAAATAATAGAAGAGAGTGTCATAACTGCAAAAATTTTGCGGTCTATGACTACTAAATTCAATTATGTAGTATGCTCAATTGAGGAATCCAACAACATGAACACTATGACTATAGATGAATTGTGAAGTAGTCTATTGGTGCATAAACAATGAATGACATGCTCAGTGGAAGAAGAACATGTTATGCAATCTGTATTTGAGGAGAAATATGGAAGAGGAAGAGGAAGAGGGAGAGCAAGGGGAGCCTTCCGAGGTAGAGGAAGAGGGAGACAAACATTTAACAAAAATGAAGTTGAATGTTTCAAATGTCATAAACTTGGACATTTTCAATATGAATGTCCAATGTGGGAGAAGAAAGCAAATTATGCGGAAATGGAAGAACATGAGGAAGAGATCTTACTAATGGCTCTCGTGAATAGCAAAGAAGGAAGGAAAATTGATTGGTTCTTGGACTCAGGATGCAGCAACCACATGAGTGGCAACAAGGGATGGTTCTCAGAGTTAAATGAGAACTTTAGAGGCAAAGTCAAGCTGGGAAATAATACTCACATAAATGTAATGGGGAAAAGGAGTATTCGAATGGAGGTAAATGGATTGATGCATGTTATTACGCATGTATTTTACGTTCCTAAACTGAAAAATAATTTATTGAGCATAGGACAACTTCAGGAAAAGGGTCTGAGCATCAAAATTGTAAGCAATGCTTGCACAATTACACATCCTGATAAAGGAATACTATTGGAAATTCCAATGAATTCTAGCAGGATGTTTGTATTAACAATAACCATGGGAACAAATATGTGTTTTCAGATTAATGTAGAAAATAGTTCTCAACTCTGGCACAACAGGCTCGGGCACTTAAGCTATGATGGTTTGAGCAATCTTGCTTCTAAGTAAATGGTAACAGGTTTGCCTTCTTTCACAACCCCTCAAGAAATTTGCACACAATGTTTGGAAGGAAAACAGCACAGACTCACTATGTCTAAGAAAGGAGAATGGCAAGCATCTACGAAATTGCAGCTTGTTCATGCAGATTTGTGTGGACCAATCAAACCAACTTCCAACAGCAATAAGAGATATTTTTTAAGCTTTATTGATGATCTAACAAGGAAAACTTGGCTATATTTTCTGAGTGAGAAGTATGAAACGTTCTCCTTATTCAAAAACTTCAAGGCTCTAGTTGAAAAAGAAGTTGGAGAAAACATTATTTGCTTAAAAACTGATAGAGGAGGAGAATTTTGCTCAAAAGAATTTGATGAATTTTGCATAAATCAAGGGATAAGAAGGCAACTAATAGCTGCCTACACTCCCCAGCAGAATGGAGTTGCTGAAAGGAAAAACAAAACTATCATGAATATGGTTCGCACTATACTGATTGGAAGACAAGTTCCAAAATTCTTTTAGCCAGAAGCAACAAAATGGTGTGCACACATTCTGAATAGAAGTCATACATTTGTAGTACAAGATATGACTCAAGAGGAAGCATGGAGTGGAATAAAACCATTTGTTGATTACTTTCGTGTGTTTGGTTGCCTTGCTTATGCCCACATACCATACCAACAACAAGTTAAACTTGATAACAAGAGCAAATTGTGTGTTCTGTTTGGAGTCAGTGATGAATCCAAGGCATACATACTTTTTGATCCAATAAGAAAGAAATTAATAATCAGCAAGGATGTTGTATTTGAAGAAAACAAAGGCTGGAAATGGGAGCAAAATGAAGCAGAAAATCACCAAGAAATTATTGAAAGAGAAGAAGAAAGCAGTGAAACATATTCTGAAGTAGAGGAGGAGCAACCGGAATCAGAACCTGTAGAATTAGAGAAAGAACAACCAGAAACAGTAGTTGCAGAAACACACACCAGAAACGAATCTTACTCTCCAACACGTGAGATTCCAACTGAAAGGAGGGCGAGAAGAAATAGGAGAAAACCAGTGTGGATGGCAGACTATGAAGAAGGGGAAAGCAAATACTTTGATGCTATGATAGCTGAAACTGATCCAGTAACATTTGAAGAAGCAGTTAGAAATAAGAAGTGGCAAGATGCAATGGTGAAAGAGATGGAGGCTATAGAGAAAAACAAAACCTGGGAATTAACTCATGCTCCCAAAGATGTAAAACCAATTGGAGTAAAATGGGTTTACAAAACAAAACTCAAGGAGAACGGTGAAGTTGACAAGTTTAAAGCAAGGTTAGTAGCAAAAGGCTATGCACAACAGTACTGTATGGATTACACGGAGATATTTGCACCTGTGGTCAAATTAGATACTATTCGCATAATTCTATCTGTGACAGCACAAAATGGATGGTTCATATTTCAACTAGACGTGAAAAGTGCATTCCTCCATGGAGAACTAAAGGAGGAAATATACATTCAACAACCAGCTGGATTCATCAAAAAGGGGGAGGAAGAAAAGGTATATAAATTAAAGAAGGAACTCTAAGGACTCAAACAAGCACCTAGAGCATGGTACAACAAAATAGAAGCATATTTCTTGCAGAATGGCTTTGAAAGATGTTTCTACGAACACACTTTGTTCACAAAGTCAGCAAAGGAAGGTAAAATTCTTATTGTAAGTCTATACGTGGATGATTTGGTTTACACCAGCAATGATAAAGGTATGTGTGATAAGTTTAAAGAGTCTATGATGTCAGTCTTTGACATGACTGATTTAGGGAAGATGAGGTATTTTTTGGGAATTGAAGTTTTGCAAAATTCACATGGCATTTTTATATATCAAAGAAAATATACATAAGAAGTTTTGGCTCGGTTTAATATGATGGAATGCAATGCAGTCAAGAACCCAATAGTCCCAGGAATGAAATTATCCAAAAATGATGCAGGGCCTAAAGCAGATGCCACACTCTACAAACAAGCAATTGGAAGCCTCATGTATCTAACGGCAACTCGACTTGATCTAATGTATGTGGTTAGCCTCATTAGTAGATTCATGGAGAATCCTTTAGAGATTCATTGGCATGTTGTCAAACGTATTCTACGGTATATAAAGGGAACTACAGAACTGGGAATTCTTTACAAGAAAGTTATAACTCTGATGGCCTATATAGATAGTGATTATGCAGGTGATGTAGATGATAGAAAGAGCACATCAGGATTTGTTTTTTCATTAGGAACTGGTGCAGTTTCATGGTCATCCAAAAAACAGCCAATAATGACATTATCTACTACAGAGTCTGAATACATAGCTGCAGTTTCATGTGCATGTCAATGCATCTGGATCATGAGAATTTTGGAGACTATAGGTTTCAAAAGACAAAAGCATAGTTTGATTATGTGTGATAACAATTCAGCTATTAAGTTGTCAGAGAATCCAATATTCATGGCAGAAGCAAACATATTGATGTTAGATTTCATTTCTTAAGAGATCTGGTTAAGTCAGGGAAAATCAAGTTAAGTCACTACAACACTCAGAATCAAATAGCTGACATAATGACTAAACCACTCAAGCTGGAGCAGTTTGTGAAGATTAGGAGTATGCTGGGCATGATTACAGCATCGGAAGTAAACTGAAGGTCTTTGGACTTTAGTTTAAGGGAGGGATTGTTAGACGATTTTTTATGCTGCTTTATTTAAGTTTAAATATTGTTAAAAGTCTTTTATTTTATGCAGTTAAATAAAGGTCTTATGCTGACCTATTATTAGGGGTTGATGAGCTGATTTTTAGGAACGTGATCAGTTAGGAGATTTCCCACTCATTTTTTAGGAGAATGGGAAAGAGGAGTTACTTTCTTTTATTATTATTTAAACGTTTGTAATCAGATAGATGAATAACACATTTAAAGATTACATTCAGAAAGCGTTTCTTACCTTAATTGTGTTCACACCACTCACTTTTAACCTGTATTTATAGGGCTTGGGATTAGTGAAAAGTTAATTACGGCCCAAGTTCAGCCTAATAGCTCTTAACAGTTACTTAATCTTAATCCTAATTTGGTTAATTGGCGATACGATCGGTCGGCCCCTGCTGTTAGGATTTACAGTCAACCGGCCCGTCTTGATAATCTAATGAATTGTTATTCATCCGGATGACGAGTGACAAGGTCGCGTAGTTAGACAGTGTTTACGAAAACACAGACATCCAGTCGACTAATATTGTACGTTCGTCCAGTCCTTATGGTACAACAAGTATGAGCTATATTAGAAGTCAAGCATGGCAATTTTATGATTATAGGAAAAGAAGTGGAGACCATAAAGGGAATCCGCCTTTTAAACGTGGTGCCAACTCCGATTCAATTTTTTAATGAAAGTAACGCTTGTTGACGAGTGTTTGAAGGATTTCACTTTAAAGATTAAAGAATAGTTAGATTTTAGTCAAACTCATATTAAAGAATGTACTTCACTTCTAATAAAAAAATTGAGAGAATGAGTTTATGAATTTGTTTATATATATAATTTAATATTTCATTTTTTATTTAATATAAAATTTAAACTCGTAAATGTATTCTCAACTAATATTACATTTTATTATGCGTGGTGGTAATGAACTCAATTCGTATTATTAGTGGATTGAATTTCTTATAATTTGTTCATTCATAATCCAAGAAAAACATTTTAGTTGTTATAATTTAATGTAGAGATAAATGTCAGTATTCTGAAATGGTTTTCATAGTCGATTATGTTTTACCTTAATTTGTCCTCACTTTTGATTCTAACAAGTAGAGTTAATTTTGGCCTCATTTCCATGTTCTTATAGAATGTCATTTGTCATGCTAATACGTGACAGGCTCTGTTTCCTATACTGTCTTTGCAATATGCTGGGAAAAAAAGTACGTAAAGGGAAGAACATTATAAAAGGAAGTGTTTTGCATTAATCATGTTATCTCTAACTAATAACAGAGTTAACTACAACAATTATTTCAATTATCTATGCACTAGTGCTACGAGGGTGGACAATAAACGATTTGCTGGTATCTTTTTAACGCTATAGCTATTCAAATATATTGAATTTCGCGGACCAAATTTCTCCTTAAAAATTAAAAAAAAAAAAAACAAAGAATGAGACGAGATCTTTCATATGTTTGTGTAGAATTTAAAAATAAAAAATTTATCAATGTTATATTTTTTTCTCCTACTTTTTCAAACAGGTCAATTAAAGATTTTTATTGGCAATAGGATTTGGAAAGATTAAGATTGTTAAACCAACCTGAATGTCTTCTCGAAGGTTAGAGCCACTGAAAAACAAATGGTTCTATACATTATAGCTATGCGCTCAGACTTAGAGAGGAATTTAATCAGAATCAGCAACAATGGTACAAGAAAAGAAGGAGAACATCTGCATGAACAAGGAAAAATATATCATAATATAAGCAGATATTGTCCTGAATTTGTGGTGCAAGAACTATTTTTAACACCTGGTTTGGTTGTTATAAGAGATTAAAGTGAACTGTGTAAAGAGAGTTCATCTTGAGTTTATCTATGATCACATTTTCCAGTGAAATTAATAGAATCAGTGATTTTTACACATCAGACGATCTGCGCATTGCAGTCTTAGTCATCAGGTGGGAATTCCTCGTCCGAGGTACTTTCCAAGAACGAACCAAGTGTTTTTCTAAGAATGCTGAAAGTTTTATCGTCCTGTGTGACAAAAGACAATCAATCGGTTATGTTAATGCCGGGGTGAATATATGAATCAAAGAGAGACGGACAGAATGCAACAGAAAAAACTATATCCCACTGCTTAATTTACCTGTTTCTTCTTTTTCAATGACTCTTCCAGTTGGGAAATTTTCTCATTGCAGGCCTTTTCTTGTTCAGATATCATAATTCTTTCTTTCTTCCCTGAAGCATTCGTAAAGTTGTAGAGAAAATAAAATTATTGAATTCAGGTTGTTATTATCATTAAGGCAGATTAAATGATATAGCTTACTCAGTTGTTCGTATCGGACAAATAGTTTTTCCTTTTCCTCTTCAAATTTGGAGATAATATCTATCAATGGACAGAACAGTAGTTAACGTCTAACCAGCAAAGAGTACAATCATCTAATTCTAACAGATGAATTAACACTATTATATATTTCATAAGTAACACATTATTTCACAGGATTTACCACTAGTATATATTTTAGAAACTGCCAAAGAATCACAATAAGATAACACAAGCAGTTTCAGTTATTTAAGAAAAGGGGATATTACGTTCACAACAGATGAAGCTAGTTAGTCCACAATGACAATCTTAGAGGGAGTACCTTTCAGTGCCTGCAGAGAAGTGGCTTTCTCTTTGCAAAAATTCTCGTGAAGTGCTTGAAACTTGGTAGTTTCACTCTTCAAGGAACTTTCGTACTGCATGCTCGTAATAAAAACAATGATTAAACCAGTTTTGGGAACACACAAATTATTCCCTTGCTATTTATGACTCCATTATCACTATTCAATATCATGCAGAAACCATAATCCTCTACAAACCTCTTTGGAACTCTTCGAAAGTGCTTTAGTAATGCTTTGCCTGACATTGCAACGAGAACATACTGTTTAATACAGTGAAGAAGCGGCAAAAAATATTAAAAAGGTCAAAACAACATACAATTCAGACTTCAAGTTTACCTGTCCTTCTCAATTTTTGACCTCAATCCCTCGATCATAGACTTAACCTCAAAACCCACACTATCACAAACAAAAAACAGAAGTCACCAAAACACTGATTATGCAAACAAGAAATTAGAAAATAAAATGGCGGTTGCATCAAATTTGTAGCTCAATTAATTCGAATTCAATGTTAGGATCGATATTTTTGGCAAATTTACAAGTCCACGTCAAGCATGCATGTTTCTGGATCACATGAAAGAAGCAATCTGAATAAAAACCGCTAAAACCTTCTACGCATTATTCGAATCTTTCCAGGCACAATCTTCGAAGTTCAAACTACGGTGACAGAAACGTTTCGGGTAGGATTGAAACGTACGCAAACGCAGTACCTGGAAATTGTCTCTTCGTTCTTCTTCTGACCATCCTTCTGAGCCTTGTCTCTGATCAGGTGCAACGCGGACACGATTCCTTTGATGTCACTGCAGATTTGCAGAATAGGTTAAACTTTTAGCTGGATTCCGAAAAAATAAATAAATAAAAAGACAAAAGCAGCGAAGACGAACTCTGAGATATCGAAATCCAAATCGAGATCGAAATTATCATTTGTTGATCGGTTGTTCTTATCGGTTTTCGTGAGTTCGGATTCGGAAGCCCGCTTCCTTGACCCGGATTTAGTTGCAGACATTGCAAACGCTTTGTAGCTCAGTGAGAGAGACGCCCTATGAGTTGAGAGAAACTCAAGCGATGTAAGTTTTCTCGCGTTAGCGCGCGCTCAAATCGTTATGTTCACTAATTTCAAAACTTCCACTTCAGCATTCTTTGTAGAATTATTTAGAAATTACATCTAAAATTAAATCTAATTTCAATGTTTTAAACTATTTACAAAATAAAATAAAAATAATGACCTCCTAAATTAAATATATAGGAAAAATTTGAGTTGAGAAGTTAAGTTACTCATTGAATTCGAATTGTTTTCTTAAGCAAGATATGTCAAAGAACGTTGATATATTTAAAAATTCATTCTATTCCAAAAAAAAATGGATTAAACAAGAAAAGTAAAACGTTTTCCGTCCTTTTAGCAATTTACTATTATTATTATTATTATTATTATTATTATTATTATTATTATTATTATTATTATTATTATTATTATTATTATTATTAAAGAGTATAATTGATAATGTAATTATGCTTCCATTCTTATTCATAAAATAATTATCTTTTCTGTTTTTTCTATTATTATTGCACTAGCCTTTCTCTCTAATGTAACAAAAGCAAACTCTCAGGTATTCTTTTTATGTGAAGTTCGGTATAGCATGTAAATAATGCAATTGTAAAAAATTGAATTAGTAAAGAAAAAAATTAAAATTTTGTAAATATATATATATATATATATATATATAATACAAAACAATTATTTTAAAGAATAAAAAGACGTAATAAATTAAATATAAATCTTACAATAAAAAAATTGCTAATGTGTACTTTACCTACTTTATCTGAGGCACTTTGTATTTATATTGCCCTGTTATGGGCCTTTACCTTCTTTTGTGTCTAAGTAGGACCCAATTGCCACTGGTCCATTTTTTTAACATGGTAATCAAGGTTATTTAGATAATTTCCTGTTAATTAAGTAATCATTAATTGTTGGTATCATATTTGAGATTGTCCAACATTTCGAACCGCAAAGTAGAGACTGTTGATTATAAGCTGACAATGTATTCTGTCTAAGAGGCTGAATTAAGCGAGAATACGAATCATATTGTACATATGTTGACGATTTCACTTAAATACATTATAATGTAACATTTCATCATATAAATCTATTATATATAGTAAATTTATTGACTTTTGTAATAATATTTTAATTTCTATTTAAAATAATTTGTGAAATCTTTAGAGTGAAATTATTACAAGTGAGGCCTAAAGTACTTAATATTATATTTTAAATGAAATAGTAAAAGTCAGTTTATAAAAAGAATTTAAACACTTATTTTTTACTCACTTCATATCACCAATTTTCAAAAATCTCTCTTTCTATATATTTTTTCTTTAATAAAACACAATGTTGTTAATGGTTTTATGAGATCTTGAATAGGTTTAGAGCATTTTGAATTGATTGAATATTTTAGTATATTCAATCATATTGGAGTTTTTATCTCTTCATTCTTCTTCTTGATTTAGATGTTAAGAGATAATGTTGTCAATCTTGAATTTGTAAATGCTTACTTAAGTTGTCTAGATTGTTGGAATAGATTCCTAAGGAATCATTAGATATAAGCACACTTCAAATTATGTAAGAAGAACTAATATCATTTTTTTACAAATTGATGGTTATTTTTAATATTTGGACAATTTGAAATTTGATATTATAGGTGTTGTAGGATGAAGTAGTGCCTTGGTATGATGATATATAATGTTGCATGCTAAAAATTGTTATGTGAATGATTTAGAAGTAGAAGAAACATTAGAAATGTTGGAAAACCATTAGAAAATATTATATAATTTCAATTTGAGTTGTTCACGATTCAAGTATTACTCAAAAGACATATATCTCACTTAATAGATGTGATGATTTCTCAAGTTAAATGGTGTATAGATAAAGTTCTTTACCGATGTATTATGACTTAAGAGAGACTAAGTAGTATGCATTAATTGTATAAATCACCTTATGTTGCTTAAGACATGTGCAAGTCATTCAAGCAACATGGTGCATAACTCATGTGATACTTTATATCTTGAGTGATGTCAAGATGAGTATTTATACTATAAAAGCATATACTCAAGTATCAAACAAGACACTCAAGCATTAAATAAGAAAAATGTCAATTTTAATTAAAACATCAATATAACATTTATACAAAAAATAAACTTGATCCTAATTTGGAAAGGAACAATATTGCTCCATTTAAAAAAAAATGAGACTAAATTGAATTAAAAAATAAATATAAGGATTGACACTAACATATGACACTGACATTATTACTATCACATCACACTAACAATACTACATGTACATGATAATAGCTTTAAAAAAATGAAAATAATTAAAATAGATTGAAAAAAATTAAAAAATTATAAACACTATAAACCCTATAAACTGACATGTGACATGTTCTTAAACCATTAGTACAAAGCTAACTAAAAGGACTAAATTAAAATAATTTTTTAAAAAATAGACTTAATTTAAAAAAATCAAGAGGGGCCTACTTATCAAAAAATTAGGATAAAAAGACTAATTTAACCTATTAAAAATTATTACAATAATAAATTTATTTAGTTTTGTAATAATACTTTAATTTGTCTTTATAAAATTTCTAAAATCTCTAAAATGATTACAAAGTGAGGTCTAGAATATTTTAATATTAAACGTTTATCTTTTAGGTCACTCCAAATCTCTAATTTTCAAAAAACTCTATTTTTGTACATTTTTTCTTTAACAAAACACAATTTTTTTTATGATTTTCTTATTTGATTGAGATCTTCAAGAGGTTTAGAGCATTTTAAACTTATTTAATCTTTGTTTAGGTAAGTATATTAAACTATATTGGTGTTTTAATATCTTCTTTCTTTTCCTTCTTGAGTTAGATGTTAAGAGAGAATGTTGTTGGTATAGGATTGAATTTTTAAATGCTTGTTTAGGTTGTTTGGATTGTTGGAAGTGATTCCTAAGAAATTATTATATAGAAGCACGCTTCAATTTATGTAAGAAGAACTAACATCACCTTTTTACAAATTGATGGTTATTTTTAATAAATGGATTGTATTAAATTTGGCACTATAGGATGAAGTAGTCTTTGGGTATGATGATATATAATGTTACATGTTAAAACTTGTGGCGTGAATGATTTGGAAGTAGAAGAAACATTAGAAATGTTGGAGAACCTTTAAAAAATGTTCTTTAATTTGAGTTTGAGTTGCTTTCGAGTCAAGTATCACTCAAGAGACATATAAACTTTCAAATGATGTCCAAATAGGGTGCATTATTTGCAATAACTACCTTAATTTGCTTAAGAGATATGTTGGTTGTTCAAGCGTTGTGGTGTATAGTTCAAGCTCTTGAGCGACATATTGTCATTTAAATAAGGTCAAACAATGTGCATTAATTGTATTAACCACCTTGTTTTGCTTAAGATATGTGCAACCCACTCAAGCAACATGGTGTATAACTCAAGTGATGGCTATTATTAAGTGATGTCAAGATAATTATCTATCCTCTAAAAGCATATAATCAAGCATTAAACAAGACACCCAAATGATATTGCTTTTTTGTCAAATGTTGATTCCAAACATTTAAGAATCATGATATAAGGTGGTGAACATGTGACATAAATATGTGGCACTACATAACACGTAGGTTGTGCACGTTGGATGGATGTTTAAGTCAACAATGGGGAAAAGGTGTTTCATGAACTTGTTGGATTTATCTCAACAAAGTAGTGGTCACCCAAGTGTTGGCTATAATGTTGAAGTGATGTACGATAAAGCAACAAGGTAGTTGTTGGAGCAATGAGAACCCTAAGAGATCAATGGTCTCAGGTTGTGTTTCACTTTGGTGAAGAGGATACTACTTAAGCGAAGTGGATGTTGCCTTACTTATCTTGAGGAGGTCACTTGACAATGTGTTAGAAGATGTTGTTATTGTATTTTATACACGTTGAGATGTATGATTTAATATATGTTTCCTTAATGGTATGATTAGATCAATTACATATTCTTTGAAGGGCATATGATTAATGTTAAGATGCATGACATGATGATATATGTCAAGTGTTAATATATGAAGATATATGTTTAAATATGAATTTATTTACATTCATATAATATGGTGATGACAATATGATATGATGATGTTATATTTTAATGTAATTATTAGCCAACTCTTGCATGTTATTTTGTGTGTATGTATACACTAGGGTAGGAAAGGGCTTTGGCCCTAGTTATTTTGGAAATTATATTTCAACTCTTTAATTAAGGCATATTCAAGCGAGGTAAAAAAATGTAGGACTTTAGGTTTTGGTTCATAACTGAAGCATACTCTTTACTTTATGCTTTAGTTATTTCTTAAACCAAAGTCTATTCCTATATATTTTTTTTAAAAAAAATATTGTTTCAACTTTTTTCCCTCCTCAACATCCCAACATTTCCACCCTAGAACCACCAGAAAACCATCATGCTCCCCACCAACAAATAAAGTCACCACAACCTTTTTCACCCCTACATTGAATAAAAGACATTAAAAAAAATACTTGCATTAGGAAGAAAGGGTTATGAAACAGAAAAAAAAATGCAAGATGAGAGAATAAACCTTTCTGCCGCTTTCAAAATGGAAAGAAAAGGGAGGTTCGCAGTGGTGACGTGACGACACAGTTTGTGTTGTCCATGAGGAAGGGAAGGGAGAATAATGGAAGAGTAATAACGAAAGCGACGATGTGGATCGTGTTTGGCAACGAAGAAAGAAGTATAATGACTCTTGCAGTGAAGGAGTGATATAACAACATAAATGGAAAAACTTTGATGAGAATGCAAAATTTGTGAAATTTTAACCCTAGCAGACAAATAGGCCTCGATTATTTAAATAACTGAAATCTATAGTTTTACAAATAATTTCAAAAATATCACTAGAAACATATACTAGTATAGACTTTAGTTATTTTAAAATTAAAACTTATATTTATACAAAAAAGAAAATGTTACCTCATTTTAAAAGATTTTACTTTTTAAAAACTAAACCATATGAGATGATTTCGAAAGCATTTTATATTGATATTAGTGATTATACATACTACAATAACATATGTTGCGAAGGTAATTGATGGTTGCGTTTTTATTTGAATTTTGTTACTGTATGTTATGAGGACCTTCCAACTATAAGATGGATGTATTATACAATTAAAGTATGTATATAGTTTACATATTTATACAGTTTTATTAAGTGTTCGCTAGTATAATACAATTTTTTTTAAATCACAAGTTCTTATGATATTTTTATTTCAATTACCAAATTTCAATTGTTTGTTTATGCAAAGTAAGAAGGAAGGAAGCACTGATGGCTTTGGAGAACAGCATTCAATCTAAAATGGATGGAGTGGGTCATAAGACCTACTATTAGTTGTCAAATTGGGATGAGAATGAATAAGATTTATTGCTTTGAAATAAGTAGGTCATGTGCCTCACTCACCAATTTATTGTATATTGGATGGTAATAAAATCAACAAATGAAGTTTAGGCTAGAGTTACATTTGGCTATCTTGATGTGTAGGACACTTTAAACGAAAAAATTCAAAAAAAAATCTTTCCATGTGAGAAAATAAAAAAAAAGTTACTATAATTTTAAAATTACAATTAAAAATATTTTCCACCAAAATTAAAACTTTTTTAAATAAGCATATATTTTGTAAGATTATTATTGATTATGATTGATAATATGATAAATTTAAAAATGACTATTACTGGTTTTACTAGTCTCAAGGAGTTATAATCTAAAATTTTCCAATTGTGATGCTATGGGCTATCATTAAAAGGTATAATTTTTTTTTTGTTACGAAAAATTACTCATTTTGAGTTAACCAAACGATAATTTTAATTGTAAAAAACAGAACTATAAATATAAGCCACATAGTTATGTAAAAACTAAAAGTTAATCAGTATGATTAGACTATTTAAAATTCATCTTTAAGTTAATAAAAATATTATTTATATAAGTGAGAGTGCAAACAAAAAAAGTCTTCCAAATGAATTATTCAGCAAGCAATATATTAATAAGACAGCAATAAAATTGACATTTTTTTCTTTGAACATGTCACTTTAGACTTATCCTTGGAAGGACCCAAACATATAAAAAGATTGCAGACATAACCTATTTCTTGTTTGACATAAGCATATTAATGTGGATTTCAGTATCTATAACTACATGATTGATTTGACCGATACAAAAATAAGTGAGTGTGGACATGAATTTAAAGGAGAAAAATCTGTGACCCAACAACTGGCTAAACTTGGATGTTATTTAAATTTATCTATCAGCAGAAGACTGTTGAAGTTCATTAATTGCAGCATGATACCATACATGGGCAATATCTTATTGTGAACAAGGGTTCAAATCCACTCATCAATTCAGTCTACCATGGATTTAAGTATTATTGAGTTTTAAAAAAATTATATTAAACAATATAGTTTATTAACTTGTTTATAAATTTTAAATTATATTAAAAAATTAAAATTTTAAATTTAAATCTTTGTTAAATTTATCTATTTAAAAATATAATATTATAAATAGACCAGAGACATCTATAATTTGATATTAAATAATAATTTATTTTATATTTTTGTGTTTTTAATTATATTTTCTAAATTATAAGTTTAATATATTTTTAATTTTTTTATTAAACTTTATTTAAATTTTAATTGAAAAAGATATTAACTTTTTTGAAATTGAAAGAAAAGTTATAATTAAATAAACTAATAAAATATTTAATTTATTAACCCATAAAAAATTTAAATTAGATTTAAATTTTTTAGACCCGTTAATAAATAAATTAATAAATAAGTTTTGTTAAGGTTAATCCCTTTTAACAGAGTATTTTTTTTTCTATAAATTCTTTCTTCCTAATGGAAAAATAAATTAAAAAATGGAATAATTTTCTTCATAAATTAAAATTCGTCTACATAAGAACTAATTTTTTAGAAACATTATGTACGGATTAATTTTAGTATATTAACTTGTCTAGTTATTTTCAATTTTGTCTTGCTCTTTATAAATTTCAATATACCAAGAAATCAGTTCTCTCTTTCACACTCAAATTAAGGATCACCATGGCTAGTGGCATCAAGCATAGGGACAAACAATGAAAGTCTTCAAAGATCACTACGTCATAAGTATAATTCAATTTCATTGAACATCTAATTTCTAGATCGATTTATTGAATTTGGGTATAGTCCAAATTTAATATTTAAAATTTATATATAATTATTTAATTTATCGAACTTATCATAGATTATTCAGTTTTCGAATTTATATTAAGTCAATTTGAAAAAAAATATTTTTGTTTTAAATAAATGAAATAAATTATTAACAGAAAAATGATATATGTGATTTTAATGATGATTTATGATTTTATATATTTTATCATTAAATTTTAAAAAAATATAACAATAATGAAATTTAAAATATTACTAAAATTTATAAATATTAAGATATGAATTTGGTTTGGGTTGGATATCAATAAAATTATAATCCAATTTCTGTAGCCGACTGTAATTATTTTGAATCCAACCCAACTCTATACTTAAATTTATTTTTAATTTCTTCAAATTCAGTAATTCAGTGTGATATGAATTTTTTTTCTCAATACTTCTATAATGTTGTACTGCGATACAAGGGAAGTTAATACATGCTAAAATCTTCGAATCATTTATTTGTAACTCGTGACTTTCATTATGATACTAAGGGTTGCATCTAACACTTATTAGAGAAAACCTATAGTTGAAAATAAGAAGGCAACTGTTTTTAGTTAAAAGTAAGCATTGCTATTTAATTGTAATTTGACTTACGAGACTTATACATTAAAAAATAATTAATGCACCACGTAATAATAATCCATGTGATTATTACATATATGAAGAGCTTATCAAATATCTAAGTCAGTATTCAAATTAATGTGATACTTTCATTTAACAATATAAATAGTGTCTCGTTTAATATCAAAATAGTCGTTGTAAAAATATATTTAATAAAAAATAATATTACAAGATAATAACACATATTTTCAAAACTGTTTACGATTCAGACACTAAAATAATATCTCACACATTTAAAGACTAGATTGATCATTTATTTACTTTTCTCTCTTCACAAGCTTTAATAAATGCAAAAAATATACCTTCAAGGTCATGGATAACACTAACAATTATTTGTGATAACGACAATTTTATATTAACATCGTAATAGAAAATCAGTATAGAAAATAATTCTTATAATATTCTTTAATGATTTATATTTTTTAATAAATGATCAAATTAGTATCTTAAATGTGTAAGACAATGTCTATTTAGTTAAAAAGCAAATTACAAAAATACTATGTTTCTTAAATATTTTTATTGGTGTTTGAGTAACATGTAGTACTAAATAAATGATATTGCAATTGACATTAAGTAACAATGAAATGATAACTTTTAATTACTACTCTTGAATGAAAAGAGTCGTGTGTTTCATTTAAAATTTATAAACTTTTAGACTGATGCAATTTTTTTATATTTCTTTTGGTCTAAAATAAACGTTTACAATTTTTTTTTATCTTTTTAAGTGAATAATTGATCAATAAGTAACTCTATGGCTGACTGAACAGGATTGATACATATAATATTGTTAAGTAAATGATAAAATCAAAACATATTTTTATTACTAAAATTCAAAATATATATAAAAAATATTGAAAGCCATAAGCAAAATCATAAATTTATTTAATCTATAAAAATATATTTTAAAATGTAAACAACTTATAATTACACTTTCAAGAAGAAATCGCATTTAAACATCAGTACACTAATAATTATGATTAAAAATATAACTATGGATCAAGGTCAACGGTTTAGTTTTTTATGTATCCTTTAAAGTTTAAGTTTTGTTTGGTAAGAGTTTTTTATATGTCCAAATTATTTGGATGGTTTTTGTAAAAAGTACTTCAATACTAAAGTTAATTAATGATCAATTGATATATTATTAATGTAGTGATGCATGTGTTGCATGTTTAATAGATGCATCCGAAAGTTATACCTTAGACTTTTATTTAAAGTTATTGTTATGGATTTTTATTTTTTCTTGTCATCCTAATTCCGACTCAATCATATCTTAATCGACATTAACATGTTTATTTGTGATTACCATTTTATTAATCCAATCATTATGTAATCAGTCGGTCAGGGTGGTCAACCATGTTGATATATCCAAGGTAAAATGTGGTCGGTCAAAGGTAGTAAGCCAAACCAAGAGTAAATGACAAAGATAGTCGATTTAAAAATAGTTGACAAAAAATGGTTGATCTAGAATAATCACAATCAAATATAACCAGTTATGGATGTTCGATCAATGATAAATCAATTAATGGTAATAGACTAAATATAGTCAATTATTGGATCAATTTTAAAATTAAATTTGATCAGACCAATCCGAGTCTTGTATCATTATTCGGTTGATATGTTCTTCAAAAGCATTGTTTATTGTTTGTTTGTTGTTTATCCTTTTAGCATGTGAGAAGGTTGCTTTTGGTGTTGCCAAAAGGGCATAAAGGCAGAGTATTTTTTTTATATAAACGAGTAAAATATATATTAATGTAAGGCAAAAGCAACATAACTAAACAAACAAAATTGTCCAGCACATGCCCTTACACCGAAACACACCCCAACAAAATTTTCTTTCATGATCGACCTTCCCTTTAACAATACAAAATCAATAAGTATAACATAAATATCCAAACAACCCAGATGCGAAAGCAAATACCTAGTTTGTTTTTATCTTAATTCTACATTTTCTTTTAAATTAAAATATATGTTGTGACATCAATATTTAAATAAGATGAGATCCACACGTGTCTCAAACTACTAAACTGTGAAAACGAACTGTTCCTAATTTCAATTGCATAATAAAGTTGTAAAAAGAAAAGGATAAGATTGAAGGTTGTGGTGGGCATGTGGCTGTTCTAAAGGAAAAGTGGATGCATTATTTCCCTTTTAATTATAATGGAGCACCGTCAACATTAGAGACCTTCACAAAGTGAATATTATTAAAGTTTAACCATAGATTTATATGTGAAAATATAAACTTCTTATATAAAGATTAACCTCTAACTAATTAATAATTCAAGTTAAAAAAAATTAATACAAACAAGCGTGTTCATTCCCACATGTAAGAATTGAGATATATTATATATAAAGGAGTTTATAACAACTTAACCATATAATCTTGAGATTAGCTTTTTTGAATTTGTGCTAATATTATAAAAAAAATATCAAATATAACTATAAGTAATATTAGTTTTTAAAATTGGATACAGAATTGACATATATTATATATAAAGGAGTTTATAACAACTTAACCATATAATATTGAGATTAGCTTTTTTGAATTTGTGCTAATATTATAAAAAAAATGATCAAATATAACTATAAGTAATATTAGTTTTTAAAATTGGATACAGAATTGACATATATTATATATAAAGGAGTTTATAACAACTTAACCATATAATCTTGAGATTAGCTTTTTTGAATTTGTGCTAATATTATAAAAAAAAATGATCAAATATAACTATAAGTAATATTAGTTTTTAAAATTGGATACAGAATTGACATATATTATATATAAAGGAGTTTATTGGGAATGAAGTTGACAGTAACCCCTTTCTGTTTTCTGTTAGTTGCTTTAATGTTTGTTAGGGTTTTACTGTTTTCCTATGTTTTTCATGGTTGTTCAGACAAGAGCTCTATAAATAGAGCTCTCCCCTCTTTCTCCGTTAAGACTAAGAAATATAACATTACATCCAATCTGTATCAGAATATTATATTTCAAGATTTCAGATAATGAGAAAAGGCTAGGTTTTTCTTACTTGTTTTGGCACGCTCTCCATCTTTGCCTTCTTCACCGTCGTCAACCGCTGCCTCCGGAACCACCAACTTGAACCGACAGCACCCGAGGTTGAAGGAGCTTCCAGAACGCTCCGTTCTCTCTCTTCATGTGCGAATATCACGCAACTCTGCTTGCGTGGCTTTTCTTTTTGGTATTAAGCCTTCCCGGGTGCAATTCCAAATGGGCTGGGCCGCACAACTGGTTGCACAGTGCTGGGCCAACTTCAATATGGTATCAGAGCGGGTCTAGTACCTGCTCTGCTGCCTTGCACCTCTGATTCTATTCTTGGTATCTTCTTGGGCTGTTTCTTTTGTTATGGAAGACCCCACCAACCCATCCAGCCCCTATTATCTGCACCCAGGTGAGAACCCGGGTCTCACCCTCATTACACAGACTTTGAACGAGAGTAATTACTCTTCATGGAGCAGAAGTATGAGGAGAGCCTTGCTCTCCAAGAATAAAACCAAGTTTGTTGATGGGTCCATAAAGAAACCCCAGCAAACTGATGCACTGTTTGATGCATGGGAAAGATGTAATGTGATGATCTTATCCTGGATAACAAAGACTCTCTCCCCACAGATTGCTGAAAGTGTCATATATGTTGAAGAGGCCAAGGAATTATGGGATGAACTGAAAGAAAGATTCTCCAAAGGAGATTATTTCAAGATTTCTGACCTGCTACAGGATATACGTTCTATCAAACAGGGAGAAAGGGGAGTGAGTCAATACTTTACTGATCTGAAAATCCTATGGGAAGAGTTGGAATTTCTAAGACCCATTCCTAGTTGCACATGTAAAGTTCCCTGTAGTTGTGATCTTTCAAGAATCTCCTTAAAATATAGGGAGATGGAGCATGTAATATGTTTCTTGAAGGGGTTAAATGACTCTTACAGTACAGTCAAGACACAGATCCTTCTAATGGATCCTCTACCCAATATCAATCGGGTTTTCTCTCTCATTATGCAGCAGGAGAGACAAGAGAAACACAGCTCTCCCGAAGTCAAAATTCTGGCAAATACAACTGATAAGAACAACCAATGGAAGGGCCAAGGAAGAGGATCTGGTTTTCGTGGCAGAGGAAGGGGCAGAAATCCCAATTATGGGAAACAATGCTCCTTTTGTAACAAGATGAACCACACTATAGATGAATGCTATTCTAAGCACGGATACCCTCCTTGGTACAAGAAGGGTGACAATAACCAAGACAAGAAGACGGACTGGGGCTCTGCAAATGCATGCCAGACCAGCACTGAACCTGAAGGAGTTCAGGGTACACATCAAACAAACAGTGGTAATATTCTTCCCCCCTTTACTGCTGAACAGGTCCAGAAACTACTCAGGATGATGGACAAAATGGATGAATCTCCTCACAAAGTTAATCAAGTTCAGAGAAATGACACCCAATATAAACAAGGTACCCTTTCCTGGATTATAGACACTGGTGCCACAGATCATGTGACACATGATAGAACAAACTTTGTCTCTTTTCATAAAATTAAACCTATTTCAGTAAAACTGCCAAACAATGCTATTTTAACTGCTGAACATGCTGGAACTGTACAATTTTCCAAGGATCTTATTATTTTTAATGTTCTCTATATACCTGAATTTTGCTTCAATTTAATTTCTGTTCAAAGTCTCATTAGAGACTTAGATTGCAGTCTGACTTTTTACTCTAAGACCTGCCAGATAAAGGAGAATCATACATTGAAGATGATTGGATGTGCTAACTCTTGGAAGGGCCTCTATTATCTACAAGCTTTTCCTAAATCAGATCAAAGATATACTGTTAAGACTGCTTTCTCGTTTAAGAATCTTGATGTAAACTTGTGGCACTATAGATTAGGCCACCCTGGAAGCAGGGTTATGAAATTCATATGTGAAACTTTTCCCTATGTTAAGGTTGACACTAATACAGTCTGTGACACTTGCCACTATGCTAAACAACGAAGGTTATCTTTTCCTAAGAGTGTTTCTGTCACCACTGATAGTTTTGAAATTGTTCACTGTGATATTTGGGGTCCTCTTAATACTGTTTCTGTACATGGCCATAAATATTTTCTTACTATTGTGGATGATTACAGTAGGCACACATGGATATTTCTAATGAACAATAAGGGTCAAACTAGGGAATTACTGCAAAATTTTGTAATCAAAGTTAAAAATCAGTTTGACAAATTAATCAAAACCATAAGGTCTGATAATGGACCTGAGTTCAATTGTGAGGATTTTTATAATAAACATGGGATCAATCACCAAAAGAGTTGTGTTGAGACCCCAGAACAAAACTCTGTTGTTGAGAGAAAACACCAACATATTTTAAATGTTGCCCGTGGCCTTCTTTTTCAATCCAATCTACCCAATGCCTACTGGTCTTATGCTGTTGGCCATGCTGTCTATCTTATAAATAGACTACCTACCATGATTCTTAACCATAAAACGCCTCATGAACTTCTCTACAAAATACCTCCCACTTATTTAGATCTCAAGACTTTTGGCAGCTTATGTTTTGCCTCAACCCTTGAAGCTAATAGAAGCAAACTCGACCCTAGAGCTAGAAAGGGAGTCTTTTTAGGATACAAATATGGTGTGAAAGGCTACATTGTGCTGGACATAAATACCAAGGAGCTTTTTATAAGTAGAAATGTCATTTTTCATGAAAATGTTTTTCCCTACAAAGAGGTGCATGACAGCAGAGCAGAATGCAATGGTGCAAGGGACAAAGCTGAGACTATAAATGACCTTCTAAAGGACCAGTATCCCACTGGTGATGAAAGGCAGGATGAGTTAGATACTGCGGATTCTCCTGTGGAGGAACAGCTAGGAGAACAGTCCTCTGAAACTGAAGATGACAGTAATGACAGTGATGAAGCAGGAGACAGCCATGAAAGTCAGGAAAACAGAAGGTCTAACAGACCCAGAAGAACTCCTACATACCTAAAAGATTATGTTCATCAGGTGAATCAATCCTCATCTGTTAAAAATTGTTTTAAGACCCCCTACTCCATATCTGATTTGTTGGGCTGTGATAATCTTTCAGATAAACATTTAAAATACAGTATGACTAATATAATATTCTAGCAATTCCAAGTTCTTTTCTTCCAAAACTAATTTATAATCAAGTCATACTTGGCTCTTCACTAATCATTCTAAAACCCATATATTGAGTTTTTGTAATTTTAACCGAACAGTACGTGAAAGCATATCATCTCCATTCCCTAACTTATACAAACTCAATTCAAGGAATAAAGACAATTCATTCACCACTTTTAAATTCGCGTCCCAATATTACTTGTTTTCTTTTCTCATGATTTTAATAGATTAAAATAAACCACACATCACCACTCAAATATCAAAAATTCTTTACCTTAACCCATTTTCTGAATTTTGTTTTTAGGTCTTGATTCCACGTAGTTCAAACAGTACCCATTTACACTACACCTATATTATGCCTATATTACTCTTTCCAACTCAATTATTCATTACTACCCCAAATTCCAACTGCATCAAACTTATTCCCCTGTTTTCATTCGAACATAATTGCTTCCTCTCACGTCCCATTGCACAATGGATTCCAGGATTTGATGGCTTCTAGGCGAGGAAGAAGAAATGAGAAGAGAGAATAAGAAAAAGGAAAAGAGGAACATTCAACTTTGAAACCTAAACACAGAACTTGAGATTCAAGAATGAACAATCTCATATTAGCTCTCTTAGACATTTAAACAAACAGTTTATGAACAAAATCACAAAATAGAACTCAAGACAGTAATGAACGAAAACAAAATGCAGGTTACAACAAATCAAAACATAAAAGGAAAAGTAACATTAACAACGCGGAAAAATTGAAGAAAACTCAACAAGCAGATACACAAAAATCAAAACAGAGAACAATCAACTTGAATCAATTAAAGACAAACAAATAGAAACAAGGAAAGCAATACTTATCTCTGGTAGCATGCTCCATCGTGCTTCATGGAAGAGCCTCCAAGGAGATGACCAAAAGAGCGACGCGGGCTCGACTTGAACTCCTTCGAAGCTTCCTTGTTGAGCAAACGCAGCAAAATAATGAGACGAACTCGAGATCGAGAGCGAAACGGAGAATGAACAGAAGAAAATATTAAAAAACCCTAAACAAACGAATAGAAGCTGGAACAATTGGGGAAAAACTCTAAAAGGGAGAACGAACCTTAATCTAGACCGAAAGAACCCTAAAAATGGGGAGAAACTCAATATGAACCGATTAATCAGTTCAAACGCAAGATTGATCGGTACAAAAGTGTTTAAACGGCGCAAATGCAGGTTTAATCGATGGAAATCGAAGAGCAAACGGTAGAAAGGGTTTTAATCAGTAGAAAAGTGCTTTTAATCGGTTAAAAATGAAGGAAAAGTAAAGAGGAGGACAAAACCCTAGGATTCAGAGGTGGTTATGCATATGAAAGTGAAAGTAAAAGGAAGAAATGAAGATTATGAGGATGAAGTGATTCTGTGATGAACAAACCTGTGGATGGTTGAGAGGCGCTCTCGAGAGAAAACAAAGAAGACGCGAGGCAGTGAATGAAAATGAAATGTGGTTGAACAGAGAGGTGAAAATACGCATGGTTGAAGATGCACGAATGAAAACTTGCGAACGAGAAGCTGTAAAGTAGCTGCCTCTTGTGTTAGGTTAATTAATTTTTTAATTTTTTATTATTATTTATTTTATAATCCGTATATAATATCTGTATATAATAAAATTTTTATCTACGAATTAGATCCGTATATAATAATCCGTATGTAAATGACATTTTTCTTGTAGTGGTTGGTAATTTCTAATGTGTATGTTTGTGTGTTAAATTAGATTGATGTTATTGATTATTTGATTGAATGGAAATTGGTATATGTGAAAATGATTAGTTATAGCAAGATAGTCCAATTTGCTTTATTTAAGGTTTATTTTGAATTAAAACATGACATTTTGATCTAAGGAAGATATAGAATTGTCTAGAGAAGTAAATTGGGTAACATGTTGTAGTTAGTGAGGGTCTTAGTCTTGATATAGCACTAGATGATACCTTAAAATTATTGGATGCTGAAAATTTGAAGTTAGAGAACTAGAGTGGTTCATGGTGTCGGACATTGATTAGGGATCATTAGGCGTCATTTTGATTAAGAATCACAATGAGTCTTAGGGGTCTATGCATTGGACACCCATAGACATCATTGGGTACTCAATCGTAGCGTTAGGTGCTAGAAGCATTATGTTGAGTGATCATATGAAATTAAATTTTAGGAAGATCCAAGGGCTTAAGATGTTGGGTGTCACTATTGGGTGCTATGTTGTATTTGATAGTTTATGTTTTATATTTTTTTAATTGTGCATATGTGTTCATTTATTATTAATATTGAATAGTTTAATGTAAGATATGTGATGTTTGGTTTGTATGGATGAAGAGACCTTAGTGATTTCTAAGGAGAAATTTCTACACTAAATTAGGGTTTATGGTGCATTTAATTGTGATTTAATGAGATTATTTTGATTATGTTAATATCTAACTCATAAAAAAAGATATATAGTTTTGAAAGTCGAAAGAGGTTCATACAATCTAATGCTTGAGTATGAAGCAGGATTGAACCACGCATGTATCATAAATTTTGATAAATAATCTTCAATAGGTACGAATTTGGAGACAAATTCTCTTCAAGAAGAAGGGTACGATAGATGATTATTTCTTGAAACATATATGAGAAGAACTTGAAGAAGAACATTTACAATTCAAATGACCTATGACAAGGTCAAAGATAAAAACATGTCTCCTTGAATCTTGAATAACATAATCTTCCATGAAGAAAGAAATTTAAAAAACATGAATATCATGAGCACAACTGAACAATAATTTAGGAAATTAAATAAATTTTTATTTTAATTGCAAACAATTTGTTTCTATTTTTCAAGTTATTTTTGGACCCGATATCTTTGGACTTTCTTTTAGGGTTTCTTATTTGCCTTAAATATTTATACCTATATATAGGGGTACCAAATACATATGTAGACACTCTTGATTCATAATATATACATTTTCATTTTTAAGAGAAGATTCTTAGTTTTTAGATTAGAACTCTGATTCTTATAAAAGATTAACATCATTGTGACAATTCTTCACTTAAACTTATCAATTTGCTAAATTGTGGTGTCCTTATCTCTGTCTTATTTTGCATTCTTCTCTGATTTATTTTTATTGTACCTCTTGAGAATTCAAATTCAGAAAAGATCGTACTCTTACTTGGAACATGATCTTATCAAATTTACCCTATCATACTTAAGGAGAACATTTGTCCTAATTTATTACTCTATGAGAGCATGCTCCTTGAGAGTGTGAGATGACATGACAAATGCAAAATTCAAAGTCTACTCAATATATATGTCTTTCGAAAGTAGAGTCAAATGTCTAAGTCTCGTGAATTATTATTAAACATGTCTTGTAGAAATTTGATTGTCGTTAAAAGTATTTGATAGTTGAATTGATAAAAATTTAATTCATTATAATATGATAGTTTGAAATTGATAAGAACTATTATAATTGCATTATCTCACTTTCTTATTTTTTTTTAATTTTGTGTTTATGCATCTACTATTGTAGATAATATTATAAGTTATACATGAGTAAATAATGATATTAGTAAAAGTATTGATCACTAATTAAAAGGACTATTAGTTGATAGTTAAGGATTATAACTTCATATATATATATATATATATATATATATATATTATTTTGGAGAAACACCTCTTAAATTCCATTTTGAAAGACTCTTATAACTTCAAATACAATTATATATAATTTCAATGTTTATGTTTAATATCTTATATGTGATACTTCGTTAGTAGGATTGTTATACTAATATAGGATGTTAGATATATCATATTATGTAATATTTTTTAAAAAGCCTTACTAAAGTAAAACAATTAATTAAATAAGGGTTAAATATGTTTTTTGTCCCTTAAGTATCACACGTTTTTGGTTTTAGTCCCTACTCAAAACTTTGATGGTTTTTAGTCCTTGTAGTTTTGAAACTCTGAGTTTTAGTTCTTCAAATTGAACGGTGTTAAGTTTTAGTAGAGGTGGCAAACGACGTTGCCATGTGAAATACCAGCTGCCCTCTTCTCTTTCTGCCACGTTCTTGATTGAAATCAAATTAACAATTAGGGTTCTTAATTGGACAATGTGGTGGTTTGGATCTGCGGCGTGGTGGCGCGATGATAGCTGCCATGGGAGACGGTGACGATGCTGGGTTTGATGGCGGTGCGGCATGATGGTGGCCACTGGCGGCGCAGTTCCTGTGCGACGGCGGCTGACGGCGAGACTCTATGGTGGCCTGTAATGGCGCGGCGGCAAGGTGGTGGCGACTAGGGTTCTGCTGGAATTGGAATTAGGGTTTCATGCGTGGAAGATGATGATGTGGCAGAGGGGGTGATGTGGCAGCATGTGGTTGGCTAAATCTGTGTGGGGAGGATTTGGACACGTGCATGATCTGGTGGAGTCTAATTTAGGAGGGGTAGGAATAGGAATTTTAGGGGTTATAGGAGAAAATGCTTAGTGTTTGGGCTTGGTTGTTTGGCCTGTTTCAGAAATAGGAGTGTATGTAGGGAAATTTAGGAGGTGCAAGTCTAAAGGTTGCTTGTTGGCCCATCTGTACATTATTTTTCAAATAAAACCTGGTTTTGGGCCTTAATTTGCAATTTGGACCAATTAAACTTTAATTTCAGCTGCACAAATAAACATTAGAACATCCAAGAATAATTTATGCGCTGAAACTCACTTTTTACATCTCTTTAATTCTCAAACCCAACAATTCCAATCATCACAAATCCACTTAAAATCAACAATTTAAGCACAATTATCTCATCAAAAATTTGATTTTTAAAGCATAAATGTAGGCATAAATATGCACTCATCAGGGACCCAACAAGCTCTTCAAGGGTAAGCGTTGATAGGTCCTTGGACTCCTCTATTGCGCATACGATGTTCTCGAAATCATCTGTTAATGACCTCAGAATCTTTTCAACAACTCGGTTAGATGAAAGACCCTCACCATTTTGATTCAATTTATTCACCACGGTGTCCACCTGAGTAATGAACTCGGATACGCTTTCAGACTCTTTCATCCTCATGTGTTCCAGCTCGCCCCTAAGAGTTTGAAGTTGGACCTGCTTCAATCTTTCGTCTCCTTTGTTTGCCTTTTCAAGTATATCCCATGCTACTTTGGAAGATTTTGCATTTGCTAAGCCGAATTCGTCAACAGCTCGGTATAGCAAATACAAGGCTGCCTAGTCTTTAGCTCGAATGGCCTTCAACGCGTTCAACTGAGCATTTGAATATTCATCTGTGCTTGCCAGTTCCTCATACCCAGTCTCGACCACATCCCAATTATCTTTGGAGTCGAGAAGGGCCTTTATCTGCACCTTTCAGTTGTCATAGTTAACGTCTTTCGTCATCTTGAGTAGCGGGAGTCCATTGGTTAAACCTGCCATTTCTCTTAAGTGTTTACGCTCAACTCACACACCTCACAAAACTCTCTATCGCACCTCTCTCTATCTCTACCAGCACACACCGCGACATTCTCTCTTGAGCTTGGTAGGGTCTCTTACTTTCACCTTACACACACGCGCGCTCTGATGCCAATTTGTTGGCAACAAGAAGACAAAAGTTTTCAGCTTTTTTAAACTCTATCTTTTTTTTTGCGTTTTTTCAAATGAATTGTTACAAGTATTTATCGACAAAAGGTTTGCCTCTTCAAATGCTAGAGATAATTCATTATGCTTGTTCATCTAACGCCATTAATACTATTATAGGAATACCAACCAGTAAGAAATAAATTTTCTAATTCAAGTTTTACAACAATTGGAGGGTGCCTTGGAACCTTGAAAATGCATTGCACGAAAATCAATCAGGGAAAACGAAAAAAAAAACTACATAATTGAAAGCAAAACAACTTGAATGTGAGTGAAATGAAGAAAAACTCACCTTATGGCTTCATCGGCGTAGTTGTTGGGTTTCCTTCAAAAGTCACATTGTTTCTTTTAATTTTTTTAAAACATGTTTGATGTCGAACACAACATGCATGAACATATGTTAAAACGCCATTACCATCAGACAGAGGTTGTGCCCATGTTAATGTACTTCAGATCTAGGGTGGGCCAACATCAATTTTACTTTTTATGTCTGTTCTATAGGATTCAACGTCAATTTTTTGTATTTTAATTACAAAAACGTCGCTATATAATTTTTTATGTTGAGTTTTTGGTGAGCTGATGTCAAATAAGTGACATTATAAGCATTTTTTTTGTTAGGGTTTAGAACCGTCATTATTTAAAAGAATTGTGAATTTGCATGGAAGTTTAGCTCAAAGTATTTGGTAATATAGATAACTAATATTGGTTAATTAACATCCTATTTGATAGAAACCTCCAATTTTAAATGTTGACAATCTTTTGATCGCCTTGGAAATGGAAAAATAACATGATCTTCACACATATCATTAGAATATATATATCTTATACATAGATTTCTATACAACAAACCATCTTGAAATTCCATTGCTACTTCTTAAACATAATGAAAAGTAGCCTACAGATAATATTTGAACCTCTCAAACTCGAGATAAAAGAAATAATGGATAAAATTCTTAAGAGATATTAATGGGTATGTGTATTTTAATAACCTACTTGTTCATAGAATATAGATGTAAATATTATAATATCTAACTTGTGGATACAAAATATCAATCATTAATAATTTTTATTTGAAAATTTGAGAAAATTAAGTGGTAAAAATAAAATTTATTAATAAAAGAAATATTAATCATTATAGAGTTGTCTAACATTTGATTTTATATATTTATATTTATGTTTAAATCTATAAAATTGAAGTTCTTAATAAAAAGATTAATGATCCTAAAATTTATATTATATTGTGTAACTTTTTTAAATTTTTATTTTATTAAACAAACTAAAGTTATCTGTTCCAACAATTTATAATGTAATTTTATTTAAAATTATACTTTAAAATTAATTTTTAATTTAGTTTATATTTTAAAGAATTATTTTTAAATAAATTTATTTGAAATAAACATGAAAATATAAAATATTTATAGGTATGCATACGTAAACTTCTAAAAATAAATTGGAAATGTTCTTTTACTGATATCCGTAAATAGCGTGACAATAAATTAGGCAAAAGATTTTGGATGGAGTGGACAACAGATAAAAAGTACGTCAAATTAAATATTAATGAAATATAGTTAAACCATGATGCACTCACGATCACTACTTTTATTATTTTTGTGAACTTGGGAATACATTACTTGTGGAGCTAGAAATTGTAATAATCATGTATATGTTTCGGAATATTAAATTTAATAAAGAAACAAATAACTCTCAAACTTGTAGTAATATTTTACATATTTTGTAATAATCCTAAATGTTCATAATATTAGTTGTATTATTAGTTTATGACTGAATCATATTAAACTGAGTAATTAGAACATCTAAATCTAACCTTCTTTATATATAAAAAAAGTTGGTATATTGTATAAACCTAAATTTTTAGCGTATTTATTCCAACATAATCTCGCAGTACAGTTTTTTTTTTCTTTCTGTTTTTTCAATTAAAATAAAAGTTTAATTTGGATTATTCACATAATCTTCTAATACATACTTTTTATGATTAATAAAAAATTAAAAATACCAATTGAATAATAACATTTTAAAATTTATAAAATCAATACTAACATTACATCATACCACTAATATATCCTCTTAAAATTTTGTTAAACACATGCCAATAATTGTAGATAAAAATAGTAGTTTTCCAATTTCCAAAAAAAAAATAAAAGTATTTCATGAAAGAAATATAAACTAATATTTTAGGCGTGCTAGAAACATGTTTTAAATCTTAAAATTAAAAATATACAATTTATTATCTATAAATGACAGAGATAACTATAATTTTATAGATTAAATATTGTATAACCCTCTCCCAATATCGTCTAACAAATGTTCGATCGATGAGTAGTTAATTAATAATTAATCTGAATAATAATAACTACAAAAAAATAATTAATAAGAATAATAGTCATTAATTGAAAATTAATATAAATAATGAAAGTCATGTATTAGTAATTAATGGATAAGACCTAATTGTAAATCTATTGTCATATGTTTGACATGGTAGGTCAGATAAATATTTTTTATTACTCATCTTTATTATAACATTATTATGTAAAGTCATTGACTTTTGCGTCAGAGTGAGAGGTATCTCCCACATGCCTTGAACAAGAATGAGAGAGAGTAAACTACGTAACTTGAATGATAGAAGACCATTATAGAGAATTCAAGTATGTATTGAAAATACTTTTTATTAATTTGCATCATGTACAGGAATCCTATTTATACACAACAGTAGATAATAACTAAGTCCTATATAATAGGAAAAATAGATTAATAGAAGGAGAAATATTAGGAGCTATATTCTATTTGTTACAAACAGGAAGAAGACTTAGGCTTCAAACAGACTACTATGTGAGTACTCCAATACGTCCCCGTAAGATGGTGGAGGTGCAGACAACACCAATATTGGCAATGAGGTAGTTGTGACGCGAGGGAGACAATGGTTTTGTGAGGAGATTCGCTAATTGATGGATGGATGATAGGTAAAGAACATGAAGTTTCTTTTTCATGCGCGAGTGAAAAACAGGGTTGGCATAGAGATAGGTGGCTCCACTATTATTAGAGTACATTGTTGGTTGTTTGGGAAGAGGGCAATGAAGTTCTGTGAGTAGCTGCTACAACCAAAGTAATTCATCAACTTTAGTACCAATGGTGCAATATTCAGCCTCGGTGGTGGATTTGGCAACTAAAGGCTGCTTCTTACATGACCAAGAGATGGCATTGGAACCGTAATAGATGATGTAGGCAGCAGTGGAACGACAATCAACAGTATCACCTGCCCAATCAGCATCACAGAAGGCAGTTAAATGAAGGTCGGAGTCACGCCTAAGTTGAAGACCATGGTCGATAGTGCCTTTGAGGTACCGAAGAATTCTTTTGGCAGCTTGCATATGAGTTTCAGTTGGAGCAACTATATATTGAGAGAGCTTGTTAACACTGAAGGAAACATCAGGACGTGTCAACAACAAATACTGTAAGGACCCAACAATATGGCGATACTCAGAAACATTGCAAGTGGAAGCATCAAAATCAACATAGAGATTACATGAAGTACTCATAGGGGTTGTAACAGGTTTAGCATCAGTCATGGCAGTGGATTGAAGAAGGTCACGGATGTAATGGTGCTGGGTTAGAAAAAGACCTATCGATGTCGAAAGAATTTCAACCCTAAGAAAATGATGCGGAGTACCGAGATCTTTTAGAGTGAATTGAGCAACCAAATCACGTTGAAATGTAGATAGAAACACCATATTGTTACCAGAAAGCAGTAAGTCGTCAACATATACGAGGAAATAGGCAATCGTATCAGACCGATGATAAACAAATAAGGAAGTGTCAGAACTGAAATTAGTGAAGCCATACATTAGTGCAAAATTGGGCTTTAACGTCAACCCATAGACGTCGGACCACAAAATAACCAACGTAAATTATTGACCGGTGGAATTTTCGTAAATAAGTAGGCATATAGACATCTATTAGGCGGGGCATTAACGTCTATAATATTATAGACGTCGTGCCCCCCCCCTAACAGACGTCTATATGCTTGACAGGTAGGTGAAAAGTCATTTTTTTCAGCCTTAGAGACGTCTGATCCCGCCACTCCGACGTCTATATTCGATTATAGACGTCGGTGCCCTTCCCAACGGACATGTATATGTCTGACAGGTAGATTAAAAGTTATTTTTTTCTGCCGTACAAACGTTGGATCACGTCATCCAACATCTAAATGACTCGATGAAAAGTTGTTTTGGACGTCATATTAGTGAGGGCCCCGACGTCTAGGCACGAATAGACGTCGGTTCAGTTAGGGAGCCGACGTCTAATTTTGCTGTTAAATCAAACCCACGAGCACCACTTCATCGTCTTCCTTCTCGCATTTTCTCTCCGTGACATTGCTTTTCCAGGTACATTTTTGTCTCTTTTGAACCATTTAAACGTACTTTTATTCCGATTATATTAGTCTTTACCTGATTATCATTCACTTGAACCGATTAAAATGAGTTTTTGTTGTGTTTTAGTGCAATTTTTCTCGTGTTTTTGGGTAGCGTTGTACCACATTCTCTCTTTGCTAGTTTCCTCGTAAGAAAAGCTTGCATCTTTTGGATGTCTTATAGCATTTCAACCCAAACCTGAACTTCGGTCCTTTCCTAGTTCTATTGTCACCATTCGTTTTCATTGGCGGTTTTAATGGAACTAGGCAATGACCCAGATTCGGTTTTCGGTTGAAATGTCATAAGAGATCCAAAAGACGCAACATTTTCTATGACGAAACTAGCAAAGAAAGAAGGTGCTACTGCGCTACTCAAAGACATGAGTTGTAGTAGATGTCGGTTACTACATGACCCGATGTCTAAGGGGATCCATAGACGTTGGACATTGCATTGGCTGACGTCTATGGAACCCTTTAGACATCGAACAATGCATTAACCGACATCTATGGAGCCCCTTAGACGTCGGGGTGATGCAATAACCGACGTATATAAAGACGTCGGACCTGTATGAGTCCGACGTTTGATTAACGTCACCCACAAGGACGTCAGTTCTGGAGATGACGTTAAAAGGCCAAAATAACAGACGTTAAATGCCCTTTCTGCACTGGTGATAACTAAGTAGGAAATTACGAAGGGCATTGTACCAGGCTCGCGAAGCTTGTTTGAGGCCATAAATAGATTTATGAAGCTTGCACACATAATTAGGGAACTGAGGATGCACAAAACCAGGAGGCTGAGACATGTAAAGGTCCTCGGAGATTGTACCGTGAAGAAAGGCGTTATTGACATCCATTTGTCATAAAGACCAGCCACGGGACAAAGCAATACACAACACTAGTTTGATTGTTTGTGGCTTTACCACGGGACTGAAGGTATTCGAATAATCAAGACCGGGGCGCTTGTGGAACCCTTTTGCAACTAGTCGAGCTTTATACCGGGCAATGGAACCATCAATGTTGCGTTTGAGGCGAAAAACCCATTTATTTCCAACCACATTAAAACATTGTTCACGAGGTACCAGAGACCAAGTACCATTAGCAAGCAGGGCATTAAGTTCTTCAAACATGGCAGATTTCCATTCTTGGTGTTTAAGAGCCTGAGTTACACAAGAGGGGTCAATAGGATCTGGAAGAGGAAATTTAGAAACAAGATGAACCTGTTTGTGCTTGTAGATGTCGTTCTTGGAGCGAGTGACCATGGGATGTGAAGGAAATGGTGGAGCAACAGCCGACGGTTCCACTACAACAGGAAAAATTAAGGAACCTATGGACAAGTAAGGTGAGGATGAGGTTGTGGTGGAGTTCAGTGTGGGCATGGTTTCAGCGGGGATGTCGATTATGGAAGTTGAGGGTGACTGAGAGGATGGAATGGGGAGGGGACTAGAGGGGGGAGAGGGTGATGGGGATCTGGTGGGCTCATGTAGTTCATGAAGTAAAGAGAGAGGAAGATTGGGGCCGTGGGGGGGATGAGGCCTGCACGAAGTGTGAGTTTGGGGAGAGGAATAGGGAAATACCGTTTCAACAAATTGGACATGAGGTGAGGTGTAATATTTTTGGGAAGAACGATTATAACACATGTATGCACTCTAGGTTGTACTGTAACCAAGGAAGACACATGGTTGAGACTTTGGAAGTAATTTACTAGTGATGTAGGGGACAAGCCAAGGAAAACAGAGACACCCAAAGGTCCGGAGTTTATGATAGTTTATGATAAGTCCTATATAATAGGAAAAGTAGATTAACAAAAGGAGAAATATTAGGAGCTATATTCTATTTGTTACAAACAGGAAGAAGACTTAGTCTTCAAACAGACTACTATGTGAGTACTCCAATAACCATTAGGGAGCCCACCTAGTCTTCAGGATAGCTTGGAGTGCTTTGAATAAGGAACCTCAACCCCTTACTCAAAACATTTTGGTGCCTACAATAGGGCCGAGCGGCATCCCCTATAGCTATAAGGAACCAAAAGAACAGTACAATGGAAAACAATTACCTGGTTGCCTAACCCCAACACTATCATTGTGTAATGTGAGAATTGAAGCCATTGAAGTGAGTGAATGAGTTTTTCGAAGGAAGAAGAAGATTGGTGGTGTGACTTCTTTAATGGCGGCAAAGTTGGTGTTTCTCCCTTCGAGTCTGCCATCATACAAGCTGATGAAGGAGGGCCACGAGACTGGTGCTCATGGAGCCTTTCTCGCACTGCGAGAACGTGGAGGTTCTATGTTTCCCTAACCGTCGAGGCACGAAGATCTTTGCCACTCCACCTCTAAGTCTTTCATCCTTTAATCCCATGATAACGTAACTGATATTGGTCAGATGTACGAGCATAATACTTTTGTTAAGCATCTACCTTTATGTCAATCTCGTTGGATATGATTATTCTGCCTGTGGACAGTCACTAAGGAAGCCAAGTGAGCATAATACTTATGCTGACACTGAAGGTATTTATAAGTATCTTGAAGAGAACTATATATAGTGTTACGCAGGAAGATATCATCCTTTATAGCCAATTTGTTGGAAGTGGTCCTACTTTGGATCTTGCTTCCCTTTTACCCCGACTAAGGGTTGTTGTTCTCCACAGTCTTATACTTTCAGGGTTGAGATTCATGTACCCTGTGAAACCAACATACTGGTTTGACATTTATAAGAATATTGATAAAATTCTATTAGTGAAGTGTCTAGTGCTATAATTCATGGTATAGCTTGAGCAGACCTTGGTTTGTTCAACCTTCTCAAGCTCCAATGGCTTGGCTCTCATTTAAGCCTCAACTTGGCATCTCAATCCTTGCTTAGGATATCCCGAGCGATGCCTATTTGTACCGTCACGACCAACGTCTTTAACTCTTTTGCAAGTCACAAGATATTAAGCATTAACATGTCGATCATTATACATCCTAATATGGATTCCTCATTTTGGTCTTCAAACGTTTAACCAAAGACCGTATTATCTCGCTTGTTTGACCATCCGGCCTTATAACCTAAGTTACCTTGATATTAATTGTCTAAACTAGTAAATGTGTTGGCTTGATTGACTACACTTTTTCTAACCGTTCAAATTTGAATTGTTACTTTTCTTTAGTGTAGCTTACAAGACCCTACATACAAACCACTTGGATAACTTTGAGCAATCAACCGGCAGATAATGTTTTTCAAACTCCTGTCGAGCCCTTCATAGGTGGTCAAAGAACTTTTCTCAACTCTTGACTTATCTTCAACCAGGTGACAGAGAACATTTTTCAAACTCCTCCCGAGCCCTTCACAAGTGGTTAGGGAACGTTTTTCAACTCCTGACTTACCTTCAACCAACTGGCATAGAATGTTTTTCAAACTCCTAACGAGCCCTTCATAAGTGGTCAGGGAATGTTTTTCAACTCCTGACTTACCTTCAACCAGTCGACAAAGAATGTTTTTCAACTCCTGTCGAGCCCTTCAAAGGTGGTTAGGGAACGTCTTTCAAATTCACGAATTACCTTCAACCAACCCGTATGGAACATTTTTTAACTTCTGCCTTACTTGCAATGAGTGGTTGATGAAGTTCGTGACCTTAATCAACATACAACAACACACAAAGACAAGTGTCAAAGGTAAAACTAATATGTATCAAAAGCGGACTACCTAAAACCCCTTTGTACATTATATCGTGCTTGGACTTGGGGGGGCTTGTGTACTATACGTCCACCCGATTAGGCAAGAATCAGGCGATCGACCATCTAACAAATGACCGACCAAATAATTAATTAATAATTAATCTGAGCAATAACAATTATTAATAGGCAATTAATAAGAATAATAATTATTAATTAGAAATTAATAAAAATAATGAAAGTCATTTATTGGTATTTAATAGGTCAAACCTAATTGTATATCCATTATAATATGTTTGATAGCGAAGTTCGGGTAATTAATTTTGATTACTCATCTTTATTACAACATTATTACGCAAAGTCACTAACTTAAGAAGCATTAGAGTGTCTTTGATAGGTATTCTCTCACATGGCTTAGACAAGAAGGAACAACATAACTTGGATGATTAAGGTCCCTTACTCAAAGCAATTTGATTAGCGTATCAAGGATGTTTTTATTATCACTGTAACTTATCTTTTGATGGAGTTGTAGTTGACTTTAAGGTTTGTAGGTAGATCGGTTGTTTGATCAGACTATATGTGATTGTTTTTTACCATGCAGATAGTTTTGGCAGACTCTATTGTCGTCTTATCTTAATGATCTTTGCTATATGAATAATGTTGGCTCAAGAAAACTTTACTTGTTGTTACTAACTTAGGTAGGCTTCACTTCATGTTGTCGACCTAGGTAGTCTCTAATGCCGACTTAGACAAGCTTATGCTCGATGTTGCTCACTTAGGCATGCTTTGCTTGGTGTTGCTGACTTAAGTAGGCTTATGCTCGATGTTGTCGGTTTACGTGGACTTTGCTTGGTGTCATCGACTCAAACAGTCTTTGCTCCCCTTTAACTTTCATCTTGATGGACTTATTAATCTTCCTTGTTCTCTTAGCAATAAGGTGTTCTCCCAACCTAGCGAGGAGGAGGACAATTTTGTCTATGTTTATGAGTACATAATGAAATTTGACATTTCTTTTTCTTTGTCTAATTTTGAGAGTGATCTTTTGTCCATCTTTTCTGTCATTCCTAGTCAACTTCACCTCAACAATTGGAGTTTTGTAAAGGTTTTTTAAATTGTGTGTGACTAGTTCAATCCTTTACTCCTCACATGTTCATGTTCTTCTATCAAATGAAGCATGAGTTAAGGTCTATTGAGTATCTTTGAAGAGTGTCCAGTATGATCTTTTGTTCACACTTTATAATAAAATTGAATGAATATTGTTGAATTACAATACTTAGCATATTTTTTAAACTAAGTATGTACAAATATCTTTATAGTTTTCTAAATTTAAACATAAAATTGGAATTCTTCCTTATTTTAAACTTTAATATATTTCAAAATTTAATATATTTTCACTACAAATTTTAAAAATGAAATAAATATAATACTTTTCATTCAACACCGTTAATGTTTTTTATGTTTTAAATTATATTTCAATCTATCCATTAAAATATAACATCTCAAATTATATAAATAATTCAAACATCAATAAAAAATTAAAATAAATATATTTATTATTTAAAAAAAATATATATGTAATTATTTTAATTTAACAACACCATTTTTTTTTCATGATAAATAACACTTCAATTTGTTATTTAAAATATAAGATGAAGTAAATAACTGAAACATGAATATAAAAAATAATTTATAATAAAGTTACAATAAAATAAATATAATTATTACTTTTAAAATTTAAAACCAAATTATATCGAAATTTTGAAAAAAAACAAAAACAAAATCGAATTTAGAGTGAGATATTAAAATGTCCATTGGAAGTGAAAAGGAAATAGATAAACGCCAACCGTCAATTCTCCCGTGGTAAACGCACTTCGCCTCTTACCTCTCCTTTCTTCTACGGTATTAAGAACCCACGCTCCCTTCTCACCTCTAATCATTCAACACACACTCTCTCTCTCTCCCTCTCTCTCTCTCTCTCTCTCTCTCTCTCTCTCTCTCTGGGTATGTCTTTTGATCTTACATTTTCCTTTACAGCTAATTAATTTTTCAAAACTCCCTTTTATGCATTTCAGCGTTACAATTCCGCTCCATGTGTGTGCGCTTTCACAATTTCTTCGATCTGTTTTATGTTTTTGTTGTTTACATCGATGGGTGGATGGATCGATCGTAAGAACAGTTCCCTCGCTCGGCACCTTCACTTCATCACTCTTGCTTCATTATTCGGGTTTTGATACTTGATTTATGAATGCTGCTGTGCTGTGAATTAGTTTTCAGAGTAGATGTTTCCCTTGATTGTGTATGGATGAAGTGATAAAAATAAATATGATCCTTTTTTATACCCCTTTTACTCTCTTTTCCTTTCTCTCGATGGCTCTGCTTTGTATTTCAGTTCTGTATAGGGTAATTTGGGATGTGCTTATATTTATGTTCTTTATGGGTAATTAATTGCGTTTGATTTCTGACCGATACTCAATGCTTGCAGTGATATGGTCGTCTCCGCTTTTGCTCTTTTGGTGTTTTTTTTTTCTCTCATGCTTGATTAGGCAATATGCATATCTGAAGTCTCAATTTGTTTCTACTTTAATTTAATTTCCTCTTGTGTGATGATGTCTGCTGGTTAGCGTCTACCTGTTGTGAGATGGATTGGGGGTGACTAAAGAGGCAACAAAATCGAAAGGTAGTAAGAAAAAAGAGAGTAGATCAGGGAACAAATGTTTTTATCTATTTACTTTAGGGAAACTTTGGTTGTGGTTCTTTTATTTTTCGATTCATGAATTTTGTTATATGTAACAGTAAACTTTATAAATTTGAAGCATACTTGAACCAAAAAAAAATAAAAAAAAAACGAAATAAGGAGTTAATATATGTTCTTAATGTGTTTAAATTTTTAAAATCTAAAGATCACAATATCTTGTGTTGATTTTCACTATAGTAAAGTGTAACTTTAAACTTATCAGAATATTTTCAACCCTATATGTATCTGTAAATGAACCTGCTATGACATTTCTTTGATGTAGTAAATCGGTTTGGTGATGGATTGATCTCTTGTGTACTCAGGTCAGGGCTAGATAAGGACTGGCTACCATAGTTCTGATAAGGGTTCTTTAATGGCCTTTGAGCACTGCGTTTCGCAGCAATGGAAAACCATCCCTAACCCCGTGAGTGTGACAGAAAACTTTGATGGGTGTTTTGATTGCAACATCTGCTTAGATTTTGCGCATGAACCAATTGTTACCCTTTGTGGTCACCTATACTGCTGGCCTTGCATCTACAAGTGGCTCCATGTCCAAAGTGCATCTCTTGCACCTGATGAGCACCCACAATGCCCTGTTTGCAAGGAAGATATATGCCACACCACAATGGTTCCTCTCTATGGCCGTGGCCAGGCCATAGCTCCTAGTGACCGTGATGTGAAAGCTTCCTATAGAGGTGTTTTTATCCCACCAAGACCTCCTGCTTTGGGTACTCAATCTCTCATGCCAACATCATCTCAAAGTGGCCAGCAACTTCCATATCGCAATCCGTATCAGAGTCAGCATTTCAATCCTCCTTTATACCAAGAAGAGGATGAATCATCAACACAAATGCTTCTCAGTCCTGGTGCCATGGCACCAGGGTTCCCCCACCTTGTGGTTGGGATGTTTGGAGAGATGTTTTATACCCGAGTCTTTGGCAACTCAGAAAATGTATATACTTACCCAAATTCTTATCACATGGCAGGAAGTAACAGCCCCAGGTTGAGAAGGCAAGAGATCCAGGCAGACAAATCACTGAACAGAATTTCTATTTTTCTCTTCTGTTGCTTCCTTCTGTGTCTCATCGTCTTCTAAGCAAGTAATTGGATTGTTCTGTATTTCTCCGTTGTATAATTTGTAAAGAAGAACGGGTTCAAAAAAACGAGATAGATTGAGTAATTGTATTTTAGGTTAAAAGAACTGATGTTCTTCAACATTTATTACAATATATTAGAACTCCATTTTAAGGAAAGTCATTCTGTATGACTGTTGATAAGTATTGTATTGTACTCAATTCTGTTTCCTACTGCAGTTTTAAAAATTGACATTTCACGTGTCTAGTTCAAGGTTTTGAGCACTTATTGGTTAAAGAGAACATATCAATCCGACCAAGATGATTGAACATAGACTGAGACATTTGGTCTGTTTACTTTGTAGAAATTAAAGGTCACATGTTGGTTAAATAATTGTCTTTGTTTTGTTGTGAATTTTGATTTGCAGATAAATGATGGCTGTATTACTGCCGTAATCGCAGTTACAAACAGTTTTTTCAGACCTTGATCTCAGATGGAGTTATGGCTACTTCCTCTCTGAAGATATTAGGGGCTGAGAAGAGGAGGAACAATTTTCAACTCACAAAATCAAGAATGCAAGAGTTTTCCCAGGATTTTACCTGTTTGAATAAGAGGTGTTTTTAAAATAATCGAAACAGTTAAAATGATAAAATTACTTATTTTCAAAACAAAGACATTAGATAAACATATAAAAGCAAAAATATACTTATTTTAATTGAATAATCACTCTTCTTTTAAAAAAAATTAAACGAAAGTCAAGATGATAATTGTAAGGATAAAATTTGTGTGGTGAAGCAATGAGTTGTCCAGGATACGCCATTATCAACCAACAAACGTCCAAAATTCATGTGAAACTTGAAATGTCTGAGTTCTGTTTTCAGGGAAAAACTACAAAACGACGGAGCTAGTTTCTGAACAAAAGAACGTTTATGTCCAGCTTTATGTTCTCTGATGATGTTTTGGACTCCGTTTGTTTAAGTTTCAGTACGTTGACCTTGGCCAGTGTAACGTATGGAAAAAGAAAAAGAAATAATAATCTTATAATATAATAAATTAGTAACAAAAAGTAAAAAGGAAGAACTTTTTTTTTCAATGATATATTAACACAATAATATTTTGACACAAGTCATTTTTTAATTAGGTTTAGAATAATAATAAAGGAATAATATAATACTGAAAAAAATATACATGTGTTTTGTTAAAATGTCAAAAACTCAATGTCAAAATATTTTTTTCTTTTTTTTCTCTGACTATACACGCTTCTCATCTCTTCCTTCTCTTTCATTTTTAATTTCCAATCTTTGTATTTTTAAAAATTAATCACACCAATGTGAAATTTGAAAGTTAAGAAGTATTTTGAATAGATCAGATTTAAAAACAGAGTAAATTTCTATTTATCCTATGGAATCATTTCTCTTTAGTTTTCTTGTTGTTTTAGTCATCAAGATTAATAGGAATGGTTGATAGAAGTGATCTTTCAGCTTATTCTATCATGTATTGATATTCTGTATTATTTTGATAAACTTATTCTAGTCTCTGATCGAATAACAATGTTTTTCTCGGAGCTTATTTTTAAAAAGAGTCAATCTTAAGATAAGGAAACTTAATAAAGATTCTAAAATATAATTGTCTTAACATTTTGATAACATTGAAATGCATGTGATGAAAACCTTTGGAGTTTGTTTGATTGTTTGGATTTTGTTTCTAGATAACATTTTTTATTTATTCATGCTGAAATACATTATTTGATTTCTTCTATTTATTGTGATAATGATAATGTTATGGTAACTATTTATGATTATTTATGCTATGATTAAAATTTAATGGCATGGTTTTTGAGTTGTTCTATTAAGTTGTTTTTTTAATGTTGAATTGAGTAATTGGACTATAAATTTTATAAAGAAATGGGATTGGGAAAAAACCCATATAATATAGGAAAGCTTTGAAATAACTTAAATATATCTAATAAACAAGTTTAAATCATGTTAAAACTCTTTTATATCTGTCATAGCATAGGGTGTACCATAAAATTGCTCATGCCAAGCGATAAACCTAAAACAATGAGTTTTAGTGATCCAGAGTGTCGGACGCCACTCTAGGACCATTGGGTGCTCAAAGTTAATGGGCTCCAAGGTTCCAGTGTTGCAAGCAACATTTTTGGTGTTGGATATACCTTGATTTGTTTTACTTAAATGTCTCAATAAAATCAAGTTTCTTATTCCGTTAATACTTAAATTGAGTTGAAATTTTAACAATTAATTCAAGACACATAATTCTTTAATATGATTATGGAGATTTTTTATTGAAGATTTGTGGTTAGAAAAATGATTTTCACAATTTTAATATAATTAATAGAAATATTGTAATTGAATGTTATGCTAATGCAATAGAAAATAAACGATGAATTATTAACATGTAATTTGAAATAAATAATAGGTGATTTGTGTTATGTGATGAATTTTGGATTCAGGTAACCTATATATTTATGCAATGATTTAAGATTATATGATAAATGTGATATCGTGAATGTAGTGACTCTTAGAGAGTAAGTATTATATTGATGTGATGTGGTGTTAGATAACATATTGAGAAAGATTTCGTGGAGACTATCCTGACTCTACTAATATCTTACTTATGTAAATGGAGATATCTAGCTGGGAAAGTTAAAGGAGGTTTCTACAATCTATGTTTCGATATGAAAAGGATTAGACCTTGCAAATATAAGGAATTTACTTTAATCATGCTTTAAAGGATTGGTGTCCCTTTGTAAACCTATAGATATAGTTTTTGAGCGACAGGAGTGAGTTATGACAGGTGTAAAAGTTTTGAAGTTTGATTAATACATTGATCTTCTCGAAGTAGAGTCAAGTGTGTTTATATTTTAGGTTGAGTCATGAGTATTTATTACATTATAGACATTTGGTTCTAAACGTTAATAGTTGATTTAAAGTTAAGGATAAAACATAATTATGTGTTATAGTTATGTGTTATAATTTTGTTGTTGTTGAAATCATAACTATGAGAGAGATGCATATAACTCATAAATGGGATGAGATTTTGATTTGGATCTAATAATATATGATGCCATGATTCAACTATTAGTTATTATTGAAATATATTGTTGGTTTACATAATATAACTAAATTTTCACTAGCTTACCATTTTCTTTTATTTTGCGGTGATTTTCCATATATGATGATAGTATATTTATATACGGAGTAGATAATCCTATAGGTGATAGTGGGAAGAGCATTAAGGTTATACAATTATTACTTGTTTTATAGTATGGAAATGTATATTAAAAATCTTAAATCTCCATTTAACCATTGATTAAAATATATTAAAAATCTTAAATCTATTTTTTCTTTCTCTTCCTTCTTTAGTAGCACTAGAAGCTTACACTTCTTCTTAGTTGCTTACTCATACTTTTTTTCCTTCTAAAATATTTCACACACCTTTTCACTTTTAAAAATAAAAATAATATACACACTTTTATATTTATTTAATGCGTAATACAATTATTACCTTACATAATGTGTTTTCAACTATATTACCCCAACCACCCAAAATTACAGTGGTTGGAGGAAGATCGACGGTGGTTCGTTGGCGGAAGCAACAGTGGTCGTAGGTGGCGCAAGCGGTGCACTCGATGGCATACAGTCCTTAGCAATGGCAAGGTCATGTTGAAGCTCCACCATCTTCCTCTACATAAGAGCTATGGCACGTGGTGGTTCAGAAACTCTCACACATCTGCAACAATACTAGGCAACAATCTGGATTCAATAATTCGAAAATCCATGCATAGAGACACTCTATGTCCATGCACATAAGTGTGAGTAGACATGGAAATATAGGGCTTGATGGCTAAGGGAAAAAAAATCTTTGAACAAAAAAAGTTTGAATGTTTCTGCCTGATGCAGTATGATCAAAATCTTTTAACTTCAGATTCACTTGTCTAGAAATCATTTTTAGAACATTCCGGATAATCCAGAGAATGAATCCAAATAATACAAAAAACCCAAATAAGAAATTAAAAAAAAAGAAAATATATATATATATATATATAGGTTTAATCATTCGGCAGGTCCTATTTTTGGATGAGAATCTCAAATTAGTCATTTTTCCTACTTCTTATTTGGGATTCTCTTTCTCTGCAGGTTGCGATTATTATTTGAAAGGGAATATTGGGGTTGCAGTTGGGGTTTGAACGCTTGCGAGGAAGGTGGTTGTGTGACATCAAGATTCAGATGCGATTTGTGACCATGGAGAGCTCAAACGCGATTTAGGGTTTGAAAGGGGGTTTTCGAATTATAAATTTTTTTGGATTAGAGCTCCTTTGCATTTGATTTGCAAGTGCAAGGCGCGATGCTCTTTGATGAAATTGATTTTGGTTTTCTATGATTAGGTCTAGTGGTGTTTCATGGAGGTTGACGCGTCGCGATGGTGCTTGCGATTTATGTTGCACTATTGAAGGCTTGTGTGGTGGTTATTTATGCAAAGAAGATGATGCGTTGAAGGTAGTGGTCAACGCAAGGAAAAGAGACACGATTCATGGTGGCGGCGGCCTGTGGGTTTGAAAGTGCGAGGAAGATGACACGTGAAGATGGTGGCAACATGGGAATTGGTTTCACGTGGAGGTTGCAACGGTGGTGGTCTGGGGAGTCCTGCGCGTGACGACGACTAGGGTTAGATAGTGGCTTTGGGTGGTCACTACGACAATGCATATGGTGGCCAAGGCAAAAAGTGTCTTTCCTTATATCTTCTTTAAGAAAATAATTTCAGAGGCAGTTCCAGTTGTTATGATTTTGTTGTATGTGTTAATTCCTTCAACCTTGTATTATGATTTCAAATATAAATCTTGCATAATCTTCCTCTAAAGAATCTGAACTAACATTAGAAGTTGAGTCCAAGGCAGAAGCATCAATGAGAACAATTTCTGAAATTAATTCCCAATTTGTATGAACCCTAAAATCAAACTTCATTTTTCTAATCCCTAATTCGAACAAAGTATGCAATTTAATGTTTAATTCATTTTTACCAATTTGTTTTATTAAAAAAAATCAAAAGACACATCAAAATCACATACTTCAAATAAGATATTCCACGCCATTTAAAAATGAAAATTAGCAGGCCATGTCAACCATAAATTAACGCCGTTAGACCCAATTTAACGACAGGGGTCTAATTGTTGCAAATTTTACAAAACAAGGACCTAATTGAGACGCCAAAAAAAAGAAGAGGATCAATTTGAGATTCCCACCCAAAAATAGGACCTGCCGAATGATTAAATCACTTTCACAATCCCTATTTATGTTGGTTTTTTCCAGTTAGATCATGGTATTATTGGTTTCCCCAATTTATGCCTTAAAAGAAAAATTGACTAAATTGGGTCTTTGCCGTTAAATTGACTTAACATGATTAATTTTTTATGACCCAGCACCTTGACGTGGTAAGTTTTTAATACGTGGCATTCGCATAAGTTTATACGTGAATGTATAACAAAAAATAATCTGAAAATTGAAACCCAAATTAGGGTTCATCATCTTCAACCCTAGCCATTGACGCTCAGGGTTCATCATAAAATTTGGTTTTCATGAAACCCCAAAAGGTTTTAAAATATGAAATTAAGCACCACCAAATTAGGGTTTATCAAAATCAAATTAGGTTCGAGATTGGAGTGGAGTCCAATATCTCTTAGGGCCTCTCCTTCGAGATTGGGAGTTTTCTCATGTTTTCCGTGAGAGAGATGAACTCGCAATGGGTTTCTTTTTCGGTGTTTTGGATAGGCAAAATTCAAAGGAAAAACTTACACATTTGGATGACACCAAAGCTAGATTATTTTGTTGGATTTATCTCATATGATAGAGTTGTAGATAGGGATGGAGACGTCGTGAATGGAATTAGGGAATAAGCGACACATAGGGTGAAGAGGCGTTTGGGTTTCGTTAGAGAAAAGGAAGAAACATTGGGAGTGACTGAGGAGAGCATTCTTTTGCTACATCTTCATAATTCAAAGAAACCCTAACCATTTTAGGGGTTTTACAATTTAAATGTAACAAATTAATTTGAGTTAGGGCAACCAGGTTGCAAGCACACTCGGTGGTCTAGCCCCTTTCTAAAACACCCAACCCTTCTTCTCTTGAAAAATACATAGGGGCTTCTTCTTTTCCAAAAATCCCCCAAATCGCGACCACTACAGGTTCCCTCTCACTCTTGCACTCACCACTTCCAACGGGTCCTCCATGCACCAATCACGTCACGACCTGCAATCGGAGGCAACGCTGGTCGGAAGCGTCGCTGGCTTGTTCCCTTCCTCTTCCAAAACGAGTTCACCAAATCGCGAGAAACGCCAAATCGTGCATCCACCATTGGCGCTCCAACAACCATTTTCACTCTTCTTTACCCATTGCTTCCTTCTTCTCTTTTCTTTAGAATATGAAATTCCTCTCTCTCTGTTGTATCTTAGGCTTGATACATAAGGAAGAAGATTTTTGGGTGATGCACAGGGAAGAGGATTTCTAGGTGGTGATTCATTGTAATGGAGGATGAGTTTTTTTTTATTTTTTAATTAAACATTTTTCACGTCAAACTTAGAAAATTTCACATAACACTCTGCATATGCAACATATAATAAACTTCTGAGGTAATAAAAATTTTAACTCTGTTAAATCAATTTAACAACATAATCCTAATTAAGTCAATTTTTCACTTTTAAAGAATAAATTAGAGAAACCAATAATACCAGTATCTAATCGAAAAAAATCAACATAGAGGCTGTAAAAATAGTTTAACCTATATCTATATATATATATATATAGATATGAGTTGCGGATTCATTTCCGAAAAAGAAATTATTTTTTAAACTTTCGAAACACATTTTCGGATGTGAAAATAATATTTTTCGAACCACTTTTGGAAATTTTTTATATTTCAAATATAAAAAAAATTTAAAACAAATATTTTTTAAGGTGTTTTCAGATCTGAAAATGTGTATACTGTTTCAAGTTTTTTATTTATTTTAGAATAAGTATAATGAAATATAAAAAGAATTTGAAAAATATTTTTCATTTCGAAAATACTTTTAAAAACACTTATTAAGATTCTGAATTAAATATTCTAAAAAGTATTTCGATATTCGAATATACATTTTGAAACATCAAATCCAAAAAATATTAAAACTAAGAAAATCTATAAATTTTTATTGTTTTTAACGGGTGTAATTTGGTAATTACAACTTGTATGGGTGTGTAGGAAGAGCAAAGTGGAGTGAGTGCAAGCAGCCATTGGGTATTGGTTATCAATGATAACTTATCTAATATTGGCATTTTCTGCCTACACCCCTACTATTAGTAATTGGACCGCTTACTAACAAAAAAAGATTAATACACCTTCACTCATTGCACCATGTCACCACTGTTTCATCATCATTATAATTGTATTTCCGTTCTCCACTGCACTTTTTTTAGAGGAAGAAGAAGAGAGAAAGCTTGTTCTAGAAAAAGAAACTCATGTTTGAAGATTTCTTAAACTGGAAGACAAATTTATAAAGGGTAAAATTATCATTTTAAAAATCACGAGGTTGCAGTTAAAAATTATAGGAAGAAAAAGTCCTCATGTTTTTCCATCCTAGAGACAAGTTTTTCTTCCTGCTCTTTCAGTGTTTTTTCTTTCTCTTATTTTTAGTTTTCTCTATCTCTTTTTTTCTCTGACCTCAGATTTTTTATCGGGTTTTTTTGGTAATGTTTTCGGCTGAATATTAAAATATATAATGTTAGTACTTTAAAAATAATTTTAATATACTTTAAAATCTTAAAATCAGTGCCCAGTGTAGAAAATTGCAACAGAGTAAACAAAATTCTCTTTTTCTTCTCCTACAGGGACAATGGCAATGATGACATAATGCAGGAAAGAGGATATCTTAATTTTTTTTTTCTATTAGTATGGGAGTGCAATTAACAATGATAGAGATGTAGTAATCAAAAGCCCTTAAAAGACATGTGATGAGTAATGGCCAATGAGGACTACATTATCGACTTGAGGAATGATAAAAGATGTATGGGTGTTGCTCCCCCACCACCACACTATCTTTCTCCATTTCTCCAAATTCTTTTAATTTCAATTTTATCCTTAGGTTAAAATCTTTTTTACTTTTACCATTTAAGATTTTTTAATTAATTTAAAAATCTTATTTTTCTGCATAGCTGCATCCCACCCATCTCTATTTCTCTTTTTCCATTTTCATTTCCCTTCTTATTTCTTCTTCTTATCTCTGGAGAATGTAAACTCTGAGATACAGTGAGACATTGATAGAAAGATAGTGATTAGTTAAAATGGAGAAGATTGGTTTGAATGTGCAAACAGTAGTAATGGAAGAAAGGAGAAAAAGATGTTAGCAGCAACAAAGGAGAAAAATTAAACCTAAAAACACCATTTTGAATTCTGGTCCCCACTATAAAATCATCTCTACACCCCCACACAGAAATTGTAGAATTTTGGAAATATATTCTCTATTAATAAACTAACAATTTTTCTGGAAATCTAAAATACATAAGTACAACACTCTGAAATCTAACAAACTTACAACAAATATACACTCAACAATTTAAAATACAACCCTCCTTTCTATTTTGTTCTTCACGGTTCTCACAGCACACACACAGACTTTCTTTCTTCTTCACACGGTACTCCTCACTTCTACTCACTCTTTTTAATTTATTTTTCTACACGGTGCACACAACACTGACGCATTTTATTTCCCGTGCCTCTTCATTTGTATGTGTGTGTCTGCTCCTGGACAATCCTCCACACCACCACTCAACAATCAATGGAAGCAGTGAAACATAAATGCAAAGAAAGAAGAAACGGGGATGACAAATGAAAACGAAAATCATAAGTGAAAGGGGAGGAAGAAGAAGGGAGAAAAAGGAAATGGGGAAGAGATCCGTGAGAGAGAGAAGTGAGGGTGGGGGTGTAGTGATTATGCAAATAAGGGAGGGTAGAATTAGGGTTTAAAAATAAAATCTAAATGGTAAAAGTAAAAAAAATTAACTTAAAGGTTACTTTTGGAAATAAAATTTTGGGAGGTGGAGGGAGAAGGGGGTGGTGGTGTAGGGAGGAGCTCCCAACATGTTTGGGTGCTTCTCCCTCCGCTTTTAATTATTTTTTCTCCACCTCAAAATGACCATGGTACCTTTCGAAAAAAAAAACACTAAGGTTATTACTATTTACCAACTCGCATTTACTTCTTATGTATATATTTATTGTCCTCTTGCATCCCTAACCCAAGTTTACAGCTTCATTTTTATCTTTGTCTTTATGCTTTGTTGTTGTTATGCTTCGTTTTTGTTTGTTGTTTTTGTTCATGGTCTCTATTTTTTTTCTGGTGTGATGGTGAATTTTGGTTGCTTTTTCACCAGCAGTTAATGTTCTTCTTCTTCTTTATTTGATTTCATTATGGTATAATCGTTTAAGTTTGTTAAGTTTAATGTAGTTATCTCTCTCGTGCACACTATTTAGAAAACAAACTGGATTTTGAACACTGGTTTAAAAAGTCATTGGATTTGGATCAACGGATTTCAAAACTAATCAGATTTTGAAATCTGGTTTAAAAAATCATTGAATTTCAAAATTCGATTAAAAAATTCATTAGATTTTAAAACTAACTAGATTTTGAAATTCGATTAAGGTCTTCACCAAATTTAAAAACTAAGCTGATATCAAAATCCAATTTAGAAAGTTACCACATTTCGAAATTCGATTTAGGATGTTTATGGATTTTTTAAGTCCAATTAAGAACTTCACTTGTTTCAAAATCTGATTAAGGACTTTACTAGATTTTGAAATTCGATTAAAGTTTTCACCAAATTTCAAAATTCAATTACTTCCTAAAGTTTTTATTTTATTTTTTTTAAATAATTTGTTGAGGTATTATTAGTATTGTTATTGAAGAAGTAGGGTATTTAATGGTAATGATATTGTGTTATAGGTGGTGATATTGTAAGATAGAAAATTATCCATTTAGTTTAATGAATTCACAAGTAAATTTGAGTTTCGTGTCATATTCTCTTCTTTCATTAGTGAAATGTGCAAGAGAAATTATCAAATAATTTTACAACTGATTAGAATTTTGCATAATGTGACTTAATTGAGTGAGTTCAATGGATTATTTTTTATTTTGGGTTTGTTGTGATAATTATAAGATATGATAAAGTTACTGGTCAATTTAGGAGAGATATGTTTGTGTTGTTAGGATATGAAATGGGTGAAAAGTACAAGAAATACAAACATAGTGTTCAATCGAGTATATACGACACAAGAAAATGTGAGTGTCTTTTTAAGTTGAGGGACAAGCCAAATTCTAATGGAGATGGGTAAATATTAAAGGTTATATGTGAATATCATAACCATGATTTGACACAAAGTTTAGTTTGTCACTCATTTCCTAAGAGGTTAAATCTCGCTCAACAATCATTACTTGTTGATATGATTAAGAGTCAAGTGAAACCTGCAAATATCATATTAAATCTAAAAGAAAATAATGATTATAATGTCACAACAATCAAATAAATATATAATGCAAGGTATACTTACAAACAATCATTGAGAGGGTCGAGAACTAAATTGTAGCGGTTGATGATGATGTTGGATCGTGATAAATATATCCATTGAAATAAATGTGTTGACGAATTTGAGGTGGTAAGTGACCTCTTTTTGGACACATCCTGATGTAGTTAAATTGGTGAATGTATTTAATGTTGTTTTCTTAATGGATATGAAATACAAAACTAATAAATATTGGTTGTCAATAGTCTTTGCATTCTTATCAAGTGAATGGGAAAATAATTTCACCTAAGCTTTGGAAACGCTTAGAGGATTATTTTTGACATATGAGGGTGATTCACATGTCATTGTTAGAAATAAAAACCTGGATTTGATGAATGTGTGGGCTTTCACATTAAAAAAATGTGAAAGTTAAGTGTAAAATGTTAGTGAATCATGTTAAGGCTTGGGATTTCGTGATGGAAGCATGGAAAAATATCATGGATTGTGAACAAGAGTTAATGTTTACTAACTATGTTGATCACCTTCATCATGTCTGCATTTCATGGCCTTTATTATTTGAATATGTGAATAAGTTTTGGATCATTCCATGTAAGTCATACTTTGTAAAGGTTTGGACAAACCGAGTTATGTATTTAGGAAATACAACATCAAACATGTATGTTTTAATATTATTGTATTTAGTTGTTTTTGTTTTATGTATTATAATATTGTTCATTGCATTTGTATCAAGGTTGAGTTTGTTCACTAGAGCCTCAAGAATATATATTGGGCAATAGTACGAGAGACAATTATTAGGGTTGGGATGCAATTTATAACACAATCACTTTTAAAGGAAACAAATATAGAATAGTGGTTGGACATGTATCAATATATGCTCTGGGAATCATTATTAAGGAGTTTGATTGAGTAAAGCATATAAATTTTTATACAGTGAAAGTTTTGGATGTGTTTTGAGACGAACATATGGTCTACCCTATGCTTGTGAATTAGCATAATATAACCATGTGATGACTCCTCTAGTTGGAATTCATATCATGTGGACTAGATTGAACTTTTTAAATAATTTATCAAATGAATCACAACCAAATTTATGCATTTTATGTGAACTTGATCTAGTGCAAGAATGTTTCAAAGAAGTTTATATTGTAAAAAATTAAACATCAAATAGAAGTTACTTATATTGTTTATGACATCTATGATATCTCCATTGCATAAACTTAAGACGAAGGGTGCATAAAAGAGTAAAGTTCATCGATCTGAAAGGTCTATAAGGTGTGAATCCTTATATTTTGAGCACATAGACGCATTGCATTTCATCCATGAAACTTCATTACAAAAAAAAATGCAATATAAGGCTAAATCTATGTAACAAAGGAAAGTACCTATGTTAGATCAGTTTCATCCTATTTGTCACCCATACATTGTCGATGTTATTGATGGTTATTGTGGTTATAAATGCATTGTTGCTTTGTTGAGGTTGGATAAAAAGTCATGACCCCTTATCTAACATGACCTGTTTAAAGAACTCAGTTAGTGGTGTGATGAATTCACAAGAGTAGTGGGAAGATATGATGGTTTAAAAGAACTAAGGAAGTCTTTTATAGTCAATTCACAATCAATAGTTGACACTTTGCTTATTATTTTTTACCTTTTTATTTCATAATAATTTATTTCATTATTTACATGCTAATATGAGCAAGTGGATGACCATACTAAACATTGATATGGACAGTATATCACCCCATCATATGTAAGTGCATTTAAATGTGCGTTAACCTCAAGTAGATTAAAAATCTAACTCTTTATTATCGGATCTGCAGCACAAGTCTATCTTCATCATAAGTCGACAACATAAATCTCATTTTACATCCGAGGAAAATTCTTATAAATCTAACTCTAAAAAAAATTAATTAGAAAAAGGTTTATCAATATCGAAAAAATAAAGATTAATTTGTTATACATATCCCGTTTTGAAATTTGTTAGATTTTTATTAAAATAAATATATCAATATAGAAAGAGAGGAACACGACTCCTTCAACCACAAAGCCATGAGATAATTGTATTATTACAATCCATTATTATACAACATAATAAAAATTATTGTTATTACAAAATAAGTTTTATTATTTAATGAAATTGTTATTATTTAAATTCACAAGTTAAAAGTCTATATTTTCATTGTATAACGTTTTCGAATTATGGTAAATAGACAAGTTTTAATAAAGAAAATACTATATGTAATAAATTAAAAAAAGCAAAAAGCTGAATTTATAAAATTCGCAAAATTGATGTAAAACAAGTTATTAAAAGTTGGTTTGATTCGATTTAATTTTAAAACATTAGTAAATTCCATAGAAATTCAACTTGAAAGCAATAACAATTTTAATTTAAAATAATGACAAATAATAAAAATATTTTAATCAAATAAAAAGTAAAACAACCTAATTAAAAAGACACTAAGAACAATTAAAATAGTTATATTGTAATAAGGAGTGTGAACTGAAAATAGTTATATCATAAAAATTGTTTGTACAAGTATAAATATATGCTCGATGTGTCAACATTTGTAAAATAATAATAAAATAATATGAAGTATGAAGAATGTACAAAACAAAAGCAATTATTGGTTTTTTAGAACAGAACTATAGATTATTTGGCGAACGAAGAATTTGTATTGAAAGTAAATTGTAAGAAAATTCATTGCTTAACTTGCAAGTTTATTTTTTATGGTGAGGTCATAGAAAGAGAAGAAGAGAAACAGAGGAACGTTTGGCATTAACATTTCATAGCATAGCATAGCTGTTTGTGGCATAGCTCTCCCGCGCCATTCCCATTGCGGTTTGATCTGCAGGTGCAACAAGACCAGAGCAAGATCCGCGTGAAGATAAAAATTGCGAGTATGTTCGGTTCATCGTCTTCCTCTCCGTTCAAGATGAGAGTCACCAACACGCCCTCCAGCGACCTCGTTCTCACCAACCTCGCCTACTGTTCCCCCTCCGATCTTCGCAACTTCGCTGTCCCCGGTCACAAAAACCTCTACCTCGCCACCGTCGCCGATTCCTTCGTCCTGTCTCTCTCATATCCTTTTTTTCTTCAATCTATTGTACTTTATTTTTTTTTCTTTAATTTAATTTAATTATTGTGTTCCACGATTGCATTGAGTTGAATTGGTTACTTGTTAATTTTCTGTTATTAATTATGCCAATGCCGAATGGTGGATGTTATTTCGTGGATTAATTAGATTAATGATTCTTTTGTGGCCTTAACCGAGAGATACTGCTCATGACAACATAGGCAGCGACCAGATTGGGTTGAACTCCATTCAACGGCGGTGTGCCAAAGTTTCTAGTGGTGATTCCGTACAATTGACCCGGTTAGTTCGCTTTAATTTGTGTTTTTCAGATTGGTGTTTAAGTATTGACGATTATTGACTCTCTTTTTTTCTGTTAGTTTCTTCTGATTTGATTTTTTTCGCTGTTTCTTAAGATTTGTGCCTCCCGACGACTTCAACCTCGCACTGCTTACCATTGATTTGGAATTTGTTAAAAAGGGGAATAAGAGTGAGCAGGCATGTTGATTTTGAAAAAGTGCTCGTTTTGTTGTCTTTAATTTGTTGCTGATTAGGGTGGTGTGGTATTAAAATGGTTGCTGTTTCTTTGTCTTGTAGATTGATGCTGTTCTACTGGCTAAGCAACTCCGGAAGAGATTTTCAAACCAGGTAGGGTCTTTGCATGGTTATTTGCGCCTTTAACTTGGTTAATAATGGTGGTGTTTTAGTTATCATTGATTTGTTACTTTTTGATTGTCTTTTCTGATTATAACCCTTGAAAACGCACGTTATGGTTGCTAAAGGTTAATGATACTAATGGCAGAATGTTATTTCAAAAACTTATTGTCTAGACTGATTACTGTTGGACAGGGGAAAGGAAAATGTTTTGTAGTTGTTGAATGGCTTCTTTTGTTATTATTTACATAAATGTGTTTATCATTTCCCAGAAAGTTAATGCATATAATACTTAGTTGTTCACTATAACGAAGCCTTTCCTTCATTAGTAATGCGTGGATCTTGTTTGGTTTTTTTTTTTTTTATTGTAGGAGAATAGTTTTCTATTAAGGGAAGATAGGGGTGGGTCGAGGTAGTAGGGAAAGGAGGGTGTTCTGTCGTTGTAATTTCCTCCAGTCATGATATATTTTTTGTGTATACTGTATAGTTGGCTGAAAATTGACACTTTTTCTAAAGTCCATCAGCTTGCCCATAGCTATTTTGTCTGATATCTCGCGCATGTTATTCTGGTTGTAAGCTTTCTCGTATCTTACACTATTTCCACAGCTTATTAAATTGTTTTTTAATTCTTAGGAGGCTTGGGAACATTCTTTATCCTGGGTCTCTATATTCTCTCTTTCTTGAACATTCATTTTGTTTGGTGTTCTATACTCTGGTTCAATTTGTTAATCTGCATTATTTTGTACAGGTTATGACTGTGGGGCAAAAAGTGTTATTTGAGTACCATGGAAATAACTATAGCTTTACTGTCAGTCAAGCTACTGTTGAAGGCCAACAAAAGTCCAATTCTCTTGAAAGAGGGATGATTTCTGATGACACGTACATTGTTTTTGAAACATCACGTGATAGTGGAATTAAGGTTAGTTTCCCATTTTGCTTTTGACATCTATATATCTTGTTTTGGTCATAATAGATTTGGTATATTTAGAGAAAATGAACAAAAGTGAAATACTTAGTATTCCTAAGAAAAAGTGAGGAGTACATATTTATGGTGCCATGAATTTGAGAAACGCCTTGAGGAAGCTATCTACAGTGCTAACTCAACACTGATGTGACTTGTAACTAAAATTGTAACAAATTGAGATGCAGTTACAGTGTAGGAAATCACCTACTACTAAGACTACAGCTAATATTGAATACTCATTAATCATATACACTTAGCTATCCTTTGATGCTTGATCAGTAAAGAAGTTAACAAACCTTTAACTTCAAATGTAAATCACAATGATGGAACAAAAATCTCACATTTCAAATAAGTTTCATGTAAATTACTCACACAGAGCTAATCAAGTACCTGAAATTCTAACCTCAAGTAAATATCAAGATCTATGCTTCCCAAGACCAAAATGCAGAATCAGTATTGTAGTTGTGCTGTACAAAGAGATTCCGTTGGAGAACTGACTTAATGAGATCACATCTCAAGCCTATCAAAGCTCACTCCTCGCTGTCTATTTTTATAGATGCCTCACCATAAAAAGCTGAGAGCAGCAACAAATTTAGCAGCCAAACAGTTTTGACACCCCAAAGTTATCAGATCAGCTTATCTACAGGAAAATTGTAAAAGCCATGAAAATGCAAATAGTTATTCATTGTTTAGTTACATAGACTTCACTGATTGGGATTTATTGAATTTTCAGCTAATGTTGATGTTAATTCTGAATATTTACTTGGTTTTTTGTAATATCTTCTGTATTTTTCATTTAGAAAGCTAATCCCTTACTTCGTATTGGTTATTATTTTATATAATCTAGGTAAGATAATAGTGAATACATTGCTAAGTGTATGAGGACTCTTAACTGTGCTCTATTGGTTGTAATTATCCTTGTATTTACCGGTTTATGTTGTGCTTTGCAGATTGTCAACCAACGGGAGGGGGCAACTAGCAACATTTTCAAGCAGAAAGAATTTAACCTTCAGTCACTGGGTATTGGTGGCTTGAGTGCAGAATTTGCAGATATATTTCGAAGAGCTTTTGCCTCTCGTGTTTTCCCTCCCCATGTGACATCTAAGTAATATTTAATATACTGTGATTCATTAATGTGTTGCTTATGTAGTATATCATGTTCTTACTTGAACGCCTTTGAACTTTCAGATTAGGAATCAAGCATGTGAAGGGCATGCTTCTTTATGGGCCTCCTGGAACTGGAAAGACACTTATGGCACGTCAAATTGGAAAAATTTTGAATGGGAAGGAACCAAAGGTTTGGAAATTACCCCTTATTCTTGTGAGAAATTTGAACAAGTACATCTATATAAAATTATTATGTATGCAATCAGCTACAGTATAAAGACCTTATAATTGTAATTTCTTTGAATTAATAGTCTCCTAATTATTGTTAATAGTGGGCAAGGAATTGCCTAGGAATATGCTTTTATTTTCATGGTTCTACTATCTTCTTATTTCTTAAAATTAGACTAAATGGTTGTTTTCATGTGTTATCATGGATAAGGAATCTGGACTTGATTTGACAATATTGAATTTGAATCTTACTGCCTGTCCTGCAATCATCTCCTTTATTCTTATTGATGTAACTTGTGACTTTTATCGGAGTATTAACTTTCTCCAAACATATTAAATGTTCTCATGCTTCATTTTTTCCTTCTCTTACTACATTTTGTGACATTTTTACTATGTCCTGTGATCGATTCTTTAACTAATTGACTTTATTGAATAGCTTCAAAATCTGAGTGTGATACCTGTAGGTTGGTAAATTATATTTTGCTGTCTTAATTTTTCTTTTCTATGACTTGTATTAGATTGTAAATGGTCCTGAAGTTTTGAGCAAATTTGTTGGGGAAACTGAAAAGAATGTGAGAGACCTTTTTGCTGACGCCGAACAGGATCAGAGGACCCGAGGTGATGGATATATTATCCCATTGTATATTTCTTAAGTTAAATTTTCAAATAATTCACTTTATTTGTTCACTGTTTTCCAGGGGATGAAAGTGATTTGCATGTTATAATCTTTGATGAAATTGATGCTATTTGCAAGGTATAAGGTTTTTTAACTTTAGTTCAACATCAATCATCTACTGCATTGCTATTGCGAGTTTATCAATAACAGTTAATCAGCAACAACTGAGTTTGCAATAACTGGTGGAATATCTTTATACGATACCTTAAACTAACTTGATTTTGGTCACTTATCAATGTTTGTTTTTATATTCATTTTGTCTTGGTGTACCTAACTAGTGGAAAATGTATGTTTATCTTGGTTTATACAACAAAGTGCACAAGTATGATTAAAGGGGAACATGACAACATTTAAATCGGGGTGCATGTAGTTTCTTGAGTAATCATGTTCATGAGCATTGTATATGTTGATTTGTGTGGTACTATAATCACTCTGTTTCTTTTCATGCGCAGTCAAGGGGTTCAACTCGGGATGGTACTGGAGTTCATGACAGCATAGTAAATCAGCTTCTGACTAAGGTCAGTAAAGTTTTTGAATGCTTTTATTGATAGAAGAGATACTGTTTCTATAGTAGTCACTGTTTCTATAGTAGTCATATCAGAAATTCTAAGACAATCTGCTTGGTTTACAGATAGATGGTGTGGAGTCACTCAATAATGTTTTGCTTATTGGAATGACTAACAGAAAGGATATGCTTGATGAAGCTCTCTTAAGGTCTTCATATCTTCTTCCCCTGTTATGCTCTTTGAATTTACTTCCCCAAGAAAATATAAATGTTGACAGTCAAAATTATATATCAATAGTTGTGATCCAATCTACTGCCACTCTGATTGCTTGTTATAGAATTTGAAGAGTTTACACACATATATATTTATATTATTTATGATATTAATTAGAATAGGAATAATGTCCTAAATTAAGGGTAATCAGCGGCAGTAAACTTTGGGCCAGTATTAGCTAATATTGCTTTCTATACTCGTGATTAATACAATCACTCAATGCTAAGCTAACGTTCTCCCTCAAGTTGAAGGATGTATGTCATATGTACTAAAGTCAAACTAATACCTTGTAAGACATTCAATAAGTATAACAGCTAACTAGTTGTTGGAGTTTACAAATTTAGTAATGAACTTGCCTTTTAAAAAAAATACTTTGACTAAATATAGTGAATCGCTTTGTGTCTTGTCCTTTCATGAAAGATTGGGTTAGAAGCAAGAAGTAAATGCTGTTAAGTTGTCACACATCATTTTCATTACCTTAATGTCTCACAACTTGAGCTGTTAAAGCTATTGCTTTAACCCCAAGTTCATTGGTTGCTGCTTCCTTGGCGTGATACTTTGCATTTGTATTGACCTAGCAGCTTTCTTCTATTTCTAGCTACTGTGTCATTAATAACAAATACTTCTACCTGCCTATTCATGTGCTCAATTCTAATGCTTAATCTTGACTCCTGTAATTGGTTTGTACGGTAGCTATCTGCATAAGTGGCTCTCATCTTTTATTCATTTATCATTTACTTGTGTCATGCAGACCAGGGAGATTGGAAGTCCAGGTTGAGATAAGCCTTCCTGATGAAAATGGTCGACTACAAATTCTTCAAATTCACACCAACAAAATGAAAGAGAATTCTTTTCTAGCTCCTGATGTGAACCTTCAAGAGCTTGGTATGTATTCTGTGATGCCTAGTCTTGTCTTACAGATGTATAAGTTTACTTTTTGGATTAAATGAAAGTAATGAAAGCTTTCTTATTGTGCTTGTTTGCATTAGCACATGCTTTATTCATTGAAGGATATTATTCATGATTTACCATAAACCCTTTTATTTGGTAGTTTTATCATATGAAACCAGGAGGGAAGTCTGGCAAATTAAAGACTATTTCACGTCTGTTTTAGTTCCAAGCAATTTGTAAAGTTATTTGTTTGAATTGGTTTTGAAATCACCTAAGCATGGACAAGCTGAACCCAGCACTAACACTGACCTACACATTATATTTAAGAATTGTGACAACAATGTGAGGTGTACATTTACTTTTTACATATTTAGTCGTGTGTCTAACGTGGAGATGATCACTGTCTCAGTGTCTGTTCAGAGAAATCAAAACTAGTTTGTCTAAAATTTGATTTTATACTAATTTTTACCAAATATAAAACTTAGTTTGTGTGTTTTTTTTTTAAATTAAAAAAATTAAGGAAGGCAGATTATTTTTTCATGCATAAAGTGAGAGTGTGAACTGACTAAACAGTTTTTTTGTTAAAATAAGTTTTTTAGTTAAATAATCAGGAAACAAGAATTGAATTTATAATATTGAATCATTATTAATCTTAAAAATACTCTAGAACCAATTCTCCTATATCTAATTAGCTATTTGGTTTTCGGAGTATAACAAACATCTTCTCAAGAGGCAAAGAGATTTGCAGAACCATAAATACATTCTTGTCTTTGTGATAACAACTTTATTTGAAAATTACCAACACTTTTTTGGTTAATGGTTTGAGTTTGTAACATGATATAATTAATGGTTGAAGTGCGAATAAGATACTCAGAAAGATATTTTTTGTAGTCCGTTATTTTGGTCATGCCAATGTAGAAGTTGCAAATACTGATGGCAAGATTATTTTTATTTTTAACAGAAATTGGAAAAATAAAATTATCTAAATCCACATGGATTGGATTCTTGGGATGCTTACTCTGGGTTTACTTTTCTTGTCTTGTGCAGCTGCTCGAACAAAAAACTACAGTGGTGCAGAACTTGAAGGTGTTGTGAAAAGTGCCGTGTCATATGCTTTAAATAGACAATTAAGTCTAGATGATCTCACTAAGCAAGTGGAGGAAGAGAACATTAAGGTTACAATGGAAGACTTTTTGAATGCACTCCAAGAAGTTATTCCGGCATTTGGTGCTTCAACTGATGATCTTGAAAGATGCAGGTACTACTTCTACTCACAAGGATGAAAGTTTGTTGGAAATAAGTTAAGCCTTTTCATTTTATTTACTCTTTGCTCATTATCATTTTATAAATTTACATAAAATTTAGGCAGTCTAGGTTGAATACTTCATGGTGCATCACATAAATATGTTACAACAGACTACATCCTAGAAGTTCAAAGGAACTCCTATTCTGACTTACTCTGTAGGAATAAATATATATATCCTAATTGCATGATTACTGGAATTAAGTAGATCCTAGAATAGGCCTATGACTAAAAGCCCAAGATGCAATATCTCTAAATATCTAACACTCTCATGCTAGAGCATACTAATCACATGCATCAAGCTAGTTACATAGATATGAATTTGAGGATCCCTCATACACTATGTGAAGATATCAGTCAATTATTGGAATTGATAAAATTAATGATGTCTTGTGATAAAATCTTCTCTTTTAATGAAGTGACTGTGAAAATACCTCGAAATGCTTAGTCCTCTCTCAGACCACCAAATTTGAAGCAATACGTAAGGCATAACCTGATTGACACAAATGAGCATCATTTGGATAACCTCCCCAAACTTTGGTTCTTTGACTAATGACCAATTGTTTAAACCAAAATGGTCCACAAGTGGTTGAAGTCATAGCTTGATGCTCCACTTTTGTACAGGGCCTTGCAACAATGTTCTGTTAATTATTTTCCCAGAACCATCTTCTCAGCAATAAAAATACATTATCCGAAGGTGGATCATTATTAGCTAGATAGCCAGTCTAATCTGCATTTGAATATCCCATAACACAAGTTTGCACTTTGTATTCATACAAGAGACCTTTTCCTAGAACTTCTTTGATATATTTTAGAATACGGATGACTACATCCTAGTGTTCTGCACAAGGAGAGTTATGAAATTGACTTACCTCATTGATGTTAAAGGAGATATCTGGTTGGGTGACAATGAGGTAATTTGGCTTCTCAACCAGTTGCTTGTGCTTCTCTATGTCTTGAAGTGGCTCCTCTAACCTGGTAGAAGTTTGGAATTTGGATTCATGGAATTGTGAACAGGCTTAGCATTAATCAGTCTTGTTTCCTCTAAAATTGCATCTACCTTTAAGGGATGACAATATCCCTCTTTGACTGTGTAGCTTAAATCCTCAAGAAATAACAGAATCTACCAAAATCTTTTGTTTGAAAGTATTGACATTGGTGTTCCTCTAATTTGTGATGCTGATGATCTACCTGTAACAAGTTATAGCATTGCTGTCAACATAATATACCACCAAGTAGATACATCTCACAATGGAATGGCAGTAGAAGATTGAATGGTCAGCCTCATTCTTAGTCATGATAAATTGTTGAACCATGGTACTGAATTTACCAAACCATGCCCTAATGGAATTCTTGAGGCCATATAGAAATTTGTAAAGATGATATACTAATAATAATCTTAGAGAATCACATGAGCAATAACGCAAGGATGTTGCTCTGTATAACTTTAGTGAGATCATATTATATCATATATATATATATATATATATATATATATATATATATATATATATTAATTTGACCATATTTTTAGTCGATATGAGATGTCTAATTTGTGCTATAAAGAATAACATCAATAGACAAAAATAACTTGAGAAAATACATTTTCACTAAAGGGCAAAAAATGTCAAAGTGATACTTATTATATATATATATATATATATATATATATATATATATATATATATATATATATATATATATATATATATATATTCATTTGACCATATTTTTAATCAATATGAGATCTCTAATTGGTACTATAAAGAAATAACATCAATAAACAAAAACAACTTGAGAAAATACATTTTTACTAAAGGGGAATTAATGTCAAAGTAATACCTATATAGAACCTTTGGCTACCAAATGGGCCTTTAGGGGATCAATTGTTTCCATCGGTGGGCCACCTTTAATAGTGAAAACTAGTCTACAGCCAACCAAGGGTTTTTCTAAAGGAAGGGGAACAAGGTCCCAAGTACCTTTGCTCTAGGGTGCACAAATGTCATCGCATATTGCTTGCTTCCAACTAAGGTGATTGAAAACTTCACCTATAATTTTAGGAATAGGAACAAATGACAAAGCGAAAAGAATATACGATGAGAAGGGGACAAATGATTATAAAAGTGTCATATAGGGTTGAAGGATTACAAGTTGAGCAAACACCATTTTGAAGAGGATTTGGAAAATCAATCTTTGATGGAAGGGCCAAAGAGGTCAAGAATTGGAGGTAAAGGTGAGTCAAAAATGTTCCCAACATTAAGTGGTGTTGCCAAAGCAGGAGGAGGATGCAACAAATGGTGCTGCACTTGTAAGGAATGTATGAGAGGTGGATCAAACATCTTTGGTGGGGTTAGGAATGACAATGGTGGCGCAGACATGGGCAGTACTTATTTGGTGCCTATTCCGTTTAAAAGAATCTGTGTATTACTGATAGAACACCCAGAATTACAAAAAATACCTAGATTCTTGAATGTTTTATTAGGAACAGAACACAACAACAAAGTATACCAGAAAACAAAGGTCTTTCGAGAGGACCCTAACTCTCCTAGTTCCCCTTTTCCTCCAAAAGCCCCAAAAAAACTCCCTTCTCACCTCCTGATGCGACTATTTATAATAGTATGCTACAGTTATGTAATTACAAATTTACTTACTACTTCTTTTATAAACGGTATCAAACTTATCAATTACCTGCCAGGATTTTGTTTGAAAAGTACCTGTGGATTATATAATGAAGTCTATGTTATATACTAAAATAAAGGAACAATTATAGATATCCTAATTACTTGATAGCCATAGTTGTGTATATCCTGAAATAGGCTGATAGAAATGCCAAAGTTACAATATCTAACCGTAAGCAACAAGTACAGCAGACACTAACATATTCTATAGCTGATCTGGCGACAAACACTCAGTTACATGGTTATAACTACTTTTGCCTCCATTATTATAGCAAAAAGGCTATGTATCCTCTTATCCACCTGAAATAAAGTGAAGCATAAAAAAGGTTATGTCCCTTGATAAATATAAGTATTTGGGAGAGCATATGAAAATAACTATAGATATGTGCAAAAGTTGTTTTACAGTGTATTTGGATTGACATCATAAATGTGTATTCCTTTACTTTTCTGCATCAAATCCACTAAAATTGTGAAAGTGGCTCTAAAACAGATGCGGATTTAATTTTAGGAATCCAACATGTAGTTAAACTTATTTCAATAAGCTCTCCAGGATACCTAGTGAAATCAATTTATAACTTTAAATGAAATCACTTTAACTTTATTTGCTCGTCGACCATGAATACAACTTTTATGTGAGGATTACATGATAAGAACTTATTTAAGCACTTAATTTAGCTATTTTCCCAAAGACCATAAGTAAATTAATGCAGATTTTGTGAGTTCGCTTCTGGATAGTTATTCGCAAATAATTTTGTAATGTTTTTGTAATTAATGCTGATTTATAATGTTTTACTTGTTTTCAAAAGTAATTATTTAGTTTTATGAAGAATGTGGCATAATTGAAATCTAAGTTTATTGGAAGTATTGTGGAAACCAACAAATTTGCTGTGTTATTGTTAACATATTTTTATGATATTTGATTTATAGACTACATGGCATGGTGGAGTGTGGTGATCGTCATAAACACATTTACCAAAGAGCAATGCTACTTGTGGAGCAAGTTAAAGTGAGTAAAGGAAGCCCACTTGTCACTTGTCTCCTGGAAGGATCGCGTGGCAGGTAAGTGATATATCATTGTTCATCTTAATCTGATCTTTATTATACAATGTTTCTAACTTACTTTGTTCTCACAGTGGTAAAACTGCACTAGCAGCTACTGTTGGTATTGACAGTGATTTCCCGTATGTCAAGATAGTAAGTTCATTTATCTTTAGATATATTTCTCAAGAAATCGGCATTGTATTTTGACTATAATTATGGCCACCTGTAATTCATCTTCTGTGATTGGGTAGGTTTCAGCTGAAACAATGATTGGTCTACATGAGAGCACCAAATGTGCACAGATTATCAAGGTTTGTCATAACTAATACTTTTTGAGCCTTTTGATTCTACTGAGTTGATAGTGTATACAGTTTCCGAAGACTGTTACTGATCTTGCAAGTAAGGATTTGTGAAGTCAAAATCAATACATGCTTTTGACTTCCCATTATCTTCCCTGCATAAACAACATTGATATAATAGTCTTTTCTGTATCTCCCTAGCTAGTTGCCTGTATCACTGAAATTCTATGGTCTAAAGTTTTTTTTTTATAATTTTTCCTACAGGTTTTTGAGGATGCATACAGGTCACCCTTGAGTGTCATAGTTCTTGATGACATTGAGAGGTAAGATTTGTGATTTTATTTGATCATCCTTTCCAGGAATTCCTCCTGAATGAATAATACTGATTGTTTCCTTGTTTATTAATCCAGATTATTAGAGTATGTAGCAATTGGTCCTCGTTTTTCAAACTTGATTTCTCAGACGCTACTGGTTTTGCTCAAACGGCTTCCTCCAAAGGTTTCTGTTCATCCTTTTCTTTCAGTTCCTTTCTGAAGCATATCTATTAGGATGTCAAAAGAAAAACTGACAAGACTAGATCTGGATTCATTGGGTGGGTGAAGATATACTGCCGTGCTACTTTACTTGCTAGTGGGCTAACCAAAATCTATCATCTGATATCCAAAATGTCATGACAGTTTGATAATATTTTACACCTTAATGCAATATAAAGATTGACAATCTCCTTGTCAAATTTCTCTCTTGCTTGTGGAAGCTAGTAATTAATTCAAATTGTTTGTGCTAGCTGAGAATTTAGTTTTCAATCTTCAACAACTTGGGTATCTAGATGTTTTAATGTTTGTGTTTTTTTCTGCAATTGAGGCTATATATGTTTCCTTTAAGTTCTGATAGTTCATCTCCACTTGGTCAATATCGCCAATCAAAAGTTTGAAATGTTAGTAATTAATAATTTTGAAGCTGCATAAATCTTTCTGTAGCTAATGTGCATTCCTACTCATGTTGACAGGGGAAAAAACTCATGGTTGTTGGCACAACAAGTGAACTGGGTTTCTTGGACTCAATTGGATTTTGTGATACCTTCTCCGTTACATACCACGTTCCTACCTTGAACACAAAGGATGCAAAGAAGGTAAACATATTTCTTCTTTACATAGTGGTATTATCTGGCTCATGGGTTAATTGCATGCTATGACTTGTCTCGTGAACGTTTCCTGTTATCTTTCATGCTTTTTTGTACTCTTAAATCTTAACAACAAATAAGTTGTTTCATCTGATAAAAATTTAACTGATTGTATCACTTGATACAGTTTAATTTGTGCCTCTTGTAAGCTTTGCAGTTCAACTTGAATGTTAAGCTTCTCCTTTTCATTTTTAAAACCACAGGTCCTTGAACAGTTGAGTGTATTCTCTGAGGACGATATTGATTCTGCTGCAGAGGCATTGAATGATGTACGTATAATCACTCCTTTATGTGCTTCATTTCTTAATTGTCATATATCAGTTTTTCCTAATTTGTGTAAAACAAGGGAACGAAATTAGTTTGGTTTGGAAGGGAACTTCAATTTTTCGTTGTACAAATTACAAATAGAATAGCTGTCGCTCGCATTTCTGATAATATTTCTCCTTTTGTAAACAAAATTTTATTTATTTTGTTTTTAACTTTGGGCGTCTCTTTTAAATTGAAGATATTGATGGTAAGAGAATTAAATTATTTGGTTATTATTAATTTAATTTGTACAATTTTTGTATTGGAAGGCAGTAGTTGGCAAAGAACATGGATTGCTCGATGATACTGGTGTTTATTCTGATTGTTATTTTATGTTGAATTTCCATTATCAGATGCCTATCAGGAAGCTATACATGTTGATTGAAATGGCAGCGCAAGGGGAGCAAGGTGGATCTGCGGAGGCCATCTATTCTGGCAAAGAGAAGATTAATATCTCTCATTTCTATGATTGCCTCCAGGATGTTGTTAGATTATAAGTTGTTGTCTTAATCATTTTTTTTATAATTCATTCCTACATGGCTTGTCATTGTTGATTTTCTGAGAGGTTTTTCCGATTAGTGTTGCTTGGTCTAGTGGTAATTTTGAGGCGATGGGGTTTCAGAGTTTTTTAATATTCAGGGTTATAACTTGTTTGGAATTGAGTTGCACTCAAACTGTCATGATCCATCATTATTCGGGATTCACCGTTATCTAAGTCTTATATTGCAGTATCTCCTACTCCTTTCTTTCGACCTAAGTTAATTATTTTTTCAGAAATCAATTATCCCAGTAAGAACGTTTTCAGCCACAAATAGAAGAACACGGGTAAACCTTGATCATCGGATATGAACAATTAAAAATTACCAGCGTAATTAAAAAAGCTAAAATGTATACTCGTAATGTTATTCAAAACATTCAACAAAATTACTTAATTTATTATTTTTATCGATACTAGCGTAAACACATATCTTATGGATATGTATGTTTACTTTTTTATGATTTTAAAATAATATAGTTATATAATTTTTCTTGAATTATGTGGTAGTTATACTTGAGAAAAAAAGTTACTTAATTTTTTAAAAATAAGAATCATTTAATTTATATATTTTATTAAACAAATAAAAAATGATGTTTTATTTATTAGGGTATAAAATTGTACAGTTATAAATTGACACAAATAAATTATATTTTAATTGGTTTAAAGTGAGTTCTAATGATGCATTTAGGGTTGTTTTGGTTTAGTTACATGTATTAGTTACGTGTATTGATAGTTTTAGAAAAAATTGAGATGAATATGTCAATGTTTTTTTTTAGCTTTTCAGCATGCTGACTTTTGTTTATGTTGAGGTGATGAGGTCATTGATGTTTTGGTTTCGAAGGTTTTGTTTGGAGAATAATTATACTTTAATTGTCATAGTTAAGGAATGACAAGGAGTTAAGTAGATACATATTGTTTATGGTTACCCATTCTACTTGAAAATATCTGTCATGTTACCTGTCTTGTCACTCATAAGATAGATGAATATGGTCTTTTTAAAAACTAAATTTAAATTAATTGTGCGAAGATTTAAATTTTAATAATATAAAAATAACTTTAATCTCATAAATCTAAATAAAAAAATAGGAATATTTGAAGTGAAATTTTAAACAATTATTCCACGATTAATATCCTTTTTACGAATAATTTTATTTTAACCACTTAAACTTAAAAAAAATATTTAAATAAAATTTACTAATAATTATTAGCGGGTAGAAGGTATGCATGAGTCAAATACCATGATACTCGTACCTATTTCATGTATCTATTATCTGTAAACGTCTATCGAAAGTATTCATTTAATATCCATTACAAATTTTAACGTGGATACAAATTTGTTTACAATCACTTGTCATGATTTCCAAGTTAAACCAATAGTTTCTAAGAGTCTTAAAGTTATATGATACTGATACTTGCATTTTTATAGGTATATAGGTATATGCAGTGTAAAATTTCTTATATTTTTTTTGAAAGAAATTATTGTGTTAATAAATTAATTAATTTGATTTTGTTTATAAATAACAATATAAATGGTTTAACATTTTATTAAGAACCTAGACAATAAAGTATTAGAGTTGGTAGCTATATTAAAATAATGAGATTGAGTATTTTATTATAAAATAACTTTATAATATAAATAAAATTTTATGAACTCGTCTCATTACTTTAAGAATATTTTATCTCTCTAAAACATTGTTCTCTTAACCTCTTTACCATCTCTCTAAGTTTTCTCACTCCTTGATCATTTGTTTGACGATCAGAAGGTACCTAAACGATAACGGTGTCAAAGTCTTCTAATCCAACCGATCAATTTGTTGATTAGAGCAAGTGAGTTTCATTCCTTTTTTCTTGGTATTTCTTGACTCTTGATCATGCAATGGAAATTTGTTTTGCATGTAATGAGAGTTCCTCTTCCTTGACTCTTGATTCAATTTAGGTTCTAAGGCTTGTATCTACTCACCAATCGATGATTTGTAGGTCGTTCTAAAGGTTTCTTGCGGTGAAAGCAATTGTCGGGGTTTTCTAGAACTGTGCCAATTTTATAGAGGTAAGGGAAGTTCGATATTTGATTTTAATTGCAGCATGTGGTGTAAGTTTGATGATTTGTGAGTATTAAACTGTTTGGATGCAAAATATTGTTTTATGTTAGTGATGATTGAAGTAATTGGGTGAAATTGATTATGTGATGAGGAAATATTGTTATGACATGTATTGAATGACTATTTGATCTGAAATTGGATGATATCATGTTATGATTATGTTAGAAATAGGTGTGGGATAGTTTATTAAATAAATATTGAGAACTTAGATGTCTTAGTAGTGTTTTGGTTGGAGAAATGAAGTTTTAGGTGTTGCAGTTGTGAGGAAAGAGTAGTAATATGGTTTGATGCAGTTGCGATTTGTTATGGGAATGTTTGTGAGTTGTTCTAACAATTAAAATAGAAGAAATTTGAAGTATGAGTTTGTGGTGGTGGTGGTGGTTAGGTAGAGTTCCACTTGGTTTAGAACACAATTTTGATGAAGTGAACTAGTGAAAACATGAGTTGGGGGTTCTAGACTCAAATGATCAGTTTCGAGAGTCTTGGTAAGTCAATTGGGACTTGTTAGAGTTCTTATAAGTTGCTTGAAATTGTGCCTCAAATGGTAGAATTCAATTTGGGTCTCTAAGTTGAAGTTTTGTAAGTTTTTAGTGGAAATCTTGTAGCTACATGTTTAAAATAAGTTTAGAATGTTTTAGACACACTTGGTTGAATATAATTAAGTCTATAACAAGATTTAGGAAGGTTAGAAGTTGGAAAAAATACATCAATTTGGTCAAGAATGGTTCAAGGTGAAAATTCTGCAATTTTCGTGCTACAAAATTATGCAAACTCGTTGAGCGACTCCACTCGCTCAGCGAAAGGTCAGGGGTCTAGACCACTGTCTCTGGATTCTCCTAGCAAGTTGGGTCGTTGGGTGAGTGGTTGAGGGGTCTAGACCACTGTCTTTGGATTCACCTAGCGAGTTGTGTCGTTGGGCGAGTGGTTGAGGGGTTTGGACCACTGTCTCTATATTCGCCTAGCGAGTTGGGTCGTTGGACGAGTGGTTGAGAGATATGGACGACTGTCTCTATATTCGCCTAACGAGTGGAGTCATTGGGCAAGTGGTTAAAGGGTATGGATCACTGTTTCGGATCTCACCTAGCGAGCTGAGTTGTTGAGCGAGAGGTTGGGGTATGGGGATTAATGTCATTTTGTTCGAATAGCGAGCCGAGTCGCTGAGCAAGAGGTTGAGGTCTAGGGAACACTGTCTTTGTATTCGTACAACAAGCTACGTCATTGAGCGAGGAAACTATATGGTCGCCCAACGAGTGTGGTCGTTGAGTGACTGGTCTGTGTTCTGTTTTATTTTTCCATCTTTGTTCTTGATAACTTAGAAGTTGTGTTTGGATTCATTGTGGATGATGTATATGTATGTATGAGTTTATATGAGTATCAAAGTTCTGTGTTGAGATTCAAAGTATGTGGTTTCAAAGGGGTGAAAGTTGTTCCAAAGTGGAATCTCTTAGTGAGGTTTAAGTATATTTAGAGTGAATGCAAGAGCTCAGTCTTGGGGGTTATCTTGAAACTCCAATGATCTTTCATTCTCAAGTAGAGATGATTGATCCATGTCGTAAGGAGTAACAGGAGGTCTTAGTCTTGGGTGTTTCCAATATGATCCAAGACGTGGAACAGACTAACCTTGTGAGTGTAGTAGGGTGAAACTCATTGGCAATGGTTTTGGAAAGCAGTAGAAGCCACCACAAGTGCACAACCCGTCATAACTTGACAATCATTCTAAGTCCGGACAGTCAATTCATTTTAATGTCATGCATAAAGTGTTTTGTATTGGTGAAAGACTATGTGTGATTTATGTAATGTAGTCGATGAGCATATTAATTGTTCTTTTATTTTAAACTAGTTTACCCTTTGTTTGTGATTGTGTTTTTGTATGTTATTGGTTTCTTTTATTTGCGATGATCATTTTGTGAGTGTGAGCAGAGAGAGAGGAGGTTTCCCTGGAGCAGGACTTGATGGAGGCGATGCTGCAGTATAATTCTTTTAGAGTAATATTGTACATAATTTTGTTTAGACTGTTTATATATAAAATTTTAAATTTATAATTATTTTTGGATAACTTTAAAATTGATATTTTATATTATAGTTTATAATTTATCTATTATATTAAATATGTGATCACTATTATATATAATGGAAATGCTATATTTTAGAATGTTGCAATGTGTTTATTTATAATGTGTCTATATATTTTTGTGAAATACAATTTTTATCGTGAATTAAATATAATTCTTATGTTTTGTATTCATTTATTTATTTTTCTTTATTTAGTAAATACAAATTATTGATGAACTTTAAAATATCACCATAGTCAGGATGTGAAAGTTTATTTAACATGAATTTATTTGAAAGATTGATATTAAATGTAATTCTTTTGCTGAAAAAATAAGTTTGATTTTTGAATTTAAAAATTTGTGATAACTTACGATCATTGTTCAATAATTTCTCTTTTCATTTCAGCCATAAACACTCTTCCTATTTAGAAGCTATTTGTTTTCGTCCGCACGACATTAATTATCTTAAAATTTCTTTTTAACGATTTTTATTTTAAAAGAATAAAATCATTTTCTCCGTCAGTTTTAAATATAAAAAATTCAGCCAACGTGGTGGTTATTGGTAGATTGCTGAATAAGTTTTTGCAGTTTTAAAGAAAGATACAAAAATTCCATATTTATTAGAGTTAGTATTAACAAAAGATAAAAACTCTATTTAAAATGAAATAATTAATCAAATTATGAATGGCGGTGTAAGAAACAAGGTGTCAAACGAATCGTTTATTTATTCACTTATTATCCATACATTATTATTATTCGATTAATTTATTTTATTTTAAAAAATTAAAAATGAAAAAGTACATCACATAATTAATTATAGGATAATCTATTCTAAATACTTTTAACATGAATTTTAATGTGAGTTGGAGTGAAAAAATAAATAAATATATATATATATATATATATATATATATATATATATATATATATATATATAAAATTCTCGGACATGATATATTAATAATTTTTTGACAATATTGACAATAGAGTATGTATTATTGGTCTGTATATCTGAAATAACGTACTAAAAAAATTAGTAAAATAAATTGTTAAAAAACTTTTTTTTAAATCCTCTTTCCTATTTTAAACTTTTTCCCTCTCTTCTTTCCAACCAGACTCAACCTCTTTCTTTCTTTACCCTGCAACCCCGCAATTAGAACCAAAGGAAATTGCTAATTTTCTGTAAGAATATTATTTTTATGACAGTTATTGGGGAATATTAAGTCAACAGAGAGTCCGTATTAAAGATGTCCACACATAAATATAACATGAACTAGAAACTTATACTTTTAAGTTTTGATAATAATTTCTTCTATCAAAACAATCTCATTAAAATAATAATAATGTAATTTTCAAATATAAAAAATATTCAAATATAGTTCACATCATACATAACTCCCATAATAAGTTTTACTGATATGAAGAAAGGTTTCAGTTCACACCATTCATAACTCCCATAACAATTGAAAGGAAAAGATGAATGTGATGAAGTGAAATAAAATACATTTTATGAAATTAGTTTCATCTTATTTATTTTAGTATATCAAATTATAATAAATTTTTAATCTTTTTTTTAATATGCTCTGACGTTTATCAAGGATTATTTTCTTCTAATATTATTCTTTATTTGCTTATTTCACTATTTAAAAATATATTTGAGAAGAACTTCTAAAATTATACATTTTTATTTATAATTAATGAGACTTAAATCAAATCCATATAAAAAACTTGATATTGACTTTAATTTAAAAGCTAGATCAATAGGTATTCTTTTATATAAGTTATTCGGTCTTTTCTGTTATATTTACAGAGTATTGCAAAATCTTTTCTCCACAATTCACGGAAGTTTAACTTTTGATTCTATCGTGTGATTCTAATTTGATATAATGGGTTATTAAATTTAAAATACGTAAGTATAATAACAATAAATAATAACTCAACAAAAATAATAATACTGTATTATATTAAAATATTGTTAAAAATTTTGTATTGACCTATTTTGATTTGATGTGTGTTAAAAGTCTTATATTAACTAAAATTAAAACAAATTTAAATATATAAATGACTAAAAATATAACCTTACAATTAGACTTAAAATTTATTTTTTTAATCTAGAATAATAATCATATTTTTTAGGGAGAGAAAGATGTCAAATTTTTTCATAGACTTAATGAGGAACAAGAACATAATGAGGAACACAATAGAGGGAAGTAAGGTTTTGTTGAATACTACGAAAAGGGTTAAAACCGTCATTTCGTCAGACCTATGGGGGGCACAGAAAGAAAACATGGGGTGCAATAAGTATTGACCTAACTTTTGCAAATGATTAGATTTAGTCTATAAATATACTCCCCAATTAGCTACACACGGATCTAATTAAGAGTTTTAATTAGAAAACCATCATCTCAATTATAAAAGTTTAACTAAATTAACTAAATTATATGAGGAAAACAACCATCACTAAATTAACTAAATTCAACAACCATCCAAATTGGTCAACTTAGAAGTTTTGCATTGCTTGATTAGATCAGCAAAAGACCTTGAAGATTTCATAACCCACGCCCTAATCCTTTAATTAATAGCGCCGCCAGAGATTTATTTTTGTTGTTTAAAATGAAATAAATGATTAATGTATTTAATATTAACAAAAAATTCAATTTCTAATTAAACTTTAGTTACATCTTAATTGACTTGGATTAGTTTAACACTAAATCTAAGAAGAATTGTAGATGATGATGATGATGTGAATGAAAAGAAAAATAAAAAAGAAAACTTTTAGTGGGTACCACCAAATTGAAAAGGCATAATAAAACGATTACATCATGAAATGGAAATTGGAATAACAAGAGCACAAGTGGGAGACGAGTTTGCTATGTTCTTCCAAGTGAGTCAGATTTTGCGGCACTTCATGCCAACTTTCGTAGCTATAAACTTTTGCCACTCCAAAAACACTTTTAGAACGTGAAAAATAAATTGAAGATAAAATTAGTTTTTACATAAATTAAAATTTTAAAAATATTAAAGAAGCTATATATACGAGAGATTTTCAATTAATTAACTCATATAAATTAATTTTGATTTATAAAAGGTAATTCCGCTTTTGTTTTAATTTTTCTTTTGAAGTATTTATGAGAGGATAAGGTGAAAGTTGTTTGACATTTCCATTGACTTTGTTTATCAGATTCGTAACTTTATATTCCAGACAGTTTTGTCTCGAAGTGAAGTATGTTACTGAGAAGTTTTAAATTTTTCTGCATTTCCATAGAATGTTAAAGTCTGTTTTTCTTTTGTTTAGACTTTTAGTTTGATATATAGCTGGTAGTTTTCTGTATCCAAATAGATTTGCACCCTTTTCTTTTTTGAATGATGTTGGGTTGCATTTCCTATTGTTATCATCTTTGTCAACGAATTCTCAATCAGAGTAATGGTTAATATGAATTTCTAACAAAATATTATTATTGTATTGTATGACTACAAATTAGATGGTTCATTACATCTCAATTTATCAATTAGCTAGTTCGGTCAAATTGAATGGTCATCAAGCAAACTAGCAAGTCATTGATCAAATTAATTGATACAAACTATCCCACACAATTAGTCAAGACTGATTGATTAAATGGTAAAATATAATTATTACAATTGGACTGTGATAGGTTAACGTTAATCAAAACTATACCGCTAATTTGACTTTTCAATTTATTTGAGTTATTTTTTATTGAACTTTGATAACCTTTAAATAGATACAAATAGAGCCTTGAGCCAAATACAAATAATAAAAACTGACAATAGAATGTCAACTAACTTAAAATAAAATCTATCTATATCTTATATCAATAAAATAAAATAATACTCTCCTAAATAAATAGAAAATTAAAACTACCTATGTCTATTTTATCTTTATCAAAATCAAATCAAATATTACTAAACTCAAAACTAATAAAATAAGATTTAAACAAAATTATTAATAAAACCTTAAAATTTAAGTTTATCCCAACAAACTCCCCCATAAACTTAAATTCTTCCTTCCTTCAATCGGCTTTCCATGTGTATCATCTCACTTCGGGTTTGCGTCTTCTCTCCAAGATTTTCAGCTCTAATTCATACAACCGGTTCTTCTTTGCTTTTACTTAGGTTATTAGACGATCATGCTTATCATTTAAATACAGTACCTGGTCCTTCATAAAAACTGAATTACCTTTTTCAATTATCTAACACATGCTTAAAATATTGCTCAATAAACATCCCTAATCTCTCCAACTCGTCCATTCTTCTGCATATGTCAGATTGTTCCACGCCCTTTCACGATTGTCACCTTGGAGTCATCTCCGAAAGACATAAATTTGGCCTTCACCTTGCTGAGTTTATAAAAAAAATTATCGTTTCCACACATATGATTGCTTGCCCCAGTACCTAAATACCATACCGAGTTGGAAGAAATCTCATCAGCCTTCATCTCTTCTTCATCTCTTCTTCATCTCTTCTTCATCTTCTTCTTTTTTTCCTATTTTTATCTAGTTCATGAGCACTAGATGCTTTCTCTTCCTTTTCAAGAGTCGCCTTCTTTAGCTCTTCAAGCTCAACCCTTTGTTCATCTAGAAGCCTCCCTATCTACTGAATCTCTTCATCTTTTTGTTTGAGTTCTTTCTATAGGTTCTCCTTTTCCACAATTGTTGCATCCTTTACCGAGATCACTTCATCCATTGTTGGGATTGGGCTCTCCATGTCCACTGCATCCAAGCTCTTTGCCAGCAATAGTTCTTCTGCATCTTGAGTAAGGAGATTCGTCTCCCCCGTTGTCTCGATCTTGCAATACTTTGCAATATGACCTACCTTACCACAATTATAGCATTTGGTTGATTTACACTCGTTTGCATAGTGGTCGTACTTGCCACACTTAAAACACTCAACTCTTGACCGATCTCGCCGACCTTTCCCTCGTCATCGGCTTCCTCGCCCTCTACCTCTAGGACCTCGGCTCTGAGTAATCCGAGTTTTATTCAAGTCAAATTGTACCTGTAGTGCTTGGTCGTCGTGTTCAACCTGATCATCCCAACTCATTCTCCTTTGTTCATCTGTAGGCACCAACTATCATAATTGGTTTTTCTCGTTAATTGTGGCACACTCATATCATTGACAACCTTTGTCATCTCTCTCAAAAAATCAAGCACTCACTTTTTTCTCTCTCGGTACTCAGAGCATAAAGCTCTCATACCACTATTGAGAAAAATGTGACCCACACAAATAATTTGACTCTTCAATTCACTGGAGTTACTTTTCATTGAACTTTGACAACCTTTAAATAAGTGCAAATAAGGTATTGGGCCAAATACAAATAATAAAAACTAACAATAGAATATCAACTAACTTAAAATAAAATCTACTTAATATATCTCTATCTTATATCAATAAAACAAAATAATACTCTTCTAAATAAATGGAAAATCAAAATTACCTATATCTATTTTATCTCTATCAAAATCAAATCAAATATTACTAAACCCAAAACTAATAAAATAAGATTTAGACAAAATTATTAATAAAACCTTAAAATTTAAGTTTATCCCAACAAGAAGGTAGGTTATGTGCATTTACTATAACTTTGATTGTTAACGGTTAAACGTTAAAATGATTTTGATGTCAAATTGCCTTCTACAAATATTTTTGGAAGGGTTTAGACAAATTGTTTAACCCAACACTTGAAATTCGCGATATCATTTTAGACTTGGACGATCCAACACAGCCTAACCTAAATTTAGAAGTTCAATCCTGTATCCGAAATAATTATTATTTTTCTAAAAGAAATAAAAAAGAAGAATTTTCAACAAACTCTAAATTGTGAGCTGGAATTCCACAACTATGTTCTAAAAATATATAAATCTAGAGAAGTTGTTGAAAGTTTTTATACGAAAGAAGTTCTATAGATCGAGCAGACAAACTCTCCATTATCGAAACATGTCTTATTAGCAGTGAAGCATAATAAAAGGAAATCCATGACAAAGAAACCTAAGCTTTGAATAATATTTTGTTTTATTTGGGACACAACCACTGTATTTCAATCGATAGAAGTTTTAAAACAAGTATTCGGCGCTACATTGGCATCGCCATCACATGGGCAAAGTCATAAAAGTTCCTCTGACTAACACAAAAACTGACATCACCAACCTTCCAAATTAACAGACAGAGAAAATGGCGACTAGAAAAAATGTGTCGATTTGAATATTATTAGGCTCACGTGCGAGAGAAAGTAAAAAAAAGCAGGAGAAAAAGAAACCACTGGGAAGACCAAAGGGAAAAAGTCCACCTTCAACGGCAGCAGCAGTGGGTTTTTTGTAGCTACCAAGCGGTAGGTGTGGATGCTATAAAAAGAAGAGTGTGTAGAATACGAAGCTGTTTAGGCAACACAAATGAATAGGTAATCATAGAGTTAGACTTGTGCACAATAACATAAACAAGCATGGTTGATAACAGTGTGTTAGAGCTGAACCTTGGTTTAGGTAACAACAACAACAATGACAACGTTGTTGGTGGTGGTCATGCACATGCAGGACAGTCACCGAGGCAAAGGTGTCCGGCACCATTTCTGTTGAAGACGTACGATCTGTTGGAAGAAGGTGAGAGTGAAGATATGACAAGAATAGTGTCGTGGAATGAAGAAGGAAGTGCCTTTGTTGTGTGGTCTCCCGCAGAATTCTCTGAGCACACCTTGCCTAGATATTTCAAGCACAACAACTTCTCTAGCTTCATTCGCCAATTGAACACTTATGTAAGTTCCTAACTTCTATCACCTCCTTTACGCTTTCACATACTCTCTTCCCTCAACATTTCTCATAAGGAAAACCATCTTACAATTCTCATATTCTCATATTATCATATCTTTACGTTCAACGTTCAGTATTATATATCAACCACCTTGAATTTTCGAAATTTCTGATAAAGAACATTATGAAAGATCAATTTTAAGAAGGATTTTACTTAAAATTTAATCTTTCGATAATAAGAGATATAGGTTTAACAAATTATAAATCTTGTTAAATCAAATTATTTTGATATAATTTTAATTTAATTTAATTACAAATAGGCTTATAAATTAATTTTTACATAATTTAATCTTACTTTTAAGTAATTAGATCTTTAACCATCAAAAATTTTATTTGTATACAAAAAATCGGATTATTTTTTATAAATAAGGGTATAATAACGTACTTTTACATTCATTCAACATTTCTTATAACTTTTTTATAAAATATTAACTTTTTGTATTTTATTTTAAGAAAAAAAAAGAGTAAAAAATAAAAAAAAAATCAAATAAATGTAAAAAATTGTCTCTCAAAGTATATTTTCTCTTTTTTCATGCTGTAGCTATATGTTTTCTTTGTTAAAAATTAGGACGCTAGAAGGAGCTATGTATTGAAAAGGAAAAATCATAGTTCTTTTTTTTTTAATAGGAGGTATCGTAGTAAACAAAACAATCAAACCACGTTCATTCAAATGAACGTCAAGTTAATGAATATATATTTATATAGAATATGATGGTCAAATCAGTTATTTTGAACTAAAAGTCCAAATAGTCATACCAGACGTACTTTACTGCTTCAGTTGGATTAGAGCACACTTAAGTTGAACATCCAAAAATTTGTTGCTTATTTTGGATTAAAGAATTTTCAGAAACTTTGACCATCATCAACATTAACCTGATGACGTGGAAATAATATTTTTATGTGTTCAACGCATGCTGCTTCTACGTAATCTCGTACCACTTTACTTCAACATTCAGAATATAAGTTTAGTATTAAAAAAATACTTGAAAACACGGAAAAATTGTTGATGTATCAGGTGGTTGTGTGAATTTTGAAAACAGGGATTTAAGAAAATGTCATCGAAAAGATGGGAATTCAAACACGAGAAATTTCAGAGGGGTTGCAGGCACATGCTAGGTGAAATCACAAGGAAAAAGTGCGAGCCAAGTGTTTTTCCTGCATACCTTAAGTCTTCTTCTGAGGAGAATGCAACGAGTTCCACAGAAGAAAACAATCAGCAACTTCTTATGGAAGAGAATAAGAACCTTAAGAAGGAGAGATTAGAGCTTCAAATGCAGATTGATGAATGCAAAGCACTTGAAATGAAGTTGCTCGCATGCCTCTCTCAGTTTATGGACTCCCAACAAACCAAAATTAGGAGACTTTGTTAATTCATATGCTTATAATTAATAGGTGTTTTATGTTATCATGGATTAATAATATTTGGTTTTAATTTACCTTTCTCTTTCATTCATCTTCACTGTCTCAACATGAACATTACTAGATTCAGATACAGTTTCAAGTGTTAATCTAATTAAGCAATATATATTAATTACATTCTTTTGAAATTTAGAACATAATGAAACATAATCAACCAACACAGAATATATATATATATATATATATATATATATATATATAGAGAGAGAGAGAGAGAGAGAGAGAGAGAGAGAGAGAGCTGATGACAGCATACAAGTGGTAGAACATATGTATTGACATCTTCTGCACGAAACTGTAATTTACAGATATTACAATCGTTAGTTTGAGGAAAAAGAATGACTTCATTGGAGAGTGATGTTGACTCTTTTCGTTCTTGTATGAACTCTTCTATTACTATTACAAGTACTCTCTACTTTCTTCATCATCTTGTTCTTTGATTTCTTCATCTTGGTCGCTGTAAATAAGACCATAATGATTGTTGAAGTCAAGGGAAATCTTGCCACTCATGTTTGTAGATTCAGGATTCAAACTTATGTGTGGGAGTTTTTCTTCTTATGATGGTTGTCTGTTACCAAGATTTTTCTAAATTCAAGATATTTTTGTTTGATCTCCTATGTAGTACTATACTTATTTTATAGCAGTTGTTTATTATTATGTGATTTTTTTTTGTGGTTGACAATCCACTTTTATGATTATTTTCGCCACTAAAAAGGTTAATTTTGTATTTATAAATAAAAAAATTAAAACATAAAATAGTAAATGTGTGTAAAAATTTGTTAAATGTGAAAATAATAGTATTTCTTTTATCATTTTATGGAAGTTTTTAAGTGATAATTTTGCTACCCAAACAAAATCTTAGTAATTTCCCAATTGGCACACGAGAATATTTGGCAAATAGATTAGTTATGAACATTCAAAACCTTAAAGTATAAAGTGATTGCATGCGTATTCAAAATGTAATTTACTACTACAATCCAATGATGACTGAATGAATCCGGAAATGCAATTATTTGTGGTTTTTAATTAAAAAAGATAAAGGAAAATAATATTATTTCAATTCAAAATCAAAGTATGGTAATGACTGATCCACACATTACAAATTTATAATTTTTTCTTTGTACATATATAAAGTAGATACACTCATCTAACAACATATATGAATTAGTCATGGGTGGTGGATACAGGACAAGGACAAGTATGGCTAATATGCAGCCACTCCACAATACGTTTGTGATGGAACACATGACAACATGGAATTGGTACACCAACTTGACATCTTCAACACCTTCTTCATCAAATTTATCCTTTCAAATGTTTCAATTTCTATGAAGGATGAGTATTGTTTTCATCAGCAATGAAGAATGCTTTTGTTAATTTTGGAAATACGTAAGGATAAGGATAAATATGTGCATAATAATAATACATGTGAGCAAGTATATTGCAGATGAAAAAAAATTGTCTTTTCAAACTTAAAGATCTGGAAAAATTCAAGAAACTTACGGTGAGCACCTTTTATTATTGTATATTTGAGTTTTGTAAATGTTAGTGTGGTAGTTGTAGTCCATGTAAACTTAGTGAAATTCAAAAGGATTGGAGAGTGAAGACACGAGAGAAGTCTATAGTCTTTAAAATGAATTGTTTATAAAGTGGTATTATATTGACAACACTAATGACAAATTACATACACATATAAAAATTCTTTGAGAAATAATAAAAGAAATAGTATTTAAGAATTTAAATATTATTTGTTCTTAATTTAAGAACAAATTCTTAAGAAGAGGTATAATAAATGAAATATTATTTTTTAAAAGATATGCGAGAAGAATTTGAGAAAGATCCTTTATAATTCAAAAAATCTATAAGAGGGTTCAAGATCAAAATAGTCTTTTTGAATCTTATGATGTTTAATGAAGAAGAAAATTTAAAGAATATAAAAATCATTAGTATAATTGAAGAATAATTTAGGAACTTAAATAATTTGTAATTTTATTTTAATTTGATACAATCTTAAATTTGTTGGGTGAATCAATTTGTGTTCACTAGACAAGCAAGTCTCGTTAGACAAAAAATTTGCATCTGAAATTTTTTATTTTGTGTTTTAAACTTTAAGCTTTATTTGAGAGTTTTTAGGTGTTTCTAAACTTATGTACCTATATATAGGTATAAGAAACTAATATAAACATCTTTGAGTCAATATATAAATTTGCATTTTTAAAAAAGAATTATCTTAGTTTTTCTATTAAAACTTTTATTTTTATCAAAGATTCATCTTTGTGACCAATCTTCATTTTAGTGATTAGTATGTTAGATAATACTCTAGTTGTATTCTTTTTTGTAAAATTGTCAAAATATTATTATTTTTTGCCTATAGAAGCTTATTATGCTCAAAGTTAAGGTACTACTTGCACTTTATCACTCAATGAAACACCTTTATTATGTATAATGAGATCAAATAATTGGGGTTTCACTCTACACCTCCAAGTTTCATATTTGTCCTCTTGATTAATGAAGTTTGGTGAAAATTAAATGAAGTTAAATAAAGTGGTTGACCAACTTATTTAATAATTTGACTACTTTCTATAGTTACTTGTCCATGCACCCCTTCACCTCTATCATTTTGTGTTTTGTCATGTATGGTTTGTGGTCTTCCATTCTTGTTGCATTTAAGAGAGATTTTTCATTAGAGAAGTGTGGTGGACATGCTTATATGGTGCTGTTGCTTTCGTGGTTGACATTGGACTAGGAAAGTGATTTTGTTTGAAGTTTCTCATGTCAAACAGTTACATGGGTCTATTTGAAAGCTCTAAGTCTTAATCGGGGTCTATTTGAAAGCTCCAGGTCTTTATCAGATTTGGCAATCTGACACATACCCCATCGGATATCAAAATTTGAAAATATGTATATCAGATATCGAAATCCAATGAAGGTCAAATCGGTTTTCGAAATTCGATTTGTGTTTGCTCGCGTTTCCAGATCTGATTCACTATTTCACAACTTGTATATACAAATCTCTCTCCTTTATCTCGTCCAAACCTTCAATATACAAATCCTAATATAGGAAAGAAGATCAACAAAGAAAAGGGTGAGAAGATGCAACAATACTCAATAACCAAAACTTGATCTTCAACAAGAAGAAGAAGTTGATCTTGAAAAACCACAATGTGATTTGTGGATCGGTGGAAAAGATAGAAAAAACAAAGAAGATGAAAGAAAGCTGAAGAAAACTTGGTATGAAAAAGATAAAGCTTAATATGAGAAAGAAAGCCAGATATTTTACTGGAGAATGAGAATCTGGTCAAAAAATTATCTTGTTTCTATTAAAAATTAATCATGTCATAATAGAATACATTACAAATATTTCAAAAAATTTTAGAAACGCAAGATGAAATCCTTGGAGAATCCCATACTAAAATACACAACTTTTGGAAGCCTAAAAAAGCACACTAAATAGTTTGGCAAAAAAAGATATTTGAAAACAACAATTCTAAATTTAATCATATGGGTCAAATAATCAAATAAAAAAAACTGTAAACAATAATTCTTGAAAATACTAAAATTAAAAGTTGTAATCAATTATTTTTCAACTTTTATGTAAAAGGTCAATAATAAAGAAAACTTTACATTTAACTTCTTAACTATATCTTGTGTGAAAAAAATAATGTCTTTTAATCAAATTTTGTTGTAAAGGTTAGTGTCTCTCCCATAAATGTCAAAACTACAGATAAATTATTTCTTACCCATGATTTTCCAAAGAAAGTGTCCGGCTACAATTGCAAAGATATGATTGCTCAGTCTTAAATATAACAGGCAAGTAACTTCCTGAGTTAGCATCTTCGCCAGCACCAAACTGAGATTTACAACAGTTGGTATTCAATTTGAATTCCAAAGGATTAAAATTTTCCACCGGAGATAAAACTAGCATTCAGAATCACTGACAAAAGTATATAAAAGGTTGAAAATTTTCAACAGGACAGAAAACTAGCATTCATAATCACTGACGACGTATATAAAAGTAACCATCTAGATTGTTACAATGATATCAAACACATTCCTGACACCAGGATCAAAATCGCCATATATGATGATTGTCAATCACACTTGTTCTAAATACCAATACACAACCAGAAGGAATCATAATAATCCTACTCAGATAAGGTCGACTTCAGCTCCCCATTATTTCTCAGCTCCATCACAATGTCGTGACCACCAATCAGCTCACTTTTGTAGTAGAGCTGAGGATAGGTTGGCCAATTTGAGTATACCTTCAATCCCTGTCTTACATCCTCATCACTTAATATATCAAAAAACCCAAAATTCAGGCCCTCCTGTCGAAGGGCATCAACAACTCTGGAACTAAAACCACATCTTGGTACATCTGGGGTACCCTTCATGAAGAGCATCACAGGGGATGAGGCAATCAATTTCTTCAGTCGATCATGAATGGTCTCTGCAGGAATAATCCCTTTCTCCTGTAAACTTTTCTTAAGTTCTCCGCTTTTATGCATCTCCAACACAATGTCTGATCCCCCAATAAGCTCTCCTTTGATATACAGCTGAGGATAACTGGACCAGTTTGAATAAACCTTAAGCCCTTGACGGACTTCTTCATCAGTAAGAATGTCAAAGCTGTCAAAGGGTACGCTCTCTTGCTGGAGAATTTCAACAACCTTCCTACTGAAACCACACTTTGGTTCATCTGGTTTTCCCTTCATAAAGAGCATAACTGCATTAGAATTTATCAGACTTTCCAGTCGAGATGATAAGCCAGTACTCAAATTAGTAGATTTAGATATCCCGCCTTTGGCATCTCCTGATTCTTTTTCTTCATCAATGGTATCAATTCCTTGATCTTTAAAAACTTCTCGCAGTTCCCCATTCTCATGCATAGCAACTGCTATGTCACACCCACCAAGAAGCTCACCTTTACAGTAAAGCTGAGGAAATGTTGGCCAATTTGAAAACTTCTTCAAGCCTTCACGAAGCTCTGAATCTGACATGACATCAAAACTTCCAAACTTGACTTTTTCTTCCTTCAACACTTCAACAACTTTCCTGCTAAATTTACACTTTGGCTCTTCAGGGGTTCCTTTCATGAAAAGGAAAACAGGATGAGAATCAACGAGTTGCTGCAATCGCTTCTTAAGAGAACCACTAAGCCCTGGTTCAACTAGATTTTTCTCCTTTGATGCATCTACTTGAGCTAAATCTTTCACGGCTTCAAGAACGGCAGATCCAGCAGCCATCCCGAGACTGGCAGGAGAAGCAGCCTCTCCAGGGTTAATTGAGCCGGCAAGTTTGGCAACCTTATTGGCTAAGCTTGACGGATCAGCTCCCTCCAATGTATCAAAGGTCTTGCCATCCTGACAAAAAAGAACTTCCAAGCAACTATTAAAATCAAGCAAAGAAGGTAAGAATGATTTCAAATCCCAAATAACAGATTGAGTATTAAAATTGAAATAAAACAAAGGTATTCGTTACATTTGTCCACACGGTGACATATTCAAACTGGATCATAACAATAAACCTAAAAATAACTATATACAACACAGATCTCTAACAAGTTATAAATTGAATTTCAGTTTAGCATTTAAATGCAATTATCTAAACTGTACACAGAGTTTCGCTAAGATATATTAGTTAACCAGAAACTAAACTTCCTCATGTCAGAGTATCCATAATCTGGTTATTAAAATCACAAAACAATTAGCTCAAGGAAAAACTTATTTCATCTTTCCCTACGACATCAAACTTCACCCTTTACATACTAAATGCACCTTACCACAAAAAAACAGCATCATTATCAATCAAATCAAATAGCATAATTTCCAAAAAGCCAAGTTTCCATTTAATCGAGAATCAATACCAACTAAGCCCCAAGAATTTATTGGGAAGGCAGACACTAGATAGCGACACCAATAACATCACAAATAACAATTAAAACAAAACAATCCAACAAAAGTAGTCCTAAACTACGAACACACTTTCCCTAGTGAAAGAAGACATGATAACTGGTAACATTACCTTACAAAAGACAAAGAAAGGAACGGCAGAGACGGAGTACGCCTCGGATATCTCAGGTTGTTCTTCGGCTTCAACCTGTAAAACAAGGTATAGATGTTAAGAAAGCGAAGCCAAAGTGGAAAAGAAGAGAAATTGAGAATGAAAGGTAACCCTTAAGAAATGGGCTTTGGGGAAATCAGTGGCCAAGTGAGTGAAGAGTTGATCCATGTGCTTAGAAGCTTCGCACCACGACGCCCAAAAGTGGAGGACAACCGGAGAGCCACCACCCACCACCGCATCAACCTCCGCCTTGGACTTCACGTCCTTCACCGATCCACCCATTCTGATTCGATCACGCAAACCCTACAAACCCTAATCGTAGCCCTGTTTCCAGATCAACACTGTGCAGTGTTCTGCGTGTGAAAATGAAAAATTACTAAATAAGATAAACTACCTTACCTTTTCTGGATTCTCGGACACGTGACTATATGGTAGTGACGCGTCTCAAAAAGTAATGGAATTCTGAATTCCAGACAGCCCAGTCCCTCAGGCCCAAAACACTTTTGTCTTGGCCCGGTATGTTCCCATAACAAAAATTTTAATTAGTAGTTAATTTTTATATTTATTTAATTCCTATATTTAGATAGTTTTTATACTTTAATCAGTAATTTGATTTTATATTTAATTTTATAATTTATTTTTACTTTATATTTATATACTAGGTGTTTATATTTTCAAATAAAGTTATTATGATATTTTTTATTAAATCAACATTAACTATATTACAAGGTAGTTACAAGTCAGTTTAAGTCATCTTTTCTGTCTAGTCCTTTTCTTCTTGTTACATAATCTCTCCACTAATAGCTAGCTCATGGAATTCTACCTTGAAGAACGTGGAAACGCCGAAGCACTTTGAATATCTCTTTAATGAGGTCCAGGAATTTCATTCTATACATAATGGAATTAATTTGAACAAGACAAAAATAAATTATAAATCAAAATACAAAAACTAAATTATTAAATTTAATGTAAACAATTAAATTTTTTTCTCTCACTAATATCACCATTGTTTTCACCTATTAAAAAGGAAAAGAACATTGTAGAAATAAATCATTGGTTCAAAAAGTTTGTTACCAATAATTTATTTTGGTTTAATACTTTTTTTTTTCTATTTTCATCATTGTTTAAAGTGGTTTTTGATTTTTTCTGAGTATTTAAAATTGTTTTAGTTTTTATAATTTTTGTTTAATTTGGTATTTCTCCCTAATGGTATCTAAATCTTAATGACAAAGTGTCTACGCGAGTCATCAATGAATGAGGTGTTAGATTATTATTTGTCTTGCTGAATTGGTTACGTGTCATGCAACACTGCTTCATTCCTCCACTATTGTAAATGCAACCACTATTAAAATCACCATTGTAATTTATTTTTACTTTTATATTTATATACTAAATGTTTATATTTTCAGATAAAGTTATTATGATATTCTTTATTAAATCAACATTAACTATATTATAAGGTAGTGACATGTCATTTTAAGTCATCTTTTACCTCTCTAATCCTTTTTATTCTGGTTACATAATCTCATCATCCACTCTCTTCCTCTCCACCAATTGTTAGGTCAAAAAATTCTAGAAGAACTTGGTAACGCTTAAGCACTTTGAATACATGTCTTTATGAGGTATAAGAATTTCACTCTATATATAATGGAATTAATTTGAACAGAAAAAAAAATTATAAATTTAAATATAAAAACTAAATTATTAACTTTAATATAAAAAAAAATAAATAATTTCTCTCACTGCATCATATTACCATTGTCTATCACTGATTATAAAGAGAGTGAACATTGTAGAAGTAAATAATTGTTTCAAAAAGTTTGTTTTCAATAATTTATTTTGGCTTAATACTTTTTTTATTTATATTTTCGTTAGCTTTATTTAAAATGACTTTTGACTTTTTTTTTGTGTTTAAAATGGTATTAAATTTTATAATTTTTGTTTAATTAGATTTTTCTCTTTAATTACGTTTAAACCCTTAACGACACAGTATTTTTGTAAGTAATTAGTGAATGAGATGTTAGATTCTTTACATGATCATTCTTCATATTTAGTTACATGATCATGCAATGTTACTTCGTTCCTGCACCATTGTAAATGTAAGTACCATTAGAGCTAACATCGAAGCCCTTCATTCCTCCACACTGTGACGCATCAGATTCCACAATGCAGCACCAACTAGGAGGAATTCACAAACCACCTCATACATTAAATGTAAAATGTGAATCCATATTGTCAAAATCTCTAATCACACATCACACCTAATACATATCCAAAATCACTCAAAAAATTAAGGTTTATGTGATGGTGGTGTTGTTGTTTGTGTTTGCGATTTCCAAGTTTTTGTTTTGATTTTGGTGACATGATTTAGGATTTTCATTGTATGATTTAAGGTTTGTTGGTTCATTCCTCGTTCTCATGGTGGCTACGCTGTAGACTTGCAGTTTCGTGGCCTCATTGCAGATCCATGGTGTGCATTGATGGCAGTCGTGGTTCATGGTGGCTCGTGATTTAGGGTTTTCGTGGAGGAATAATGGTTTAATGGATTTTGTTGATGCATCGCTATGAATAAATATGATGTCTGAAAGCATGAAAAATATAGAGATTTGTAGTTGTTGTCATAGTGAATGGATAATTATCGACGTCAATGAGTGATTGTGATGGTGCGACCAACAGCGAAGGAGGTCATGGTGGTTGTTTAGGATTTTTTGGTGTGTTGGAAAAAAGATGAGGTGATGATCACTTTAAACAAAACTAAGAAAAATAGAAGCCAAAAAAGATATTTAACCATTTATTTTAAAAAGCATTCGTTTTGAAAATTACTCTCCAAAATTCTTATTCCTTTATTTTGAGAAATCATAGTCTAAAAATTTGAAAAGATTTATTTCAAAAATTTTATAGAAAATGTAAAAATAACCTTATAAAATGATGAAAAAAATAATTAAATATGTTTTTATTTTTAAACTTTATTATCAAATTACACTAAATTAGAATTTATATCTAAAAAAAACTTTAATACAATTCCATTCTTATGTTTTAGAATTTAATATATATAACTTTTGTAATGAAAAAAGAATTAGAAAAATCATATGAATTTTGTGACAGCATTTATAAATTGCGTCAACGTAAATTTAATAAAATAAGACAAATTAGTTTTACTTAACAAATATTAAAATTCAGTTGAATAAAAATAAAATATAAAAATCATATTCTTAAACATACATAAGCCAAATTACTATTTAAGGTCTCCTGATTATTTTTACTACATGTCAGTTTATTTTAGTAAAAGATCATTTTCTATGCAGCTCTTGAAATGACTTTTAGCATTAGAAAATGAAACAATAAATTAGCGTAAGATAATTTATTTATCCCACAATTTAACACAAAAGTGTTTGGAATCTTATGATTTGGTGGAAATCAACACAAAAGTACATAATTAAGAAAATTTAACATCATCAGATCAAAAAATAAAAACAAAGATGGCCAATTTGTGTGTCCTGCATGAATCTCAATTTGAATTTATCCCACAATGATCCCCAAGAAAAATTAATAGGAATTTTGTGCCTAATTTCATTTCAAGTAAGTTTCACACAAATTTAACGGTTCAATTTTGAAAATAAAAAATAAAAAGATCTCAAGACAGTATCACTTGATAAGGCCAAAATGTAGTTACCACTTCATCCTATGTGACCTTTATTTTAAAGAGAAAAAAAGTAGTTAAAAATTTTGTAATATAAAACATTTTATTAATTAGGGCAAAAATAGATGATAGGGAAATTCCACATGATTAGCTGAAATGGTATACGACGCCGTTGAGTGTCTTCGTGTGTCTTCGTTATCTAGGAATAGCATAGATGTTATAGGAAGGTGGAAACGTGGAACTCAATCCAGAAGAAAACCAAAGGGCAGTGAGTGAGTCACCGATGCAACTCAGCAGCAACGTGTTGGTTCCTTTGATTAAACCTCCAAAATCCTACTTCAGTTTCAAACTCCGGTCCTGTTCCAATCCCAACTCTAACTCGCCCGAGTCCAACTCACTCCAAGCCGACACCCTCAAGACGCTGGAATGGAGCTCCGTGTGCAAGCAGCTTTCGCCGTTCACCTCCACCTCCATGGGCTCCGCCGCCGCCCTCAACGCGCGCTTGCCCGTCGGACGCACCCCCCGCCAGAGCCAGAAGCTTCTCGATCAGACCTCCGCGGCCAGACTCCTCGCCCGGCCGCTCGACTTCTCCGGCATCCACGACTTGACGGAGATTCTCCGCGTCGCCACTTCTGGTCAATTGCTAACCATCCGAGAGCTTTGCACCGTCCGCCGCACGCTCGTCGCTGCCAGGGAATTATTTGATAGTTTGAAACGCTTCTCTTCCGATTCTAACCATCCACAAAGGTATACGTGAAACTTTGTTTTTTTGGCTTGATTGCATTTCCAAGTGCCTCGCGTGTCGCGATTGTGCAATTTACCGTCTCTCATCATGTTGGAAGAGTTGCGAAATTGGGTTTATCAGGTTTTCTTATATTTACTCTAAGGTTCCTTGGTCCTAGTTCATCCGTTGTTTAAGTCGTTGATTTACTCCAAAAAAAGTGATAATGAAATTTTTTTGTCGTCTACTGTTGTCCTAAAAAATAATGAATTTATGCGCTGGAGAAGTTAGAGGAGAAAACTTGAAGAGTTAAGGACAGAAGTTGGTTTTAGCTTATGAGAGAAGCTCATTTCATTCTACCTTCTGGTTTTTCTATCCTGTGAGCGTAGAGAAGTTTATTTCAGGGCTTCAGTCAAATACCATTTGTGTTATCTATTTCAAATATTCCATATTTTGTAGTTAGTATAGTACTCTATTTACTCTCCCATGTCATGTCTAGTCATGCTATCTAATTGTGTTAATTATTTGATGGAACGGGTACGGACTGACCGGATTGTATATCAGAGAAAACTCTTGGGGAATCCAATTAATGCAATTGGAATTTGAATGACCAAAATTGCACAGTCACGATACCTATGGAACTAATAATGCAATGAAGCCTTTTTCTCTTACTTTGCTTTTCTGTTATTTTCACTGGAATTGTTTGGTTTAAACTACAAGAAACATACACCGAATTGGAGCCAAAATGTTGGTAATTTAACCGTATAACGAGTTAGCACATAATTAAAAAATGAATTAATTGTAATAGTTAGACTTCTATGATAATTTAGCGATTTGTGATTAGACGACAATGTGGAGAAGTTGTGTAAAAAGTAAAACAAAATTATAATATGTCAATCATAACTTGAATTGGAATTCTAGAAGATGACTCTCATCCTGTGGTATCTATTTTTGAGCCAGTCAAAGGGATGGTAGGAAGTTGTAAAAAATTGAATTTCCCAGCATTCAAGGATATTTTTTTAGTCTGATTCAGTTTACAAGCAACTTCTTTTATGCATTTTGGCTAGGTGTTGTATTTTTCTTGACAAAGTTTGGAGCATAGATCATATGGTAATGGATTCACATGTCTCAATAAGGCCTTAAAAGAAAGTTTATCTCAAAAGGTAATGACAGACATTCAAAGTGTAATACTCTAATTGCACTCGTTCTTTTTTGGCATAATTTATACCTTCCACAAAATCCAAGATAATCATCAGAACTGTTAACTTTATCGATGCCATTGTTTCCCATCAGGTACTTACCCCTACTGGAAATACTGCAAAATTGTAATTTCCAAGTGGATTTGGAGAGTAAAATAGAATTTTGCATAGATTGCAATCTTTCCACAATTCTTGATAGAGCAAGTGAAGACCTGGAGATTATCAGATCAGAAAGAAAGAGGAACATAGAAATTTTGGATTCTATGTTGAAGGAAGTATCCTCCCAAATTTTTCAGGCTGGGGGAATTGACAAACCATTAATAACTAAGCGTCGATCAAGAATGTGTGTGGGCATCAGGGCATCCCATAGATATTTGCTTCCAGGTGGTGTAGTTCTCAATGTCAGCAGCTCTGGAGCAACTTACTTTATGGAACCCAAAGATGCAATAGATCTGAACAACTTGGAAGTTAGACTTTCAAGCTCCGAGAAGGCTGAGGAAAGTGCAATTTTAAGTATGCTTTCATCTGAAATAGAAAATTCAGAATCAGTTATAAATAATTTATTGGATAAAATTCTTGAGATTGATCTTGCTTTTGCAAGAGCTGCATATGCTCAATGGATGAATGGGGTATGTCCCATTTTCAAACTTGATAGTTTTGAAGGTTGTGATTCCAATGATGAAGACAATGATATTCTGGACCAGCAAGAGGATGACAGCTTAAATGTAAACATTGTTGGTATACGACATCCATTACTCTTAGAGTCCTCTCTTGATATCATTTCTGATAATCTTGCTCTACGATCTGGAAATGCTGCTAAGTTTGGTGATGGAAACGGAGCAATGGCTACTACATATACGTCACATAGCATATCTGACTTCCCTGTGCCAGTTGACTTTAAAATTGGACGTGGAACTAGAGTGGTTGTAATCTCAGGCCCTAACACTGGAGGGAAAACTGCTTCCATGAAAACATTGGGCCTGGCATCACTCATGTCAAAAGCTGGAATGCATCTGCCTGCCAAGAACAATCCAAAACTTCCTTGGTTTGACCTTATCCTTGCCGATATTGGAGATCACCAGGTAATATCTTAACTTTATTATGGACAATAAAAATAGAAGACTTTTTGTTGATCATGCATTTGTTTCATATGTTGTCTGATCTTTATCTTTTCCTCCAAATTGAAGTCCCTTGAACAAAATCTCTCAACTTTTAGTGGGCATATATCACGTATTTGTAAGATTTTGGAAGTGGCCACGACACATTCACTTGTTCTCATTGATGAAATCGGTGGTGGGACTGATCCTTCAGAAGGGGTTGCACTTTCTGCCAGTATCTTACAATATTTGAAGGATCGTGTAAACTTGGCTGTTGTAACCACTCATTATGCTGATTTAAGTAGTCTCAAAGAAGAGGATACCTGTTTTGACAATGCAGCAATGGAATTTTCACTTGAAACATTACAACCAACTTATAGAATTCTCTGGGGGTGTACTGGTGATTCAAATGCATTAAGCATAGCACAATCTATTGGCTTTGATAGAAATATAATTGATAGGGCACAAAATTGGGTGGAGAAGTTTAAACCAGAACAGCAGCAAGAGCGTAGAGGATTGCTTTATCAGTCTTTACAGGAGGAAAGAAATCGATTAAAGGCCCAGGCTGGAAAGGCTGCATCCATTCATGCTGAAATTATGAGCGTGTACAATGAGGTACAATCGATGTTTTACTGGGAAGAGATTTGGTGCTTCTTGATTATAATTTGTTTTCCTTGGTAGACATAGCATTAAAATCAATTGTGTTCCTTCTCAAATTTATCTGAAATTTGCATCCTTGATAAGTTAGTATGCAATAAATTGACCTGAAAATGAAAGGGTGATGGAGATGTTATACAAAATATGTGGTGACTTGTGAGTACTACCCTTTAGAAGATATGACCAACCCTTGGGGGATGATCTTACTAACGTTAACTTCAATATTTTTGAGGGAGTTACTTATGGAATATGGCTTTCTGGTTGACTATGAGCACCGATTTTAATATAAAATAAGTGCGTAAGTTCTTCCTTCCAAAATGTTCATATTGCAGTTAATGCTGGAAGTTTTTTTTTTCAGCAAAAGAATGCCTGAGCATTTGCAGCGGGCTTTAATTGAATACCATTGTGTTTGGAATTGCTTTTTTTTTTCTTTCTTATCCTCTTTCTTTATTACATCATTTTTCTTCATTAAATGTTGCAAAGATCCAAGGGGAGGCACAAGACCTCGATAGACGTGAAATGGAACTTATGGCAAAGGAAACCCAACAGGTCCAACTAGAGCTTGTGAATGCAAAATCTCAGATGGAAACTTTGATACAGAAATTTGAGAAGCAGCTCAAAAGTTCTGGTCGTGATAAACTCAATTCACTTATTAAAGAAACTGAATCTGCCATAGCTTCCATTGTAAAAGCTCACACTCCTGCTGATCATTTCAATGAAGCTGATCAAACATCATATACTCCACAAATTGGCGAGCAAGTCCATGTCAAGGGATTGGGGGGTAAATTGGCCACAGTGGTAGAATCACTTGGGGATGTTGAAACAATCCTGGTACAGTATGGTAAAGTGAAAGCCCGTGTAAAGAAAAGTAATATCGTAGCTCTTCCATCTAATGCAAAGAATGCTGTAACTAGTTCTTCCGTACACCAGGGGAGACAGGTACGTATGAAAAGTTTATGTCTTAACTGCCATGGTTTATGAAAAATAAAACTCTAGATCATATATATTCTTGTTAAATAGGCTTCTTTGTTTTTTTTTTTAATTCACATCTTTCCATGACTTGGATTTTTTGTACATTCTGCTGAATTAAGTAATTTCTCACCCAGAAATTGTTTATATAAGATTACTAAGGCATTCTTTGTTTAAAAGAATGCAATAGAGTTTATATTTGCATTTTTCTATTTATAATGCCATTGTATAACTTCTTTGTACGGTAATACTTTGATAAAATTATTTATGGTGACAATGTCACGGCTTCACATTGCTGAAAAAGATTGGGGAAATTATAACATTGGTCAGGAATCAAAATGCTAAGTTATAACATTTTGATTTTAATATTGTAGAGTCGACAGAATGCAGAATACCGGGTTAATGTAGACATCAAAAGCGACGATGATATTTCCTATGGTCCAGTGGTGCGAACATCTAAGAATACAGTTGATCTAAGAGGTATGAGAGTAGAAGAATCTTCTATACACCTTGAGATGGCAATTGATGCCAGTCGGCCATATTCGGTTCTCTTTGTCATACATGGGACCGGAACTGGTGCTGTTAAGGAGCGTGCACTTGAGATTCTGCAAAATCACCCACGTATCACTAATCATGAACCAGAAAGTCCAATGAATTATGGTTGTACCATTGCCTACGTCAAGTGATACCTGTTGGCCCTGCTGCAATAAACTATGTCAGGTTGAATCCTCATTTTTTGAAGTTATCATACTCCCTACTAACCTCATCAAAAAAATGACTATTTTCGTATGTACATAAAAACGCATTGGTGTAAAGTACTAAGAGTTTGTAAAATCTGCACTTCTAATTTATTCATCTTTACACTAATGCTGTGTTCCTTTGCGCTGATATTTACTGTTGTGAGCGATTGTCAGCTGTGGATATGCGAGTGAGCTTCGTGTTCCTATCCAAATGTGTTTTTGCCATGATATGCCATCTTGCTTGAGGGAGATGATTTGTGGGTGAGAAATGCATCTTTATAATAACGACCCTGGTTAAATATCACGTGCATTTGCTATTTTCACGTGCCAGGGGAGGGTTGTGCAGCTCAATGGTGGCCAACCCATGCGACGGAGGTGACAGACAAGAGACGTTTTGGGGGCTGCACCTGTGTGGAGTTGGAATGTTGTGGAATCGGTTCTGTTCTGCACGGAATCGATTCTGCTCAGCATGGAATCGATTCTAGTGTTTTAAAATGCTTCGGTTGTGTTGTAGGAACTATGTCACAAGAGACCTTTCTTTTTCTCTGCCCCCTTCAAATATGCCATTTTGTTAGATGTGTTTCCGTACGTGTACACTATCAATTCAGATAATCTTGAGAATACAACTTTTTAATTAGTTTCAAGTAAAGATAAAGTACTATACAAAAACTTATCATGACCTTGCTATTGGTAGAGATGTCATTTGAGTCCCTACTCCGGGGTTGACTGTAACCCCTTCTAAAATCAAGCCCCAATTTTCTAGCTCTTTAATAAGGGGTTTTTTAAAAGCTCCAACCCCTAAAGCCCCACATAAAGAAAACTAAATTAATTCACTTTTAATGTTTTTTTAGTTATTTCTTTTATTTATTTTACAAGTTCAATAATTTTTAAAATTTACATGATATTTAATATCTTTTTAATTAAATATAAATGTATAAATATTGATTTTATAAAAATTTATTTAAAATAATTTTTTAATTATAAGTATATTTTAAATATATAATTTTATTATTTTGAAAAGTTAAAAAAAGAAAATTTTTATTATTATTTACACAGTTGAAAATTCGATTTTTCAATAATTATATCTATATAAATATTTGAAATATTAATTATGGATAGATTTTAAATTCAAATCTACTGATTGGATGAATTTTTAATATCGGTGTAAAATTTTTATTTTTTATAGTTTGTCATATAAAATTCTTTTGTTGAATGTTTTTTATAGATATATATACATTAAAAAATTAAACTACAAACTTTGTAAAGTTTAAAATTAATTTCACGTAATAAAAGAACTAACTTTTTAGTGAAAATCCTTGTTAGGTAAAATTCTTATAAATATCATATATGTTAGTATACAAGATCTAGATGTAATCCTAGTGATTATAAAATCATATTTTTTTCTAACCTTTTAGATTAAATTAATATTTTAAAATCATACTTATCTTTATCTAACAAAGATCGTTTTTATTGAATTATTTATCATAATTGAGCCGATTGTAATAAAAAATAATTAAATAATAGATACAATATTTTTAAATAAATATAATGTTATAATTTATAATACTAAAATTAAAATTATTATTGTATTTAATTATTAACATATAAAATAAATAAAAATTATAATAATTATAATAATAAATAAATTACATCAATGTCTCTTAATAAGAAACTAATAAAAAAGACAAATGAATATAATATAAAATATATGAAAATGACATAAAAATATATAAATTGATGTAAATGACTAAATTATACGTTTCATAATTTTTTTTTAAAAGAATTATATAACTTTGTAAATAATAAATATTAATTTTATTAAATTTGGAAAATTAAAAAAGTTAAAAAGTTATTAAGTCAAAATTTTAACATGTTCACACCAATTAAAAATAATGTAATTTTGATCACAAATCTTAATCGAATGATATTGATTTAAACTAGTGACAAAATAGATTACCATTTATAAATAAATTCGTTAGTCCATCAAAATTTTACAAATTAAAATAAATTTTATAACTTTTAAACCTATTTTATATGGATATCTCTGAACCGTCAAATTTACAAACCAAAATTAAGAAACCAAAACTAAGATGAAAAAATTATCAAAACAAAATTTGGAAATTAAGGAATAATTGTATAAAAGCATTATTATTAAACTAATTAATATAGAAACAGTTATGAAGTAGAAAATTAATTTTATTGGTAAAAAAAATATAATTATACATGAATCAATTATGGTTATAAGTTATTACTAACAAAGATAAAATGAAAGCTGATAAAAAATACACATAATTTGTGATTACTTGTATGATGATATTATGTTTCTGGACGTTAAATTTTGTAAAAAAGAAAACCCATGGGTTGGCCCTGGCCCATAGGGCTTTAGGGGTTTTTAGGCCTGTGGGCTTTTTTAATAAAGAGGTTTTTTTGGCCTTGTAGGCTTTTTTGGCCTCAATCCACATGGGCTAGGGTCAAATCTTATTAAAGGGGCTCATTTGACAGCTCTAGTTATTGGGGTGTCTTTGACACGCCTGCTTCTTAGAAGCTCCGGAGTTGACACAGTGAACACGTGTTTTGTACAAAAAAATATCACAGAACCTATTTTAATAAAAAAGAAAATAAAAATAAGTATAAAAATGAATTAAATTTTACCTGAACGATCTTCACATAATAAAAATAGAAAATAAACATAAGTATAAAAGCGAATTAAATTTTACCTACACGATCTTTGCATAATAAAAGAAAAAATAAAAATAAGTCAAAAAAATGAATTAAATCTTACATGAACAATCTTTGCATATCTCCTAGTGTATCTCGGTTTAGAAAATAAAGAGGTAAATTTTTTGTATAAATTTTCAAGAATAACAGAGAAAAGATACAAAAGGGAGGAAGAACAACGTGTGTTGATTGGTAGTGTTAAGTGAAAAAAGAGGAAGAATTGAGTGTGTTAATTGAAGTTTGCTGGTAGTCTTGAGGGAGGAAAGAGAGGGCATGCAGTATTGTAAATGTTTTCCATCAATGAAATTCATTGTTAAATTTTGTTTACCAAAAAAGAAAAATTGTCCATAAAATTTTATTAGAAATTTAATATTTTTCTTATTGTGAAATTTTTAGATTAGAATAAGGCATATGATTGAGACGAAATACTTGAGAAAGGAATTGGCCATTGAAAGACAATTTCAATAGTAACAGACGTAAGCAAAAGGAAAATGATACTCGAACAACTAAATTTGACAACATTTAGACACAGCACACGTGTCAGCGTTTGAGAATTTCTGATCTCAAACGGAAAAAGCTGCTGCAATCTGAGAATTTCTGATCAAACCTGCTTCAACTGTGACGTGGTGAGGACGGGCACGGGCAGTTTAGGGTGTGCGTTTCAAAAATTAAAATGAAAATGAAATATGACGTGGAAAGGGGTTTTTGTTTGGCGTTTGAAATTTGAATTTCATTTTTGAACAATTGTAGAGAGAAGCGAAGGTTGAGAGAGAGAGTCTAACCTAGAGAGAGCCCGAGAGAGTTGGAGAAAGGGAGTTCGAGAGAGAGAGGTCCGACAGATTGCTTGCCGGAGTACCGCCGGACAACGTTGAAGGCCATCGGAGGTCCTCAACTCCTCCAGCCGGTTCCGATTCACGGTCGCCGCAGCTCCGACGTTGGCGAACGAACCGAAGACGGCGTCGTCTTCCCTCCGGCCCAGCGAACTAGGTGCGCGTTCTGAGTCTCGCTTCGTCCCACCTGCTTCCCTCCCTGTGCCGGACCTTTGCATTCACTGCCGGAGTGCCGCCGGAGTGGCGACTGTACGGTGGACGAAAAAGAGGGGTTTTCCGGGTTGTTAGTCCCACCCACACATTTTTCTTCCTGTGTGTTCCAACCGGCACACGTTGTGTTCACTGAAGGTTCGTTTGTTTTATTTCAGTGGAATGAAGCTTTAATCTATGTATGATGTTGTTTGTGGATGATTTTGGTTATGTATGATATGTTGTTTGTAAGCTGTAAAAATATGACTTGTTCGATGACGGTGGAATGTTGTTTATGTATGATGGAGGTGGTTTGTTAATAGTATTTGTTGGATGAATTAAATGTGTGGTGATTGATACTATGGACATGACACATGGGTTATCACATGGAATCATTAAAAGTGTAGAACTGTAGCACACTGATTCACATTTTATTCCAATTGTTGGAGAAACAAAAGTGCATTATTACATTCAAACTGTAGCAGACTGACTGGAAAGAAACACACGCAGCTGCCACGGTTCACATTGGACAATTGGGCTTTGGCAATTTAAGGAAGCAGCTACTAATTCACTTGAGCTGGGAGGGTGCACTCGGTCCAAACAGCTGATGCTTGTCCAGCTTAGTAAAGCCACGGTCCAACACAAGATCACACATCCCGCACCAAGGCAATGAGGCCCACGGAAGAAGGGAATGTAGCACTCCAGCCGAAGAGAAAACAGAAGAAAGCAAGAAGTGGTGTACACGTGATGTAGAGCTGGACACGGTGCATTCCATTCTGCAACAAGAAGCACACTACACGTTGGAGGCAGCAGAGCATACAATAAGCGTGGGAGATATTATTTTCTTTGGTTCAACTGGAAGACGCATGGCCTGCACACTGACGCCCCAAGAGAATAACAAACACATCCAGCATGGTCCGGAGGAAGAAAATAGAAAAGAAAGAGGCTACACTCATTCACGCTCGGGGACTGATAACTGCCACCTCCAGAAATGCAGAAAGAATAGCTGCACGCTTGCTGCCACTTTGGTTCAGGAATTCTCTGAAAAGAGGAGTGGAGAAATTATTTTTGTAAGAGAGGTGGAGAACAAGAGAAGGTGGACGGCCAGGAGCAGGGAGATTCTCCAACAACAACTCTAGGTTCTCATCTTTTTTCCAGGGGCTCTGGAAGAAAGGGGGACGACATTCAGCATGCAGATGGGGACGGGAGAACTCTCTCATATTGTTTTTGTTTATTGGAGAATGTTGCCTTGAGAGAGGAGAACTGCACCCAGCCCACACCTCAGTACACATCCAGCTGCCATATACTTCTCAGACGGACTCTCTCACCTTTGGCTCTTGGTCTTTGGAACGTTGCTTTTGGAGATAGGAGGACTGCATCCAGCTGCCAACTTGGAGGCGCACGTTCACTAGCCACCGCGTACGTACACATCCAGCTGCAAATGGTTTCGCTTGGAACGTCTTTGGAGAGCTTGGAATGAGAGGTTGAAGCAGCACTACATCCAGCTTGGAACGTTCTCTAATATTAATTTTATATTTTCAGGTATAGAAAGTTGAAGCAGCACTGTATCAAATCCAATTTTTAAACAATTTAAGATAGGATATTTTAAATCTATTTAAACTGATAATTGTCAACACCCAATTTCGTCCGGATTGACTAATAGATTTGTTTTATTCATGAGTGTAAAATAAAAATAAAAAAATAAAATAAAAATAAAATTAAAACATAAAAATAAAAAACAAAGAGCGTTCGTCCTCCACCGTTCGTCATTTGCCTTATTCGACCGTTCGTCCATTCCTTCCTTTAGGACGTTCGACAATTCTCACCTTCAACCGTTCGGTCATAGTGTTTTAGTGAACGTTCGGTCTTCATTTGAACGTTCGGTCTTGGTGAATTCTCATTTGAACGCTCGGTCTCCATGATGTTTCTCTTCAGCGTTCGGTTTTGAGCGTTCGGCCCAGTATGGTTTGATCAGCAAACAGTGCTCAGCAAAATAGCGTTCAGTCACATTATGTGAACGTTCGTTCGGTATGCTTACTCTCAGTTGAACGTTCGATCTTGATGGGCGTACTTCCAAACAGTATATAATAGGTGTTAATCTGGTACCGTTCGGTCAGGCTTTGATTTGATACTGTTCGGTTAGGTGCTGATGTGATACCGATCGGTCATGTGTTGTGATCTTTCGGCCAAGGTGCAAAACGTTCGTCCCAATGGTATCCGGTTTAATAATGTTTGATCATATTTGTTTTTAGGTGGCGAGCGTTCGGATTTGACATTCTGATATGCTAGTGATTTTAACGCTCGGTTTTGGCGTTTTGGTAACTCTTAAGCGTTCGACCTGGATCAGAGGTTTGTGTATGGTTGTTCGTCATACAGCGTTCGGTAGCAGATCCCGTATTGCCCGAGCGTCCAAAAGTAGTGGTGGCTGCGTTTTTAAATTCGTTTTTAAATTTGTCTGAGCATTACAGCGAGGATTCCCACTTTCAACTGCCAAAAATGTCTGCCATTAACCGTCCTCCGAAAATGTCCACTCACAGTATGGGTTTCTGCAAGAAGAGAATATTTTTTGGCTGAGTATGGGTTTCTGAAAGAGAGAATCATTTTTTTTGCTGGCACTTTCACTTTTGGGTTGTCATACACGAGTGCCCATCTTGCACCTCTGTACAGATTCCATCTGTAAAGCCTGCTACACCACTACAACACTCTCGATGCTGGGAGAAGAGGATTTTACAGAAAAGGGGAGACTCACCAAGAAAATAGCATTGATTTTAAGTGAATGATAACTTTTTGGCAAGTATACCAAATCGTTCCAAGTAATATAGAGTAAGTTCAAAGTATCGTTCTCCCAAGGGACTTGTGCAACACATGACAATTCTTTTTTTTATAATTCAATTAGACATCAAAGGGTACAAAAAACACAGGAAACTCTTTTTGGTATTTTTATCAAACAGTTGGTGTGCAAAGAATTTATATTTAAAGAAACTTCGTTGGAATTGGGTTTCATGAATCATATGAATATAAAACTCTGTTCAATATTTCATTACTTCATTCAAACATTCACATCAAGGCATACTAGTCCTAATCCCTTAGCAACCAGTTCTAAATTAGTATATTAAAATGCTAATCCCTTAGTCAATTTAACATACAATTTGCATTAAGGCCGATGTTAAGAATGACCAAGTTATTGAGTCTATCCCTAGATCCCAAATCACTTAGGTGCTCTATCTATGTTCATGTTCAAAATTACTTTCCAGTAATCAGAGACATTCAAACAACATTATATTTCCATACAATGATAGTAAATACAAGAAAGAGCATATGAACGAACAACGATATATTGAACAGGAAAATTACATCAGAGTAAGTTCATTACATCCAATTCCAACGAAAGAAAAACTACTCCTAGTCATCTAAAACGTACACATTTGAAGCAATCCCTTGCAACAATGGTGTCTTGATGCCTTGAAGTAGTCTCCAGAAGTTCCTGAGATGTTTTCTTTTCTTTCTTTTGTCCGGAGCTTCTGTTTGAAGAACATGTTTCTGTCGCTCTGTCACGTCTTTTAAAGCCACTTAAATTCATTAATTCGCTTAGCGCACATGTACTGGTGCGCTATGCGAATTTTCTTAACTGCTGTATTTTAACTGATGTTATTCGCGCAGCGCACAGGTACTGGTGCGCTATGCGAATTTTCTTTTTCTGGCAGTGCGAATTTTGGCTTTCGCTTTGCGAAAATTGGCTGACAGAGTCGAAATAATATATCATTTCCTGTAAAATATTTTACATAACAATCTACTACCTATTACAACTTTTCAACGAGGAACAACATGAAAAATTACAAGATTGAGCTCATTTATAAGTATAAAAACAACTCTTTTTCACACTTATCAGTGAACCAATTTTTTTTAAAGACTTATTGGACATACAAGTGATGTTCAGACATTGATTATCACCTTTATATCAAACTCCATGCCCAAGGAACCATTCTTTGTAAAAATCGTTGTACAGAAACAACATTGGTAGCAAAGACCAAATAAGTGGGGAGTTCAAGCAAAGATTTTGCAGAGATAGTTCAACTTTCAAAATGACATTGATTTTTTAATGAATTTTTTTTTAACACTTATTGGACATGCAAATGATCTTCAACCATTGATTATGTCATTTATTGAACATTTCTTTGATGATTTGTAACAAAAAATATGTACATTCAAACCTAATCATCACAATTTCATAGAGTGATAAGAAATCCATAAATGACATTCGTACTATCCATTTTGTAACAACCCTAAATGTTGCAACACTTCATTCCTCCACACAATATGGCGTCCGATGAAGATTGACTAACTGTATTATTTTCATCTGTAGATGGCTTACTGTTATCATCCTGGTCAGCAAACATATCATAATCACCTTCACCAGTGCTAGAGGCTTCTCCACTAGCCAAATCCAAATGTTGATTTGATGGGCCTTCTTTTGCCCGGGCTAACTTCTCATATCCTTCTGAAAAGGGGAGAATGTAGAAGGCATAAGCATTAAGCAGTTAATACCACGAAACAGGCACCCTTCACTCCTTCTCATAAACCTAAATATCGACAACATCATAGAAAGAAGAAAGAAGAGCCAAGGAAAAATTGAAAATTAATAACCTGCCCCAAAATCCAACACTTAACTAATATGGAGGCCCAAAGATAGTTTCTCCAAACACTAAGAATAAACAAACACCATGTATGATATTGATAATAGAACAATAAGTTCTATCTTGCATCATGACCATAATAACAACATAAGTTGAACAGTATTATAATAGTAAAATCAAGTAGTTAAATCAAATAAATTATAAAATCAAACAACATATTACATCATGTTGTTAACAATGTAAACATAATGAAACAACAAAACATAATATAAGTAGAATAAAGCATAGTGTATAACACTAACCCGCTTCACGATCAAAAACCTCTCGCTTTTCATGATAAAAAAACAGTGATTGCCTAAAACAAATGGATGATCTACAACTACTCTGGAGTGAATTGGAAAATAAATATTGTATTTTACAATGATACTTCAGTAGAACAAAGAAATAAAAAATCAGAAAATTAAGAATGATAAAATACATACATACCGTTTCCCCAGGTTCAAGAACATTTGCAATCCGCCTCTTCATGACGGCAATATCTTTAGAAGAAAGGTCAGGCATGCGGACCTGCGGCGCCCTTGAAACGGAACGGGCTGGAGGCGTGCGATCTCTCCGACACGGCCTTCAACAGTGAACGGCGGCACTCCGACAAGCACTCCGTCTCTCTCTCTCGCTCGTGAACCCTTTCTCCAACTCTCTCGTCTCTCTGTCTAGGTCACAGCATCCATCCCCAATGTTCGCTCTGCCCGTGCCCATCCCTCGCCACATCACAATTGAAGCAGGTTTTCTCAGATTTCAGCAGCTTTTTCTATCAAAACGTGGACCGCTCACATGCTGACACGTAGGCTGTGTCGAAATGTTGTCAAATTAAGTTGTTCGAGTATAATTTTCCTAAGCAAAATTATGGTGTTATGGATATTATTGTTGACAGATGACTGCACGTATGAGGTTATAAACAAGTTTATTCGTAATGGAGAATGTAAAGAAAATTTATATAATGTGCATAAAATTGAAGGATTACTTACCAAAATGGTCACAACATAATTTTTCAAGTAGAAGACTCTAAACCTTGGCGACTATCATCAATTTCATTTATGAAACCTTTGATTCAATTTTTATTCAATATTATATAACATGCATGAAGTGGTCAAAATATTATATATGAATATTTATGAGATGTGTTATTTATTTAATAAAAAAAATGCGTGAGACATTAGCTAAACATTTGATAAAAAAAATCGATGTTTATTTATTTAATTTCAAAGCTTACATTGTAATATTTATTATTTAATTTGCAACTATCGTAACAGTTGTATTTTATATAAATTTAAACATCAAAGTACAGTGATTTATAATTTATTTTTGTATTATTACTATATATGAATTTGCATAATCTTTTAATTGTGTGAATAAGGTGCATCCTTGAACAAAGATGGCTCCCTCAAGTCAATATTAATATAACAAGGCATATTGAAATAGCAAACTATGCATTCTCTCTCCATAAATAGCCTAAATCTAATATTCTTTCAAATCTTAAACTCACCTCTAATTTTCATTTCTATTTTTATTCATCTTAATTAATTCCCTTTTTCCTTTCCTTATAATCGTATTTACCATTTATTTATTTTTCATTCACTCCTTTTTCGTTTTTAAAATTAATTTCAGGTGGATAATCAACTTGCCGTCAAAGTTCTCACAATGCGCTGCGCCGCCGTCTCCAGCGTCCGCACCGTTGAGGAAACCGTCAAGAGCGTCATCGGCCCTGTATACGAAAAGTTCCACCTGGTTCCCGACGAGCTCCTCCGCATTGCCGACCGCTCCGTCTACCCCGTACAGCATCCTCAAGCGCCTGCACGGAGCACGGCCTCCGACATTGCCACAGCCGTCTACTCCAAGTGCAAACCGGCGGCGAAGGAGGCGTACGATAGGTTTGGTGCCAAGGTGGAGCACTGCGCGGAGACGACAAGGCAGCGGCTGTTCCCTCCGGCGCCGAAGACGTCGTGGTGGATGGAGAAGTACAACGAAAAAGTTGTGACGGCGGCGAAGAAGAGTTGTAGGGTTCCGGCATTGGTTCCACCGGAGAGGATAGCGAGGATGCTTGATAAACGAGTACCTCAAAATCCCTTCCATAGTTAATATTATTGCACAATAGGTTTTATTGGTTTTGAATTTTAACAGTTTTGCTATATATTTTTTTTGAAAAGACATTTAAGAAGTTTAATATAAGATACGACAAGAGCCTCTTTCAACCATAGGAGAGTTTGCTTTTGATAGATAAAATCATCACCTTGTTACAAATGTCATTGTTTTTCATTTTCTTAGTCCCATCACCATTATGTTCTTGAAAAAGTTAAGGATGATTGATTATAAGTTATATAACCTTCAATTCCAAAAAGGAGAAGGGATAGTATATATATATATATATATATATATTGACATGTTTTATATAAATATTCACTAAGCATACATCTTTTATTTTTATTATTTGAATGTTATATTTTATTATTATATTTGTAATACGACTCTCTCTTTAATTTAAATGTTTTTTTTCTCTAAAGTGATCTTTGAAATATTAAAAATATATAAATTATTTAGAAAATATTAAATATCTATCAATTCAATTTATATATTAAAAATGTTTAAAAGTCAATTTAAAATATTTTTTTAATACTTAAAGAATATTTAATATAATTTCTAATACTTTATCAATTAGCCATAAACTTTCTTATCTTTGTACTTTCTACATGAAATATAATATTTAGGTTTGGTTGGGATGATGAAAGAAAATTGAAAGAATGAGTCTAATTTTTACTTTTTTTTTCTTGTCTATCAAATAATTCACTAAATCCATAGTTTATTCTTAATTTAATGGTTTTGCTAGTGTAAAACATGTTCATTGTATAATAGGTGAAACTTAAACAAAATGAACTAGTATCTCTCTAAACACAATAATAAATAACTTTTCTGTGAAAATAAATAATTTTAATTCTTTTCGTACTATTTAATCAATAATACCATTCTAAAAGTATAGTTGAATTAATTGAGATTTTAAATTTAAATATTTATCTTGATTATACAAGTTTCAATAAAAATATTTGAAAATATATTTTTTAATATTTGTTGCTACATGAGAACTTTTACAATATTAAATTTGACAATCATTTTTAACTGAAGAAATATAGAAATGCACCCTCAAAACTAGGAAATAGATCAGGACAGGAAGTGACCGAACTACCCTCTTCGTCTTTCCTTGCTCAATTCCTTCTTTGGGGACAACTCAAACAAGGATGATACCGCAGCAATGGGCGTCTCCATGTGGAAACAAATGCACCAATAAATACTCTGCTCTCACCAAAATCCCATGTGATGTTCTAACCCTCTTCACCTTTATTTTTTTTTAAATTTCAGGAATGTTCAATTTCTCATGCAATAGATAGAATGATAGAACCATTATGTTCCAGAATTGTGTAATCTTTAAAATTGCCGATTTCTTGCTGACTTTCAATGTTGTGGGATAATTATTATATGTTTGAATCATTCATATTATTTTGGTATGTGCTAATAATGAATTAAGGTAACTCAAAAGGAAGCGATTTGCTGATGCATTGAAGGCTCTTTTAGACCAATTGTGATTGATGATGTCTATTTGAGGTTATGCCCATTTTAATTGATTTTGGGCATACTTCTTTACATTACTTCTTGAACTCAGATCCTACTCGCTGTATTGTAGGGCGAGTATTCTGCAAAAAGGGTTGCAACTCAGATGGAGAGTCATGGGAAGAATGTGAGATAATTTTGTATCCTCTTTAATAATTTTTTTCTTGCTAATGGAATGCAGACAAAACTTGTTCAATCTAAATCTAAACTTAGTGAAATTCACTTTCTTGAATCTCTGCAACAATACTAGCATACTACTATTCATGGTTTTCTTTTTGTTTGTTAGTCCTTTTGTTTTAGAAAGTCCACAAAAGTTGTTTTTAATTTAATTATTGAGAAAAGGATTTACCTTTAACAACTGGAAAAAGTATTGAAGTCCAGCTGCCCTTTTTTGAGCAATAATGAAATTGAACAAAAAAGTTTCTTTTCTTAATGTTACATCACAAGACTGTTAGTTTTGATCACATCTTAAACTAGTAATTTATAGTAGTTTCTCTAAAAGATGATATATAAGGGATGTATAAATCATTATTGACAAATTTATTTTATTTGCTGTCAGACAATGATTTTGGCTTTGTAATGGGAGAAATAGATGATTATCTCATATTTTAGGAAGGGGATTGCTAGCAATATGATTTATCTCAATTTCATTTCAATTATGTATTCTGCAGAAAAGAATGAAATAAGTGTGATTGTAAGAATTGAGCTTGATTATTGACAGATTTTGACTTTGATTAACATGTGATAAGAGTTTTGGTTAACCAGGTTTGGAGGACTGCAATCAACTATGCTACAAGGATCCTGTACTAAAAGACCAGCAATGGAGTGCCTATATTGATCGTTCTCCTGGAGCTGTCAGTTACTCAGAGGTATTTGGTGTGAGAATATATGTTTCCTTTACTTGTCATATTGATTGCAATTTGCAACTTCTTGTTTATTTTAAGTTATTCTTTAATGGTTTTCCTCTTGTAATTTTAACTTCACTTTAAATGTTTACCTTAAATGGAAGGTTTCTACATGTAGAAAAAAAAGTATTTTGTGATGAAAAGCTACAAGATTAATGACTTGTGCAAACACAACTATTGAACTATTATTCCCAATGAGTGCAATGCAGTTGATTATGCATGTTTCTTCAATTGTTTAAAGAGAACTAGTAAACTAATTGTCCAGCTAGCATTAGTAATCCAGTACTCAGTTCTGAAATAAAGGCAGTGTAGAGAAGGAATGACTGCTTCTGAGCAACTGCAACTTGCTTGTTGTAGCCTTTTAATGGTAAAACTACTATCTTTACAAATTAATGACAATTAATTCTTTCCTACAGGAATGTTTTCGTGCTTGTGTATCTGGCTGCAGTTACAAGGTTAGTGTGATTTCAAAAACATAAATTTTGGTTAATTTATCATATCCATTCCAGCTTTCCCCCTCCCTGTATGTACATAAAAGGGCTCTTGGATGAGATTGTATGAAAGAATCACTAGAACCTTCTAAACAAGAACAGGTGGAAATTATACTTTTTCAATATTTGCAGTTTTTCCAAGCATATTTATTTGAAAAAGGAAATAAAAAGAATCACTCAATGATTGACCTTTTAACATCTGTTCAAATAAACTTCGTTATATCAGCTTGAACATATTCTGTCATGTCTTAGTTTGGTTCTCTTGCTCATGATTTTTATCAGAAATTTTAGTCTCAACAAATTTGAAAACCATCCGTGACTCCTTTTTATAATTTGAAAACTTAAATCAGAAAATGTATTCCAAAATTGATTTATAATTCCATCAAGGTTCTAAGCAGTGGAATTGCATATCACACAAGATGGAGGTGTATAATTTTGTCTGTAGTGAAAGTGGCAAGGGCATGAAGAACATTTCTGTGAAGAAATTCTTCATTCTCCGTATTTCAACTAAATGAAGTAGTTTTATACATTCCACATCTTACACTAAATTAAAACTGGACGTGGTATCATCAAATAGAAAACTAAATCTCTCGGCTATATTAATTAGTTTGCATAGAAAATATTTGTCAGTGTTGAATAGCCAATTTATCATAGTGAATCCTGTTGTCTATTTTCAACTTTCATTCTGTCTGTGACCGTTATATTCAAAATATCATTGGTAATAATTTAGTTATATACCTTCACGTATTGCAGTTTGATGTTAAACCAGAGGAAGCTGATAAAGTCTCTCCTAACAGACAAACAATGCCTGAGACTGTGGCTGCTCAGAAGCCAAAGCCAGAATTGGTACACCCCATTGATCCACCTGCTGATATACCTGGAACTTCTGCATAGAGACAGACAACATAATTTACCAAAAAGAGAGATACCAGCAACACTCTTCAATACTTTATTTCTAACATAATTTTCTGGTTCTCAGAATTTATCCAAAATCACGCATTAATTTGTCTTATTTCTAAACCAGGAGAGAGACTATTTAAATAAAATATTAAACTCAAAAAAAATTATAATTTTCAAAAGTTTTAGTCAGCAATAAAAAGAGTACTGCTAGCATTTTTCTTCTAAAAATCTAAAATGTATACTTCACTCCTCTTTGATGGTTTTATTACAATGTGAATTCCTCCTATGTTAACAAGGACAGTCCTGACATTTATGAGGCTTGGACTAAATTACAAAGACTTCATTATTTATAACCATTTTAAAATCTCAACATAAATTAGATACAAAACTTGGGTTATAATTTTATTATAAATTCAAAGAGATAATATTACATTTTTCTTTAAATTCATTTGAGATCCTTTATTACGGACTAAATATCATAATTTCATATTGCGTGCATTTTATTATTACTAATATATTAAGTAGTTTTAACTAATGTCTTAGCCTTTTATTGCACAAAATAATTATAAATCATAATGCATAAGTATTTTAAACTTTAAATTAAATTATTAATCTTCATAATAAATACATATAAGTTATATTATATATTTAAGGTAAATGATTTAAATTGTGATATAAAGATATTTTAAATTTTTATCTAGAAGTAGTTTTTTCTATAGTTTGAGTTTTGGTTTATTTCATCTCTTGTTGAAACAGTCTTTTAAGTGGCTTCATTATAACATGTTGATATGTTAAAATGAATTAGAAATAATTTTAAAGTGAATTTGTGAATGACAATTGACCAAATAGATTTTGTGTTTGTGGAGAAATGGTTCTAGGATGACAAATAGACTCATATGGGTAGTATTCTTTGATATAGTATGAGTTTGGATATGGATAATATTCATTTCTTTTTCTAATTGGATCTTTTCCTAATTGATACAAGAACAGTGATGAATATGTACATATTTTATCAATAAATAAGCATTAAAGTTCTTATGATTAAATTTATTGACAATTTTATGATTAAATTTATTGATAAATATATTGATAGCTCAATATTTTGAAAATTCTTTAATAACTTAATTTTTTAAAATTTGTCAATAAATTCAACAATAAAATAGACATCAAATTTCATATCAAATATGTTATACACTAATTGGATATTGATAAGAAAAAAATATAAGAAAAGAGAAAAAAAAAAGTGAAAAAAAAAACAAAAGAGGGAAAAATGTGAAACAGAAGCTAACAACAAGACAAAATCAGAGAAAGAAAAGAGAAAGAAAAGAGAAAAAATAGAAAAAGAATAAAATATTTATGATATTTATCGACGAAAATAACCAACAATCAAAATGTTATTAATTAACAATAAATTTTATCAATCGATAATAATTATAAATAAATTTGTGATCATTGAAAATAATTACTAATTTTTTTATCTGTTGATCAATTGTATCAATAAGAATTTTTACCCATGAATTTTTATGATCCAAAGATCATCAGTAATTTTAATAAGAATTTGATTTATTTAGTGTTAACCATCAAGTGCAATCTCACACAGTATTGAGGAAAATACAACATAAAGTTGATATATAAGGAAACTCAAGTGACTACCATGGATACCATTATATGTTTTTGTAGTTTTTCATTCTTTTGTAAATGATTTTTCTTTTTTTTTTCATAGGCTTGAAAATGACAAGACCAAATTTATTCCAAACTAAAGATCAGAGTCTATTATAGCAAAAAGAAGAAAAAAGTCGAAGGAAAATAGTGTGTTCAGTCAAATTTGTTAGATGAAAAAGGTTAACTTATCAAGATTAGAAAAAAACTTAGTAGTTTACATAAATTGTTTTGAGGAGGACATATAGGTCAATACCTAGGATACCTCAGTCAATACCGCCTAAAGGCTTTAAGACTTAGTCTAAAGACCTTGATTTTGGAAGACTGGTGTAATGGTTGAATGAGGACATTTCATTTAGTGCACACTGAAAATTCAGGAATGAAAGCACTTCAACCAATGCACACTGAAGACCTAGGGACGAAGATACCTTAGCTAATGCATACTGAAGATCCATGGATAAATACACCTTGTCTAAGACGTCGATGTAAAGGTATCTGACTAAGTGTCCAAGAATGCAACATCGACTTAAGGTATAAACCATCTATATATTAGAATGAGATAAAAAAAAATAATGCTTAGAAAATCCTAAAAAAGAGTAAGTTTTTAAATCTTGGGTCCAAGAAAAGCAGGACCCATGTAAATGCAGTCCCCGAGGTATGTTAGTGATCATTATTGCATTATTTTATCTGTTACATCTCCCTAACTTAAGTGTCAAAGTGTCTTTGCAAATATCTCACCTTAGATACTTCAGCCATATCAAAAGAGGAAACCACAACACAATAAAATGGAAAATTATGATGTAAAGAAGAAGAAAGATGGACACATGTGACTCCTATAACATCTCGACCTAATAAGAAGATTTGTGTAGTTCTAAGTATATATAAGCCTACAAAAACACATATAAAATAATATTTAACATAATCTCAATTTTAATAAAAGCTTTCTATATTAATTAGTTATAAGTATGATTGAAGATAACAAATATTTGTTTTTTAAAATTAAGTGTAAACATGAGAATGAGTATTATATATTTATATTGTCTTCATTCTCATATTTATTCTTATTTTAAATTATTAAAATAGATTTAATTTCTTAGATAAATTAAAAAAATAAATATTATTTTTTATCCTTTGTTTTATTTTATTTAGAAAAAAAAATTGATTTGGTGCATAGATTTTTATTCTTTCTTGTAAATGTATAACTCATTTGACAATTACTGACATTATTTTCACTCAAATTCCCAAATGCCTTATATCACATTGTCAATTACACATTTAATAGTTTTCCCTTTGTAATGTGTTTCAGTATGAATATTTAGGACCGAGATACGAACCCTATTGGTGATGCTTTACTACTTCTGAACGTTTGGGACAATTGCTCTTCCTCGAATGGTATCAGATGCTCACCTTCCTGTAACTTGTTCGCACTCCTCTCATTGGTGTAAAACGTCCTCCTCAATGGAAGTGGGCGGTACCTACGAAGATACTCCGATGTTAAAGTCAGATATTAGCCATGGAACCTCAGTTCTCAAAACCAGTAATCTTTTCTCACAATATGGTCTTTTTAGTCTTAGAGGAAAACATACTTTTTTCTTTAGTCTATGTTGTATTTAACTTAAACAAAATGTAAAACAAAACTGATTGCCTTAAAATCCGGTTAGTTGCTGTGATCCACATTATTCTTAAGATCCGGTTAGTTGCTCGAGTAATCCGCGTTATTAACGTTAGATATTTTTTTATTATTTCTTCTTTTGCTGAACTATTGGTCCAATTACTTAAATGTTGAGCTAATTGGCACAATATCGTTTGACTGAATTGAGCGTCCGCTGAACCCGGTTTGGTGGATTGATTGAGTGTCGCTTGACTTTTAACGTGCGTTGACCTGATTATCATGGTTTGACGAGCGCTTTTAACTTTAGTTAAATTGACGAGTGTTTGATAGAGTTGGCGAGCGTTTCTACAGTGGATAGAGCGCTCGGTCTTGGTTGATAACCGTTTTGGTATCATACTATACATAATGTATTATATTTCATAAGACATACATTTTAAAATGTTTAATTGTATAAATATTTCATAATATAACGTATTATATTTCATAAGACATACATTTTAAAATGTTTAATTGTATAAACATTTCATAATTTATTAGATGAACTAAACAACTAATTTTCTCCTTTTGTTTCTCCTTAATTTAATTTTATTTAAAGAAGTTTTATTTTTCTACACACTCTTAATCATTTATTAGTTCAACTTATTCAATATTTACCAAATTCATTTAAATTTTTTTTCTCTATATTTGTAGAAATAATGTATATTATAATTATTATGAAAACTTAATTGTATTATTATTAATATTTTTATAATTACTTAACATTTGAATACTATTATGTATGTAGTATTATTTGATATTTATAACTTCGTTTTTGAAATTTAACAACTAGATCGTTCATGTTTTCTTTATTAAGGTTTTTATTTTTTTTAAAGAGATATTTAACTAGTATTTGAGATAAAAACAAATATTGATCATGTCTGCTTATAAAAAAAAAGGTTTTCTTTATTATGATTTATATTATTTTAAGAAATATTTAACTAACATTTGGGATAAAAAAAACAAATATGGATATTAATATAAATATACCTGCTAAAGATAAGACAAAAATTAAATTTCATATGATGAAAACATACATGAATTTTTGTCAAACTTAGTCCTGTCCTTTACCATTCCTAGTTCCCTACCTTAATTCTAACAATTAATATTAATGCTTGTATATAACATTTTTTAAAACCAATCTATAAAGCCTTAAAGTTTGTTTTATTTTCTGAAATGGTCAAACTTGATATGAGCTTCTAGTTTTGTAATTTTATTTTATATTTATATACTTATTTGATCTCCTATTTGGTTAAAAAAATTTGAGTTTATTCATTCAATTTTTTGTTTTAATTTTATCACAATTTCAAAAGAATTAAGTTACTGTAAAAGTAAAGTTAGAATAACGTTAATAATATGCCACGTATTAATATGTTGTTCACATATTAAATTATCAGCATCACGTGACAAAATCATATCATATATAAAATATTATTTTTTTAATTTTAATTTATCAATCACTTTGATTTAATTTAATTTTTTTCAAAATAAAACTATTATTTTTTTAAATTGAAACTAAATTTATTATTTATATAAATTTTATACTAATATTTATATTAAAATTATTAAGCCAAACTTATTATTTATAACATTTTATACTAATATTTATATTAAAATTTTATTTTTAAATAAAGTATTAATATAAATTTTTTATAAATAATAATTAAAAATAATATTAGTTTATTTAAAATTAAATTAAATTAAATTAAATTAAATTAAATCAGAAAGAAATTAAATCAAAAATAATGACAGTCGACCATAGAATTATCTTGTCACATGCTAATATAATACTATGCATGACACGTGAATAATAATTTTTTCCATGTCACATGTTAATAATACTATGCACGACACGTGACTAATAATTCTTTTTAAAAAAAACAGTAACAGATTAAAACATGATATACCGTTAATAGTATTAATAATTTTTTTAAAAAAAAAAGACCACAATTTGAAACTTTCCCACCAAGTAATTATACCTTTCTTATATAACACCACAGCACTGTTCATTAATACTCATTCGGCTTTTAGCTTGTTAATATCTACACTCATTTATAACACAAGACAATGAACTCAAATTCATAGTTACTGAGAATAGTTGCCACCATCTCCTTCGAGAATATACATTTAAGCAAAAGTCAAATCACTGATATTTTAAACTACCAAGCAGATTATTGTACGAGAATGAAGGAAATAAAAATATTTATATAAACCATGGTGCTTTCTATTAAGTAAAGATAGGCAGTTGTTATAAGGTGGCCTTAATGCATATACATAAACTACAGAACACATTACAGACATTCCGTTAAATACATTCATTGATGATGAAAAATAAAAGAGTTTCGCAAGAGATTCACACCTAAATGACAAGAACGGAATGTGCAAATCTCTTGTTAATAAGTGATTGATTTGATCTGTACAGGGATATACAAATGAGCTAACTAGATAGATACAATTTACCATCTCAACTTCACCACCAGTCCACAATATCACAAGGGCTGGATACTTCTGCCACCAGAAGTGGGAAGCAAGTACTGCAACTCTATAATAACAACTCAATTAGCCGACTCCGCTTCTGGCTTTTATGTCACTAACTTCAACTGGAACAAGGGATCCAAGACAACAACAGCATACATTAAAATCTGTCTGTTGCAATCACTTACCGTATGTGAGAGTCATAAGCATCAAAAAGGGAGTCTGGAACAATCAAAGGCAACTTATCTATGTACATGAAAAGCCTTCTCAGATTCTCCCTTGTCACTGTTGCCATGTCTACCACATCCCTCCTATCAGTGAATACCCACAGATCACCTGAGTTCACTCTCTTCAGACTGTCACGGCAAAATGGGCATGATTGTGATATAGTTCGCCTGCAAAATTTATCAGATCACTTCAAACTTCAACTAAACCTACAAAATACTTCGACAACATATTGCTGGGAGCTACAAGGTAGCAATTTAAAATAAAGGGTAGCTAAATCTACACCAAAACAATGACATATACATGTGACAGTCCTAGTGTTCTGTTTCAAACTAGAAACAGACACAGATGACGTTTACTCAATAACTGGTAGGATTGAATACTATCCACCAAAGGGTCTTGGCTTCAAATCCTCCAGGTGTCCATTGTTATAGGTCATTTGCAAGTAACCATTTTGTTAGCTGTCAGCAAACTAGCACAGTATAGGCATATTAGCTCATAGAAACTTTAGCGCAGACGATGAATAGTCATCCCAAGTTGACAGTGCATGATCCCATCAACCAATATTCAATAAAAATGACCAGAGTCTGGTTTCATAGCCAGACCCTGAAACCCGCTTCCACTCTCTTTCATTTTCAACCACCACACAAACAACAAATAGCCCATAATAGTTCCACAGGAAAACGGCAAAACAAATTGTCTTTCTCGTAAATCGAGGTACAATAATTAAGAAAAATTTAATTTCTATGATTTAGGAAGACCTTTTGTGCTTGCACATTCACATATAAGAACGACAGACTTCATTAAAGAGATGATTGCAGAAGGCAAAATTGGTTACTGGACGTTTTCATTCGCAACATGGATATTCAAGAAACGAAAACACACAAAATCCAGAAACAAATATAACTAACTTTTTAAGCCTTACAAACTACAACAGACTAAAGAGTTAATATCATCATAGTAAAAAATTACACCAAGTGCCAATCAGCCAAGTGGCATTCAGAAGACATAAACGCAAGACACATTCCTCCACCAACTACTTAAGCTAACTATATCAATTCAAATAAATAGTTTTCTTCTAATAAATAATTTTACACCACCATACTAATTTTGTTTTACTACATTAAATATTCACATTCAAGCAGTAATAACAAGCGACAATCAAACCTTCATATGCACAGTGCCGTGTAATTGCACCTGCAATCAAGCACAGAACGTTCATAGTGAGACTTGTAACTTCCACCACTTAAAGCCTCCATTCGCAAAAAGACACTAAACCAGGTTATAAACAATTACTACCAAAACGAACTGAACAAACCCAAAACCTTCGACAATTGAAATTTTACTATGGCTGAAATATTGTATTTTGTAGTGACTGTGTTTATAATCCATGAAGTCAGAAAATCTAATAAACAAACCATAAACATAGAGTTTATTGTTAGAGAACACAGAGAATCAAACCGTATAGAAACAAGTCAAACAGCTATACATCTACATGCTGGTAAAAGAATGGGAAGTGCCACATATTAACACACACAGAGAGAGAGAGAGAGAGAGATACAGAGATTATTTGTTGGATGAAGTACCATTCTCGGTAACATTTCAGGCACATGGCATGGTTGCAGTTGGGTAACACAATCTTAGTATTCATGTCCATGCATATTCCACATTCATCTTCTCTTTCAATGTCTATGTCAGAAGACTGTCTATAATCCTCATCATCTCTTCTACGATACCTCTCCATGCATACAGCCTTTTGCTTCTTATCCTCAGTGTCAGTGATACCTTTCTGAAGTTGCAATAAAGAGGGATAAATGACCGCTGCTCAGAGAAGAAATTCAACGTGTCAGCAACAAACAAAAACTAATATGCAAACTAACTTAATTTAGATTAAAAAACAAGGACAGATATACCATAGAATTCTCTAATACTTGCTTTTCTTTCATGTGTAGACATTGTGGTTGTCCCATCCACATAGACCTACAACATGAGGCAAATTCTTCATCTGGTCCAAGTCCCTTATTTCAATATCCACACCTAAAAATCAAAGCACCTTACCTTGTAAATTAGGATTCTTAACAGTCCAAGGGCTCCAGCAAGATGACAATCTGTCCATTGCACCAGAAAAAGAAACAAGTGCGCTGCCGGACTGTACGACATTCTCATCTGAAGGCACGCACCATCATATTCCCTTGGAAAATCTGACGCCCTGCACATCCCAATTTTTTTTCATGATCAACCAATAACTAACTGCAGTAAATTAGCTTTTACAACACTAACTAGTATATTGATACTTGATGACAATTTGACACAGAAATGTCATTGCAATATTTACAAATGACAACATTGCATTCAGCTTGCTCCTCTAAAGATATTTCGCGACAAGCACATCAAAAGCACTACATGTTACCAAACCAATAAATGTTATGTAGCCTGTCACCATATAGTGTAGCAGGTATTAAAGATATAATAACGCAATAGCGTTCAGAGATTAAGAAACCATAATATAACATCAAAATCATCAGACAACGAAACAAGTACTAGGAGAATTCACTCCCTAAGCGTTTTGACACTTCCACACACAAATTTCCCCACACCAGGCACGCACACAAAGACACAGATAGGAATAATCAACACTGAAAATCAAATTATCCACGCTTTATCAGTAAATTAAATGTACCCTATTTATAAAGGAAATAAATATTCAAGGATTATAACTAACCAGAGCCAGACGAAAAAAGCAAACCAATGAGAAAAAAAAAATAAACAGGGCTAAACCCAGAAGAAGATCATCATCGTACCCAGAAAAACCCTCACTTAGCAATCACCAACCACTTACCCCCAAGAGAAAAAAAAACGATTTTTCATGAAAAAAGAAAAAGAGAGGAGGAAAGGTAACACAGCCAATGACAGGCCACCAACCTTTCGCAGCAGTGATCACCTTAAATTCAAATAAAAAAATTAAAATTTAACATAGGAAGGAAGATGACAGTTAAAAACAAAACCCAGAAAAAAGGGTGAGAGGAGAAAACCCACAGGGTGTTGGCGTGCTGGATGTCAGCTTCAAGGACTTTCAAGGAGTCCTTGAAAGACTTACGCATGGAAGCTACGTACATCGCAGCGATCACACCACAAAAAAACAACAAAAAAGGAAAAGTCTGTGAAATGGAAGAAGAGACGAAGAGAGAGATTGGTTGGGTGAATGAAACCCTTCTGGGCTATATGTCTGGCTCTAGTTTCTGGTAGAGTCACAGAGACAGTGAAGAGAAAGTAGAAGAGAGGGAAGAGAGAGAAAGAGGTGCTTCGTGTTGCTTCTATGCTGTTCTTGAAAGCCAAGACGGTGGGATTGTCAGGACACGTGTTCGCATCAGCACCGTCGCCCTTCCATTATTCATAAAAAAATATTTTTTTATGAGTACTATTTATCTTGTTAATTAATTATACTATTAAAATATCTAATAAGTTCAACACACAAGTAGCATAAAATATATTGAGACTCTCCACCACACTTTAGTTTATACTCCTCTATTCTGTAATGTCCAAGTCCAAATTATTAAAAATTATAAATTCTTTATATTTAATTTTCCCAACAAAATTCATATTTAATAATTGTATACTTTCTAAAATTTTGTTTCTTCATTAAATTTTAACTGATGAAAAAGGCGGTTCAACTTTATGTTGTTTTTTAGTAAGTTTTTTAAAGTTTTATAATCATAATATAAAATAAATTCAGTAAATCATTTTTTATACGTATTATTAAAACGTATATTTAAGATGATAATGTGTATCTTGACTTGGTTAATGTGTATAAATTTAAAAAGAAATAGTGTGAAAGTTAAAAATTATGCTAAAAGTGATTATTTATTTGATGAAAGAAATTATAAGAGAGAGAAAGGAGTGATGAATAATAATGGGTGCCTTATCCAAATTTGCACCTCTTTCTCTCTCTTTCAATGTTTTGTTTGCCACTTTACCTTTGATGTTTTTGGTAGCTTTGCCTCCACGCACGCGCTTTTGGGGTGAGTGGCTCCACTTCCACATTTATATCAATTTAATTATGTTGAAATAAATGATTATAAATTTTAACATACATATTTATCTAAAAACATATTTAATCATTAGAAATATATTATAATAATTATCGTAGAAGATAGAATTAGTTTTTGATATCTTGTAAGCAAGAGATGTTTAAATGTTATAGTAGGAAGAAAGTATGGGATACAATTATTTTGGGTTTTAAGATTATACTTAAATAGAATAGGGCAAATTCCTTTACTCTAACGGCTATAGTATGTAACTTTTATTTCTACTTTATTAACTCGATTGTGATATGTTAACTCAATTTATACTATCTTAATCATATAACAACTATTAAAGTTTACGTGATACCTTTAATTACATACCACTCCTTCGTTATTGGATTATGTACTTTACTTTTATTTTTTATTTTTAATTAATTAAGAATAAGCAATCTCTTAAGAAGTCCACTAAGGTCATTACAAAAAATTCCTTTATTTAGAAACTTTGTTTATATTTTCAAAACAAAATTTTATTATTGGGGTTTCTGCCCTTTTGAGCCAATTAAAATGTCGATTAAATTCAATTGAGATTGGTCTAAATAAATCCTTCGTTTAAATTATTTTAAACAAAAACTATGATTTAAAGGTTAAAATATGACAAAATCTCTCTAATGTCATTCGATTTGTAATTTCGAAATAAAAATTAGAAATATCTCACATCACAAAATTACAAACTTTATAGTTCAAGAAAAATTAAGAATAGATTTATATTTATTACTTTTTTATTCTCAATATATTTCTTTGAAAAAAATGAATTTTATGTATTGTAATTTAATTATATTTTTAATTGACGTAAACTTTCTAACACACTCTTTTATTATATGAAAATAAATATTTTGAACATAAAAATAGGAAGAAATCTATTAATAAATACATAATATTATGTGATTCAATAAATCTTATTATAATAAATTTTGATACTATTTTGAATTTACCCTAAAAGTAAAAGGCAAAGATGTTAGTTAGGTTATTACCTAATGCTTTGAATAGTGGAAAAATGCATGAGAAACTAAAGTTATGATCCTCTTTATTAGTGTAGTAGGTATGTATGACTTCATCAAAACTATCCAACGCCTTAATTTAATAACCATTCGGAGAGAAGAAAGAATATTCACAATAGAGTAATACCATACTATAGTTCATAGCATCTTTTTCAGCCATTTTTAATTCATTTTTTCTTCGTGATTCATTTAATAATGTCAACTATATATAATGCAGGACAGAAGCTTGAGCATTAAATATAATCCATCTTTATATTTTATTTAAAATGCCCTTTTTTTTAATCATAATGTGACAATAAATATGCCCATTTGGTTAAAGTCGTATGAGAAAAGAAAAGAGAGAATTTAAAAAAATAAAAAAAAGACCCTTACATTTTAGAGGAAAATGAAAATAAAAAAATTGAGAAAGCCAAAATGATAAGAAGAAAATAGTTTATACTATTATTTATATTTGCCCTTCACCAAATGAGACAATATTTGTTTTTCCCATCTCATTCCCTCCTTAAAATAAGCTACAAAATGAATGAATATAAGAATTTCTGTCATTCTTAAGGCTCAATCGATTTAAGTTTATGTAATGAATTTTTTTTCTTATCATACTTCAATTTTCCATCATAAGAGAAAAGACAAAAAGAAATAAAATTCTCTACCAATTAAATTTAATTGATGTATAAATTAATTTATACAATCTCTCTCATTTAGCTTTAATTTTAGCTTTTTTCTTATATGTAAATTACTATTAATTTATAAAAATTCATTTAATATTTTCCATGTTTTCTTATTTTAAAAAGCGTTTACAAAAAAATAAACTCATACGTACTCATAATAGTTATATATTGTTGATTTTAAGTTTTGAATAAAATTCGATGGTTTTTCAAATGACAAAATAATTTATGTATTAATAGTATAAAACTTTTTCTACTTTCATTTAACTCCAAACGAATTAATCATGTGTGATAAATTTGCTAACTTTTTGTAATAAATATTTTAAAAATCTTATCACTATTTTTCTTTTTGGTGAGAATAAAAAAAAAATTCTTTAAATACTCTTGTTACTTTCTTAGATTTCAGTACAGTTTATTTATACTATTGAGTTTTGGGGACGCATTGAACCTAAAGATGTACCGATTGAAGTAAATATTTAAATATTCCTACCTAAAAAGGTAAAAGGAAAAAGACTAAACAGATGAGATGAAATAAAACAAAAATCTGCAACAGAATTTAGATTAAAAAAATTAAATAAAAGTAATGAATATAAATTAGTGATGGAAAATGAAAGAAACCTTATTATTTACAATTCTGGGGTTACACTAAAAATGAAGTTAGTATTGATATGGTTTTAAAAGAGTAATAAATGTGTAAGGTTTTTCGTTTTGTAAGGGACCACAAAAAGGGCTTTATAATGTAATAAATTAATTGTTCATAAATGCATAGCTGCAGTTGCAACTACATTCAGATCTACCATCCTTTCTTTCTCTGCCAGTAATTAAGATTTATCATTCATGATAGAACAGAGCCACCACCTTTTCATTTTTTTCTATGTTGTTTTTGTAAAATACTATGAATAACTGAAAATTGATCCCATGATTTTGTTGCTGCAACATCCAACAATCAACCACTTACCTAGTTCCACTAATTTATAATTAGTAACTTTTTTGTTAATTGGAATTGATAATAACACAGAGAGGCTTAATAATTAATGATTAATGATTGGATTAATTGACTAAATACTTACTCCTTTGCGTTCCAAAATTATTGATGTGTAAGATTTTTAAGATTATATCTAAATAAGTATAGATTATAGTTCTGTTGAACTTTAAAACATCCTTATTTAATATGTAGTTATTGATGTTATTGTTTTAAAGACGTTGAGAAAAAATAATTAATAAATTTTAAAATTTACAAAGCATTAATTGGAGATGATAAAAGAAATTGTATGAATGGATATTTACAGTTTTTTTTTATGAATACTAAAAAAATAAGAAAAAAAATAATTACTTAATAATTTAAAATTTGACTTATTGAAGTTAATTTCTAAAGGATTATTATTTTTATAAATTTATTTTAACTCAATTAATTTAAATTTGTATTTTAAAAAGACCGAATTTTTTCTATTAATATTTTAGAAATTAATTTGATTTGCATTATATTTCAAACTTAACTTTTTTTTATTATATCTTTATATTTTAATAATTTTTTTTAAATAATTTTATTTAAATTTTTTAAATAATAAAATATGAAAATATTTACATACAAAAATATAAAAAAAATATCTTTATTTTTATGAATACTCAATAAATAACAAATCAGATTTTAAATAGGATGAGTAGTAAAGAGATACTACTAATCTAACTCCTATTATTGTTACTATGATAGATATATATATATATATATAAAATGAATAATAAACTATTAAACCAAATATATAAAAGTTAAACTTTGAAACCCTTGAAAACAAACTTACAGTGAATTCAGTGATTAACCATTAAGAAATTTTATATAGAGATATAAAATTAACTTAATGGTAAAAGTTGAAAAGAGAATGTAAGAGATTATAAATTCAATTTTCTTCATCAATAAAATATTAACAACTATTATTGATTTAAAATTAAAACTATTAAAGAAATTTAAAAGTAAATCAAGATCTCATATTCAATAAATATAAAAATGTTAAATAACATACAAAAAAAGTTATTGTATTCATTTACTGTATCATATTATATTTTTATAGTTTAAATAATTTATCTAATATAGTTTTTCACTTTTTATATTACATTGACTGATAAAATACTTTCAACCATTTTTTATTACTTAGACTACAGTTAAATTATTTCCTTAATGAGTTGTTTAGTTAGCTTGAAAACACCTTTTGGAGTCTTTATTTATTAGATAGATGATTCTAAATTCCTAGATTGAGAAAAACATATTGAAAAACCTAATAATCTCTCTTTTACTATTAATTATTCTTCTAAAGCGATATTATTTCTTTTCAATATCCTTTTATATTGTTGATTTTTATATCAGAATAATCAAAGTGTTATTATGATATAGTTTCACAAATTGTTGTGTTGAAGTCTTATAGAATTCAATATTTTGATTTCTAACTCTAGTATTTTCTGTTTCCTTATTTTGTAAAGATTTAAAAAATAGTTAATTGACTTAGGGTATGAGTGGAAGTAAATATAACTCTTTTATTAATGAAATGAAACTAATTTGATGTTGATATTTTCCTCTTTTAAATAATCTCTCATTCATTATATTTTTAACAATTTATTCTTAATAAGAATTAAAGATAATTAAAACTAACATCACTATTTATTAAAAACATATTTTCTTCTAAACAATTCTAATTTAGAAAAAAAAATTGATCGAGTCTCAACAAAATTTTCTTCTAAACAATTACGTTACGTTGACTTGAACTAAAATTCAACTTATCAGTCTCAACAAAAATTTGATCGAGTCAACTTCGACTAGAATTCAGTTGAGTTGGCCTTGGTTGGAATTTAACAAAGTTAGACATGACCAAAATCAAAAGAGTTAGACATGATTAAAATTTGATTGAGTTGACCTCAGCGAAAATTCAATCGAATCAGCCAATGCCAAATATCGAGTCGACCTCAACAATTTAATGTCATAAACAAAGTGGATTAAATATAGTTTTCATCCAATTTAAATTTGATTAAAAAGAAATCCAAACTTAGTTTATATAATTAAATATAGTTAAAGTCGTTTAAAATGAATCTAGATTTTAATCCATATCCATTTTAATCTATCAACTAAAGTTTAATCTAGATCCAACATTAGGTGGACTTTCAAGCGCTAAACTAGAAGTTGACCGTCCTAGAAAATGGAAAGTCCCTTCCACATCCTTGACAAAGGACCTGTCCACCACTAATATAGATATGATACTTGTTGGCTAGTAGGAGTCCCCCAACAGGGCATCGCGGAAAAGGTTGGGTCTTTATGCACTAAGAAAACCTTCAGGAGGAAGGCCTGCCCAACTCTTAGGCAGAGCATAGCCCTCGATAAGCTCGACGCAAATTCTAAAGAGATCGAAATATCAACTCGATGCAAACTAGAGAGATTCGTGGCTGATCCCGCTACTCAAAGTAAGATCACAACAAACAAAGACATCACGACCCCTACTAGGATGAAGAGTTAGAGACGTCTCAAAATTCTACTAAACATCCTGACAAGTGGGTAAATCCATAAAAATGCCAGACTTCCCCGAGTACACACCCTCAAAATTTCTAAGATAGGATCAACTTCTTATGTTTACCTAACATTGAGGATTTCCACCCTTTCACAACATAGGTAACTCGACCAAAATCCCAACAAAACGATTTCCAGAATGGAAAACTCTTCAAAATAGGGTTTGTCATACATCTACTCAAGTGTCTGAATTAGGAACATATGTGCTTGTCGAGATGCATTGTGAAATATGCAACATGCACTCAGGAGTTCGATACATGAGTACTAAGAGTTAGATACTACTGACCTATGTAAAAAATGTCCACGAGTACATAATGAAGTGTCAAGAGTATTAACTGTTTAACTTATTGCATCATGTTTCTCTTGAAAAGTTGAACACCATAATCGTTCTCTAAGCATTTGCTGAACATAAACCCTTCCTATTAAAGGGGCAAGTCTAAGTTTCTCATTTTGTCACTGATAAAAAGAAAGGTAATTCATCAACCCTTTGTTGGAGTAAGATTGACGAGAAATTTGATCAATTTTGATTGAATTATGAACATGATGATGAAAAGAAAAAAGAGATTATCTATCTTCTCTTTTGGTTAAAAGAATTCAATGTATAAATAGTTCATTAAAAATATTTTCCAAAATATGTTTAATGCTCTCACTTTTTTTAAATTAACCACAATATTAAAAACGTTATTTATTTTTATTACAAGTCAAAGTTACGTTTGAATAATTTTAGATGGATGACGTGGTGATACTTATATGTTTAGGCTTTATGATGTGGTTGTATGTTCTGTGTTATAAACTATAATGTTCTATGATAATAATAGTGGAAAACTGTTATGGTGAAATTTTTTTAGGTTTAATAGCCAATTTAGTCCCCACTTTGGTTGAAAAATCTCAATTTAGTCCCTCGTTATAAAAGTGTTTTACATTAGTCCTAACTTTTAAAATAGTGGGTCAGATTGGTCCCTTTCTGTTAAATATAAGTTAACAAAATTAATGGATGATGATGTGACACAACTTAAAACTGATGTGTTAGATTGGTTCCTCGTTAGCTTTAAGTTGTGTCACATCATCATCCATTAATTTTGTTAACTTATATTTAACATAAAGGACCAATCTGACCCACTATTTTAAAAGTTAGGACTAATTCAAAACACTTTTATAACGAGGGACTAAATTGAGATTTTTCAACCAAAGTGAGGACTAAATTGGCTATTAAACCATTTTTTTACTTAAACTTTAGAAAATGAATTTGAAGTCATGGCCTGTGTGGTCATGGACTATGCTAATAGGCAATCAAGGGGTGTTGCTCCCTCCACCACCACACCTTTCTCCCTCCACCTCCCCTTTACTATTTTGTCCTTAAAGTAAAATTTTATTTTTAGGGTTATTTTTTAATTTTACCCATTCACAACCTATTCCACTAATAACCTATTCTAGTTCCCCGTACATGAGTAAAATATTTTTCTTTTATTTTAACATTATATTTCTTCATCTCTTTCTTTTGTCGCGGTGAGATACTACAAGTTGTAAAGGTTGGTGGTGATGGAAAGAATTATCAAGCAGTCTCCTTCTCGTGGTGTAGTGTGTGGAGTGTTACAGTGCGTGTGTTGCTTCTTAAGGTGCGTATTCGAATAAACCTTCAAATAAAACCCTAAAATAAAAAACGTAACCTTTAAACGGAGGTGACATCCTTCAACGCCAAAATCCTTCAACGAATGTCAACATCCGTTTAAAGAAAAAATGGATGTCGACATCTGTTTTTTCCTTAAACGGATGTTGACATCCGTTTTTTCCTTAAACGGATGTTGACATCCGTTTTTTCCATAAACGGATGTTGACATCCGTTTTTTCCATAAACGGATGTTGACATCCGTTCTTTCCATAAACGGATGTTGATATCCGTTCTTTCCATAAACAAATGTTGACATCAGTTCTTTCCTTAAACGGACTCCGATTTTAATTTTAGGATTTGTTTTATTAGTTTATTCTTTATTTTGAAAATATTTTAATAATTTAATTTAAATGTTTTGATTTATTCTTTTTTAATATATTTTTAATGTATTTTAATAATGTAAGGAAAATGAAGAAGAAAGAAACGGATGAAGAGAAGTGAAACGGAGAAGACAAATGGAGTTGTAAAGTAAAACAGAAGACAAATTGTTAAACGAAATTGAGAGATGGAAAGATTGGGTGCAGGGAGTAAAGTAGGAGAACTAGGTTTGGAATAAATTAAAATAATAAAAATAAAAAATTTTAATTTGAGGATATAATTGGAATTAAAAAAAATTGGGGAGGTGGAGGGAGAAAGGTGTGGTGGTGGAGGGAGCAACACCCGCAATCAAGGTATTACGTTGATGAGTCAAGATGATTCATAAAGAAAACATAGTATTAATGAAATATGAGTTTAACTAAATATGCACTCTATTAAACATAAGCTTAACCTATATAATTATTTTATATATTATTTAATTTCTTATATCTAGTCAAGATGAAATTTACATTTACATTTTAAATTTTCAACCACTACACACAAACATGCACACTTATTATTTTGAGATTAAAGAAATTTTTTTTTGTATATCTCACTCATTACTTAATAATAGTTTCCGACAACAAAATTCTACCCTCCCACTTTTAGAGGATACAAAATTCACCATAGACCAATAAAAAAAAGTGGAGACGATAATGTGGGGGACAGAACAATAGCACAATATCAATGGCTAAAGTGAACGAGGTTTCGACGTTTTGAGGAATGAAAACATTAGAATTTACATGCTGACTCACATCACTGTCATATGTTGTTGGCTCTGTAACTCTAATAACACAAAAATCATACGGATTTTACTTAACAAAAAAAAAAAACAATCAGATTGCAATAGCATTCGAACATGAAGAATTCAATTGAGTAAAATAAGATAAACATCTAATTAGCATAAACAATTTCATAATAAAATTTGGAAGAAATTAAATTATAATTAAGTCAACTTTAACAAAAAAAAATCTATGAAAAAAATTATAAATATGGATTAAAAATATAATTTTTGAGATTTTTATTATGCATTTATTATAGCATTAACTGTTTTAACGAATTAAATTTAAGCTGATTTTAATATCAAAGTATTTCTCGATTGATTGGTGGATAAATTACCTTTGTATGGAGATGAAAACATTGAAGCGCATAATCAAGAAATTGTTTTAAGTGCCTTACATCCGAAACAACTTTACTGATCTTGTTTAAGAAATACGTATTTTTTTTTTCCAATTCATTAATATTTGATATATATATATTTAGTTTTGGTTATATATGAGATAAATAATTAAACTATTCAAAGTTAATTTGTAGATTTGATTGGATCTAAAAATTGAGAACTAAACAATAACTAAAGATTGGTTCACACCGAACTGATTAGGTCCTCGAAGAACTTTTGACATTTGTGATCTGTGACATGAAAGATGGAACAATTTTTACTACATTAGTAAATCCTTTTCCGAATTTCTCTAAATATGCAAATTTAAATATTACTAAGGAAATGTAATGCCTTCTAACACTTATTAATATATAAAATACGTGGTTTTTTATAGGCTTAAAATATCCTATTTTGTCTCCAGTTTCGTTCGAAAATGTCAAATTAGTCTATCTTTTAAAAAATGCGTCAATTACGTCCTCACTTAATAAAAAAAAATGACCTAATTGACGTATTTTTTAAAGGATGAACTAATTTAACATTTTCGAGCGAAACTGAGAACAAAATAGGATATTAAGCCTTTTTTATATCTATTACATAATATTATCCTTCTATCTATTATGTATATTTTTCTTTTTATCTTATATGACATTAAAGTTACATATTAGAATTTATATATTTTAGTGAAGTTTATTATTTTTAGTTATATTGTTTCATTTGCTATGTTATTAGACTCATTAATTCATTAATGTTTAGTTTTACATTTAAGAATTAAAAATAATAATTTTAAAGTTATTATAACTACATTATTGTAATTGTGTTTCTAAATTAAGATTAAATATGTTTTTAATTGATAAATTTTGATTAAAAATAAAATTCGTCTTTATTTAAAAACTTTTGATACATTTTGTTTTTAAATTTTAAAAATAAACGAATATAATTATTTTAATCAAGTTATGTTAATTTTTAAAATTAAAAAATTAAAATTTAAGAACTAAATATATTTAATTATTATTTTTTAAATATAATGATGAAAAAGCGGTAGGATATATTTTTTCCATCGGTGATGTAAGGAAGCAGGTGACCAAAACAATGTAATAATAGTGAGACAAACCATTTGAAAGTATAAGAAAAACAAACAAAATAATAATCCAATAATAATAATAATAATAATAACAATAATAATAATAATAATAATAATAATAATAATAATAATAATAATAATAATAATAATCCAAGAAAATAAAATCACTGAAGCAAATAGCAGCCCTTTATTCTATCCATGATAACGAGTATATTAACCTTGTAATGGAACTACAAAAACTTCAAAAGGATGGCACCATTGGCTTCAACAAGAACCGACAATATAATGAAATTGACACTCACTTCACTACAAAACCACACACACAATGCAAACACCAAATCCCTCACTCCAATGCCTCACTTTTCCAATCACAATCAAACAATATCGTTGTCAAACTAAAATATTTGTTTAGATATTAGAATAATAGAATTATTTACATTTAAAAATTAGTCATTGATATATATTCGGGTAAAGAATGTTACCTTATTTCTCATTTTGGAACTCACGATTTATGGTCAATTTAACCAAAAGGTCACCTTGTTACGATATAGTAAAAAAATGAAATGAAACTAATGACAATCCAACAAAAATTAATATGTTAAACCTTCTTTTGTATTCTTTTTAACTTGTATTATTGAAAGTTGAAAACAAGTAGTTTCGAATTTTGTCTCATTAAGTAATTTGTTATCTTTATATGGTTCATGTGTCGAAATGAATTCACAAGGAACCATAGTCAAAATATATATAATATTGGTCTTATATAACTCAGAAAAAGTAAATACGTTGTTTTATATAGAATGGTTGCAATGAAATTTGAATTTAAAGTCCTATACAAATTACTCAAAATTCCATGCTATAGGTTTACTTTGAAGTTATTCATCATATACCAAAAGCAATTTTTTTTAAAAAAAAATGTGACCACAGATATTTTATATTATTTATTCATTCCTACAATTTCTAATTTGACTCGTATTTATGAATTTAGAATATAAAAAAAAATGTATTACTTTTTTCAATAATATCCTTAAAAAGTGGATGCAATAATAATGAATAATAAGTGTCCACTATATTATTTAGTCAATTAAAATTGTTTCATCGTAGAACTAAATGATAAATTGCTTTGTGTGCTTTATCTTAATCAACGTATAAAAGGACAATAGTATATTTTTATGTAGGCACTATACAGTTACCCACGCTTCAGCTTTGCAAAGAGTAACGCAGTTCGATAATAAATTTTAGTCTTTTAATAATTAGTATAATTCACAGTACTTAAGATACATTAGTATAAAACTGCAAAGTATACCATCTACAGGAGATGGTGTTGGATAACTGCATCGTAACAATGGATTGGTTTTCAATGATAATCAAAATAACCGAGCCTCTTGAACCAATAAAAGTACGGACTTGGTGATTCTCTCATCAAGTAATCAACCACTCATTACTCCAATTTAGTTACAGCATCTTGTAATCAGTCCAATAAAGCTTTGATGATCATGAAGCCCTAACTGGAAGAGAATCTACTCCTGGCATCAAAGAATCGCCAATTGGGAACTTGGTAGGTCTGATATTAGGCGCATTGATGACACGGAACGTTTAACTCGGACCAAAGTTACTGTCAACCACTTCTGACCAAACTGAATAGCCACGATTTAATCCGTGTCCACAAAAATCTGCATTAACTAAAGAAGTCAGAACGTTGCACTAACTTATGGGGTTTGAAGGGCAAAGAACACGTCAAGTGTGATATAGAAATTTGATACAAGGAACACGTAGCTTCCCATGAAACAGAAGCAAATCATACAGCTTGAACTAACCTCTAAATCAGGAAGTGGTTCATAAGATTTCATCTCCCTAGTATCAAAAACAGTAATTCCCGAAATTCTCTGAATTCCAGGTTTAGTAGCTATGAGATTCTGCATATTTGTAAAAAGTAGTGAGATTAATCCATGCCATGCACTGAATTGTAATTTAAAACTTTACTTTTCTTCTTCATATCGTTCACCACTACTTTTTTATTACTACTCTTTATTTGAAGATAGTAAGAAGTAATCCATATTGTAACTTGTAACGTTTGTTTTTCTTCATAATATTTTTAACTTCTACGCGTCTTGTCCATCCTGGAAAATGAGGCCTAAATAGATAAATCAGTTGTTAAGCAATTGCCAAAGTTGATTATGATACAAACAAATATTGAATAGCGATTGTTTTATTAACTTATTATCTACCCACTAATCTCGGAGGGAAGTCAGTATCAAAGAACTATCAAACTTAATATGGATAAATAAAACACTCGAAACAGGCCTGGTCCCACGATTTTATAGATCAAAAACAATAATAAATAGAGGTCCCGAATTATATATACATATTTCATAATTAAATATATTGTATTACATTTAAAACATTATTTTATCACATGTGAAGAAAACTGATGATTATCAATGAATGACTTATTAAGTAGGATGGGAGCTGACTAAATTTCGTCAAGTAAATGATTCCAAAATTTCGACTCCACTGCCAAAAATACTACACAAGAATTCTTAAAGTCATACCAGGTGGAAATCTGTTGATCCTAAAGCCTGAATCGGAGATAAAACCTGTAATGGTTTCCAACATCTTAGGTCAGTTAACGGCAAGAAAAATTCAAGCACTAGAATTGTGCACAATGGCAATATCATACTCCAAATCATAAATTTTTATAAAGGGGCACCATGTACCAGGGAAAAATAAAGGTATAATACTGACAATCTAAGACAGAACATCCAGATAAAGGTATTACCATTGATTGAAGGCCACTAATCGTAACTACTCTCTCCCCATATGAACCATTTTGAGATAAGCTTACTTCAAATGGACCCAGCTCTTTATCAGTCTGATTTGTAAGATTCAGCTTTATCTGCAAACACACAAAACTTTAGCTTCCAAATTTTTGTTTGTCCCTTCTAGAACAATAAACTCAACGATTAAAAGTACAACGAAATTAGAAATAGCTATCCTATTCCCTTAGTATATAGACCACCACCAACTGCTAGCCTGCTACATAGGGTTTAAAATGACCCATAGCCCAGAAGAAACCTAGGTTATTAAAAATGCAGCTTCTAGTTTATAATGAGCATGAGATCTGCATAAGATAAAAAGAATTACCCTAAACGGTTCTTGAAGGTTAATTATAGCTGGAACCTCTACAACCTGCAACTCAATTTCCTTCTTTGTTGCTGGCTGCAAAGAAAAATTTCCAGACAAAAATATTGGTGTATGAGAAAATTAAATTACCATAATTCAGAAAACTGAAGGAAAAGCATTAAACATGAATATTAAATTTGAAAGCATAATTCAGAAAATGAAGCAGAGGCATAATTTATTCAGAAAACTAAACGATCATAATTTTAAAGCATTAAATTTACTAATTTAACAATTTACCATGCATCCATCAGTATTTAAACACTATAATGTTATCATCAATTATTAATTTTGAAAAGTGAGAGGGATAAAGTAAACATGTCATGCTAGATTCGTATGCATGTTATGCAGAAACAAAGAGGTTCGGCCATCAACTTTGTCATGTTTAGTGAAATTTAACATTCAACATACCAGATAGCTACTTCATTTATTAACTAATTGTTAAGAAGTGAATTTTAAGTCTAACTCAATTTTACAAAACCAACTTATAATGTGAGGTTTGCACTCACTTATATACTCTAAATTGGCCTTATCTGTAGTTGACGTGGGATTTCTAACACACCCCCTCACGCTAACGTATATACATCTTGAGCGTGAGACTTGATATTAATGGGTGATCCGATAATAAGTGAAATAATATGTTTAACAAACCACAGATCTCACTAGGATAAGTTTTAACTTGGCTTTGATATCATGTTAAGAAATGGACTTTAAATCCAACTCAACCCTACAAAACTGGCTTATAAGAAGAGGCTTTCAGCCACTTATTACTTTAAATTAGTCTTATCACTAGTTAATATGAGACTTCCAACACTAATCATTATTGAACAAACAACACTTACAGTCCCCAATATTTGTTGGGTTTGCAGGCGACCAGGTTCACCCAAATTTGTCCGCCATGTTATCTGGAGTTTACCAAGAACATTACTTCCTTCAGCTTTTGTTTGAGCCAAAGCATCTGATGGTGTTGTCAATTGATAGAGATAGTTGTAAATTCCTCCACCAGATCTAATCAGTATTGGTGGCTTAAATGTCTCCCTGAAAATTTAATTTGGTTTATAATCAATAAAAACAATAAAATGCATTAGTTTGGCATTTGTTGATTCTAGTTTGGTTCACCCCTAAAGAAATGCTATGGCACTAACCTTGTTGGACTATCTTTCTCAGAATGATACCCATCACCTTTAAGAACTGTTGCGCTATAATGCTGAGCAGGTTCAAAATCAACTTGGTCCATGAAAAGGTTCGATTTTGTATGGTTTTCAATACAAGCTTCCAGAAAGGTAGTTTCCTGAAACAGATTAAGATTGACGCACAACATTGAATTAGAGCATAAGACAATTTCTTCAAGCATAAAGATTGAAGAACTTGGAAGGTGGTTGGTTAGTTTCCATTCTCATTTTTTATTACTGTGTGTTCATTGATAACTTTAAAAATGTCACATTTTTCTTTTTTTCGTTTTATTTACTATTTTTTCAGCAATTTGTGAAGGAAATTAAATGAAAACAACAGAATGTATATGTAGATTCTACCATCTCCTTCACAAATTTTTTACACTGTAAAACAAAACGAAGGTGGTTTTTTCTGTGTGTAATTGTTAGTAAAATTACATCAATTGAAAATGAAAAAATAAAAACAAAACCAATCACCCTGATGGATGGTATTTTTATTGATTATGAAGATTTGTTTAAAAAGAGTAGGGATGATTAGACATCAATCCAATATTGAGGACTAGAACCTTGACAGCCTGAAGGCTATCAACAAATGAACACATAAATTATGTTCAAGAAATTTTGTAAGTTGAAAGTACTTCACATACTTAACTTGGGCGATCAAATAATCAGATTATGTATGGATTTTTTTATATAAAATAATAAAAAAATATGTAACACAAGATCCATCATGTATCAATAAATAACAAATCACAAAAAAGCAACAATAATTAGATTTTAAGGTTGTAGGCTTTTCTGCATCATTGCTCTTCACGAAAGAGTGCTATAGGATTACTAGATTCCTTCTCCACCTTACAAAGAGAGACAATAACTTTTTGCAACAACCAAGAGTATCGTTATAATTATAGAAATAAGGAGTAGATCCTATATAATTAAGAATATCTAGATTATATATGTATTATTAGGAATGTTTTCATTTAGTACATGTTTCAAACACAAGGTTTCAGCTCAATGTTTGTTGTTTTCCTATAACATGTAGTAATGATTTACCAATGGTTTTTCTAAAATGTAAAGGATATATTATAAATGGATAGGGCTGTAGATAGTAAGTTCATGTTGTTTTATGATTGGCTATGCTAGATTCATTGCTGATAGCATCTAAAAAAAATGTAAATAGGACAAGCAATAAACTTCAAAATTTGATTGTTTAAAAGAGTACAAAGATGAAATGACACGAACAGACATATTATACACATTCATTATAGCCTATTTTCTTTTGATTGATTCTTAATTTCTAACTGATATCAAGTATATTGGATGACAATGTACTTGAAACAAACCCAAAACTAAAAAGGAAACTGCATCTATAGTGCTATTAAGGATTTTATTGTTTGTTTTAATACTAACGAGTTGTAGAAAGAGAAGTTTCATCATGCTTTCCTTCGATAGACAAGTAAATAATACTAATCCCAATATTTTAAATGGTGTAATCTGAAAATTTTGAACATTAACAAAAATATACTACACACTGAACATGATTAGATCATTTCACTGCATTGACAGCATGTTTATCCATGAAAACAGTATCCACTTACACTTGAATAGTATATACAAATCATTGACATACCTTGATAACACGGACCTGCAAAAAAGTTTTCAACACACATGTAAGTCATACGAATAGTGAAAGATCATATAGTGAGCATTAGTAACCCAAGTACTCGATAATTGTTTTATTGGAGAACATAATTTACTTCAAATTCAACAAATATCATTATCAAAGAGAATAATACCTTTGTTCTAACGGAAAGTGGATTAGCAACAATGAACTTGAAAAATTGGGGAAGATATTTACGCTCACCATCACCATCATTATACAATGCAGTGCAGACAAGCCTAAGGGCATTTGCATACACAAAATTGTAAGAAATTAAAAATGAGACAAAAAAGAAACTTAGTAAATCCAAATAAAATTATATGGAAGCATGAACATACTGAAACAAGGACATAGAGGGTCACAACTTACGTGTGAGGCCCAAGCTCTTTCACATCATGTTCTACAATAAAATCATAACGCCCACCAGCACGGATAGATTCAACTGGTGATTTTGATGTGTCTAAAAGAAGTATTCTCTGTCTTTCTGTTTGAATTTCAGCCTGTCAGTTACAAAGTTTTGAATAACTATTTAAATTAATTTCTCAAAGGATTAAAAAACAAATTCAGCACTATAACTATTATGAATACATGTACATTTTGGTGCTCAAATTAAACTACAACGCCTGTAAGAGAATCTTCTTCGAATCCATCCATGCAACATAGATAAAATTAAACATAAAAAAGATGTGGATATGATACCCAGAAATTAACACAAAAAACTCTGCTGCAAATCAGTCTCTCATATGCATATAAATGCCTATCAGCTTGGGATGATTGGTATATCAATGGAATAGTGACGAAGCAGAGAAAATATTTCTAGCTAGGAATGGAAATTATGAGAGCTCAGGAATTTTATTTTATTTAATTCCAGCACTGTCTACAAGTGCAGGAAGGATATCCAACAAAAGAGCAGAGAAAACAGAATCAGAGGGAGAAAGAATTTTAATACATCCCCCGGCACCCTCCTCCCCTTCCTTCTCTCTCTAAAAGGTTACTGCTTTTTAAACAAACGAATACCCCACTCAATATCCTTCAGCCTTGTGCTAAAGCATTCCGTGGGAGGGTATCATCAGTAGAGAATGTACAAGTGAAAGATCATTCCAGAATGAGAAAGTAAAAGAAGACATGTATTACAAAGTCTTCCCATAGTGATATCTACGAAGGACTATTTTTTAGCTGTTATCGTCAGAGAGTTCATTTATATAATATCAGCTAATCAAACATCAGCTAATCAAACAGAGTAACTGGGGCTTGGAACTAGAGAAAGAGCTAAACAACACATGGAGAGATTCTCAAGCATCACACGAACATTCCATCTCCTTTCCACATTCCTTAGAATGCTTTAATTAACCTCCTACGGTAGGTAACATATTGCAATATATCCAACATTAAAACTTGTGTTAAGGGAGTTCCAGTAAGCTCAGGGAGTGACAAAATTGATTCATGAATGACAGTGGAGTAGAAGAATTGAAGATTTAGAAAGAGGACCTTGATAATGACTTCTCTGACTTCAAAATTGGAGCTGTTGTTAATACTTATATAGCTGCAGAAAGTCTCTCCCAAATAAATAGCTCTACAAATGGGGAGTATGAGTGAGTAATAATGAATGGATCGAGTTCAATTGAAGAAATAGAGAGAGAGAAAGAGAGAGGGAGAGAGAGTACCCGAATGACTGAGGCAGAACGAGGAGGCCAGAGAGGCCCATGGCGTCGGAGAAGTGGTGGAGGAGGAAGCGGTCGCGGTAGTTGGGATCGGAGTTGTCGTTGGCGCCGGCGTAAAGAGAGGGGGCGGGGGCGGCGGAAGGATCGTCGAAAAGATCCTCGCCGACGAAGATGTCGGTGAGGTCGAGGCGGAGGGGAGGGTCGACGTTGAAGGAAGGGCGGCAGAGGCGCATCACACGAAACGCAAGGGAATGCGATCCTCCTCCCTGGCCCTGACCTTGACCCTGACTCATCTCTTCTTCTTCTTATTCACTTCCAAAATGCAGAAAGATTCTTCACTTCAATTCTACCATTCATTCAATTTCAATTTCAATTCAAAGGCCTCAAATCAGATCACCACGACTGACTCTGCTATGCGGGTTGGGCATGGATACCCCTTTTCCCTACCTTACACTCTTACTCACTCCGTAGTTTTTATAAAAAATATATTTTTCTACCAAGTTTACATTTTTTTTACCCTATTAAATTGTCGATTTTTTTTTTCCTTATATAAAAATTAACTCTTTTTCAATAATTTTTTTAATTACTTAAGATAATACTTTGAACAGTGAAGCAGTAATTTAAATAAGGTTTAGGTGACATAAATAAAATAAAAGAATTTATTAAAAAGAAAATCTAAATATACTATATTTGCGATCAATTTGAGATGTATATTAATTTGTTTTTAAATAAAAAGTTTCCTGGGTGAATTAAAAATCCTTAGAAAAGAAATTCAAGGAAAGTGTACTAAGAAAACATTCTATCGTTTCATATTTTGTGTTTCCTGAATACTATTACTGTTACATTGGTGCTCTAGTGCGGCGAACATGGCAGAGAAAACATGTCTTATGGGAGATGGTGAAAGAGGATAGAGAAACAACTAGAACACACTTCGATATCGGAAAATACGGTGGATGCGTTGCTAAAGCAGAACTGGGAGGCTGAAAGAAACCTCCATCAAAATGGCCAAGCATCTATCTCCGCTGGCGACAATACGAACCACCCACCATTTCAGGTGAGAAATGTGAAGCTGGATTTTCCTCGCTTTGACGGATCTGAAGCTCAATCGGCCAAGCTATATGAAGAAAAATATACTCCAAAAATTAAGTTCCTGCTCCCAAAGCTCCAAAAGATTTTTAGGGTTAGGTTCCATTTTTTTTGACCCACATATTAGGAAGCTTTTCAAAAGGTCCTGCTCCCAAAGCTCCCATGGAGTGGATTGGGATAGGAGTAGGGTTGGGTTAACTCCCGTGCCCCAAATGAAAAAAATTCTTTCTCGACAGCAGCACTCTACAAGCGGATGACACCAAGCTGTGTTTCAAGACTAATCTTTCTTTGATTTCTTTGTGCTTACACTTTCATTATTTCTTCATTCTTAACCTTTCTTCTTCTGTTTCAGATACTCAGATCGGACCCAGTTGAGACGGAAGAAGCTGTGTTGCGTTTGCATCCATTTTCAGTCCCCACTTCAACTTCTCCACCTGGAGAGGCCTAAAGGTATTCACTTTACTTCTTTTTTTGGCTTAATCCTAACCTATTCTCAAACAACCTTATATTGCTTTGATCTTATGCTAAACTATTGCAGCAGATATGTTGTAATAAGTTCCAGTCCTGAAGTAGAATCAACAGAGACAGAAAATGCCACGAAGCATAACAGAGTTCAATACTAACTAAATCCCAAACACTGAGGTATGTAAAATTTCAATGGTGATTTTTTCTTCAGAATTGCAAAACTGGACTCGTGCGAATTGTTTACCTATTAACGAATGAAAAGATGCAATACTAAGCATTTTAAGAGAAGTGAAAATATGGATATTGATGTGAAGTTAGTCAATGATATGGTAATTAGTAGACCTGTTAAAGCAGTCCATTTAATAGGATTTGACCCTAACCTCAGTGCATGTAGGTTGGAATCAAAAAAGCTCACCAAATGAAAAAAAAAAAAATCTCTCATTAACAAAGCCTACATGGCCAAATATTGCCAAAGTTCTATAGGTCGGGATCAGTCCATGAGTCTTCCATTTTAGCATGAGAAAAATATAATAAAAGAAAAGTAGAAACAAAAAATAGTCACTTCTACAACAATAAACCCAACTTGAACTGCATAGTAGAAACACTTCTTCATATAAACATATGGCAATTTTTTTTTCTACACTGTGTATTTCATTTTGTTGCACTCGTGAATTGTGGTATCAATGTATTGTAGAGATAGAATTTTAAACCTAATATTTTTCTTTCGAAAAGTTTGTAAGAAACGAAAGAGAAAAAAGAACTAACAGAAGAAAGCATAGTCATTAATATCTCTTTTATTCACTCAGGTAATGCAAATCACAAGAGAAAGAGAGAATGATTGCATTAACTCAACATGTTGAGATATTTGATTCAAACTACTGACTTAATAACCTTATTATCTTCAAAAGCCTCTCCGAACACAATATTGAAGGGCTGCCCCGCACACTCGTAGTCAAGCATCTTTCATCCTCACCCTTCTCTGCATCAAATTTCCCAATATCCAAACAACTTTGTATGCCATTATTGACACAGAACACAAGCTTGTACCCACGTCAGTATTTCTCAATCTGAAATTTACCATTAGGAACTTGTCCCTCACCACCAATTCAAATGTTTGTGATCAAATGCTGAGAATTCAAAAACTTAGAATTATTATTTTTTAACCAGTCCAGATAACATTACTACTATGAATGTATGAATTAGCATTAATATTCCCATAACCCAATATTATATGCCATCTCCTATCTTAATTCTCAAGATAATCAATTCATAAAATCCATGTCACTTGGAAATTAATATAAAATTGCATAAATTATATAACACAACCTGAAGAAGTATCATTGTTGGAGGCTTTCAACATCTTCAAAAATGTTAGACTCACCAATGATTCCCTCTTGGCCAAAAATATTTTCAACAACTTCATCTATCATAAGTAATTGAAATACAATCAAACAACTAGTCTATAGTTAATCATTTAGTGTAAAGTAATTTTAAATATAATAACATATAAACTTACTGTCAGGATTTTCAAAAAATTCATATAGCCAATTTTGAGTACAAATCAACATTTGCACACTCTTAGGAAGAAGGGAGCTTCTATATTTCGAAAGTACACGCCCACCTTTTCTAAAAACTGACTTTGATGCCACTGTAATAAAGGAAATACTAAACAAATCTCAAGCCATTATAACACATCTATTCTCATCAGTCTTCCAATATTTGGGCACATCAAAATCTTCACTGTCTACATCATCATCTATGGTTGGTTCACATAAATAGTCATCTATCTGTTCTTGCAAATGATAGATTTGATTTATTCCGATACATTTTAAGATCCTACAATGCATTACATATTAATTATGAAAATGAGAAAAAAATGAAACCATGAACATTAGGTATAAAATGTTTACTAAAATAATCCTCTCTTCAACTTTTTCCCTTCCCTTCGATTGGATTGAGACATATGGATTTAGTAGATGATTGGGAAAGAGAAACACTAGGATATACAAGTTCTATACATATTCTTTAAACAACCTCTTGAACCTCTCTAACACTTTTTCTTTTTTTTCTTTCTTTGCATAGGTCAGGTGATCTCATTTCTTATAAAAATATGCTATAAAACCAACCTTTAGTCGTGACTCAAGAATAGCTTCAAAAGCTAACCAATACTCTACTACTCCCAATACTTTTGAAACTTCTCTTTCATATTACAAGTCATATCCTTTAAGGTGACATCTTCATTCAATAAATTCTCTTGAATGATAAGTTGAATTTTCCAAATTTGCATAAAATACAAGTTTGAAGTGGGATAAGATGAACCAGACATCATGTTTGTAATCTCATAAAATGGTTCTAAGAATTGACATATTTTCTCTCCGCTGTTCCATTTCTCATACGATGGATAATTTTTATAATTTCTATCAACCACCTTTGAGAATTTCATTTCTCATATGATGGACAATTTTTATAATTTGTATCAACCACCTTGAGAATTTCAAAAGCTTTTTTATATTTGATTGCACTTTCAAGAATTAAGTAGGTTGAATTTCATCTTGTAGTCACATTTAATCTCAAACAAATGCTCATATTTATGCTCACATCACTAACACATCCTTTTAATTCGAGAATGCTACCATGCAATGTTTTAACATAATTAATACTCTCTAATACTATGAAGTATTTTGTTAAACACCTTTAAACCACCTTGAACCATCACATTAAGAGTGTGAGCACAACATCATACATGGAAAAACTCACCATCACATAATAAATTTTTATGAACACAGATGACTTTTTAGAATGTCTTGCAAATTATTATTGGTAGAAGCATTGTCTTACATAATTAAGAAAATTTTCTTATCAATACCCCCATTGTTTTAGGCAATCAACCATAATGTTTTCTAGTTCAACACCTGAGGGTAATGGTTTTGTTCGACAAAAGTTAAAAATCTTATTAATTTCCAGTTTTCATCAACTAAGTGTGTAGTTAGACAAATGTATCCCTCAGAAGTATTTTCAGTCCAAACATCAGAAGTTAAACAAATTCTATTAGGAATCCTAGACATGATTTGCTTAACTTTATCTTCTGTTGAATGCATTCCTTTTCCACATCTAAAGTAGTATTCTTCTTACATTTCATGTCAACATTAGGATTAATGTATTTTATCCACATATGATTCTTTCATATTCTACAAAATTATAAAGAAGACTATGTTTAATTATGGCTCTCGTAAGTAGCTTACGATAAATCTTTTGATTAATTTTTCGTGTCCCAAACTTTCCTTTTTTATAAAGATTCAGATCCACATCTAAGTTTGCAATACTTCTACACTTATTGACATGCTGACTTAAATGTAAAGTTCCATAATTGTTTTTAGTAATAGGGTGTTTTCCAACTTTGTAGTTTTTGCCACAATACTTGTAGCCTTTTCAATGTCATCCTCGTCTTTCCCTATTAGAAAGTTCCAAACATTTGAGACTTTTTTTTATTTGTGGTAGCACTTTCAGATGTACCAGGAGTTTCAGATGTAAGATCATCAACCAAAATCAAAGGATTACTTTTAGTGTGGTCCATATTTAAAAACTATTACACATAGCTATTGTTTGAAAAATTTAAAAACCATTGCAGATGAGAGTTTTTCTGAATGTTAGGGAGTTTTTTGAGTGATGAATGTGGGATGGTTATTTTCCAAACATTTCCATGCGCAATGGTTTTTAAATTTGCCAAACAATAGCTATGTGCAATAGCTTTTAAATATGAACCACACTAAGAGTAATCGTTTCATTTTGGTTGATGATCTTGCATCTAAAACTCTTGGTACATCTGAAAGTGTTACCACAAATAAAACAAAAGTCTCAAATGTTTGGATTTTTTTTACAAAAGTAGGAAAAGCAAGGATGATATTGAAAATGCTACACACAAGTATTGTGTCAAAAACTACAAAGTTGGAAAACACCCTATTACTAAAAACGATTGTGGAACTTCACATTTAAGTCGGCATGTCAATCCATGTAGAAGTATTGCAAACATAGATGTGGATCTGAATCTTTATCAAGAAGCAAAGTTTGGGACACGAAAAATCAATCAAAAGATTCATCATAAGTTACTTGCAAGAACCATAACTAAACATAGTTTTTTTTATAATTTTGTAGAATATGAAGGAATCAGATGGTGGATAAAATACATTAATCCTAATGTTGACATGAAATGTATAAACACTATTGTAGATGTGGAAAAGGAATACATTGAACAGTAAGATAAAATTAAGCAAATCATGTCTAAGATTCCTAATAGAATTTGTTTAACCTCTAATGTTTGGACTGCAATTACTTTTGAGGGATACATTTGTCTAACTACACACTTTGTTGATGAAAACTGGAAATTAATAAGATTTTTAACTTTTGTCGAACAAAACCACTACCCACGGGTGTTGAACAAGAAAACATTGTGTTTGATTGCCTAAGACAATGGGGTATTGATAAGAAAATTTATCAATTACCCTGGACAATGCTTCTGCCAATAATAATTTGCAGGACATTCTGAAAAGTCATCTTTGTGTTCATAGAAATTTATTATGTGATGGTGAGTTTTTCCATGTATGATGTTGTGCTCACACTCTTAATGTGATTGTTCAAGATGGTTTAAAAGTTCTTGACAAAGCACTTCATAATATTAGTTATGTTAAAGCATTGGATGTAAGAACTCTCAAATTCAAAGAATGTGTTAGTGATGTTGGCATAAATATGCATTTGTTTGAGATTAAATGTGACTACAAGATGAAATTCAACCTATTTAATTATTGAAAGTGCAATCAAATATAAAGAAGCTTTTGAAATTCTCAAAGTGGTTGATAGAAATTATAAGTTATCCATCTTATTAGAAATGGAATTGGGGAGAGAAAATATGTTAATTTCTTATAACCATTTTATAAGATTACAAACATGATGTATGGTTCATCTTATCCCACTTCAAACTTGTATTTTATGCAAATTTGGAAAATTCAAGTAATCATTGAAGAGAATTTGTTGAATGAAGATGTCACCTTAAAAGATATGACTTGTAATATGAAAGAGAAATTTAGTGGAAGGAGTACAGTATGAGGTTAGTTTTTGGAGCTATTATTGACCCACAACTAAAGTTGATTTTATAGTGGACTATAACAAATTGGATATTCTGACCTATGTAGAGAAAATAAAGAAAGTGTTAGAAAAGTTCAAGATGTTGTTTTAAAAATATGTAAAGATCTTGTTTATTCTTAGTGTTTCTCTTTTCTAATCACCTACTGAATCCATCTTGATGTCTCAATCCAATACCGAAAGAAAGAGGTGAAGAGATCAATGATTATTTCGGTAAGCATTTTATACCTAGTATTTATTGTTTTCATTTTTTCTACTTTCGTTTTGATAAGTAATATGTAATGCATTGTAAGATTTTAAAATGAATTCAAATTTATACTTGGCAAGAACAAGATATATGCCTATTTAGATGAACCAACAATAGATGCGGATGAAGACAGGGAAATATATTTGTTGTGCTCAAATATTTGAAAACTAATGAGAAAAATATAATGTATTATGGCTTGAGATGTGTTTAGTTTTCCATGTGAGATTAGAGTTAGCTTTTAGCAAAGGTGGGTGTATACTTTTGAAGTATAAAAGCTTCATTTTTCTTGAGCGTGGGAAAATGTTGATTTATACTCAAAATTGGCTATATGGATTTTTTGAAAATCCTAACTGTAAGTTTATATATTATTTTTAAAATTACTTTACATTAAATGATTAACTATAGACTATATTTGATTATATTTCAATTGATTATGATAGATGAAGGTGTTGAAGATATTTTTGGCCACGAGAAAATCGTTATTGAATCTAAACTCTTTGAAGATATTGAAAGTCATCGACAATGATAATTATTCAGAATCAATTTTATATTAATTTCCAAATGACATGGATTTTATACTATAGCAGCAGCCGAGACCTCTTGAGTCTGCTGAAACAATTCATCCAAAGGGATGCAACAACCAACAGACTGGAGTTAAATTTACAAAAGGCACAACAGCACATGAAGAGGCAGATAAAAAAAGAAAGCTGATTCAGTTAGAGATTGGTGATATGGTACTCGTATAACTTCAGCCCCATGGACAACATTTCGTATTGTTAAGGAAAAAGCAGAAACTCAGTCTTCGCTATTTTGGACCTTTTCCTATAATTGAGATGATTGGGGAAGTAGCTATTAAACTTCTCTTGCCTTCGTCTGCAAAAATTCACCCAGTCTTTCATCGTTCACAGCTCAAATTGTGTAAGGGTGATCATGCTCGGCCATATGTACCATTTCCCATTACAAATTCAGATAAAAACAAGAAGCCAGAAGCCATATTACAAACAAGAGTTCAGGAATTAACAAGTGCAACAACATTTAATCAAGTGGGAAGGTTTGGAAGATAGTCAAGCAACTTGGGAGGATGTCACTACCATAATGCAGGCTTTTCCAAATTCAACCTTGATGACAAGGTTTCTTTTAAAGGAGAAGGTAATGTAACAAATGTAGCTGCAAAGAGGTTGATTCAAAAGAATGATGGGACCAAAGAAAAGGGACACATGACAAGCAATTAAACAAAAAGGTGCAGCGATATGCCTAAAATAACCAATTGTAAGCTGGCTGAATTTGAGTGGTCCAGACATTAGAATATTAAGGTAGTTAGAGGAAAAGAAATGGGGATGGTTGTAATATTTTCTTTTCTGACTGAGAATTTTGTCTCTTCTTATATTCCTTTCTTAATACCATTACGAGGAATTATTCATATTTTGTCTGTGTGATTCCTGAATTAATTTGCATAGGAACAACTTAAAATCGATGAAACTTATGAATCTTTTTCACCAAATTCTAGCAACCTCTCCCCGCACAAGATAGAGATCATGCAAATACAACTTTTAGTTTAGGAGAGAGTTGAATTGAAAAGAAAAGGAACAATGAAAAGGAAATAAAATGAAGAAAATATTTAGTTGAAGAAAATAGAACTAAAAACACCAGAAAATGAAGAGAAATTTAAAAAATATATGTTTGGTTTAAAAGGAGAGGAAAAAAGTAGTAGTGTGAAGAACCAAAATATCTATATAAGATACAGATTCGTTCACATACTTTCTATCTACTTTCACTCGAAACATGTATTCTAATATTCAAGTTCCTTGAGATTTCATTATAATAATAAGTACCTAATTGACTATGTTTTATTTATAATTTCCATTTCTCTTATGTAATATCTCAGTTTCTTAAATCGATGAAACTTATGAATCTATATTTGTAATTTCCATTTCTTAAAATAAGAATTCCCACAAGTCAAAAACAACAGTACGAAAATTTTCCCTACAAAAGGTTGTGAACCACTGAAAAACAAACCATGTTTGACTCGAAGGATGGTTTGGCAGTAAGCAAGTTCATGGAGTAACATGTTTGGTTCTCTGTACGGACAGGTGAGTATCACATTCTTAGTTATGTACAAGGACTAGAATAAATTCAGATTAAATATAAATCAGTCCAGTACATTGAATTATATATTCTTTTGATGCATCACAATATAAAATATCAAAAGTTCATCAATTTACAGGGATCATGAGAGGATAATTAAGCTAATCTAACTATTACTTGCTCACTAGCGTTGAGCATGTCATCGGGAGCAACATTTACAACATACAACTGAAGACAGTTGAAGAAATTTATGCAGACTTAATGATTGACAACTAATTTAGGCTCTTAATCTCTGATTCATCAGCAGCAACTTCTCACTCATTCTTACAGCCAAGGCATCACAGCATGCATGCATGACACGGCAAGCAGGATAGTTTTTAGAGGATTGACAATCTGCATTATCAAATGAACAATTTATAAAAGCCATTGTTATTTGGTAAGGAGCAGGTTGCAAGAAAGACACTCCTAATATGAAAAAATAATATTAATAAAAGTTGAAGAAAAAAATAGAAGTGCAAAGAAAACAATTGGAGAAATCAGTGAGGATAATAGATCACGTGACCTTTAGCCCTACGACAAAAGGTACAAGGAAACTAAGAAAAATGAGATGAAATTATTAAAAGGAATCCTATAGCAAATAATATACATAAAAATATGGTTTTAAGTGAATCACATGGTATCGCATGATCCATGTCAACTTCACCAAATGAGACATGGCCATTAATGTTGTTGTTGAACAATTTTCATTTAGTGCAATTTTTTTCTTAAAAGAAAAATGTAAAATTCCAAATGCATTCGTGATGGGATATTATAGTTATTTAAAGTACAAAAGACTAAACGAGATATTACATACCTGCAAGGAGTTAACTATTAACACTCCATGGACAAACTAACACCTGTTTGTGGAGTGACTAGACAATAAATCACCCCCAAAAAAAGAGATCAGAAACTGATTCTTAAAACAATGGAAAACCAGCCGAGTGATCAGAAAGTATAACAAGTCAAGTCCAAGATAGTATGGTCACGTCGATGATAACAAATGCTGAAAACCACCATGTCAAACTACGCAAATCTACGCCTTTCTTCCTGTACATCTCCCGTAAGTATACTATCTGATCCATTTCATAGCCACAAATGTATCCTTTTTCACAACGTGAAGCTCACATTATGATAACGTAAGCCATTTATACAACCCGAGCCCATGTTCCACCACACATTGGACAGCCATGTACCCAGCGGCTGATCCACCAGACTTCCCGGTCAGTTGGACTAAGAGAAGGAGGAGCATCTGGTGAAGAAAAAGCAGAGGTCTGCCGCTGACATCTCACACACTGCACCACGTAAGTAAACAAAATCACGAATAGAAGATGAAGAAAAAAATGAAAGACAAGGTAGAAGAATTTTAGAGTTGATAGATAGACTTTGAGGAGACCATTCAGTAGGATTACGATAATCATCGTAATGTCTTAGGCACATCCATGAACATTAAATATATTGCAGCATGGGATATATGAACAACACACTTCTAAGAATAATGATTGCTCGATCTTTTAATTCACATAAAAATTAATGCAATAATCTTTTGAATTCCTTAATTGATCCAAGATTTTAGAAGAAGTTTTCTTGGGCCTGTATAAAGCACAAACCGCCCAAATAACAAGCATTTATAAGTTATGTAACCTTTATACGCATTAGAGAGAAACCATATCAACAAATGAACAAGATTTATTTCCCAACCTTGTACCAGACCCCTTCAAGGCCAGTCTTCCATGTAGCAGTAACAACATCTCTTCGTGATCCCATTATGCCCAGATAACCTCCCAGGCCCACAGAAGTATTCAAGCCAAAAGCTGCATCTCTTTCAGACATTCTGCGCTTCCTAGGCCATAAACGATGAGTTCCATAATAGACATCAGAATTCTCCATTGTGCTGAAATCAAGTGGGTCAGAATTAACGAGTTTAGGTGCATCATTTGCACAATCTACATCTTCCTGATCAGACCAAGGTCCACCAAACATATTCCGTCTATGCCACTCTTCTGCTGGAGGGTGGAGTTCTAGTTCGCGTAGAAGAAGACCAGCAGCATCTGCACCTCTAGGACGGGGCATATTCTGCAAATTACATTTGTTTGCAGGGAGCATAGGCAGAAAGGTTACACATGCAAAAGAAATAAGAAAAGGATCAAGATATAAAAGATTAACTTCTGATAGTCAACAGTACCTACATACTCTAACCAACTTAGCTTTATCAGTAAATCAGTTATAAAATTTCACTCTATACAGGAATCCTCGTGTAAAATAAGGTAGCGATGCCACATGGAAGCCCAACTTAATTATTAACTTTTATATTGTCAAAGAAATTCATTAAGTAGCATAAAAAGAATGAGGTTATTTCATGATATATCAAGTATAACTAGCTTACATTGTCTCGGAGAAATAAGAAATTTAGAAGAAACAGAAAACCATTATGTACCTGCATATGAGGACCAAGGGATGCTTCCACAACCTCTGGCAGTACAGTATAGTTTCCATCAATATAATGCAGCCGAACCTGAATGTTGTTGCTCCCCACTTGAGAGACTGGCAATGGGTGTTGCAGCCCAGCTGTCCTGCGGCAAAGATCCATAAGCATCATAAAAAGCACCTTGACCTGCACAGTACATGCATCAGAAAAATAAAATAACAACCTATAAATATACATCGTGTAAGACACAAAATTACAAACAGACAGGAGTCTTCATACAAGTTGCAGTGTTTATTAATTTATACCTCTTCAAACGTATATCCCTGGCCAGCATTCCCGCTACCCAATCTGGAACGACCTGAAGGTACTTCTTCAGCTCCTTTTGGCCCAGCTCGACCACTCTGACCATCATCAGACTTCACCACAGCAGGTTTTGCAATCTCCTCCACCTTGCCAGGGGCAGGAGTATTAGATTGAGGCTTTTGTGTATTTGCATCAGAAGTTCTATTAGCAGACCCCATATAACGAGGAAGTTGTGTTCGACGAAAGAAAAAGCAGAAGAGTAAAAGTTGGCATAGTCTGTGAAGGAAATGACAATCCCCAATAAGTCTAACTGCTGGTGTTCCAGGAAATGTTCCTGTATTGATGCTAATAGGCATAAATGTTGAAGGGCCACTGATGGGATTGGGAGTTGGATTGGAACCTCCCTCAGTTGTGTTGCTAATCTTGGCAATAGCCCCTTGCACCCAGGTTTGCAACTGGGCACTTCCCATAGAGCTGCTGGTCCCATTTTGACCTCCTGGAAATAATTTATTTATTTCAGTTAGAGACATAAAATGAAAAACAGCAATGATCAAGCTAGTGGAAATTTTTTTAAAGCATGTCAGGGTAGTATAGTTGATCATATTCTATAACCATTTGAAGAAAAGCACAGAAGCTATGCTTCTTGTTAGAATGATGAAAAATATCCAATTTTATCCAGACTGCTTCGGCAGAGTAATTTAGAGTACCTGGGATTAATTCATAATAGTTTCCATATTTATATATATATATATATATTCCTTAATTTGTTTCTTTAGTGGATTTCATTTAGGAATATAGAATCTAGAATGAGTATAAATATTAAATAGTGTTGTCTTTTCTATCAACTTAGATCAAATTAATACACAGCGAAAATTTTATAACCTCTCATTTTCCTTCCTCATTACCAAAACCACCATAATTTTACCACTTCTAAAGTAGATCCATAATTACGCCACATTGAACTAGCTTAAAATATACAAGTACGGATCTATACATTTTTTTTCAGTTAATTGAATAAGCAGAAAGAATAGGTTACTCCAAAGGCACCATAGCAATCTTGGTAAAAAGACACCCCAGAGGTTAAACAAAAACAACCAAGAGGGCCTAAAAGTTCTTTTCACCCTCTCCGTTGAAGGAGGTTACTCAAAACGCATAACTGTAACAAAATATCTATATGGAGGCACAATATTGATCCTTGTATGTTTTGTGATTTTGTAAACAGTCCTCATAGTTTTGCCGGAAATAGGAGCATTCAATGATTAAGAAGTAGCTTAGCTACTGTGTTTGGATAACTTAGAGGAAATAGTGATATTTTAATAGTTCTAAATAGTAGCTATTTAGTACCTTTGAAATCATCATTATAATATATAGACAACCAGCCCCGCGGTAAGCTCACTCAAACAAAATTAGAAAATAAGATTTATTTCTATCGTCAAAGTTAAAAAAACTATTAGTCCCTATATTTTAAAAACTTTATCAATCAGAGAATGAGCTGAAAATTAAGAATAATGAACCTACAGGAGTGCATTCATAGTTTTTAAATCATGAGAACCAATTTTAAGATTCATAAATACAAATGGATCTGCAGATCAATTTAAAACAAAATTATCAATTTATAAGTGCATACTGACCCTGACTTGTTGCAGGTGTTGCCGAACTTTGGGTAGGACTAGCAACCATATTTCGGTTGCTCCCAGTGCCTGCGGTCACAGCATGACTTGCCAATGTGCGACAGAAACTAGCGTAACGTCTCAATCGGGTAATAAAATGTGAAGCCAAATCTAGAACTGAATCCACATAAGCCTGCAAAGCATTGAAACAAACAAGAAAACGGATTTAAAGAAACAAATACATTCAAATTCATAGTAGAAATACAGGCACTATCACGCTTGTATGTCTACATTTTTATTAAAAATAAGAAATAATGAATACAATTAAAAATTTTCATATAACTGTTAGTTCAATGAAAAATAATTTCTCAAATATAAAAAGTAAAATTGTAATAAAATATGTACACAAAAAATGTTATAAAAATAATTTACTTATTACTAATTGTTATATTTGTACCATAAAAACACTTTCAATCTCTCAGTATGACTCTTCGTTATGGGGAATTTCTTGTAGATCATAGAAACTAAAAAGTAGGTTAACAAATATAAGGTTAAGAAAGGATAAAAGAGGTAAAAAAATAAGTACATGAAAAAAACCAGTTACAAAAACTAATCTCCATCATTAATTGTCATAGATATGAAACAATAACATCTGAAAGAAGAGCAAGACTAAGAAAACCGTATACAGACACATTCAAGTAGGTTGGCAAGCACCTCTACAAGATGCATAATTATATGCAAGCATATGTGCTTGTCTGTGACAACATAATAGTACACATAGCTATCACAAGAGAAACTAATAGCATGCTATAGCTTCCAGCTGCAATAGAGCTGACACAGTAAACTTTTTTCTGTGGCTGATCAGCCTGATTCATATGCAGAAATCAGACAATTTGCACTATTGCAGAAGACAATTAAATCCCCATTCAGCCACTCTTCTGCATTACTCAGATTTTTTAAGTAATTTTTAAATTTTCATAACTTTTCCTACGTCAAAATGAAGATGTAGATCAAGCGCCTTAATTCTTCAAAGAGTGACACACATGGTTAGTGCTTTATTCCTTTGAACCATCCATCTCCAACAGTAAATGCATTTTCCAGTAAAGCCCTTTCCAACTGCCAAACACCATTTTCTACAATCACATAATCTATGTTCAAGTCTGCTTCTTCTAGACTCTATGTTAATAGCAGCAAGTAACTGATGTGGGAGGGGGGGAGGGGCGGGCATCCTGTTATGCAGGGACATAACATATGAAACATGTCAGCGGAAGAGGGAAAAGGGAGATATAAGAATCGAGAGATGGGTAGAAAGGAGGGAAGGGCGAATGAGGGAGGGTATGCAATGTCTAGGGAATTGTTGGATGGCTGCTGCAAACAAGGCTAGTTCCTAGAATTTTCCTCTCAATTCTACAGCCATCCTTTTTGTTTGCTGTGAGATACATCATCTTTTCTGGTGTTTTGGCTCTTTCTGCTGCTGATAATCAATTTCAACCCCTCTTTGGTACTACCATGGCATCATCTCAATCACAGTTAACCCAACAGAGCACCTCCTTGATCACAGCCTCCGTTTCAGTCAGTTCTCATGATTATTGACTGGTTAATTGTGCCATATTGATGATTATTGTATGTTAAGACTGTTATTTTTTTTATTACCGATGACATGCCTTATAATTTTTCAGTATTATTTTTGGTTTATAAGCATTCATATTTGTGTTGTGCAAAATGTATATCCTACTAGCATCCTCAAGTTTGGGTATTCAGCAACACTATCTAGAATTGACAAACCTAGCAAAGACCAAGCATAGCAAAATGATGTGTGCAAAAAGACAAGAGAAACACAACCAAATTACAAACTATATAATCTGATGAAGCAAATTAAGTAAGCAAGTTCCAAGTTGTAACTAAAGCATACCTGAATACTAGGAATTAGCGCAGGTTCAACAGCCATTGTTTCAGGGTCAATGCTGGATAATGTTTCACCTGATGCTTGCCACGGCTCAGGAACTAAAGCTGAAGAATTTATCAAGGCAGACTCTATTCCTTTCCCAAGCATATCCAATAACAACCTAGCTTGCATATCCAGAACCATTGCCCTCACCTCTTGGGCATTTGATCCTTCCAGCAGCCTACACTTTATTCTGTCTAGACTCTGCAATCGTTTAGGACAAAGTTCAGTTAGCCAAAAAAAAAAATGTCAATATTGTTTAGATTATAATAATTATAATAATAATAATTCTCCCATATTAAACACAGTAAAAGGGGATCCAAAGCAGAACTTTAGGAAGCTTAAAAATCATTCAGACTGAAATCCACATGGACAATCAAAATTTTAAATTTATGGCAGTGAACCAACCCTTTCAACACCAGCACGTTCCCATTGACAAGTCACCAATTATAATCTTCGCATATAAAGGTTAAGCCGAATAAATGATGGAAGTCAAAGTTTGAACATGAAATACAAAATTGCCACTACCAAACTGATAAGGCTCTTAAGGTGTATGTTAGAAAAAAAGTTCAAAGGTAGAAGTTACAAAACAAGTTAGCAATAGTTAGGCAGTTTATAGGTGGTTAGCGGAAGTTATTTAGTAGGTAGGGTTTATCTTTTAAGGAGGAAACTGTCCCTCCTGGCTGGTGGGTATTTTTCGTTTTAGAACAGGGCTTGTCTTGTGTAGAAGGGATTTTTTTTCCTTGGTAGTTATTGGATGTTTTATGTATTATGTTTTTTCCTAATTAAAGTGTGATCATACATTGTGCAGTAAGATTTTTGTGATAATTTCTTAAACTGAATTTGAATTCCGGTTTCTTGTCTCCAAGAAACCTAACAATTGGTCCGACCCGCTAGATCAAAATCACCAAGAGAATCATGAAGAGTAGAGTGAGCACGGTACAGAGGGTAATTGAGGAAATGAGGGAGGAATCAAGAGCCAACTTTCAAAGGCTCAGTGATATGATGGAAGATGTTATGCTCAAACTTAAAAATATTGAAAGGGGGACTGAAGGAAGCAAAGGTTCTGTAAACGGGGATAGAGTGGGAAGAAGAGAAGAGATTGATGACGAATGGGAGGAAGACAAAAAGAGAATACCAGCGAGGGTGGATGAAAAAAGTGGAACTTCCTTCATTTGAAGGAGGGGATCCAATTGGGTGGATATCTAGGACTGAAAATTTTTTTCGAAGTCTAGGAGGTTTCACCCTGGGAGCGGATTATGTTGGCCTTCATCAGTATGGAAGGTGGAGGCAGTCATTGGTTCAGATTTTGGAAGAAGAAAACCAAAACTCCTACATGGGAGGAATTGTAAAGATGGTTTTGAGGCATTGGTGTTTGAAAAGTTGGCGGCTGTCAAACAAAAAAGTGAAGTGGAAGAGTAAATACAAGAATTTGAGATGTTAGTGGTGGGACAAGCGGCGGACGCGACATATGATCAACTAATCGGATACTTTTTTGCGGGATTGCATGTTAATATTAGAAACCAGATCCGCCCACACAATTCCAAGGATCTATTGAGAGCCATGGAGATCACTGGAGATGTGGAAGGAGTTTCTAGTGATGTAAAAGGTCATATGAGAGGATAACAACTAGAAGTAATTTGTATCAAGGACGTTTTTAAGGGAGTGGGGGAGTGGTTTCTTGGGTAGAAACGTTAAAGGGGACTCAAACTGCATCGGGGAGTTCTAGTCATATTAGCAAGGCTTGAAGAGATGAAGGGGGAGTAACCTTAGAGTTTAAGACGAGCCAGTTAGCATCCAGGAGAAAACAGAACAAGGGGATGGCGGAATTTACCTGACCCTGAATATATTAAGCGAAGAGAAGAAGGCCTATGTTTTCATTGTAGAGGACCATATAGTCCTCATCATAAATGTCCCAATAAGAACCTTCGGGTGTTAATTTTATAGGAGAATGAAGAGGAAGAGGAACCAGAAAAAGAAGATAAGGATCAAAGATGAAGGGACCATGCATGATCAATTTCCAGATTTTCACCGTGAGAACAAGGTTTTTCGGAATCTGAAGAGTATTGATAAGGCTCTTAAGGTGTATGTTAGAAAAAAAGTTCAAAAATAAAAGTTACAAAACAAGTTAACATTAGTTAGCCACCTTATAGGTGGTTAGCGGAAGTTGTTTAGTAGGGGTTATCTTTAAAGGAGGAAATGTCCCTCCTGGTTGGTGGGTATTTTTCGTTTTAGAACAGGACTTCTCCTGTGTAGTAGGGATTTTCTTCCCTTGGAAGTTATTGGATGTTTTCTGTATTATGTTTTTCCTAATTACAGTGTGATCATACATTGTGCAGTAAGATTTGTGTGATAATTTCTTAAACTGAATTTGAAATATGGTTTCTTGTCGCCAAGAAACCTAACAAAAACTTGCTGCTGGGTCCAAAATTCCATCTTACGTTGTATCCCAGAAAGATTCCACCCACAGTTAATACGGAACAATTTCTCTCTCACTACAGTTAATTGGAAAAGAATGAACCCCCTCTGAAACTAAAAATGAGAAATTCAAAAGAGGAAATTTTAGTAAAACTATTAAAACCAATGTCAAAAATGTTGAAAAGGTGATGGTTCAACAGTAACATACAGGACCATACTGTTGCCTGTGCTGAATAGAAGGGAGAGAATGGAAATCCGCATCCAAAACTGCAATAACGCTGTTAAGTGAAACTGAAACCAGGTAAAAAAAAGGGTCACTTGCTAATAGAGTACAAATATGAAACAGTAAGCTATATTCTCCTTTCTCTGGCAAAAACTAGACCAAAAAATAGCAAAAGATCTTGACAAGGAGAGCTGCCTTACCAATACCATCCTCAGCAGCACTCTGGGTGCAGCCCACAGCATCCCACCAATCAACTCCTACTAAAAGGCTCCACCAAAACCTGTTTTTGTAACAGACGTTAGCACCAGGCAATCATGTAAAACATTGACAAAAAATCACAACTTCCACAACCAGACACAGTATTTATAATTGAAGCCGCTGCAACTTAATAAGAATATTAAGAAACAGTTAATATATCATATACTAGAAGGGATTAAGGAAATAACCTTTCAGCAATTGCACGTTCCCAAGTTGATGAATTGGCTTTTACTTGACTAATGGGAATAGAAGGAGGGAGAACTCTTATTATTCTCAATATTGTACAATTTTTGCTAGAGTCGTGCCAAACAGAAGCTGAACAACAGCTTGTTGAAGAAAAAGCCGGAGCAGCAATTGCAGAACCAACGTTAATCTGATAGTTGTCTACAGGTGTAAAATTTGGACCAGAAAAAACATGGACACCACCACGAAGAAAAGCAATAGCAATTTCCCCACCGTGAGCAGAGTAAACAACCCGGGCAAGTGTCCTGACATCACTTGGAAGATCAAACGGATCAAAATTCACCCTTGTTGATTTGTCAGAACCAGCCTCAGACACCTTTTGCACATCAGAAGTCATTCCAGTTGCAGGTGATTGATGGCTCTTGAAATCATTTGTTGGAGTTATACTCAGGTCCACTTTGGACTGCCAAACAGTTTGCATAGGTGATTGACCACCCATACTAGAAGTAGGGTTTCCAAATATAGGATGGAGAACAACATGCTGTAGAGATGATTCCCAACGTTGCACTCTCCACCCTGTAATTGATGGGCCCTCGTCTGGATCATATGGGGACATGTATTGCCCTGCACAGGTAAATCAGATATACATCAATTTTTTAGTTCAATTATCTAAGCAGCACATAAAACCCTTAGTGTAAAATCCTGACAAACTTTTCAATCACGGCCAGTATTGTCACACCATAGAGGACCAAGACGGTAAGACAGGTATAGGGTGCAATTTTAGGCGGATCTAAGCTAAGGTTGCCCAGGCATGAACAATGAGACATTGGAAACACTGTTAGAAGGAAGGAACTTGATAATGCTTTATCCAGTCCAATATAATTTTATGTAACAATTCTTTTCTTTTAAATTAGGGATGCTTATTTTTATTCACACCAGATTAAGTACATTTTAAATGACAAAATATGACTTCAACGACAATAAAAGAAAACTTAAATGCCCTTTACTTATAAATCCCACACTGTAAGAGCTGAGTTGGTCAAACAACTGTAATCTTTAAAATGCATAGAGTAAGAATTTTCACTTCAACAAAGACCACAATATTATTGAAAGGAAGCCTTAAACCAAAAAGTATACAACAGAAATATAAGGGATTGAAACATTATCATTGTATATATTCACATCAGAATCATCTTCATACCCTCAACTATCACAACAGCTATCACTGAACCAGCACGAGTTGGATCAAAGGCTACTGCTGTTACACCAGAACCCCATGTAGTAGTTGCTGCAGATTGAGCTGCAGCTTCAGGACTCACATACGCTGAAAAATTTGAAACTGGTGAGCAATAGAGAGGTACAGCATCAAGAAGGTTTTGGTCTGTCTGTTTTTTCCCTTGCTTAGCTTCAGATAATAGATAATCCTGCCAGCTAAATAAATATGCAGCTAAAGGTGCAAAACCAGCCAAGTTGGGTGGGCTAAGAGGTGGGACGGCACAAGTGGTACTTGTCTTTGGAGCTACCTGGAAACCATTTCCAGGCCCAGGTGTGACCTCCCAAACTACAATGGTGGACGGATTAACAATTGGTACACCTGCTACATGCATGGCACCACTGTCTGTAATGATAGCATCACCAGCCATAATCCCACTGGGCCCACAACCCAGAAGTCCTTTACTAGTGCAAAACCACTTTGGTGTAGTGTCATTCTTACTAGGAGGCCACTGGGACCAGTGAAGTTGAACTGAGCCCGATGAGAACACTGAACAAACACACAGAAAATTGGGCCATCTAGCTGGGGGGAAAAAACATTAGCACACATTAGTTGCATAAGCATAGGACTATTTAATACATAAATCTTACAATAATTTAAAACAACATCAAATGAATAAGCTACAAATATGGAAGACTTGCTCACAATCCTTTCTTCCATGCCTGAACACAGCAAATGGAAATTGATTTCTTTTTTGTTTGTGAGAAAGTAAGTTCTATCTAAACATCTCTTTGAGAAGAGTGTCTCTGCATAAGTGCAATGAGCTGATATTTTCACCAAGCTTCACTCGCCTACTAGAGTGAATTACTTTAGACATTATTAGGTAGTTAGACCAGTAAATCAGTTACTAAGACAGCTGTTTCTGCGAGGTCTACATAAGGGCCTCTTGTTGCAGTTTGTAACAACTTCTCATGACGACAGATTATCTTCTCCCTCTCTCCCTTTCTCAATTTCACATTTCAATTCTATCACTAAGCAAGGAAAACTTATTGGCAAAAGGTCAAACAATATGAAAAAGCTACATATATATTACCACTAGCAACAAACAAAATTGTTCTGGAACAAAAAACAAAAAATCAATCAGAGCCAATAAGCATGTAGCTCAATTGGAAATAGCCTGAATTTTGTGGCTTGGGCATGATGTCAACAGTTCAACCATCTAGCAGAGCAACTATCCCCCTACTCGTGTGCTTAGACTTCCAATTTATACAAGAGAAGTTACACCGAATAGAACGTAAAGAGAATAACTGACCTGAAGTTTGAGATTGCTGTGAAAGAAACTTTTCCTCAAAAGTCGACTTCGCATTGGCGGGAGCACTTGATTTAGATGATAGCCACCTATACTATTAATTCAAAAAGTAATTGATTCAGATTAAAAATAAAGTAACCAATAATAAATTGAACAGACATGGTTCTAATAGTCTGACAAACAATGCTTGAGTTCTTTTCCGAAAAAAAAAATGGATCCATGTTATAATTTGAAACTATGGTCTATCTTACTGAAAAATGATAGGAGACACACATATGGAAACAACTTGCTCAGAAGTTCAATCATTGAAAAACCATGTTTCAAAACAACCAAACCAGAAAGATAGATAGAGAGAGAATCCCTATCCTTTGAATAACTACATAAATTTGAGGAAAAAATTAGATAAATAAAAATAGAACTAGACTTTATCAAAAGAAATGTACATGGAATTTGAACATATCAGTAGAAGACTAGCTAACATTATACCGGAGACACCCCTGACAACCACTTTGTTACAACTGCAATATCTTGCCGCCACTCATGCTCACGTTGCCAACAGCTAGTATCATGGACAAGATTAGCTGGCCCCTGAATGGAAAAACAATGTCAGAAACAAATATCCAACATAAGCAAATATGTGAAAAAATAGAGAAACGATGAACAGGCAGAGCTGGGCAAATGGCTGATGAAATATAATAAATTCAAAGAGGTGCTACAACATCTCCAAAGTGAGAAAGTGGGTAATGTAAGAAAGAAAAAGTGTATCCACAATTGATTATAACTGAAGTACCTTTCAAAATTACCCCACTCCAAATCAGTGGTGGATACTCCCAAACTTTCCCACTTTAGAGGATTCAAATACTCAAGAATGCGTGATAGGCACATACATTGAGAAGCCCTAGGATAAAGCTCACTTACTTGAGAAGGTTGAGTCCAAATAGTTACCCTCCCATGGAAATTTGCAATCAGCAATGCACGTGGACAAGAGGTTGGGGACCATTCGATGAACTGGACAGAATCACGAGGCGAATCTACAGAAGTCATAAATACAAATAATTAAAATTCCAAAAGAATACAAACAAAAAAGATCACGTTAAGGCATAGCTCTAAGTCTTTTTTTAATCTAGTCTAGGATGAGCTTATCAGGGACATAAAAAGATTATCCCTTTGGAGGAATCAAAGAAGCCTTCACTAAGACAGTATGTATGTGTTGCAATTTTACATAGAAAACGAATACCACTATAAAATAGAAAACAGGAGATGTCATACAACAAGTTTCTAAGTTTAAATATACGGGATTGATACTACCAAATAATGGAGAAATAAATGGAAATGTCACATAATATACAAAGAGAGTGGCTAAGCATTCACATATATAATCCAATCTTTGCATGTGCTTGCCTGAGATGCAAAAGAGATTATCCATCAAAAGGATTAGTGACAAAAACAGGTCACGATAGATGGTATTACTTTGGTATCATGTTGAGAAGAGAAAAACAAAATGAAATATACTGATAATGAAGATGTAAAATTGTAAGGAACAAAATTGATATCCATGGTTATTAAACTCTCGACTTAACTCGTAAACTCGAGTTTACGTTTTCAGACATGGCTTCCGAGTTAACTCGAAAGTAAACTCGTTTCTGTGTAAACTCAGTAAAATCGAATGTGAAACCGGTAGGATCGTGTAGAATAACGAGTTTGGAGCAATTCTGCGAGCTTGAAAGGGGAAAAATTAAAACAAATGAGGCTCTTTGGGGTTTAGGGTTTCATAACCAGATTGTCACTATCTCTCACGCCCCTCTATCTCTCTCCATGGTCATGCCATCACCTCACCTCCTTAATGAAATGCATCAAAATTAATGACAATAATCCAAGTATTTATGTTTTACAATATTTATTTTTATGAACAATATATCTATAAATTTTATTTATTTAAAGTTATATAATTTTGTAGACTTATTTGAATTAAGATATTATTTATATAATATTTTTTCATCCGAAATAAACTCTTACGAGTTTATGGATTGAGTTTAGGAGTCGAGTTTACTCGACTCTCACGAGTTTGATAACCTTGTTATATCTAATGAGAGATATTGGGTACGATATTTTCCCATCAAATCATATAATATTTCTCTGTTTAATGAGTTCATAAAACTGCTTCTGTTGTACCTAGTATATGTCATAGGCAACAGCCTTTTTTATGATTTCTCATAGTTGTATTTTCAATTCCTCATATGTGTGTGTAAAAAGATCAGTGAGGTGTGAGGACACACTGATTTTCAAATCCAGCCAAAAGCTTGTTCGCTTAACAATCAAATCCCACACTCCATTATTTTTCCTAATGAACAGCTATTCCATATTCCCCCAAGATTGGATAAGTTATGTGCTAGAGCTATTAAATATATTTTCTAAGGATACTCCCATCTTCAGAAAGGCTATAAATGAAGGTATTTCATTTTTGTTAATGTTGCCTCTTTTTGAAGAGCCTGCTTTCTTCTTTACCTCCACACAAGTTGTCCCTCCAGAAGGTGCTACATGTTCCTTCTTTCCAATTTGTGTTATACACCCCAGAAGAAAATCAACCTAATTCTCCTACAAGTAGTCCTCCTGCAGTTGTTCCATCCCCTCCCCTAGTATATCTCTACTACATATACAAAGAAATGATCCAACATTTAAAAAAATAAAGAACAAGAGAAAACATATTGAGAGCTTGAAAAGGTCTCCCTTAGGTGGTTCATTTATACAGAGCACATGTGTGACAATAATGAGAATGGAAAAGTGTACAAGACAAGCAGTCCTGGGTACATAGAGGTACTAAAAAACAGCTTTGGAATAAAGCTTACAAGCCTACTTTGAAGCTATTCTACTTAGCCTACTATGAACCTATTCTAGCACCTAAAAACTCTCCTTACTCATGTCCTTCACCATTAGACAACCTTATTGCAAAGCCTAGTAATGGTAATGTTGGCTAGCCCATTGCCCTTAGGCTAGGTATTCAATCTAATAAAAAAACCATTCCTACTTTCAATTTATTGAGTTATCACCATTTATCTCCTTCCTATTTCTCCTTTCTTTTCTATCTATCTTTTTCCCATTGTGGCTATAAATGTGAATGCATCAATTCATCATCCTAGATGGCAACAAGCCATGATTGATGAAATACAGGCTCTTGAGCAAAGTGGTATATAGGATCTAAGCTCCTCTTCCTCCTCACTGTTGAAATGTAATATGTTTTTAGATATAGGCTCTGTAGGAGCCTACTGTTTACTGTTTATTATTGATTACTGTTTTTCATTATTGTATAAGTATGTGTTTAGTGTGAAGATAATAATAAGAAAAAAGAGAGTTTCTTTCTCTTAATTCTCCAAAATGGTATCAGAGCCTAGCACCGGGGCTCTCTTCTGTAGACGCCATCAACCACCAGCCACCGCCGTCGCCGCCGTTTTCGCCGTCGCCGCCACCGCCGCCGGTACCCCATTTTCTCAGGAAAATTTAGGGGTTTTGTGCGCCTCCGTGAGCGCGACCCAACCCTGGTGGTCGCCGTCCCTGCATCGCCCTCACGCGCCGTCACGCGCCGCCGCAGCCCGCCAAATCTCGCGCGCGTACTGTTCACGCGCCGCCCTACGCTGGTCGGAATTTCACCGCGCATCTAGGGTTCCGCTCGCCTCACTCTCCTGAGCCTATATCTCACCTTACTTCCCTGTTTCAGTGGGTGTAATTGATACCTAGGGTTTTCTCTCTCCCAATAGTTGAATATCTCTCCAAGTCTGGTTCATTTTCCGATTTGTAATGGCATCTACTGCAATTAATTCCTCTCTATCTGCAACTCCTATCATCACATCTGCAAAACTCAACTGGAAAAATTATTTATCTTGGTCTTCTGCAGTGGAATTATGGTTTCTTGGTCAAGGACACCATGATCATCTAGAACAAGATATCTCTATGGTTCCAGATGAAGAAAAATCTCAATGGCAAAAATTGGATTTTCAGTTATGCGCAATTTTGTGGCAGTCAGTGGAGCAAGAGGTTTTAGATATCTTGAGACCCTATAAGACATGTTCATCATTCTGGAAAAGGGCAGAAGATATTTTTGCTAATGATGTACAACGTCTTTTTGATGCAACCCAAAGAGTAGCTTCTCTAAAACAAGTCAACCATGACATGGTTTCTCATATAGCAAAGGCTCGGGCTGCTGTAGAAGAATTAAAGAACTTCTTTGTAGCTGATTCATTAGAAGGGATCAATAAAAAGCTTGACAAGTTTTACATGGTCCTAATTCTGAGAAGCTTACACTCCGATTATGATCATGTACGTGATCAAGTTTTAGCTGGTGATCAAATCCCTTCAATGGATGGTTTGGTTACTCGACTTCTTCGAGTACCTCCATTGGTGAAAGATGAGAATTCAATCGATGTTATTGGAACATCAGCTATGATAATGCCACAAGGAAGAGGAGTGCCACAAGGAAGAGGAGGAGGCAGAAGCAACCGAGGACGTGGTGGTCGTAGCATACGTCCTCCTCCTCAATGCACATACTGTAAGAAACTAGGCCATACTCGAGACAAATTTTATGTTCTACATGGATATCCAGACAAAGTTGCTCATGTGTCTAAATCTGGTGATCTAGAATCCAGAATTTCAAATGAAGAATATGAAGAATTTTTACGTTACAAGTCTGGAAAACCGTCTAATCCTGGCCAATCCTCTGTCATGACTAGTGTGCCTACAGCCAGCCTATCTCAATCTGTGGAAGGTCATAATCCATGGATTCTGGACTCAGGTGCCTCAGACCATATCTCTGGTAACATTCCTTCATTTTCTTCATTGTCTTCTCCAAGAATTCCTCATCTCATTACCGTTGCCAATGGATCAAAAGTGAAATCTCAGGGAATTGGAACAGTTTCCTTATCTCCTTCACTAAGTTTAAATTCTATGTTATACGTTCCCAATTGTCCATACAATTTAATCTCTTTGAGTCAGTTGACTCGTACCTTAAATTGTTCCATAACCTTTACGGCCAATTCTTTTGTTATACAGGAACATGGGACAGGTCGTCTGATTGGAGAAGGACATGAGTCTCAAGGACTTTATTTCTTAAAACCTCATTCCTCAGTTTCCTGCTTTACCACTTCATTCCCCAAACTTCTGCATGATCGTCTAGGCCATCCAAGTTTGTTCAAGTTGAAGATGATGGTTCCAAGTCTCAAAAACATCCAAGTCTTAGATTGTGAATCTTGTCAATTAGGAAAACATGTTAGATCTTCCTATCCTAAAAGATCTGAGACACTGTGTGATTTTCCTTTTTCAATAATTCATTCAGATATTTGGGGACCAAGTCGTGTTACTTCATTTGGTTTTAATTATTTTGTAACCTTTATTGATGAATTCTCTCGATGTACTTGGGTTTATTTAATGAAAGAGAGATCTGAACTTTTGTCCATATTCAAGTCCTTTTTTATTGAAATTAAGAACCAATTTGGGAAGACAATTAAAATTCTTCGAAGTGATAATGCTAAGGAATACTTCTCTCTAGCATTTTCTTCATTCCTATCTTCCCAAGGAATTTTACACCAGTCAACCTGTCCTCACACTCCACAACAAAATGGCATTGCAGAAAGAAAGAATAGACATCTCATTGAAACTGCACGTTCCTTAATGTTGAATACTAATGTTCCTGTACATCATTGGGGTGATGCAGTCCTCACTGCCTGTTTTCTTATCAATAGGATGCCTTCTTCCTCTCTTAATAATAAAATTCCTCACTCTGTCATTTTTCCCAACGACACTTTATACCATGTTTCCCCACGTGTATTTGGGTGTATGTGTTTTGTTCATAATGTTTCTCCAGGTCTTGATAAGCTCTCAGCAAAAGCTATCAAGTGTGTTTTCTTAGGATACTCTCGTCTTCAGAAAGGGTATAGATGTTATTCTCCCTCCACAAAGAGATATTATATGTCAGCTGATGTCACATTCTTTGAGGATACACCTTTCTTTTCTTCCTCCATGGAGGATCGTTCCTCTGTTCAACAAATGTTTCCTTTACCAACATGTGATCCTCTAATTGTTCCTGATTCTGTACCTCAAAATCAAAATCCAAATAACATTGTTCCTCCACCTCTTATCACATATCAGCGTCGAACCCAATCTCGAACTCCTAACACTGACGATCCTCGAGACTCAGATCCTTCTGCATCAGATCCTCAGACCATGGATCCTTCATCATCTTCACCTTCTACTGATTCAGATGATAACTGGCCCATTGCCCTCCGTAAAGGTATTCGTTCTACTCGCAATCCATATCCTATTTATAATTTTGTGAGTTATCATAACTTGTCTCCTACATATTTCTCCTTTGTTTCCTCATTATCATCGACTAAGGTTCCTAATAATATTCATGAGGCACTTGTTCATTCTGGATGGCGACAAGCCATGGTTGATGAGATGAAGGCACTTGAACACAATGACACTTGGGATCTTGTCCCTCTTCCTCCTGATAAGAAGCTTGTTGGTTGTAGATGGATTTACACTGTTAAAGTTGGTCCTACTGGTAAAATTGATCGCCTTAAAGCTCGACTGGTAGCTAAGGGCTATACTCAAGTTTATGGCCAAGACTATTGTGATACTTTTTCTCCTGTGGCTAAAACCAGTACCGTTCGTATTTTTCTTGCTATGGTTGCCATTCGTCATTGGCCTCTTTATCAGTTAGACATTAAAAATGCCTTCCTTCATGGTGATCTGGAAGAGGAGATATACATGGAGCAACCTCCTGGATTTGTTGCTCAGGGAGAGTCTGGATTAGTTTGTAAGTTGCGTCGTTCCCTTTATGGCTTAAAGCAATCACCTCGAGCTTGGTTTGGTAAATTTAGTCAGGTGGTGCAAAAATTTGGATTGAAACGTTGTGAGACGGATCATTCAGTGTTTTATGGTCACTATTCTCCTGACAAATGTGTTTATCTCATGGTGTATGTTGATGATATTGTTATTACAGGGAATGACATCACTAGAATTAATCAGTTAAAGAATCATCTGTTCAATCACTTTCAAACTAAAGATCTGGGTCGTCTAAAATATTTTCTTGGTATTGAAATGGCACAGTCAAAAGAAGGTGTCATCATTTCACAAAGGAAATATGCTCTTGACATTTTAGAGGAAACAGGTCTGACAAATTGCAAGCCCATTGACAATCCCATGGACCCAAATCAAAAGTTAATGACAGATCAGGGTGAACCTTTCTCAGACCCAGAGAGATATAGAAGACTAGTTGGAAAACTCATTTATCTTACCATAACAAGACCTGATCTTTCTTATCCAGTTGGAGTTGTGAGTCAATTTATGCAAAATCCACATGTTGATCATTGGAATGCAGTACTTCGCATTCTCAGATACATAAAAGGAAGTCCAGGACAGGGACTATTGTATGAGAACAAGGGAAACACTCGGATCGAAGGATATTGTGATGCAGATTGGGCTGGTAGTCCAATTGATCGAAGATCTACTACAGGATATTGTGTTTTACTTGGTGGGAACCTTGTATCTTGGAAAAGTAAGAAACAAAACGTTGTTGCTCGATCTAGTGCTGAAGCTGAATACCGATCTATGGCTCTGACTACATGTGAACTTGTGTGGATTAAACAACTTCTTCAAGAATTGAAGTTTTGTGAAAATGAGCAAATGAAACTGTACTGTGACAATCAAGCAGCTCTACACATTTCCTCCAATCCTGTGTTTCATGAGAGGACGAAACACATAGAAATTGACTGTCATTTTATTAGAGAGAAGTTGTTGTCAAAGGAACTGGTTACTGAATTTGTCAATTCTAATGAACAACTCGGAGACATGTTGACCAAATCTCTAAGGGGGCCTAGAATTCAATTCATATGTTCCAAGCTTGGGGCATATGACTTATATGCTCCAGCTTGAGGGGGAGTGTTGAAATGTAATATGTTTTTAGATATAGGCTCTGTAGGAGCCTACTGTTTAATGTTTATTATTGATTACTGTTTTTCATTATTGTATAAGTATGTGTTTAGTGTGAAGATAATAATAAGAAAAAAGAGAGTTTCTTTCTCTTAATTCTCCAAAACTCACAATCAAACATATTTTGTCAATGCGTTTAAACCATTAAAGTTGGGCCTAATAAAAGTTGATCATCTCAAAGCTAGGTTGGTGGCTAAGGGATGCACTCAGATCTTTGGCCTTGATTATGGTGATACCTTCTATCATGTGAACAAAATCACCATTGTTTAGCTTTTATTGCCATGATTGTCATTCGCCACTGGCCATTCTATCAACTTGAAATTAAAATTGTCTCTCTTTATGGAAAGCTTTTAGAGGATATTTAAATGGAGAAATCTCCTACATTGTTGCTCAAGGGGAACCTCGCTTAGCTTGCAAATTGTCAAGATCTCTCCATGACCTCAAACAATTTCCTCGAGCTTGGTTTGGGAATTTTAGTCATGCGGTACAGATTTTGGACCAAGACAAAGTGAAGCAAATCATTCAATGTTCTATTGTCATGCTTCTCCCAGGCAATGTGTCTACCTAGTTGTTTATGTTAATGACATAGTGATTACAAGGAATGATACTAATAAAATTTCACAATTGGAAATGCATGTATTCAACCACTTTCAAACCAAGGATCTTAGTTGCCTATAATACTTTCTTGGTATTGAGTTGGCTCAATCAAAGGAAGGCAAGGAAAAAGACAGAACGCATAAACATACCTAGTTTCTAAAAATATACTCCTATGAGCATTGGGTCCGTAGGGGAAGCACTTTCTTGTTAGGTTCTTGATACAATGTTGAAAGAAATAGTAACAACAAATCACAGAGGATGATATCTCTTTGGTACCATGTTGAGAAGAGAGAAACCGAGAAGGAATATAATGCATTTCATGTGGTGGGTACTATCATATCTCCCTATTTAGTGTAACTAAATCCTATTTCTAACACAATCAATTCATATCTCAAACATTATTCCTAAATGAATTCTTTTACAAACATATTTTTAAAACATGTGTTATAAAAGTAAATGCAAATAATTATTATTATAAAAAATAATTTTTATTTATTTCATAAGAATTTCTTTATTATAAATAGTTCTTTTAGTTTTAAAAAATGATTAAGTTAAAAAAAAGCCAAATAAAAAACGGCCAAATTTTAAAAACACTCACTTAAATGGTAAAATTGGTAAGATAATTACTTTAACTCTTTTTTAAAAAAGTTATTAAGGGTAAAATTGAAAAACGAAATGTGTACACCAAAGGGTGAATCCCCTTTATATAACAGTATAGAAGTATACACAATTTTAATTGAGGAGTCAGGAGATGAAATTCACTCCAAATATTAGCCGTGTATATAAACTTTGAAACCAGAGGGTTTAACTTGACTAGGAGGATAACAGAGTACATGCATTGCCATTCTAGCAAGCAACAAGAGGAAAGTGGAAGTACAGATGGGAAAAGATGTCATAGCATTGTTTTCTCAGCTTAATATCTATGATTAATATTACAAAATTATGGGGAAAAGATAGGATTTATTTGTTATCATAAAGTACCAATTAAGCTTAATGGAAAATTTTAGGCTTAATTACCTACTTAGTCCCCATGTTAGGAGGTAATTTGCTGTTTAGTACCCGGTTTTAAAAATGTAGGCATTTGGTACCTATGTTTTGAAATTTGTATCAATTCAATCCTATCCAGTTAACGGCGTTATAATTTATGCGAGAAATTAAGGACGTTAATGATAGCCTGGGTGGAATAGCTATCAAATGTTTGAATGTATCTTCATTAACGTCCTTAATTTCTCGCATCAATTATAACGCCGTTAACTGGATAGGATTGAATTGATACAAATTTCAAAACATAGGTACCAAATGCCTACATTTTTAAAACCGGGTACTAAACAGCAAATTACCTCCTAACATGGGGACTAAGTAGGTAATTAAGCCAAAATTTTATCATATTACTATATGTTCAACCATACTCCATGGTAGTGAACGCTGGACCTCAGAGTCAAGAGAGAAAAACATGGAAGGAAAAGAAAACGTGAACGTGTGACACTAATTGAAGAAAATATCATAGAAAGATGGTTAAGGTGATTTGGACATGTGCAGCAAACTGGAAGGACACGTCATAACAGTAAATTACATAATACTCCTAAAATGGTATCATGTCACAACAGTATGTGATAGGATGGATATAAGGTAATAGATGTTGTTAGGGGTTGGAAAGTATACGAGAGAAGAAGAAAGTATATGAGAGAAGAAGGACACCGAATGATGGAAGGCAGGGAGAGGTCGAGCCGAACGGTGGAAGGCGGTGAGGGAGAAGAAGGGCACCGAGCGGTGGAAGGTGGGGAGAGGTCAAGTCGAACGGTGGAAGGCGGTGAGGGAGAAGAAGAAGGGCACCGAATGATGGAAGGCGGGGAGAGGTCAAGCGAACAATGGAAGGTAGTGAGGAATCGAGCCAAACGACTGAAGGTGGTGAGGGCTCTGTTAGAATAATTACTAAGTCTACTTGTTAGTGTAGTCAGTAGGACTAAAATAAGGGGTAGTGTGTTGGGTTATCTCTAATCATTGTACCTAGCCGTCTAGGATAGTGACTTGACCTTCTATATCTCTATTGTATCAACTCTTTATCTATATAAATAACAGAACATGAGAGGTGTCTTTTAAGCCCTCAAGAACATATTTTTATCTCAAGTAGAGCCGAACGGTGGAAAGAGGTGAAGAACTAGAGTCGATCGGTTGAAGAGTTACTAGCAGTTAGGATGGGCAGGAAATATTTAGTAATAATTATAGTAAATAGAGCTATATCCTAGGGAAATATTCAGTATAAGATAATTATAGTAAATAGTGCTATATATTCAGTATAAGATAATTATAGTAAATAGAGCTATATTCTAGGGAAATATTCCGTATAAGATAATTATAATAAGTAGAGCTATATTCTAGGGAAATATTTAATATAAATAAAGCTAGATGCTATTGTTAGGGTTATGTTTTTGATTATTGAGTTTGTTATCAGGCGGCTACAGTTCTGTGAGGGAGGTTATGCTCCAAACTATCCTTGTTTTGTGAGAGAGGTTATGCTCCCAAATATCCTTTGTTTACAAAATTCTATTACCATCAATAAGAGAAATTCATTCTTACATTATCTTTTCTGCCTATTGTGATTGTGGTTAATTAGGTTTCCTACTCAGGAACCTAACAGTATGTTACATTATAGTCCTACAATGGTATCAAGGTCTATCCTAAATTAACCCTTTGAAATCATGTCCAAGAGAGACAATTTCATAGACTAGCCATTAATAACTATTACAACGGCGAGAAAGTTAAAAAAGAGTAATTAAATGTCAAAAAAGTGATTTTGAAAAGATTATCCAGATCAAGGATCTCCCGTTACTGGTTTAGTTTCACTTATTAAAGTGCTACAATAACTAAAAATTACGAGAGGTAAACGTGACGATCTTAACTCAAACTGTATAAAATAAAATAAAAATTGTGTTACTATTAGTTGACGCCAAATAGTAGTGCTGGATAGCCTTGTATAGTATAAGCTATATGCTAGGAACGCACAAGAACTTCAAAAATTCACCAGTCTAAGACTTCACAGTTGCTCAGGCTGCTTTGGCATTAGATACATCATGTGGCAAAGCTGAAGGATCCAAGGTTACCAAATGAAGCAATGACATCAAAATACCTGCTATGACATTGAACACTGCACATTCAGTCGGCCTCTCTGGGATCACAATATGTATAGGGATCCAAAATGGTGGATTAGTCGTTGAACTACATTAAAAAGAAAAACACTAATAAGCACTACAAATTAGCAATAAAACCAAACACACAAGTGCCAGCAAACCAATGAAATGAGCAAAAAATTCATGAATGAGCAGGCAAGAGAACATCTGTTCTAGTTTGTAAAAATAAAGTTATGTTTGAGCTTAGGAAAACTATAGATGAACCTTTTAATAAATGATATGGGAAAATTAAGTGAACCTAACCAAGAACTTGAATGAGACATGCATTTCAGGGTACATTCGAAATTCAGGTCATTTAAACAAAATGGTCTGTTCAGAGCTTTTTTTCTTTTACTAATTTTGTATGTTTATTAGAAGCTATGGTTTATGAAGCCTATTTTTTCAATTTTTTTTTCAATAATGCAATTTTAGAAATTTAGTATTTTTATTGCATTAGGAGTCTTCACTAAATGTTGGCTGTGAATTTTTCCAGTCTTACATTGCCAAATTTGCCAGCCAACAAATAAGGAAACTAGATGAGCAGAGAAAGATATTATATAAGCCCACTATAGAAACATGTTCAAAGACACTGTTAAAAATGTTAAAAGATAAATTCACAACATATCTGCTAAGTACATTTAGGTATCCATAATCAACAAAGAAACAAGTAGATCAGAAAGTTTTGAGATTTCTGTCAGCTAAACTAATGTGTTTATGACAACTTATTCAGACTTGTTGTAAGATAGAAATACTTGTTTAAGTGTTTTAGAGAACTTATGATATGCTTATACATTGTTTTCAGCATATTTCAATAAGCTCCATAATAGCTTACAAAAAAAATTTACAACTTCAATAAAAACAGTTTAACCATAATTTCTCTTTGACTATTAAGACAACTTGTACCTAAGTGTTTTTATGCTAACTACTTATTCAATAAGTACTTTAACTAAGCTATTTACCCACACGCTAAGTCTAGTTGACTTTAACAATAAAATAAATCTCCAAAACAAGTCTCACAATCTTATCAATTCTATTGATTCTTCAGCAGTTCTGTTCGTGTTCCTGTCATCCATATGAACAGAAAGTCCTGTCCTTGATTTAATGTATAGAACACACCCAATGATTTCGAAACATGTTCATATGAGGAAAAAAATCAAGAAACCTTGGAATTCTTGCACACGTTTCTGCTGCACAAGCTATAGCATTAAGTTTTCCACACCAGGAAACAGCACTGCAGAAAAACAAGCAAGAAAAAAGAAAAAATGTTAGCACAAAAATGTTGTGATATAATACGCCCACGGCCCATCCATCAGCACATGCATGAAAAAATCAACAGAAGAGGTGACTACGAGCTACATCAGCAACCGTGTTTTTACACCCAACTCCCTATCATGCACTACGTTTGAAAAGAAAACTTTTCCACGATCACTCTCAGGAAGAAAAAGAAGGTAGAGCAAATTAAATTTCCCCGTAAATTAAAATCAACTTACGCACTTAACTTCCTTAGAACCACTCATATAAGTCTCTTAAAGTTGATTGTGGGAGAAGTTCAGTCAACACATCCTCCTTATTTTTCATTTCTCACAAGTGCTTACAGATCACTATCACACTAAAAAAATAAGCCTCCCATTCACAGCATCCCCTAGCCAAATAAAAGAACCAACCGAAACACTAATTCGAACTAAAACCAGTTGAATTTCGAATCACTGACCTAAAATTGCGACACAGTTCAGGAACGCTCATCTTATGCAGCAAATTGGACCTAGGTTGCTTAAGCCTGATGGAGAAAACGGTGGCGGGGTTGAGCGAATCCTCCTCCATGGGGACCGGTCGTTTTTCCTCTGGTCCAACCTCTTGCTCTTCGGTGGTGGTGGTGGCAGCGACGACCACGGCGGCGGAATCAGTTTTGTCGGGAGGCTTGGGTGTGTCTTGGGGTTGGGGCAGAGACTGAGCGACGGGCTCGGCCTCTGGGTCCTTTGTCCCAGCAATTTGATTCATTTGGAAAAGCCCTAATTTTTATATGAGAGAGAAAGAAATGAGAGTTGGGTTAGTGGTAGAAAGTCGCAATTGAAGGCGACAGATAGCACTGTTGGAAATGTAGAGAGAGAAATGTGGAGAGAGTGGGGTTAGTGGGAAAAGGGGAAGAAACAGAGGGAGAGAGTTTGGGATTTTGATTTGTTTAATAAAGGGAGATTGTGATAGGGTGAGTGATCTGGGATTAGGGTTTTTGTGCTGGGCATGTGGTGGACAAAGCAAAACCGGTGATTCTCCAGAGTAACAAAGAAAGCAAGTAACATAGAAAGAAAGAAAGAAATTGTTTTTCTTTTGTTTTTTCTTCCGAGTTATGGTGGCGGCAACTTTTTGCTTTTTTACCTTTTCGGGTGTTGATTGAGGTTGTCTCTGTTGTGAGATAAACAACGATTGAATGAGATGTTTTTGATGGTGTCTGTGTGGGCTGCTGCTTAAAAGAGTGAGTTTCTCTTCTTCAATAAAGAAATTTCCAGAAATCTTAGAAACTCGGGGTTTGTTGTTCCTATACTTTATTTCTGGACTTTTGAATCTGAAGAGGATAATCTATCTGAATTTTTCTTTTCCTTTTTTACCAGTGAGTTTAGTTATATTTTCCAAACATTTGGAAGAATGATTTCTTGAATTTCTCGTCGTTTCATTTGCACAATAAGATTAAACATTCTTAATTTCTCCGTTGTCTTCACTCTTTTGTTAATCATCAGAAAACATATTAAAATATAAAATATAACAAAAGTAAATAATAACTGAGTTTTAAATAAATTACGAAATACCTATCATGTTTATATCAACTAATCTCATGTATAAATTTGTTAAAGAATTAATTAGTAGTTTGTTTTTCTATATTTAAGTTTTTTCTTTGTTTTAGTTTCTGATTTATTTTTATTCGATTGAGTTTTAATTTTAAAATAAACATTACGTGAATTTTTATAATTATCAACAAATTTTTATTTATGGAAACAAATATGTGAATAAAAGTAAATTTATTGATAATAAATTTATTGGGTCTTTGCACGAAACTAGGCATATTTGCCTATAATATTACCAAAATGGGCAAATTCAACCAAAATTACGAAAATGGGAAAGTCGTGGGAGCCCAAACGACTTCAAATGAAGAAGTCGTGCCCCCTGCACGACTTCATACTGTACATAAGTATAGTGATGAAGTCGTGCACCCAAAAAACGACTTGTGATGCCCGTAATCGATTACAATGTAATGGTAATCGATTACAGAGTGTTGAAATCGTGACCACCCTGCACGACTTCAAATAAGTATGGGAAAAACGCACTGGTAATCGATTACAACAGTTGTGTAATCGATTACCAGGTTGTTTTTGGTGCAAGATTAATTTTGGTAAGCGATTACAGGGTTGTGGTAATCGATTACCAGTGTGTTTTTGGTTTGTTTTTGAAATTTTGTATTGTAATTGTGGTGGATATTTTGAAGTTTATTAAGTGTGTTGATATGAATTTGTGTAAGCACGCATTGTTGTTGATTACATTGTGATGTATTGTTTTGTATAGGAAGAGTATATGATTTTATGTAATAGAAATAAGAGAATATCATAAGATGAAATGAGAAACGAAAATTAGTATTTTATTGAATTAAAAGTGCATTACATAAGGAACAACCTAAAATGAAAAGAAAATGACAGTACAAATTGAAAGGCATCTAGGAAGATGATCCACCGTGTGGACCAAAATGACGACGCAGATACTGAATGTCGTGCTCCACATTCTCAACTCGAGCATCAATAGTATCGAAGCGGTCACCCATGTTGAGCTCCAATTGTTCAAATCTTGCATTCATCGTTTCATTAAGTGTATTGAAGTTGTCCCCAACAAATGTTCGGAGATCGTTTATCCCCATCATGACATCATCAAATCTACTAGTTTGTTGTTGACGAACTGGTGGTAGTTGTAGTTCAGGAGGTGGTTGATTTTGAGGTTGAGGTGGAGGAGGAGAATTTCTGTGCACCCATCTGTTGTCAGCATTTTGGGTCAGTCCAAATGATTGTATGACTCCTCCTGATATTGTCCAATGCCTAGTTGGTGGGACCGATATTTCATCCTCAAGTGGAACTTGAAAATGTTCCAAGATGCGGGTGACCAATGTTGGATATGGTAGTGGAGCACCGTCCCTCAAAGCCTTCTTCATCCTATGTCGGATGAAATGGGTCTAGTTGATCTGCTTTGCCGTCATTATAATCCACATTATCAGAAGATCTTCCTTGGTTGCCTGTGCAAAGTTAGAAACATGAGGAAACAAAACACGACATATAGTATAATGTAATACTCTAGCCTCAGCTGTCATATTCCCTGCTAGAATTCTACTGGTAGGGCGATTGTGTGACAAACAAATTAATTGTCTCGCTACGTTCATATTGTAATCATTGGCCCAATCCTCAAATAATTTCCCCTCAAAGGGCAACCCAACAAAGGGAAGATCGGCTATAGAAGCAAAAATGCTGGGTTTGATAATAATTTGGACATTGTTCACCTCAGTTTTCATTGTGCCATTTTCAGAAAATTTGAGGTTACTATAAATTAGACGTACCAAATAAGGATAATATGGAGTAAAATTGCAGCAAAATTCATCCAATCCCAAATTTTTGAGCATGCCAAAAAATTCAAAACTATGGCTCTCAAAATAACCGTCATCTAGATATTTTGGCTCAATGATTGGGCGGTTTTTGTATAGGGAGAAATACCTTTGGGCTAGTGCAGGAGTTGAAAACTGAAGATTGTGGTGTTCAGCGGTGGGTGATGGTGGTGGTGAGGGTGGCGGAGAGTTTTCTGGCGGTGAAGGTTGATGGCGGCGACGTCCCCCACCTGTAGAAGATGACCCCCTTACTCTTTGCCTTTTTGAAAATTCCGCCATTTCAAAATCCAATCGGTGCAAAGTGAAGAGAATTGAAAGGGGAGTGAAATTATGGTGTTTTTAAGTGAAAATGGTGAAAGAAAAGATGATTTTTGGAGGTTGGAGAGGGTGGAAAACGCTGGGTGCCGCTGCTGGAGTGGGAGTGGTGTTGGTGCGTGAGGAGAGAGAAAAAGTTGAATTTATAGAGTAGGGTTGGGCTGGTAATCGATTACAGGTTTTCGGTAATCGATTACAACAGCCCACTGGTAATCGATTACAGAAACCCTGTAATCGATTACCAGTGTATTTGTTTATGAATAACAACAACTGTTGTACAGCCCTGACAGTATGGTCCTGGTAATCGATTACCAAAACGATGTAATCGATTACCAGTCAATCTGGTAATGCACAATTCAATAAATCATGTAAGTCCTATCAATGGTTATCTGGTAATCGATTATGGACAGCATGTAATCGATTACCAGTCAGTCTGGTAATGCACAGTTCAATAAATCTTGTAAGTCCTAACAGTGGTTATCTGGTAATCGATTACGGACAGCATGTAATCGATTACTAGTCAGTCTGGGCAGTGGATTAGGCCAATTTTTGACCTCTTACGTTAAATTACTGATTGAATGCATTATGTATTAAAATTCCTTTGTATATAAAGTTCAATTCAATAATGTAATATGACGATAAAAGTTTATGATGATATAAATGTTTTTCATTAATTAAAAATTATAAACAAATTACATATTTTTAAATAAAGAAGGCAAGCAGTTTATCTATGTCCTCCAGTCCCACACGATGGTCGTCGTCGTTGTCGTTGGCCTCGCCTTTGTGATTGTTGTTGTAGTGTGGGACTCTGCGTGTGTTGGTCTTCATCCGTCGGATCACTTTCATTGCACTGTTGAAGGCTTTGAAAGTCATATGTCGGTCGATACACGTTATGTGAGGATAAAGCGTGTACGTATGAAGATGGTGGAGTCATTGTGGTGGTTCCAAAATAATTGGAAGGACCTCCACTGAACGGTGTTGATGGTGGAAAGGCGAAATAAGCGATCTCAACCCCAGGATATGTTGATGTCGGTGGAATGTTTTGGTGAAACCTTGAATTTACAGCTGGATGTTGATAGTTGCCATGGTCAGAGGCAGACCTTTGTGGCTCATGATATGAAGAAGATGCACGGTGTTGAGATGGCGGGTGGAACTGTTCGTCGTGGTCCATGTCATACTGCCAAACACAATGTGTGATGTGAAGAACACAAGATATTAATACTATCATAATTTTTATGGAGGGAATATTGTAGTACCTCATCGTCTGTTGAATCTTGTATTATACCAATGTAGCGGATGGTATGAGTTATATACCACTGCATATACTCTGATTCATCTCGCAAGTGACCATTTTTCTGGAAAGGAATCCCGTTGAACACACGATTATGCCGGTCATTCCACAATGCAATCCACTGGTGATGATGTTCATGCCAATTCTAATCAGCGCGTCCTCTCATATCTCGTTTATGTTCCTCATCTAGATTCATCGGTGGATAGGGAACATTTTGTCTAAAACCAAATTGTCGCATGACACGGTCTGATTGTTGGTATTCTACCATAGAGAAACATATAAGTGGCACAACTGCCCGACATGTCGGGGGCACTTCTACTTGAATGAGATGAGAAATTTCAGCACGTCTGTACGGTGTCCATAGCAACTGCAGTATTGAAGTTTTTGGTTTAGGGTATACTAATTAAGCCATCAAATGTTAACAAATTTTATAACACAATATTAGTTATGCATTTCAAAAATACCTGTCTAGGTGATACGTCGTCTATTTTCTGGCGAAATTGTTTGACAGTTGTAGTGTCCTGGAATATTGACTGTTTTGTGCGACACCATCTTTTCGCAAGTGGAAAAACGGCACCAGAAGATATGTCGTGTTCTGTGACATCAAGTAATTCTGGTGAAAGACATGTTATTCTTTCCCATGCCCAGCACTGTAACAAGATCATGCAGCCTCCGATATTGTCTTGGTCAGTCCTAGTCCCGTGATCAAGGGCACGATACAAGCAGGAAAGCGTGGCTGATCCCCAGCTATTGTAAGATCCTTGAAAATATTTGTAAGTCAGATACTAAATTAAAAAAAAAAAAGTAAATAGTGAATAGTAAATTGTGAATAGTAAAAAGTGAATAGTAAAAAAAAAATTATTTTTGGAAAGGATAAGTGTTCCACGTAGCTTTGAGATCAGAATTCACCAATTTGCAAATAAAAAATTATTTTTGTAATAGTAAAATGAATAAAAAAAATGAATAGTAAAAATGAATAGTAAAAATGAATAGTAAATTTTTTTACTATAAATAGCCAAGGGGGGAGGCTGAAAATTTACACCAAAGAACTTAGAAAATTTTTGAGAGAAGAGAGTTGGAAGAATTTCTAATTTCAAAGGGGATATTCTGGAAGTTTTCAGAGAGCGAGGAGATTAAGTCTGTAATAGAGGTAAGGGAAGCTAACCTTGAGTATCTCCTTTTGTATTATCTTGAGTCTTGAATATGCTATATTTTGCTTTTGTCTGATCTTAAATCTTGATTATGGAGTATTTTGTTTCTGTATGATTTTGAATTTAAATGAGAGTATGCTTTTGTGTTGATATCCAAGTGTGATAGTTGTAAAACATGATATTGATTATGTTATGCCATTTGTATGTTATTAGTTGTTTATTTTTGTATTTTGGAAGGATTAGAAATTGTCTAACCGGCTCTGCCAGATTCAATTTCTTGTTTCCCCAAACGTTTTATTTCTTTACTTATTTATTTTATTACATTTTGGAAGGATTAGAAGTTGTCTAACCGGCTCTGCCAGATTCAACTTCTTGTTTCCCCAAACTATTTATTGCTTTACTTATTTATTTTATTGCATTTTTGGAAGGATTAGAAGTTGTCTAACCGGCTCTGCCAGATTCAACTTCTTATTTCCCCATACATGTTATTGTTCTTGTTATTTAATTATATTGTATTTTTGGATGGATTAGAAGTTGTCTAACCGGCTCTGCCAGATTCAACTTCTTGTTTCCCCATGAATTTTTATATTAAGATTATTTTTATGATTGTCAAATGTTGTATTCTTCTATGACCATTTATTGTAATGTTTTATTATTGTTAATTGTTTATAATTATCTTGTATGAATTCTATTATGGATGTTTATTATGATGAATTTATTGAATGAGTTTGTTGGCTGAAATTGATCTTGTTGGGAGGTTTGGAATAAGGGTTCTGTAATAACTTGTATATGGGTATTAAATAGATATACAGATACTGGTTGAGGTTGTTGTGAGAGGAAGTAAAATTAAGCATTTTAAGATTTAGAGCATAAGAAAATAAGGTAGATAAATTAAATAAATAAATTGTTAATTATTGAGGACCTCCCTTTGTTGGTAGGATAGAGGAACCTTAAAACCCTGAGTTGGCACATCCCTGATCATAGAGCAGCCCTGGCCTGGTCCAGTCAGTTGTGACTAGTCATATGTGCTGGCGTCGAAGGTGAGTTTGATGCGTTCAGACATCTGGGTCCTCTCCGGTGACCAATTGGGGTAAAGAAAAATCTATAATAGGATGAAAATAAAATAAAACAAGTTGATTGTAGATGCATAATATTATCATGGTAAAAATTTCATATATATTTTATTTATCATTACATTGAGCCCAGACTTTAATATGTAGTTCTTAAGATATGTTGATATATTTTGGTTGATCCATGATCTTTGTTTGGTGAAAATATGTTGAGTTATACTCGTTATGGGCAAAATGAGTTTATAATATGAAGCATGATATCTGGCAATATGTTTGATTTATTGATACCAAAACGGGTGATTATGAATTCATGATTAAAGAATGAACATGATTGAGTTAGGTGGATAAGAGGGTATGAATTGTTGGTTTTATGAAATGTTGGGGTGGATATGAGAAATCATTACTTATGAAATGATGTTTACTACCGGGAGTAGTTTGTTCGAGTTATACCATGAGAGTTTGGTATGAGCAAAGTAACACTTGAGGTTTATGAAAGCAGACAGAAAGTGGTCTGACCATAAGGCTTTGACATAAACATATGATTCGTAAGTTTTATAGAAGCAGGCAGAGAGGGGTCTGACCATAAGGCTTCAGAAAGTAAGACATAGTATATAAGTGAGGCTTAAGGAAGCAGGCAGAGAGCGGTCTGACCATAAGGCTTCATGAGTAAGCATGGAACACTTGTAAGATTTATGGAAATGAGAAAGATGATTTTGATAATGATGAATTAATGACATCGGAATAATGATATTTTATCAATTGCAGAAATACATGATTATAATATTTTTATTACAAGTTTAATGATTTTATGATATGGTTGGCTTACCCTTATTTGTTTGTGCTATGATCATATAACTCATGTTATATGTGAATAGATAATGTCGCAGATGCGGTTGAAAAAGCTTAGAGATGAGAGAGACGCGGGGAAAAACTTTCAGGGATATTTTGTAAAAAGAATAAATTTGTATTGGAAAAATTATGTTGTGTAAAACTTATAAGTTGAAATTCGAATTTATGTTAAGTGGTGAAGACTATATTGTTTGAAGTTTGTAAGTTTGGGAATTGAAATAAAGTTTGATGGTTTATAAAATATATCAAATTAATTTAGTCTCTACTATCAGTAATACCCTTTAAAATATTAGGGTGTTACAGCTATACTGTGAAAAGTTCTACAGGTCTGCCAATAGGGGAAGATACATCAAATGCACCATGCTTGCAGATGTATCTGGCATCATCACACTGCCAATTATGATCAACATATACGCTCTAGCGTATTGTTCAATAACCTGTTCGGTTGCATCATGAGGCAATTGGCAAAAAGAGTTATTCAACCATGACAACTTGATTCTATTTCCCCTTACACAATTCTCAGGTTGAACATCCCCTAGTAGTTGATGACAAAAAACTGTTAGGGGACCACTACTGATGCCAGTCACATCATGTCCTTCAATAGGAAGCCCTAGTTGTAATGCAACGTCTTCCAATGTAATCGTACTTTCACCATGAGGCAAGTGGAAAGTATGAGTCTCGACTCTCCACCTTTCAACCAAAGCAGTTACTAGGTGGTGATTTATCTCCATACTTGATGCTTGCAAAATATGGATAAAACCTGCTCCATGTAAAATATTCTTTATTCTTTCATCAATTTTGTGCACATGCTTTGCTAACCAAATTGCATGTCTTTGAGGGCAAATGACTCGTTCATTGCCTTCCCAAATAGAATTGACGATGTGTTTCTCTTGTAGATGTAGAAGGGACATATCAACGGGAAGTTGAGGGGCAGAAGCCATATTAAATTTTGTGGGTGAAAGTGGGTTATTCAAGCAATGACAAAGGAGAAGTACTTTGGGTATTGGAACTCACAATTGAAATGGATAGACTACTAGGATATGGAAGCAAAGACCATGCTTAAGGGGTTTGGCTATTGGAACTCAGAACACGTTGGGAGAAATGAAATGCACCCTCCACCAATTTAACTTGAAGCATTGATGGCCAAGAATCTTCAAAGTCACGGGAGAGAGGATATGGAAATGACAATTCATATAACTTGTAATGAGTGCTCTTCAAAGATTCTTCAAACCTGCAAAAAATAAGAGAGTCATGTGAATAAATAGTAGTAGCATTGAAGGTGATCTATTCAGCAAATGTAGGCATGCAAATGAATAGGAAGATGAATAGGAAAGTTGGTGAGCAAAGTTCAATACCATTATCGGTGGTCAGAGGCAAATGTGGACCATGCATGTGTACCATCTCTTGTCCTGTAGCACATACTATTCATGCATCCATAAATATCATTTACAAATTTCTAATTAATATTATTAAATTTATGTAATAAATTTTTATGAATTGTAAAAATAATAGACAATATTAAAGCAATTTAGTACAGTGCAGAAATTTTTTTTCAAATTGCAAAATTGATACAAATAGTATTTAAAAAAAAAAAAGGGAAGTTGGAAGGGGGGGGGGGGGGGCACGACTTCAATAGGTGAAGTCGTGTACCCCGTACAAGACTTCAACCATTGAAGTCGTGTAGGGGGTGCACGACTTCACCTATTGAAGTCGTGCCCCACCCCCACAACTTCCCTTTTTTTAGTTTTTTTTTTCAAAAATCCTATCTCTATAATTTATGTATTTCAAATTTAATTAATTTATAAACTATATTATTATTATAATTTTAAATTCTACTTTAATATTTCTTAACAAAAATTAAAGTAAATATTTTATAAATCACTACTTAAAAAAGGAGGGGAAATATAAATATGACAGTGCTATAATCACAGTCATATTCAAATCACTTTATACGAAAAGCCAATAAATATAATACTATATGTACCTTATAATTGCATCCAAGTCTATGTATATATATGACAGTGTCCAGTGCTATATTCACAGTGCTATCACTACAAAAAAAGTATATTTTAAGAGGGGTTATTTTCCGGCGGTTTTTGGAACCCCAGATAGTTCCGGCGGTTTATAAGTAAAAACCGCCCCTAAACATTTATTTATTTTTTTAAAATAATTTTTCTGACTAATTATTGTAAACCTCAGTTCCTCTTCATTGCCCTTCGTTTAATTTGAAACTCTACTTTTCTTTTTTATCTTCTCCCAAACCCTCCTAATCCTGTAAACCCCTTTTCAGTTCCAAAGTCCTCCTTCACTCTCCGCAAAACCCTAGATTCCACCGATCCCAACTTCTCAGGCTCTGCAACACATTCGTGCCTGACCCGTGGGTCCAAATCCTTCTCATCCTTGTCTACGTGATTGACGCTGTCCACCAGCACCGCTCGAGCCTTCAGCAAAACAACGCACCGCTCGTCGTCACCGTAGAAGTGCAAGCGCAGCACAGCGCGGCGCTTAGAGAGCTCGGACACAGCGCCGTCAAAGAAGAGGTTTTTTTCGGTGGGTGACAACGTGGAAGGGGGAGAGCAAGCTGGTGACAGGGCGGTGGGCGTTAGCATCTGCGAGGCGCAACTTCACTTTGACCTCCATTGGGGAAGAAAGGTGGGAGACTGAGGCTAGGGTTTTACGATAAATTTTACAATTATATGTTATTCAGGCACACTTCGTACTTTTGTTATTCCAGTGATGTTGTTTTGTAGGTTTTGAAGCATTATACTTGTGTTAGTGATAATATTTTTTTTGTAAATTGGTGTGACATTATTTGTAGGGGATCTTGGTAAGAGTTTTGATTCAAATGTGACTCTTTCTCACTATGAATTGAGTCCAAGAAAAGGAGAAACTGTACTGTTTGTTGGCGACCTCTCTTATGCTGATAACTACCCGAATCATGATAACATGAGGTGGGATACTTGGGGAAGGTTTACAGAAAGAAGTGTTTCATATCAACCATGGATTTGGACTACAGGGAACCATGAAATTGATTTTTCTCCAGAAATTGTAAGCTTCTCAAACCAATTCACTTTATCTGGTTTCACTTTATCTGAAAAATTTCTTTCTGTTTTTCACAATGAAAAATTTTAAATTTGGTGTAATGCATTTACCCAGTCCAAATGTTGGTAAGAATAAAGTTTTTAACATAGATGAACACTTTGTTGCAGGGTGAAACCGTACCTTTTCAAATGGTGCCAAATAGCATTTTGCATTTGGCATTTGCACTCCTATAAAAGATCAATCAGCCCCTGTTTATATCACCATTGGTGGAGGAAACCTTGAAGGCTTAGCAACCAAGTAAGCTCAACGAACATAACATGATGATTCTTGTCACATTTCTCCTTACTTTTATATCATTAAGCTTGAACAAATATTTACTTTGAGAAAAGGCATGTGTTTTCATTATTCGTTCTGCTAAATTTTTATTTATTGGATGCAACTACTTGTTGCAGAATTGTGGACTGCTATATTTTCTAAGGATGCACTGCAAACAATTATATTAGTATCAAGGAAGGTATGCATGCTTCTTCTTGGTTTCAATACATCAAATAAGGATATAAGTATTTTTAGTATATCAATTTTTATTTATTTAGGATTTGGTTTTTCTAAAATGATTAAGTGAGATTCTTAAAAAGTTAACACTGTAATTGCAAGGGCATTGCGCAATCTCTCCCCTTGCCTTATTTTCTATATGAATATTACTCTTGGATCTGGATCTCACATGAAGATCTCACTGATGAATTGTTTTTGAAGATATTAAAACGTAATAGGTGTATTAAATTATAGGGCTCCACAATACTAACACACTTTATAGTCTTTCTCCTCCCCTAAATATGACTACTATTGCAGGAAAGAAGAACTGTGGCCAACATTGGACCAACTGCTTAGAGATGAGGATGATACAACTGTCTCTACGCCTTATACTACTACAAACAGTCAGGTACATTAAGATAGTTATTCAGTTGCAAACAAGTTAGGCCTTATAATCTGACTGACATAAATTCATATGCGTGTGCAGGGCAAATGTGAATAAGAACTCAACATGGTTAGTACTTATTTTTAACAACAATAAATTTATATAAGAAAAACTCAGCATGGTTAGTTACTCTTATTTTTAACAACAATAAAATTATATAAAATTTATATAAGAAAAATTTAATACCTTAAATTATATTATTTATATAGCCAAAACTAGAAGTGTTTAATTCTTGAATGTTATGAAACTAATACTGTGTATAAATTGTTTTCCTTTTTTCTGTAATACACATATGAACTCTTCTGTTTTATAATTGTATCTCATGCATAATTTCAGTTTATATTTCCAGTTTGGAGGTGTTATTTGGTGGAGACATAAGCACAATCAACAAGCATTCTTCGATATTAAAGGTACTTGCCATTTGCACTATATTGGTTGTACTATTTCCTTGTCACATTCAATAAGTTAGGTATCCAATGTGGTGAAATTATTTATGCACAATAACTTTACTATTGATTTGGCTAAAATGAAGATATTAAGATCAAGATCTATGTTTTTTTTTCTCTTACTTTCCATAAAATGTTTAACCTTTTGTTTTCATCAATATACTTGGATTTAGTTTCTATTATATCATATTTTAATATTTTTCAACCATCAATAGTTCTTAAATTCGTCTAATAATTTTTTTAAAATATTATTAACTAATTATTATTTTATATTGTAGGTATTTGGAAAAGGAAGCATATCAAATGATGGATAAAATGAAGAAGTACCAAATGATAGATGAAATGAAGAAGTACCAAATGATGGACGAAATGAAGAAGTATCAAATGATGGATAAAATGAAGAAGTACCAAATGATGAAAATAATGAAGAAGTACGAAACTATAATTATTATTCATAACATGTTAATTTTAATTTTTAAGAAACATTAATTGTATTTCTAATGTTTACAATTTATATAATAATATTTTGGTTTATATTTAATGTTTACATTTAATTTTGGTTTCATATTATTTAATTTTGGTTTATTAATGATAATCAAGTAATTTGAATAATAAAAAAATTAAATTATTTACATTTCCGGCGGTTTTGAAAAACCCTCAAAAGTACCGGCGGTTTTCATAAACCCTCACAAATTACCGGCGGTTTTGCTTAACCCCGGTTATTTCCGGCGGTTTTAGTAAAACCTCCACTACTACCAGCGGTTTTAGTAAAACCCCCACTACTACCGGCGGTTTTAGTAAAACCCCCACTACTACCGGCGGTTTTTCAAAACCCCCGCTAATTGCGGCGGTTTTTTAAAAAATCGCTGGTAATTACTTAACGACGCAGGTTTTCCCAACGGTTATCCTAACCACGGGTAACATATTTTCCGGGGGTTAAAACCGCCGGAAACGGAAAAAATAACCCCCGGTAAAAATCTAATTTTTTGTAGTGTATATTATTGTTTAGTACTACCTATTTAGACCATAACACCCACTATATTCATGAATGTATTATACGCTCTATAAGAAGTCCATCTTCACATCCAAAATCCACGTCCAAGAGCTCTCCAACTACACCAATCTTACAAACTCTTCCAAACATTTATTCAAAAATGGCATCATGGAACTTGCCAACATCTTTATCATCGCAGTTGATCGATGAACAACCTTTAATATTGGATAACGTTGATGACTTCAGCACCGATGATGAATTAGACAACATACTGGAAGATGACAACAACGACGACGACCACATCACACAATCATCTCCACATATCGTTCCAGAGTTGAATCAAGGTAGTTCCAGTCAAAGGAGGAAACTATTCTTGCAATCAAACATTATCACATAACGAACGGTTACAAATACACCGTCGTTGAGTCCAAACCCAACATTTATGTTATTCGTTGTCTGGAATATCACAACGGTTGTCAATGGCGTCTGAGGGCAGCTTATAGCAAAGTCCGTAAATATTGGGAAATCAAAAATATAGACGGACAACATTCGTGTTTCTCAACAATACTATCTCAAGATCATACAAATCTTGATAGTACTCACATTGCCACGATCATATCCAATTCAATCCGAACAAATCCATCCATTCCAATCAAGAGTTTGATTGCAGATATTAAGGGTCGATTCAGATATTCTGTGTCGTACAGAAAAGCTTGGATCGCTAAACAGAAGGCTCTTGCTATGGAGTTTGGAGACTGGGAGGACTCTTATAACCACATGCCGAGGTGGTTGCATGCCGTCAAGGAAGTAAACCCAGGTACAATTTTACAATGCACTGGTTCTCCTGTGCATATTGATGGACAAACCGACAATAATTGCTATATTATGGAAAGAGTTTTCTGGTCTTTCGGTCCTTGCATAGAAGGATTCAAATACTGTAAACCCATTCTCCATGTTGATGGTACATTTCTAACGGGTAAATATCATGGAACTTTGTTAACCACCATAGGTCAAGATGGCAATAGAAATATTTTCCCACTGGCCTTTGCCATTGTAGAAGGTGTGACAAAGGAGGCCTTGATATGGTTTTTTCAACTACTTCGAGAACATGTTTGCCATCAACAAAATATTTGCATCATCACTTACAAAGGAAAGGGTATACTATCCGCCTTAAGATCAGATGAAGTTGGTTGGGAACAAGATGGTTTGAACTCTGTTTATTGCATACGTCATCTAGCATCCAACTTCAACAACAAATTCAAAAATCACGACCTCAAAAAACAATTCATCAATTTAGGTACTCATACAAAAATTCTTCTAACACTTATACTTTTATAATTTTGTTAACATTATTCTTTAATTTATTTTTTTTATTACCTCATTACAGCTTACAAGGTCAAGCAACCAACTGTCACGGTAGAACTTGCTGCTTTGAGAAACCAATACCCACAACAAGTTCAATGGATAGATAAAATTCCATTACAAAAATGGTCTCAAGCTTTTGATGGAGGGAGAAGATATGGACATATGACGACTAATCTTGCTGAGTGCACCAACTCCATTTTAAAGGGAACACGTTCATTACCAATATGTGCTCTCATCATAACAACATTTGAGAGGACACAATCATGGTTTGTTGAACGCGGATTAAAGGCGAACTGTATGCTCCAAGCAGGACACCAATATCCTGAACAAATCACCGATATCATTAGGAAAAATCAACAACAATCCGCATTTTGTCATGTTCATCGCTACAACCGTGAAAATTCTGAATTTGATGTTCAAGAAATTTCAACACCTCACCACTACCGCCCTGTTCCACTTTCCTACAAGGTCAGCCTAAATGAATGGTGGTGTGATTGTGGACACTTCCAGGCTACTCGTCTCCCATGTCATCATGTCATTGCTGTTTGTGCATTTTCGCATATCCCATTAACCCAAGTAATCGATCCAGTATACAGTCTTAACAACATTTTCAAGGCATACGAAGTACAATTTCACCCAATCCAAAATCAAGACTATTGGTCTCTGTATACAGGTCCAAACTTCATACCAGATCCTAAAATATGACGCAAGGCATCCGGAAGACCATCTACAAATAGGCTTCATAATGAAATGAATCAATCCAATCCAGATAAGCCAAAAAAATGCTCTTACTACCGCAACGAAGGTCATCATAGGGGAAATTGTCCTTTTCGCCATTAGTTATTTCTTAATCCTACCCAATTGTAATCAAATCCATGACTGATATATTACTATTAATATTTCCTATTAATATTTATTTTCTCTTTTCCTATAACACAACCAATACATAACATATGTCAAATGCAAAATCATTTTCATAAACCAAACAAAAACACACTGGTAATCGATTACACAAACCTTGTAATCGATTACCAGAGTGCTTCTTGCTACACGACCAACCTGGTAATCGATTACCCACATGGCGTAATCGATTACCAGTATGTTTTCTGTCTACACATTTCCAGTCATGCAGGGTCACCATTTCAAGACTCTGTAATCGATTATCATATCACTATAATCGATTACAGGACCCAGAAGTCGTTTTTGGGGTGCACGACTTCGACACTGTAGCTATGCACAATGTGAAGTCGTGCAGGGGGGGCACGACTTCTTCCTTTGAAGTCGTTTTCACCCCCCACGACTTCACTTTTGGTCAAATTTTGTCCATTTTGGTAATAAATAGGACATTTTTGCCTACTTTGGTGCAAAAACCAATTTATTGTAATATCAAATTAGAATTTATAATTAATATATCAGTAATTAATAATTCTATTATTAATATATTTATTGTTGGTAAATTTTGTTTGTAAAATAATATCAAACTTTTCATTTTAGATTTTGATAATGTAAAATTTTATTTTTATTATAACATTAAGTTCTTATATTGTTTTAATAAAGATAATGTGATTTTTTTCTTCAGATATCAATGTTGACATGGTTATGAGATGATTATATGTGAGTTTAAACATTATTTTTTTTCTTTAATTCCTTCCTTTTTAGTAACACAATTTCATTAAGATCGTTCCTTCAAATCTCGTATTGTTTACTTCATATTATCACATACCTAAAATTCTTATTATTGTCTATTACATTGTCGAAGATAAATATATAAAATCGATTAAGTTTTTTATATTCTTTTTAAGATTTGTAAAGAATGTTAACGAAAAGTTATCACATTATCTCCTCATAAAAAAATAGAGTTCTTATAAAAAATACAAAAACTTAATTGAGTTAAAAGAAAAATATTAAGATCAAATTACTAATTAAATATTTCAATTAAGTAAAACCAATTATATGGACTAAAATAAAATAAAAATTAAACTATTAAAATTTCAAATTTCAAATGAAGTCGTATTTGTTGAAGTAGTAGATTTAGTTAAAATAGTAGATTTAGTTGAAACAGTGGCAATAAAATGTGAGATGTGTATTATGCTTGACTTTTTTTAGTTTTAGTTGAAAAATTGGATTTGTTTTATTTCTATTTAGCTATCTTATCTTGTTTCTTAGACGATGAAGAATGATAGTGGGATAATATTTCTAATTGGCAAAGTGTAACCACAATGCGATTTTGAAACATTTTAAGTTCTTGTATATTTAAATTTTTACTACAAAGGACTTTAAAGAATGAGCAACACTCCACCAAGGTTGCAATGACATGGTTTGGTAACAAATTATGTATTACCAACGATAGTAATTGCTTTATAATAATATAGTAATCGTGACTTTATAGTCTTGATATTTTATATTGCACCTCTTCAACACATCTAGAAATGTTAATTAAGTGACTATCTGGTATTAAAACATTTTTCAAAGTTTTGAGAAACAACTTTTTGGTATCATAAGTTAGTGGAAACAAAACAAGATGATATCTTCCATTATCATGTGATCAAAGATTATGTCTTATGTCAATTTCCTTTAAATCTTTCCTAACATTAAGATTGTCTTTGGATTTAGGCTTTTCATTCAACAAAGTATATATCATATTGTTAAATACATTTTGTTCAATATACATAAAATCTAAATTTTGGCGTAACAAATTAAACTCCCAATATGGAAGTTCAAAGAAAACGTTTCTTTTATTAAATTGTTAAACTTCTTATCTACATATTTTTCATCTACCACCCAAATGTATTCCTCTCTCAAATGTAACATTAATATTTTACGTTTGCCTAAAGATATCAGATCCTGATAATTTTAATGGCGGATTTAGTTCTTTAGTGCTTCCATCAAAGTGAACATGATTCAATCTAAATCTATGGTTTCTAATTAAAAAGCGACAATGTCCCATAAAACACCACTTCTTACTATGAGGAAGATGACAATGTTCTACACCAAGGTTACAAGTAAGGCAAGCTAAACATGTGTGTGTTCCAACTAGATAAAATACTAAGGTCAGTTCATATAAGTGCTACTCACATTCTAAATTTTTCATTTAATAAAAAATCAAAGGTCTCCAAACCATCACTCCATAACTCATATAACTCATCCACAAGGGATTGTAAGTACACATTAATATTATTTTTAGGCATCTACTTGCCTAGAATGATAATGGATAGGATTAATGAAGTGTGCTTCATATATATCTAAGGTGGAAGATTTTATAGAATTAAAAACACTGATCAAATACTCTAAGTAGAACTCATAGTGCCAAAAGGATTAAAATCATCACTAGTAAGGCCTAAGCCAACATTTTGAGGATCTGAAGCAAACTCATGATGCATTAAACTAAATGTCTTCCATGCCTTATCATCCCTTGAAAGCCTTATAAACTCGTCCTTGTTCTCTAAAGAATGCAATCTCACATGCTTTGTAGTCTTACAACACATAAACAATATTTACAATTTTGATTTGAATGGAAAGTAACACAAAACTTTTGCAAGTTGCTTTTTTTCCTTCTTTGGGTTCCATCTAAATGTATCATAATGTTTGAAAATATTTTTCATCATCTCTTAAATATAACATTGAGTCATCTGAACATGCATATATTTTGGTATAGTTAAGATCAAGTTTGTTGATGATTTTCTTAGCCTCACAAAAGGAAAGAGACAACTTTGCTTCACTAAATCATCTTTTAATAAATCCATGATCATAGTATTAGAATAAAAGAACTCTAACTTAATTAATTTTGTATGAAGTATAATTTCTTAAATTTACAAGTTTTCTTTTGGAAAAGAACTTTATATGCATATGAATTATATAGGTCTCTTTAATAAATAAAATATACTACTAATTATGTAATTTATAAAATTAATAGTAAAATAAATACTAATTAGGGTTGATAATAAAAATCATATGGGATATGTACTTGATCATATTTACCTTCTAAACGTTGTTCCCTACGTCTCACCATTGCACTTCTTTATTTAATAAAATAATGATTTTTTTAACCATCTAACAATCCTTAACTCTATATTCTAGTTGTTGTATGCACCTCATCTTATTAGCAAAATTAAATTTAATATACTAAAATAATATTTCATATATTTTTTAAACAAATTTAATATTAAAAATAAATATCAAAAATACTAAATAATATATAATATCTAAAATACAAACTCTAAATTTAAAACAAATCAAATAAAAATTTAATTAAATATAACAAAGAAAAAAGAAAAGTAATAAAAAAAACCCTAAACCCCAATTCCAACTACCCGCAGCTCCAAATGTGGAGAAGACGAACTGCAACTCTAAGTGCGGAGAAGAAAAATCGCAGCTCCAAGTGCGGAGAAGACGAACGCAACTCCACGTGCAGTGAAGACGAACATAGCTCCACGTGCGACGAAGACGAACCACAGCTCCAAGTACGACTTCCCATCAACCGCAACCCTCTCAACTACACTTCCCTGTGCGCCACCCATATGCCCGATCTCTGCCGCCACCCGCTACTGCAACCTCACCTCAACATCATGAACGATGATCCCAGAAACAAACACCCCTCATAACCCACAACATCAGAGTAAACCAACCCGTACAACAAATTTATTGAATCAGCTTCGACTCGATCGACACCCTCTGCTCCAACCGCAATGACAGGGGCTGAATCCGCATCTCCATCAATGCCCTATTCTCCTCCTCCAACCCGACCGCTTCTCTTCGACACCTCGCCCTCATAACTTGTTCCAAAAAAATCCCACATTTAACAAAACATTCTAATTGCCTTCAAAATGCCACAAAGAAAAAATACTAGAACAAGTTAACATTAAATGAAAATTGAAAACGGGTGCTAACTTGGCGAGAGAGTTAGGGGTTGATATGGCGATGTGAATCGATGGAGGCGGTGATGGTGAGTGCGGCGAAGTAGTAGTTTTGTATGTCAAAAATGCTTGACTTGATGACCTTAAAAAGAAATGGTCAAAAGTGAAGGAGGAGGGAAGGAAGGGAGAAACGCCAACCGAGAAAGAAAGAAAAAGGGTGTAAAGTTTCAAAAATGAAATGAGACAAAGAGGAGAATGAGAAAAGAAAGGAATGAAAGATTTATAAATATGAAATGGACAAAGGAAAGATTATCTAATAGGGTTACATTTGGAAATATAAAAGAAAAAGGAAGGAGAATAACTCTTACCTTCTTCATGCATTCATGAACAATTGATAAATATTCTTTATAAATTGTGTCAATCTAAACTCTTAAAAGTATGACACCATCATTTTTCATAAATTACCTTTTTTTTTAAAATCCGAACAACAACATCACGCATGTTGATAACAATACTTAGTGACAGAATAAATAAATAACATAAATTAATCTTATAATGTACATAATCATAACCAGAATTATTCAAACAAAATTTTAAATAATTTACTTATACACAACAAACTACATCAACTACAAAGGGTGATAATTGATTATGCAACGATTATGATTGTCTTTTTTATTAATACGGTAATAACTTTTATGTATGATAGTCATGATGTCAATATGAAATGTTTATGCTCTATAAACAGATAAATTATATTTTAATACATATTTTTTACATTTGATATTATTTTTATTTATTTATTTATCTTTTAAAAAAATATAAAAAAATTAATTTTTTATAACTATTTTATCCGATGTATATTAAATGAATATTAATATGGATTGTCTTCTTATTAATTAATCTTGTTCCAGCATTTCAATCAAGAATGCAAAAGGACTATATTATTGAATGCTTTGTACTATAAAGCTTTTGAGATCATCGCATCACCATAAAATGAAATCAATATTTTCATCCAACTTATTCATGAGTCCACAAATATCTTTTGGATATGTTAGTCTTTTTCATCGGTTGTTTTTTTGGTAAAAAAAAGATAAAGAAAAGGATAAACAGATCAGTTTGATTGGCTAAGTACACATGTGCTGTGAAGTCTATCCTAACAATAACAAAACAAAATAACTCTTCCAAAATTCCATTCTCACCTCAATTTTTCAGATGGATTCTCCCAACGTTCTCGTAACTCACTCTCTTATCTTCCTTGTTTCTCTTCCCCTGCTTCAATTCCAACCCTAATTTTTGTTTGCTTTTGCATTGCATTCTTCAGATTACGGCTCCATCCGTAGACAGGAAGAACGCAACCTTAATCTGCGTCCCAATAATAGCGGAATCAGTTGAAAAAATGAAGATTGATATGCACAAAGCCAAAGCTGAAGGTGCAGACCTAGTCGAACTTCGATTGGACTCGTTGAACACCTTCGATCCCTTTCAAGATATTAACATTCTCATTCACCACCGTCCTTTGCCATTGTTGTTTACATACAGGTTGAAATTCCTCTCTCTCTTCCTCTGTTTTCTCATCATTCACAATTTCTGTGTGTTAGTTCAAGAAAACAAGAAAAAGGAAAATTTGCATTTATTTTTTGTCTCAGATCCTCTTTTCTTAATATATGCATCTGTTTATAAGATGTGACTTAAATGGGTTTTATTTTTGAATGACTATTTTTAAACGGTCACCTCGCTCATAATATTAAAATGATGTTATATTTAATTATAAATTGTCTTATAAAAATAAATTAATAACTATATTGACTACTTTTTATTATTGCATATGATTTTTTAAACAAGTAAATATAATTGTAAAAAGGGTAAATATAATTATAAAAAAAGTAAGAGTATAAAAATATTTTTATTAATAATAGAAGAGAAATAAATGCCTATTTTAAGACAAAATATCATATTGAAGACTAATTTCATTATTAATTAACTTGGAGACTTTAAATTATATAATTCAAGTTTTTATGCATAAAAATATATTTATCTTTTAATAATTTAAAACATTATTCCTATTTCATAATCTTTTTTATTTGTATTTTAATAAACATATTATTAAATAAAAAATAAGGGAATAAATGACACCTAAAAATAAAAGAAATATGAATTATATAAAACTAAAACAATATATATATTTTTTCTATATATAAGAAAATAAAATTCTTATTTTAAAATTATTATGCTTGTATAATTGCACCCTCCTTCTAACAAATTTGTGCTTGGACCACACGTTGATTTTAACTTTGGATTCGCTTTTTACTCTATTTAACAGCAAAAGAAAATTAAAATTCAAATGTAAATACCATTGTGCAGCAAGAATATTTTAAAATTAAATTAAAATAATTTCAGTCAAAACATTCATAAAATAGGAATAAAGATGTTATCACATATAACCCATTCATAACAACAACCATGTCACATAAAAAGACTCAAACTAGATTTAATAATCTGAATATATATATTGATATCAGATTCTAGCAAGTTATGCATTTGTGGTGGTCATTGCTGCTCTGAGAGTCATTGCTAATGAGTTTCATCGTATCACACACAAGGTTAATCTGTTAACATCTTTGATCAAGGTAAAACTCCTAAGCTAGGACCTCATGTACCTCTCACCACGTACCCTATTATTCTCTACTTGAGATTTTGATGGTTATTAGAGCAACAAGATAACTCTAAATACTAAACCCATATCAATATATACACTAAAGAAATGTCATTATAGAATATTTCCATGAGATTCTTGGAATTACGCTAATAACGTAGAATGCTCATATCCATTAACAAGCTCATCATCATCACCATTTCATACATCATTATTCACATGCATATTTATCCATAAATCTATCAACAATTCTCAGATAAACATCATAAATCAACTATCATTTTTAACATTCACAATATCATATATAAAACTTATCAAAATAGAACATATAAAAACAACAAAGCCAAACTTTGTAATTTCGCTTAGCAAGAATATATACTCGCTTAACGAGTAGTGTCAAAAGCTCACTCGCCCAATGACTAGATAGTTCACCCATCAAAATAATCACTAGAACTCATAAACTTAAGTTTTTCCAAAAGTCACTCAATAAAACTTGTCTCGTCCAATTACTATCAAGTTAGTAATTTCTCTGACTTTGGTTTTGTCCAACGAGTATATTTTTGCCGAACGACCACCAAGTCAGTCACTCTTTAACTTTGACTTTGCCTAATGAGTATATTCTTATCCAGCGACCACCAACTTAGTAGCTTTTTAACTTTGGCTTCGCCTAGCAAGCATATTCTCGTCCAACAAGTCTACATAATTTTGCAGATTTATGTCATTCAAACCTTGCAAATTTAGTCCAATAGTAAACACAGATGTCAAAACATACCAAATTTCAATTACACTACATTCACTAATTCAAACAATATGATTTGCAATACCAATTAGACAACATTGCAATTTCTTTAATTGAAATAAGCCAAATCAAAACTCAAATCTAAGTCCAACCCTAATTTTTCATCACGTAGCTCAATCATGCAAGCAAATTATCATACAATTAGCAATTACAAGGTATCAATCACATAAAAATGTGTAATTAGTTTCCCTGGAAGACAAATACAATTGCTCTAAGGAATCCAAAATCCCTTCAAGTCCACAAAATGTCCTATCTATTCTTAGGAATAACACAAAAACGATTATGGCATACCATTATAACCACTTATTAGTAGAGACTCGTATAAAAGATTTGAACACTACATGCGAACCAAGATGATTTACATACACATGAAGAACATATAGAAAAAAGGATAGAAAACCAACTTACTTTATTGGTGAAATTGATCAAACATAAATGAAGAGCTCGTCCAAAATTAACTCGAGTCGTCTTCGATCTTCAAATAAATGAATGGAAGATGAAAAACTTAAAATTTATAAGAAAAAAGTTTTTAAAAAGAATGTGTGTTTTTAAATAATAAAATTCATTTATAAAATCTATATTTATATTTTAAAATTTTAATATTAAAATAATCAAATCTTACCATTTTAATCCTACTATCAATTCTAAAACACACTTTACTCTTACCGTAAATTTTATTATTACTCTTTAATATGTTTTATCATAACATGTATCATAAAACTTGTTATTCTTTTCTAAATACAAATATTTATTAGAAAAATATTTTTAATAAATATTAATACACAATATTTAAAAGATATAATTTTGTAAAAATGTTTAAAAAAATGTATGCGGTTCTTCTTCTTTTTTTTTTTTTATGTAAAAACGTTATATAATTATCTTTAAATAAAGAAGTTATGAAATTGAAGGACTACATATTTAATTAAATAAAATAAATACTTTTGTTTAATAAAAGATAAAATTATTTAATTAAAAATAATAAATGCTTATAAAAAGGTGTATCTTCTTATATAAAATGGTATAAATGAGCTTCTTGAATAATACATATTTTCCCTTTCGTAAATGATTTAGTTTTATTTTTTCTCAAGAAAAAGTGGAATTATTCTATTTCTGAATCAACTTAGTCTCTATATGAATTATTATTATACCTTTTACTAGTTTAGCAAAGAGACTATGGTCAGCCTCACCCAAGAAATGCTTCGCGTTGAAATGTGAAGTAAAAAATAAATAAAAAAAATCTTACTGTAATATTAAAATGGCAACAATCTATCCAACGTAGTATTTAATTTGGACATGAAAAAGTGAGGAAATAAAAAAAAGTAAGAAAAAATAAAATAAAATTTTAAGTAAGGTGAAATAGAATATAATCCTTTTATTTATTAACTTTAATTATTTATTATTATAATAACGAAAACAAAAACAAAACACCTACAAATGATAATAACATATAACACTTCAAAACCGTTATTCTTTCTACAAAGAACATAACCATAATAGAATATACAAGTCAATCAACTTATTTTCCTCCCATATGAGTAATTCAAATACGAAGTTATTCACACGAAAAAAAAATTGAAGAGTAAAGTTGAAAATTTTATATTGACCGAAACGAGCTATATGCAAAATTGATAGAGAAATAATTACAATGTTTTAAAGCTTTTTGGATGGACGAGTCTTATTTAAATTTATCAGATTGAAATATTTTGAATCTGTTGACCATTAGCTATGATGTGATTTGAAATCGGAAGATTTTATCTCTTTGAATGATGAAAATTCAATGCTTTTCTAAGGCCCAAATGGGAGGGTGGTATGTATGATGGAGACGAAAACAAACGGTTGGACGCACTAAGGGTAGCAATGGAGTTGGGAGCTGATTACATCGACGTTGAACTTAAGGTTGTTTTTCGCTTCCATTTAATGTTTTGCCCCATTTGATGAAATCCAGATTATATAATGTTTGAACTATGAAACTTAGATGAAACATTTCCTATATGTCATATATCTCTAAAGGTGGCGCATCAGTTCTATGACTCTATACGTGGGAAGACATACAATCAAACCAGGGTCATTGTTTCATCTCACAACTTTGAACTTACTCCTTCAATTGAGGATCTGAGCAACCTTGTAGCAAGAATACAAGCAACGGGAGCAGACATTGTGAAAGTTGCAACAACTGCCGTGGACATTGCCGATGTGGCACGCATGTTTCAAATAATGGTGCATTCTCAAGTAAGGCATGTATGTCTAGAAATGGAAATTTAACAAGAAATTTTAACCCCATATGCACTTTTTTTCAACTTTTCTAAACCTCATTATTGATTTTATCCATTACTGACTTTAATTTGTGTTATTGTAAAGATAACTACTGTTCTAATTTACAGGTTCCGTTGATTGGAATTGTTATGGATGATAGGGGGTTGATTTCTCGTGTACTTTGTACGAAATTTGGTGGATATCTAACTTTTGGCACCCTTGAGTCAGGAGTAGTTTCAGCTCCTGGTCAACCTTCACTTAAGGATCTATTGCATCTATACAATTTCAGAGCACTGGCACCTGATACAAAAGTATATGGGCTTATTGGAAAGCCTGTCAGTCAGAGTAAATCGCCCATGTTACTGAATGAAGCCTTCAAGTCAGTTGGTTTTAACGGTGTTTATATAATTCTATTGGTGGATGATATTGCAAATTTTCTCAGGACTTACTCTTCTACAGATTTTATGGGATTCAGGTTCCAACTTCTTATAAGAAATTTTCAATTTATATAATCTAACGTTAGATGATTTTCGAAATAGAAATTGATATTTAACATTTGTATATCAGTGTTACCATTCCTCACAAGGAGACGGCAGTTAAGTTATGTGATGAAGTTGATCCAGTGGCTAAGGTAAAATGATTTACTATTCACAATTTTGGATTGATAATTGGAAATGATTTTATTTCGTTTATCTAAATTCTTCCAATTGGTTGTTAGCACAGTCTATAGGGGCTGTGAATTGCATTATCAGAAGACCAACTGATGGGAAATTAATTGGGTATAACACAGACTACGTTGGTGCTATTTCTGCAATTGAGGATGGGTTACGAGGTAGTTGCCATCTTCAGTGGCTAACCAATGTTCAATCATTGTTCTTGGTAACTGTTATTCTCAAGATGTTGTGTGTTTGTGCTTCAATTACTTCTTGGCCAGGTAAACATAATGGTAGTAGCACAGTTGTTTCTCCATTAGCCGGTAAGCTGTTTGTTGTAATTGGGGCTGGTGGTGCCGGGAAAGCAGTTGCTTATGGTGCGAAAGAGAAAGGAGCAAGGGTTGTGATTGCGAATCGTACCTACGGTAAACTTCATGATTTGCTTTTTCCTTTCTTAAAGTTAAAACGTGTTAAACTTTCAAAGTTACTTCTCGGATGTTTCTGACAAAACATCCTACGTAGGAGATAACTGATAATGTGCTCAATTGTTAATATTGTTTTGGATGAGAAATGTCTCTGGGTACAGAAGAGAACAACAATTTTAGTAAAAAGTTATATGGTGTTCAAGTTTTGGGTACAAAATCAGTGGTTTGAACCATCATTTGTTTTTCTTTTGGGTTATATTTCTCCTGATATCTTGATAGCGAGTTTAAGAAAACTTGGATTTAGTTAATGGAAATGTCAAACCTGTCTCAGTTTTCCTCTTTTGTTTACGCTGTATACACTATTGTGCTTTTTCCTTTCAGAGTTCCTTTCTTCAAATGGTATTTTCTATGGTCCCAAATTTTCATTTTACGTGTGGATAACCTTCAAACATCAGTACTTACGAAACAACATTGTTTATGGTGTGATGTTGCTTGGTCCTCTAACAAGAATGTGTAGCTTTTTTAGCAGAAACAATCACAACTATTATTTCCGGTCAATTTGAAACACATTTAATGACATATTACATATGTACTACACTGTTTATATACAGATCGGGCCAGAGAACTTGCTGATGCAATTGGAGGAGAAGCTTTGCCCCTTGCTGATTTGGATAATTTCCATTCGGAGGATGGTATGATTCTTGCAAACACAACATCAATTGGAATGATACCAAAAGTTGACGAGACGCCTATTTCTAAGGTTTGCTCCTGTAATGTAGATGTGCCATTCCAATTAGGACCTTGAAATATTGCTGGTGTAATTTTTCAATTGGATATGTTATTGCCAATCATATCTTCTTCCATTTGCTGATGAAGTTGGTTTTCTATTCAGATGAAATATGTTTATTGGTGTCTGAAAATGCTTATTTCATTTCTTGATCTCACAAAAATTATGACCAATATGATAACTTCCCTTTTGTCTTTTATGCAGCATGCTTTGAAATATTACTCCCTAGTTTTTGATGTTGTGTACACACCCAAGATGACTAGACTGTTGAAAGAAGCAGAAGAAGCAGGAGTCACCATTGTGACAGGATTTGAGATGTTTATAGGGCAAGCATATGGGCAGTTTGAGAATTTCACTGGATTGCCTGGTAAGCTGAATGTAAAAATTTAATTGAAGAGAGTTTCATGTATTAACTGATCCATTTAATTTTGAAATCTTGTATTTCTTTGATGGTATTTTGAATTTGCAGCACCAAAGAAGCTCTTCAGACAAATTATGAAAGACTATTAATGAGGTTTGCAAGTGATTATCCTTATCCAATTGAATTTTAAATCTCGTATTTCTTTGATTGTATATGTACGGAATAATATGTTGTCATTCCATTCGGTAGACATAATCTCGGCCATGATTAAGAATAATGTTGTTAAAGTAATAAGGAGATTAACAAATCAGGTTAGGCAATTGCTTCCTACCACCATCAATTTCTTCCTACACCTCATTATTTCTTTTAATTGCATTCCTACCCTCCTGGTTTTATTTGAATTGTCTCCTTCGTGGAGAATTTCTAGTGCGCAAATTACATGAGTTGTGGTGTTGAGTCCCCGAAAACTTTGGTGAATGTGTTGTTGAGCTGTTGGTGGAGAGGTGGTGACGATTTGTGCAATTGAGGCACGATTGTCTATAAGAAAAATGGATGCAACAGCCCAGGAAGTTTACTTGTGTGTGGGACTATAGGGAATAACCACGAATGGACACGTGGTGGAAGGCATGAAAAGTATGATGAGAGAAAAAGACACATGATCCAAGAGCATAAGTACAAGGTTGAAGGAATATGACTGAGGTATTCGTTAGTATATATGTAATAACCGTTTAGTGAGAGAGAGAAAGTGGTTGGCATTTCTCTTCTCTCTTATTTAATTTTTCGGTTCCTTTTGGTCTTTCTTTTGAGAACCAATTTCATTTTTGTATTATATTGTATTCTTTTTATCAAATTTCATAGTATTGAAGCATTTCCGTTAAAAAAACAAGAATAATCTTCTTGTTTCATTAAATTGTCATTTTCGTGGTCGTTGTGGTTATCGAAAAACAAAACACGCTTTCGAAAAAATGATCCAAAATAGGGATGGGAGGTAAAACTCGTTTCCAGATTTTCGTTTTCGGAGTTGTAATATATGGTTATGGAAAATTAATTTTCTAATTATTCTTACGAAGTCAAATATATTTTACAAAGAATTCAATTTCAAGCATTCTTATCTCCAACTTGAGAGTTTTCATCTTCTTTGAAGGTACTTGTCCACTCCTAGGTAAACAAGGTTGTACTTACAAAAGATACTATAATGTTCAAGTTAGTCAAGCACATTAGATAGTAGTAAATACAATAATTGATGAAGGTGATCAATGTATCTCATGTAGTTTGTTATTTATACTTATGCTTATGGGTTTTTTTACCTAAATAGGCATGATTCATCTAGCTAATTAACTTGATTAGTCTTTGGTTAAACAATTTGCTTAATTATACATTAATCATAATCTTGAGTTAATGAACCCAATTAACGCTTTCCATATATTGGTCCGTTGGCTGATATGTAGCTAACCAAGCCTCCATAGTGCATCGTCATGTCATGAGGATCAAATACATCTAGGCACAAGTGGTCGAAATATCTTCATACGTACATGGTAAGCTCATTGTTGGCTGATATGTAGTCGGCCAAGTAGTCATAATGTATGGTCACACCATAAGGGTTGAGTACATATAGGCAAGGTGGCCGAGATGTCCTCGAATGCATATGGTACACTAGCCTCCAGACTCGATATTGCATGTACTTTATTCTTTATGTTGTGGCTATGATGTTTGCATCTTATGCCTTCATGTATAGAGAAAATTTGTATTTCTTTGGTCTCGTCCTATAGGTATGATAGCCCTCACCCTTAATAAGCATGTTAATGAATATGTTTTAATAATGAGATGTCAAGCCTAACTAGACGTGAGAGATGAAAAGTTGTCAGGTTGTAAAACGATGCCAATGAGGTAAAAAGTCACGACATTTGATATTTGAGAAGATTTAAGGGTAAAGATGAGGGATGAGGAAGTGAAAGGTTGACATTACTTTGCTATAAATATAGGACTCATTTATGTTAATTGAGCACCCTAAGCCTTAAGAGATTCCTTTACTACCAATACCTTTAAGAGAAGTTCAATACTCTATAGTCGGCTAGCAACAAGTATGTCACATAGTGGATCTAATATGTGTTGCAGTAAGGGGATGAGTAGTGATAGTAGCATACTTTGTTGTCCTCTAGTGCAACACCATTTAAGGTTCGAGGGATAGTTCAAGAGATAATTATAAAGAATCAGGAAGAGCCTCCTGAGGAGGTTGCTGAGAATGGCTTGCCTTTGGAGGGATACAAACGGGTAGATCCCTTGGTGAAAAAACATTTTTTCAAATTTAGGTGGTCAACCATTCTAAACTGATGACTAAATAGTATATATATATATATATATATGTATATATATATATATATGTGTATGTATATGTATATATATATATATATATATATATATATGTATGTGTATGTATATGTATATATATATATGTATGTATATGTATATATATATATATATATATGTATGTATATGTATATATATATATGTATGTATATGTATATATATATATATATACACGTATGTATTATATATATATATATATATATATATATATATATATATATATATATATATATATATATATATATATATGTGTGTGTGTGTATGTATATATATGTATGTATGTATGTATATATTCGAGGATGAGAATGTAAAGGATAAAATATCTTTGGGGAGTGTTTGTGTCATAGACAATGTATGTTATAGTCGAGAAGGGTACAAAGAGGATTTCTTTTATGTACAAATGGTCTTTTTTACACAAATTCATGTCCTGTTACTTCTTAATGAGTTTACAATATGCATTTGAGGACACCTAGGCCTCTCTTGCCTATATATACTTAGCCATACATTATGAAAGTTTGGTGGATTACATATCGGCCAACCACGATTATACCATTTTGTTTGAAGGTATCTCGACCACCTGTGCCTATATGTACTTAAATGTATTGTGCACTATGGCATAAGTATGAGTAACACAACACACGAGGTACATTGATTATATTCATTAATTACTTCATTTACTATTATTTGATATGTTTGGCTAACTTGAGCGTTGAAGTGTCTTCTACAAGCACAATCCCATTAACCCAGGAGAGGACGAGTACCTTTAGAGAGGAAAAGAATTTTGAAGTTGGAGTTAGAAGTGTTTGAAGTTGGATTCTTTGCAAAATATATTCAGTTATGTAAGAACGTTAACAATTGAGTAGATTGTACTTTGAAAGATAATTCCAAAATAGGTCTTTTGTATATCGAAAAGATGATTTTGGGACTTCTCAAAAAGTTGTTTTCGGTGATGTACTTCAGATTTTCAGTTCCGGTATACAATTTTTGATAGCAAACCTCCTAGTTAGATTGGACCAAAATTTGAAGAGATGCTATGGTGAGGTGAAAGGGTGCAGAAGCAAGGTGGATGTTGGTAGGTTAGGCTCACGACCTTGGTGCTTTGTGGGTAACTGGATGGTGTTTAGATGTTGCTCTTAGAGAGGTTAGGCCAACTCTAGAGGAATGTGGCTAGAGAAGACCACATGGGATGCTCTAGCTTTTGTTGACTTAAGGTGAGTATTATGACACAAAAATGACAGCATGACTTTACTCAAAATTCAAAGATGAGTATTAGATGGGAGACACATCTATTTATAAGCTAAGGTTGTCTTCAGTAAAAACAAGACCTAAAAAGTCAAACTTGGTTAGTTTGGAGAGCAAGATAAAAAATCCTCTTCATTAGGAAAAGGACATGTGACCACTACCTATAAGCAATTCTCTCCAATTTGAGCATGATAAATGGTCATTCTCACAAAGGTTGGATGACCCACTCCCTTGCTCCTCAAGTTAGATTGAAAACTTTGACCCCTTGGTCATTCAGTTCAATATTGAGCCTTGGCCTTTGTTGACTCAAGTGGTCAAAAAATCATATATTACTTAGTCCAAAATACTAGGCCCAAAATTATTCTAACTCTATAAGCTTTATAATGATCCAAAATGACCTAAAAGAGAGAGTTTATGTTCATCTTCCACAAATCACTTCAACTTTTCTTTAAAATATTTAGTCATGACTAGGAAGTATGTCATCAGTTTTAGACACCTCCCCATTTGGGATTTTCATTTGGGTGGCTTTTTCAACTCCCATGCTTACCTAATGCGGTATCAAGCTTCCTCTACATTACTCTCCGCATACATTCCCAAGTGAAAATGAGGGGAAGGACAACATGCAACACCATCTACTGAATGCAGAAGAACAATGTGTACCATAGTTGAAGCCAGAAAACAGAATGCTCACAAGGAAGAACCACCACATTTGCAGAGTGAAAAAGGAATGTATGTAAAAACAAAAGGGTTAAAGTAAATAACCCAAAAAATTACTTTTGAAACTTCACATCAATAATGGGCTACATGAAGCAATTGCCATGAGATTAAGATGTCCTAAATACTCCTAGATTAGGTTTAGCCTACTTGGCTTAAAACTCAGATAACCCACAAAATAAGTATAAATGAAGGCACTGTTTAGGAGTTAAAAAATGTTCATTATTGCATTTAATATATACGATGTATTATTTACTTAACGTCAAAACATCCATCTCAACATTTCGGCTGCAGAAGAAGTAATCATTTTCCTGCATAGAAATTAGATTTTGCAAGAACATCTTAATCCTTATAAGAACAGTGTACATATGAACTGAATATGGTAACTATCAGTATTGACTTGTTTTATATTCTGTTATCTTTTAATTATTAAGATATATTCTTGAAAACGATTATACATGGAGACAAAAATTAGAAAAGATTGTCGGTGTTTGTAAACAAACGTAGGACCAGATACAATAAAGAAAAAGAAATTGAAATGTGAAAGAGAAACAGAAAGAGAAAAGAAAAAAAAAATAGTAGACCTTGATCACCCGTTCTCACCTTAAATACTAGTTAAAAATGAAGAGCCAACATTAATGTCTAAAGTGTTGTTTTAAATACATTATTAATCATGTAATTAATCTGTTTGGTCTTTCTTACTGTTTGAAAACTCCTTCAGTCGTTTGGAATTTGGCATGACCATGTCAAACAACAAAACCTTTATTTTTTGTTTAAAAAAGTTCATTACTTTTTAGTTTGTTTTCTAAAAAATAAGAAAGAAAACACTGATAGTGAGTGAATTATTTTTCAGTTTGTTTGTTCAAAAAAACAGAAAGAAAACAGTGACAGAGAAACAAACCTAGTTTACCAAATTTATTAATTTTGTCAATATGAAATTAAATTTATTTTCATACTTCACATACTTATCTAACTTAAATATTTCAATCTTAGTTTAAATATTTTTATTTTATAAATCTAAGTATTCGTACATATTTTTTTATGGGTGTGAAATATTCTTGTGTCTATACCAGAAGACATTTCATCGGTTGGAAACTTTAGTTTTGTATGGGTGTGAAATTGACAATTTTAGAACTCTTTTTATATTTTATAATAGTCAATTGGAACATTTTTGTATAAATTATTTTTTTAATTCAATCAACTAACTTGCAAATTTTCAAATTTAATTAACTTTTAATCATTTCAATTTATAATTGCCATATATATATATATATATATATATATATATATATGTATGTATTAGTTTTTACCAAAAACATAGTGAGGGAGAAGGAGATTACGCGTGCGAATTAAATATAAAACTAATTCAATGTAATATAATTGAATATATCATCATTTAAAATATACAATTATTTTTTTATTAAGATTAAAATTAAATTTTATTACTTTAAAATATATAAAAGAATAGTTAGAGTAATAATATACTTTGTACTTTTTCAAATAAGTCGTGATATAAAATACGTTTATTTTTCTTTTTAATAATTTATTTCAAGAGTCATATTTAAGACAACATTTAATTAATTGAAACTATAAAATTTGTGTTATCATTATATTTGATTACACATTTTTCAATTATAAATAATATAATATTAGTCATTATTTCGGTAGGGATTTGTAGGATCGAGATACTATCATTTTTTGTAGTGTCTTCTTTGTCTTTGGTTGTCTAGAACGCATGTCTTCCTTTCGTTTGGGCCGCTTGCTTGTCCTCATAACCGCTTGGTCTCCTGTTGTTGGTCGTTCGGTAATGGTGCGAACCGCTCGATCTCCTTCTTGACAAAGAGGGAGGTACTTGCAAAAGATACTCCGACGCTCAAGTTAGGTGTATGTTATGAAGCCTTAGCTCTCAAGAAAGTGATTTTGTTATCACTGTGGAGTATTTTCGAGTGTGAGTAGAACGTACCTGGCTTTTGGCCCTGTTGTTATATTTATAAGTACATAATCAAATAAAAACAAACTTACCTGAAGATTCAGTCAGTTACTCATAAATGAATATCTCTAATGAGATATATTTGGTTATTTTAACCATTTGGTTATTTTAATCGTTTACTGGACCTGTGGCCCAATAATAATATCTTAAATGTTGGCCCAATTATGACCCGACATTGATATAGCAGTTTGGACCGAACGGTTCCTGGTGTTAACCGTTCGGTCCTAGGCTTATACCATACATATGCCCCCCAAGTCCGAGTTAACCCCAGTTAACTATAGGACTTATGATGAGGTATTTGGGGAGGCTGTGTTCGATGCTCCTTAAGCTTTCATTTCTCCTTGGGCGGTGGCAGACTCTAGGGGTTAACTTAGAACATTCTGTAGATCAATGAAACTTGAGTGAGAGTTCACGGAAAACATTCCTCACTAAGCAGTTGCTCAAAGTTGATAGTGGTTCGACCGTTTGGTTTGGCACTAGGAGTTCCTGGAGAACGTCTTAGTGAGAGGGCTTTACCTCTCGGCTTTGAGCTAGAAATTCTTCCTAGTGAACGGATTTTATCGTTTGGCCTTACGACCTAATAGTTACAAAGAACTTCTTAGTGGACGAGAGTGATCATCCATCAGGGACTACCTTCACTGCTCGGTTTTACGACCTAGGAGTTACGGAGAACTTCCTAGTGGACAAGAGTGATCGTCCATCGAGGACTACCTTCATTGCTCGGTTTTATGACCTATGAGTTACGGAGAACTTCCTAATGGATGAGAGTGATCGTCCATTGGGGACTGCCTTCACCGTTCGGTTTTACGACCTAGGAGTTACGAAGAACTTCCAAGGAACGATAGTGACTGCCCATCGGGGACTGCCTTCACTGTTCGGTTTTATGACCTAAGAGTTACGGAGAACTTCCTAGTGGACAAGAGTGACCGTCCATCAGGGACTGCCTTCACCACTCGGTTTTACGACCTAAGAGCTACAGAGAACTTCCTAGTGGGCGAGAGTGACCGTCCATGGGGGACTGCCTTCACCGCTCGGTTTTACGACCTAGGAGTTACGGAGAACTTCCTCGTGGACGAGAGTAACCGTCCATTGGGGACTGCCTTCATCGCTCGATTTTACGACCTAGGAGTTACATAGATCTTCCTAGTAGACGAGAGTGACCGTCCATCGGAGACTGCCTTCACCGCTCAATTTTATACTAGGAGTTCCTAGAGAACACTCCCTAGAATAGGGGTTCCTGGAGAGGTCCCTAGGTTTCTTTCGATGGTAAGCTCTCGTTTCATCAAGAAGTCGGTATATCGGATATCTGAGGCCAAATGGTTGAATGCATGTGAGGCCCAATGGCAGAATACTTGTGAGGCCGAGTGACCGAGCATTTGTGAGGTCGAGTGGCCGAGCATTTGTGAGGCCTAGTGACTGAATACTTGTAAGGTCGAATACTTGTGAGGTCGAATGACCAAATACCTGTGAGACCGAATGGCCAACCAGTTGAGGCCGTGTGACCGAGTACCTATAAGGCCGAATGACCGAGCAGTTGAGGTCGAAGGGGCCGAACATCTATGAGGCTCAGTGGCCGAGTACCTGTAAGGCCGAATGATCGAGCAGTTGAGGTCGAAGGGGGCGAATACCTTGGAGGCCGAGTGACCGAGTACCTGTGAGGCTGAATGGTTGATATTTGAACACTCGAAGCCATGGAAGGCCGAGCAGTTGAGGCCGAAGGGCCGAATACCTATGAGGCCAAATGACCTAATAGTTGAGGCCGAAGGGTCGAATACATGTGATGTCGAACGGTCAAATTCTTGTGAGGCCGAATGACCAAATACTTGTGAGGTCGAATGATCGAATTCCCTTGAGGCCGAACGACGAAAGTACGTGCAAGGTTGAAGGACCGAATACTTGAGACCGAATGACCGAGCACCTGAGGCCGAATGGCCGAATGGAAACTCTGGTTGATAGGTCGAACAACTTGCTAGAGTATTGGTTCTCTCCTTTCCCAACCGTTTGGGTTAGTGTGATGGGAATGTTGGACCTTCGTGCTTCCGTTGCATCACCTTGTTTTTCGTGGTCATCATTGGGTTTCTTCAGCTAGCTCTTGGCCCCACGGTGAGCGCCAAAATGTTTCAGTAGGGATTTGTAGGACCGAGAGACTATCCTTTTCTGACGTGTCTTCCTTGTCTTTGTTTGCCTGAAACGCCTGTCTTCCTTCAGTCTGGGCCGCTTGCTTGTCCTCATGACCGCTCAGTCTCCTGCTATTGGCCGTTCGGTAATGGCGCAAACCGCTCGGTCTCCTTCTTGACAGAGGGGGAGGTACCTGCAAAAGGCACTCCAACGCTAAAGTTAGGCGTATGTTATGGAGCCTTAGCTCTCAAGGAAGTGATTTTGTTATCACTGTGGAGTATTGTCGAGTGTGAGTAGAACGTACATGGCTTTTGGCCCTGTTATTGTATTTATAAGTACATAATCAAGTAAAAACAAACTTACATGAAGATTCGGTCAGTTACTCATAAATGATTTTATCAATATCTTTAATCAGATATCTTTAGTTATGAATATCTCTAATGAGATATCTTTAGTTATTTTAACCATTTGCTGGACCTGTGGCCCAATAATAATATCTTAAATGTTGTCCCAATTATGGCCCAACATTGATATAGCGGTTTGGACCGAATAGTTCCCAGTATTGACCGTTCGGTCCTGGGCCTATACCATACAATCATCATTATAAATTTTAACATCTAAACTACTGTGATAAATCAAAGTCAATAAATAGTTTATCATTATATAAAATTTATTAAAAAAAATAAAAGAATTTAAAATATGAGAATCACACGAAAATCATAATAAAATTATATTTCACGAAACAAAGGTAAAATATATCTATTACGAAAAAAATATAAATAAATATATAAAAATAAAACATTAAACCACTTGTATTATTCTATATCAATCAAAGTTAAATTAGTTAATTTATTATCACAATAATTTCTGTCACAAAAGGCCTAAGAAACTTTGAATGATATATATTTACAAATGCAAGCATCGATGTTATTTCCAAGAAATCACTCGTTGATCAAAAAATCATGACAAACTAAAGAAGAATCGCTCTTTAACCAAAGTCTATGAAAATCCTTCCTCCAAACATGCTCTAAAACATAAATGACTCCTAAAAAATTTAACACAAATAGAAGTCTACAACCCTAAACAAGTTGAAAAACTATCAACATATTCACCTCGACTTCTTCTAAATATACTAGCACATGAAACTAAATCAAGATAGCATGTAACTGCAACATCATTAGTCACCTTAAGCCAATTAGCATATCAAAAAATCAAAGATAATATTATTAATATGTTTTCAAATTAATTTCCAAATATTAATTCCTTAATTTAAAAAATAGTAGAAAAAAAAGAAATTGTATCCTGAAATCTATCATAATTTCTCATCTTCCAAATCATTTCAATAACCACTTCAATGACAACTACTTTTATCGTTTTAAGCAAAGGACAACAACATAAATTTAAAATATTTTCTAATAATAAATATACTTTTTAATATTTTAAACCTTTATACATGTTTTATCAAATTATAAAATATGTAAGTTGGATTTCAGTATCCCCGTGATTGGAATATGCATTAAGCTATTGCGAAATGAGTTTATCTATAAAACTTGATAAATACTTATACAAAAATAAATCTAAGAAAAAAAACTCATTTTATAACTTAAAGATTAATTTACGTATAATTTAAAAGTAAAAATTTAAATAAGTTGTACAAAAAAAAGTTATAAAGAAGACCTATACATAAAGTTAATTTTAGTTTAATAATTATTTTTTTCTTCAATGGGAGAAATTTCTTCAATGGATTTTTATTCCCTCAAATAACAACTATCTATCAAACATTGTTAAGCTTAAGACTAACGAACTTCAACATAAAATGGCTTAATAATTCAATGTACACAACTTTTCTTACATCTTACAAAGTCATGGAAAGTCAAACTTAATAGAAAGTCTAACTTGGAGGTAATCCCTTAAACACGTGTTAATGCACCACCACAAAAATTGTTCATTTATACATTATTCTTAATTGTGATATGCAAAATAAATAAAAAATAAATAATTAAATAAATAATTTAGTATATTAGATATTAATATATATTTTTAGTATGATAAAAATATTACAGTATTAATATAAATTGTTAATATGATTGAATAGATGCTTAGTTTTGAGTAACTCAAAATATCCATTTGTTTAGTATGAGAAAAGTTAACTTAATCGCGCAATTAAATTAATAAAAATTTTAAATTTATAAAACAAAAAGTAAAAGATAAATATTTTATTTATTATTAATTACATAACAATTGTTGAAAACTGTTCACGAATTAAAAGTATTATAAAATACGGTAGTATATACGTAACATGTATATATATTTATAGATAAATATAAATAATATTAAAAGTAGAAAGATTATTAAAAAAATGTATATGAATAAAAAGTATTTTGCAAAGAAATTTATCTATTTTTACTTTATTTAATTATCTGTAAATATTATTTATTAAGTAATTTATTTAAACTAAATGCATGGACACCTAGTTATTGGGGTAGAAAAGCATGATTGTTAAATTATTATTAGTTATAGTCTTCACTAGGTGACAAAAGTGTAATTGTGTTGACACGTGGCAGCAAGTCATGCTTAATACTATTAAACATTCTTGATTAGAAGTTATGAAGCTTTAATTATCTTTGCTGTCTCTTTTCAATTTGGAAATTACGTATGTCGAGCACTATCTGCCGTCCACATACATATATTTGACCCAGTGAATATAATCAAATTTTGAATGACTTTAAAATGGAAAAATCAATTCAAATTCACTGGATTTCTTTTTTTGCCTTGATATACAATGTAATTATGATGATTATACAAATTGATCTTATCATAATATTTATTCTGGTTTTAAATTAAAATAACTTTAATTAATTTCATGTTTTATTTTAATATTGGTATAATTAAGTTTTAAAGTATAATAAATTTTTAAAAAAATTAATTGAGTTTTTATTAAATTTTGTTGATTTATTAAGTGTTTAAAATTTTTATACTTTTTTAATTGTGTTCACGTTTAATTTTTTTATTAACAAAGTGACGTGAAACTCGTATTTATGTTATCCAATGACTATAAAATGTTGAAGTAAGATATAACTATTTGATACAAAATGACGTATTTAAATTGGAGATGTTTATGTTAATTAATTCACCTTCAATAGTAATAGTTGGTCAATTTTTGAAGATTTTAAGATTCCTATCTGTAGGAAAAGTTTGAAGGAATTGAAGCTTCTAGATTTTGTCCAACCATGACTATTGGATGCATATGCGTCATGCTAACATCACCTTCCTCAAATTTCCATTAATCTTCCACTTTTCACATGAATACTTTAAATTAAGACCAACATGACATATATTCAATTCTAGACACATCTTAATTAATGAACTAACACATTCTTACAATAATTTAATATGAAAAATATTAAATTTAATATTTCTCAGAATCTACCTAAGACATCTCAACTATTAATTTTCTCAATTTAATACTTTAACTAGTTCACTTAAAAAAAATATAAAATATCAACTACATCGTATATCCATCCTCTCTTAATCTTGCTTTTAAATGAAGTCATTTGAATTATTAAATTTAATAAAATCAAATGAATGTAATTTCACTATAAATACATATAACTATATATATATATATATATATATATAAAGATAATTGTACCCACAAGTATTTATAATATTTTACGTTTTCGTTAAATCTTGATGAGAAAAATAACGTTTGTTTTGTTTACCAAGAAAAAAAATTATATATGATATGGAAATTTATGCCTACGCTATGTTATAAACTGCAATAAACAAATTGATATGTAACTATTTTTTAAAATGTAACATATGTATTGTAAGAAAAACTTTACACAAATATTACTTAAAATTTAATTTATATATTATTAGCTATTAAAAATGTATAATTAAATTTTATTAAATAATTTATTATATATTTATTTTTATTTTTATTTTTAATTTGAAGCTAATTTTACTGAATATGTTTCGGCTAACCATTTTTATAACACCCTTTATTTACTTATATATGCAATACATAAAAATGTATCAAGGACATATCCAAATAAAGGAATTTATAATTAATGTAATTTAAAAGATAAATAAAAATATATTAATATATATCAGCATATATAACTAAAAACTACTAGCAGATACTTTCTATCACGGTTATAAAAAGTTTTCTATATTAATTCTCAAATTAATATAAATACAGTTTATATATAAAGTTTTTACTTGCCGATTATGCTATAATTGATACGAAGAGTCTCATTATTATTCGATTTCCAAATTTTTCAAAGAAATCTTAATTTTAGCATAAAGAATATACTTTATCTTAATTTTATGATCACCACAGTTGTCATTCACTTTCTATTCCACTTTCTTCATCTCTTCTCCATTCACTTTCTACTTCACTTTCTTTTCTTCGTTTACAAAGTTTTCGTTTTTATTGTTCCTTTCTTCGCCTCAAATACCACTATCATCATTCACTTCTTCATCAATAAGACCTTAGACTCCAGTTTCGACATATTAAACATAATAAACACAATGTAATATTGACCTAAGAAACACAATAAACACCAATAATAGACTTAATATACAAAATAACATATTAAGGTTCAAAGCTGACAAGAGCGACCTTTAAGAGAACGAAAAGCGACCACTAACATGTTGAGTTAATGAAAATAATACATCTTGAAAAGTTTCACATCACATAGGATAAGCAATGAAGTGGGTGTTAGTGACTATATAATGAACTCTAAGTTCACAGTTTTAGTTGCCCCAAGTCAAAGATACTTTAAGCTTGTATTTAACTTTCATTATACTCTAGTAGTAAAGTGTTGTGTGATTTTGATTAAATTTTTGTTCTGAAGAGTGTAAGTGTACTTGGGATCAAAGAGCATGAAAGAGTGACCTATGCATTGTGCAAATTTTTACATAGTATTATTATCTGGTTGTCATTAGATAATGATTGAGGTTTTTCTCCAGTTTTATAGTTTCCATGTTATATTATTGTGTTGATTATTTTGATCTTATTTCTTTATTGGTCAGGTGATTTTCGAGGGTAAAAGACATTCATGTTCTTCATGATGATGTATTTTTTCTCATCAGAGCGGTATTAAGAGCTCATGATTTAATAGGATATTCTTAATATGCTTTATGGTTGCAACTTAGTCTAATTTTCTACATTAGAAAAGATTAATTTCTGGTTTTTGGAGAATTATCCTTGGCTATTGAAGTTGCAATGAAATTTGAAAGTTCTATCAAATGTGACATAGAGAAATTTGATTGAAGGAATATTGTTGTAGTAGGGTTTCTGGAGGTCCGACGAAGTGCAAAGATGGTGAGTTGTGTTGGATTTGTAGAGGAGGTTGCATTTTATGGCGAGTGTGCTCTTGGATCCGTAGAGGAGGTTGTATGGGAGGTCGTAGTTGATGCTCACGTGTCTCAATGAGTGCTCTCAGTGGATTGCATTATGTTGGCGTACTTCAGATCTTCATGTTGTTATGTCATGTGAAGCGCGATGGAAATATGATTTGTGTGTGGCGATTTGCGGTATGTCTGTGTAGGAGGTGTTTATCGGATTGCAGATAAGCTTCGGTTCTTATGCGGTGTAGCTCATTGATCTATGATTTCATGGTGTGTAATTTGGGCTTTCATGGTCATCGCGGTCTACATGTTGTAGCGATTTCCAGTGATGCGCTTTGAGGTTTGGTGGGTTGTTGAGTTTGGATCAACAACTGGGTTGAGCTTATGGTCGCTCGCGTATGTTATCTAGCGACCGTGTTTGTGGATCTTCAACTTTTTATGGCTCGCAATTCTTCTTCCTTGTTGTTGTATTATAGTAGAAGAAGGTTGGAGGTGGAGCTGCGGTGAGGTGCGACGATTTTTACCGAGTGCGTAGGGAAGAGTTGTAGTGGTTTGTGTTGTACTAATGAGATCTAGCTCATCTTGCTATTGTGCGTTTTCCAACGAGTGTCAAATAGTAAGGCTATAATAACATGCGATATGTTACTCCGGTGAGTGGAGATCTACGTCGTAGGTTGTTGGTGCGAGATTTGTGTCGTCAAAAAATGTTCACAGTGGTTATTGTTGCTTCGAGGGTGCATAAGGTCTTTGTGGCTACTCCAATTGCATAATGGACCAGAGGTGGATAATGATTCCTGGCGAGCAACAAGGAGGAATGCTAGCTGTGTTGCTTGATCTACTAGAAGAAAAAGATGATGATGTGGCATCTCCAAGTTAGTTAGATATAAAAGTAAAAGATTGTGACATGTGGTAGCTCCTGGTTGGTTAAATTTGAAAGTAGAGGATAGTGACATGTGACAACTCTTAGTTTTGTAGATTTTAAATGTTAGAGTGACTCTTTTCTGGCGGTAGTAATACACGAGTATTGACTAACATTAATGCATGATTTGTGGTGATTATACATGGGCATTGGTTAACTTTAAGCAGGATGTGTGGTAATTATGCACAACACTGGCTAATATTGATGTAGGGTGTATGGTGATTATACACATGCATTGGTTAGCTTTAATGTAGGATGTGTGGTAATTGTGCAAGGACATTGGCTAATATTGATGTAGGGTATGTGATGATTATACCTATCCTTAATTAACTTTGATGCAAGTGTGTAGTGAAAATGAAACTATTGAGATGATTTAATTCCAAATGAGTATACTCTTTATGGTGGAGTGTGATTGTTAGTATAGGATATATTTATTTTAATCATGGTAGAGATTGTTGATTTGATGAAAATAATACATCTTGGCCTCAATTGTTCAGCCATACCTTGACCTCAACTGCTCGACCAACCATGGCCTTACAGCTACTTGGCCAACCATGACCTTATAGGTACTTGGCCAACCATGGCCTCAACCGTTTAACCATACTTTGGCCTTGTAAGATCCTTGAAAATATTTGTAAGTTAAAATACTAGATAAAAAAAAAATGAATAGTAAATTATGAATAGTAAAAAGTGAATAGTAAAAAGTGAATAGTAAAAAGTGAATAGTAAAAAAAAAAAAATATTTTTGGAAAGGATAAGTGTTCCACGTAGCTTTGAGATTAGAATTTATCAAATTGCAAATAAAAAAATTATTTTTGTAATAGTAAAATGAATAAAAAAATGAATAGTTAAAATGAATAGTAAAAATGAATAGTAAATTTTTTTTGCTATAAATAGCCAAGGGGGGAGGCTGAAAATTTACACCAAAGAACTTAGAAAATTTTTGAGAGAAGAGAGTTGGAAGAATTTCAAATTTTGCAAAGGGGATATTCTGGAAGTTTTCAGAGGGCGAGGGGATTAAGTCTGTAATAGAGATAAGGGAAGCTAACCTTGAGTATCTCCTTTTGTATTATCTTAAGCCTTGAATATGCTATATGTTGCTTTTGTCTGATCTTAAATCTTGATTATGGAGTATTTTGTTTTTGTATGATTTTGAATTTAAATGAAAGTATGCTTTTGTGTTGATATCCGAGTGTGATAGTTGTAAAACGTGATATTGATTATGTTATGTCATTTGTATGTTATTAGTTGTTTATTTTTGTATTTTGGAATGATTAGAAATTGTCTAACCGGCTCTGCCAGATTCAATTTCTTGTTTCCCCAAACATTCTATTGTTTTCCTTATTTATTTTTATTGTATTTTGGAAGGATTAGAAATTGTCTAATCGGCTCTGCCAGATTCAATTTCTTGTTTCCCCAAACATTCTATTGTTTTCCTTATTTATTTTTATTGTATTTTGGAAGGATTAGAAATTGTCTAACCGGCTCTGCCAGATTCAATTTCTTGTTTCCCCAAACTTTCTATTGCTTCAGTTATTTATTTTATTGCACTTTTGGAAGGATTAGAAATTGTCTAATCGGCTCTGCCAGATTCAATTTCTTGTTTCCCCAAACTTTCTATTGCTTCAGTTATTTATTTTATTGCACTTTTGGAAGGATTAGAAATTGTCTAACCGGCTCTGCCAGATTCAATTTCTTGTTTCCCCAAACTATTTATTGCTTTACTTATTTATTTTATTGCATTTTTGGAAGGATTAGAAGTTGTCTAACCGGCTCTGCCAGATTCAACTTCTTATTTCCCCATACATGTTATTGTTCTTGTTATTTAATTATATTGTATTTTTGGATGGATTAAAAGTTGTCTAACCGGCTCTGCCAGATTCAACTTCTTGTTTCCCCATGAATTTTTATATTAAGATTATTTTTATGATTGTCAAATATTGTATTCTTCTATGACCATTTATTGTAATGTTTTATTATTGTTAATTGTTTATAATTATCTTGTATGAATTCTATTATGGATGTTTATTGTGATGAATTTATTGAATGAGTTTGTTGGCTGAAATTGATCTTGTTGGGAGGTTTGGAATAAGGGTTCTGTAACAACTTGTATATGGATATTAAATAGATATACAGATACTGGTTGAGGTTGTTGTGAGAAGAAGTAAAATTAAGCATTTTAAGATTTAGAGCATAAGAAAATAAGGTAGATAAATTAAATAAATAAATTGTTAATTATTGAGGACCTCCCTTTGTTGGTAGGATAGAGGAACCTTAAAAACCTGAGTTGGCACATCCCTGATCATAGAGCAGCCCTGGCCTGGTCCAGTCAGTTGTGACTAGTCATATGTGCTGGCGTCGAAGGTGAGTTTGATGCGTTCAGACATCTGGGTCCTCTCCGGTGACCAATTGGGGTAAAGAAAAATCTATAATAGGATGAAAATAAAATAAAACAAGTTGATTGTAGATGTATAATATTATCATGGTAAAAATTTCATATATATTTTATTTATCATTACATTGAGCCCAGACTTTAATATGTAGTTCTTAAGATATATTGATATATTTTGGTTAATCCATGATCTTTGTTTGGTGAAAATATGTTGAGTTATACTCGTTATGGGCAAAATGAGTTTATAATATGAAGCATGATATCTGGCAATATGTTTGATTTATTGATACCAAAACGGGTGATTATGAATTCATGATTTAAGAATGAACATGATTGAGTTAGGTGGATAAGAGGGTATGAATTGTTGGTTTTATGAAATGTTGGGATGGATATGAGAAATCATTACTTATGAAATGATGTTTACTACCGGGAGTAGTTTGTTCGAGTTATACCATGAGAGTTTGGTATGAGCAAAGTAACACTTGAGGTTTATGAAAGCAGGCAGAAAGTGGTCTGACCATAAGGCTTTGACATAAACATATGATTCGTAAGTTTTATAGAAGCAGGCAGAGAGGGGTCTGACCATAAGGCTTCAGAAAGTAAGATATAGTATATAAGTGAGGCTTAAGGAAGCAGGCAGAGAGCGGTCTGACCATAAGGCTTCATGAGTAAGCATGGAACACTTGTAAGATTTATGGAAATGAGAAAGATGATTTTGATAATGATGAATTAATGACATCGGAATAATGATATTTTATCAATTGCAGAAATACATGATTATAATATTTTTATTACAAGTTTAATGATTTTATGATATGGTTGGCTTACCCTTATTTGTTTGTGCTATGATCATATAACTCATGTTATATGTGATTAGATAATGTTGCAGATGTGGTTGATAAAGCTTAGAGATGAGAGAGATGCGGGGAAAACCTTTCAGGGATTTTTGTAAAAAGAATAAATTTGTATTGGGAAGATTATGTTGTGTAAAATTTAAAAGTTGAAATGTCAACGGTGAAGACTATATTGTTTAAAGTTTGTAAGTTTGGTATTGTACTTTGGAGTAATTGAAATAAAGTTTGATTGTTTATATGAGGTATCAAATTAATTTAGTCTCTACTATCAGTAATACCCTTTAAAATTGTTTGGGTGTTACATTATGGTATCAGAGCAATGGTTTTCGAAAGTATTTTGGGACTATGGGGAGTGAAATTATTATTCTTAGTAAAACTATTAATTGTTATGATGAAAATGACTATTGGAGGAAATTGATATCATATGCTAAATTGTATTGTTATCTTTTTGAAGAAATCATTTAAACTCGACAAAGATGCAGCAACAACAAGTTGATCAAGTACCTCAAAATCATTCTAGCTTGAATGACTTCTTAAGGCATGATCCAACTAAATTTAATGGGGAGGCTACTCCTGATGAGGCTGACTCTTGGCTAAGGCAGAACGAGAAGATTTTTCGGGTAATAACTTGCTCAGAAGAACAAAAATTAACTTATGCATCATTTCTTTTGGTGGGGGAGGCTGAATATTGGTGGGAAAGTATGCAACAGTTGATGACGGTTCGTGGTGAGGCTGTGAATTGGGAGAACTTTAAGATAAGGTTCTTGGAAAAATATTTTCCTAACAATGCAAAATTTGCAAGGGAGGCGGAGTTTCTGACCTTACAACAAAGGAGGTTATCAGTACAAGAGTACGTAGTAAAATTTAATTATCTCTCGAGGTTTTATACTCAGAATATCACAGAAGAATGGAGATGTCGAAAATTCGAGGGAGGACTAAGGCATGAACTGAAGAAGGTACTTATGCCATTGGAAATACAAGAGTTTCCAGCATTGGTAGAGAAAGCCAGAATGATAGAATTATTGGAGTTTGATCCAAGTAGAGTTTCCAGACTTGCCAAGGGAGAATCTTCAATGAAATTCAACAAAAAACCTTATGAAAAACCACAATTATCATATCGAGGAACAGTGAAGTGTTTTGAGTGTGGAGGGGCACATTTCAGACGTGACTGCCCTAAACTTATTGGGGAAAAAGTTGAAGGGAAGAGATGTTTCATCTGCAATGATCCGGGACACTTTGCTAATGTTTGTCCAAAGAAAAAGAAGGTGGGAGAACCACAACAACAAGATTCTGCTGAAGTAAAGCCCCGGGCAACAGGAAGAGTATTCGCAATGTCTGCAGAAGAGGCTACTAAGCCAGGTACATTAATTTTACACACCTGTATGTTGTTAGGAGAATGCGTATATGTTTTGTTTGACTCTGGAGCCACACACTCCTTTATATCCCTAGCATGTTTAGAAAGACTCGGATTACCGATGCTTGATCTAGGGTGTGAATTAGTAGTTTCTACACCAGCATCGGGACCAGTTACGACCAGTTCAGTCTGTGTCGGATGCCCGATCCAAATTGCAGGACGCAAGTTCAAAGTGAACTTGATCTGCTTACCCCTTCAAAATCTAGACATTATTTTGGGAATGGATTGGTTGACTGCCAATCACGTTCTTATTGATTGTGGGAAACAAAAGATAGAGTTTCTAAATTTGAACGATTTAGAACTAAGCTCAACTCGAGTAGTTGCGAAGGATATCAAAGATGGAGCTACCTGCTATGTGGTGTTAGCTCAGGAGAAAAGAGAGAATACTGAAGAACAAATCATCGGAATACCTGTGGTAGAAGAATATGTTGATGTTTTTCCAGAACAAGTACCAGGTTTACCACCTAGTCGAGAGATCGATTTCACAATAGATCTAATGCCCGGAGCTGGCCCAGTTTCTATGGCTCCATACAGAATGGCTCCTGCCGAACTAGTAGAGTTGAAAAAGCAAATCGAAGATCTGCTGGAGAAGAAGTTTATCCGTCCAAGTGTGTCTCCATGGGGAGCTCCTGTATTGCTGGTGAAGAAGAAGGATGGAAGTTCAAGGTTGTGCGTGGATTATCGACAGCTGAACAAGGTTACAATAAAGAACAAATATCCTTTGCCAAGAATCGATGATCTATTAGATCAGTTGAGAGGAGCAGAGGTGTTTTCAAAAATTGATCTCAGATCTGGGTACCATCAGATTCTGGTCAAGACGGAAGATGTGCAAAAGACGGCTTTCAGATCTCGCTACGGACACTTTGAGTACGTGGTAATGCCGTTTGGCGTGACGAATGCTCCAGCGATTTTTATGGACTACATGAACAGAATATTTCGGTCATGTTTAGATAAGTTCGTGGTAGTATTTATAGACGATATTCTTATCTATTCAGAGAATAAGGAAAAGCATGCAGAACACTTGAGGGTGGCGTTGGAAATTTTAAGAAAACATCAACTGTATGGGAAATTGTCAAAGTGTGAGTTCTGGATTGAGAAAGTACAATTTTTGGGTCATGTGATTTCTGCTCAAGGAATCTCAGTGGATCCAGCAAAGGTGGAAGCTGTGCTAAAGTGGGAGCGGCCGAAAACTGTAACTGAAGTACGAAGTTTTGTAGGATTAGCCGGTTATTACCGACGTTTTGTTGAAGGGTTTTCCAAGATTGTAGGTCCTCTAACTCAGTTAACTCGTAAAGATCAACCATTTCTGTGGACTGACAAGTGCGAAGCCAGTTTTGAGGATATGAAGCAACGACTAACGTCAGCACCAGTATTAATCATTCCAGACTCTAGCAAATATTTTGAGGTGTACTGCGATGCGTCATATCAAGGATTGGGGTGCGTCCTAATGCAAGGAAGGAGACCTGTAGCTTATGCATCTAGGCAGCTAAAGGCGCATGAGAAGAACTACCCAACGCATGACATAGAACTTGCAGCAGTAGTATTTGCATTAAAGACATGGAGACACTACCTCTATGGGGCAAGTTTCCAAGTTTTTAGTGACCATAAGAGTCTAAAGTATTTGTTCGATCAAAAGGAGCTGAACATGCGACAAAGAAGATGGATGGAATATATGAAGGACTATGATTTCGAACTTTTATATCACCCAGGAAAAGCCAATGTGGTGGCAGATGCATTGAGTAGGAGACAAGCTCAAATAACAACAATGATGGTGAAGGAGTTAGAACTGTTAGAAAAGTTACGTGATATGAACTTGGGGTTGCAGTTAACCCCAGATCATATATGGTGTGGTCATTTAGTAATCACTAGTGACTTCTTAGAACAAGTGAAGGTTGAGCAGTCGATGGATCAAGAGTTGCAGCAAAAGATCAGGTTGTTGGACACCGATCAAGCTAAGGACTTCGTTCTAAGTAAAGATGGCATCCTTCGATTTAAGAACATAGTGTGTATACCTGCAAAGAGTGAATTAAAACATTTAATTTTAGACGAAGGCCATAAAAGTCGTCTTAGCATACATCCAGGTATGACTAAGATGTATAAGGACCTGAAAGAGTCATTTTGGTGGAATGGAATGAAGAGGGATGTGGCCGAGTTTGTAGCAGCCTGCTTGGTGTGTCAGAAGGCAAAAGTGGAGCATCAAAAACCGGGAGGGATGTTACGACAGTTAGACATTCCTCAATGGAAGTGGGACAGTATCTCGATGGACTTTGTAACACATTTACCAAAATCATCAAAAGGTCACGATTCTATCTGGGTTATCGTTGATAGACTAACCAAGAGCGCTCACTTTTTGCCCATTAATCAACGTATGTCTCTAGAAAAGCTGACGGAGTTATACATCAGGGAAGTAGTGAGGTTGCATGGAATACCTACAAGCATTGTGTCAGACAGAGATCCAAGGTTTACTTCAAGGTTTTGGCAGACGCTACAGAAGGCTCTGGGAACGCAGTTGAGGATGAGTTCGGCTTATCACCCTCAGACTGATGGTCAAACAGAAAGGACTATTCAGTCTTTGGAGGATTTGCTAAGAACTTGTGTATTAGATCATCTTGGAAGTTGGAATGAGATACTACCATTAGTAGAATTTACTTACAACAACAGTTATCATTCCAGTATTGGTATGCCACCATATGAAGCTTTATATGGAAGAAGATGTAGAACTCCGTTGTGTTGGTTTCAAGATGGGGAAGCACTAACAGTGGGACCCGAGCTATTACAGCAAACCACAGAAAAAATAAAATTAATCCAAGATCGGATGAAAGCAACTCAAAGTAGACAAAAGTCATATGCCGACAAAAGAAGAAGACCATTAGAATTTGAAGAAGGAGATCATGTATTCTTACGAGTAACACCAACTACAGGAGTCGGGAGAGCTATCAAGATGAGGAAACTGACACCAAAATTTCTCGGACCGTATCAAATTCTCAAAAAGATTGGGCCAGTGGCTTATGAGGTAGCATTACCACCTGGATTGGCAAAATTGCATAACGTTTTTCATGTATCCCAACTGAGGAAGTATATTCCAGATCCAAAGCATGTGTTAGAAGTTGATGAAATTCAGGTCAAGGAAAATTTAACAATGGAAGTTGGACCAGTGCGTATACTAGATGTTCAAATGAAAAAGCTAAGAGGGAAAGATATTCGCACAGTAAAAGTACTTTGGAATGAAGACACACAGGAAATGACTTGGGAATTGGAAGAATTTATGATAAAGGAATATCCATATCTCTTTTGTAAGTAATCTTTTGTTAGATAGTCTTTATTTAAATAAATAATTTTCGAGGGCAAAAATAATTGTTGTTGGGGAGATTGTAAGATCCTTGAAAATATTTGTAAGTTAAAATACTAGATAAAAAAAAATGAATAGTAAATTGTGAATAGTAAAAAGTGAATAGTAAAAAGTGAATAGTAAAAAGTGAATAGTAAAAAGTGAATAGTAAAAAGTGAATAGTAAAAAAAAAATATTTTTGGAAAGGATAAGTGTTCCACGTAGCTTTGAGATCAGAATTTATCAAATTGCAAATAAAAAAATTATTTTTGTAATAGTAAAATGAATAAAAAAATGAATAGTTAAAATGAATAGTAAAAATGAATAGTAAATTTTTTTGCTATAAATAGCCAAGGGGGGAGGCTGAAAATTTACACCAAAGAACTTAGAAAATTTTTGAAAGAAGAGAGTTGGAAGAATTTTAAATTTTGCAAAGGGGATATTCTGGAAGTTTTCAGAGGGCGAGGGGATTAAGTCTGTAATAGAGGTAAGGGAAGCTAACCTTGAGTATCTCCTTTTGTATTATCTTAAGCTTTGAATATGCTATATGTTGCTTTTGTCTGATCTTAAATCTTGATTATGGAGTATTTTGTTTTTGTATGATTTTGAATTTAAATGAAAGTATGCTTTTGTGTTGATATCTGAGTGTGATAGTTGTAAAACGTGATATTGATTATGTTATGTCATTTGTATGTTATTAGTTGTTTATTTTTGTATTTTGGAAGGATTAGAAATTGTCTAACCGGCTCTGCCAGATTCAATTTCTTGTTTCCCCAAACATTCTATTGTTTTCCTTATTTATTTTTATTGTATTTTGGAAGGATTAGAAATTGTCTAACCGGCTCTGCCAGATTCAATTTCTTGTTTCCCCAAACTTTCTATTGCTTCAGTTATTTATTTTATTGCACTTTTGGAAGGATTAGAAATTGTCTAACCAGCTCTGCCAGATTCAATTTCTTGTTTCCCCAAACTATTTATTGCTTTACTTATTTATTTTATTGCATTTTTGGAAGGATTAGAAGTTGTCTAACCGGCTCTGCCAGATTCAACTTCTTATTTCCCCATACATGTTATTGTTCTTGTTATTTAATTATATTGTATTTTTGGATGGATTAAAAGTTGTCTAACCGGCTCTGCCAGATTCAACTTCTTGTTTTCCCATGAATTTTTATATTAAGATTATTTTTATGATTGTCAAATATTGTATTCTTCTATGACCATTTATTGTAATGTTTTATTATTGTTAATTGTTTATAATTATCTTGTATGAATTCTATTATGGATGTTTATTGTGATGAATTTATTGAATGAGTTTGTTGGCTGAAATTGATCTTGTTGGGAGGTTTGGAATAAGGGTTCTGTAACAACTTGTATATGGGTATTAAATAGATATACAGATACTGGTTGAGGTTGTTGTGAAAAGAAGTAAAATTAAGCATTTGAAGATTTAGAGCATAAGAAAATAAGGTAGATAAATTAAATAAATAAATTGTTAATTATTGAGGACCTCCCTTTGTTGGTAGGATAGAGGAACCTTAAAAACCTGAGTTGGCACATCCCTGATCATAGAGCAGCCCTGGCCTGGTCCAGTCAGTTGTGACTAGTCATATGTGCTGGCGTCGAAGGTGAGTTTGATGCGTTCAGACATCTGGGTCCTCTCCGGTGACCAATTGGGGTAAAGAAAAATCTATAATAGGATGAAAATAAAATAAAACAAGTTGATTGTAGATGCATAATATTATCATGGTAAAAATTTCATATATATTTTATTTATCATTACATTGAGCCCAGACTTTAATATGTAGTTCTTAAGATATATTTATATATTTTGGTTGATCCATGATCTTTGTTTGGTGAAAATATGTTGAGTTATACTCGTTATGGGCAAAATGAGTTTATAATATGAAGCATGATATCTGGCAATATGTTTGATTTATTGATACCAAAACGGGTGATTATGAATTCATGATTTAAGAATGAACATGATTGAGTTAGGTGGATAAGAGGGTATGAATTGTTGGTTTTATGAAATGTTGGGATGGATATGAGAAATCATTACTTATGAAATGATGTTTACTACCGGGAGTAGTTTGTTCGAGTTATACCATGAGAGTTTGGTATGAGCAAAGTAACACTTGAGGTTTATGAAAGCAGGCAGAAAGTGGTCTGACCATAAGGCTTTGACATAAACATATGATTCGTAAGTTTTATAGAAGCAGGCAGAGAGGGGTCTGACCATAAGGCTTCAGAAAGTAAGATATAGTATATAAGTGAGGCTTAAGGAAGCAGGCAGAGAGCGGTCTGACCATAAGGCTTCATGAGTAAGCATGGAACACTTGTAAGATTTATGGAAATGAGAAAGATGATTTTGATAATGATGAATTAATGACATCGGAATAATGATATTTTATCAATTGCAGAAATACATGATTATAATATTTTTATTACAAGTTTAATGATTTTATGATATGGTTGGCTTACCCTTATTTGTTTGTGCTATGATCATATAACTCATGTTATATGTGATTAGATAATGTTGCAGATGTGGTTGATAAAGCTTAGAGATGAGAGAGATGCGGGGAAAACCTTTCAGGGATTTTTGTAAAAAGAATAAATTTGTATTGGGAAGATTATGTTGTGTAAAATTTAAAAGTTGAAATGTCAACGGTGAAGACTATATTGTTTAAAGTTTGTAAGTTTGGTATTGTACTTTGGAGTAATTGAAATAAAGTTTGATTGTTTATATGAGGTATCAAATTAATTTAGTCTCTACTATCAGTAATACCCTTTAAAATTGTTTGGGTGTTACAACTTGTATATGGATATTAAATAGATATACAGATACTGGTTGAGGTTGTTGTGAGAAGAAGTAAAATTAAGCATTTTAAGATTTAGAGCATAAGAAAATAAGGTAGATAAATTAAATAAATAAATTGTTAATTATTGAGGACCTCCCTTTGTTGGTAGGATAGAGGAACCTTAAAAACCTGAGTTGGCACATCCCTGATCATAGAGCAGCCCTGGCCTGGTCCAGTCAGTTGTGACTAGTCATATGTGCTGGCGTCGAAGGTGAATTTGATGCGTTCAGACATCTGGGTCCTCTCCGGTGACCAATTGGGGTAAAGAAAAATCTATAATAGGATGAAAATAAAATAAAACAAGTTGATTGTAGATGTATAATATTATCATGGTAAAAATTTCATATATATTTTATTTATCATTACATTGAGCCCAGACTTTAATATGTAGTTCTTAAGATATATTGATATATTTTGGTTAATCCATGATCTTTGTTTGGTGAAAATATGTTGAGTTATACTCGTTATGGGCAAAATGAGTTTATAATATGAAGCATGATATCTGGCAATATGTTTGATTTATTGATACCAAAACGGGTGATTATGAATTCATGATTAAAGAATGAACATGATTGAGTTAGGTGGATAAGAGGGTATGAATTGTTGGTTTTATGAAATGTTGGGGTGGATATGAGAAATCATTACTTATGAAATGATGTTTACTACCGGGAGTAGTTTGTTCGAGTTATACCATGAGAGTTTGGTATGAGCAAAGTAACACTTGAGGTTTATGAAAGCAGGCAGAAAGTGGTCTGACCATAAGGCTTTGACATAAACATATGATTCGTAAGTTTTATAGAAGCAAGCAGAGAGGGGTCTGACCATAAGGCTTCAGAAAGTAAGATATAGTATATAAGTGAGGCTTAAGGAAGGAGGCAGAGAGCGGTCTGACCATAAGGCTTCATGAGTAAGCATGGAACACTTGTAAGATTTATGGAAATGAGAAAGATGATTTTGATAATGATGAATTAATGACATCGGAATAATGATATTTTATCAATTGCAGAAATACATGATTATAATATTTTTATTACAAGTTTAATGATTTTATGATATGGTTGGCTTACCCTTATTTGTTTGTGCTATGATCATATAACTCATGTTATATGTGATTAGATAATGTTGCAGATGTGGTTGATAAAGCTTAGAGATGAGAGAGATGCGGGGAAAACCTTTCAGGGATTTTTGTAAAAAGAATAAATTTGTATTGGGAAGATTATGTTGTGTAAAATTTAAAAGTTGAAATGTCAACGGTGAAGACTATATTGTTTAAAGTTTGTAAGTTTGGTATTGTACTTTGGAGTAATTGAAATAAAGTTTGATTGTTTATATGAGGTATCAAATTAATTTAGTCTCTACTATCAGTAATACCCTTTAAAATTGTTTGGGTGTTACAGGCCTCAGCTGCTCAGCCATACCTTGGACTCAACTGCTCGGCCAAACTTGGCCTCAACTATTCAGCTTCAACCATTCGGCCTTTCCTTGGCCTCAACTACTCGCCCAACCAAGGTCTCAAAGGAATCTCGGCCAGCCTCACCGAAAGTCGGTGACCATGGATTGTCACTAAAGGAATCTCGACCGACCTCATCAAAGGTCAACGACAATGGATCTTCACCAAAGGAATCCTGGACGGCCTCACCGAAGGTCGGCAACCATGAATCTTCACCAAATGAGTCCCTACCGACCTCACTAAAAGTTGGAAACCTTGGATCTTTACCTAAGGAATCTCGGTCGGCCTCATCGAAGGTCGATGATCGTGGATCTTCTTCACTAAAGGAGTCCTTGCTGGCCTCATTGAAATTTGATGACTGTAGATCTCCACGACATGTCACTTAAGCATGATCAGTAGCCTATCTAGCTTGGGCGTCAAAGGCACAACCTATTTTAGTCTTCCAACCACTTACCTTAATCAACGAATAAAGAAGGCACAAAGACAAAGGTCAACTAGAGAACCCGTCCTTATCGGGATGACATCTGTAGAACCCCTTCGCATAATAACATCATGCTTAGGCTTGAGGGGCTTGTGTACCGTACGGTTTGGTGTGTACGGTACAGTCTGGCCGAGGGACCAAGTAGCACTCAGGCCCAACACCCAGACCGTTCACCTAGGTCGTCCTCCCAGGCCGTTCATCCACCCAGGTCGTCCTCCCGGGTCATTCACCCAAGCATAGGTTGTGCCCAATACGACCTACTAATATAGTCAAATTATCGCCTCTAATGTAGATTAAGGTGTTATTGGGCCGTCATTAGGCCCACGAAAGGTAAAAATCCACTACAACTAGTATAAATAAAGGTCTCAAGTATGACTTTAGGATTATTATGCATAATATATGCATCGCATTTTGTGCTAACCGTTCAGTTACATTACTAACTTGAGCGTCAGAGTGCCTATGACAGGTACTCACCCACACGGTTTGGACAAGAAGGAGGGAAAACGAACAACATAACTTAAATGATGAAGAACCATTAGAAAGCCATATGGTCTTAAAAACAACTTGGTGTACTTTAAGAAATTTCAACCCATATCTAAAACATAACTCAAAATATTTTTCTTTACCTAGTAATTAGTTATGTCGGCAGAAGAAAAATATTTTTAGTGTCTTCTTCAAACTTCTTGTACATTTTCTTTGTATATCTTCTTTCATAATCTTAATAATATTGTGAGTTATTGTTATTTATTCTTTCTTGAATCCTTCCTCCTTTGGGTGATACAAGCTCCTCTTGTATTGAGATCGCATCAAGAAAGGTGAAAAATGAAGACTATTTCATATTTTATATAATGGAGTAATAAGCCTCATGTATGAGATATGTGTAGCAAACCATATGTGACATATGTTAGTGTGGTTAGTAGATCATGGTGGATTTTGGACGTGCTTATTGAGAGTTTTTGAAGCAGGTGTTAAGATATTTGAATGAAACAATATTATCATCTAGATTGGTGTAAGACTATATACCAACAGTAGAAAAGTAATTAAAATGTTTGTCTGTTTAAAACTACAATTTGTTGGAAAGCTAGTTTGTAATCAATGGTGACTTTATTCACTACTCAAAGTGGGCATGTCATGCTCACAAAAGTGGTGAATGAGACTCTAAGGTTAAAGGGGGTAACAGAAGAGTTGAGCATACATGACTACTTTTTGCGATAGCCAAAATATCATACTTCTAGTTGATCATTAGATAGATATATGATGAGAGAACTAAACACATCAGTGTTATATTACACTTCATTAGAGATGTTATTATATATAGAAAAATCATAATTATGAAAATAACTTAGTAAGAGAACCATTTATGAAGACTTTACCAAGATCGAGATTCAAACATTGTTGAAACAAATTAAATTTTCATTTAAAAATAAAGAAAAATTATAAGGAAATTTTCTCATGAAATTAAGGTGAATAATGGTAATGTATTAACCCTATATCACTATGAATCGTATAAACAAACAATCTAATAAAACATATCAAATAATATTTCATTAGTTAAATTATCTATAATATATTATCTTATAATGATTTGTTTCAACTATCTTAGAGTTTTGGATTATTTCTTATATATATATATATAAAAGAAACATTATATGAAAACATATTTTATGTATAACATTTTGTTTTGATACAATCATTTTTTTTATTCTTTGTATTTTCTTTTTGTGATTATTTTACTAACCCAACAAAATATTTTTTCCTTAATTTTTCTAATTTAAATGTGGTTTACTTAAATATTTAACTTGAATCGAATTTTGCAGTAATTTCTTCACTTATAACCTAACAATGGTAAATGTCTAATGCCTTAAAATTGATAATTTTACATTCTTAAATTTTCCAGGGTCTGCCATTACTTTTTTAAGAATGAATGTAAGTGTTTAGTTAAGGAAATAACTTTAAACTCTTCCGGAATATTATATCAACACAATTCAAACTATTAAACAACAACTTTTTGAATGCTTTTTTTTGTTTTGTTTATGGAACATTAGTTCTTCTTATTTTTAGTTAATATTTTTTTCAGCAAAAGTTAATATTGTGTTATAATAGAGTATTTAACAGCTAGTTAGTTAAGACTGCTTTGTCTTCTTTTACGTAACTAACATACAAAATCTTGCTAATCATTACCTTGTTAAAAGAAAAAAGAACAGTATAAGAAATGTGAAATTCTATAACAATTTAAATAATTTCAAAGAGTTGACAGAGTTTGGTCAAATAAACTAAGATAAGATTACATATGTTTGACATGTAACAAGTTTTTAGTCTATAACCCTTTTAAAAGTTAAGACCTGTTAATAATTTTCTTTACGGGACTTACTAAAAACTTTTTTTTCTCAATCATTAAATTAATTTATATATATGATTCCATTGGGACAGACGTTTTCAAATTAACTTGTCTAAAACCCTATTTTTAATTTATATATACAAACTCATTTTTTCTTGAAAAATCTTGTTTTATTATCACTATTTATAAAACAAAAAAAATAATGTTACTTAATTAGTCATATAGTTTGGTTGAATAAGATTGAGCTCTTTAGTTCTTTTGTTTTCTTTTTTAAATAAAATACACCTATTTAACTACCCACTTTCATGATATAACTTTTTGTCAATATCTGTTACTTTTAATTTTATAACAGTAATACTCTTAACTACAATGATTAAAAGAGGATAAAATAGTAGCATGGCAATAAAAAGAACAACTTTAAATTAGAAAGTAAATAAAAAAGTTTGTATGACTGTAAATACTACCCAATAGGAAAGCATTATGTAATGAGACAAATTTTCTTCCATAACTTAAAACCAAAACGTTAAAATGTAAAAAAACTTAAAACCAAAACGTTAAAATGTAAAAAAGTAAACACTAAGGCATTGTTCTTTTGAGGAGATTTCAGAAAATTTGAAGATAAATTTTTTTATCGTTTATTTGAGTGAATTTGAAAATAAAATTTGTAAAATTTAGTATAGAATTGTATTGACGTGACAAATTAAAAAAAGGTTTAATGTCTCCGTAGGTCCCTATTTTGGTCATGAATTTCAAATAGGTCCTCTTCATTTTCGGCGTATCAATTGAGTCCTTATTTTTGTAAAACTGAATCAATTACAGGCCTGCCGTTAAATTGGACAAACAGCCGTTACAGTATTGATTACGTGGCATTTAAAACAATTTTTGTATTAAATAATTGGTGTGCACAGCTGTATATTCAGTTTTGGGTAAGGGCAAAGTAGAAAATTTGAACATCAAATTGAATCCCAACTACACTTCCACTTCACCATGTTTCCTACACACAGCGACACCTCAATCTTCGTCCATTTCCTCTTCGACATCTAACGGCCACGGCCTCCAACACCCATCATCTTCATTCGCTCATTTTTTTTTTCAAGCCTCTGCCCACTGTAACCATAAAAAACCCTCAACCTTTGACTACTCTCCACCCCTCGTAATTCCTCACCAAACCAGACTCAACCTCCAGAATCACTGCCCATTCAAATTTATCTGCATCAACATCAGCTTTATCCTCCCGCCATCGACTGCCTTCATTCCAGGGGAATCAGCAGCCACTTCTTCACGATTAGGTTGACATTCATCATGTTTCCACACCATGACTCTGGTTAATTTACAGGAAGAATGTCATCAACAGAAAAACCCGACTCTAAAGGGCAAGCATGGTGTAGCCGTCACCTGCAAAGGAGGGAGGCTTCGATGGGGGCGGCGGCCGTGAGCATAAACTGGCGGAAGCAAACCCCTCCTTGGGTTACCATTTTCAAAGCAAGAAGAGGGAGAAAGGGTAGTGACGCCGTGGCCGGTGGTGGCTCCGACGGAGGAGGCGGCGACCGGTCTGGCAGGGGAGATTTGATTGTGTTTGTGGGAGATGGAAGAATGAAGAGAAGGCTTGCAGAGCCCCTAATCTTTCTGCTAAAAAACATGGTGAAGTGGAAGTGTAGTTGAGATTCAATTTGATGTTCAAATTTCCTACTTTGCCCTTACCCAAAACTGAATATACAGCTGTGCACACCAATTATTTAATACAAAAATCGTTTTAAATGCCACGTAACCAATACTGTAACGGCCGTTTGTCTAATTTAACGGCAGGCCTGTATTTGATTCAATTTTACAAAAACAAGGACTCAATTGATACGCCGAAAATGAAGAGGACCTATTTGAAATTCATGACCAAAATAGGGACTTACGGAGACATTAAACCTTAAAAAAATTTATTTCCAAATTCATTCTCATTTATCTTTAAATTCACTCAAATAAACGACAAAAAATTTTATCTTCAAATCCTCTCAAATTCACTCTTTCAAATCCATAAAAAAGAATAAGAATAATGAAAAAGTCATGCAAATAAATGTCATAGGATACTAATTTAAGAACCTTAATTAGATTATTGAGTTAAGCATTTTGAACAAACATAACACATGACATGGAGAAATCCTTAAAAAAAGACCACACAGAATACTAGAAGGAATGCATTGAGGAACACATTTATTTGGATGCAAAGAAAGAAAGAGTGATTGGTGTTAGTTGGAGACAGTCTTTGGCAGCCTGGTGGAACCGAAAGAAGAAACGGTCATTTGTGTGCACGGAGTTGGACCAAAGCAAGTGAGAACACAATACAATACAATACAAAACAACACAACCATGAAAAGAAAAGAAACACGAACACACAAACGCGCATTACTCGCTATAGCCGCAAGACCAAGCACACAACATAAACCACTTCTTTTTAATACCATTCTTTCCCCTCCATCTTTTTAATTTTCAACTCCTTCCTATTTAGCTACCTAACTCTCCTTAGACTTGAGCATTTTCTCTTGGCTCCCAAAGGTGATCATACTTTTTCTTTTACTTTTCTCCTTTGTTTCCCAAAAGGGGTTCTTGTCCCAAATGGAGTTCCTGTCTTTTACATGTTAAAGGTGCAGTCTTTCTCGATGATAAGCTGAATGCTCAAATCAGATTGCGATTATGAGCTGATCTGGAAATGGGGTTTTATCTTGGGAGTTCATTCTCTCTTCTGTTCTTTTATTCTTTTTTTGGTTTGGTGAAATTGGAAAATTTTGCAAACTTGGAATTATCCTTCAGTATAGTTCGGTGTTTTTTTTTTGTCTGTATAGAGTCGTCTGAAGGATCTAAGTTTGATCACCGATTCAGCATAAAAGAAATATAAGAATGGAACGATTGATATGAAAATTGAAACAATTGATTTTTATTGAAATTTCTGTTATCGAGTCCATGCGATTCGGTTCGGTTTGTGAGAATTTTAATATTCCTATTCGTGATATTTACCATGTTCAGCAATCGGTGTCAGGTTGTTGGACAAAGTCGTGAATCATTTCAGTTGAGCGTGTTATTTATTCTAGCTTGTTAAAGTGTGTGCTTGATTTCCATGCCTTTGCATTGCTATATCTATAGTTTTTGCAATTAAAATGTATAAATGGCACTTTTCACTTATGTTGAAATATGGTGAATAGTGCAGAGTGCAGCAGTCACATCCCAGGATCATTATGACTTGTGGCTGCTTTGGAGCCTCAACTCTCAAGAAGAAAAGCAATCCTTCTCTTACTCCTAATGAGATTGATGGTGAGAGTGGTTGTTGATTATTTGTTTCGATATTTTGCAGCCTTTCGATAAGCTAGACACTATTGATTGCAAGTTTCCTGTTCCTTTTACTGGCTTTAGCTTTACCATTGAGCCTGCACTTTCTGACTGGCAATTTACCTTGATCATTAATGTATAGAACAGTGATACATTTAATATTGGTTCGGCTTGAGTTTTATTAATCAAACCATCTTGCATAGTTGCGTTTTGGTCACTATGGTAGGCAGGTCTGACAAGAGCAACAGTTCGTTAAGTTGTAGACTTCAAAAGATAAATGTGTCCATTTAGTTCATACATAGGTCCAAATTAATCTCAGAAGTTGGAACACAGGCATAATTTGGGGATTTTTACTAGTTTGGTTGGTTTTGATATGTGGTACAATAATGATGTTTAAGAGTTCTAGTGTATATTTAGGAATACTTTTATAACTACATTTTTTTGTTTTTCCTATATTTATCACCATTTTGATTGTGATATACATAATATTTTGTTTCTCAGGCTTTCCACTTGATAATGTTAAGAATTTTTCTGATAAAGACCTGAGACTGGCCACTGATAACTATCATCCAAGCAAAAAGCTAGGACGAGGAGGTTTTGGAACTGTTTACCAGGTATTTAACTCACAGACTCTAGTATAAGTTGTACCATTATGCGAATTAAATTAATATGCCTGTTCATCAGTTGTAACATTACCCAAAAAATTCTTTCAGAGGTGTCTGTGGTACAAGAGGGCTATTTTAATTTTCTCTTTTCACTTATATCTTTATGTAATGTTGAAATAAGATTTCATTTGTTATACAAGTGCCAATCTTAAACCAGCTGGGTATTATCCAAAGGAAGACATTACTAGATAGTTCTTGTGGCAGTAAAACCATCATGACGTTCAAAACCCCATTTCCATGATCTAGATATTCATTACTATTCATGTGACTTGTATCTTATCTTGAACTCGCACACATGATCCAGTGGAATTGTTTGCTCCTCTCACTTGACATGCTCCACTTACTATGGCACACACACATTGCATCATATTTCTTTCTTGTACCCCTTTATTGACATCATAGAATCTTGCTTTCATGCTTTGTACTATAAGTTATAAGATTTGAGCACTGTCAATTTTCCCTGAGACAGTGAGAGAGGCTTTCTGATGTGGGTACAAACAATGCTTCTATTTTGTGCTTACTCAACATAAATAAATATTACTTTAGCATTAAATCGTAAACCTTACCACTCTTTTATATTTGCTAAAATCTTAAAACTGAAGGATGTGTAGAATTGGGTACAAAAGAAATGATTTTTCTTCAGCTTATCCTTTCCCTCATCGGAAGCCTTATGAAACCTCCTTTGTCATAGAAAGACAAATTTAGAATTTATGAGGGTTCTTTACTAGTTTAGCTTAGTTAAGCTGAGGAACCAAGAAATAACATCACATTTTTATTATTTTATTCTCCTCTTGATTGTTAAGCCTGTACTAAATAGCCATGTTGAAATTTGCCAGGGAACCTTAAAAAATGGAAGACAAGTAGCAGTGAAGACACTTTCTGCTGGGTCAAAGCAGGGAGTTCGTGAATTTTTATCTGAAATTAAAACTATATCAAATGTTAAACATCCAAACCTTGTTGAATTGGTTGGTTGCTGCGTTCAAGAAACTAATCGCATATTAGTGTATGAATATGTGGAAAATAACAGCCTTGATCGTGCATTAATTGGTAAATTTCCAAATGCTTTGGTGTGAATTATGGAATCACTAATTGAAATCCATGTGCAGATGATAGAATGAAACAATAACCTTTTGTTTTTCTTTTATTCTACTTTTTGTAGGTGGAGGTTCAAATATCAGATTAGACTGGAGAAAAAGATCTGATATTTGCATGGGTACGGCTAGAGGTCTTGCGTTTCTTCATGAAGAACTTGTGCCACACATTGTGCATAGAGACATCAAGGCAAGCAATATACTACTTGACAAACATTTCAAGCCAAAAATAGGAGATTTCGGGTTGGCTAAATTATTTCCAGATGACATCACTCACATTAGCACAAGGATTGCTGGAACAACGTATGTTGTATTTCAGATTCATGGTTATATTTTATGTTTTTTAATTTTCTGTTGCATTGGAAGATTATCACCTAGTTTTCTTTCTCTCTGTTTGCTACTATCTAGTTTTCTGGAGATAATATTAATTAGTAAGATATTAGAAGTAGAAAAAACTCTTCATATTTGGTGATTCTTCACCAATCACCATCTGGATATGACTGCAGAATTAGCAATGTTAGTGATAAAACTTCAGGGTCTATCAGGTTATCTGAATTAATGTTTTCTGAACGTTACTAGGTGCCACTTTTGTTATAGAATATTCGTAAGTCAGTTGAATTTAGTTGCAGATGACTCAAACAATATTCAAGTGACACATTGATAGACCTGAAAGTAATAAGGGAAAGTGGATTGTGTACGAGAGAAGGAAGAGGCACAACTGATGCGAGTAACTAACTAACGGTCTGGCACTTAACTGACTTTAGCAGTTAAGTGAGGAGGGAAACCATTATAAATAGGAGAGTTAGTGTAGGAGGGGGGACTTTGGTTGATTGTTTGTTAAACAGGTTCTATCCTGGGGAGAGGGTTAGGCCTCTATTGCTCATTGTATACAGATATTCTTGTGTGAATAAAAGAGATCTTTCTGCATTACCTGGTGTGCTGGGTGTGGGTTTGGAGATTTGATTAGGTTCATTGTGGAGGATTCTATCACACATGTTCTATAAAGTTAGTATGGATCTTGGATGCCTATGTTGTATTCTTGACATCAGTCACTAAACTGAAAGCTGGAACTGGAAAAGAGAAGTACTAAATATTTTTAGTTGATTTCTCAATACAAGATCTAATCCGTGTTTAAAAGCTAAATTATTAAAGGAAGGATAGAAACTATGAATTGGCTAAACTTATTAAGGGAAAGATGGAAAGTATGAATAGGCTAAACCTATTAAGGGTAAGACAAAAGATATGAAAAGTAAATCCTAATTATTATAAATAGACTTAATTATGTTTCTAGTTCTTGAAATTTAGGATAATTTTGATTTTGGTCATCCAAATTTAAAAAGTTCATTTTAGTCTTTCAAAATGGAAAAAATATGATTTCAGTCCTTAACACTAAATAAGAAACTAAAATTAATTTTTTTAAAACTGTTTTTAGTCTCTTAATTTAGTGTTTAGGGACTAAAAACATATTTTACTACATTTGAGAGACTTAAATTAGTTATTTTTTTAATTTGAGGGACTAAATAAGGATTTATCCGAACTTTCAGGGATTAAAAATATAATTAAACCTTATAAATATAATCTGAATATATACAAAGATTTTATCCTAACCTTACAGGATCTTGTATCTCCATAGATATGATCATGGAAAAATTTATTTGTAGTTTTTATGAAAAGTGAAGAGCTTCACAACCTCATTTGTTTGAATTAACTAAAACTTGGATGGTATTATTGGCAAGAAACTCTGATAGCATATCCAATTTCTTCACAGTTGTAATGGAAATGTAGGTCAAAACATTCCTAGACCTGAGCATTACTGCTCACTGGTTCCTCCATATATGCTCTACAACATCAATTTTTATGTTTATACTCAATGTTCTACAATTTTCACAAAGAACCAAGAAGGACAGTTGGTTGCATTTTCAAAAAATTTCAACCTATACTTGGACAGTGGATCTGAATAGTGTTCTGACCTGCTTTGGATTGAAAATGCAGTGGTTACTTAGCACCAGAATATGCAATGGGTGGCCAGTTAACCCTGAAGGCTGATGTGTATAGTTTTGGTGTTCTTATTCTTGAAATAATCAGTGGCAAAAGCAGTGCAAGGACAAACTGGGGAGGGTCCAACAAATTCCTCTTGGAATGGGTATGTATATTTCATCTTCCCACATATATGCAACTTATTTCTCAATGTGACTTGGTGTGGACTTAATGATCTTTATTTTTGCAACAACACAGGCCTGGCAACTGTATGAAAATGGGAAACTCTTGGACCTTGTGGATCCAGACATGGTTGAATTCCCTGAGGAAGAGGTAATTAGGTACATGAAGGTTGCTTTTTTCTGCACACAAGCTGCAGCAAGTAGAAGGCCAATGATGTCCCAAGTTCTGAATATGCTGTCCAAGAACACGAGGCTGAATGAAAAGGAACTAACTGCACCAGGGTTTTTCCAGGATTCAGGAACATCTTCTCAGAAGAAGTCATCCTTTGAATCCACCAGCTATCAATTTAGCTCTAACCCTTCCAGTATTACTCAGTTGGCCCCACGTTGAACCATAAACTAAACGTCTTATGTGTCAATTGCAGAGTTAAAAAATAGTAGGAAAGAAAGAGAACAAAGAGCGATTTTTTTTTTTTACATTTTTCTCCTTTTTGTATATTATTTTTTATAAATGTATTTTAATTTATAAGGTGGGCTTGGATAAGTTTTCTTTTTTGAAAATAGGGTTTTGAAAATAATTGATTATTATATATATATATATATATATATATATATATATATATATATATATATAATTAAAACAATTTTCTTAAAAGAATGAATTTCCTGTATTTTTAACTGAAGGCCGGCCTTTTTTTAGTGTTTGGTTTAATTAATTTAAGAAATTATTCCTTCTTTTGTTGAACATTTTCCAAATCTGTCATATTCAAGCTATAAACAATGTCAAGCTCAGTTGTGAAAAGTCCAATGGATTGTGAAACCAGAATTAGACTAACGAAATTGTGAATTTTGCCATTTAATTTCACATGACAATAAATGTCAAACAAAATAATATTCCTTATAGAATAAATGCTGATCTATATAATATATTCGTCAAAATTGTTTACTATCTACGAAGAACTAAGATAATAAAAATACATCTAAGCTCGAGAATAAAATTATAGGGAGATAGGGATCAAACACACAAACAATGAAAAATAAGAATACGAAGCAATAATCATAGAAGAGAAAAAAATACTCTTTTATTTTTAAATGATGTATTAAACCCATCAAGATATGAATTTCCATGGTCAAATAATAGTCAATAAAAGATACAATTGATACAAAACCTCAAAGTTGAAAACAAATTGCACACCAAAAAAGCCACAGAAGCATGACATAAGGATCCGTAACGAATTGCCAGGTGAATAAGGATAGCAAAAGAAAGATTGTTAGGACTGTAGTGTGCAAAATCAGGCTTATGTAGAAGCCTGATCCTCAGGGGATAGTGAAGCTTCTTTCTGGGGTAAATCCGCAGAACCTTTATTAGTGGTGGCATCCTTTGGTTGTGATTCAGGTGTACCTTCTTGTGCAGATCCATTTGTTTTAGGTGCTGTTTCTTTTTTATCTTTCCCATCTTTGGAGTCTTTAGCTGGTGCAGGGGGAGGTGGAATCATGTGAGGTGGTGGTGTATGCTTAAGCTTCAACAATATCTGCCTCAACCTAGAAAGATCTGTGGGTTTGCCAGGCTTTGGGCCTTGGACAACTGTGATTGATGGCTTCTTATCCTGATCCTTTTTGCCTCTTTTCTTCTCAATGTTGGGAACCTCACGAGGAATTATCTCCCCTATAGCTTTCCAGTAATTTTTGTCAGCCTCTTTGTGGAATTTGTCTTGATTAGCCAGGTATAACTGCTCCATAAGTTTATTTCTGAAGTTATAGGAACATAAAATGATAATTGCGAATATATACTATGTGTTGGGTTTAGAAATTACCTTTTCCCTTTCTCTGTTTTGAACCTTGTTGGTTTCAACATTAAGCTTCCTTTTCTCATAGAAAGCCACCTTATACTCCTCGGCTTCCTCAAAAACCTTTATTCTCGACTCCTTTTCCCTTTTCTCCTTCTCCTCAAGCTGAATGGCATTTTGACTGCAATGAATTCACTTTTGTTAACCGATTTCGGCAAACATGCAATAGATCTTAAATATTAATTGGAAAAGATCAAAGTGCAAGCAAGACACAGTGTTACCGTAGATTCAAGAATAGTTTTCGTCAAAAAATCAAACAATAAGGGCCACATTTAACATTTTTATATTGAGTATATTAATTAATAACATAACTATATTTTAAAATTCCTTTTTATGCATTATATTTGTTTGTCATCTTCCAGGATGCACCATGCAAAATAAAACACATCCGATACCAATATTCATAAAAGAAAAATTGTATTGTCAACAATTATCTGGTTCTCTGATTTTATTCAGTAATTACCAACTTCAAATTCAGGTTATCTACGAATATGAACTTGAAATTATACGAAATTGAAATGACAGCAGTTTATGAAATAACTTTTAGAAAAAGAACCCCCAACCTTAGTTGCGTGTAAAGTTACTCACCACATAAAAATTAACGCAAATATGAATATTTCACATTAAATTAGAATCCTAATTTCACCATCGGCTACTTAATATTAAAGGTAAACTTGAATTTTGCAGTTTATGAATCAAAAAATCGTTAGTTTATCTTCGTTGAGACTACAGTAGACGCTCAATGCATGACATAAAGAGAGAAATCAGACATTAGAAATGCAAAATAATGTACCACACTTATAAATAGATAGAATCAGTGTCAATGTAACCTACGTAAGTATCAAAATTCATACAAGATGAATCTTATGTACACTAGGTTATATTACTCCCTGAACTACTACACAAGCAGAAGAAACGGAAAAGGGGAAAAATAAATAAATTCCGCTAGAAAAATGTGCTTGGGACGACTTGACACAATTCTCCCCAAGTTTGATCATCATCAGATCAGGTCATTTGTAAATTGTTTCCCTGGGGAAGAGACGATAATGGAAAATGGAACACTCAAGGTAGTGAACTGGAATACGATCATATCACTTCAACCGCTCAACAAAGATACTCGATCCTTCCACTATTTTATTAATGCAAGAAAATGAGCTCACCATTCAGATCAACCAAACCGTAGAATCAGCTCTGACTGAAGTCCAAGCTGCATAGCATCCAACAACTTATATTTTAATGCGACACAATTTACTCTTAAAACACTAACCACTTAGATCCAACGTCCACATTACCAGTAAGCGACCATGCCAGATAAAAACCGTTGAATGTAAATCATTTACTCCCACCGAAGCACAAAATTATACTAAGAGGAATCATGCAAATCAATCACTCAAGTAACCATTCCAAGTAAAATTGGATTAAACAACTACATCAATTTGCTTCTTCCTATTCCCAATCCTAACCGAATAGATCTAAGCGACGCAAACAAGATCTGAGAAATTCACAAAACGAACCGAACTCTTAAAACTTAAAAAAGGTTTAGACAAAGAGAGAGTTACCGGCGCCACTCCCGAAGGACGTAGCCTTCCTCCGGCTCCATTTCTCCCGGTGGCGGCAGCACCGGTCCGTCGGAGACAAAGACGCCGTTGCTATAGCCGTTTTCGGAGCCATTTTCATTCCCAATCTCGACTACGTCGAAGGGAGACTGAGTGTAGCCTGGATCGGGATCGGTGAAGCCGAAGATCTCCGGCGAAGCCGCCGCCACATGGTCGATGGGGACGTCTTCGGCGGGGAAGGTGGAGAAGTCGCCGTAGCCGGAGAAGGTGTCTGCGGCGGCGGGGGCGGCGAAGTGGTCGTCGTCGACGGTGAAAACGTCGAAGGTGGAAGACATGTCTCGTGGATTTTTCTCTCTGAAGAAATGGGTATTTTCTGTTTCTCCGTTCTGTGAAGCGCTTTGAAAGGAATAGAGAGAGATCAGTGAGAAGCAAACACTTTTGTTACTTTTGCTTGACTTTTCAAATAATTAACGGTGAAAAGAAAAGAATCCAAAATATCTGCCTTAATCTGGAATTAAATTGAAATGTTTTTTATCAATTATATTATAGTTCAATTAACAGTAAGTATGAGTTATTGTTTTTACTATAAATTGTTATTTAATGAATTTATTAATCTTTATAATCATTACTAAAAATTTATATTAGTTCACATGAAATTGAATTTCCTAGTCTCCTATTCAATAGAGCGTGATTGGACACGCCAATTTTAATATGAGCATAACTTTAAAAAGTAATGATAATTATCTTCCATTTTTTAAATCTTAAAAATTAATATAATTATTATTAAATAATATAACTAAAAAGTTATAAAAAAAATTTAAAATATATTTTGATTTATAGTGTATAGTAAGATATATAAGCCGAACAGTAAGCGTCCGTATACGATAACGATCGTTCTATACGATAACAATTGCTCTATACACTGAGTTATAAAGAGCTGCGTCCAATAATGATCACTCTACCTACTGAGTTAGAAGCACTCGTCAACCAAATCAAACAGGTTCAGCGCAGGTTAAAAGTCAAGCCAAACTCGCTTAACCAAGTCAAACCAGGTTTTACGCTCAACCAACCTAAACGATGTTAGACCAATCAGCCCAACATTTAAGTAATTGGATTAAGGTTTAATATCTTAATAGGTCCCTATTTTCACACAGAATTTTAAATAGGTCCCTTTCTTTTTCGGCATGTCAATTGAGTCCTTATTTTTGTAAAATTGAATCAAATAGGACCTTTCCGTCAAATTGAAATGACGCCGTTAAACCTCCACTGCAATGAAATATCTTAACGACGTTATTTCAATTTGACGGAAAGAACTCGTTTGATTCAATTTTACAAAAATAAGGACTCAATTGAGATGCCGAAGGGATCTATTTGAAATTCTGGGTGAAAATAGGAACCTATTAAGACATTATCTTGGATTAAAGATATTAATAACGCCGATTACGGACAACTGACCGGATTTTAAGATAAATTCGTTTAAAGTAAGTCTATTGCAGATTTTATTAGGGTTAAATACAGGAAGGTTCCAAAGGTCCAGGTACGTTCCATTTAAATACTAAAAAATACTTGACGAAAAAAATAAAATTCATTTTTTCTTGAAAGCTGAGGTTCCATAACTCATATCTGACTTGAACGTCGGAGTATCTTCGCAGATACCCCTCTGTTGGAGTGGATGAGCTGTACAACTTGAAGGATAGTGTGCAACTTCCACAAAGGTGAACAGGTGACATCAATTAAGGAGAAGTGAATTTCCGAAATATTTAAAAGCAGCAAAGGTACACCGGCAAAGTTCGCATCTCGGTCCCGAATTCTATACCGAAACATATAGTATGAAATATTGAAAAATAAAATTGAATGCATACGAAAGTTAATATCATGTGTTACATGTAAAACAAATAGTTTGCTTAAATCCTTTAAAAAGTTCAGAGTTTCTATAATTTGTTTAATTAAGAAAATAGTTTCCAATGCAAAGACTAAAGTGAAATATACACCCTAAAACACGATCACCTCCTCCCATATAAAAATTATAAAGACTTTTATTTTTATCCACTAACAATGCTTTTTCACATTATGAATCATGCATGGGATGTTACCAATTTAAAATCTATAAAAAGCGTTTGTTGTATGTAAAAAAACAATATAAAGGATCTGGTAGTTTCTAATTTATTTTTAGAGTGAAAATTTGTAAAAAGATAATAATACTAATACCGTCAAAATTGATCATCCTAAAAAAAATTTGAACGGTCTACTCACCATGAATTTATAAGTTAAATAAATTAACTAACGAACTCATTTAATTATAAATTATTTTTTCAATTAAAAAATCTAATTTTTTTCTAATTTAAATTTAAATAAATTTTAATATAAAATAATGTTAAACTTCAACAACAATTCAAAATAAAAAAATATAATACAATAAAAAATAGTCATAAACTTCAAATATAATTAAAAAATAAACACAAAATAAAATTAGATGAATTAGTCATCAACTCACCACTCAGGTGAGTCAAATTCACAGTGAATTCATGGTAAACCGAGTTAGTTTATGAATTCTAATCCATTTTGACATATGACTTGAACTTGTGATGAACCAAGTTAGTACAAATAACTAATACAAATGTATCCTGCATATGTATCAAATTTAAAATAGTTATGGGTGTGAATAGAGGCGGAATGGTTTTGTTAAGGTACGAACTGACGCTGAACTAGTATATTACGTCTCAAGCTCACATTCTAATATTATATCAGAATATTGCTTTAGATCTTAGATTAGAGCCCTTTTACTATTTTAAATATTTTTAATGTGATAACCATGATTTCATAGGTCTGTAATTTTGTTTATCACTGAGTGGGGGTTAACACTAATTATCTGTTTCAGGTTTTAAACAATGACTTTTTTGCTCCATCATTGATGTATGCAAAAGGAAAAAGAGATGGTAAAATAGGAACACCACTTACCACACTGACACTACAATTTTATCTGACATTTCCTTGTAACTTCTATTAGAATTGAACTTTAAATATGCCTAAGTTTCTGGCGAAAGCTCGCTTTCTGTAACTTGAATAAAATAAACCTCATCTACTTATAGCATTTACTTCCATGCCAGAATTGGCCTCATAAAAGTACCTGAACAAATAATAAGTAAAAGTAGACAGGTCAGTGTCAAGAAATCAGATAGAAATAAAATCATTTACAACATCTAACCAGACATCAAGGAAATAGCAAAGAACTATTATGAAAACATTAATAGGTTATTACAAGACAACAAAGAACTATTATGGAAATAGCACTCTGCTCAGCTAGTCTCTTCTTTTGAACAACCATGAAGCCATACTTTGCACTAAGAGAAACTAAAGACTGAAACATATTTCCTACACCAAATAAAGAAATAACTACACGTATATGATTTAAGAGAAACCAACATCAACCTAGGATAATAACTCCAGCAGAAGGTACAGAATCCTCAAGATATCCCAGTGCATATACAATATTACAATCAAATACATGGATGAAGGTTACATACCTAAAAAACTGTTCGCAGCAGAATTGTGTTCTGTTCTCCCTTACTTCAGGTGGTGTATATATCCCAATGACTGTCTGAGATTGATGGGTTTGTCAATGACTTGATCATATTGAGTATGCTACATCAATATATTCTTGGCAAAGAAGTAGCAGTTGACCACGACCATCACATTAAAAATTCATTGTTGATCCATCTCACCCTTGATTTTTCTCATGAGTTCCAATCTTTCAGTGATGTAATGGATTTGTTACGATAAGAACTTCACCCATAATTTCCAAGTCCAATCACATAAAGTTTAGCATCACAAGACAGTAGTTATCATATAAATATGTGGATTGTCTTTGTTAAGCCTATGTGTTATTGCTTAAAACACCATAACCTTCATTTCCAAACAAAGAAGATGGTTATAGTCCACTAATTTCCTCATCCCAATTGGACTTTGTAAGACATGAAGAGTCACTTTTTATAGGATTGGTCAGAGTTTGAGTTTTGTATCATCTCATCATCCATTAGAGCATTTGTCATAAGTTCTTCTTCTGGGTAAATACCTTCAATAACCTCTTGGCATCAGCCCTTTTTCCCGGCAAAGAAAAATTTGTACTGACATATAAGAGAGTGGTCCCAGATGGCACATGTCCTTTTTCACACATATCTCTCAGCAATTTTTTTGCCTCGTTCTGATATGACAATTTAAGTGCCCTGTCCATCTCTGGCTCACAAGATAATTTGCACCATCCACAGATTAGAATGTCATATGTTGAAGAGTTAGGAATTCTTCCTCTTGTCAACATCTCGTTCAAAAGTTCTCTAGCTTGATGCATCTTTCCTGCTTTTGCACAATCTTGAATAAGCACATTATAGGTTCCTGTTGTAGGAATAAAACCTTTGGTTACCATTTCACAATATAGTTTTATATACTCTGGTCTATTTCCAATCCTACCATGGCCAGAAACTAGTATGTTATAAGTACTGGCATTTGGGACAAGTCCGCTTTCCCTCATCTCACTAATTAATTTATCTGCATCTTTCATCAAACCAGCAGTTAAAAAACCTTTTAAAAGGATATTGTAAGTAGAAATATTAGGAGAGATTCCATCTGCCAACATCTGTGAATAAGTATCCCTAGCCTTCTCTACATGACTGCCTGTGCAATAACCACAAATAAGGGCATTATAAGTAACAACGTCAGCTGAAATTCCTATCGTGACCATTTCCCTAAGCACCACATTTGCTTTTTTAGTCATCCCTAATCTGCATAATACTGTGATTAGCGTGTTATACACTATCTGGTCAAGCTTGAGGCCCATAGCTAAAAGCTTCTTGTGAATTTGAAAAATTGCATCTGCTTTTCTATCCCTTGAATATGCTTTAAGCAGAAACTTGTGAATAATTGGCGTAGGAATATACCCCATAAGCAACATTTCATCCAAAACATCCATCGCTTTTTCAATTGCACCTGTTTTACAAAGACCACCAATAAGAATATTATAAGTGACCATATTTGGTATTACTCCGTAGCTCTTCATCTCATTCAGTACAGCCAGGGCATTTTCCTTTTTACCTTGTATGAAGTACGTATTGATTACAGAGTTATATGTAACACAATCTGGAGTCGGACCCAACTCCATCATTCTTGAAAACACGGAATTTGATTCATATTTTCCTGGCCTTAAGAGCCCCTTAATCGAAGCATTGTAAGCAACAACATCAAACTGAATGTTTTTGTCTGTCAATTCCTGAACTAAGGAAAGAGCAGCAGAATCATTTCCTTCTTTAAAGTAGCCATCTATTAGAGAAGTGTAGTTAAAAATGTCTAGGTAAATACCCTTGGAGCAAATATCTTTAATTAATGAATTAGCTTCCTTCATGCTTCCAGATCTTTTCAAATTGTTCAAAAAAATATCTAGTATAATATTGTTGTCCTCCAATCCCCATGATTTCATTTCCTTATAAAAACCAGCAGCAGCCTCATGTTGACCTGCCCTAAAATAGCCATCCATCAAAATAGCATAAATAAAAGCATTTGGCATAATATTCATTTGGACCATCTTCCTTAACACTTCAACTGCTTTATTTAGCATTCCTTTTTTGGCATATCCCCTTATAATAGAAGAAAAGGTGACAACATTTGGAAGAACATGTTCTTTCTCCATTTTTTGCAACAACAACTCCGCAGATTCCATGTCTCCTAACTTAGAATGACCATCTAGCAATGCTGAATATGTGACACAGTTTGGGACAAGGTTGAGCTTTAAAACACTTTGGAACATTTCCTCAGCATCTTTAGATTTCCCAACTTTGAAAAGTCCATCCATTATAGTTGTGCACAAAATTAGATCAAAAGAAATACCTCGAACCATCATTTGACTTTGAAAACTGAAAGCCTCCATCACCCTCCCAGATTTTAATAAAGCATCAATAATTGTAGTGTATGAAACATGATTAGGATCTAAATCCATTTTATACATCTCTCTCAGCCATACTGCCGCTTCAGGTAATGTACCATACCTGCAAAGTCCATAAAGAATAGAACTACAAGTAACCACATCAGGCATGATTCCACTCATAATCATCCGCTCATACAGAGAACGGAATTCTCCAACTCCGCGATGCTTACAGTAAGCATAAATTAAGGTTGTCCACGTAACAACTGTTGGCTGCAAATCTCTTATCTCATCCTGTCTTTCAACACCACAGTCATTTAATACACCAGATTCCTCACCCCTCTGAAAGCCCAAAATATCATTGAGAAGAGACTCCGCCTTCGCAAGATCCCCGTTCTTACAAAAAGCATTAAGCAAAGTATTATAAGTAACAATATCAGGCTTGACACCATTCTTCCAACTATCCTCCACCAATGCTAACGCACGACTCATCAATCCCGCTTCACAGTATCCATCAACCAAGGTGTTCAAACCTGTAACATCTAGTGGAATCCCCCCTCTAACCAAGTTGTCCAAAATCCACTCAGCATATTGAACCAATCCAACTTGACAATACCCCTTAACAAGTATATTACAAGTAACTGAATCAAAACACACACCCTTCTTAACCATTTCGGACAACAATCCAAAACCCTGATCAGCCAATCCATGCTTACAGAATCCCCAAAGAACAGTATTATAAGTAACATGATCAAAAACACTGTTGTTCCTGAGATAACCTAAAGCCAAACCCAAGTCCCCCACTTTACACAACGAATGAACCAACACATTAACACTGAAAACATTAGGCACAACCCTACAAAAAACCATCTCAGAATACAGCACTTTTACCTGGGAAACCAAGCCACAGGCATTGAATTCATACAAAAGGTCGTTCCACAAGGGCAAGGAGGGAACGAGAGAAAGGGCACGCATGCGAGAGAAAGCGTGAGAGGCAATGCAGAACCTGCCAAGAGCCAAGTAGAGGCGAATGAGTGTGCAGAAGAAAGAAGCGTAGAGATGGGTCTTCACGGGAGGGATCAAAATCGAATCTTTGGGGGAGAAAAATCTTCTAAGGGGGATCAGAGGGTAGTGGGGACTGTAGTGAGGAGGGTGGAGAGTTCTATTGGATGAGAAAACGAACAGAAGGGTCTTGCTTTGCAGGCTCTTGAGGTGCATCATCTCTGCAAGAAAAGCACTCAAGAACATGGTGGTGTCTCAGAATCTCAATTCAAGTTGGTGCACTGCAATGGAGTTATTATTATTATGTTTTCTTCATTTTTGTACTAATCCTCAATTTCCTAGGGCTTGGTACAAGGAAACCAACAACAATGGACAGTATGTTACAAATTATGTTTGGACATTCTTATTTCCTAAATTTATTTTAAAAAAAAAAAAAAAATATATATATATATATATATATATATATATATTATATTGTTAAAATAATATTAAAAAATCTTATGTAATGGTTATTTCAAAAAAAATTATTTAGTTATTTAAAAACCAAAAAAAAAATATTGAATTGCTTAATTTATTAAATAAAGAAATTACTTTATATTTATTAAAAAATAAATTTATTTAATTAAAATCCAAAATAAGTTGTAAAATATTTTAAATAATAGTATAAATATATAAATAGGTGAAGTCAATTTACGAAAATCAATGTACTTATAGTGGAATTAAAAATCAATTACTAAGATTGTAACTGACTTTATGCATGTACTTTTTTTTTTCCATAATAGTAGTTATCGATTTCTTTTTGATAAATAACTGTAGTATATGTTGAGTGAAGGATGAGAAAAATTCAATAAGAAATTGCTTTGTCGAGAATTTTTCACATGGCTATTACATTTTATGTTGAAATAAACATTGATCTACAAATATTTGTTAAATAAAAAAGTTTGTGTTCCAGTAAAATGAAAGAAAGAAAACACGGATAAATTAGCAGTAGAAGGAAAATAGACACAAAATTAAAGAGCATGTGATGAGTACATGATCTGATAATCTTGTAAAATTCGTCAATTCGACAATGATAGGAAACTGATATGCATGTCTTGTGAAATCAAATGGATACTCTCTATTATTGTTACCTAGTTTTTAAATTTAAATTGGTATTTTGAATACTTCAACTCTTGTTGCATTACAAATAAACAAAGACTTCAAAAAATAGATGTGTCTAGTTACGAATTGGTCAAACATCTAAAAACGGAAAACTATCTCTTTTTGAATCGGTTGAAAAGAAAAATTAAAGATTACATGATATTGGTTAAGATATAAAATAACTTAGCAACTAACTAAATCAATCATGAACAAACTCAATCAATTATGAATACTCTGGATAGAAACACTAAAAATCATATTCAGATACTTTCAGCTACAACAAAACCTATCCTACAAATTACAAATATATACGTTTATCTAATCGGAGAAAAGATAAAAAAATGTTAACAGTTAAATTCTTAATCAATAATATCTTTCATGGATATTTCTGACCAAAGATACTTAACACTAAAGATTCATATATTACTCTATTCATTTATTTCCCTTCTCTTCCTTTGTAGTGAACTAAGACTCTATGAATCCCGAGCTAATTGGTCACTCATGTTTACAAGAGGAATTTTATTCGTTTTATTTTCTTCTATTCTTACCTAGTCCTCTCATCACGCTATGATTGTGAAAAATATATACATGTGAATGAAAACAAGTGCAACATTCTTTGATCTCCTCTTTTAAACATTCCACTATTAGATAAATTTCGTATAAATCTAAATCTTCTTATTTAATGTTTTGTGAAATCTATGACATAATACTAACTTAGAAAATAAAGGGTAAAAAGTGAAGTAATATCTCAAGATTTTGATCCTTCATCAACTCTTAGGCAAGAAAAATCTGTGGAGACTCCACAGCTACCATCACCTAAATCTAGAGTATTTATTCTTATATTAGCATACTTTATTATCCCATTCAGATAGCTCACACATCTCTGTTTTCTTTCAAAGAACTGTCATTTATGCAACATTTGTCTCTCTTTATCCTAGGACTCATCATATCACACACCTTTCCCCATTTCTATTCTGTGTTGTATATATATAACACTTTTCTTTTAAAAAAGATGTTTATAGCAGCACAACTCTCCTCAAATGAGTGGGAATAAAATTCACAGATAATCATAATTGTTAAGTGTATTACATCGTCAGTGAGTTACAATACTATGCAAATTCGCCAACCTAAGACTCCGCAAATAACAGAATCCTCGGAGGAGCGAATGGTGACAGAATTAGTGCAATGAAAAACTATTAGCCGGATAGGTTAGCGAAAACCGACTTCCATGCATTAAGAAAAGAAAAAAAGAAAACCTGTACTAAATCATTGTACCATTACTTCAGTTAGAAAAAAGGTGAATCAATTATCAATTTCAATAAGGTTACTACTCTGTCTGAGTATGCTGCATCATGTATATAAACCACAGAAATGCAAGTGACCATCGGACTTGCCTCATCATCTCGTCTTGTGAAACCGGTCTCATAGCATTTCCAGGATACACAACCAATACTGCATTGCTTGGGAGTTGGGAGGGACCAAGATGAGAGACTCTTACAACATCTTTGACCAGTATAGCACCCCCACTTCAGTGAGGAACTTCTATTGGTACAAAAAGTGGGCCTTCTATTTTGGCTTTGGGCTCAGTATCATAATGACTGAGGCCAAGCACCCACTTAAATGGAAATGGTCCAACCCAACAACCATTCTCCGTATTGTTGAATCAGTAACATATACACATGCCCCAGCAACAGTCATATCAGGATCTAAGTCCAGTACTCTTTTCAAGGAATTGGTGGAGCATTCCTGGGATATCGAGTTGAAGAGGGAATCCGCTGCATTGTTCTAGGGTATTCTTGCTTCAAACGTTTATTTGAAAATCCTTGATGTGACCTGATTAACAAAACAAAAATTATGTGATGTAAGAAAAAGTTATTAAAAGGAGCCAAGAAAGGGGGTAAGAAACAATGAATTTTGAAAACCAACACTTTGTTAGAACATGGAGGCCAATTCCACATGTATTTGATTTGTCTATTTTTTTTTAAATTTTTTTTAATTTTTTTTATGATTTTGACCAAAAGCAGATAAGATATCTCGCACTGCACCATATATACATCAATTTTAAGGAAACCAATAAGCTTGCATGAGGACATGGCTTCATATTATGGTAGGTTTTTCATTACCAATAGTAGCTTGTAAAGATGCAGCCAGCCCCAAAAATCAAATGGGTGCAAACAAGCCGACTGATCAAGAAAGCTGAACAAGACTAAACTCCATTCGTTATGAAATAGAAAATGTGAAGAATATTAAATATAAAATAACGGACCTGGGAGAGCTCTGACGTTTCTGAATGCTTTGGCCAAGCTTTGACCTTAGACTTCCTAGTGCCTTCTCGGCAGCCTAAACAAAAGAATGCATCTTTAGTGCTCCAACATCATATGTTAAGAAGTTAATGGAAGAACACAAATATATTCATAAATATTATTTCATAATTAAAAAAATTGTCAGACCTGCATTTTAGCTTCATCCCATGTTAATCCGATACCTTTACCAAAGACCTTGCCATCTATTTCGACCTAAATATAAAAAACGAAATATTCAGATACCGCCGTAGCTTTTCTATTTTAAAAAATGCCGGAATTAAAGAGGAAAGGTCAAAATGCAGGGACAAACAACGTGACAGAAATGTTCAGAATACTACACAACACATCCTTCAACTTCCCTTGAAAGTATAAAGCATAAACCACATAAATAGAATGGAAGTGTAAAATGACCAAAACACCAGCATAATGTCTCTTCTTGAGCTATCTGTTTAAGTAAAAAACATCAAGTGTTGAGTACCCCAAGTGCTCTACTTTAATTAATTCATTTTTTGCTGATAAAAAAATAAAAAAATAACAAAGAACTAAAACATAAATAAATAAATAAGACAGTTCAGAAACAAAGTATAATCCTTTTGCAATGCAATGAAGCCAATATTTTTAACTCAACTGGTTCAGACCACTAAAGTATTTGATTACAAACCTGTGCATGTACTTCGTCTTTCTGAAGTGAATTTGTTGACACTGGAGCAGGTGCAGATAGAAAATTGACACCAAGACCCTCGATCATGCACTGAAGAAATTGAGTGCATAAGTTATAGCAAGCATATCAATAACACAAACACTTAACTATAGGTAGGTCAATTTAAAAAATCTTACCAATTCTTTTAGGGCAGAGATTGAACCCATTGGCCTCTTAGAGACCTCCAACCTAGGATCTAAAACCCTTGATGGATCAGATGCAGTTAAAAAGGAAGCTGAATCCTCTTTAGGCAATGACTGATTACTAAGAGAGCTGGCGATAACCATGTAACCATTGTCATTTGAATTAGGAAACCCACCCACATCCCCATATGTAGAACCAGGCTCATCCTTAGCACTAGACAAATATATATCTACAAAAACAGCCAAAGTGATCAAGATATACATTATGAAAACAAAATTGAGAAAAAAGGAAAAAAAACTTGTATAATCATTATCAGCTATTATTTTTCTGACATTGGGATCTAGCAAGAGATTTTAGGCGGTTTAGAACCTGATTAAAATTTCTAAATCAAATTATAAATCATAATTTCTTATTCATGTACTGCAACCAACAAACTTTCTTTCATCATAAATAAAACGATTGTTCACACAATATCTTTTGAACCAACTATTGTAAAAGATTTAATTGTTGGAAAGGACAATGGTTTTACCATTTTAGATCACTAAATATATCCTAATCCAAGAGCCTTCTAAGCTTGAAGCATGGACACTGCATAGGCTCATCACACCTTATACTGAATTTTAAGTTAATAATAAAGAACAGGCAACACGGCTTATTGACCATTTGGTTAAAAAGATCAACACTCTCAAACTGAAAGGAGGAGACCCTAAAATGATTTGTCTCTGACATGATTTACGCTGAACTTTTATTGATAGCAGGGCCATGGACGAGCTTAATACACCATTGAGTTGGTCAATATCAAGCCAACACACCCGCTAAGAAGGCAGGCTCTTCTTTCAATTTTGCAGTGGTGGGGGGTCGCCAAAAATACAATGCAAAATTTTTTTTTGATAAAGTCACTAAAAAAAACTATAACATCTTACCCGCCAGATGCTTGATAGAATCCTCAGCAGCCTTATGTTGGGCTTCCTTTCTAGTTCTTCCAAATCCATGACCAATTTTTTTTCCAGAAAACCATGCCTAGAAATAAAAATTACAATTATGAGTACACAGACAAATCATCAAATTCTGATAAAATAGAACCAAAAACATAATTCAACAAGTGACTTCACTCTACAACAAGCAACATGAAACGAGCTGAGTCTCTAACCTAAAGATCACGTTAAATTTGTAAACTTGTTTCTAGAAGAAACAACATCCATTCACAAAGGTTACCCAACCTTGTGTTTTAATAGTAAACTTCAAAAGATTGGTATGCGTACACTTTGCATGCAAAATCAATTTTGTCTTGTTATTAAAGAATAGGGGAAAATAGAAATCCCACGCAGTAACCAATTCTAAAAACTATATCCAATGAATGAAAAATTAAACTAACTCATAAATCGGAATCCCTGGAGAAAATATAAAATGGAAAAATGCATGCAAATATAATAATCAACAAGGAATCATAGTCACGATGAAAGATACCTCGATGGAGAACTGTAGTTCTGCACTTGCAACCAAAGATGACATAAATTCCACCTGTCCACATTAAACCTTAGAAACTCGAAACATCACACCGAGAAATTACTATCTCCAATGATGCCCCTCTAATTATTTACTATCAAATAAACACATTTGTACTCACCTTAGTTCCACACTTCAGTGCAATTTCCTGTAACACTACAACTGGAGTATCCGCATGAAAAACAGAATTGCTAGATTCAGTGTCAAGATCCCTGTGGCTGGAAGATGATCTACTAAAAGGGAGTTCATCACCTTCACAACAACAATAAAATTATGTAATTCTAATGTTAAACTAAAACAAATAGAACACGAAAAAAAATTGTATAAACCTCATACCAAAACAAAAAGCACAATGAAGGCATGTTTGTTTCAAGTTTAGTAGGAAAACTCCAATAAAAGTAGCAAAATATGGTTGGTATGCATGATCTTTATGCCTATATTTTACTAGCATTTTACTCCCACTAGACATATTACTTTCTAAGGGGAACAGAAGTCACTCTGAAACCCAACAACCATTAACTTCAACTCCCTGTTTCCATCTACCAAATTATCCTTTTTGTTTTGACTAATCAAAATAGGAAAACATTTCTGGAACATTAAATGCTAACCCATAGTTTGTAATTAACCCAATAATAACATAAGTGCAACAGAGAATCAGAGGTAGTTATTGGCAGAAACTAGTAGTAGTTAGATATTAAATAGGTGTAATAAATAATAACTGTCATTAGTATTTGTACCCTGCCTTCGCTCCTTAATACAAGGCATCATTTAGAAGATATAAATGATCATTTTTATAACGTATTTCACAAGTGCTAAGAAGCATTTATTATATCTTCTCTGTTTTCCTTTATTGACAGTGGTACTTTCAGATGTCTTCACATTAATGATAATTAACAATGATAAAATTGGCACATTAGTTATAACTTTAAAAACCAACCAACTGACTTATATTTACTGATTTGTGTAAATCAGTTACCAATGTCTTCTATAAATATTAGAGGGAGTATTATTTGAATTAGTTGAATAGTGATGTCATGTTGCCAGCCAACGGCGGAGCAATTGTATATTTTGAAAAATGTGTGTAACAAGGAATGGGGGTATGTGTGTCGTGTTTTTGAGAAATTTGGACAGAAAACTCTTCTCTACAGGAGTCCATAACTCCGGACAGAAAATTCTGCTTTATTTGTGTCTTCTATGTGATTTAATATTACTTTTCTCTAAAATATCCATTGGTGTTCAGTCATAACATTCCTGCATATAGTGATCTTGGGAATCTAACCATATATCTTGAGACAAACAACTCCCAATAAAACATTTTCTAATTCATATAATGCATTTTGAATGCTTACTATGTCCAGTGAAATAGAAAATGAATGAAGCCAGGCAATCCTCTCGAGATACTTTATGGAAGAGAAAAAATAGACATAGGAACCAAAAACACAGATCTGTGAAGCATTAATAAAAAATATGGAGTTAAAAAGTAAATGAAATAGGACAAAGGAAATCATATCAAGAGATATGTTTATTATGAAGAGAAATAGTGAGACAAAAAAACAAACTCAAGTTCTAAATTACATTTCGGGATATCCAAATAACTGCCCCCAAACACTAATCCTTACAACAGAGTACGAGAGGGACAGACTAGAAAGAAACAATCATAAATGTAACAGCAAGTACTACAGCTTACCAGATAAAGATCGATAACTTGAGAGCATATGGTTTGATCTTGGGCGATCATCTCTATGATACATCTGCATAGAAATTATCTTAATACAATTAATTGACTAAATAAGCCAAAAGTATAATCCTACTGTAAAACCTCAATGATAGACCAAAACACAGCCATTACCTCCTTTGGTAATCTTTGGTGGCTATCATGAAGAATTCTATCAGATGAAATGGAACTTTCAACCTTAGAGAAAAAGGATGGATGATGAGGCCGGTGCTTTTCAATACCCAATGTACCAGAATCTACGGAAAATTCCTTAGATACTACCCGGTTTAGTGGCTGCGAACCAATATCCTCTTCTGCAGGAAACCAACCCCCTCGTGATGACACACGAGGTGCAGAGACTGGCATGGGATGTCTGATAGGGTACGGAGGCTCAGTGGATGGATGATCCCTGGTATCTTGTCCATGTTGCAATATGAGAAGCCTTCGCCTTGTATCTGGATCTAATTCTGATTCAGGTACTTCACCTTCTTCTCTGGCGGGAGAGCCATGCAAGCTAGATTCAGAAGGAGCAGCTTGACCCATTGGCTTTACTAGTGCTGCAGGTTGAGGAAACTGTACATGGGTAAATGGCATCATAGATGCCTGTGCTGTTGGAGGAGGAACTGAACCAGAAGACATTGTGTACTGAAGAGAAGTGAGTCTGGGGTCTAGGTTAGCAGCTGTCACAGGTATAGTTGAAGCTGCTGATAGTGCATCCTAGCAGCAAGAACAATTAAAAAAAAGAAATAAATAATGAGACAAGCTTCAAGTTCAATCATACATATATCACAGTTCTCACGTATTCATTCAGAGTTTGGGGTTGATACCTTCAATTTTCTTTCTACCTCAGCATCTGCCATGCCATCAAACAAGAATGGATCTCTGTTTCCATTGGAAATGGCACTAGAACCATCATCCTGAGTTCAAGTAAAACATAAACAGTAAAACACAATGACATGATACAAATATTACATCGACATCAACAAGTAGCCTAACTGATAAGAGGCAACAAATATGTCTGTACATCAATATACACTAACCTCTGAGACTAGATAATTGCTCACATCAGGAGGAGTAGGTATATCTTTGATATCATCTTCATAGGCAACTTGAGGAATCTTTTGTAAAAGACCATCATCAAAATCTCTGCACCAAATCATAAGACTTAATTAGGTTCAAAAATCCAGTTGAGTATTTTACTTTATACTGATTTAAGATAAGTAAACTACTCCAAGAGCAACCTATAACCATTAAACAGAGTTGTCCCCCAGATAGGCAAAGAAAAATGGTCAATCTGTGCAAATCTCTTTCTTTAAGGTGTAGAGATAACAAGTCAAAATTACTTCTGAAGGTTTAACACTCTAACTTACTTAAAGAAGCCACCCCGAACATTGCAAGCAACATTTCTTGCAACACACAGGACAGGGATAGTATTGCTTGCCTACAAGACAAACAGGTTGAATAAGTTCATATAGTGAAAAAAGGGTAAAATTCCATTGATGCAATTGAAGGTATTAGGCTTCCAACTACACAAGAAAGAAAACTTACTTCCGCTTGAGGAGCATAATATGGAGCAAATGCAGGGACAACATGCACTCGAGGTTGATCCTTCTCATCCCACACTTTCAAGCGATCATCAATTACCAACGCCATCTTTGGATGGCATAAACCATCTTGGAAGACATTAAACAATGACTTCTTCAAACCTATATTGCATTATATAAACACAATATTAGAAGTATTACAAGTAAATGAAACAACGGTGAATTAAATCTGCGCATTAGTCTCAGATATGTTAACTTTTACATACAAGCTGTCCTCACTTTCACAGTTTGCTTCTTTTAGGTGCTTCATTACAAATATGCTGCTTGTATTGAAAACAAAAACTAATAGTACAGAAAACAGCCATGCAATGCAACTTACCAGACTTAACACATACAATGCGACCTAACAGTTCTTTAGAATTTATCAAATTTGAATCTGGATCAAGAAGTCTCCACATTTCTAGTGCATAGTCTCTTTCAGCCATCGTGCACACATAAACCTCAAAACGCTTGCGCCCCCTTGCAGTCAGGTAGCTCCGAAGATCTTCCCATGCAGGTCTCAACCTCACAAGAACACTTGTATCTCGAATCTTTTCAAACACAAAATTTTGTTAGTTTGATGATCCTGACAAATCTATCAGCTTGCATATGTTAGACAAAATACATAAAAACAGATCATCTATATCTATATCATAGAATTAAACATCAGGGGATAGCATAATGAATGCACTCTGATGTGAAAATCACTTTACTCATCCAAACCAGGCAGCAGTCTTAAAAATGAGAAAGTGTCTCAATCAAGTGTTTAATTGAACCAATAATGAAGAAATCAGTTAATGTCTAGAAAAAAAGATTTTAAAACAGGTCTGAAGTATAATAATAAATCTAAAATGAAAATACAAAACCCTAGTATGTGGCAGTAGATACAACAAAAGTAGTGGATACGATAATAAATACCTGTGGATTGATGCGTGTCAAAATAATGTTCTTATCATGTAACCGTATAAGTGGCCGAACTATAGGCTGATGATTGTCAGATAATGCCGGGACAATCTCAGATTGAACTTTTATCACTCTCCCATTATCAACAACCTGATCATTTTCAGCATATTGCTTCAATATAATCTTATCATCTAAGTACCGCTTGACCTCTGCCTGCATGCCAGAAATTCGTTGTGGATCTACCTCAGAATTTATTTTTCTCTGGAGTGCATCAATTCTATCCTCAAATGACCGCATTGTGTTTGCTACGATAAGTGTTTCATCCAGATCAAACACTATACCCAAACATCTAAGATTTAGCATAACGAGGCATGAATCATAAAGTCCCAAAGCAACAATAAATCCCCAAAAGCATGGTCTATCATCATTTCGTGAATGCATAGCAACCAAATGTATTTCTTCACCACCTAGTGGAATTACAGCAGTCTGCAGGGTCCAACATCATAACATAGTTAAAATCCAGAGAGAACTAGTAGGAAACAAAAATATACAACTGTTAACCTGGCATATTTAAGAGATAAACATGAATAGTCAATGCTCACAAAAAGATAAAAAACTACATGTCATCTTAAATTAATGGTGCATTAACATATTCGCAACTCTGTTCAAAATATAAAGGTCGTCTTTATACACTCTAAACCACAATTGTAATCTTCAAAGATTTTAAGATCCTTTCTTCAACTAAAACCCAAGTCAGCATAGATACTACATTTCACTATGTTCACATACATTTCTTGAAAACCAACCCTAGCAGCAATTGTCATAAGATTAACCAGAAACAATAGTCTTTCATAAAAGAGTCTCATTGAATATCATGAAACTCAGTTCAATTCAGAAGTAATGTTAATCATGGGTCCCTGTTAAGGAACCAATTAGCTAGTTCCTTCATCATCTGGGTTCAAAACAGCAGATTCATTAAGCCCAGACAAATTATTACAAAATTAACACACATGTCATAAGTGGGTTATCCAAAGATTTGAGTGCAGTCCTCTGAGATTAATTAAGTCCAGAGTCAAATTGTCATGGAAGATAGTGCTTTAATAGTTAATTTATTTTGTGCCCTCTTAATTTTTTGAAGTGTTACTATATACCTTGTTCTCTCTGATACACAAGGAGTGCAATTGAAAGAGGCCGTCCTGCTGCTGAGTCTTTGACTCCATTTTGAAGCAAACACCACATGAGGTAACAGTGTGAAGCACAGCAAGTGGGGGACACCTCTCACTTGGTTGCGAGAAGTGGCTTATTCTGATTTCCTTCAAATGGAAGTTCTTGTAGTTGTTCTCTTCCGGGTATACCTCTACCTCACCCAACACCAACTCCCCCTGGTACACCACCGATTTATACATTCTCTTTTTTTGTTCCTTCAAATCAAATCACCACAACACACAAAAGTCTATGAAAATTCTGTCAAGATTCCGTGTAAGTAAGGGAAAAAGTATTCATCAACATCATCATCATCACCGTCATCATGGCCGTGTCAACAACGCTTTAAAGATTCGTCTGATTTTTGCATTACCAGAAAGGGAATGTACATATAAAATAACACAAAAATGAAAATTAGGGCGTTTTGTTTCAGGAGAAAGTTTTAGATCCGTGATTGAAGGTGATGGTAGATAAAAAATAATATTCCAAAAAATCGAATCGCGACTCTGGCTGGGGTGTGTGGATCGTGAATCTCCGACGCGGAGGCCGGCAAAAGGTTTCTTTACGCGTGAGAAATGCGATTGTTTCGGTGGTAGCTAGGGTTTGATGATGGGTGTGCGCGTGGAAGATGATGATGATCACAGAGGGAAACCCTAGATCCGGAAAACGAAAGGTCAAAAACTGTACTTGGGGTTCCTAATGCATAAGCCACTCCCAATAAATAACACAGCAATAAAAACTTAGTATATCCTTCTTTTTCTAATTTCATAAATGATTAATTACAGATAAACTCTATATTTTTTCTTTTTATTTGACCAGGCGCATCCTCTATTATATGATAATAATCTGTTTAATTAATAATATTAATGATGCTACTAATTAATAATCCTTGTACTATGTAACATGAAGGGAAGACCTTTTTATCCAAATATTGCAATTTATTTTTTATTCTCCACAAATTAGTGTAATTTAAATGAACTATCGACGTGTCATAAGTTATTCACACAAAAAATAAAACATATCTTCAAATATCAATATATGAATTATAATAAAAATATTGTTTCATTAAAATAAAGTGGCTTAATAAATACTTTTATAGTGAATTAGGTGAAACACAAGGAATTACATATACATCTTATCTTAAGTTAAAATATCATATTTAAATTATTTTTATTTTACATATTTATTTAAATAGAAATATATGAGTTATTATTTTCTACATGTATATACGTAATTTATAATTCATTTGAAAAATAGTGTTAAAAGAAACAACAATATAAATTAAAGATTTACTATAAACAGAGAAAAAAAATAGAACTCTATTGAAGTTGAAGTAGCAGTACATACGGTCTTTTGTATGTGCATTTTTTTATGGTTACTATTTTTTTTTATTTGTTGCATATATATTAAATTGATAAATATTTAAGATATCATAATTTGATGGAAATATATATATATATATATATATATATATATATATATATATATATATGTGTGTGTGTGTGTGTGTGTGTGTGTTTGTGTGTGTATAATTATATAAAGGAGATTTACTTTTTTTAATATATACGAGTGAAAATAAATATTACGTTCATTTGTTTTAAATTTTTTTAAGAAAATAATAAATAAGAAAATTATTGGTATTGTTAATATTATAATTACAAAATTCAATATAAATAATTTTTATAATTTTATTGTAAATATTTTTTATTCATTTTGTAGATAATTATTTTATTTAGAAAGCAATTAATTTTAAAAAAGGTCAAATTAAAATAATATTTAAAATTAGTGCTGTCAAAATTGAATGTAACTTGGGTTGGGTTTGAAAAAAATGTTATTTTTTTTATGCAGCTAGTTTTCAACCTTACCCGTATGACCTAATTTAATTTAATTATTTATTATTTTTTGTTTCAATTAGTTAACATTTTTTTATTACATTGTAAATGGTAATAAAGAATAAGATGTTTCAAAAAAGAAAAATATTGTAGATTTATCTATTCAACACTCTACTGTTATAAATGGACAACTGATACAAAAATTATCAATATTAAAAACTTATTTATTTGTCTTTTCTATATGTTTCTTGGATGATATGTATTTATTTTAAATTTTCTTTTAAGTTTAACATTATTTTAGTGTGAGGTTTATTTAGAATTGAATTAAAAAAATTTGTAATTATTTTTTTTTAAAAAAACTTATAATTAAATAAGTCAATAAACCAACCTGTGGTGGGTCAGGTCGGATTCGAATTTTTTCAGCTCGTTAATAAGTGAGTCGGGTTGGGTTGACTCACTAAGTAACCAACCCGTGGTGAGCCGGATCGGATTGAACCAGGTTACCCGTTTTGACAACTCTAGATAAAATTAAAAAAAATAGTCACTCAAAAAATTACAAAAATAATTATTTTAATATTATTCAAAAGGTAAAAGTAGAAAATAAATGTGAACATCAAAAAGGCAATTCTATATATAAATATAGATATTAATTGTATTTCATTTCACTCTTTTTTAAATTTAATTATTTTTTAAAACTAAAATAATTATCAATGATAAAATATATATCTATAAATTAAATAAAAAATTATTTATATTTATTTTAATAATTATATTTGTACTATTTTTTGTTATGAAAAAAATAAACACAACATTTATACTTAACACATTGCTTCCACTTATATATATATATATATATATATATATATATATATATATATATATATATATATATATATATATATATATATATAATAATCTTGCGGTAGTTATAAAGTAGATTTTATAATAATAAAATCACTTCAAATAAGGAAATTATTTCGAATAAGAAATTAACAATATAAAAGTCTTATAAAAATATAAAAAAGATAGTCATTTCATTTATAACAAAGTTTCGTCCTTTGGAGGCACGAGAAATTCTATTAACCAATTTTAATCACACACAATAACAACAAAAGTTATGTGTTATAATAAAGAAAAATTCAATGCTGATCTGTATTAAAGAAAAAAAAAATACTTTGATTTGTTGTGTAGAGATAATATGTTTTCATAGTAACTAAATTTTATCTTCAATATGAACCAATAATTACTATATCTATATTCGATATAATGTATTTAATATTTAATGATTTACAAGTTGTTATTATAAAATATGTAATAAATGTTTGGTAATTAATTTGATATAACTAATGTAGAATAATTATGTGGATAAATCAAAATTACTAGTTTTCTTTATATGTCAATTATATAATTGTATTGTTGTTTTTTCAATTTTAATTATCTAATCTCAATTCTCACCTTCGTAACACGGTGAATCTTATTATCATCTTACCATCTTATACATATAGAAATATTTAAATGACAAATTTTCCTAATGATAAAACTAATGATATCATAAGAATGACAAAACCAAACTTCAATGATAAAATTAACTCGTTCATTACATTACATGGAAACTTTAATATGAATATAATTAAATAAAGCTATGAAGATTTAAAAACATGTTCGTAACGAAACATAAGAAAATACTAGAAAGGAGAAACTAAAGAGTGTTTTAAATTATTTTTTTTGCAAATAGAGTTTAGGTTACTTTACCGGAGTTAAAAGATACGTAACAGTAATTAAGCAGATTTGAAAAAACTTTAAATGAGAAAAAAAAAACACTTAGTACAAAAATTGATTTTTTTATAATGAATTTTTATATCAATTGGCATTTATCAGTATAATAACTGACGTGGTAATAAAATTATAAATAAGAAAATATTTTCTACTTCGGTTTTAACTATAACCGGGTTATATAAAAAATAACGTGATGAAAGTATACTTGGTTGAAATTACTCTAAATAGTCTAAAAATTATTATTATTAGTTGAAAGTGTACTTTGATTCAAAGTAAGAATGACAATAATTAATTAAGATTTTCCATTGATTAATTTGCAAATCTACAATAATAAATTAATCTAATAATAACTTTGGATAATTGATGATGAATATATTTTGAAGAGACTGAAACTTATCTGTTTTACTATTATTATTTTTACAATCTTTCATTTACTTTTTGCATATCAAAACCTCATTTATTTTTTTATAAAAGTATTAGACACTTTCATGTTATCATATCATAAGCATTTGTATGTGAATTGTTTTAAATACATTTTTATAGATTTTTAGACATATTATCTTCTTCTTTTTAATATAATTCATAGTAACTAATTGCATTATGTTAGATTTTTATATTTATCTTTTATTATTTGTATCGTGTTATTCTAACCATTTGTATGGTTTTAATAAGAATCAAATTGATAAGAATCAATTTTGTATTAGTTGGAAAACTATGTATGATTAACTTTACCATATCAAATTGTTAACACTTGTTTGACACTAAACATGCTTTAGTCAAGTAATGTTAATTTGATAATATAAACAACACCTTATCAAATCTGACATCGTTGTCAAGAAATACAATTAGTACTTTTAGTATTTTGATTCTTATTTATTTTCTTTGAGTTAAAATTTTATTTATTTATTTTATTTTATTTGATTCTTTTAACGCATATGCATTTAATTTAGTTTGTGTTTTTGTAGTCTTTATTTATTTAAATTTTCTAGAAAAATTATTGTTTTTGCTTTCATTAAAAAAATTCTTTTCGAAAATATTTCAAACTAGTTGGGTAATACTTTTGCTAGGAAAGACTTGATATTTAGATTTGTCTCTCTTTTTGGGAGTGAACTTAATAACCACCTCTTAACTTATTCCTTTCTAGAAACCTTTCTCCAAAGCAAGAACAAGAAAAAATAATAAAAAAACAAAGAAGAACTCTCAGTAAATTGCATAATGTGACTTTCGCCAATCCGGGTGAATTCCATCAAATTGATCCAACAATTGAAAGGAACTTGCATAAAGCTCGTAGAAGATTTCATTTTGGGTGTTCTACTTAGAGAGCACCTCAACATCTGAAGATACCAATGAAATTGTACCACCAATATCTTAAGATATCTTATGATCCTTCGCTCCAACAGAAAATTCAAGAAAATAAAATGGCGGAAAGAACATTGAGATAGTTGGTTGCACCATATGTGACTACACCAATCATGTGCATCTAATACCCATATGAAGAATGCGAGCTAAAATTTGGGTTAATCCACCTTTTACCTAAGTTCCATGGATTAGTAGGAAAAGACCTACACAAGCATTTAAAGGAATTTCATGTTGTTTTTTCATCCGTGAGCCTACAACAATGATTGAGGAATACATCAAGCTTAAAGCTTTTCCATTTTCACTACAAGATGTTGTAAAGAGTGGTTATACTACCTTATACAAATATCCGTTAACACTTGCGAAACTCTAAAAAGATTATTTCTTTTTTTTTTAAATCCCAGCTTCTAAGGTGGTTGCTATTTGTTAAGAAATTTATGCGATAAGGCAACAAGAAACAGAAAGTCTTCATGTGTACTGGGAGAGAAAGTCTTGTCCTCATCACCAAACACACGAGTAACTCCTCATTCAATACTTTTATGAGGGATTGAATTTCTTGGACAAGTAATTGATAGATGCTACGAGTAGAAAGATGTTGATAGACAAAACGCAAATTGATGTAAGAACTAATTGAGAACATGGCGTCTAACCATCAACAATTAACCACCACGATGTTAAAAAGCAATAAATACAAAAATAAAATAAAAATAAAAACACTAAAATAAATAAATAAATAAAATATATAAAATGATAAATGATTTGCTTCCTTTACCTGAAAACAACTTGTTTGAGTAAAACTTTACTTCTCTATAGATTGAGTAATTTCTCCAAACTACTTTAAAATCTTGATCAATAGAGAAAAAAAAATATAAATGGAAAAGAATTAGGAAAAAAGATGGATGAATAAAAACTTTTTTGTTTCACATCTCCTTTAAACATTATATAAAAAAATTATATTATTATTATAGGCTTAATTAGTGATTTAGTAATATAACTAATTGCTTTTGTTTCCTTTTTGTTTTTTATTCAATTTAGTCAATCAATTTTTAAAAAATGTTCAATTTGGTCATTATAGTTAATTTTGCGTGAACGTCGTTTAGATGGTGTTCATCTATCATACAGGAGTATAAACATGACAAATATATTAATTTTCAAATGCGATTGGACGAGATGAAGTAACAACAACGTCCCGTTATGGATATATTATTTTTCTTTCATCTTCTTTATTTTCAGACTCCATCTTTACATTATTCATACCCATTCTCCTTCCACTACCACTCATCATCTCCATCTTTCTCCTTATGACCCAAGGCCCTCATCATCACCACTATCCCCAACACCTTCACCTTCAACCATCACAAACTTCATAAACCACAAATTTATCTTCCGAAAAGATTGAACCTCACTCTATTCCTCTTATTAACCCCACACTCCATTTTTATCTTTCACTGCAACAACATTACACAAAAAACCAACTCCATACACACCCTTCACTTTCATCTTCTTCTCCCATTCATCCCAAACCACCATCAAACATCATTTTTCTTCCTCCAACCAATGCACCATGAGATGAAAGAAGGAGGAGCCTTTGGTGTCTTAGGGTTTTGGAAGAAAAATAGAAAATTGGGCTTGAACATACAAGGAGTCCTTCCTTATTCATCTTCATTCTAATTACAAATTTATAACCAATAATCCACATTAGGTAATTGCAAAGACATAGATTCCATATAAACACTCTAGCTTAATTTGTGTTAAATATTTTAACATCATTAATGTCAATGACTAAATCGAACCTTTTTAAAAAATTGAATGACTAAATTAAACCAAAAAATAATAAGCAGACTGAACCAAACTAACAAATAAGATGACTAAATCACTAATTAAACCTATTCTTATATAATTATTTTAATATTATTCTTTTTCTATACATTTTCAAACATGTAATAGTAAAACCATAATTGAATAATTAAATATTATAAAAGTGTTTCACATTTAACAACTTATGGTAATTAGGAGAAAACTTGTTGACTTTTTAGAAGAGTTATTTCGTACCCCAAATGAGAAAATAATATTTCTTATTATAGATCTCTGCATGTAAACTTGAATGGTCATACTAAAGAATATTATCTTAAGATCATGCTATAAAACTTTGAGCTTGATACAATGGTTAACAAAGCTATAATTGAATTGTTACTAAAGTAATTTGAAATAAGAAATAGGCACAGCTAGTTCAAGCAACAATTTTTTTTCTCTAACCCAAACCTTTGAATGGAAATCCCAACAATTAGAATGAAGCATTATGTCTTATAAACTCGAGATAAAAATTTCATCTAGATCTAACTGTTATTGAAGCATGAATAAATTTTTTACCAAGACAACTCAAAACTAGAGAAATGTGAAACCTAACTTTTAAATTGAAATATGGAAACTATTTCTCATAGCATAAACTTCCATTTGTAAATCCCACTGATCATAATGGATAACTATATTTCAGTAATACTTTGTAAAAATTGCAGTCTAATACAATGGTTCATGAGATTGTTATCACAATTTTGTCGAGGTAATTTGGGAATGGGAACAAGTTGGCACTTCAAAATCATCCTTTAGATTTTTACAAAACAATTTTTCATAATTTATCAATTTACTTATAAGAACATATTTAAATAAAAAACTTAAATAAAGATAACATAACATAAAGGGTGTTTACAATTATACATAAGATGTTATTTATATTGTAAATATTTAGGTCTTACAATTATAAATTATTTTTCTTATAAGATAGTTAACTATTTATATAGTATAAATTCATTAATTAAAACAAAATCATGCTTTTATTCAAGTATTCTTCAAAAATTAAATTTATTTTATATTAAATATTTAAGTATGAAATTTGAATGTGATTAATAACTAATATGAAAATAGATGATGTGTAACATCCCATTTTACTAGTATAAAACTACTAAAATAAGTGCTACAAATATATATGATAACTAACGAAAAACTTGAGAAATCTAATTTTGAAGACTTACACTTGGACAACTAAAACTTAACTATGTCACTGCTTCCGCTACGCACCCCGCGTTGAATCAATTGAAAGGACGTTCCCCCTAAGCTCACACCATTTAAGGTGATCATTACAAAAGATAAAACAAAAACACAAACAAAGATAAAAGAGTAAGTTAATATAGAAAGACTAACACATAACATTCACAAAGTAACATATTATATTTTCAGTTCAATCTAAACACAACACCTAAACATGTAAGACATATATACTCAAAATACATATACATGCGTTATTGTCGAACTATGACAGGTTGTACACTTGTAGTGGTGGAACAGCTGCCCCTAAGTTACCGCACAAGATTAGTCCGTTAAAGCGTCATTTGCCAATGGTATTGGCCCCTAGACTATAACATCCTATTACTCTCACCACATGATACTCCTCTCTACTTGAGAATGAATGACCATTAGAGTTCCTACAATACTACATACACTATAAGACACCACCATGGAATCTTTCCATGAGCGTCATGGAATTACGTCCATATACCATGCACATGATCAAGACATAATCATCATCTTCAAGACATCATATATTTGTGAGCAACTACCATACATATTAATATTCAATATTTCATTTCATGAAGCATCATGCATACCACCATATTCATCTACCATAAAACATATACATAAACATGTTCACAAACCTTAAATATCCATTTATTCAAATCAATTAGGTATATCAAATTTATAAACTAACTTTCCCAAATAAAGAATCCAAAACAAAGAAAACATATAAGAACTTAAAAACAAAAGTGGCTAGAGAAAATTCATACAAAGATGACCTTTTGACTGAAATAATCGACTATCACACCTTATAATCGATTATTTCAGAGAGTTTGTATGAAAAAACAACATTCTGATTGAAACAATCGATTATCCCTATCAGTTTTGACATTTGACATGATTTTTCTAATTTGGTTGCACCTATGACTCATCCAATAAATCAAATAGGTTTCTTAAATACTAGAATTGATGTTGTAACATATTTATGGTTAAAAGGAAGTATCACTTTTTATACAATCCTGTTTAGGAAAGAATACGATCTTTTATGAAATTGAATCCTCGAGGGGCATGATAAAAATAAATAAGAGAAGAACGTGGAATAGGACAAGGATGTGGAGACTACAGTCTAGCAGATTGATAAGTCAAGTGAAGATTCGCCACGCTGTAGAGAAGATAAGTGTCTTCTATAGGATCAAGGTATAATCCTCTATCATTCCCTCCTTCTTGAAACTAATTTGTCCCCAAATTAGTACCTACATTAAATGGAGACAAATTATTAATGTTGAAAGTAGAACTTACTCCTTAATCATTAGGTAAATCAACAATGTAGGCATTATTATTAATTTTCTTAAGAACTTGAAAGAGTACATCTCCTTTAAGTAGGAACTTTAATTTCCTTTTGGAAAGAAACATTTCCTTCCTAAGATGTACCCATACCCAATCTTTGGGCTCAAACGTCATCTTCTTCATCCCTTAGTTAGCCTTAAAAGTCAATTTCTCCATCTTCTTTTCATTTTGTGCCTTCACTTCCTTATGCAAGTTCCTAACAAAAGTAGTTTTGGTAAGACCATCTTCATTAGTCATAAAATCAATATTAGGCAAAGGCAACAAATCTAAGGAAGTTAGAGGGTTAAAACCATAGACTACCTTAAATGGAGACATATAAGTAGTAGAATGAGGTATCCATTCCTCCCAAGTTCTTAAATTTTTATTTACAAAGCATATAAGGAGTTGAGAAAGAGTTCGATTTACCACTTTCATCTGTCCATCCGTTTGAGGATGACACGCGTAGAGAAGATAAGTTTTGTACCTAGCTTACCCCATAATACCTTTCAAATATGGCTAACAAATTTTACATCTCTATTTGACACAATGCTCTTTAGAATACCATGTAGCCTCACCACTTTCAGGAAAAATAAATTAACCACATGGTCGACGTCATTAGTTTTATGGCACGGAATGAAGTGACTCATCTTTGAGAACCTGTCTACCACAACAAAAACAAAATTTATTCCTCCTTTGGATCGTGGAAGTCCCAAAACAAAATCCATAAAAATATTGGTCCAAGGAGATTCAAGAATAAGTAATGGCATAAACATTCCATGATGCATAGATTTAGATTTAGCATGCTTACATAATGCATCTATTATAAAAGGAAAACACATCATGTTTCATGTGAGGCCAAAAGAAATTATCATGTAATATATCCAATGTCTCTTGAATTCCAAAATGTCCCATTAACCCCCCTTCATGAGCTTCTTTGACAAATAATTCTCTCATTGATCCTTTAGGCACACGTAACTTAGTTCCCTTAAAAAGAAAGTCATTTTGCCTAAAAAAATCATTAAAAGCTCTTTTTTCACAATCTTTATAAATTTGGCTAAAATCTTGATCATCATCATACAATTCCTTAAGCATTTCAAAACCAAGCACTTTAGTTTCAACCATGGACAATAAGGTATGTCTCCTAGATAAGACATTAGTTACAACATTTGTTTTGCCTTGTTATGCTTTATAACATAAAGAAATTGTTCAATAAACTCTACCAATTTGGCATGTCTCTTATTGACTTTGCCTTGACTTTTAATGTATTTAGTTGACTCATGATCACTATGAATTACAAATTTCTTAGGAAGCAAATAATGTTGTCAAGTGTGCAAGACTCTCACTAAGGCATATAACTCTTTGTCATAAGTGAAATAATTTCTCACTGCCCCTTTCAACTTTTCACTAAAATAGACTATAGGGTGCCCTTCTTGTAAGAGAACACCTCTTATGCTAACATTGGAAGCATCACACTCGATCTCAAAAGATTTTTCAAAATTTGGTAAAGTTAAGACAAGTGCATGTGTGAGTTTGTGTTTGAGGATATCAAAAGCCTCTTGTTGTTCCTTTCCCCACGTAAACCCCACATCTTTCTTAATAATTTCATTTAATGGGAATGTTATGGTGATAAAATCCTTGACAAACCTCCTATAAAAATTAGCCAAACCATGAAAATTTCTCACCTCACTTATATTTTTAGGAGTAGGCCAATCCATAATGGCCTTAATTGTTTCTTCATCAACTTTCACTCCTTTAGAGTTATCTACAAACCCTAGGAAAACAACTTCATTTGTACAAAAAATGCATTTTTCCATATTGTCATGTAGTTTCTCCTTCCTAAACACTTCTCTTAAGTGCCCCAAGTGTGAATCAAGTGTTTTGCTATATATCAAGATGTCATCAAAATACACAACAACAAACTTACCAATAAAATTCCTCAACACATGATTCATCAATCTCATAAAGGTACTAGGTGCATTAGTTAGCCCAAAAGGCATAACCATCCATTCATACAAACCAAATTTAGTTTTGAAAGTAGTCTTCCATTCATCTCCCTCTCTTACCCTAATTTGGTGATAACCACTTTTCAAATCTATCTTCGAAAAATAACAAGCACCATGCATTTCATCAAGCAAGTCATAAGTCTAGGAATAAGATGTCTATACCTGATGGTGATGTTATTGATGGCCCAACAATCAACGCACATCCTCCATGATCTATTTTTCTTAGGAACAAGGATGAAGGACATGACACATGGGCTTAAGCTCTCGCTAACCCATCCTTTCTCCATGAGTTGCTCCACTTGCTTTTGTATTTCTCTAGTTTCTTCCATATTGCTCCTATAGGCTGGCCTATTAGGAAGGGATGCACCCGAAATAAGGTCCATGTTGTGTTCAATACCCTTTTTAGGAGGTAAGCTATAGGGAATGTCCTTAGGGAAGGCATCCACATATTCCTTGAGAAGTTGCTCCATACCTAAAGACAAAGAAACTTGAATAGAAGACAAACAAATATTGTTTAGCATAAAGAAATATAAAGGTAGTTTCTTAAGCAACACTCTATGTACCTTTTTTTCTCTTAAGAAACGCTCTTTATTTTTTTACTTTCCTTTCTCTTGCCTTTTTTCTGAAATTTTCTCTCTTCCTTCTTTTCTCTCTTGCTCTCTTTTCACTTTCATCTTAATTTCATCCTCACAAACCGCTCTTTAAACAAGAAAGAATACTTATTGGTTATACCATCATGGGTTACTTTTCTATCATATTTCCAAGGTCTTCCAAATAACAAGTGACTCGCTTCCTTAGTCCTTATTTAATCATTGTAGAGCATAAGGACTAAGGTGTATAGATGTCACTAAACCAAGCTTCTCCACTAGTTGTTTACTTGTTACATTCGTACAACTTCCTCCATCAATCAATGATGAGAACACACCTTTCCTATAACCATACATCTAGAATGGAAAATATTCCTTCTTTGGGTCTAATCCTCCTCTTTATTCATACTACACAACAACCTCCTAACTAGGGATGAAAAAAAACTCATGTCGCGGATGTCCGTAGATAAAACCTATTGCGGATAGTTCGTACCCGCGGGTAGCGGGTAATTTAATACCCGCTCATTAATGGGTTGAATTCGGGTATTACATTATCTGTACCTGCGGATATCCGCTACCCGCTAAAAATTTGAAATTACATTTTAATCCTTAGGTTTAAATTAGGTTTTATTGTTTTGTCTTTTTGCCTTTTTCTACATCTGTCCAACAAGAATAACCTTGTGCTCGTGTCGTGCTATCACAACACACTTTATGCCACCCACCATCAATGTATAATTTACGAACCAGAGGACGCACATTGTACGACCATCGATGTTCAATGTCGGATACAGACTTTGCCGACCAAGAATAGTACTCCAAATCTCTTCCAACTACCTCTTTTCGTTTTCCCTAATTTCTTCTTGCTTTCTTTGTTTCCTTGAATGTTGTTTTAGTGGATGAGTGCGTGTTTTTGTGGATGAGTGCGTGTTTTCATGGATAAAATTGCTTCCTCTAAAAGTTGTGTTTTCCTATTAGAAAATTATTGCATAAAATTTCATTAATAATAGTTTTATTGTGCTTCATCCAGAGGACTATTTAGAAGTTTTCCCTCTCCTTATTGGTCCACCACTCTTTCTTCTATCAACATTGTTTAGGGTAACTTTTGATTTGGGCTCCTTATCCAACTTCTTAGATCCTGGTTTGATGTCAGTTACCACCTGTTTGTTCTTTTTTTGTAAAGCACTATCAGCCTAGGCCTGCATTTCATAATCGAAAGCAAGGTCATAACTCACTGATCCCCTTTCAGCTCCTCGTTTAGGCAACATACTTTATTCATCCAGCTCATTACTAATATGATCACAACACAAGACTTATCTTCATTTTACCACACATTTAAGATCTTAGAATCCATGTCAATAACATTTCTTTCAACAATTCATGCATCATTGACTTTTATTGATCTATGTTCCAATATGTAGGAATCATCATTCATGTCATGAAATATAGAATGTAAAAAATGCATGTGTATAAATAAGGGGAGGATATGAGAGTCACATAGAAAATTTTATGAACATGTGAAAGAGTGAGAGCAAGCAAGCAAGGGGGAGGCTTGGGATTTAGAGCACCAAGAGTTAGAGTTTTCCTGCTGAAAAATGAGGTAAGAGGAGCTCACCATATATTGTCTTTTGTGGTTTTTAGGAATGATATCTTATGATGTAGTATTATTTGGATGGTTGTTCCAATATTTTAAATTCCTAGAGAACTTTATCTCAAGAGTTCACGCTAGATTTAAAGTGTTGAGGTAGAGTTAATTGGCTAGAGTTTAGTGAGATTTTAGATTTCTTTTGTTTTATTTGACGAAATGTTATGGCTTGGTGAGAGTCTAGTTTTCTCTTAAATAACTTGGGACAGTAGTTAGCACCAAGATAAGGAGTAAGGGAGTTGGTTTTCTTTGCTGGAGTTAAGTTTCACATTTGAAGAATTCATTGGCTAGATATAACCATTCCAGACCTATAACTAGTGAAAGATGCTTGTGTTTCTCTTTTCTTGGAGGCCTCGATAGTTAACGTCATTATTGGTCGAACTAGTAAAATTTGCTACATTCTTTTGCTCTTGGATGAAGTTGGATTGATGATGGATTAAGACATGAGAATCTACAAAAGTTTGGAGAAGGTTTAGGTTGTCAATAGCTAGTGGATCTCTTAGACTAAAATTAACGTAAGATGAATTTAGGTTTTGCAGAAGGTTTAGATTATCAAAAGTGATGTAATTTTTTTTATTCAGGTTTTACAACAAAAAACACCAATAGAATACATTTTCTTTTTTAAAATTAACAAAATAAGACAAATTTAAGAAAAATAAGAAAGTGAATAAGTCGAACCAAATTATGCTCCCATTTTGATAATTTAAATAAAATTTGCATCAAATTTGTGTTTTTGTTCATATTATGATAATAACAAAGTAACATAAACTCTGTTTTTACCCATATTTTATACATGTTATAATGATTTAAGTTTTTCATGTCATCTTTTATTTATATTGACTGACATAAATAATCTTAAATAATGCAGTTAAAAAAATCCTATTTATAATACCTTTAATAATATGATGTAGTTCTGAATTATCTATCCGAGAATAATGATTTTTTTAACAAGTACAAATAAAGTTTGTCATAATTAAAAATAAATCCCTTACGTTAGAATTCACACGTTTAAAAAATACTCTCAAATTCTACTAATTACATTGCCCTACGCTTAACTATGAAAGGATTTTTTATAAAGAATCTTAGTGTTATTTTTAAGTATACCATTCAATACAAGTTTTTTTCCTCTTATTTTCTCTTACTACACAATCATAAGAAGCCAGTTTCTTTTATTTTTTCAATTTATATTCCTGATGTATGTGAACCTATATATTCTTACCATAACCAACATTAAATATACAGGGCATAAACCAACAACAATAAAAATAAAAAGAATTGTGTCGTCATCTAAGATTTCACTTTAACTCTAATAACTATATATAATGTAAAATGAATTATTCCTAACACTTAATGTAAATGTAAAATACCACTATTTTAGTTTATATATATATATATATATATATATTTATATTTATTTCAGAAGACTCCTTACACATTTTTAACAAAAGACTTCTTATTTTTTAAATTGAGATGTTTTAGATTCATATTTTTTTCAAAATTGAAAAGAGACGTGTTTGTAAAAGACACTCAAACCTCAAGTTAGTCGGATATGTCAGATAAAATTAACGTAAATTATTTATCTTGATGGTTATGAGCCAATTGTTTGATTTGGATTTTGCTAAGTTATAGAGTAATATGTCATTAGCTTTGTTAGTTCGAAAAGTAATCGAACAAACAATCCAACTTATGACTGTGTAAAAGCAGTCAAACATGCCAACTCAGGGCTAGGTAGAAGCAATTAGACAATGTGAGATTTGAACTCACACTTGAATTTCCAACACATGTAACTTTCAACAAGTAGTAGTCAACCTTTGACATACTGGCCCTTAGCAAGCATCACTTAACTTTCAACTAGCCGCACTTGACATGTAATATATGACACTCAACGAGCAAAACTTAATCTTCAACAAGTAGAACTCGATCTTCGGTAAGCAACACTTGACGTTTAGTAGTTGACACCAAACTCTTAGTAGATGATATTTGATTTTAATAATCAATACTTGATTTTAGTAATCGATACTTAATTTTGATAGTTGTTACTTAAAATGTATTATGAACTTATTTATCTAAAAATGTAATTAATGTTAATAAGACCAAAAAGTAACTCACAGTACATTGTAATATCATAAATAATAAATAATTGTATTTAGAATTTAATTATGAGAAGGAACTTCTATGTGAAAAATGTTTGCAAAAGATGAATCTAAAAACATTAAACCATCAACTAATGGTAATAACATGGTAGGAAAAGAGTAAATAAACAAATTTAAGTTTGATAAAGAAAAATTGAGTTAAATGAAATAAATAAAAGACATATTCAAAAGATAAGACAAAAGAGTTGATAAACTGAAAAGGGATAATCGGTTGAAAAAACCAAAAAACTTAAGAGAGATAAAAAGAGAAATTTAAGATAGTTGAGAAATTATTTTTTATTAGATTAATTCTTAAACTATTAATTGAAAAGGAGATTTGAAAATTAATAAGAAATATATATTTTTTCATTACTCCACCTCCACGTGAGAAAACGATGTCCGAAGTTTTGAAAATACCGAAATTGTCCTCCGTAGATGTTGAACAAAGGGTTTTGTTTGTTCTCTCATCGGATAAAATAAACCACACTGACCCATCGATTCAAAATCGCACGGAATTTGATAACAAGAAAAATTCAAATTCACTCATCTCGACACAACGTAAAACTTGTTCATCGATTCAATTCAATCCAATTCTCCTTCTTGTTCTTTGTTCTTGTTCCAGTTCTTGAACTGACCCAGCTCAACTTCTCACCTAATTCTTGGAATTCCGAAAAAGCCCTTTTTCTAGTCACCAAATGTCCCACCCTTTTTCCTCCGTTTAGCCGCCACCACTACCCACCACCCGCTGCCGATCTCAGCCAAAGATGATCGTGCGCACCTACGGACGCCGCAACAGACCTCTCTCGGGAACGTGCTCGGGATCCTCCTCGCTCAACGACGACGTTTCTGAGCCCTTCTCGCAGGAGACCGGCGACCCTCTCTGCGCCTTCGCCTTCTCTTCGCAGGACTCCTCGTCGCAGCATTGGCCCCTCTTCGATTCGGAGATCGACGATTTGTGCGCAGAGAGGGAGTCCAAGCGGGCGCGGCGCGGGGCGGAAAAGCGCTCGGAGGGGATTCCGGCGACGTCCACGCTCATGGAGGCGCAGGAGTTTGGTGAGATGATGGAGCACGTTGACGAGGTCAATTTCGCCCTCGATGGCCTACGCAAGGGACAACCTCTGCGGATCAGAAGGTCGAGTTTGGTTTCGCTCTTGACAATTTGCTCCACTACGCACCAGAGGAGGCTTCTCAGGACTCAAGGGTGTGTCAATTTATCTCCAACTTTCTTTTTTCTTGCCAATATGAAATGGGTCTTTTGTCATGCACTTGTTCTTAGTGTGTGTGTGTGTGTGTTTTTATTTACTTTATTAATTTTTCTCTATTATTTTTTTGGGAAGTTTTTTTTGGGTTTGTTTTAAAATTTTAAATTTGGAACGGGAGGAGTGATTTGCTGGTTTTAGGTTCGTGGATGTGTGGGTTTTTTGAATTTGTTGGCACTTTCGAATGTCGGGGACGAGTCAGGAGCTGTAAATTTCTTTTTGGATTTGACTAATTATTGCTTATTTACTTCTGCCTGAGATGAAGAATTGAAAGGGTTAATGTTTTTTTTTCGGTTTTTGCTTTTGGTATTATCATTGCTGTTAAGGTAGATTTGATCGTGAGATCTTTGGCTACTCTTTAAGTGGAAATGCGAGTTGAAGGGAGATTAGATATTTTACCGTTTTCAAGGATTGCGCTTGTTTATTTCACTTAATGAACTATGTTGCCGTTTATTTGTTTACGAGGTAATCCTGTGTCCCTTTTAGCTTGTGATAATAATCGTGGCACGATGTATTGATCCTCCTTTGCCAGTGCTTTCTTCTGTGGTCGAACCCAACCCAACCCAACCCGGATGTGGTGAACCCTAAGTTTGCTTCCCATTCTGGCCACCCGATGTGGGTGGCTTTCTTGCTATTTGATACAGTAATAATAGTTGTGTAGAATCTTCTATCAAGATTAATGAGATTCTAAGGATTCATAATATTGTTGTTATAATCGCCCCAAGTGCTATGTAACTGTCAGTGAGTGAGCGGAGCAGTATTTTCTCGAAAAAAAATAATTCTCAATTAGGTCCTCGAAAATTTTAGTTACCAAATTAGTTCCTCAAAATGTTTTTTTGTCAAAACTTTAGTTTCTCAAAAATGTTTTTTTTTTTTCTTTTTTTTTTGTAATCGCTCAATCCTTCCAAGATTTATTCCTTCATAGCTATCAGGTGTCACAACTTTTGTCTTCCACAGGGATGGAGATGTTCTGACATTTTAGATCTTTGAAAAGATATTTGGTGATAGATTTAATTTTTAAATGACTAATTTGGTTCCAAAACGTTTGGAGGACTAATGGGGTGTTTGGTCACTAACTGAAATGCTCTCTGTATGAATGTTTAGCTGATGAATCCGGACTTTTATGCTGTATAGGATGGCAAAGACAATAACCAATGCCATTTTGGGTCTCAATCTTGATGATTCTCCCAGCAATCTTGCAGCTGCAACCCTTTTGTACATTTTGACCAATGATGTAAGTCTTCTTTTGTCTATGGAAATGCAGATATTGGATTTTGAATAATGAAAGAAGCTATGAGCAATACGAGCATTACTGTTGCATATTTTAATCAATACGTTTTTGTTTCAGGGCCAAGATGATCACCTCCTTGAATCACACGGTTGTATTCAATTTCTAATCAAGTTTTTAAGACCAATTGTCACCACAACCATTAAAGAAAAAACACCAAAATTTGGCTATAAACTTTTATCATTGCGTCAGAATGATGACATGCTAAAAAATACAACGGGAAGATTGGATTCTAGTTCTTCTGAAGTTTTTTCCAGAGTACAAGAAATTCTAGTAAATTGCAAAGAGCTAAAAGCTTGTCAGAATGACAATGGGGTGGAGAGACCAGAATTATGCCCAAAGTGGTTAGCATTGCTGACAATGGAGAAGGCTTGTTTGTCTGCTATTTCTCTTGATGGTATGTAAAGAACATTCATGTCCACAGTTCGTATTATTGGCTGAATGAAGTTCTTTTCCTTCTATTATGATATCATGTTCTTTTAAATTTCAATGCCATTTTTTTGTGCACAAAAATAATTATAAATAATGAAATTTGTTTATGTATACTGGTATTTAGTGTTTAGGATGCATTGCTATCGACTTTATACCTGTCCTGTTAATTTTATTTCTTCCCAATTTCTGAATATGCCATCCTGATTCTGAAATACAGATAAAATTAATTAGTTCTCGGCACAGTGGTGCTTAACTTGATGGAATCTGTTTTTTTATATACACATTCTAGGATGGTGATATATTCTGATTGCATTTTAGTGGTATTTGTCTATGTGGATTTCTATCCCAATTTTTTCAAGATTTTACAGTTTTCACTTGTAAATTATGATTTTTTTGGTATTCTGTCTCTACAACAAGTTATAATTCCTGTAAGCAGTTTATGCGGCCTCTAGTCACTTCAATCAACTTTGTAATGCTCCTGTGGTCCAATTTGAATGTGTGTATACATATATATATATATATACATATATATATTTATATTGAAACATATTCTGAGTATTATTATATATATATTTTTATATTCAGAAACCTCAGGCGCTGTACGGAAGACTGGTGGAAATTTCAAGGAAAAATTAAGGGAGTATGGAGGACTTGATGCGGTCTTTGAAGTCACCATGGATTGTCATTCAGATTTGGAGGTGTGAGCTTGTATGTTAGTTCATATTGTATAGCAATAGGGGTATTTGGGTAACATTTTAGAATTCCAATTAATTCTGCTGTGAACGAAATTGGTTTTGGTGAAAAGAAATTATTTACTTTTCTGTTAAATAGGTTCTTGTTGTGGAACTCAATTAAGGAGAGATTTTACATTTTTCATATAAAAACATCATTTGCTCTAAATTCACTTAGTAAATATTCTTAACCACATTTTTTTTAATTATTTCAAAAATCAATTCTTTAAAATTACTTCTAACTGAATTGTAATCAAATGCACCTATATTTGCTTCCCCTAGCAATTACATGAAAACTCCGGATTTCTCTTTCAGAACTGGATGAAGGATAGTTCTCTTTCTACCAAAGGTTCAAGAAATGACAAACGAATCAAGAGCCTAACCTTACTTCTCAAGTGCTTGAAGATAATGGAAAATGCTACTTTCCTAAGCAATGACAATCAGGTTGACATATGTTATTTGCGTGTGTAATTAAAAACATGTTTGTTTATTATTTTTTTTACAGGTATCTGCATCGTGTTATTATGCATGGTGCATGGTTTATTGCATTCCTAGCTCAGTGAACATGTTAATTTACCAATAATTTAATCTTCACATTGACTCTTTCACTGTAGAGTCATTTGCTTGGAATGAAAAGAAAATCGAGTCCTCGGGGTCCCCCAATTTCTTTTACAGAGCTGATCATAGCTGTCATAAAGGTCCTCTCAGGTAATGATCATTCAAAGGGGTAACCTGATGGTTTTTCAATCTGTTCCTTATTAGTTATTTTATTTTCAGCAATCATGTTTGTTTGCTTTGATTAGTTTCAATTTCTGGTGGTTCTTAGTTTTTCCTCTCTCTCTCTCATCTCTGCTGAAAATGTTCTTACATGTAGATCTATGTTTACGTCGATGTGCCTCTACTGCATCCAATGATAACAAGTCCTACGACCTGTTCTCTATGGCCAGTCATGATTCTGAATTGGATCAGCTCAGAGACTATAAAGGTACTAGATTGTTATTATTTGCTTGGAGTTTTAAGCAGAAATTAACAAAACCATTTTATAACCTTTGTTCATGCTCTTATCCTTTTAACCGAGATAGGATCTATTTCTTGAACTGTTCCCCCCTTTAGGAAATAATTATTGTCTCTTGCTCTGTTTTTTCTATTAAGTTGCGGATATTGATAGGCCTCCATTATTGAGACATATGACATTTGGAAAGAGGCAGGAAATAGCAGGTTAACACAATCTGACATGGATGAAGAGGACATGATAGTAAATAAATGGATTATTTATGTTAAAACCTGGAGCATAACTGAATGCTGAGAGGGCAAGGAATAATGTGAGGTGGAAAATCTGTTGGGGGGAATGAGAATTTGAAAGGGAATACTATATTGCGTAGTGGACATGAATTGAGAGGAAAAAGGGGGATGGGCCATATCTAGAGGTTCTGCGCATGTACATTACTCTAGATTAATCTTCTATATTTTAACAGTTTCTTTTCTTGAATCATAAGAAGCTATTCTCCATTGTTTTGTAGTTTAGTTTCTACCAGTAAGAAATATCATTTGCTTTATTTTTGAGCTTTGCAGACTTACTATAAGGATTTAACATTTAAGATCTCATCTCATCAAATCCTTGATTAATTTCTTTTTGTCTTCATGTGGTAGGAAATTATTCCTTTAATTCAAAAGAGAATTGAGCATCAGAGTTGGGGTTGCTAGTTTTTTAGCTTTCTTACTATGCTTATAGTCCACTCTTCTAGTTGCATTTGAAATCTAGACTCATCTGGCAAAATATTTAAGTTGAGTCCTTGATCTATACTGATGATCATGTGTGGACTTTGACACAGAATTTGCTCTGTCTATACTCCTGCACTCCTTTCTCATAATATGAATTTTTTCATCAGGCAAACTTTATGAGAAAATGTAGTTTTGTTCAGGATGTAGTAATCTGTAGAATGACCTTCATGGTTGTGCCTTATCCATTATTATTCTGTACCTTAGTGTGATAAGATAATTTGATTCCCATTCTAACTACTGGAAGCTGTGACTTACTAGCATAGAAATAAGTTAGTCTTCTGATTTTCTGAATGCTCCTTCATTTGAATTTTGCAGAGAATGAAACTTTATCACGTGGTTCCAATAGAGAATATAATGGAGCAGAGAGAGGCTCTTGTGTTAAGAGTTCTAATGCCTCTCAGATCAGCCGAATATTGACATGTAACCGGTTGGAAAGTTCGCTATCCATTTCTGAAACTCCCAGCACTTCAACTACTGATACTTATTCACTAAAGATGAGGGTCAGTTCTTCCACGTCTGGGTCTTGTAGTGGTGCATCAAAGAGTTCGTACTGTAAAACGTCCATGATTCAAAATAATTCCAGGAAGAATGTTCGCTTTATGGAATCTACCCCAGTTGTAATATTGGATGACAGCCAAGATCCCTTTGCATTTGATGAGGATGACATTGCACCTTCTAAGTGGGATCTGTTAGCAGGAAAACAAAAAAAGTCACATTCTAAAAAGCATGTGACAGCAAGCAGAGGATTCGAAATTGAATGTCAATCTCACACCGCTGTTAGCCAACAAGAATTAAGTAATGGAGACGTCAATTGTCTCAGCTCTGATGTTGGTGATGAAAAAGATTCTAGCGTTCTAACTGACTGCCTTCTTACTGCTGTAAAGGTATTTATATCTGATTTAGTTTTGTTCTTTGTATCATTTAGACACACTCATCATGTTTGAGTACTTGAGTGAAAGTAGAGGACTTGCTTCCCTGGCAAACCATTTGACAGTTATTCTTTTTTAGTGGATAGTTACAATCCTGAGTTTTCTATGCAACTGTTATACACTAGTCGTTTGGAGAAATATCTGCTGGATATATAGGACCTATCTATAGAACTAGGATATAGCGTGTCCCTCTGCCCTCTTTTGTTATTCTTTTTCTCATAGGAGATGGTATCATGTTTTTTCTCATGCCAAAGTTAGTTACAATTTATTCACTAACTAATGTCGTCTCATTGTAGGTGCTCATGAATTTGACCAATGACAACCCTGTTGGTTGCCACCAAATTGCTACCTATGGAGGACTGGAGACTATGTCTATGTTAATTGCCTGTCATTTCCCTTCTTTCAGCTCGCCTTTGTCCTTTGATCAGATAAAAGAAAATGCTGCCGGAAATACCAAAGATCCTCAATCTGATAGGCATCTGACTGATAACGAGTTAGATTTCCTTGTTGCTATTCTGGGCCTGCTTGTAAATCTTGTGGAGAAGGATGGTCATAACAGGTAATTTGAAAACCTTCCTAGATGGCTGTTCGTAATGAACTAATACAGCTACATGAACAACAGATTCACCTGCTTTCTTCTTTGAGTGTTTTTTCCTTGTGTAATTTTTATTTTGAACAATTGAAGGGATTCATTCACTCCAAAAATGAGAGTTGGGTACTTGTTCCACTTAGTAACCTTTTATACGATTTGAATTAAACAAATGGGATTGTTGAATCGTGTGATAATGGGTGAATTGTTTATGCTTATTTATTCTTAAAAGAGTATTTTTTTAATAAAATAAGCAGATTTATACTTTTTTATGTGTTTGTCTAATATGTTTATTTAGGAAGAGTGTCTTCCTGCTTTTTTTTAGAAGCATATCATATCTACTTATTAAACAAGTGAATTTTTTTTTTACAAAATTGCATATTTAAAAAATAGTAAGATAATGTGTGAATTTATTTATGCTTATTTATTGCTAACGAAGGATTTATTTTAATAAAATAATCAGATTTATGCTGTTTTTTGTGTTTGTCTAATCTGTTTATTTGAAAATTGAGCGTCTTCCTGCTTTACTTTTAAGGAAGCATATCATATTTATTAAATAAGTGGCTTTTTTTTATAAATTGCTTATTTCAGAAATATTTATTTTAAATTTAACCAAACTAACCCAATATATCACTTATCATATATACCAGATTTTAAATAAATTAGGCATATGTTACAAAAGTACAGACCATAAGAGTGAAGTGTTCACTAGTTTTTTAATTATGTGATTTTTTGTAAACTCAATCAAGTTAATGTATATTTCTAATTCAATGGTTGGACTAATTAAGTTCGATGTTCATATATATATATATATATATATATATATATATATATATATATATATGTATGTATGTATGTATGGAAATGTGTCTGGTGAAAATGCTATTCTTAAGAGAATGAGAGGGGCGAATTTTGGTCGTACTATGATCAAGAGAGTAAAAATTAGAGTAATATTTTTTGTACCATTTAATTGTATTATTGCATGATGTCAGGATCACAGGAGTTCTGTTTGATTACTCTTTATGTGGTGGGGTGTTTCTATACTTTTATTCTATTTGTCATAATTATAATGTAGAAAAAGGATTCGTACCTTCTTCGTTTCTTCTACAAGTGTTTCATCACAGTGCACAACTATTGAATTGTAGTGACATTGCATTACACTTTTTTTTCTAATAAAAAATTCACAATTTAACCCATTTGGTTTGGTTTATTTTTGTTTATGAATGAACAACATGCTAACTTTAACTTTGAATTATATGTAATTTACAACATGCTAGTGGCTTTATGCAGATCAAGGCTTGCAGCAGCCAGTGTTCTGCTACCTTCCTCTGCAGGCTTGCGTCAGGAGGTTCGGAAAGATGTTATTCAGTTATTGTGCTCCATTTTCTTGGCTAACTTGGGTGAAAGCGAAGGAGATGGGGAAGATAAGCATTTGCAACTGGTGGGTAGCATGTTCAATTTTTTCTGAAGAATTCTTGGGATAGTTATTGTTTTTGTTGCATTTTTGTTCTGTATGTTTTGGTGAATGCTTGTGAGAAGCTTGGAATATCATGAAAATTAGCAATGGTGTATCCTCTAAGTTGATAATCTATTGCTAATCTTCTCAACTTGTTTACTGTATCATGTGTGATGGTTCAGCATTATCAGGTGATAAAAAACCGTTTTTCTTTACCATCAAGCTGAAATAGTTACAAAAAATACCATGAAGCAGCAGGTAAAGAAAATTGGGTGCTGGGATCATGCTTCACTTGATTGTTGTCTGATGTGGATAATGCATTGGGATGCTTATGGAAAACAACTAGCAATTGGTTTCAAACTTCCTAGACATTGAAATGTTCATCTGATGTATATTACAAGAAGCACTTGAAAAAATTGGCGTGTCTTAGTTTTGTAATGTATATTGTTTGATATCTATGTATCTTGAATAATCTTATGTTTCATCATGCAGAACGATGAGGCAGCTGTTCTACAAAGTGAAAAAGAAGCCGAGAAAATGATCGTGGAAGCTTATTCTGCGCTGCTTCTGGCATTTCTTTCCACTGAAAGGTTTTCTTATAAATTCTCATTTGTTTTGTTGCAAATCTGAAGGCCTATAATTTACTTATTTTTTTATGGTATACAGTAAGAGCATCCGTGCAGCAATTGCTGACAATCTTCCAGACCAGAACTTAGCAAGTCTTGTACCTGTTTTGGACAGATTTGTGGTATGTACTTCTTGAGTAATTGTTTTGCACCATGGGGATGAAAATGTGAAACTTGCTTGACACTATTTGTTAGACACATTTTTTTTGGGAATGAATGGTAACTGGGGTTCTTCACCTTGATCATTTTGGTATTCCTGTGCCTGACTACCTATATCCCTTTTTTTTCCATTTAAATTTAAAGTATTAAACACTGACTTCTTTGTGCCTTGATCTGCAGGAATTCCATCTATCTCTGAACATGATTTCGCCGGAGACTCATAAAGCTGTTAGCGAGGTCATTGAATCGTGTAGAATTCATGAAAGCTGAATGGGAAAACACTGTACAGCCAGAGCTTAATTTAGGGTTTGTTGTTATTCCGGAGGAAATGGGACTCCGTTACACCGAGTCTGACCAACTTTTATTCTCGCTTCACATCGCTTATACCCTATTTTTATATCACCATGCTGGTGATGTTGCTGAGTTGCTTGTATACAAAAGTCAATAGTGAGATCCGTACCTAGCTTAGTTTGTGTGTAATCAATAGTGGTAATTTTTTTCTCAATATTCTTGTTTATTCATTCATTTTCTTGTATCGGAAGCTTATACCTGTTGTTTCAATCACCCCACCTCCTTTGTTTCCTTCATCTTGATGCAAGCAGCAGTTTAGTCAATCTTGTGTAATTTTAATGCTAGTTCAAGTCCACGTTTTCTCAGTACTAAACCTTTTCTATTTAATAAATACATGAATCATTCCTCCACCACAATTTGAGGCTTGAAAAGGGCATACTTGGGCTTTAGTGATGTATACATTATTAATCATTTGCAAGATAAAATTAGAGTCTTTTCAATAAACTTGTTGAATATTTAATGATTTTTAGATAAATTAAAAGCTCCTTATGCATAAAAACATCTTAATTAACTAATGTTATTTAATATGTTAAAAGCAAAAACGTTTATGGAAAAGTACATCTAAATATACTGTAGTTATTTACAATCACTCTTCACTTAATCATATTTATACATATAATTAACTACGCATATTATTCAATAACTTTATGACAATATTAACCATGATATTACTATTAATCACATAAATAAATGTAATAATTTATATATTCGTTCTTAGTAACTGCTAAAAGCAGTGTACGGTATTTTCAATTTCTGGCGACAAACAAAACTCACCTGAAAGTACAAGTTCCACGGAACATAGGAACTTTTCAGTGCACCTAACCTGCAGTGTTTGATATAATCGCTCCATATTATAAGTTTCAATTTGATGGATATCCCACGTCCACGTCCACTCTAAGCCTAAATTGTAATGTAAATACAAGTGGCTATTATTTTTATTTTATAAGTAAATTGTTAAATTGAGTTAATCATAAATTTAGTTTTTAAGATGGTATACAAGTTGCTTAAAGTTTCCCTTAATGAAGTTTATTAAAATCATTGTATCACGGTTATCTGATTCTTGATAGATTGTAAATAAATATTTGATCTCAGATTTGAGATGTAATACGTTGAATATCCTACTATAAACAAGGTTAAATTAGATATTTTTAATTGTTTTTATTATAAATTTTTATTATATCATATATTCAAAATATTATTGTATTTTTGTCTAAATATTCTATTGTTTGCTTTTATTGGTATTTAAATAATGTGGGCATTATTTGGGTCATCAATTCAATCACGTTTCATCTTCCTCCTTCAATCTCATCCACCAGTGAGTTAAATGGACGAATTAAAACCAATGGAAGAGAAAAAGAGCGAATTGATAGATAGATTGATATGAAAACAAAATAACAAAACTAAAATACACATTAATTCGTTAACTTGAAAAATAAATTTAAGTGCTTATATTATATAAAAATAAAACAAAACTTATCCAAAAGAATGTTCAAGAGCAACTAAAAAACATTAAAATGAAGATTATTTAATTTTTCTTTAAAACGTACCAGATAATATTTTCTTCAAAACCAAGTTCCAATCATACAAAACTTGTAATCATTCCAATTTCGAAATGGATTTCTTCACGGTCTTCCTTCTCTGCCTTTCTGTTGTTTTCATCATCATCAAACTGTGTTCCAATGGAGCAACCAGCAAAAACTCACCCCCTTCACCTCCAAGGTTACCTCTACTGGGCAATCTCCACCAACTTGGTTTGTTCCCACACCGCAAACTCCAAACTTTGGCTCAAAACTATGGATCTCTCATGCTACTCCACTTCGGGAAGGTACCGGTTCTTGTGGTCTCATCTGCTGATGCAGCACGTGAGGTGATGAAAACTCATGACCTGCTCTTCTCAGACAGACCACAACGTAAGATGAACGATGTCCTCTTGTACGGTTCTAAAGATCTGGCAAGTTCTACGTACGGAGAATACTGGCGGCAAATAAGGAGTCTGAGCGTTTTGCACCTTCTGAGTACCAAAAGGGTTCAGTCCTTTCGCCGTGTGAGGGAGGAGGAAACTGCCATAATAATAGAAAACATTAGGCAACGTTGTCGTGATTCGTTGGAGGTGAATTTAACTGACATGTGTGCGGCGGTTACGAATGATGTGGCGTGTAGAGTGGCTCTGGGAAGGAGGTACCGTGAAAGAGAAGGGGCGGGGTTTCAGAAGCTGTTGTTGGAGTTCGGGGAGTTGTTGGGTGCTGTGTGTATAGGGGACTATGTACCTTGGCTTCAGTGGGTGAGCCATGGTTTGTTTCAGAGAGCCAATAGAATTGCCGAGCATTTGGACCAGTTTATAGATCAAGTGATCCAGGAGCATGTTACTAGGAATGGAAGAAATGGGGGTGCTGATGTTGATTCCCGGGACCATAATGATTTTGTGGATGTTTTGCTTTCGGTGGAAGAGAATAACGCCAACACCACCGATTCCCTGATAAATAGAACTTCAATAAAGGCTTTGATACTGGTCAGTAAGAACACCATCGTTTTCTTTTTCCATTGGATTCTCTTTCTCTTTCAATTTCTGATCACTGATATTTTCATTTAGAGAGTTTATTATGCCTGGATTAAGGTGATGTATAATATATACTTGGTTTGCTATTGAAACATTGCAAATCTGGGAGGTTTTTGCGGACTACAAGTTGTTTTGTAATTTTGTTTGGTTTTGTTTTGTTCAGGATATGTTTGTTGCTGGTACCGACACCACTCACACATCCCTGGAGTGGACAATGTCAGAACTGTTAAAGCACTCAAGTGTGATGCAAACACTGCAAGAAGAGGTGAGAAGTGTTGTTGGTAACAGGAGTCGCGTAACTGAGGATGATTTGGGTGAAATGAAGTACTTGAAGGCTGTGATCAAAGAGAGCCTTCGGCTTCATCCACCACTTCCCTTAACAGTGCCTAGGAGATGCATGGAAGATGTCAAAGTGAAAGGGTATGAGATTGGAGCTGGCACTCAGGTGTTGGTGAATGCATGGGCCATTGCAAGAGATTCTTCATGTTGGGACCAGCCTCTTGAGTTTAAACCAGAAAGGTTCCTAAGCAGTTCCATAGACTTGAAAGGACATGATTTTGAGCTTATTCCATTTGGAGCAGGAAGAAGGGGATGCCCTGGAATATCATTTGCCATAAAGATTGTTGAGATAGTAATGGCAAACCTTGTCCACCAATTTGATTGGTCATTGCCTGGTGGGGCAAGTGGGGAGGACTTGGACATGTCTGAAACTCCTGGCCTTTCTGTTCATAGAAAATTTCCTCTTCTGGCTGTAGCAACTGCATATGAGAGAAATTAGTATGTAAGGAATCAAGTGAAACACATGACACTTTCATGCTGTGAATGGATCTGTGTGGTTGCAGGTTGCTCTCATCTTCGTTTGAAGTTTAACGCGATTACATAAGTAACGAGTCTTTGATGTATATTATGTTTTGTTCAGTTCTGGTAGGTTATAGATATAATCTACAAAAAAGTGGTTGACATTAGAGTTTTATGTATTGGAAAAAGATCAAGTTCTATATGTCACTTATAGATAAAAATTTTAATTATCATCTTATAAAAGTGAGGTTCAATTAGATCTGAATTTATTTTTCAATTTGATAAGAGTGTCTGTTCAGAATTCTTTAAAAGCACTCACTCAATATTATTATGGACTAAACATATAAGTGTAGATTATGAGACAGTGTATTGAAAAACAAAATCCCACACAGCATAAGAAAGAACGTAACAAAATTTCACTCACGTATTTTTTTTAGGTTAGCTAAACTTAAACTCGTATTCTAGGATACCAAATTTATTCTAAATTCATTAAGAGTATTTTTTGATAAGATATTTTAAGAGGAAAACTCCTTTTTTTTCAAAAAAAATTGAAATATTTTATGCAAAAATATTATTTAGATAAGAAATTTTGAAAGAAATTAAAATTCTAAAATTTTATTAGAACTGTTTTTGTGTGTAACTGAGATGTTCCTATCTTTTGTCTGAGATGTTTCCTTTGTGCTTCTAGGTCTAACTTGATATGGGATACTTGCAAAGACATTCATGCTCAAATAAGAGTGATATTCTAAATTTTATATTCCTTTTATATACCTATACCTTTTCACATGGACGGTTACCTAAATGAATTTGACTTTTTTAGGAAAGTATCAGGATGGGGATATTGCAAAAAATTTTGTATCGTTACGTTATATTGATATATTATTAACCTTAAATGCAAGCCGTGACTGGTTAACTTATCATGCTATGCATCATGACCCTAATTATATGTTGGGATCATTCCCGTCATATAAAATACAAGAGCAATTAGATTGCTTAAAATTAAAAAAATAAATCAAACTTGATTTAAAAATAAAAATTTGAAATTCTCCACATCTTTACATTCATATTTCAATCTTTCTAGTTTGAGTTAACCTAAATACGAGTTGATTTAGCTCCACTTGAACTTGATACATTCAACTTGACATAATGTGAGATCTGTCTAACTTTAATTTGACATGATCTCGATCCAATATCTCTCGTTCTAAGTAAATTTAGTTAAATCTGATTTGATTTATCTAAATCCCACCTGGATCCAAGTTAATTAACACTTGACCCAAGTTGGACCTAACGTAACTCAACATGAACTTAGTGCAAATCATCTAAACAAGATTACATTCTAACTCAGCTTGAATTGGACTTGGGTCAATTCAGATTAACTTGAGCTTAGATTGATTTAGCTAGGTTTAGGTTAAGGCTGACTTGGTTTGACCAAGTCTTAGTCGGGCTATGCTCGATATGATCTTAATTGAACTATAACTCACTTGAGCCTAACAACTCAATTGAATGTGGATTGACCTCAACTTGAATGAGTGTGGACTCCTCTACTCAATTGAATGCATGATGTTTGATTTAGTTCAACCTAAACATAAACTGACTTGACTCGACTAAGACGAACTCAACTTGACCTGTGTTTGGTGGATTAACTTGGCTCGATTTTGGTCTAAGTCAATTCAACTCATTAGGGTCAATCCTAATTAGTTCAAGTTACCTCCAAACTTATTCAACTTAATCTAAACTCATATCGATTTAGCCTTTAAAATTGACTAACTCGAATCGATTTTACATGAATTTGACTTAATTTTATCTTAGTTAATTCAATATATTATTTTATAATTTTAAAATAATTTCATTCAACATAAATGAGAAATTTTTTACAATTATAAAATCAAAACAATATTAAAAATGAACAAATAATATCATTGACACTAAAATGATTAATATTAATACTTTTAAATTTTTAACAATGATTTGGTATTGAAATAACTGTATTTGAGTTTAATTATAATTGGAATTATTTATCTAAAAAAATTTAAATTCATTAAATGTTAATTATCTTATCTAAATAAAATATTAAAAAATAATTTAAAATAAAATAAAATTAAATTCAGTATATTTAAATATTTTAAAAATTATAAAATTTTCTACCAAAATGCAAAAAGTAAACTACTCTATTATTTATACAAAGTCTTTAGTTAGAAGATGTGTGGGAGAAAATCAAATTCAGTGTAAAGAAGTTAAAAAAGAGCTTATAAATGATATTAACCCTTTTGACTCAAGTTTATTTAGGCAAGATTCTTTTTCTTTTTTATCTCCATTCCGTGTTTCTCTCAAGTTTAAATATCTGAATGATACTTCACTTTTTTTTTCTTCTGAATTTGATAGTCTAGAAAATAAATATTTGCACGTGTTTGTTTTTTTAAGTGGATTCGAGAAGATTCGAGAGGATTTGAAGATAATTATTTTTATTTTTTCTAATAAATTTAGAGATAAATAAGAATGAATTTGAAAATATTTTTTTTTAATTTGTCATGTTAATACAATTATTTCGTGTGAGTGTGAAAATATATTTTGTACTTTCATTATCTTGATATTGTAACTTTTTTACATCTTTTACATTTATTTTTTAATTTTTTTCATTAATACAAATTTAACTTTTTTTAAATGATTATATTACTTAAAAGTGAAAAGTGAGTGACTGAAAAAACATTTGATTATTATAATTTTTATTATTTTAATTCCTACTATTTAAATGACCAAAAGGTAGACTTATCCGTTGAAGTACTATTAAATGACCAGAAGGTAAATTTATTATTATTTTAATTCCTACTGTTTAAATGACCTAAACTAAGAAAGGAACTTAAACAGTGTTCACTTTCATCACTCTTCAGAAGAGTGATGGATCGAATCCAGCACAAGTTCGTGAAGGTTGGTGATGATCTCAATCTCCACGTCGCAGAAATCGGAAGTGGTAAGAATCAATCCAACGCCGTCGTTTTCAACTTATGCATTTTGCTTCCATCGTTGATTTGGTCTGTGTTGGTGTTTTCAGGTGAAAACGCCGTCGTATTCTTGCACGGTTTCCCTGAGATATGGTACTCGTGGCGGCACCAGATGATAGCCCTTGCCGATGCTGGATTCAGAGCCATCGCCTTCGATCACAGAGGCTACGGTCTCTCCGATCCTCCACCTCAACCCGATAAGGCCACCTGGTCCGATATTCTCAACGACCTCCTTCATATCCTTCAAGCTCTTCATCTTCCAAAGGTACTCTCTCTCTAAAATGTCTTTACTCTGTTGATTGTTTCGTTGATTTTGTTTAATTTATTTTTTACCTGTGGGCTTTTAGATTTTACATTTGTTTCAAATTTCAACTTCTTGCTCACCATGCACTTAAGAAAAATGCTAGGAATTCATTATCCGGTGACACACTTCCTTTAGGTATCTGAGATTTTTCAGAAATTAAGAAATTGTGAGTCTATATCTTGTTTAATAAACTTTTTATAATTTTTAACTATTAAAGTGTTTATTAAAGAATGTGTTGGTAATACTTCTCGTACTCTAATGATCGTTTGTTATCTTGCCTTACAAATTCATAAATGGGTGGCCTAGACTTACTAGGACTTATTTTGCATCTGATTCACGAGAATTCTAAGACCAAACCAACGAAAATATTTTGGTGTTGAGTGAGGATTTCGGTGATTTTTTCTCCTTCATTTTAGAATATAATTAATCAGGTATGAGATTGTTAAAGTTATAATTTAACTCATACTGTGAATTCAACCCAACTACCTTTTATTACTTGAGTAAGATCGAGCGGGTTGATGAGGTAATATTATAGGCACGAAGGGATGCCACCATGTAAAATGACTAAAATGATTGTATGCTCAACTGTTGCCTAATTCTTTAACACCCTTAATGTACTTTAGGTGTTTCTTGTCGGGAAAGATTTTGGAGGTCGTCCTGCATATCTATTTTCCATTCTACACCCTGAAATGGTCCTGGGCGTTGTCACGTTGGGAGTTCCATATGTTCCGCCCGGCCCCTCTGCGTTTCACAAATTCCTTCCTGAAGGCTTCTATATTTTGAGATGGCAGGTAATTTTAAAGGAAAAAACTTAGATGCACGTGCACTTCCATAAATGTTCTTGGTACTGTTTTTTTAGATGAAAGTTTACCTTAGTAATTGTAAACCTTTAGTGCAATCTTTCGCTATACTGATTATCATGAGAAGCTTCAAATTCTAATTGAAAAACAACAACATTTTGTACAATTTAAATTTCTTTGCTCTTAGCATGATGACCTTTACTTATGTCACCATAACTTTTATTCTATCTATATCAGGAACCTGGAAGGGCAGAAGCTGATTTTGGACGCTTTGATGCAAAGACTGTCGTGCGAAATGTTTACATCCTTTTCTCAAGAAGTGAAATACCAATAGCTAATGAAAACCAAGAGATCATGGATTTGGTGGAACCTGATACTCCTCTTCCCGCATGGTTCACGGAGGAAGATCTTGAAACATATGGAGCCTTGTATGAGAAATCTGGATTCCAAACTGCATTGCAGATTCCATATAGGTGCTAGCTTTTGTTCTTTTTTTGCCTTTTTTGTGAAATGGGTTTTCTTGCTAGCACAAAACATTGAAAGCGAATCCTGGACTCAATTTTTTTATTTGTGTTAATGGTGTATTTGCATTGCAGGGCATTAGGTAAGGTGTTTAACTTAACAGATCCTGTGGTTAAAGTTCCAGCACTTCTGATAGTGGGTGGCAAGGATTATGTTCTGAAGTTTCCAGGGATAGAGGATTTAACAAAGGGTGAAAAAGCAAAAGAGTACGTTCCCAATTTGGAGGTTACATTTATCCCCGAGGGAACTCATTTCGTTCAAGAACAGTTTCCCGCACAGGTGAATAAATTTATCCTTGACTTCTTTGGCAAACACACCTGATAGTAGACTGAAGCGTGGAAATAGCCACGAAGGAATGGTCAATGTTATGTGAAGTATGGGATGATGCAAACAATTAATAAAAATGTTATTTTTGATTGCCCATACAATAAAAATATTCTCTTGCATTACTTTTGCGAAATTGTTTGGCTGTGGAGTCAAGATATGCACCAACAGATAATGCAAAATTCTGTCATTTATATTCAAAGCACCAACCATGCCTATTTGGTCTGATTATGGAAGCGAATGCCATGTTACGGTCGTATGATAGGTCATCTGGAATGTTTGCAAATGACAAATGTCGACCTTGATATTTCAGATTTGCTGTGCTTAACCAATCATCTTTGAGAGGAATTAAAACATTACCAATAAAGATTCCCAACTAATTCACTCGTTACTCTCTCAATCATTTGTGTTTTCCCCCAAACTTAATCCCAACTCATACCCTTCCTTGACTACATATTTCTTGTTCTCTTGTCAAGGAATCAAGTCAAAATAATGAACATTATAATAATTAAAATATATAGTGGAAAAGGAACATAAAATTAACCATTATCCACCCATTTTACGCAAAAAATGTTATATAGAAAATATATTTAATTAAGTTTTACTCCTCTCATGAATTTAGATATTTTTAAATATTTTTTAATAAAAATGGTTTTGTTCTATTAATACTCAAAACTTTTACAAATTTTTAATTTAATCTTTATTTAGATTTTATGGTTAATTAGGAGTTGGGTGGCTGTTCCTTTTTATAATTATTATTTATTTATTTTTACATGCAAAATAGAAAAAATAATTAAATTAAGTTTTAAAACTCTTTAGGTTTTTTAATTGATTCTTTAAATTATAGTTGTATTAAATATTTAAAATTTTTATATTTTTAATTAAATCACTACGACGTTTTGATTTGTAAAAAAAACGAACTTGAATGGAACACATGTAAGTAAGAAAATAAGTTTATTTACCAAACAAAATCACATCTCAAATAAAATAAAAAATAAAGTAACAAATTAATATTTTACTATATTATATATAAAAAATATAAATATAATTATAAAAAAGATTGTAATTTATATTAATTTTTAAATTTATTTTATTATAAACATTAATTAATTAATTAAAAATCTATAAAATTTAGGTCTGTCCAATGACTAGAGGTGGGGTGAGAGAGATTGAGCTACTCAATTCCTTTTTTTTTTTAAATTAAAACTAAAAAAAAATAGATTAAGAAATTAACTTTCTCTAATCTAAATATAATGAAACTTAAATCATTAATATTTTTAAAAAATATTATATTTTAATTATCTTGTTGTAAAGATTAATTAATTAATTAATTAAAAATTTTAAACATATTTATATATTTAAGTGTTTTTTAAGAGATATATATATATATATATATATATATATATATATATATATATATATATATATATATATATATATATATATATATATAAAATAAAATAATAAATGGGTCAACGCCATAGAAGTTTGAACTTATAAAAAAACTAATATCATTCCTTATTTTTTCTGAAATGTAGATGGCTAAAGTGTTATAGAAAAGTTCTTCATACACCATTCATGAAGAAAGTCCTGCCTTTTGACTAAGTGTGCTTGGTAAGGAAATCCAGAATAAGTCGATTCACCTGCTCAGGAAACTGTTCTTGAACAAAATGAGTCCCCTCAGGTATAAATGTCACTTCCAGATTGGGAACATGCTCTCGTGCTTTTTCACCCTTTGTTAAATCCTCAATCCCAGGCATCTTCAGAAAATAATCCTTCTCACCCAATATAAAAAGTGCGGGAACTCTAACCACGCTATCTTGTAAGTTAAATACTTCATCAAATGACCTACAAATTAATACAAACAAAACCAACACATCAATAACAACAATGCATCATTGCTTAATAGCATCTCACTAAAAAGAACAAATCTTAGTACCTATATGGAACCTGCAATGCATTTTTGAATCCAGATTTCTCATACAAGGCGCCGTACGTTGCAAGATCTTCCTCAGTGAACCATAAGGGAAGAGGAGTATCAGGTTCCACCAGATCCATGATCTCCTGCTTTTCATTAGCTATTGGTATTTCACTTCTGGAGAAGAGGATGTAAATGTTACGCACAACAGTCTTTATATCAAAGCGTCCAAAATCAGCTTCTGCCCTTCCGGGTTCCTATGTAGATAGAATCAAAGTTATGGTGTGAGCAAAGAAATTTAAGACTTGGATAAACATTCTCAGTGTTTAGTGTTGCTTTTCAACGATAATCAGAATATTGAAAGCTTGCACTAATGGTTTCATGAGTTATTAGTTGCATTAGAAAATAGCAAGAAAAAACATGTATATTTAAGGAAGTATCTTTAAGATTACCTCCCATCTAAAAATGTAGAAGCCTTCAGGAAGGACTTTGTGAAAGAGAGAGGGTCCTGGGGGAACAAATGGAACTCCCAATGTAACAACTCCCAAGACCCTTTCAGGGTGTAGAACTGAAAATAGATGTGCAGGACGAGCTCCAAAATCTTTTCCAACAAGAAACACCTAAAGCTCATTGGAGGGAATCAATTAGGCAACAGATTAAGCATATATGATCATTTCACTCACATTTTACACCTTGGCATCCCTTCATGCAAAACACCTCTCATAGTAACTTCTTTCGACTCATGGCAAAATCTCTGCAACGGTTGAATTTACATGTTGATCAAGTTCAATTTGCTTTAATTAGCCCGATTAATTTAAGTCTTTTTTTATGAACAATCATCAAGTGTATATACACCTCACAATAATTTAGTTTTTTTTTTTTCTCTTGTAGTAACTTCAATAGTAAATCTTTAACCGTCGCAAAAAAATTAACTTATAATAGATTTTTTAAGTTGGTGGCATGCACAAAGGGAAACACAGTTTAGAGAGAGAGAGTGCCTTTGGAAGATGAAGAGCTTGAAGAATATGAAGGACGTCGTTGTGAATATCGGACCAGGAAGCCTTCTCGAGTTGAGGTGGAGGATCGGAGAGACCATAGCCTCTGTAATCGAAGGCGATGGCTCTGAATCCAGCATCGGCAAGGGCTATCATCTGGTGCCGCCACGAGTACCATATCTCAGGGAAACCGTGCAAGAATACGACGGCGTTTTCACCTGAAAACACCAACACAGACCAAATCAACAACGGAAGCAAAATGACGGCGTTGAATTGATTCTTACCACTTCCGATTTCTGCGACGTGGAGATTGAGAGCATCACCAACCTTCACGAACTTGTGCTGGATTCGATCCATCAGTGAAGGCGGAGAGAAACTCGACTCTTGTCACAGAAAGAGTGTCTGCTATTCTGAGGTTTCTTCTCTTGCAAGTTTACGTTTACTGTAAAATATTTATATAGGTGAATGGAATTTGGTCTTATTCTCTTACTATTATGATAAGAACACTGCGACCACCAATCCTAAAGAAATTAAATGATTGAAATGCTTTGGTAAAATTAGTGTTTAATTTTATTTTAAGGATATTCAGAAGATTAAATTCTTTGAATGATGCTTAATGGCAAGTATTGAGTTTGATGAAAGAATAGAGGCTAACAAGGAGAAACTGAGCCCTGGTAATAATTCATTTCAATAACGGATGAAGATGACAAAATCCTGTCACATCTTATGCATTGTTCAAATTAATCAAACTTTTCTAGTTTTGGTAACCATGTATGCGTGAAATGATGGTCTTTTGGAGTGAGTGTCATTTTATTCCGATTTTTTTTAAGATTTAAAATAAATAATAATAATTTAATAACCAAATTGCAATATTATAAAATACTCTAACATTGTTTTATTCTCCTCTCTCTGTCTATGTGTGTGTATATATATATATATATATATATATATATAAAATTAGCAAACATATATACATTGCTAACGTGTGTACGTCTATTTTTCAGTTGGTACATTTTAATAATGTGTATCGGATTTTAGTAGACAAAAATATCGGTTTATAAGTTTTAAGCTTAAAGGTATTTTAATAATTTTCATCTCACAAAAAAAAACCCAAATTCTTACTCACCTTTCTCATTTCTCTCAACTCTTTCTTTTTCTCTTTCGTCTCTCTCACCCCAACCTTTTTTATGTCATTCCAACTATAGTCCAATTGAAAAAATTAAAAACACTTGTCTAACCCTAATCCACACACAACACCCGCAATATGTTGTTCATGCTGATTCATTTGTTTTCCAACTTTAATAACAAAATAATTGATGATGTTGATCTTGATGTTTGATTGGAGGACTGCATTATATATTTCTCCTTCTTATTAAATTTCATTTTTAAAGAGAGGTGAGTAAGGGAGTTTTTCTTTTTTAAAATAAAAATTATTAAAATACTTTTAATCTTAAAACTTAGAATCCATGATACATAAAAATATTTTTGTTTACTAAAACCCAGTCATATTGCTAAAATGTATCAACTAAAAAACAGGCGCACGTTAGCAAACTTCATATATATATATATATATATATATATATATATATATATATATATATATATATATATATATATATATATAATCAAATTTATTTTTCTTAATTAATAGAATTGAAAACACCTAAAAAAGAAACGTGCAAGTATTATTTATACATTAGATTACTGTCGATTCAATATTATTTCTATACTTCTTAATTATTTCCTAGGTGTGACATTAAGCACATAATACTATATGTTTTTAAGCACATCAAGTTCATCTGTCATACTATATGCTTATTAAAAATAATTAAATGTATTTACATGATATCGATTCACATATGTCAAATAAAAGTAGTTCTAAGAGAAGTTAAAGAATTATAGTACAAAAGTTTTTAATTTTGGTCTGTCCAATAAATATAGAAGAAGAAAAAATCTAAACTCAAAAGGAATCATCTATATTAAGCTAAATTCGGATAAGAAAGCTCCTCTTTATAACCAAATTGAAGAATTTTGTGTATTTTCTTTTGAAATTCCTTATGTTTGGATGAGACAATTGAAACGGATATTTATTTATTTGAAAATTATTTATATTAAAATAAATTATGGATAAAGTAATTAGAAAGATAAAATTCAAATTTAAAGACTTTTGAGAGGTATTTCAAATGAATAATATAAATAGTTTCAAATACTTTCAAAAGTATAAGAAATTTGAAATTTTAGTCCTTTTAATTTCATTATCACTCCATTCATGAAAGTCCAGTCGACTCAGAATGAAGACTCAATCGAATCAACTCAGATTGAAGGTTTGAGTCAGGTCGAGCTAAGTCAAATATCGGGTCAACTCGACCAAATTATATGTCAAACCAATTTAGCAAATGCTGAAGTTCAAACCCATTTGGCATAAACGGAAAGAATATGAATGACATATAATTTTTATATTGTGAGTATTATTGGAACCAATATTTAAATTGACGAGATACAAGTATGAGTATGATAATATATAAATTTTTAATTGGGTATAGAGACAAAGATAAATATGTATACATTCATGTTATCCTTGTCTCAATATCAATCCTCATCTTTATCCATATTCCTGTATTTTCGTCATTTTAAAAAAATTTTGTTTCATTAAAACAAATTTCATTATCTTTAAGGATTCAACTAGTTCTGTAAAGTTTTATCAAATCTTCAAGTTACTTTCCATATTATCATACCATTAATTATATTTATTTTTACTTTTTAACTCTTCTCATCGATGTAATTTTACTATTGTAATTATATAAAAAGACATTTCATTTCATTTACTATATAATATAATAATTTAGTTCATATTATTGTCATGATCTTGTTTATCACCATCCAACGTAAATTAAAATTCAAAAAGACGAAAAATTTATGCGTAAATTCAAATTATTATTAGTTTAACTATTTTTTCTATGCAATTTGGTTCAAGTAGTGTATTATAATATTTATTACAAATAAAAAAGAGATTTCATTAGGCTTTAGAGAAATAATACAAAGAGACATTTGAAATATTAATAAACTTGAATATTTTTTTTCTTTTTATAATTTTAAAAATATTTTTTAACTTTATCAACTTTGTTTTATATTAGGCTTTAACGTAATTGTGTAATATTTTATATAATTATTTTACTTTTATCCAATTATTATTTGATACTTTGATTTGATTTCTAAATGTTTGATATTAAAAAAAAATTAGAATTTATCTTTTTATATTAAATATTTGATAATATCATATTTTCTTTGTAATTATTCTTTTTATCAAAATTAATTAATTGATATTTGAACAATAAGAAAGTAGATATGTGAGCATATTTGTTACCTTGATATGGATTAGACAAAAATTTTATACTTGTTAGGTATGATGGAGATAACAATGAGATAATGAAACTAGTACTTATTGCACCCATTGTCATTCCAAGAGTTCATTCTTAATGAATGTCTCTAGTCTTCTACCACATGTTTTTCTTGTTAGAACTTTTGAAGGGGTATAGTTGAACAATTTGATATCAATGAGCCATAAACAAACATATATATGAGATTATAATACCATTTATAACCTAAAACCTTGAGACAATGCACTTGTAAATTTCTTTCCTTGTATGTTGCTTAATTTTATCATTTTTACTTAATATGGGATTCATACTAAAACTTGAATTCTAAAAAATCTTTATGTCAAATATAATTCATTTCCACATTAGTACACTTTCCTTAATTGAAAGCATTTTTAACCACAAGTATCATAGTTTCATGTTGACTCTTTACTTGTATTATTGTGTACCACAACAGAACATACTTGTTTGAACCCCAAGACTATTTTTTATACGAGAAATTCACAACCTAGGATTATTTATCTAGATGCGAACCTAAGTTAGTTACCGTAACAAATAATTAGCTTTAATGACACTGTTGGGTCTTTGGATGGACGATACATTAAAAATATTTGATACCAATGAGCCATGAGTAATTCATATAAGAGATTACAAAAAACTTTCAACCCAAAATCTTAAAGAAATGAATTTGAAAGTCTTTTTTCATATCTATTACTAAATTTTCTTATTTCTACTAAATGTGAGACAAACTCATTTATATTCCTAACTCCTCCTCTAAGTCCTCTTCTTCCTTCTCTAGGATGTCATTTTGTGACGAGTCACAATTCTCCCTTCCCCTAACTAAGGTTAAGTAAGAAGGTGGGTGAATAATGAGATTAGATATTTGAAGTAGACAAGAGGTAAAATGTCTACATTCTTCTCTTAAGGAAATAAGTGCAACAAATGATGATAACATAGAATAATAAAAGAAATTGATGATTTTAACTTATGCAACATTACGATAGCACAATGGTGTTGGTTGAGTCCGCCAAATAAAACACTCATAAGTCATATTGTACATAGGTTGTGTATATAGGTAATTCATTTACTCAATGTATCAAAGGTGTCCCACAAAATGTCTTCATCCATAAAAATCATGTGTCTACCTGCTCCCAATGTCACTAATCTATGTGTATACTTTAGATTAAGAATATGTCATCGACTTTGAAAATGTTATATATGAAATGAGTTTCTCACTATTTATAAGCAAAAGATAGTTGAGTTTGCATACAAATCATAAAATTCATTTCTACAATATTTAGTTACAATTTTTTTTTTTCATTTTTAACATATCACATATCAAGTCCACCATACTCTTAAAATTTAGTTGACTTACTTTATTCAAGTTGAATGATGTTGGGAGAATGCCTTATCTTTCATACTATCTCACGAATTTATTGTAAATCGTACATAATATTAGTATTGTCAAAATAAGTTATCTTTTGTCATCACTTTCCAAAATTAATAAATCTTACTATGGTCTTTCAAAGTATCAATTCTAATCATTATCAACTTTATATGTTTATTTTTCACTAGCATAATTCCTTCAATGGAATTAATCTTATAAGATTCATAAGATTTTATTAGTCATAGTCAAATGGTACCAAACAAAGGGCCACAAACAAGATTTCACAATAGACTTATTCTAGTGGCCTCGTCCATCACAATAATCTTATGACTGAAAAGCCTTATGCAATATATTTCTTTATCAATATGTACATGCATACATAATGTAATTTGTTATCTCATCTTCAAGCTTATGTTCATTCAAGCTTGGTAAAAGCTAATATACTATTTCTGTAAGTGTTTTTTGTCAAGAAACCTGAGTTTATATTTTATTCATTTATCTAGATGTAATTCATAACAATTTTTTTTATTGATTATAAATATAAAATTTGAAGATGTTATTGTGTAAAGAATATTTAGGATGATTGATTGGAGAAAATTGTTATGGTCTCATAGGATATAAACTGTGGGTATGAATATTATTGCTTTATTAGTGTGGGTGGTTACAAAGCCAACCTATGTTTTTGAATGCAATACTACATTCCTTCAGCATATGCAATTAGTGTGATCCGTTTTGTGTTAGATAAAAATAAGTAAAAAAATATTATGGTTTTTTTTTATTAGAGAGATGACATGATATCTACTTTTAAAACTATTTTTTTGTAGAACTTGAAAGTTTTAAAAAGATGTCAATGAATAAGTACATCTTACTTATTCCTCTCTTATATGCTTTTAAAGTATCATTTATAAAAATGAAAAGATTTTAAGTACAAAATATTTTCTTAAAAATATTATTTAATCCTAGAATGATGCTAAGAGTTAAATAAAAGGTGAATAAATTACACATAAAATATTTAATTATAATACGTTTCTAACTTTGTTAACACTAAATATGATAAAAATTATTATATAAAATATTATGTATCAAAGATAATCCTAATATGAACTAAAAAAATCTAAAGAGAAAGAAAAAAACTTTATAGACAATTTTAAAAAAAAAATTATATATTTTTAAATAATAAAACTCATTTATAAAATTTTATTTATATTAAATTATTCCATCTCATATTTTAAATTGATAATCAATTTTAAAATCCAATTTTCTAAATTTTACATAATATATAAATATAAATTTTTTAAATTCTTCCATTATATATATATATATATATATATATATATATATATATATATATATATATATATATATATATATATATATATATATATATATATATATATATATATATATAGAGAGAGAGAGAGAGAGAGAGAGAGAGAGAGAGAGAGAGAGAGAGAGGACTGAGATTAATTGTTAATTATTTCAAAGAGTGAGTGAGTTTAATTATGGCATGATGATGAATTTGTTTTTCATAAAGAGAATAATGTATTAATAATTATTTTCTATATCTTTTTGGTATCGGAAATTGTGATCTTAAATGTATTGCTATTAGTTGCTAATTAATAATGACGTTAAGAGTAACCTTCAACTTTTTCCAAATAAAATTAAATTCTTATCTTAAACAACAACTGTATTTAAAAAGGTAATTAATAATTATCTTAAGCCAATGGAGAAATCAGAAAATGACAAGAGCACTGACCGTTCACACGTAAAAGGTAAGAAAAATGTTGACCATGTTCGTTACCTTGTAATACTCAAACTCAACCTCATACTGAACGTAGCAAGAATTTGAAACGGTGAAAAACAAAGAGAAAGGAAGCGTTTTTCTCTTCTCTTCTCTTCCACTCATTCTCACTCTCTCACTTTCTCCTTCTGCAAGGTGTATGTATGTATTACCATTCCTTCATTTCTCATGAATTTCACCACCTTTTTCCTTACTACAAGCATCTCATTTTCACCTTTGGCTGCATGCAACAGGTACGTCATTGTGATGGGTGATTCACCATCCCAGAAGCATAGAGTTCTCATGGTATCTGATTTTTACTATCCCAACTTTGGTGGTGTCGAGAACCACGTTTATTACCTCTCTCAATGCTTGCTCAAGTTAGGCCACAAGGTCAGCGTTTTAGATTTTTCCCAATTTATCATTTTGAGTTAATTTTGGGAGTTGATCCTCAGAACCCAAATTATTATTAGACTTCTTCATGTCATATTATTGGTACTTTGTCTTCATAGAGACAAATTGATTTTATTTTTTTTGTTGCTCTGTGCTATCTGGTGTGGTAGTACTCAGGATCGAGTTATAGCTTCTCATTATTCTTTAGTACTAAATACAAAGGAGATCAATGTAGTAAATGAAAATTGTACGTGGAGTAGTTTACCATTTTTTTTATAGTTTGTGCTGTGGTAAATTTTTATTGATTTGAAGTGTTGATTTTTTTGACGATTCAGGTGGTGGTGGTGACTCATGCTTATGGAAATCGTTCTGGGGTTAGATATATGACTGGTGGCTTGAAAGTTTACTATGTTCCGTGGAGACCGTTCTTTAATCAGAGTACATTTCCAACCTTGTATGGGGTGTTACCAATCATAAGAACAATTCTCATTCGAGAAAGAATTACTGTAGTACATGGGCATCAAACTTTCTCAACACTTTGCCATGATGCCCTTTTGAATTCGAGGATCATGGGATACAAGGTTGTGTTCACAGATCATTCTCTGCATGGTTTTGGGGATGTTGGTAGCATTCATATGAACAAGGTGATGCAGTTTACCTTGGCAGATGTGAGTCAAGCAATCTGTGTCTCCCACACAAGCAAGGAAAACACAGTGTTGAGATCAGGTTTGGCACCAGAAAAGGTTTTTGTTATTCCTAATGCTGTTGATACTGCCATGTTCAAGCCAGCATTGGAACGTCCTAGTGGATCGGAAATTGTTATTGTTGTTATCAGTCGATTGGTTTACCGGAAAGGAGCAGACTTGCTTGTTGAAGTCATTCCAGAAGTATGCCGGTTACATCCAAATGTGAGTTGTTCAAATTTGAAATCACTGTTAGTTTGTCCTGCACGATGAAATTTATGAAATTGGATTTTGTCTAACATGGAGCTTATGGTATGAATTTAAGACTCCTTTGGTAATGTATCCCTTTCTATTCTGGTGCTTGTAGATACAAAAGCTGAAAATTTGTGTTACTTAACAAAATTTCAATGGTGCTTCTTCTGGTGCTCTGTTAATGTTTTTGTTTTCGAGAACATCTAATGTCTGTTTTTCAAAAGTGCATTGCTGTTAAGTACATTAAAAACGTATAAATCTCTACCTTCTCGAGAATTCTAACTTAATAATTTTCTAATTTAGAATCTATTAATTTTATATTCTTCTTCTGACACTTTAGTTTTACAATAACTTGTACCAATAACTTATTGTTGGCATGACCTTAAAAAAATATAGCGTGATCTTACTGCATATGCAATTATGCATAACAAAGATAAGTGCATTCTTAAAATCATTCATGTTAACCTTAGCATCTTGGTAGAACCTGATGAAATCTGATGTTTCATGTGTATGTGATCACTGTGATGTGAATATTTTACCATTGACAGAACAACCCCTCTCTATATTCCATCTGTCTCAACTATTCCTATGATTTATGATCTCTCTGCATCTTTTGCATGTAGCGGTACTATTTTATTTATTTCCTCATGTAGGAGCCACAGTAAATTATGCACCAAAAGAAATATGTTTGTCCAGAGAACATTATATAATTTAGAGCCCTTTTACTGAATACTTTCGAAGGCATGACTTAAATATCTATTTGAAGGTTCGATTCATTATCGGTGGTGATGGACCTAAGCGTGTGAGATTGGAAGAGATGAGAGAAAAACATTCTCTTTTTGATAGAGTTGATTTACTGGGAGCTGTACCACATACACAAGTTCGATCTGTTCTAATATCTGGACATATCTTCTTAACCTGGTTCAGTTTCTTCCTAAACTTTACTCTTTCGTGGTGACGAGTTAATAATTCTGTCCTAATTTGTAGCAGTTGGTCAGATCTTTTACATTTATTTTCGCTGTTGTTGTTACTTCGCTGGCAAATATTCACTACCATAGAACGTTACTAGTGCTAGAAGGACACGGTGTAAAATATAATTTCGATACACAAGAAAGCCATTGTAAAGTGGACGAAGCTTAAATATAATTTGCTAACTTAGTTTGATGCATATCAACCTTCAAGATTTTCCTTTTGTTGTCATCTGTCTTACTTCTCAGCTATATATTTTGATAACATCTTTAAGAGAAAAAAGGAAAATCTTCTGATATTTTAGGGATTAATTTTATACTCGTTGAGGTGATTGCAGAAAAGTTTAGTATTTTCGTCCATCATATAGGGTTGAGAGTGACCTCACAATCTTCCTTGAAGATAAAAAAAATTGCGATGTTTTAAAATCAACAAATACAAGGTGCAAAATATGCCGTGCCAAGATGATAGATATTTTTAAATAAAGGGAAAACATTGTGTCCAATCTTAAAATAAAATCCTAATTCATCCAACTTTGCAATAGGAACTAAATTTCCAGAACATCCAAGTACATAAAACTTCCTTCCAAAAATATATGATGTCCACTATTCAAGATTAATCTATATGTCCCAGTGCCCTCTATCCTTTCTTTCATTCTATTGCCCAAAGAAAGAAACTTTTCATCTCCTCTTATGATTTAGATTAAAAGGAATCCCTACAAAATATGTGATACATCAGCAGTTGGTCCAGAATCAAGCCATTGGGTATTATTAGGTACATCAATAAGATTTGAGTTCAAAATTTACATATATACAAAATATATCTTTCTTTTCAAACCAGTTCTTCCTCTTAGGGCAATCCATCTTGAGGTGATAATTCTGATTACAAAAGTAACACTTCTTATCCTTATGGATTTTATCTTCATTAACCTTCAGTTGAGCCTTGCCCTTATCCTTTCTACCTAACTTGCTCTTTCTGTCACGGGCTCCATTACGAGCTATGAGATGAACATAGTTGTCCTTCATTTTCTCTGGTCTCCTTTTCTCCTAAACCAACATGACCTTCATTTCTTAAGTGTTCCACTTTTCTTTAAGGGTACTATAATTCACCTAGAATTAGTCAAATTCAATCGGAAGGGAGTTCAAAATGAAATGTACTAAAAGGGACTCATTCACTTATATTCCCATGAACTTTAACTTTGTTGCCAGATTAGACATTTCAGTCACATGATCATTGATAGAGACGAATCAAACTTTTTGTTTGTAAGCTCACTTGTCAGGTTTCTCGTAATCGACTTGTCAGTAATGCCAAAATGCGACAAATCTATAACCAATTTCATGAATTCCTTAGCATTATCAGTTTTGGGCATAGATGGCTTAACAATTTCAATCATAGACTATCTGATCAAGTTCAATGCCAACCTATTAGATTGCTCCCAAACATCATTAAGAGACCTATCAGCTTCTTTACTCTTCTCAGTTAACTGGGTGTTATGGATTTAGACCTTACATTGATAATTGATGAAAAGCTCCCAACCATTATTACTATTAAAGAAATTGATAGGTCAATAATGGAGTGATCTAATAGGTTGACATTAAACTTGAAGAGACTTTCTATGGCTGAAAGTGTTAAGCCATTTATGCCCAAAATTGTTAATGCTAAGGAATTCATGAAACTGGTTAAGAATTTTTTGAAGTCTAACATTATTGACAAGTCGATTACAGGAACCTAATAAGTGATCTTACAAACAGAAAGTTTGATTTGTCTCAATCACTTCATGATCACGTGACTAAAATGTCTAATCTAGCAACAAAGTTAAAGTTTATGGGAATAGAAGTGAATGAGTCCCTTTTAGTACAATTCATTTTGAACTCCCTTCCGGTTGAATTTGGCCAATTCTAGGTGAATTATAACACCCTTAAAGAAAAGAGGAACATTCAGGAAATTAAGGTCATGTTGGTTGGAAAGGAGATTAAAGAAATGAAGGACAACTATGTTCATCTCGTAATGGAGCCAATGACAGTAAGAGCAGGCTAGGTAGAAAGGATAAGGGCAAGGCCCAATTAAAGGTTAACGAAGATAAAATCCATAAGGATAGGAAGGGTTACTTTTGTAATCAGAATGGTAGGATTGCCTTAAAAGTCCGACATAGTTTGAAAAGAAAAGTTATATTTTACATAGATGTAAATTTTGAATCAAATCTATATGACGTCCGGTATCCAAGATTTTGGTTGTTGGGAAGCTAATGAAATTCCCCATCAATGAGGAGTCGGTTGAGTTGATCAACGATCTTTTCGTACAGCCTTATCAGTCCATCATTTCTTAACGTCGGATCAGTTGTAACAATGGAGGATATGATCTGTCAATATATCCCAGTTTGTTCTTGCTTGAGATGTGTGTCTCAGCCACCTGGGATCTCAGTTGAGCCCATCCAACTTGGTGCAGATGGGTACAGTAGACGAATTAGATATCGGGGATTGTGATGTAGCCTGAGTTTTGTACAAAACCTCTGCCATTTTTGTCGTAAGATTTGTCAAAAATGGAATCAGCGTAAGTGTTCTTTTGGCTCCATTGTCTATGTGGGATCACTCATCTACTCGGAATTGTTTGGGTCAGAAGAGAGGTATCTTTATTCTTTTTTACTTGGTCATTACAGAAGTAGGAGAAATTTTAGGCTCTATACCAGCCTATACAACAATAAAACGATACACATTGCTAAAAAAGAAGGTCGGACCTTGAGCTAAGGTTTTTGATAGCTGATCTTAGCAATTAATGTTCCTATTTCCTAGCGATTCTAATGACTCACTGACTCTAACCATTGGGAAGAATCTCAAATTCAACCCTCTTGTTTATATGTGGGACATGACAGACACTAGTGATCTAAGGAGTGTAGTATTACATCTTTAGGAGAAGGGGTAATTTTAATCAGATCCAATTCAATCTAGGGGTTCTAAGACCCGTAGAATGGGGACACTAGTTCATTCAAACTTGTGAGCATGAACCTTGAAGAACCCCACTATGATTAATGTTACTTTCTTTCTACCTTTTGTTTATGTACACCTGGTTGGCTTACATCACATAAAGTCAATGTGGAACCTGCACATGCTGATCCATGACATAGGAATTGCATAAAAAATCAAGATCAATCCAAGCTATGCAGTATTACATTCTTCCAATATAAAATTATCTGATTTTAAAAAAGTATTGAGGACATGAACTTTATCAGCTCGCACCTTCTATGCTTTCTGGGATTTAAATTCTTTTTTTGAGTACTTCTGAGTTCTTTCCAATATTATTTCTTTTATATCTGCTGTCTTATCTGAGCTTTGCGCTGTTGTAGTTCCTTGACAGAAGCTTTTTGCATGGCCATATTAGAGGCTGCTAGTTGTGGACTGTTAACAGTGAGCACACGAGTTGGTGGTGTTCCTGAGGTAGGTATCTGGCATCTTCTTTTTGCACCTGTTTGGTTTTAGTATAAAGGTTTTCAATATAGTTTTTTTTTTGGCCTAATTACCTACTTAGTCCCCATGTTAGGAGGTAATTTGCTGTTTAGTACCCGGTTTTAAAAATGTAGGCATTTGGTACCTATGTTTTGAAATTTGTATCAATTCAATCCTATCCAGTTAACGGCGTTATAATTGATGCGAGAAATTAAGGACGTTAATGAAGATGCATTCAAACATTTGATAGCTATTCCACCCAGGTTATCATTAACGTCCTTAATTTCTCGCATCAATTATAACGCCGTTAACTGGATAGGATTGAATTGATACAAATTTCAAAACATAGGTACCAAATGCCTACATTTTTAAAACCGGGTACTAAACAGCAAATTACCTCCTAACATGGGGACTAAGTAGGTAATTAAGCCTCTTTTTTTTTATTAACTGTTACGAACTTCCATTTCTAACCAGATCCACTTACATGGCTATTGAGACAATTGTGGAATCCTATAATCAATATATTAACTCCCTTGCTGTAGGTTTTACCCGATGACATGGTTGTGTTGGCAGAGCCTGATCCAGGTGATATAGTGCAAGCAATCCAAACAGCAATATCTATGCTTCCCAAAATTGATCCACAACTCATGCACAATCGAGTGTGTTTGTAGTTTAAATAGCCTCATTCTGTTGCTTTCAGTGTGAAAATTAATTACCCTTCAATTCATTTATTTATTTTCTGTAGATGAGGGAACTCTACAACTGGCATGATGTTGCCAAGCGGACAGAAATTGTATATGATCGTGCTTCGAAATGTCCCAATCAAAGTCTATTAGAATGTCTCTCAAGGTAATACTTTCCTGATTCTTTTTGATTCTATCTGCAACACATAATTGTACAAAAAGGTCCACTGTTCATTCTGTTTCAATCATGTGAAGCTAATTACTTGAGCATTATCTAATCTACTTGTAACGGAAGTCAGAATCAAAGCACGGTACTTTGGGATCTTCATTTAACTAAACTACAGTTTTGATTTGTTAGCCTAAGTGGTTCCTATGTAAAATAAATACATAAATTAGGAGTAGGATCAAAAGAATCTGAGTATTTATATATTGTATGCTCTGTTGAAATGGTGACATCTTAATGTCAGATAATTTTTCCAGACCTTACAAATATCAGTGCTACTTCTTCTATTGCTTATTGTCTCTTTTCTTTTAGATACTTGTCTTGTGGAGCTTGGGCAGGCAAGCTCTTTTGCTTGGTTATGATATTGAGTTTTTTGTTTTGGCATCTACTGGAACTATGGCATGTAAGTTGTACTTTTGGATATGTTACACATTTTCTTCTTATTCATGTTCGGGAGTTATGACATCTTTGTATTCCATTATTATTAGCCCGCAGATGATATTGAGGAGGCACCAGATGTTACATTTTCAGAGAACTGTGATGAAGAGATGTTGCAGAAATCCTAACTATTGAAGTGCAAAATTTTAGTGATGGTCTTTCATTAGCTTCCCAGATCACGAAATAGGTAGTAACACACATGTACCTGATATTAGAGCCTAACATAACAAATGAGGTAGTCCAGAAAGAAAAATTGTGAACTCACTTCAAGCATTCAACTTTACTCGAGTACACAAGTGCATGAACTTTCTGAAAAGTTGAATGTAGACAGATCCTTGTACTGTTTTATAAAACCTGCAAGGAATCTTCATCAGAAAAAGAAGAATTGTTGTTGCAAAATATTGTTAAGAACTTAGCCTCAATGCTTCATCTTAGCCTCAATTGTTAAGAACCTATTGGAGGGTGTTTGATATTTGATTGTTAGTAGAATGCAAATAACAGCAGAATGCGTGTGACTTTTTCAAAACAAAAAAATATGCAGGGGTGTTAAGTGAATCCTCATTCATTCAAAGAATAGTGAAATAGTATATTCTGTGAGAAAAAGCAAACTTCGAAAATTTCACTATTTCTCATTATACCTTTTCTTACATTTATTTCTTTTTTGTAAATAACATGACTTTTCTAATAATAATTTTAGTAACAAATACATGTTTACTCAACATTCTTTACATATATGCCAAAAAGTGAAAGGGATAGTATAAATATAGGGACCATATTACTTGTCTGTTTATTTTTTTGGAATACGCTACTTTGTCTATTTTCGTTCCTATGTTAATCAACACTTGGCACTGTGCTGCATATTGGAAAATTGTTGACATTAAGACAGCTGTGAAATGTTTTGTCCATCCTTGATTGAACTGATAATAACCTTACTTGTCAACAGTTTAATATTAAGTTAATTACCTGTTATTAACTTCATATCTTTCCAGAGCCTCTTATGATGATTATCTATATACTTCATTTTTTAATATATATATATATATATATATATATATATATATATATATATATATATATAAAGCTATCCACAAAAATTGAAAGTTCTTTTATTATATAATTATAATCATGGTTTTAAAAATATTAAATATTTTACACGTACTTTTTTTTATACATATTTTATTATTGTACCTTTTGTTTTGTTGAAATTTTTACAAGTATTCCTTATAGTTATAATTATAATAATATTTTTTAAATAAAAATTAAAATATTTTATAACTACGTTTTCTATACATATTTTAATTATAGCTTTACTTTTTATTTTGATGAAAATTTACCGGTGTTCCTGTGACATAATTAAAATATCATGAAAATTAAGAAAAAATATTTTCAAAATTACTTTTTTTCCATAAAAGTTTTTTATAACTTTTAATATAAATTATAGTAATATTTTTTTAATTAATTGTATTATAATAATTAATTTTTTAAATATATTTTATTGTTTATTATTATAAAAGTGGGTGCATATGGACATAGTAACATATAATTATTTTAGGCTAAGTTAATTTAAGTACGCATTTAGTTATAGATTAATCTATTTTATATTTAACTTTTATTTAAAATAAATATAACTCTTCAAATCAAGTTTTGGAAACAAAATAAAAATTTCTCTAAAAAATTACACTTTATAAAAATATATTTAAATCATTTAGGCTTAAATATTTTTTCTCTCTTATCTCATACAAATTTTCTTAGTTTTTCCAAAATAAATATGGAATTTTTTTTTTTAGGTTTAATCATTCGCGAGATTTTTATTTGATGTGAGAATCTTAAATTGGTTCTTTTTCTTTTAGTCGTATCTCAATTGAGTCTTTATTCTATGAAAATTTAACAATTATACTCTTGCCATTAAATTGGACCGAACAATATTATAGTTAGGTTGACGTGGCATAGTCATTTTGTTTTTAAATGACATGGCATTGTCATCATGTTTTTAAATGACGTGGATGACATATGTTGGATGTTATGGATTTTAGCTTTTTTTCAAATAAAAAAGTTGGGAAAAACTTCTTATTAGTCGAGGGTGTTAGTGAGAGGTTTGAAAATGACTCATTTGAGTTTGTCTTGTTTATGTATTGGGAATTGAATTTGTTCGTCTTGCACGAAGAAAATGAACTGATGTTGGTTGCAATTTGGACTGTCTTTGTTTTATGTGTTTGTGATTGGGTTCTCTATAGGTTCTAACGACTGCGATTTCGTTGGTGTTGCGGTGAAGAATGGAGTGGTGGCTCTTGTAGAACGATTTTAGTGTTACGAACAAATCGCAACTTTAGAGTTCAATTGGGTTTCTAAAAATTTAGGCTACAATGCAAAAATGTTTGCAATCTGGGTTCTCTATGTGTCGCAATTAGGGCTTGCAAAGGCTGCTAGCTTGATTTTCCTATAGGTTGCCATGGAGATTGAAGAGGAGGAACAAACCTAGTTCCAAATTAGGGTTCCATATGGACTCTTGGCTGTGGTTGATGCTCGCACAGTTGTTGCGACTTTGACAAATTAGGTTTCGAGTGGATATGTTTCTGGGTTTTCCTCTTTCTTTACTCTGTAGGTTGATGAAGATGGAGAAGAAGCAGTGACATAATGGAGATGAATTGCGTGAGGGTTTCTCTACTTCTTGATTTCTGTGTGTGTGATTTGATTCACGGTAGTTGCAAATGGTGAGGATTTCGTGGCAGAAGACAAATGTGTTTGCTGGACTCACGATAGCTGGCCGGTGGTCATGGAGATCTAGGTGGTCATGGAGCTCTAACCAGGATGGTGGCGACGTGGAGGAGATGACGATAGTGCGAGGATTGTTACCAATTTCTTTTTAAAACAAAAAAGACATGTCCGAATCACATAACTATATCGTGCCCAATTTAATAATAGGAGTGTAATTGTTGCTGCAATTTAAAAAACGAATGATTAAACCTTCTTTTATTAGGTTGTGTTTCCATATTTCATATATTTATTTCTTCTAACTAATGATTTGAGATTTTTTCAAAATAAAAAAAATATGTCTTTTTAGAATTAATTACTAAAAATTTTCTTTTGAAATATTTAGAAAACAATTATATCAAGTAGATTTAGTTGAATCTTTCTCTACCATATAACTGGTCGGCCAACATCCTCATTTATACTGTACTTTGACCAATTAGTCAACTTCCTTCTAACTTTAAACATCTTTTCAAATAGCGTTTGGAGCCTTGTATCATATAATCTATCAGTTTTCATTTTGGAATTGACAGATCGATCTTCATAAATTCAACATGATTAATAAGTTTATTGTACTATCAATTCTAATCCATTTGAATATAATAATGTACATATATGAATTTGGAAGAAGAAAAACTAAATAATATCACGAAAGAGATCCCAATAAGACGAAAACGGGTGACAGAAAGTACGAAAGAGTTGTCCTCAACCTCTATATTCATAACACTCTCAAAAGTTTCAAATTAACAAATTTATCTTTCTCCGATTGCCTCCTATAAAATAAAATAGACATAGTTAACTGTTATTATAATATTTTATATTTAATTTGAAACTATGGAAATATTTTAATCATACAAGAATTATTAAAAATATATTTGAAGTTATTAGATTTAAAATAATCCTGTTTTAATTATACAATCTTAAATTACATTTAAGGAAATCAACAATATTCCGATGTTTATAAATAATTCTATTAGTTAGATAACAAGATAAAAATAAGTATGACTATACATATTGATTAACTAGTTTCATATTAAAAAAAATATTGTACTTGTACTGCTTCTTTTTCTTTATGAAAATATTTATTACATATTTTTTTATTTAGGTTTGTTGAAATCGTGTATTGTATATAAAAAACACAAATCACAATTTCATTTTATTAATACTTATATGACATACATTTTTAATTTTTTTACATATAAATATTTCTCCTTCAATTTTAAACGTTCAAAATATATGAAACTATATTTTAAAATTTATACTGAAAAAATATTACTCATTTATTTTAATATTAAATTTCTAATAATATCATGTTTTTTATTTATAATTTTTATAAAAATTTATTTAATTAATATTTAAAATGTTAAAAAACCAACATATACAGACCCACAAATATATATATATATATATATATATATATTATTTTCTAGATATAAATGTATTTTTATTTTAAAATAAAGATTAAATATATTTTTTTCTAAATTATTATAACAAGATTGTATTTCATCTTCAAACTAAAATATAAATATTTAGGCTTTATATTTTATAAAAAAATATAAAAGACATAAAAAAAATTATAAAAACGTTTTTTATGTGACAAAAGAAATTAGGTAATAAACTAAAATATAATCATTGTTAGTCTAGAATAGTAATTTACACAGGTTGAAATGAAATACACCTTTTTATAATACATTAGAGACCAAAAAATTTATTTAACTCTTAAAATAAAGATAAAAATACCATCAGTCAACTCTAATTACAATATAAATTAAATTGGGTCATTCAAAATATTACTTCAACTTAGTATCTCCATTATATAATCTGTAATATTTTTCTTTAAGACTATATTTTTTGATTATATAATTCAAAACTATGTTCTTAATTACACAATTTACAAAGTTTGAATATATTATGAAAGGACATGATGGTCATTGTTTTATATGATGTCATAAAGAAGAAAGGATGGAAATAAAAGAAAGATATGCTGCTTTGATGTAATTTAATATTATTATTTTGTTACAAAACTTATCTAACATGAGTCACAAGAGCTTACTTGCTCAGGTCAAAATATAGTACCCATTTGAAAAGAGATCAGAATTTTGGTTGTGAGATTGTGAAAAGAAAACCCAAGACTGATTGTGAAACTGAAACCCTAGACAACACAGGCAGGCCCCTTCCCTAAGCTTGTGCCGCCTCTGTCCATCATCGTTGAAGCTTCGGTGGTCGATACCATCGAAGGAGGTGTCGCTTCCTCCACAGTGCCTGGCTTCCCCTCCTTTATTCCCCTCCTGCATCTTCACTAGGTATGTCAATGTCTTTTTCAAACTGCACTTCACTGTTCAAATTTTATTTTTTCTTGTACAGATCAAGTTAGAAGGATTCGTTCTTGGTATGATCAGTGTTTTTGTGCAAAGTACAGTTTTTTTTCTTTTTTATTTGTGCCTATTACAAGGTGGGATTGTTTTCTCTTATATAAAGTGGTCTATCCCATTCTATTTTCCTCCATGCAATTAATATTTTCACATTCTGTGATCACATGAATGAACATTCCAACTATACTGAATATTTTAATTACTATAGTAAATAATTCACAATAGGTGGCTACGCCCAACTTTTAGATTATTTTTTCCTGTATTTCTTGGACTGTTTCTTCAGCAGTAAGCTTTCAGATCTATCAATTCTTTTTATACTAAGATCTTGTTATTCTTGAATGTTTTTTAATGAACCTTATTTTGCTTCCTTTGGTTATGGATTTTAGTTATGGTTTCTTTGGTATAAGGTTGTTTGCATTATTCTATCAATAACACTTTGTCATAATTTGTTTACTGCATTATTGGCGAGAACATGAGATCTTGCATATCTAGATTGTCCGACTTCTCTTTAAGAGAAGACTTGTAATAATGTGAAAATGACCTACCACTTCCCTATATGAATCATGTGTGAATCCATATCCAAATTCAACTTCCTTATGTAGAATATCCATTTGGATGCATTAAAGCGTAGGAATGCTTGCTGCACACGACCATTGGTTAAAGTTTATTTGAAACTACAAGATTTGGAGAGAGGTGCATTGTGTCAATCCATATCCAAATTCAACTTCCTTTTATAGAATATCCATTGGGATGCATTAGAGCTTCTTGTACAGAGGAATGCTTGCTGCACACCCATTGGATAGAGTTTATTTGAAACTACAAGATTTGGAGAGAGGCTCGTTCTAAGAGAGGTTTGAACCACCAACATTTGTGGATTTAAATAAATTTCAACCAATAATTGAGTATGCTCTAAAGATTGTGTTGCGTAGTTTTCCATTATTTATCATTCAATAATAAATCTTAGTTGGATTGGTTCTGTTTGGGTCAAAGATCCAAAGTAGAAAGAGTCTGAACTGGTTAAAATTAATTAGTTTGATTAAAAAAATGTTATTGAGCCAATCAGAATTGACCCGAGTCCACTTCTATGTGTGTGTTTCATGGTAGTTGAATTCAGATACAATAGATGTAACGGTGATATTATATTTTGAATCTTGAAATTGTAACGTAAACATTAAAAAAATGGAACATACACTTACAGATAAGGCATTGACATGCAAAGATACACATTTAAAGCAAGAGTTTGGTAGAAAAATAATTTAGCAGTAGTACGTGTAAAACAAGGGAAGGGAGCAACCCTGCAGGAGTAGAAGGGAACATAACCGACATTTATTGTTTATATAGAACACATGAGAAAAAGACGGATAAGTGGGTGAATGCCGTAGGTGGAGATAAGAGATTATGGCTGAGAGGCTATATGATCGAAAAAGGAAAAATAATGATTGGACATGGCTAGAAAGAAAAGAACAACCATCTTGTCTCTCTTCCCCAATTAAATACGAACAAAAAGAAAAGCAGATTAGGTTTTTTTTTTCAAACTAGGTTGCATGACCCTAGCCGTTTTGGAGTGTGACCCATGACAATTCCACCCATGTGCATTGAATCGAATCAGAATCACGATTCACGTGATTCTGAAAGAGACTAGTAAAAGACAGATAAGTGGATGAGGGCCGTAGGTGGAGAAAAGAGATTACACGGAGAGGCTAGAAGATAGAAAAAGGAAAAATAATGATTGAACATGACTGGAAAGAAAAGAACAACCATCTTGTCTCTCTTCCTTATCAAAAATTAGAACAAAAATAATTAGGGTTTTTCAAATTGGGTTGCATGACCCTAGCCGTTTTGAAGTGTGAACAAAAATAATTCCACCCACGTGCATTGAATCAAACCAGAATTGTGATTCATGCAATTCTGAAAGAGATTCAAACAGTACAAGATTGATTCGGGAGAAAAAATGAGTGTTGCAGCAATTCATATTGTGGGCGGCGGCACAATTTCACCCACGTGCATTGAATCAAACCAGAATTATTATTCATGCAATTCTAAAAGAGATTCAAACAGTACAAGATTGATTCGGGAGAAAAAAAATAGTGTTGCAGCAATTCATATCATGGATGGGGGTAGAGAATTGTATTGTATTGTCTAATACAGTCAATCTTTATCCAAAATCTACTACCCTGTGTACATATCCGAAAAGTATTGGTGTGTCTTACATAATCCCCTAAATAACCCTATGTAGCAAATACTAAAGTCACTGCACATGTACCAAGCACTGGTTTCTCTTTAGAAGAAGTCTTGTAGTAATAATGAGAAGAGGTCAAACTGCAGAAATGTAGTAATAATGCACGATTCAAACCTGTGTAAAGAAGATTTTGTAATAATGTAAAAGAGATCATAACCACCACCTTATATGGCTTAGATACATTTATGCACCAAATTAATTGTTTTCATTTAATATATGGTATTCTCATCTGCAACTGCCTTTGTGGATTCTTTTTTATGCATGCAGGGTAAATTTTAAGAAGCTGGGTCAATTATGGCCGATTTGGAGAATTTGCTTTTGGAGGCTGCAGGGAGAACTGGCATATCTGGGAGAAATCGCCATTCTCTTCCGCCTTCAAGGAGACGACATGATGGCGCTTATTCAGATGGTGGGAGTGATTCTAGGGATGATGATTCAGATGATGAACTCAATTATGCAAGCAGAAAGCCATCTGGATCACAAGTTCCTCTAAAGAAAAGGTTAGATCCATCAGAAAGAAATGATGATTTAGGCAGTCAGGAAGATGCAGATGATGATGATGGTCATAGTGATCATGATGGCGACAGCAGTGATGAATCAAATATTGGTGATGATCTCTACAAGGATGAGGATGACAGGCGGAAGCTTTCTGAGATGACTGAACTTCAAAGAGAGATGATTTTGTCAGATAGAGCTACAAAAAAGGATGATAAAAACTTATTGGGGAAAATAGCATCTAAGCGTGAGAAAGGAAAGGTATCGGTGCCCAGAAAGCAGTCTCCACCTATGTCGTCATCACGTATGCGTGCATCAGCCAGATCTGCTGACAGGTCAGCGAAGAATGACGCACTAAATGAACTGCGTGCTAAGCGATTGAAGCAACAAGATCCAGAAGCTCATCGCAAACTGAAAGAGGCATCAAGAAATGCAGGGCCCCGGCATTTTTCTCCTCCAAAGCGCAAACCATTCACATCAACTAGTCTCAGTAGTTCAAGTCATAGTGAGAGTGAAAGTAGGTCCCACAGCGATGATGAAGGGTCAACTGGGGATGGAGGAATTGGTGACAGTGATGATGATAGGGCATTAGCTGGTTCTGAGGGTCCTTCATTTCAGGATATAAAGGAAATAACTATTCGCAGATCAAAACTTGCCAAATGGTTTATGGAGCCTTTCTTTGAGGAGTTAATAGTTGGTTGCTTCGTAAGAGTAGGAATTGGTAGATCAAAAACTTCACCTATCTACCGACTCTGTATGGTGAAAAATGTTGATGCATCAGAACCTGATAGACAGTATAAATTGGAAAATAAAACTACATACAAGTATTTGAATGTTGTTTGGGGAAATGAAAGTTCTGCAGCTAGGTGGCAAATGGCTATGGTTAGTGACTCTGCACCACTTGAAGAGGAGTTCAAACAGTGGGTTAAGGAAGTAGATCGTAGTGGTGGCCGGATGCCCACTAAGCAAGATGTGTTAGAAAAAAAACAAGCTATTCAAAAGGCCATCACATTTGTCTACTCAGCGGCTACTGTGAAGCAGATGTTACAAGAAAAAAAGTCTGCCTCAACAAGGCCACTAAATGTTGCTGCTGAGAAGGATAGGCTGAGGAGGGAATTGGAAATAGCACAAAGTAAGCATGATGAGGCAGAAGTGGAGAGGATCAGAGCAAGACTGCAAGAATTAGAGGCATCTAGACAAGCAAAGCAGAAGGATGCCAAGGCATTGAAGCTAGCTGAGATGAATAGGAAAAATAGGTTTGAGAACTTCAAGAATGCCTCTGAATTGAAGCCTGTGAATACTGGTTTGAAAGCTGGGGAGGCAGGTTATGATCCATTTTCAAGGAGATGGACTAGATCAAGGAATTATTATGCTGCAAAACCTGGTGAAAAGGCTGCAGCTGGAAATAATAGTGTCAATGGTGTAGTGGTTGGACCTGGCAGCAATTCAGCAGGAGTGCCAGTTACAGCGGAGGCTGGCATGGTGGCTACTGCTGCCGCCTTGGAAGCTGCTGCTGATGCTGGGAAGTTAGTAGATACAAGTGCTCCTGTGGATCAAGGGACAGAGTCAAATATGCTGCACAATTTTGAGCTGCCAATTTCGTTGGCATTACTTCAAAAATATGGTGGGGCCCAAGGAGCTCAGGCAGGATTTATGGCAAGAAAACAAAGGATAGAATCAACAGTTGGATTTAGAGTATTGGAAAATGATGGCAGGAGGCATTCCCTGACGCTGTCAGTCAGTGATTACAAAAGAAGAAGAGGGCTTCTTTGAAATTTTTTGCTGCTCTTGCAGAGTTGAGGTAAGTTCAAGCTTATATGGACTGAAGATGGTTTGTGTTGACTGTGTGATGTATGTATCTTGAATAAGTGCTCATGTTTCCTTATGTTTGTATTTCTTAGTGTTCAAATATTAAACTGCCGATATTTGATTAATGGTGGTGAAGAATGGGTGTGATTTAACAATGATATTTAAGCCAGGTCGTTGGAAGTTAAAGAGAGAGAGAATGATTAACGCCCAGAAAATCTGATATCATGGTGAAGTGTTAATACATATCTGTCCTTTTGAGCTGAGACCATTATTGTCTAGAAGAACTTTGTTTTGTTGTGTGTACCGCCGAGCCTTATGACTCATTTTTCTGTGCTCTCGTTTTCTGGTAAGGGAAGCTTCTCTTAAGATTGTTGTTTTTCTGTCGGCAACATTAGAAATACCTTATTGTATTGATGATTGACATATACAAAGTACAATTTACATTGTAAGTTACATTATCCACCTTTGGGGTTTTAAGTTATACAAATACCAAAACTTCTGTTTTTTATATGGTCGAGGAGGCCGTCATGATATGGTTCTTTCTGAAGATATGTGAACCTAGTTATTTGTGTTATTTGTCTGCGACGGCGAACGAGAGAGAAATGTTTTGTATGACATGGAGTTTCCATTTAAGTAGTTCTTTTGTGGAAAATTGAAAGTGGCAAATAACGGTTGAAGGAGGCAAGATTTGGAAGAGTTAAAGCTATTCTTAAATTGATAGGTAAAGTTTTTTTTCTTTTTCTTTTTTCAAAATGCAATTGATGATAAAAGGAAAAAAAACTTGAAATTATATGTTTTTTTGTTAAATTTTTTTATAAATATTATTTTTATTAGTTAATTAAATAGTTTGTTGAACCGTGTAGCTAGCGAAAGCGAATGACTGTAGGTTTATACTCTTAGAAAAATTCTATTTAGATTTTTAATGTTTTTTTTAATTATTAATTTAAAGCGATAATTTTTTCTCGACTGGTCTTTGTCGTCTTTCCATCTTGTGTCATTTTCTTAATCTTTTAATTAATTGTTTGCCAAAAATTGTCTAGAAAACAAAAAAGTACCCTCTAATGTGTAATCAGGTTTGATCATTTGATCATCGAAGTTTATATTGCATGTTTCCGTAATTTTGCATTTTTATAATTGATATGGTATTTCTGTACCAGTCTCCGAAAGTTTCTCATAACATAAATTGAATTGTTGGGTGCGTTATTTCATGGGTGGATTCAAATTTAATTAAATACGACAATTGGCTTTTCGTGACTGAATGGTTGCAAATGGTGGCAATGAGATTTTCGGTGCAATCAATTCAACGTATTAGAACGTGAATCTGCAAAGCAAGAGCTGTCTTGAGTGAATTGCAGACAGCAAGATTCATCCAAAAGGTAATGCAATTTGATTTAACTGAAATCAACTAATTGAAGCAAAATTAATTTGCTGATTGATTGAATCGAGCGTGATTGCAGTTTTGAATTGAAAAGTGGCAAGCATCGCCAATTATTAAGTAGAATTCGTAGAATCATTTTATGAAATAGAGTCAAGAAACTATTTGGTCTGCAGATTCATCAAGTGCCTATTCAGATTAAAGAGGTTGGCATTGCAATTGCAGTTTTGAATTATGTGATTGCAGGCTGGGCTAGTGTTTTGATTGAAATTGATTTCGGTGCAAATCATTGAAGAATTCAATTCGATGCATTTGGTGATTCATTGAGTTACGTGTTGAGAATCTGAAAAATCTCTCATTCTACAATTTAGTTTTCTTTGATAATTTGAATTCCAAGAAGTGGATAATTTAAATTCCTTTGGATCTGAATCTTGAGGTTCAGATAGCAATCAGGCTGCCGTTTTCTGGTCTTATTCATGAGTTAATGATGATACAGGCAGCAGAATCATATTTTCTGAGAGATCGTGCTTAAAGTTGCAAGTCTTTTTACCAAATTGGGGATAGATTTATCTCAAAATTAGGTAAATGGATAAATTTAAAAATATTACCTAAATTTGGTAAATAGTACATGGTGTGAATGATTTCAATAGAAAAAGTCATGCTCAATGTACATTAATTTTATCTATAGTTAAAAACATACAAAAGTCGCGTTCTTAAAAAAAAGATTTTAAACACAAGAATGATTTTGGTGACGACGGAGGTTTTCAAACGTGAAGTTGTACACCACAAGAATGATTTTGGTGATGAAGGAAGTAAACTGAAAACTGAAAAAGTACACCATCACCTCAAATTGTCAAAATGGTAACATCACTACAATTAGTCAATCAACACCAAACATTGGTTCACAACAAATTAGCGCTATTATTGTGGTTGTCAAGTTCTTGCAATTTTGTGATAGAGAATAATTTATTTTTTGTTCATTCTTTTTGGTTGGTAAAATTTCAAAGAGGAACCATAAGAAGTATATTAATTTTCTACAATTGTAACATCATTCAAGTTGTAAAGATGAGCCATAGCAATGGTGTAAGGGGTTTTGAAGCGAAATTACCAACCAGGATTTGTTGAATGCTAAGGTGATTCTTTACATTTTGTTCTGTGGGTTCTTCATTATGAGTAGGTACCAATTTATGCTTTTATTCCTTTGGGTAAGACGACTCATTAGGAGATTTTGATGCTTTTTTATCTATATATTTACAAAAATTTCATATTGACGTTTTATTGTCAAAGTCATTTTTATTAAATTTTACATGAATGACTTATTCTATCTTGGAAGTTCTAAAATTGTACACTCTAAATGCTTTCAGAGTAATCAATGATGATATCCTCGTCACTTTTTGAATCAAAGTTTCCTAAACTATCTTTAATGTTCAAAATAAAGCATTAACATCTAAAAGGATGAAAGTATAAAATGTTTGGCTTTCTATACTTCCACAATTCAGTTTTGACTAGGATTTACCTTAAATAAATCTTGTTTTGAATATAATAGACTATTTTGACTTCTTCAGGCCATAAGTATTTCGGGGTGTTAAAATCATTCAACATAGTTTTGACCATTTCTTGCAAAGATCTAATTTTCCTTTTAGTAGTTTGGTTTCATCTTTCAACGACATCAAATCATTCTTCAAGGATTCATTTTCTTTTGAAAACTTTTTATTTTGCTTTCTAATATTTTGGAAAGCCTTTGAAAGTTTTGAAGAATTAGACAAGAGTTCATTATAAGCTTGGATTACAAAGTGTAACTCATTGAAATCTACCTTCTCATCAAAGTCATCTGATGAGTATTCAACACTATCTAGCCTTGAGAGCAATGCTCTTGTCTTTTCTCAGCATCCTATCCTACCAAAGCTCAAGCTTGTGGACCTTCAAGATCCCAACAAGCTCTTCTAAGCTCAACCCATCAAGGTTCTTTGAAGTTTTTAGAGAAGTAAGGCTACAAAGAATTTTGTCAATGCTATCAAAGTTATCATATATCTTACCTAGGGATCTTAGCTCGTTTAAGATAGTTTAAAATATGTTGAACACGACTTGTATATTCTCATTTTCCAGCATTGAGAACAACTCGTATTGTCTAGTTAACAGACCTAACTTGTTCCTCCATACTTCACTCGGTCATTCATATGTGATTACTAAGGTGTCTGATATTTCTTTGGTGCCTTTGAAGGCGTGGACTTTCCAGTACTTCTCTTCAGATAAAGCATACATATAGAATTACGTGCTTTAAAGTTAAGAAGATACCTCTATTTTTGGTCATTTGACCATTTTCCTCTATCTAGTAACTCATCCTTCTCGTTTAAAGGTATGTAGTTTTCATTTTCAACTACATCCCACATGTTATTATGAAAAGATTCAAATAATGCAATCATTCTTTGTTTTCAATAATCGAACTTCTCTCCTAAAGTTAGCTCTTATACCAACTAAAACACAAGAAAATAATAGAAAAGGGGGGGGGGGTGGGGGAATGGGGTGGTTGAATAGTTTTTTAAACCTTTTCGCAACTAGTGTTTGATATTACTTTGCAGGGGTTATACAGTGTATCTACATCATGTGTCTACAAGGTTTCATAGATTTAGGGCTTTCGATTTCAACATTGTTTGTAGTTGTGTCTACATCATGACCTATGTTACTATGATGCAAGTGTTCTTGTTCTATGTCGGTGTTGTTATTGACGTATAGTGAAGGTGAAATTTGTAGGCCATGCTTGTTCACAAATGATCTAAGGTTGTCAACTAATAATTGTGTCAGGTGTATTGACTCACAAGCAATCTCATCAATATCTCCAAAAATTTGGCATAAGTTATCATAGCGTTCAATATGTGGATCATTTTCCTTGTTGTTTTATGTTGTTATAATATACGTGTGCTTTCTGCGAACATTTTTACACCATCTTGTGAGTATGTACTTAGCAAGAAGCTTTGTTACTCGCTCTTGTGCCAGGACACACACAATGTCTACATATAATGCTCCTAAACTCAAAAAGCAAAACAACTGCAATTGACATTCATTATGTCTCGTTGAGATGTATCCATGAATACCCTCTCTTGCCTTATTTCATTATGAATGGATTCCTCCATGACCTTGTTCAATGATGAATTTTCTTCTACAACAACACCATCAACGAAACAATTAATTTTACTTCTAAATTCTGACTATATTTCTGCAAACTTAGCATGTGTGTAATGCTTTTGGAATTGTCGCTCTATGAGTGATTGTGACCCGCACGCAAGAGTTGTGTTTAACGACGTGAAGTCAACTTGGGTCTCTTTTTCTATCTTGTGTTGTAGTGCATTGTCATATTGTTTAACAAATTCTTGAATATTAGTTTGTAAGTTAATATATCGATCAAAGAATGCATTCATGCTCTTGCTTCTTTGAGTTGTTGACATGCTAGTCCAAAAAGTGTTTCTCAAGTAACAAGGAACCCACCTGCATCGTTCTTCGTAAAGTGAAGAAAGTCATTCATTCGTGTGCAAGTGAAAATGTTGTTATCATCCTTTCCCATCCATGAACAAAATCCTAATTTAATTCTCTCATGGAAGAGAAATGGTTTAAGAGTTCCTTAACATCACCATCTTTTGAAAATGCTCTTCTTTGTTTGGTCACATAATTTCTAACATCTTGTTCGACAAACTCCATGTTCTTGTAACCTCCTATAGCACAAACCAAGGACCGAAAACTTTTGTTAATCCTAACTCCTGCTTTGGCATTCAAGTCTAGTGTTCTTTTGACATTGAGATTCATCTTTTTATTGCCTTGGAACAATCTCGACTTTGTTGGAATAAGATCATGAGTATGTATATCATCAAATGCTAAAATGTACCACTTCTCATCTCTTTTTGATACAATCAATCAAGCTGCACAATCATTAGCCTGTGTTGGACGTGCAATCATTTGGTTCTAAATGGGGGACACATATTTTCTAACCCTAGATCACACCATCATGAAGTAACATAATTCGTTCTTGTTGTTCTTCCTTGAACTCCTTGTTCGAATTCCAAAACCCTTTGATATTGCATATTGTCTATAAAATGACTTGACTTCATTAACAATTTAAAAAACCATTCAAATTGTTGGAGGGATTGAGTTAGGTTGAACATGGTTTTCAATTAATTCTTCTTCTGCTTTGTCATATTGTTCATCAAATTCAATATCATCAAAAGTTGTATTTATATGTTCCATCTATTTGCTTTTCCTACATTAGTTCAATATAAGAATTATTACTACTTATTGGACTAATTAATATCATCATTCATATTCAACTTAATAACTTTTGTAGATGTATATAACCAGATTAAGAAATAACCACATACGAATAGCAAATAACCACGTATTGCACCATTAAATGTGTTAAAACGTACACTATGGAATGAATTCTCTCACACTTAACACTACAAACCATTATGCATCTTATTGAATTAAAAAGGGGTAAAAATTGAATAATACACTGAGAAGATGACAAATACAAGGAAGATGACAAATATAAATTCCAACAATAAATAACGTTAACAACCTTCTGGGCAACACAACAATCTATTTTTTGCACAATAAAATTGTAATAACTCATATATTTAATAAAACTGCAGTTGTTGTTGATAGTGATGCACTTCAATAAATGACTTTGAACACTCCATTCACTGAGTTTGTCTTCTACCAATTTTAGGGTTTATGTTTTGGTAATAAGTTGATTGTGTTCGAAACAATGTAGACCCTACCTTTCATTCCAATTCAAAGATTGAAAAGTGTCTAGATCATTAAATTTTGGCAACGACATTAAATGGAGTAGTCATTCCATGACTTCTATCACAAACAATCACAACTAATGCTTAATAGGGACATCTTCATAATTGCATATTTGCCTTATTAAAAGTTCTCAAGTTGTGGGTAGAATAAACATTTCTTTGGAAGGGAGGCACTTGTATCCGCAGTTTTAAGGTATGCCCAATGTTTATATTACATTTCCTTCACACAACCAATTTTTTGCTTAGCTAAGACATTGATTTAGTTTGTTTATGTTCACTTCCTCTTCATTTTTTCGTTTTGTCATGAACAATAGAGAGCTTGGCACTTGTATTCGCGGTTTTAAGGTACGTCCAATGTTTAGGTTACATTTTCTTCACACACAACCAATTTTTTGCTTAGCTAAGATATCGATTTAGTTTGTTTATGCTCACTTCCTCTTCATTTTTTCTTTTTCTCAAGAACAATAGAGAGCTTGATACTTGTATTCGCGGTTTTAAGGTATGCCCAAAGTTTAGGTTACATTTCCTTCACACACAACCAATACTTTGCTTAGCTAAGACATTGATTTAGTTTGTTTAAGTTCACTTCCTCTTCATTTTTTATTTTTTTCAAGAACAACAAAGAGCAATGGAAGCTTGGGAACAACTTGATATTGATGAAAGTGATCTTGAAAGTTTTATTCGCCGTTGCAATTCGAATAACAATGTCATTCTGGGCCCTACTGGTGTCATTGAGACAATTATGATAAACCGACAGCTAAATGAAAACATTCCCACACAAGAATTTTTGAGTGACATAGCAAAAACAAGTTTTGATTGTGACTTCACATCCAATGCTTGGGTATGAGCTGAAAAATTCATTGACATCCATGGTAAGTACACTAATTGGGAATTCATCTTCATAAACATCCAAAATTTGTGATTTAAGGAACATTATGGAAATAATAATTTAATTGACAATATTGTTGGTTAAACATGAGGTTGAACATATGTCAACCCTTGATTCGTTGAAAGGAACTTATAAGGTGTCCTTTTTTTTTAAAGCTTGTGAACATAATGGACTCAGTGACATGAAAATAACAATTCGAGTTGGTTGATGTATATTGTTAATGGGTTTAGTGAAATGTTAAGTTACTTTGACTACCATCTTTAACTCTTTTTGTGGAAAATGTATCTCTTTACAAGATTCAACAGGGACTGTAAAAGCAAACGTTCACCACAAGACCATTGATCATCCTGAAATAGGTCCACACTTAAAACTTGGAAGTGTGATAATCTTAAAAGATGTAGCAATCACAAAATGGAAAACTTTAACTCTCCATACCTTGTTCGATTTCCCTTTTACCGCAATCCTCGGTTCAAATTTCATGTATCTCATTCTTCTGCTTCTATGTTGACTCTCTTACTACCAAACTCGTTCTCTTAGTCTCTCTCACTTACCATCGATGTTGACTCTCTTACTACCAAATTCGTTCTCTTAAGCCTTATTCTTTTGAATGAATTTGAGAGAATTTGAAGATAAATTTTTTTGTAGTTTATTTGAGTGAATTTTGAGGTAAATGAGAGTGAATTTGGAAATAAATTTTTTTAATTTGTCACGTCAATACAATTCTATACTAATTCTCACAAATTTTATTTCCAAATTCACTCTCATTTACCTCCAAATTCACTCAAATAAACAATAAAATAATTTATCTTCAAATCCTCTCAAATCCATTCAAAAGAACAAGACCTTAATCTCTCACTCATCACCGATCTCGCTTGTCACTGATTGAGCATTTGGTGTTCTTCCTAGCGCAACTCTCTATCTCATGGCCTCGCTCTCTTTAGTTTAGGGTTTTCGAAAATAAATAAAAAAAGAAAACGAAAGATAAAAAATTGATGGGAAAAGAAAGAAAGAGAAAAAATACAACTTGCTTCGATCTTCAGAAGAAACTCATACTTTATATTTAAAAACAGTAGAAAAGGGAAAAAATAAAAAGAAGACAAACCTCTAATGTTTCGATCATCACTTTGACTTTGCTGGTTCGAACTCTTTCCGTCACGTCTAATCTTCAATTAAGTGGCAGTCATGGAGTTGTTCATTTTTTATTTTTTCTCGCATTTTCTCTCAATCCTAACCCTAACACGAAGAGTTCTTCCAATAATGAGAGAGAACCTTTGAAAAATTGAAATTAGTGAGAGGACCTGATGCACCGAAACACAGTATCTTTTATTCTCCTCCAAAACAGTGCAACAGCAGTAGTCAACCATGCAAATGACAAGTTTATTCTTTATGATATTAACAATAGTTGGGCCCACCGTGTGTCAAAGGGTAAATTACTTTAACCGTGACTAACAATTGTTTCCCTACTGAAACTGAGTCAGCTGATACTTCATGATGTCCGCGGAAACGTTAGAATATCGGAACGGCGTTGTAAAAGTGAACGCCGATAGCCAATTTCTCATCCTTCGCCACCGCCAATGTAAAAGTGCGGGAGAGAGAGCGCCGGCGACGGAAGAAGAAGAAACACAATATCAAGGCCTGAAGGAGCATGGCCTAAGACGGTGGCAACGGGAAGCGGAATACCTATCCGCAGCAGGTTCTCATCGTTTTGCTGGTTCTATATAGTTTGGTTAGCTTTACAATTGACAGTGGCGCTAGCAGTAGAAAGGATAGGAACCGATTGCGAAATTAGATGTTTGCATTTGTTTTACATTGCTGCAGTGAAGTTAGGATTTCTGGAATTGGACGGAGCTTTTTCGTTTTGCACGTGAGATCTTTCGGGTGAAGGATCTGAGAATGTGGGGGTAGAGAAGCATGAGATTAGTTTGATGGAAGAGAATTGGAAGGGAGAGAAAGGAGAATGGTCTCTGTGACGTGGATCTTTTCCCTTCCTTTCCAATTCCATCTTACTGAACATTTCTGAGTTTGGTTGTGTAGGTTCAAATGTTCAATTCGAAGGTTCGGATTTGCGATTGCAAAGTGAAAATTCTCTTTGTGGCTGAGTTGAGTACCTCTTTAAGCGATACTTGAGCCGAAGGCTTTTTCCCTAACACTGGGGTGTCATCTCTTCCCCCCAAAATTCTTTTCTCTAAGAAAAAATATTAAGTTGTTTAATTTAGGCAAGGAGAAATTTGTCTATTAATTATTAGTTTAGGACGTCGTCTCCTACTTATAGGAATTGGGTTTTGACCTCTCTGCAAATATTAAAATTAGGACATGTCTAGATAACTTCTTCCTATAGAATAAGAAAAATAGGAAGAAAGATATATATATATATATATATATATATATATATATATATATATATATATATATATATATATATTAGTTTATGGAAAAGTTAATTTCACTAATTTTTTTTTCTTATTTTCATCTTTTTGAACTGTTTACGTAAAAGTTTATCCAAAAAAGTTATAGTGCAGACTAAGAAGCTATAGGTTGATTACTATCATAGATGTTTGTTAGATATCATATCTGTCTATTTTTGGAAAATTCCTTGAGGCTTTTCATTCTAAGCTGTTTTTGAGTGTTTTGGAAATTGTACAGATGGTTATGTCAGATCTATATTTCGTTTAATAGAAAGTGAAGCATTCTAATGGTTTCAATTGCAGTGGTGTTAATGGACAAATGATGGTAATGCCCGTTTAATGCTTCCACTCTCTTAAATTTTAGGTTGTATACCAAGTTGAAATTCAGGACAGGGAAGAGCCAAATGATATAGCTTGGAGGAAGAAATCTTAAAAAATGTTCGGGAACATTAGTTTTCGCGATATTATATGTTCAGAGGTATTGTGTCAATGATTTATATGTGCCTTGCATCTTCATGTATTTCTTGATGAATTGCTTACTTGGATGTAACCAGTATATTGATAAGAAGCACGAGTCTATTCAAAATGCAACTATCAATAAGAAAGCAGACTCTGATTCTGAAGAGGAAGGAAGAGATCATGAGAAAAACGACAGGCATCTCAAACAAGAAGAGAGGGTATAGTGATTTGTAGCATATTTATTTATTTGTTTTGTTTGTTTAATTTGACCACTAGATTTCTCTCCATAATTTGCTAAAAGTTTAATTTTTGTGTTAAACTTCAATGCCAGATAGAGATTACTGAACTGAAAAAGGTTTTCTCCTGACCTGATGTTCTTGAGGTTGGAATACACTGTTTAGTATACTTGGTTTTGAACATTTGTGCCTTCACTCCAAACTTTCTACTTTGGCCCTATGCTATTATGCAAACGCTTGTAACACTATTTTTTTCAATTTTAAGGTGTGGTGTGGGATACCATTGTAGCAGATCCAAAGTTATTGGTTTTCTTGAAATCTTTTCCAAATACTCTACCTGTATGTAGGCATTGCTGCCAAAAGAGAAAATTTTGGCTGGTGAGTTAACAATTGATGATTATTTGTTAAAGATGTATGCATACACGATGGTTGTGGTGTGCAAGTGGGATATAGGGATAGAGTGAAAAAGATAAATAGATAATGTTGATGAAATTTCTGTTATATGCATGTATGTGATGCTTGCAGGGAGTGGTTGTGTCAATCACCATGTAGGTGTTTGGCAATGAGCATCCTTGATTCAAATTTCGTTGATTTATATCTTAGCCTTTGTTTGGATCACTTCATTTATTGTTGAAGATGAGTAGTGGATTTGAGGGGAAAGGTTGAGTTTGGTTGACATATTGGTCCCCCAGGGTTGAGTTTCCTCACAAAGATGGTCAGAAAAAAAGGGGAAAGTCATGTTGGCTGTGCAAAAATGTCCACATTACCTTGTATGGGCTTTGACAGAAGAGAGGGGGCATTGGCATTTTAGTTTTCCTTGTCATGTTGGTGATTCAGAATTTCAAAAGTAAGGTTCGTGGACATAAAAGTGCTAGAACTATGGCAATGCGTGGGGTGGCTGAGAGGCTCCGCATAATCAATTATGTCTTCAGCATATTCGATTATGTAGAATAGGAAGGCTAATCTATTATGGGGATCTAACGTAATCAAATATGCATGGGTCATAATTGATTGTGGGCTCGTATTTACAAGAACGACTGTTACTCAAGGGTGCATAATTGATTATGGACAAACCATAACGGATTTTGCAATGTTGATCAATGTACAAATAATTTACTTCTCGGAAGCCATCATGCATTTCCTCATTTGATTTTCAATATTAAAATATTATATGAACAAGGAGTATATAAAAGTCATTCCATAACAATTCCAACATTTCTTTCTTTTCTCATCTTCTCAAACAAATAAAAATGTCATTCATTTATTTTCTCTTTTCACTCTAGTTCTTTTAATCCAAACAATCTCACCCTCCTTTAATTTCTCTTCTTTTGTATTTTCTCACTCCCCCACTTACCATCACACCATCTAAATAAAGGCTTGAGTGCATGATAATATGGCTGTTATATACATGCACAGTATTAAATTGCACTGGATTCTCATGGTGCAGCATCCCGCTTCTCACCCAACTCCGTTGACTGTTTTTTTGTAGTGTTGTGCATGCTTGCTAGTGGGTAAGAGAAGAGTGATGACTAATTGACAACCCTTACTCTAAATGGCACTGAACCTACTTCAGTAACTTTTGTTTTATAGAGTTCCACAACAAATCATGTTTGGATTGTCAGATGCTTCCAATTTGATTAGTGTTATTGATCTGTTACAAAGCACATTTATTTATTCAAAATTTATATCCATTTTAGTACTGCTCAACATCTGCAATTTGTTTATATTGGAAAGTTGACATGCCATTAGTTTTTTGACTGGTGTTTTACATACTTTTCTTACACGTGCTTTGTTGGTTTTTGCTGTTTCTTTCAAAAGAACTTGATATAGCATGAAACTTTGTCTTTGCAATGTACGTGTTTCTGTCTTTTTAAACATTTAAGTGATTTTACTAAATTACTGTACTCCTTACTTATCTGTCAGGTTTTCTTCTGTTTTCTCATGCACGCTTATATTGAGAAGGAAGAGAGTAAAATGTTGAAACATAAGCAAAAGGAATGCATGCAACCAAAAATGCAGTAAATGGAATTTGATTATCAGGTTTTATTATATACTTTCTGTTAGACTCTTGTAGATATGTTAAAATTCTATAATCTAGTAACTCTTGGTATTAGGATCAATGAATTTGATTCTATATTTATGTTATAAGCTAAAATAGGGTAACTGAATATTTTGTAATCATGGTTTCTCTCCTATAATTGAATAGCTCCGCAGAGGTCTAAACACAAAATTCATCATATACCTTCTTGGTTTCTCTGTTTTCAACATGGTATCAAGAGTCTAATAAAAAGGGAATCTTAATCTGTGTTTTCTCTGTGGGCCCAGTGCTCATAGGTATAAACATTTTAGAAACCATGTATGTTTTATGGTTTTTGTTATTTTTCTACTGTATTTCACTATTCACCACAGTTGAATCTATTATTCATCATTGGCAACTTTCTGGCAAGCTTTTTTCATCCTTAGCCACCACCACTCACTACTAGTATCATTTGGCAAGCGATGTAACCGAGCATTTTTTTCTTAGGTGTTTACCACACTTTAAGCCTTTGTGCTTTCTAGCAACTGTCATGCCTTCCTATCCTTTTTTTTCTCTCTGGTGTTCATTGCACCCTCCAAGTAATTTTTCCTCAATAGCAATTGCTGGACCCTCCAATAGCTGCTGCACTCTCTTAGAATTTTTGCTCTTAACACTAAAACCATTTTTTCTCTTTGACAGTTATGTTCTTTCAGCATTTTTGCTCCTTAGAAACCACCACACTCTAAACATTTTGATGTGCTCTCCGTGCATATTTTTGTTTCTCCAGTAATCACTGTGTCCTTTTCACATTTTTGCTATTCAGCACCCTCTGATCATTTTTGCTATCCAATTCTATGATTTTGTTTTGTAATCTTGAGGTTCTACCTTCTGTCTTATTTGTTTCTTTATGGAAACCAAGTACATATTTTCTTTGGGAGATGAAAATCCCCTATTTTGAATAAGCAACCTCTATTTCGAGGAATTCAATTTTTCACTTCTTTCATTTCAACTTGAGCTGCTAATGTTTCTTTTGAAGTCAATTTCTCTGTTTTATCATCTCCTGCAATAATCATATCATCCACTCAGACTAGCAGTTGTGTATGCTTACTTGTAATGGTGTGCTTTAAGAATAAAGTATGATCTGCTTGGCTTTGTTCATTACCTAAGGAAACCATTGCTTTTGTAAATTTCCAAATCACGCTCTTGGATATTTGAAATTGTTTAAGACTGTATAAAGCTTTCTTTAGAACACTTTCCTTATTCCTTCCACTGAGTTTGAAATTTGAGTAGAATCTCAATATACACTTCTTCGAAAGCTCCATAGAGAAAGACATTCTTCACGTCTAACTGATGCAAGTCCCGTCCAAAATTAGTTGCTAGATCGTATTCATCTTTGCTACAACAAAAAAAGTCTCCTCAGCCAATTTCATAAGTTTGAGTGTATCCATTTACAACCAACCTAGCTTTGTACTTGTCATTTATCCATCTACCTTATGCTTAAGTGTAAATATCCAATGTTCACTTTCAAATGTTCGCTTCTCATGACTTCTTGGACTGAGGTAGGTATATGTAGGCAACAATAAAGCTTCAATATCTATTAGAAAGATTGTCATTGACATGTTGAGAAATAGGATATTTATCACGTTATGTTTTTACCATTCTCAATATAATGGGTAAATTCTTAATAACAATTATCTCCTCTCCTCACTATAACCTTCAAGGCTCTTCACTTTCGAGTTAGACAACTCTTCTTGGTTTGAGTCAAAGTGGGTTGTCTTTGATATTTTGTGACAAAGAATTTGTCTTATTCTTCATCATGTGAGCTGGTCCAATCCCATTTGTGGTGGCTTCATCACTTAGATCTTGAGCATCTTGCAACATAAATATGATAATGACAGTAAGGACAGGTCTTTTGCTTCAAGTTCTTGCTCCTCTGAAGCGTAGGACTACAAAAAAGGACTTTGTTTCATGAAAAGTGACATCCATGGTAATGAAGATATAACAACTCTCAATGTGATAACATTTCTATCATTTTTTTATTACAATGATAAGCAATAAATACACATTTAAAAGCTCTAGTATTTAATTTTCTATGATTAAGATCATGAGAGTGAACAAAAATAGAACAACCAAAGACTCGACAAGGTAGTTTTGACACTAAGGGAGTAAAGGGAACAAAAGATTAAAAAAAAACAGAACAATAGGACTAACCCTTTTTAAGATGAGTGTTTAACGTATTGATAAGGTATGTGGCAGTTAATCCTTGGTGTTTGTTCTGAATTGATTTTGGACAACTGAAAAAAATTCACCAAACTAGGCCTTAGATTTACTTTTCGTAATGTATCTCCATGTGATATGGATATGTTACATGGAGATACATCACTAGAAGTAACAAACCATTTTGCTCCAAAAATAAATTCTAAAACAGGTGTTCAAACATGAGAGTGAATCAAGTCAAATAGAAAATTACTCTTTTTACTTGAGATGAGATAAGATGCATGGTGATGCTTTAACAATTGACAAGTACCACATTTGACAGACACAGCAAACTCTTTAGAAAACAAATGAGGGAACAAGGATTTTATAAGGTTGAAGGAGGGATTCCCAACCAATTCTTTATGATGAAGCCATACTTGGGAACTTTCCCATGTGTCTGATATTGCTTTGGTTTATGACATTTGTTTTGTTTTGTTTTGGTATTTATTTCCAACAAATACAACCCACATTGCCCGTTAGCAATTAAAATCACCTTCCTTGTGGCAAGTTCTTGAAATGCATAATAAGAAGAGAAAAAAAGTTGTTGAACAATTTAAATCTTTTGTAAGCTTTGTAAGAAATACGCCTATCTGTTAGTAGTGGGAGATAAAACATCTAAAGTTATATTTCCGGATCCGCATATAGGTACATTATCACCATTTGTAGCTGTTATGAGTTGTTCACTAGTCATTTGCAGCTTAAGAAAGTGAGCCAAGTCATTAGTTGTTTGTGAATCAAGAATCCAAACATCCTGAGACAAGGGGTCAATAGTATTGAATATACTATTATCTTTCATGGGTAGGGTATACTATTAAGAAGACTTAGGCTTCGTTCACTTAGATGGATTTGGGAGAGAGTGATTGAGGAGATTTGAGAGGATTTGCAGGTAAGTCAGAGTGAATTTGAAATTAAAATTTATAAGAATTAATGTAGAATTTGATTGATGTGACAGATTAAAAAAATGTACTTCCAAATTCACTCTTACTTATCTCCAAATCCACTTTTACTTATCTCTAAATCCATTCAAATAAACAAAAAACAATTTACCTTCAAATCCCCTCAATCACTCTCATTCAAATTCATTCAAGTGAACAAAGCGTTAATCATTCAATCATTGTTCTCAAAAAATCAAGTTTCTCTTTAAAAGCTTTTTATATTAGACATTGAAAAAAAAATGAATAAAGATTTAGTTGTTATCATAACAAATGGAACCTGTTTGGTGAAAGAACCAAATGAATTCAAATGTACTGAAATAGAAGTCAAACGAGATATCACCGCCCCTTGGAATGGGCTCAGGAGGTCGCAATGACGTTGTATGTGGTCGCAATGAGTGGAGCACACCTTTTTATCCTACCATGACGCCCATGGCAAACAACAGTGGCAGCTATTAACGAGACAGTGAAAACATACTTCAAAGATCGGGAGCTATAACATTTTAAACCATATAAGAAAATAAAGGATTATTTTATTGATAACAATCTCACCAATTACATTTTTATCATTTCTTCTATTTGTAATAATAAACTTTGAAATTAAGGAAATAAATAAATAAGATATTTTTCCTAATTGTTATGAAGATGTTGAGAATATTTTTATTATAATAATCTGGTTGTTATAACAGTTCATTAACAAATTCTCAAATTCTGGTGTCCCTTTTTCTCTAGTTGTATTGTTAACACTGGCACCTGGGAGAAGTCAGGGTCAAAAGGGTAAGCTTGAGTTTCCTCTATATTCTCTTTAGGGAGAAAATGGGGTAGGGGTTTTTGTGATGATATTGATTTGTAGCATAACAACGTTTCATGTTTTCCAGGTTGATTTACTTAAGTTCTAAAGTCAGATAAAGTGGATGTCACTTTACTCCCAGAAGAGTTGGATGACATGGAAAATGTTTTACACACAAAGTATGAATTCTAATTTTTAATACACATGTTATGGCCTCCAAAGAAATCACGGGTCTGATTTCTTATCGCTGCTGTAACTGTTCCAGGTATGAAAATGCTAGGGAGGAAGAGAAGTTACGAAGGAAGCCTGAGGATTTCATCGACGTGGTTGCCGAGCTGTTACATTTGATTTTCATATCATACAAACCTACCATATTGTCATTATTATTAATAACTTAGGCCTTGATTTTTATATTTAATTATGTAAACAAGCGGTGCAGAATGAGAATAGGACTAGAAGAGAAAGATGCAAGAAAAAGGAGGGAAAGTCCAGGAAGACATTAAGTTCTAAAGTTGGTGTAACATCTTTTTTCTTTTGCAGAAAAAAAATGGGGGACCTGGATGTTACACACTCATCAAATTGTCATTTTCCATTTAGCGAGGATTAGTTGTTAGCTGTGTTGTATGGTACTTCTATCACATGTAATTGTCAGCAAGTAGCTTTCATTGTATAAGTTAGGAATTTATATATCGTATAATTAACATCTTATGCAGCGCTGGTGTTTATTTGGAAACACAATTGCAATTAATCATTATTAAGGTTGGTTGGTATTCTGTTTACGAGGCTGATATTTAGATGATCCCCCGTGATAGTTCTTAGTATGACATCGATGCCTGATAGTGCAAACAGGATAGTGAAAGTATACTGACTTGTTATTCTGAATCCCTTGTTTCTATTTATCTATCCAAAAATTGAAACTTAAGCTTATTTTGTTGGTCAGTGTTTTATTTTTTTGGGTAGTGTTGGGGGTTGTTGAGATAGTGGTTGCTGTGGGTTTATGGAGGATGCAGGTAGTCTTATGAGATAGTGTCTTTTTTGCCATTACATTTGCCTCTTATTCTTATTTTTGCAGAGTATTATTTAGATCTAGTCTCATCTGCGACTAGAATGATGAACAAAGGTAAATGATGGCGTAGACCTGTTTTCCCTTAATAATTCTTAAAATTAATGTTGTTTACAAAAAGTTTATCCAGTTTTTGTTGATTTAAAAAAGATTGAGTTTTTCTTTACTGTATAGCCTTGCTACTTTTATCCACTTTTTTCAGTCGAAGGTTTTGCTCACATTTGACTCCTGAATTGAGGGAAAGGTGTGTCATAAGATAAACTAGTGCTAGATTAAAAGGTTAACGAGCGAGATTTTAACTAAATATTGATGTACATACATGCATGCTTTGTTCTTAAATGTGCATGCATTATATTATGATTTTTATCATTAATTTTTAAAACTATATGGTAAAGTGCGTCTATTGATTTTAAAACAATTAAATATTCACAGTTGCCATAAACTTGCCTATGGGGCCAGTGTCTTCAGTTAATTAGGAAGAGAAGTTTGATTCCCAGTTATAAATAAGTGCGATTCTATCTCAACTCAAACCAAGCCAGGTGAGATACAGTACATTACATCAATAAATAATTATGTCACTAACAGCCATTTTTTTACTATTATCATGTGAATTTACACTTGGATCTATTTGCACAGCAATTCAACTTGACGTAAATGGCAAGAGTTGTGCTGTGCAATAACCGTCACTGAAATAAAGTAGTGGTTTGATCATGCAGAATCATTCCCCACCCACTGATAATATGAAAACAGGGATGCCCTTTGGCCTTTGGGACAGACCAAACAATATAAGAATTGTTAATCTTTGCTTACTATTTAGGTATTGACACACTGATAATACTAAAATTGCTCCATTTAGATTGTTTGAGGCACTTAGAAATTATTGGAAGCCGTCCAATCTATGAGTGACTTCTGCATGCCATTATTCTTGTGGCAACAGAAGTTGGCTCCACTGTGAGTCAAATCTGTTACTTCTTCCCTACTCAGTTCCCTACGTGTAGAAACTACGTACCTATCCTATCATATTCTTGTCCCACCGCCATCACCGCCTATGCCTATTAAAATTTCAAATGGAGGGTTCCCATTGGTTTTGGCTTTTGAGAATGTAAGCGGATGCATGTTACATGCAACTATATTCGTGCCCGTTTGACACATGACAACTACTTTTCATTTGCCAACAAAATGTTCAATCTAAAGGTCAGAAATGAGAAGCCATTCGTCATGGCTTGGTGTCCTAATTTTCTACATCTAGACCCACTTCTTTGATGGCTTTTCCCCACCATATATGGTACGTATCAAATGGAAGAAGATTCCACCACTTGCTGCTGCAGGTATCTTTTCTGATGCTTCTGTGGCGTGCCATTGCACTGCCATTCCCATCATTAACATGCATTCTCCCATCTTCCATGTCTACGTCTCAGTGCTGCACAATTAGGTGGAGCGTCCTTTCTGACTTACCTATTTTAACAATCAACAGATTATGGGGATTACACTGAAAATCTCACACACCAAAAATTTGGAATTTCACAAAACAAAACCAATCAGACCAACTATGAGAGGAAACATCCCATCCCATCACAAAGGGTGCGACTTCAGGTTCCTTAAGGTTTACATGTCCAATTTTTATATAAATATGCAGAGAACGACCTGATGTGATTGTTTTTATTAATTTACAAATCATTTCATTTGACAATCGAGAGTGTTAAAAAAATGTGGATGTGAATCTTGGATCTCAAGCTACAAGTCTTCTTAAAAAAATTTCAAGACAACTTGAGTGGAGAGTATACCTGTAAAGCATGTCTGTGTCTAAGTAAAAATATTGATGTTAGATGATGTTGTTGCTTGGGGTCAACTCCATTTATACTTGAGAACCAAGAATGATTGGGATATGCATCATAAAAGAAAGTTATCTCTTTGATGAGATAAAGAACTTGGGGAAGTTATCTTTTCATTATTAATAAATTCATTCAAGTTAGATTCTTTGAAGAATTTTACACGTAACGATCCATAACACAAAGTATACTTTTGTTTTAACTATTGAGTTGAGATTTATTCAAAGTTTAGTGTGACACAATGTAATAATACACTACCTGTCAGATAATACCAAAATACAAAAGCAATATTTGAATGTAAATTAATATAAGTTTATGTAAAGATACATATACATATGTACATATTATTACTAGGTTCTTGCATTATTATTCTATGACGTATTCATACAACAATAAAAGGTTAAAGTTTTCAAAACTGTGGTTTAATTTTTTTATAATGTAATAATTTACAATTTAATAATATAAAAAAATATTATTAGTACTTTCAAGTTGGTTTTCTACGACATAAATTTTGTTGAAGAATATAGCCAACAACTTTTAAAGAAATTTTATCGTAGTTATTTCATTAAAAAATCTGAAGTTTTAGTTAAACAGATTGAATTTAATACTATTCAAACCATCAATTTATTGATTGATAATGGAAATGACGATGATTTGAGCAGTCATTATCCATTTTAAATTGTAGTATAAATTCATAAGAGTCATAGAAGATTGCTATTTAGGAAGAAAAAAAATACGTTTAAATAAAACATAAAAGTAGTACAATTTAAAATTTTTTTAAGAAAAGAAATAATAATTATCCTAAAAGAAACACTAAATTTTAAACAATACGAGTGAGAAAATACCGAACTCACAAGTCATTTCCTTGTTATAGAACCTATTTTGTTGGTAATAATTAAATACAGTCCCTATCATTTTCTAAATTGTTTATTCACTACACAAATGTAATATGTGAGTGTGGCAATAATATGACACTTTTTTATGATGTGATATGAATTGGAATTGACAGACGACAAGCCCTTGCCTACAGTTGAATAGAACACACAATTTCTGCTTTAGCAATCACAAGTTTTGGAATAAACGTGGCTATTCGTCAAAATCTCATTATTTATATCAACCATTTCAAAACACTTTTAATTTTCTGCGGAAAAAACTCTTCACATCTTCAACGTATGTATCTTACCAAATCTTTGATAACGCGGAACATTCATATTCGCCGTAAAAAATAGAACAACTTCCCTTCTATATAATATTTTTAGCAAGTTTTTTAAATGTCATGTCATTTTAACAATGTGCGATGCCCATTGAATAATATTTCCTTAAAACTATTTAATTAACAGGTAACGATAAGCAAATATTAATGAAATTAAAATATATAAGTGAAGAATGTTCTAGCTTTCAGGAAAATATAATAATTAAGGTTTAATTATTAGTTTGGTGGCTTTTTTTATTCGTTATAGTCTTTATATTTTTCTTTTTGTTCAATATTAAAAAGATTCAATTGAGTTTTTATTTTTTAAATAAATAAAAATTATATATAACATGGTTCGTGACGTTAAGGTTGTTTAGAAGTGATATATGTTAAAATCTTGGTCATTTTCTACTTTGAAGGTATCACTCATGTTAAAATAAAAAAATTACACGATAGTATATGACAGACTATTGTTAATCAAATCTAGATAATAAAGTCCCTATTTAAAAGGATTATTCTATTACTATATGATAGTTGCATTAATTGTTCTTATATTATTATTAAGGTGTTTTTTTGTTTATGTAAAGCTAATATAAGCCTCCCACTCTTTCAATGAATAAGTGCACTCGTATCAAAAATTCATTTGAGTCACATATACTTTGAGTTATAATAATTCGACACATGATAAACTTAGATTTTGACACACATCACTTGCAGACCGTGTTAACTATAGCTGAACATCGATCTTTGAATTGAATTTAGATCCAACCTGACCAATTTTGTATAATTTGAATTTAATATTTTTAATTCTATCATGTTAGTCGAAGGTTAGTTCAGTTTGATTTTTTGGATTGCGATTTTTTGTACTAAATTAATCTTTTATATGAAAAAAATGGGTCTAAATACATTCTGTAGTTCCCCTTTTTGTAAAATAATCTCAAATTAGTTTTCTAATTTTTTTTTTAATTAGGTCTCAATTTGAAAAATTGATGTAATTTGGCTTTTTCCATTAATATTATACCAACAAATTTAAAAATATGTCATATGTCAATTCATGATTTTTTTTATTTTTTTAATATTTTAAAAAAAATGGTCTATGTATTAAATTAACTTCATGTCTCCTACAATGATAGTGTGATGTGGTAGTACCACGTGTTACTGTTAGTGTTAATGTCATATGTTATCCCATATTTAATTAAGTTCTTATATTTATTATATTATTCAATTTAGTCATAATATTTTTATTAAAATTTACATATTTATTAAATATTTATGGAATTATTTTTAAATCAACTCTAACATTTGTGTAAAAATTATTAAATCTTATACTGGTAATTTTCTTTTATATATTTATATACAATTATTTGAAATATAAATTCAAATAAAAAATAATATTAAAGTATGATGTAATAAAATATCAATACAAATAAATTTAAAATTTTAAAACCAAAATTTAAATAAATTTTCTGTAAACTATAAATTTAAATAAACTTAATATTGTTAAAAATACTTTTATTAACTCCTTCTTTATAACTATATATGTTTGTTAATAATAAGTAGTGCAACAAAATGAAACTATTATGAAAAATTACATGTAGCAAAAATAAAAAAGTAAATTTAATAATTTAGTTAGAGTTAGTATAAAAATAATTCAAAAAATATTTAATAAAAATATCATTATAACATTTATATAAAAATTAAATTTTGTCTTATTCGAAAAAGAACAAAACTACTACATTTAAAAAAAATTATGACTAAATTAAACCAAAATAACGAATAATTAACTATAAGACAATAACACGCCATCTGATAGTTCCACTATCATGTGACACGACACTAACTTGACACTGAAAACTTTTTTTATTATTAAAAAAATTAAAAAAAAAAAACAGAAACTAACACATACTATATTTTTAATGTTGATAAATGGTCAAACTACCTTAATTTTTCAATAATTCAAACCTAATTGAAAAGAAAAATTGGAAGACCAATTTGAGATCTCTCACAAAAATAAAGACAAAAAAACTTATTTAAACTAAAAAAATATTATAGTAAATCTTTATAAAAAAATGTATAATTTTAATAATGATTATTATAATGGACTATAATTTTATATAACTTATTACTAAATTTTAACGAAATAATACCATATTATATATAAAATTTAAAATATATTTACAAATTTATAAATATTAAAATATAAACTTGGATTGAGTCTAATATCATTAAGTTTCAATTCATTAATCGAAGTTGACTGTAATTATTCATTTTACTCAATTTTATTATCCAAATTATCTGCATATCAATTCCACCGGATTGTATACTCAATATCCAATTCAATTTGATTGTATACACAAATTTACTTTAGATTTATTTGGGTTCGGTTGCAGTTTTTTCTTTCTCAATCTCAATGTTATATTTAACATCAATACAAAAGAAGGGTAACATTAAAATCTTACAAAAATAGGAAATCATTTAAATTAAAGAGGACCAAATTATTAATTAAATCAATAATTAATTACAGAATTAAATTTAAGAATATATATCATTTAACAATTTTTTATTTTTTTTACATTGAACACATATAAAAGATTTATAATAACTCTTGTATCGAGTTCAACCTCTTTTATAACGTTATTTAATTTTTGTAATCTTCTACAGAGAGTGAAACTTATTTTTCAAAATATCATTCATACTATATTGATACTTGTTTCAAATAGTAAAATGAATATTGAATTTTAAAGTCATGTGGTTGATATCCTGAAAATAAAACGAGTCATTAGAAATAATGTTTGAACTCAGTAAAGTGTTCTTTTTAAAAATAACTTTATTAAATAAAATAAATTAGTTAAAAAAAATTATATAATAAGATTTGAGTTTAAATTTATTTATATTAAAGTCGAAAGAGACATTTGGATCTTAACTTCATAAAATATTTTCTGAGTTTTGATTTTATAAAGAATTATTCATTTTAATTTATGTACTTTTTAAAGATTGTTTTCACTTGCACTTTGCTATGAGAAAAATGAGAAAGAAAGAAGCACACGTTATGAAAATCACATATGCTTTTCAAGTGGGATATATAGATGGGTTGTTCTTGTTTCCTTATTCCACTTTTTGCACGAAAAACCTGTTGGAAGAACACATAGGATGTTCTACCTTAAAAAAAATGACGAGAATAACATCATTTCCACATGGTTGGAAACCTAGGAATTGCTGAAGAATTGTTTTAAAAAGAAACAAGTCTGTTGAACAATAAACAATGGGTGCAGCTGAGAAACAACCTACACATTCATGAAGTGACCAAAGAAAAAGTAAAAGAGAATGTCAAAAACTTGGTCGTGTGGGTCATAGCAGAAGGGATAAAGAAAAGGAAAAAGAAACATGACAATCTTTGTTCCAACCTGGATTAAGCATGGTGGCCCAGTTTCTCCCACTGATTCAGCTCCATGTGTGTTACAAAAATTATTCCTTGAATTAACCTAAGCAATGCCAAATGACTGTTTGAGTTATTTTAATGATGAAAGTAGAAGAAGCATGTGGTGGGTTGGGCCCACCAGCAACAGCAAGAGTCAGCAGTGTTAAATTGTTTAAGATGGTAATGAGTGAGAGAGTGAGAGAGTGAGAGAGTGAGAGAGTGAGTTATTTATGTAAAGTAGTTTGATGGACATAAGTGGATTCTTAGTTGGACATAACAGACTCTTCCTTCCTTCCACAGTTCATTTTCGATTAAATTAATTAATGCATTCTGTCCTTTTCAAACTTCTCCAACAAACATTCTTTCTTTTGTCCTCTTCAACCTTTCATCTTCAATCTTCAATCTTCAATCCATTTCCATGCACATTCCTTCTCTCAACTTTAATCAATTCTTTTTCACACCCTAATCGTGCCTTAATTATATGTCTGCATGTGACTTTTCTGCTATTTCTCTTCACTTCTCTCATCACTGTCACCTGTTTCGGATTATCATCTTCTTTGTTTAATCAACCCTTTTTTTATTTTTGTTAAATTTATTTGGTTTGAAATGGGAAAAGCCAGTCAAACTTGTGGAAACCTCATTTGGGAGATACAATGGAGAATTTCAATGATTTGTAAATAAGAATATAGCTGTTTTGTAGGCCAGCAATAACTCTAAAAGAAAGCTCAACTGCTGTGAGATTTTATTGGAATCGCAATAGTTAAGAGAAATAGAAAAATAAGATGCAAAATTTGAAACTAGCTAAGACTGGGTTTATCAAACTCTTTTTTTTTTTTTTTTAATTTAAAGGGGAAATTTTTGTCATTCTATATTTTTAATAACTTTGATCTTCATTTAATACTTCGTAGAATAATATTTTATAATATTGGACATATAGTCATAATTTTGAACAGTTTGATACCGTCTGGAAGGGGAGTAGAAATGCCTTTAGCATCTGTCGAGAACACTAATGTATTTGATTAAGAAGAGATCCATTTGATAGTACTTTAACCTCAATGTTCAAGAAAAACACAAGATCACCAAATTCTTTGAGAGCATAAACAAAGTTTAATTTAGAGATAACTCATTGAACTAACACCAAGCAAGATTTGTAAATACTACAAAAATTCTTAGAATTATTAACGGAACAAACATTAATATATCTATAAATTTGAGTTATTGACGAATTTATTTTGTCAGTAAAATTTATCGATAATACTTATTTCATTTATTGATGAATTTGTTTGTTGATACTTGTAAATTTTAGAATTTGTTAATAAAATTAATTGATAATTTAAAATGCATATTAACGATAGACGTGTCCATCAATAATTTTGTCGATAAAAAGAATAGCATATTTCCCACCCAAACCTCTATCTCCACATGAGAGGCTAAGTCTCTTCATCTTCATCTCCTGTTTACGCTAAAACCACAACACCATCAACGAAGAAAGAAACTAAGGAGGTGAGCACTAACTTGACGAGCAATATTGTTCATCGATGAAGAATTACCCTACGTTTACAAAGCGCTCCTTCATTACGCTACCACCTACAACGTCTCTCCCAAGCACATGTCCCCGTGGAGTTTGTTTCCCTCTCCAAAGCCCTCTACCTCACGTCGTACCCCAACTTCTAGAGTTTTTGGTCTCCTTCACGAGTCTCTCCTCTAGGCTGCAATCAATCACCAGGGACACATTGTCTTCTTTGAAAAGAACGAATTCCTCATCTCCAAATTCAAGCAGTCATCTCTCGGCATCAAAGCCTACGATGTTAGTTCACCACCAAAGTCTCTGACTTTCCCAAGCTTCTTAGGCTCGTGTCCAGACTCGACCCAACTGTCAGCAGCCTAAAAGCTCTTATTCTTCGAATGCAAGCTCACCAGCAATGATCCCCAACCACATTTATTACCAATCTAAAGCCCAAAGGTTGGCAAGATACACATTTTCATCCATGATTTTTGGAGACAGGTGGATAGAGTTTTCAAGGAAGAATTTTCTATCAAGTTGGATGAGTTGCAGAGTTGACCAAGCTTTTGAAGGCCAATAATGAATTCGAGCTTTTCCTTAAGACTAAGGACCTAGAGATGGCGCAAGCCATGAAAGAAAACAAAAACTTAGAGGTGAAGGGAGCCCTACTAAAGAAATGCGTAAAGGTTGTATAAATGATGAATATGAAAATTGGTGGAAGAAGAGGAAAGAAGGAGGAGGAAGAAGATAAACCAGATCGCAATATTTTACTGATGAATATAATTTTTTGTTGATAAATGTTATCGATTTTACTATTATCGATGAATTTTGGTTTGTAAAAAATCCATTGAAGAAATTGTTACCGATAGATTATTGATGTTTTTGACGGATTTTGACCATTGATAATTTTTATTTTCTTTTTTTGTAATGAAAGACGATATCATCCACATAAATAAGAACATATATGCAACAATGAGAAGGCGATTAATGAGATAAACATTAGTGTGAAAAGCATGGTCCGAAATTTTAGAACAAGAGAAGCTTGAGAAAGAAGAGTAAACCCATTTTGACAATATAACGATGCCTACGTTCGACACACCATTTTGACTATAAGTGTGCGAAAATATTAATATATGGTGAATCTCAACATATTAAAGAAATTGAGTTAAAGGCCTAAACTCACCTCCTTAATCTGTTTGAATTTCTTTAATTTTTTGGTTGAGTTGTAATTCAACATGGGTTTTAAATTATTTAAACACTTGTAATGCATCATATTTGTCCTTAAGAAAATAAATCCTAGTATATCAATTGTAAGCATCAATAAAAGACATCTAATAATTGTATCCTAGAGAGGATGGAATGTGGAATGGTCCCCAAAGATCACAAAAGATAAGTTTAAAGGGATGACTATACATAGTTAAAGAGGGTTGAGAATTAATTTAATGAGATTTCTCATATAACATACAACAAAAAAGCCAATTGGTGTTTTATTTATTGAAGAGATATTACAACATCTTAAAACATTTTTGTAAAATAATAGAGGAAGGATGACCTAGCCTATGGTGGCACAAAAAATATAAAGTAACATTTGAGATGATGTAAGGGTGGATGATGATAATGATGATTGGTGAGTGTTGGGATAAATGACAATGAGAGGATCTTGGTGAATGATACAACGAAAGAGAAGGAAACAAGTATAACCCATATGGACTAAGATATCATGTAAGAAGAACAGAGTGATCAACCTATGACTTAACAAAATAAATAAAAGAGTGGAATTCAGAATAAGCATGCTTATCTTGTGAAAATTTGTTAACACTACCATTATTTTTATTTATGAAATGTATAAAAGCTTTTTAGATAAAGGGTGACATGAGGTTTAATGTGTGAGGAAAAAGTGACAAAACCATAAACGTGTACAAGAAAACCTTGTCCATTCCCTAGAAAAACATTAGCATTTATTGGAGTAGGGAAAACTTCCACAATATTGTTAAGATTAAAAGTAGTATGATGCGAAGGTCTTGAGTCATTGAACCAATTTTGAGATTGTTAGGAAGAAGGATATGGATTGGCAAGAATGGTAGGTGAAGAATTTAAAGTGCATTTAGGATTCTCTTTGCCTAGATAACAACTAGAGAGGGAGAGGTACTCCAAAGGGATAAGAGGATTAACGACAAAACATTGAAGGTGGTAATGCCTTAATAACGGGTTCAATATTGCTTCTAGATTAAAAAATGTGTATAAGAGAATTTCTCTGATATAGAATAAGAGAAGAGAACCAGCGAAGGAGAAGTGGATGGGTGGGGAATGCCAACTAATGTTGTCAAAACGGGTTGGATTAAATTGTTTTTATAAAATTTTGATATATGCTAATTTTGAACGTGACTCACTAAGAACTCGGGTTAAACTCGACTCACCAACCCACCTAATTTTTTTAATAAGTACTTTTTGTTGGGTTAGTCACTTTACAAAATATTGAAAGAGTGGCTCGTGTGAAATTATTTTGTATGGAACAATTGGGTAACATGAAAAATCTACAAATCTCTACTTAGTAACTCAATGTTTATGCAAAAATCGATTCCAGTCACTATTAAGCCATTAAAAATTTATTGAGGAGATTTTGTGATATCTTTGTATGAATAAAATCTTATGTTTGATTGTTCAAAAATTTAATTTAAGATCATTCTCCTTTATTTCCACTTGAATTAGAATTTTTTTAATATTTTTAATTAAAAAAAAAGTCAAAATTCATTTGACCCACCAACCTGTAATGAATTATACTAAGTTTAATTTTTTTTATTCGCTAATAAATTAATCAAATTGAATTGAAGTATACAACCAATTTACTATATATCAAGTCAAATGGGAAAAAATACCCATTCGACAAATGCATAGAAGAAGAAAAATTATATTTAGATATTACGATAGAATTAAGAGATTAGAAAAATATATTCAATACCTAAAACATCTTATATCATGAAGATGCATAGTACATTCTTATATATAGCACCTCACTGAATCATAACAAATATTGTCAGAAAAACATATTCTAGAAAAATCAAAATAGAAAAAAGGGTGGGGCACATACAAAAAGAAAGTCATACGTATATAGTCTAACATGTAAAAGAAGTTGTTGAATTTTTTCTCTTTTTTATTATATGTTGGTAACCATCACTAGTAAAAAAACTGCTTTTTAACTCGCGTTATAGGCTTCGGTTTAGGTGAAACTGAAGTCTATCAAAATGCGGTGGCATTTTTACAGTTTAAGCCAACTTATACGCCTCGGTTCAAAATCAACCGAAACATATAAGTCATATTACCTCGGTTAAAGTAATGACCGAAGCCTAAAAGCCTACCTGCCCCCTGGCAATCTCTGAAATTTGAATTAAGTGCAGATCCTTTGGCTTCGGTTCGTTCAGAACCAGTGTAAAATAGTGTTTATGCCTCGGTTTAAACGGAAACCGAGGTATATAATTATTTCTTTTTTTTTCATTTTTTTCTAGGAACTATATGCCTCGGTTAGGTGTAGAACCGAAACCTATACGCATGTATGGCTTCGGGCGAGCAGAGAACCGAGTCATATAGTAACCTTTCATTTTCTAGATCTGATTCACTCCCTTGCTCTCCCTACCTCGCTCCCTCACTCTCACTCCCTCTCACTCGTTCTCCCTCCCTCTCCCTCCCTCTCACTTGTTCTCGCTCACTCTCCCTCCCTCTCACTCGTTCTCCCTCCCTCTCCCTCCCTCTCACTTGTTCTCGCTCACTCTCCCTCCCTCTCACTCGTTCTCCCTCACTCTCCCTCCTCCCTTGCTCTCTCGCTCCGTCAATCTCTCACTCCCTCGCTCTCGCTTCGCCGCTCCCTCGCTCTCGCTCCGCCGCTCCCTTGCTCTCGCTCCGCCGCTCCCTCGCTCTCGCTCCGTCGCTCCCTAGCCCTCGCTCCGTCGTGCCTCCCACCCTACAACCCCAACCCCATCACCAATCGCCACTCAACCGGACGCGATCTCACTCCACCAGCGGACACGATCTCAGATCTAGTGTTGTTCGTGGACCGCCTGGTGCGGCCCTTGCTAGTGGTGGAGTCGCTGGCTTAGCACCCGTGGATGAAGCTGTTGCAGGACCTTCCGACTCTGCTTTGAAGGCCGAGGATGGCAGCGTCAATGAAGAAGAACACGCAAATCCATGTGCGAAGAGGAAGAAACCCATGGTCGGAGATGCTTCTAGTGGTTGGAGATGCTTCTGGTGGTTGGAGATGCTTCTGGTGGTTGGAGATGCTTCTGGTGGTCGGAGATGCTTCTGGTGGTCAGAGATGCTCTTGTTAAGTCCATCTTCATCTCTACTTCTGAGTTTTTTCAGCTTAAGTCCATCTTCATCTCTGTATCTGAGTTTTTGTATCTGAGTTTCTTCTCATTAGTTGTTGTAATTTGTAATTTGTGGGTTGTAATTGTGGGTTGTAATTTGGACATTGGTGAGTTCATGATGTTTGCTGCTTTGCTGCTTTTGTAGATAGATTTATGACATTGATTATTGGTTGTTGTAATACTGATTTGTTTGATTTCTGATATGGTTTTTTTGGTTGTGTTTGATTTCTAGTTGTTGGACATTGGTTATGAATCGAAAATTTTGAGTTTGGTTGGCATGATTGAACGAGGAACGTTTGGGAAAATAACACACAAGCTATTGCCTCGGTTATCTAAGAACCGAGACATATTGCTGTTTCGTTTTATCTCAGTCCATACCCGAGACATAAACTTTAACCTTTTTACTTCGCCTTTGAATGCCTCGGTTGTAGAACCGAGGCCTATAAACATTTACAACTGTTGCCTTAGCTCTTTATTGTACTAGTGCATAGATACTTATTTTATATATTATATATATATATATATATATATATATATATATATATATATATATATATATATATATATATATATATATATATATATATATATAATAAAATTATTTAAACATAAATATTTAAATTATAAATTTTAAAAAAATAATTTAAAGCATAATTCAATGAAATTGTACGTTAAAATATTAATGTAAATAAATTTATTTTTTATGTAAAGTTAATTTAGATGAGTTTACACTAAGATATAAATTTCAAAAAAAAATTTAAATAATTTCAATTTAATAGGTTTAAATAAAAAAAATAAAAATATATGAAGTCAAATTCTATTATTAATATTTTTTCTACGCTAATAAGTTCACTGTAATCTCTTGATTTTTTAAAAAATATTTAAATGAAATTCACTAATAATTATTAACATGTACTTATAATAAATTACAAGTTCAATATCATAATAATGTATTTACCTAATAATAAGTGAGTAATTAAATATTTATGCTCACTATGAATATCCATTAAAAATATTTATTTAGTATTAATTATAGATTTTATTGGTATATATTCATAGATACATTTTTTTTCATGACTAATATGGATGTAGTAATTTGGAATTTTTAATTGTAACATCCCAAAAATACAGTCTAAAACTATATAATAGAATATTCACATTTAATAATATCCAGATCAGTCTTACACTAAAGTAAAGCGTATGGTTATGGCCGAACGACTTTACAAAGCAGTGCGAGAAATTAAAACTGTACAGGATTACCATTCAGACCGAACGGTTTACAAAAGAACAACACCGGACGGTCATACCAGCCAAAAGGGGAGGTGGTCGAACGACCACCCTACTATAAACTAAACTACTAACCAAACGTCCTATTGTTCGGTCTTCACTTCTACCTCAACAAGATTTTCTTCTGTCAGCGCCTCTTCCAGCAGCTCGTCTACTTTTGCTCACATCCACAACAGATGATCATTGCAATGACAAATACGAACGTACAAAACAAGACAAGACAGGAAAACACAGGGTAAACTTATGTAATTTAATTCATGTATAAACATACATTTTCACAAAATCATACACACAAGATATATTTTGTCATACGTTTCATATAAAGCTTAATACTAGACTGATTGTCCAAACTGTATGAAATCTGTGTAGTTACGACGTTCGTGCACCCGGGTGATGTAGTAACTGGAATTCTCTCATCACCGTCAGCTTAGCATAACCACATTCATACTTTACAAATTCCAATTTTCATTCATGAGTCATTCCTCCCGGAACACTCGTCCATAATCCATATATTTCATTCATATCATATTCTCTTCATCTTTCATTATCAATCATCTTAATGTCATCTTTTATTTTCCATCATCTCAAATTTATCTTTCATCATCAATCATTTTCATTTCCTCTTTGTTCAAAGATTTTTAGAGACACCGAATACCGAACGTTCAATCCTCACTCAGAACGAGGACGAACACTTGGAACGAGACAGAGAGGTCTCTAGTTCTAGAATAAAATAAGACCGAGAGGGTTACTGTCGAGTTGAGAAAGAAACCAAGTACAACTATATATTATAAGAACGACTAGAACGAACGTTACTTACAAAGTGAGCCGATTAGATGAACTGACTCTTGAGAGATCCAACTGAACACCAAAAGGACTATGCCAAGTACTATAGGCTGGAACCAATGAATGTACACAGTTCAAGACATTCCAAGAATACTATTTAGAAGGATTCACTTAAAGAAGCCGAACGCTTATAATTATTTAGTTTATTTGAATTTACATCTAGAAATCCGAATGTCAGTCAATGACCGAACACGGTAGAGAGAAGATTCTATTGAAGTTGGACGAACGTTATTTTCATTGAAATATATTATGAAAGAAAATAGTACAAGCGTTTGGTGTAAGACTAAGCAATACTTAGTACGAGCGCTTGGTGTAAGACCGAGCACTACTAAACTTATAATAAAAAGCTTGATAAATATAATAAGATACTATTGGAATAGTGTTTAAGAATAACTAAAATATACGAATACATATACTTACAAATTTACGTTTATCACAAAATACTCAAATACAACTACGTTTGGCCGAATGCTCAAGCATAGTATTACCACACGAAGACGCTCGTCCTCAACTAGGATTCTTTCCAAATGAAAGAATCCAATTTTAACCAAGGTTACTAGCATTACCGAACTGTTAATGACCATTCAATGACGAACGTACACTATCATAGAAAAAATTTCATATCCAGAATCATTTATCTTCAACTCATTTTATAACTTTATAAATTCATATCAAAATCAATCATCATGCTTCATACAATCCATATCATAGTAAATAATCATATTTCATATAAACCAGTATATCAGCATTCATAATCAACGAACGTACAAGCGAACGTACAAGCGAACTTTATATACATTCAACCACTCAGCAACATGCATTCATCATCAACGAACGTACAAGCGAACATACAATTAAATTAGATAAGCTTCCCTTACCTCAGAGCGCGAACGAACGTCCTAGAGGCAGAATTAAGGCTCGCCTGACCACAATTCCTTCTACCCTCACGTTCAACAATTCTTCAAACTAAACCAAATAACAAAATGCCAACAATGGCTCAGACAAGATGACAGCATGCAACCAGAACTTGGTTTGCATGTACCAAATAACAAACGGTTAACGAGAAAAAGAATTTACCAGTTCAGAACTTGAAACTGTTCGATTCAAAGAAGAGAAAATATGAGTTTTGGTAGAGAGAAGGGAGAGCTTTTAGAGAGAAGGAAGAGGATTTGAGAAATTCAAAGTTTGGAGAAGAAGATGAATGCAGAGAGTGTGACGTAAACTTCCAAAAACTCAGTTTTGCTTAAAACGAACGTCCGTTCATCTGCTGACACTTGCATTCCACTATATGATTTTCGGATCCTCATTGCTTGACACCTGACGTCCGTTCAGAAGGTTTTTAGGTATGTTTTTAATGATTATGACATTAATCTATATCTAGATTAACATTGAAACTAATAAATGATATAAATAGTTGTTAACTATAATTATAATATATAATATAACACATTCTGCATCAATTTATAAAATAAATTACATCACATTTATATTATTTATAAGTAAAATAGATTTAGAAAGTCCATCATTTATTACACTTGTTATTGTTATAATTAATGTAGTCAAAACAGGAAAGATTATAGAATTATACAATTTTACAACATGTATAATTTTGAGTTTTGAGTTTATGCAAGATTACGCAAATTTGTGGAATCGTAGTTTTTAATGCATTGCTTCATCAAATGTCGATGCTGAGTTGCTTTCTAATACCAATAACAATTTATACTCTCTAAATTCAATATTTAAAATTAAGTTCAAAACCAAGAACTATATTATTATCACTTCAATAAATCTCATACTTATAAGACATATCATTCACACATCTTTAACTTTCACGTATTATCTTCGTTTATATCATACATTTCACATAATATTCCTATCATGCAATTCATTCATTTCCAATCAATATCACATTACAAAAGATTATTAGTTCTCTTTGTCTGGATTGAAATGTACTTTTATCCAAAAGAAAGAAAAAAAAAAAAAACTCTCTCACAACCTTCCAATCAAGTCTATCAACCTAAGTAAACTTCTAAAAGTTCAATCATAGTGCTTCTTAATATATTTCAAGAAAAGAATAAGAAGATGATTAAAACTTACATAGGACAAAAATAAATTGACATCATCATCTAGCATTGACAATTAAAACTTTGTTGGTATTAATGAGAACGCAAAAATAAAAGATGTTTATAAACTAAAAATTTAATATCAATTTTTTATTTATAAATTTTATTTTTTATTCACTTTAAAATCTATTATTAATATATAAGATCTTACATATTTTCATAAAATTTAATGTATTTATATTCAATGGGGGAAAATATCTCTCTATTATCAGTAATGCTATTAAATATAACCATGGCATTAATAATTTCATTTATAAAAAAAAATAGCAATTTGTATTACTCTTGATAAAGTATTAAATCATATTTTTATATTTCTCAGTAACTATATTTTTTTTTATTGTTATTTATTTTTTTCTCTTCCCTATTTTTTCTTTCATCTATGCTTACCATTTGTTAGTGTTTTCATCATATTCATGAGCTTAGAATATAGCAAAAGATAATGCAAAATTATGAAAATGATCAAATTGACAAATAAGAAAGTGTACTTACGTCACATAAATCCATTTCTAATTCAGATAAGTCGGCCAGTACTAAAGCTATTAATGAAAATATATTAGAGTATCTGAAAATTTTCTTTTACATTAAATATTTAATACTAGATTACTTGTGTGCTGGTTAGGTAGAATGTTGTATAATTATATATTTATATATAAAAAGTATCTTGTGTTGTTGGAGATACATTATTATAATATATGGAATTAGTATGATAGAAAAGGCTAGCCAATTAAACAAGAAATCTAAAACGTATTCAAAAATCAGTCAAAGGTTAATTAAAATATGAATAAATATTTCTTAAGGAATTTAAAACCAAAATTTTATATTTATTAGATATCCAGCTTTTGAAAATAAAAAAATATTTCATTACATATTATTTTAGAATATAGTAATATATCATTATATATGATAAACAAAGTCAATAACATACATATATTTCCGACAAACATCACTAATTACATGAGGAAATTAGCAATAAATTATTTTATCACTATCTTTAAGACATTTTGGTTATTTGCATTCTACCATTGGTTAAACAAGTATAGTTTCTAACCTGGTATTAAAAATAATATGACAAATAATTACTAACGATGTTAAAAAAGGTAAGAAAAAAATATTTTTCATTTGTTTTCTTTCATTATTCAATGCACCAGGCGTTGAAAAATAAAAATTGAATGAAAGAATTAGAGAGAATTGAAAATTATATATCTTGAATGGAAAGAATATAGTTATATTTTAAAAAAATTGTATTACCAGAATAATGGGAAAAATATCACTGTATATATGAAATATCAGTAATTGAATGGTAACTTGAAACTCACATTTCTTGAAGTTCCTGTCATGCTGTGAAAATCAAATTCGTCTCTGCAACACTTTGCCGATTCTTTGACTAAATTAAACTGCCGACTTGTATTGAATATTGATCCATTGCACCTGAATTTGTGTTCAAACATTCAAAATTGACAACACCTACCTATTCAAAAACTTCATATTCCACAACATTTTACACCATTTATTTAGGCACATGTGTCTGTTACAAACCAGAAACTAACGAGAGTAATAGTATATATTATTCCACACTTCTGCTACTGTATTTAAATAAATTCAGAACTTTACCAACAGTCTGTGCGGTGATAAAGCTCTGTATCCGTTAATTTTAATTATAGAATACAATTTTATCTGAACAACATATAATATATTTATTATTATATGTTATTGAGAATAAAAGAATGGGATAAATAATAATAATAATAATAATAATATAAGTAGGGTGATGGTTGAAGAATCCTCCTTTTGAAGAGTTGGAATTATTTGACCGAGTGGTTGTGAATGTTGTGATTTCTCTGACCATAAAACCCTGTTCTCTGTTCTGGTTGCTTCATTTAAATAATTGTTTGAACTTCAATTATCATATCACTATAACATCCAATCCAAACAACTCCTATGTGTGAGTGTGAGTGTGTGAGGACCACAACCCTTTTCATTTTTGCTCTGAAGCCAACATATTATGGGTGCAGAAACCAACACCCACATATCCATAGACATGAAATGAAAGTGAGCACGTGCATGCAACTCATACATGCTCATCCCCAACCCAACTTCCACTGCTGCATGTTGAAGAGCGTGAGATCTTATATTGAAGTGAAGATCCTTAACAAATATGAGATTACTAGAGTAAATGATGTAAGTGTTTGATAGTGTTTGACAACTGTTGTTAACCATAGAAAGGATCTCTGGACCCATTGGCCCCACGCTCAGCGCCACCCCCTTTCCCCCCCTAATGAGAATCCATTACAAAAACAAATTTAGCTCATGGACCGTAGTGTACTTGTCTTCTTTTTTCTTTGCCAACTTTGTATTTTCATTGGTGGCCAAGTCTATCTAAATTAAATTATTATACCATCATCATGCACATCTACGTTCGTTTCACAACACAACCAAACCTCTTCCACCACTGCCAACGGCCTATAACTCTCCACGTGTCAACCACCCACTTTCACCTTAACCCTTAAGCACTTCTCTCTCTTTCCCATTCTATAATAGTAGCAACTCCGAACCAAGAAAACTCAGCTAGTAGGTTATTACCAAAGATTGCATTCAATTTTGTAGGATTGCCTCGTCTACAACTATCCCCACAAACAGTAATCAAACCCTTCACCACACACAACCTTCAAGTAATTTTTAATAACATCATAAATACCCATTAGATATAGACATCTCATAAAAGACATGCTCACTTCTTCTTATCACCTTCGTAGGCCTTTCTTCGTTCCAGTAAACACAACTTCCTTATACCTCCACCACACCCTTTTGCCTCGAACCTCCAATCTCATCTTCTTCTTAGCCTTCACATTCATTTCTCTCCTCCCATCTCGATCAAAGGGCTAAAGATTTCCAATAACTTGGATTCTTCTTTCACGGTTCGATAGATCTTATTTAGCCATGGGTTTGAGTTCTAAGCAGGTTTCTAGCAGTGGACTTGATTGGAAACAAACCTTATTGGAGGCTCAGGACTTGGAACTCCCAAAGCCTAATCTGATGAGGAAACAACAGCAGCAGCAGCAGCAGCAGCAAACTCAGCCTTCAGAGTCTTTGAAGTGCCCGAGATGTGACTCAACCAACACCAAGTTTTGTTACTACAACAATTACAACAAGTCTCAGCCTCGCCATTTCTGCAGGGCTTGCAAGAGGCACTGGACTAAAGGTGGAACTCTACGAAATGTTCCGGTGGGTGGTGGAAGGAAGAACAAGAGGGTTAAAAAACCAAACACTCCAACACCTTCTTCCACCACTGCCACTACCACCCCGACAATAGCCAGCCCTTCTACTTGCACTGCCACCGTCACAACCTCAATTGCCAACATGGATGCTTTGCTGGGTAGTAGCCACATGACAATTCAAACTCCTCTTGCAGATGATCAGAAACACATGGCTTCCTCTCTCTACCAAGCTCTAATTCGTCCACCACCTTTGCTGCTACAACAGAATCTGATGAACGCGAGAGACTTAGACGGCAAAGATTTTGGTATTGGTATTGGTATTGGTAATAATGCTATCTTCCCGAGTTCAACTTTGCCTCTTCCTCATCAAAGCCAAAGCCTACTCTTCCCTTTCTCAACCTCAAACAGCTCTTTTGACACCAACCCTTGTTCGGTGTCAACTTCTCTGAGATCATCCAATGTTTATAACTATGGGGAGGAGTTCAAAGCAGCGGAAGAATCAACCATCAACAGTACTTCTATAGCGCCTAGCACAGGTGGCACTAACACACAGCCATGGGAGATAGCAGCAACAAGTGGTGTTGGCTTGGGAACTTCAAACTTTTGGAATTGGGAGGACTTTGATTCATTGGTCTCAACTGATCTAAAAGATCCCTGGGATGATTCTGACATCAAACCCTGAGACCAAACAATAAGCAACACATGGTACTGGTAGTGTCCATAGATTAGTTATTTAATTAAATTGGGGTGTTTTTTGTTTCATACAGGTTAGTAAGTGGTCTTGTTTTTTTCAGATGAGGCATATTCTGTGCTGGTCTTTCTGCACCTGTAATTCTTTCAAACAGAAGTATTTGGAGCTGTCATGTTTTAGTTTCAGCTTCAGCTTCAAGCAAAGGGTTCAAAATTCCTGATTAGTTGTAACCCACTCTGTTTGCCTCTTTGTTCATCTCTCTATCATTTCCTCTAATCTCTAATAAAGTGATGTATTAATGTATGCAAGTAGTCTAGCATCATTTATCAATACAGGATTTTTATCTCTATTTTTTTGAGAGTTTTCTGAGTGCTTTGTGATGGGAGTGATATAGATATGGGGTCTGCTCCAGCACTGCTGAACTGACAGAATGTGATTGGAAGATTCTTTGGACATGTATATATCTTGGAATGATATTATCATACGGATTTTATTGCTCATGATTCATCATCACCACCACCACCACCAATTCTTGAGAATCATTCTTTGATTTTGGGAATGAAATAATTTTTGTTGTACATCAATTTATTATATTATTCTTATTATTCTATTCCTATCTTATGTTTCTGGATCATGTCTCTGTGACCTTTTAAGTTCACATGGTGTTTTCATCTTTGTTCCAATTTAATAGAATAGTAAACAGTGTACGGTATCTTGGGCCATCATATTTTCTAGGCTTTGCCTCTGATTAATTGTCAGTTTCTTCTATTATTGAAGAGCTGTGGAACATTAGTAGACCCCCTTTAGCCACCAGGTTTTAACAAACTGAGAGTTTTAAATTGTTATTGAATGAATTTTAGATCTACCTTGGTGAACGAGGAGCATTCCACGAGTGTGATTGTTACATTTTGAATATTTGATTAATTTGTAAACACTAGCAACTTTGTACTTTATGCATGTGAGGACTGAGCCTAATCAGCAGCCACAATCATGATGATGGGATACGCATGCGTTTCCCATATATTCTAACTATGGCCTAGAAAATACTTAGCCACCTTGCAACTTGTGACAGTAAACGACGCCACAACTCCCAATCTTTCTCTTAGCCACCTAAAATCTTACTAACTCCTAGTGCTGATTTGGAAAAGAAAGAATAAATGAGCCATTAAGTTCTACATGATTTTGCATTATTAATAAGAACAAAAACCATAAAAATTATTGAGTATCACTTGTTTAGCAGATTTGGTTTGTAAATTAACTATGTAAAACCATCTTACGTTTTCCAATGTGTGGTCTTCTTTTCTCTTAATCTTATAATGTTGGTACAAATATGTTTATTTTGGAACTTGAAGTTGGTTATTTAAGAGACAGCAAAGGAAATTGGTGTGAGCATATCATCCACCCTTGAAAAGTATAATATTTTTATTACTGCTTTGTTAGTATTGATTAAGATATGTATTTGGCCTAAATTCCTTACTCTGCTCCGATAATTATTATAATGAAAGCCAACCAAGAGCGCAACATAACTACTAAATCTGTATTGCAGACAGTAAAGATTGACATAGGACCACTCCACACTCAAGCAGCCATGTGTGTAAAAGTTAAAGTGATTGTTTTGAAATGAGTTTTGGTTTTAGTAAATAGATGAGATGTTCAACATATATAGCATAGGGATTTCAAGAATTGAGTGAGTCAGCAAATGGGTAGTGAAGGTTGAAATGCAAAAAAGTTATTGTGTGATGAGCTCTTGATTGGTGACTACAGAGAAGAGGGTAATTGAATTGAAGGCAATGAATGGTGGAATAGGTACATAATGACTAGGGCAGTTAAAAAGATTGGACCATTTTCATAAAACACTACTCATATCTATCACTATCCACTCTTTTTCTCATCCTATACAAGAGGTGCCTCTTTCTTTGTAAATGACCAAATGGGGTAGCATGCCCACCCACAAAATCAAAAATACTATTACTGTGCTAATTCTTAGTGGCTATTTCTTTTATAATTTCATGTGTCAAAGACTTAAAAAACTATTATTAGATCTTTTATAATTTCCCGTTGAGATTCACTTTTTAAGCGATTTTCACGATATTTATTACACTTTTATGTTTCAACATTAATTGGGATCCCTAAAGTTTTTGTATAAATTATAATATATAACAAGATAAATTTCATGCAAATTAGTTAAAAAGAAGTTCAAGAACTATGTCCAAAATTGGAAACAATCATTTATTGGAAAAATAACTTTAACTCAAATTGAGTAATAAAAAAGGAAAAAAAAAACTTCTTAAAAATAAATTACAAAAACAAAGTTTAGTAATGTTACATTGCTCTATAAGTCCCTGAACAACTAGACAATTTTTAAGTAGGCCCTTTTCTTAATTAGATCATTTAACTTGTATTTGTTTTTTAGTTAGATTTTCCATTTATAATTTTGATTCCAAAGAAAGAAAACTGTGATAAGTGAGGGGATTACAAATCAATTTCCTTGATTTATGCATGTAGAAGGTGTTATTTAAGGTGGTAACAGATTAAAAAAGGTCACAGCACATATCATATCAAAAAAATCATACAATTTTTTACAGAAGACAAATTCTTAAAATATTTTATACTAGGGTTAGTTAAACATTTGTATATTGGTTTCTTAGCTTTTTAGAGCTCTTCCTAATGAAATTAAACTTTGGTTATTACATTTTAAAATATACTTTAGCTTAACTTCTCTATTTATGAAAAATAATTAAAAGAACTAAAGTCAAACTCAATCTTAATAACTGAGTTTTGACGTCAAATTGGCTTTAAAGACACACTGAGCTCAGCAACCAAATTAGGTCATATTGAATAATTTTAGAACAGACAAGGCTTCCATCATATTTACTGTCAAATGAGATTAATTTACAGCATGACCAATCATTATAAAAGGAGTGGTATTATTTTCTTTCATGACATGACACTCCTTTTTTTCTAACAAATAAGAAGCGTCCATTTAAGTCTGATATAGCTCAGACTTTAAACTTATCAGCAACGAAAGAAATAGCTATCAGTTTTTATTAAAACAAGAAAAGTGTTTATTTTCTTGTGCCCACTTTAGAAATAGAAAGAATGTTTTGATATATAAACCCTCCAAGAGAGAATGAATCAGGCAACGTGAAACTTATATATTTGTAAGAGAAAAACTAAAACAATTTGATTCTTATTACTTTATGCAAAAACCTGTGGAAGCAATAATTGTGACATCATGACAAAGCAGACTAAGGTACACAAGTATGAGCCGCAGAGTGAGGCAGCACCTATTGTGACATAATTGAAGAGTGAAGAAGGAGGAAATAGTTAAGACATTGGGTGTTTTTTCAACCAAGGTTCTTAATAATTTACAAGTAGGCTTTCACATCCAATAGCAATGGTAGCCAACATAAGATTACAAACAATTTCCACAAAACACTGCTACAAATTTCCCATCCTCACACCAGTGTCTCGAGCATAGGGAGGGGGACCATTATTATTAGCTTTTGAAAAACTAACGTAGTAGAGCTCCGAGGTTATGCCTGTCAAAACAATGAAGGCTGCTCCTGCTGCAAACACACCCTTCCTCAAGGTCTGACATGAAGGGGCTCTCTCTCCCATCAGATCACGGTACTTGGTGTGGTATGCATTCCTCACTGAACCAGCAAGCAGGCACGAAGCAGCAATGATAAATGTCACCCTGGATCATGCATCCAACAACAACATATCATGTTTTACAGTTGTGTTGTGAACAAGGGAAAACATCGTACCATATCATGTCTTGTATATGCTTTCATCACAAGAAGTATTCTGTGATCGTTAACTCACCGCTTTCTTGTTTGAAGCCTCACACTGTCAAACACGTTTCTTCTGACACTACCATCTCCAACATTGGTTTAACACGTATCCAACGCTTTTTACTACACTATTTTTGTCGGTTTAGAGGTGACACTTTCATATGGATGGACACATGCTGATATATATTGTTAACAAAATATTATACTATGTGTTATGTCTTGTGTTTCATGATTGTTAATTTCGCTAATAATGATGATGATGATGTAGTATATTTCATTTTGTTCACAGATTTCAGATTTTTGTGCTGGAAATGATAAAAGCAATGTTGTTACGATGGAGAAAAACTTAGAGAAGTGAAAATGAGATTATATCTATATAAGTTATCAAAGAAAGCAGAAAACAGAATAAGAATTCCATAAAACTAAATAGACCAGTTGATTCTGTGAATTGAAATAAAAAAGAATAATTTAGAGCAAACATGTAAAGTTCTGTTTGAAAGAGTATGATCCAAAAATGAACACTTACCAACTAGTGATGAATAAGCAAATTGCCCATGATCTGGATCCACTGGGTCTCATAGCTTTCCCACAGCACAGACATCTAGTTACAACCATAATGATCACTTGACTAGCGACTAGGATGAACAATGACCCCACACCTAGGCCGGTTGCAATGTCAGAGTCATATTGACAGTACTTTCTTCCCGCAGTGTCTTCAGATAACGAGGCCTGTCAGATCAACAAATAGTTACACTGAATTCAAGTATTCCAACACTCCATAAACTGTTTCTGGTTTTGAGTTCTCATCCCATCTCAACTTCGCACCCTACTATGCAAGGAAACTATACAGCATGGCGAAAATGTTGAACTAGTAGCTATTAGTTTTGTGTACAATGAAAAGCTTTAATCCATACGAACTTTGTTTCCCTCAAATCACAAATAATGCAACTTGGAATTGCAGATGCAGTGCAACTAATGTATTCAATGCAAATATCAGTAGCTTTTCACCCTATGAAATGGTGTTGTTGAAAAACATTCCTAAAGTTTTGCTTTCCATTTTCTAGAAGTATAATTCAGGATCCAATCGTGAGGTAACATTGAAGGAACAAGTTGGCTCAACTGCCAAATCTTTTAAAATGAGAATAGCACTCTCACGTTGATTCGACACCAGAGAGATTAGCTATGTTTGGAAACGAAGGAAAATTATAAATCCACATCTTTGAATAATAGAAAGTGATCCTTAGCTGAAAAATAGTCTCTTTGTAGTTACATTATACCATAGTAAAAAACATAGGAACCATATCTAAAACAAAAATTATACTCTAAGAAGAACAAAAAAGGGAACTTGATGCAGACAATATGCTAGCTAGACATTGAAAACAAAAACATAAGTAAACTCCCTTCCCTCACAGAGAATTAAGTAAACATTTATGCATTAGTTGTTTTTAGATCGGATAAAAAATAATATTAAAGTGTTTTATTTTTATATCTGAAGAGCTTTTAGAAATAAGTTGAAACAACTTATAAATATAAGTTTTTGAAATACTTGCAAAGTGCCTTTGCCATAAAATATAAATAAGCCTTTCCAAACAAGGACGAATCTTTTTTAAGATCATTAATTTGGTATTTTTAGTAGCATCTTTATGATAGAAGATGAAATACAGATAGGACTAGAATGAATGGCCTTTTGAATATTGGAGTTAAAGTAAGTGGTAGATTGCAAGTAAAATTAAATTTCTCTACAAAAGATTAGAATTTATTAATAATGTAATAGCAATGTATAAATTACATATAATCTCCATTTCTTTCCGAAGTTAAATGTTTTGTCAATGAATACACAAACAAGCCATATTTGGAAGCTTTTAAAATTAAGTCTATACAACTCGTGCTTGCCTTATTAGTAAACCAGGTTTAAATTTAGGCTTTCCCTTAGTTTTTAGATAAATAAAAGAAAACCTGTTTATATAACCAAACAACAGATAAAACAAAAACCTTGTGTTTGTAACTAAATAACTTGTTCAATGATGTTCTAATGTATTGTACCTGAAGTGCATCAAATGCAACCTAAATGGACTGACCCTTCATAAGAGCTTGTCTGCCATCATTTCTCAGGTTTAAACCCATCATGGTGTAAAATCAGCTATAATCACTTATCTTTTTGCTTTTATGAGGTAGTGTTTGGTAATGTGTTAAAATCAGATAGAATTTGACACATGAGTTTGGTCTATTTTATATCCAATACGTTTTATTCTAGAAAAAGAATAAACACATCACACGTGGTTATAAAATGGTACATCTTCATTCCACATAAAAGGAGGAAAATGAAATAAAGAGGAACTTAGAGTGTTCCACTCTGTTCTGTTCTGTCCATGAGCCAAATGCTACTTTAAAGTTTCTTAATAATTAAGTATGAGATATTTCAAAGAGAAAAAGATGATGTGGAGAGGATTATATACAATTGTAGTATATTATTACAGATCAGATTCTGCTTTTCTAGGCATTGATTTCACAGTCTCGTGAACCTTTTCTGGTTTAGATCTATACTCAGTAACGTAAGCCAACTTATATTCTTAACCACTAACTATAATAGGACAAACACTTGAAATTTGCTATATATTTTCTTTGATTGCCTAACTAGTGCTCCAAATCATCTTATGAGTCTTCCTACCCACTTGAGCATGTATAAGTTTTTCCATTTTCAAAATGCAAGAACAATAAATGTTTTCATTATTATATAATAATGAGTAAGATCAAACCATAGTACCTTTTGCTGGATGTCAAAAGATGTTTTTTTAATCAAGTCTAGATCAAACTTTATATATTAATCTTTTACTATTAACTATTTAAATAAAAATTAATCATTGTCATTTTTCTAGCTTCTATAGGGATTTATTTGAGAAAATTATTTTCACTATAGAGGTGAGAAAGGTAAATCTACAATGTATAATTATAAATAAATGATCAAAATTAAAAGCTTTTAAAATAGAACAATTACACACAACAATGAGATTTAAATAAGATTTTTAATCTTATAAAACGAATGGGTTTTAAATTTGGTATTTGTAAGAAATTAATTTAATTTCTCAAAAATTTAAAGTCATTGTTTTTTACTATTAGTTGGTCTTCATTAACTAATTAAATTAAAAAATATATATATATATATATCTATCTCTAATTTTTTTACCCCTATAATAAATATTTTTTATCAATTTAAATTGATATTGGAGATGAAATAAAAAAAAACTATATTTTAAATGGGTAAAAAATAAATTATACAAAGATAATTCATTTACAGTTAAATTTAATGAAACCAAAATCATACATCCACCATTCCAAATCCACTTCAGTCTGCATATAATGAAAAATAGTTAATAGAAAAATAGTTAATACAAAATCACTTATAATTAAAAAAGAAAGAGATGGAAGTAGTAAAAACATCAGGAATATATTTTACTAAATTATATCAATTGAAAATCTCTTTATCAGTATGTAATAATCTAACAAAATTATTGTAGAATGGAGAAAGTGTTTTATGAGAGTTAAAAATCTGTTTAAAAAAATGATATAACTTTTGTAAACAAAAAACTCACAGTATTTGTGTTATAATACCTTCACTGTATATGAAATCAAGGAAAACTTAGCCAAGAGAGAAAACAGACTAAAAACACAGTGAATTATCTGATCTTTTCACATAAAAGAAGAATATTATTATCACCTTCAGGGAAGACCAAAAACAATCAGAAAATTTGAACTGAATTCATAACAGCTCTTTATCAGAACACAGAAGTAAACAACTGAATCCAGATATCCAAAGAAAAAAAAAACTGTGAATGAAGGAACAGAAGAAGAAAGTAACTCACAGTGTTCCTCCTCTGTTCTGCAGCAACAGCAAGAGCGAAAGCAATGAGATCAAACACAAACACCACCGCCAATAACAGAGACGAAGCCATAACTCTCAATATTTCTTCAGAAAACAAATTAATTAAAGTCAGAAAGATTAAAATATTGAAAGATTTACAATAAACAGCAAGAGAAACGCACCCGTTTGCTTTGATTTTTGATATGAGAGTGATTTTTCCTTTTTGAGAAGCAAATGGGAGCAGACTAAACAACCAAAACCATTAAAGTATGTAACTTTTGGATGTAATTTTAAGCTTTCGGATGTTTTAATTTAATTCTCCAACAGCGCCTATCTTTTTATTATATGCTACTTTTTATTATAAGTCACATCTTCTATTATACATACTTCAAATTTAAATTATTTTAAACCCTCATATGCATGTACACTTCATTTAACCTAAATAAACATAAAAAACTTTAAAATGATTTAATTATAAATAAAAGTGTCATATTTAGATTTCTTTCTTTGCTCCTTTATTTAATTTAAATACGTAAATGTAATTACAGTGCTTTGGTGCCTAACAATTTAATAATAATTTTATGTGTCACTTTGCTTCACACCGAAAATTTTGTTTTCTATTATAGGTTTAATTCTTTCGGATATCCCTATTTGTGTGGAGTTGTCTTAAATAGGTCCTCGTATTTATTTTTATCTCAATTAGGTCCCTATTTTTGTAAAATTAAGTCAATTGGAACCTTGTCGTTAATTTCAATAGACGGTGTTAAATTTATTGAGTCGTGGCACGCTGACGAAGCAAATTTTAATGATGTGGCACATGGTCCACTCAAGCAATTTGGTGAACCAAGCAGCAATGATGATCCCGAGGCAGACCATGTACGCTTGGCGGAGAATAATCGGGATACCGCCGGCGAAGACGGAGAGTACTCCGACGACGGTGAAATTGAAGAGTAGAAGCAAGGAGGATACCGCGTCGAGGGGGATGGAGAAGTGCTGGAGGAGGGAGAGAAGGATGGATCCGCCCATGGAGGCGAGGATGAAGAAGGCGGAGAAGCGCATGTAGTGGCGTAGGAAGGCGGTACAGTTGTAGTAGTAGAGGAGTACGAGGAGGAAGGTGACGAGCGCGATGAGGCCGACGAAGACGACAACGTTGAGCGTGCCCTCGAACTTCTCCGCTGGGCTATCGGCGGGATTCTCGGCGTAGACGAGGTTGGCGGCGGTTGTGATGGTGGCGGCAGAGGATGATGGCGGCAGAGGATGATGGCGAGGAGAGGGCGTAGACCAGAAGAACCACCAGGAACATGCAGATCGACACCGGATTCATCACGCCGATGATTTCAATGCCCAGACATTCCAGAACGCTCTGTTCCATTCTCACAATTTTTTAGGTTTTTTTTTTTTTTACTTTTTTGCTTTTGGTTTCTCTCAGCGCTCCAACACCGGACCACGTGCCACGTCATTAAAATTTGCTTCGTCAGCGTGCCACGACTCAATAAATTTAACACCGTCTATTGAAATTAATGGCAAGGTTCTAATTAATTCAATTTTACAAAAATAGGGACCTAACTGATATAAAAATAAATATGAAGACCTATTTGAGACAACCCTACACAAACAGGGATGTCCGAAAGGATTAAACCTCTATTGTATGATCTTGATTTTGTTTTGTTAACCATAATTTATATAGATTTTAATATTGTGCGGGGTACACTGGGGTTTGTGCTGTGAGGGTTTAATTTGAGAGGGTTACTTCTACATTACTTCCACCACATCTTTTTTAAATTTCAAGACTATTTTTTATTTAAAAATATCATACATCACATTGTGGCCATATAACCTTTTTTATTTATTTTTCAGTTTATTAATTTATTATATTTTAAATTAATATATAAATATTATTTAATTTTTTTAAATTTATTATATAATTATATATAAATTAATTTTAGTTTATTTAATAAAATAATTATTATTAATTTAATTTATGTATTATTATTTAAATAAATATTTAAATATTTTTTATAAATCTACTTAAACGGGTGTGCCACGTCTCTGTGGCGATATTAGTTGAGTTTTTTTTTAGTTTTTAGTTTATTAATTTATTTTATTTTAAATTAATATATAAATATTATTTAATTTCTTTTAAATTTATTACGTAATTATATATAAATTAATTTTATTTTATTTAATAAAACAATTATTTTTAATTTAATTTATGTATTATTATTTAAATAACTATTTAAATATTTTTTTAATAAATCTACTTAAACGGATGTGCCACATCTGTGGCGACACATTGAGAATTTCTTTTTAGTTTTTAATTTATTAATTTATTGTATTTTAAATTAATATATAAATATTATTTAATTCTTTTTAAAATTTATTAGGTAATTATATATAAATTAATTTTATTTTATTTAATAAAATAATTATTATTAATTTAATTTATGTATTATTATTTAAATAATTATTTAAATATTTTTTATAAATCTACTTAAACGGATGTGCCACATCCGTCGTTAACGGATGTGATGACATCCGTTGAAATTTTTTATTTAATTTTTAGTTTATTATTTTATTGTATTTTAAATTAATATATAACTATTATTTAATTTTTTTAAAATTTATTACGTAATTATATATAAATTAATTTTATTTTATTTAATAAAATAATAATTATTAATTTAATTTACGTATTATTATTTAATAAATTATTTTAATACGTTTTATAAAATTACTTAAACAGATGTGCCACATCCGTTAAGGTTTTTTTTTTAAAATAAAAACAATAAACTAAAATATAAAATATGTAAACGGATGTCAACATCCATTGAAGGTGGAACGGAGGTTGACATCCGTTTTATAGCAAGGACAAATTAGGCATGGGGTGGTGCAAGGAGCATTTGATGGTGGTGAAGGGAGAAACACTCTTAGTTTGAAGGTGTTGGGCTTGATTGATTGTGTGCGATGAACATGATGATTAATGATGCTTCATCTCTTCGTGAGATTTAACTCGTTAAAAGCATGATGTTGCTTCAACGGTTGGATTCACATCCTTAATTAGTGTGATTTCATTTACTTAGTTAAGACTGATGAATGTATCATGGAGAGTATTTTAACTAGTATAATAAGATTTATTTTAAAAATAATTTTTAAAAATTAGATTTTTTATTATTATTTTGTATTTGTTAAATAGGTATAGATAGTAGTTTTTGTATCAAGTTTATTGAGTTTAATGAAATTAGATAATGTAAAGATCGAAAGGTGAAGAAAAAAATGTGTACTTTTGGAATTCATTAAGTCCAATTGAATTTTGTAGGACGTAAAAAATGTTGATATATTGTATAAATCATGAGATCTCATTCCCTAAAGAGTGAATTTTTATGTCTTTTTTTTTATTGATAATTATGAGGTTCTTTAAGTTGACATATTTTATGAAAGACAATACATTGTGTCGAATTCACGACTTATAAGACATATAAATAATCAATTTTAACTCAATTTTTAAACATTATGTGAGACTTTAAAAAAGAGTGAGAATTGAGCTCATAAACTTCAATTACAAAAGTTTCTTTTCTTGAATATTTGCACATTCATATTCTAGTGCTCCGTGACGAAATAAATGTATTAAGCAATAATATAGTCTATATTTTTTATTTTTCTTCTTTTATTATTGATGTTTAAAGGATGGTGATTGAAATGGTGGAATCATGAAATTTCTCGGAAAAAGTTAGTAATCACAGAATATGAATGAAGAGAGTACCAAACACAGGATAAGGATAAGGATTAAAAGAAGTCAAACCTAAAGAAAAGATGACGTGTTACTAAATGATTGAGAAAACTTGAGAAAACAAGCAATAACTTAGTTAAATAAACCACAAATTTGTTTACAACCCTTTCTGATCAAGAATGAAATAAAAATAGAAATATAAATTTTTTAACTAAAGAATTGATAGAAATTATTTTTATTGAAATATTTTTATATTTTATTTATAATCGTTCATTGATTGTTATATTATTAATATTATTTCATTTTTGATTATTAAGATTGTTAAAGGAAAACATTGCAGGCTTCCAAAAACATTAAAAATCACAAATTAATTTATTGTATGATACATAATCGATTATTTTTTGTTACTCGTGTTTTTCTTATAACTTTTTTGCATTTTTCAAAGGAAATAATTATGTGTCTTATCTCTTTTTTCTATTCTACCAAATTCAATTAGCAATTTTCTTCTATGTATATGATGCAACGGGAGAGGGAGAGATAAGTAAAGGAGAGCAAAACAAATGCACAAAATATAAGGAAGGTGAAAAAAAGAAGGAAACGTAAACATAAAAAAGAGGAAATTACTATAAACAAAGAAGAAAATAAAAATAAAAAAGAAAGATAAAAGAAAGAAGAGATGAAAGAAAAAAAGACATGAATATAGATCTCAAATAAAATTGATTATCTTGTATTAGTATAGTGTTTAGTTTATGAAAAAAAACGAAAGTAGAATGAATGGATGTTAAAGAAAGAAAGAAAAATAAATAAAAAAGGCAATAAAATCTAGGTTGTTTATTATAAGAGAAAATAAAATCAGAAAAAAAATATAGATAATCTTTATTTTGATATTAATACAATCCTTTACTAGGTTATTTTTTCTATTTTTTACTTTCTAGCCAAAATTGAAGGAAAAACACTTAGAAATGAGATTCAAAGTTTTTTTTTTCTTTTAAAAATTAATTTACATATACTTATCTGTCTTTGTTGACATCAAAACATTTAAGCATTTAAGGTGGTATCACCCACCCGCTCAACCAAAAAACACCATTAACTCTTCATAAAAAAACATCACTAATCCTCCATTCTCACGTTTTTGTTTTATTTCTAAAACCTTCATCTACATTTCTTCGCACTTTCCTCACACATTCTTTATCTCCTTGGAAAGAGATGTTGCATGGAGGAGAACTTTCCTAATCCACATGATTTAAATTTAATTCAAGGTGAGTTTCCTCTTCTTTTTGTTGAGTTAATCACATATAATCTCTCTACCTTATTTTCCATGTGGTATTTGGGCCCCTTTTTGGTTCTTTTCTTGATTGTGATAAGTATGTTCATTCATTGATTAAACAAGTCTTACACTACACATTTGATGAGTTTAAACATGCGTTTATCAGATAAGTTTGTCCATGCATTGATTAAACTAGTCTAGCAATAAACATTAGACGAGTTTGTTTATACACTGATTAAACAATTCTAACAATACACATTAAACAAGTTTGTGTATACAGAGATTAGACAAGTTTATTAATATACATTACACGAGTTTATCCAATAACTAATTAGATGAGTCTTACAATACGCATTAAATGAGTTTGACATACACTAATTAAATGAATCTAATAATACACATTATACGAGTGTATTCATATATAGATTAGACAAGTCAAGCAATACATATTAGACGAGTTTGCCAATATATTGATTAAACAAGTTTAGTAATGCATATTTGACGAATATTTTCATTTACTAATTAGACGAGTATAACAAAACACATTACACAAGTCTAGTAATACATATTAGGCGAGACTCTTCATAAGCTAATTAGACTAATATAACAAAAAATATTAAATGATTCATTCCATATACTGATTAGACGAGTATATGAATACATTAACTAGACCGATATAACAAAATATATTATACGAGTGTGTCAATGCATTAATTAGACAAATCTAATAATACACATTAAATGAATAATTTATAAATAAATTAGACGAGTTTAGAAATATACATTAGACAAGTTTTTCCACACACAAATCAGGCAAGTCTATTAATACACATTAGACGATGTTTTCCATTACTAATTTTATGAATATTGCAATACATGCTAGAATTGTCTGTTCATACATTGATTAGATAAGTATAACAAAAAAAATTACACGAATCTAGCAATACACATTATACAAGTTTGTTCATATATTAGTTAGATAAGTATAACAAAACAATATTAGACAACTCATTTCATACATTGATTAATGAGTCTAAGAATACACAATAGACGAGTTTGTCAATACATTGATTAAACAAGTCTTTGGTTAGTTCACATATCTGATTTATTTTCTTTCTTTACTTCATTATAGAATTTAGTCTTTTAAAGGTGATATTATTCATTTTTCTACAACTAATTTATTACAAGTGTTCTTGATTAAGGTGATTAAGTTATTGTTGTAGTACAGTTTCACAAAGTGTAGTGCTTAAACATTATAGGGTTCAACATCTTGATTTTTAGTGTGGGTGTGTTGAAAAAACTTGAAAGTTACTGGATTGACTTGGTCAATATGATTGGACAAGTGGAAGCTACTCTTTTATGAAAGTGAATCAATATAAATTTTAACCTCTATCTTCCACTAATGCAAAAGGGACTTTCTATATGAGGTGTATGAGACTTACTATGACGATTATTTTAGCATCATACTTGCAATCAATATAGAAATTATGTACTTTCTATGACATCGCGAAAGATCAGACATAATAAGTTAAACTTACTATGTTAAGTTTTGACAAACCTAACATAATAAGTTGCACTCAAAGTAATCAACTTTATCATACAACACCTCACAGATTCTCCCCTTTTCTTCCTCTCCAACCTCCATTTCCCATTCCACCCCATACCCACTCACCTTCATCTCATTTTCCAACATTCATTACCCATTTGATTTCACTCTTCATCATCGCCTTCAAGCTCCATTTTCCAATAACACAATCCAAAACATAGAGAATGAGTGGTCGTTGCATTCAGGGGTTCATGATTTGGAGGGGAAGAAGGATTACCCAATACGAAGTGGACGAAACGAGCAACCATGGAATAGGTAGTACCGATGGCACTTCCAATCGATGATAACACCTCCGGCCAAGGGCTCCGTAGCAACAAGCGGTGGTAGTGGATTGAGAGATGCCAAAAAATAGGAAGAAAAAAACCCCTTGCATGGAAGAAGAAAAAGGGGAAGTTGATGTGAGACAAGATCGTCTAGAGAAGAAACTGGATCGTCTAAAACATCAGGTTTTGAAGTTTAGCAAACAACATTAAACGAAATAATCTTGGGTAATTAGATGTCTATAAGAAAATGGAAAGAACATAAATATATCTCGCGAAGAACAAAATTCCATTCTCGAGTAGTCATAAGGAAGAGTGTTTGAACACCAGATAATGGACAACATAGAATCATCTAAGCGTAAAGCCAAATCAGAGTGAACATCAAAGGATTCATCTTAGGCCACACAAAGCATATAAATATTAAAAAGCAAAAGAGATAAGCTAAAATGACATGACATATCCCTAAGCAAAAGCGTATGATCAATAAAAGAAGCCTACATAGACTTGTCAAGACATTGTGCTTAAAAGATACATATACACTCACAAAGTGATGGTTATAAAAGTGTCTAAGTGAATCTCGCTATGCAAAAGGTGCAAAAATCTGTCAATTGAAATAAGTGTTACAACATTGTCTAAAGAACATATGCATAAAATGAAAGAATATACCCTTAAGTCTAAAGGACATCACTTCACTCCTAAGAAGAGATATAATACAAAATGTTGTTGTCACACAATTAATCAATATTATAAGAGGAGATGAAGATTACTAAGACAAGGTTGGATTGTCTAACATCCTCATATTTTTTAGGTTCAACAAACAATGATAAACAAAATAATCATTTGAAAACACATTATCTTATGAAATAAATATCGTTGAATGAGAGGCTTCTCATGGAAAAGCTTGGTGACATCTGAATGTTTAAAGAAAAGCTTTAGCAAACGCGTCAATAGGTTACATCGTAGTAAACGCCTTATCAAATGATATCCTCACTAAACGCGTCCATAGGTTATATGGGAGTTTTTCTAGACGCACTTTTGCTATACATTGCTAAATAACGTTAAACGAGTTATCAATATATCTTGCAAAATAATATGCAAAATGATTTTTATGGTAAACACGCTAAAAGCTATAAACAACGCTCCAAAAACATGTGTTCAGTAACACTGTCTTAAACTTGCTCTTGAACTAAATAGAGATCACTAAACGAAGCACTATTAGTAAACGCCTTGAATAGGCCAAACGATACCTTATACAAAACTATATTTTCATCCAATGATGAAATCTTTATGAACTACTTGGTATCTCTACAAAAATGCTTAAACGATCAAATCTTGTTTGAATGATAGAAAATTTGAAAAACACATAGTTGCTCTGAACATTGATTAAAGAACATTAAATGCACAACATTTCAAAACAACAAAAAGTGATATGAAAAAGGACATATCTACCTCCATGCATATCTACTCTACTCCATGCAGTTTCTTATGTCAAGTATCCACTTGCTCTATCATATAAAAGTCAAAAATAGACGTTAAAGACAAATAAGAAATTCATAAAATGTTCTCATCATCAAAAGTCATGTTGAAAAGATTGTACAACCAACTTTCGATAAAGTACTAAAAAAGCATGTCTACTCTGACAAGTAGACTTTAACCTATGGCTGCTACATATGAAAAAGGCTACGAAGATTTGAAGATTACAGACAAGCATCGTCTAATGGATATTTTCTCTTAAGAGACGACCTACTATGAAGAGCTCGGAGGAGCTCTCGCCGCAACAAGAATTGGGTGGTTTGGAGCGACAACACGAGGAGAGGCTTACTAGGAGCCTCGACCATTTTGGTGTCGCGGTTGTCACTACTTGCTTAGCTACCTTCTTGAAAAAGTTTGTTTTTATTTGAGTTTTAGGACATTATTGTTAAAATAGAATGACTTAATCTTTAACACCAAGAGGGGGGTGAATTGGTGAAACACAAAAACAATGTTTTCTTTAAATCTTTTTCACAAAGTATATGCCTTTAAAAGCTTTGTTGAAACACAAGGAAAAAGACTTTGTAGTGCAGCGGAATATAGTCGAATGCGTGAAAAATAAAGTCGACTGAATGTAACAAAGTAGGGATAAAAAGATCAAACACTGAGTTTTCATACTAGTTCGGCCAGCCTGCATCCAGTGTCCTTCCAGCACAGGAAACAAATGCAATATAATGATCAAGGTTTTTACAACAAGGCTTTTATAGAGACCTCTACGTCAAAAATATAAAACACCTCTCTAACTCTCTAATCAAAATATAGGCATACATCAAAAAGACCAGCAGCAAGAATTTCCTCTTCTGTTGTCTACACCCTTTGAGAAACCCCTCAAAGTCAAGAATGTCGCACGCTCTTCTTCCTGTAATCACAACAGGTAATCAACCCAATCTTCAGTAGATTGTCAACTCTGATCTTTCAGTAAACACCTCTCTATGTAAATTTGATCAGCTCTTTCAAAGCACAACAATCTTGCTTTTCAAGAAATCACAAGAGATGATCACCACGATCTTCTTCTTTGATTCTTGGAGTTTTTCCACATTATGTAAGATAGAACTAATATATAATGAATATGAAAATGTTAGAATTCACACAAGTTCTTAAAGAATTCAAATTTGCGTCTATTTATAGTTTTTCACAATTTTGACGCTCTCAAGTCGACTTAGCTACTAATGTAGTCGAATTACAATAAATGCTTGGTCAACATATTTAAAAATATAGTTGTTGTAACATTTAATTCAAGCATTAACAAAATTTCAAAACTGTAACAGACTTAGTCGAATGCAGGTTGCATGTAATCGACTATACAACACAGTTAAACAAAGTTTTGAAAAACTTTCTCTTCAAAAATTCTCACAACACACTTTGAAAAAGTTTGTGCAAAGCCACGAGTTTTAATCGACTTACTTCATAATGAAATCGACTTAAAACTGCTGTTTTGTCACATATTTTAAGTTCAACAAAAGTGCTTGTGGTTTTCCTTTTCTAAAACATATGTCATGCATTCACAGATAAAATCTCATGTAAAACACAATGAATTGCATCAATGACATAATCAACACAAATATGTTCTCAAATAATCATAAACATGAAAGCTATGAACATGTAACATATAAACATCACATGTGTTATTAATTATGTGTTGTCATCATAAAAAACCAGAAGCTTTGAGATTGTAGGTTCAGCTAAACTAGTGCTCCCCCTATCAACAATCTCAACAGCTATGATAGGTGAAAGAAAATAGAAATTCTGGCCAAGTTAAGACCAACATTTTTATTTATAAAAAAAAGGAAATGTCATACTGAATACTTTAGTATTGATGTATTCGTATCCAAGGATTTGAATGAGCTGTCAGGAGGGGAGGCAACGAGTTAAGTCGTTGATCACGTTTATCGCCTCCACCTCGTTTGGTGTCATTAGGAACTTATGCCCTGAAGTCAACCTTTTGGGATTCTCGGTCCAATACAGGGGTACTTAGGCCGACCACCTTCATTAAAAATTTCGATCGATCAACTTCCTTTATCACACGACCTTGAAATACTTGTTCTTGAACCCCTGGAAGGAGATCGAGTATAGCTCAAACAACCACTTCCCGTGCTTAGATATGAAGGAGAACCAACCCCTATTTGTGTTTGGGCACGTGCGGAAGTAATGATGAAAAATGGCTGGAGTAGGAGTGAAAGTAAGGTCAAGGTCGGCGTGAATCACCACGAACGCTTGTATAAATTCTTAGCCGTTTGGGTGAAGTTGGGTGGGTGCCACGTTCAGTTCCCTCGGCATATTTATGTGGAAATCATCGAAGGGAGGTTGCACATAAATCTCGTTGAACGGGTAATCATACATAAAGAAGAAGTCATCACGGCTGCTCCCCTACCCATGGAACACCTTCTCGTTCCCCTTGCACAACATCAACTTGATAAGAGGGATGTCTGAATAAGTCTTTAGAAGGCAGATCCATTCATCCTAATGTTTTATCTTGTTCCTCATTCAAAAGCATGTCACAAATTCCCTCATGTCGTGGGATGCCCAATCGTAGCCATGGATAATAAGAAGAGTTTGGACAGACTCCACTCTGTAGTTGGTTATGTCGATCTCCATGCCATTAAAAAAAAGAAACTCATGACCCTAATACGAGTATCCTTATTATTATATACATTGGTCACGTTGTCAGTCGAACCTTTATCTCGCTTGGTTGACTCAAAGATAAAGGAGTAGATAGATCATGGCATCGACGAAGATAAGGCATCATCATTGTATCCCCGACTGCCCCTTCCCAAAGACTCCTCAAACGAAGACAAGTTCACGGTCAACATTATTACCTGAAAAGAAGATAACACTTGGTGGAAAGAGAAGGTTGAGGAAAATAGTGAAGATGACGGGGAAGGAAAACTCCTATTGATAGCTAACCAACCCCTCTCCCCTCGAGTGATATCGACCGTGAGATTAAACTGAGATCCCAAGGTCTAGATCACGTAATCCTACGGATTCTGTCAGGCACGACCTGCAAAGTGTTTCACACCCTTTCCTAATGATATTTTTTCACTGTAGGATGAATGACCTCATCGTTAATAACCACCAAACCGAGCGACCGTTGCCTAATTAACAAAGCCCTTTGTTAGTTGTTCCAGACTTGTAGTTAGGGCACTTGTGTACCGTATAATCGTTGGGGCAGTAGTTGATTGGGCGATCAACCTTCACACCAAAGATAACTCCCCTCATTGATAAAAGTCACTGACCGATTGGTAAATCCCCTAATATTGATCAAACACAAATTAAATACGTGTATAGGTAAAATATGTTTATCAACTCTATTACGCTGGTGTAAATTAAAAGCTCATTATGAAACTTATAAATACAAGTTTAAAATAAAGAGATAGATGATTACATGTATTATAGGTAAAAAATTAACTATGCTTACCAAATGATCATCTAATGAACTAAGTATCATAATATCTTGTGTAGATAACTTCACCGCATGATGTAAAAATAAAATAAAATAAAGCCTTAGATTGCAAAATAGTTGGAAAGGTATTTAGAGTTTGACTAAAGTTTAGAATACAATTCTAACAATTAAAATTCCAAACTTTAAAATTCTAGAGTTTAAATTACACGTGAATAGTTGTAATCAACTCCTCCCAATTTTATAAAGCGTATAAATAGGAAAAAGAGAGAGACGCTACATTTTCTTTTAAACTAACGTTAAAAATAAAAGTTAAAATTCATTCGGTGTTATATGTTTCGGTTGTCTAAGAATGAATGAACATATATGTTTTCAATTCTCTCATCAATAAATGGACACTAAAGTTTACATTCTCCCGTCAATGGACATATGTTTTAAACTTCAGAATTCCACACTAAATTTAAACTCCCATCAATGGACATATATGTTTTAAATTCTCCCGTCACTCAATGGAGCTTGTTTGCGCAACGAGAGTTAAAATTCCTTCTCTGTTACAATTATGTGAATTTAAAATTTATCTATATTTTAAATTTTGATACATTTTAATTTTTAAATTTTAAAAATAAATGAATATATGTTAAATGATGTTTTAAATTAATATTTGAGATAACAATTGTCAAACAGATAAATAAATCAAACACTAATTTGAAATATTATTTGATATGTAAATTTCTTTTAACTTAATTAAATTAAAATGACTATATTTATTAATTTTTTAAATTTAAAAATAAAATTCTATCAAAATTTGAATTATGAGCAACTCTTATTTTATGTGAATGTTTAAAAATTAAAAATATATTTAATTTCACTCTTAAAGCTGTCACAATAGCTTTAATGTAAATCATTATCAAATAAAACTATATTTGACTTTTAAATTAAACACTTAAAAAAGAGGATTTAACTCAATGAACTTCTATTGACAAATTTCAAAAATCAGAGACTTATTTAGCTTACCTATATTTAAACTTTTTTATGAACTTATCTAAATCTTGAAAAAAAAAAAATTAAAACTGTAACTATTTTTAAGAGTTAAATGTATTTTTAATTTTTATATTTTTACACAAAATTGAAAATAATTTATATTTAAAATTTTGATATATTTTAATTTTTAAAATATAAAATTAAAGTAATATAATATTTTTAAATTAATTAAACATTAATTTTATTTAACGTATCAAAAACATCTCATATTATTTAAGTTGCTTAAAGTTTTCTTATTTTAATATCAATTAAAAAATATATTTAATACATAACCAAAATATTTACCTAAGAAGGAATTTTAACTTTTATTTTTAAGGTTAGTTTAACAAAAAAAACCAAAATAATGTAGCGTCTCTCTCTTTTTTCTATTTATATGTTTATAAAACTGGAAGAGTTAATTAAAACTAGGGTTAAATATGTTTTTAATCCCTAAACTATTGGTCATTTCTGGTTTTCGTCCTTCTTTCAAAGTAAGTACACTTTAGTCCTCATATTTTTTGAAACTTTGGTTTTAATCCTCCAAAACTAACACCGTAAAAAATATCCTCACGTGGCTAACGGTAGACTGACATAGTTTTTTTTTTTCAGAGTTTATCAGCTTTTCTTCCTTTCTCTCTCCCTCGTCTCTTCCTTCAATTTCACGGTTCGATTTGTGTTGGGACTTGTTCGTCGAGGTCTACCAAGGAATGCCATAGTTTGGAGTAGATCTGTTAGCATGTATGCCGCTTTGCTAGTTGTTCTGAATAGCCGTATTATGGTGATGTCGGTTTGAAAAGAGGATTAAGCATCAGCCTCGACGCCGGTTCTCAATAGAATGGATAGATGAAGAGAGATTGTGTCCTAACATTTTAGGTTAATTTGAGATTTGACCCTGGATTACTGTGCAGACAACGATTACTGTGCAGACAACAGTTACAGACCCCCTTCATGTTTGAATAAGCGATGGTAGTTATGTCCTTTGTAGTTTGGTTAATTGATATTAGTTATGTCCTTTATAAATTGCTAGCATTTGCTTCGTATATCTGATGGCACATTGTCTGTAAGATTACTGTTAGCGTCTCTTTTTCTTTTCTTTTTTTAAATTTTGTCTGTGCACCTGTAAGGGTAGTACTTTTCCATTGTTCATTTGTATCTTTTTATAATCTTAAATCGCCATCATCCAGTTTTCTAATACGCATGTGTTTTGTGTGATGCCAGACGGATGGGAAAGTCGGTGGGTTAAATCAGATTGGAAAAAAGATGAGAACCTGGCTGGGAGTGGAACCACACCTCTGGTCAATGGAATGGCGACGCCAATGACAAAGGTGAACTAAATTACTATGTTGAACAGTCATGTATTAGTGCTGCTCATGTTTACTTTTGGCTAAAATTGATAATGAGGTTGTTTGGTTGAATGGTGATATGTATTCAGGTGTTCAAACCAGTGAAGATTACAGATTCTACGCCATTTCTGCTGAAGAGACGAGGGAGAGAGAAAGGAAGAAAAGTTGATAAACTCTGAAAAAAAAAAAAAAGAACTGTCAGTAGTGTACTGTTAGCCACGTGAGCATATTTTTCACGGTGTTAGTTTTGGAGGACTAAAACTAAAGTTTTGAAAAGTATGAGGACTAAAGTGTACCTTAATTTGGAAGAGGGACAAAAACCAGACCAATAATTTAGGTACTAAAAACATATTTAACCCTTAAAACTATTCACGTGTAAGATAAAAAGTGAAAAATAAAATTGCTAAGAATTAAGGATCTCCTAAAACCCCATTTCCCTTTCATCTTGGGCACTGCGTTCTGACGGACTCTGCCTCAACCCCTAGGCTGCTCCACCATAGTCCACCGTCTACCGCCGTGCACCGTGCACCGTGCACTGTTCACCGTGCACCGTCCACCGTGCACCGTCCACAGTCCACAGTCCACCGTCAGTCCCTTTCATCACTTTCGCATTTTCATCTGCATTCCGTTTCGAAGTTCTGTTTCACAACTTTGTTCATATTTAGTTGATTTTACTCTTTGCCTTTACACCGTTTAGTCTAATTTTCTATTTCGTTCGTACACGTTGTATATTAAACCCATCTTAAACCACTTAACATACATCTTTCGAAGAGTTATCGAGGAAGGTCGTTACCATGCTCGATGTGATAAATAGAATTAGCCAGAAAAATAATTGACATGTGCTGTTAATATCTACTGTACGAAATACGCTTAAGGTTTTGCATACTTTATTTGATTGATTCATTGGTACCGGAGTTTCGGATCAATCTGAATTATGTGCCGTGCGATTTCTTTTTATCTTGGCACAATCCAAACTCAATTTGTTATTTGATGCTGTTTCATAGAACTGGCCAAGAATACCAATGGCTTACCGGCGTTGCCTTTTGATGAGAGGGAACCTTGTAGATCGGAGGTGCCATCCATCATTCAGTTATGTTCTTCATAGCGATGAAGGGAGACAGGAAAAGCCTGAGGAAAAATCATCTTCAGCAGCAGGCGTTAGTAAGGTTGCCCAGATAAGGTCCTTTGCAAGCTCTCTTAAGGGACCATTGGGGTTCTCCCCCCTTTCCCGAGATAGATTTATTTCTCCATGCACTGGATATGGCTTCTGCCGGTATATGTCGACAGTGAATCAGGGTTCAGATAAGATTGACAGTGTCATACTCACTGATGTAGCTGATGTACTCACTGACACTACCATAGACACTATAGCTTCTCAGGCTGCCATTACTAATGAGGTTGCAATTGCTGCCGCCGATTCTTTTTTGCCTGTAATGGGCTTGCAGTACGTGATAGATGCTGTGCATTCCTACACTGGCTTAAATTGGTGAGTCTATGTGTGTATGTATGTATTTATAGACACAAACATAATCCCGAATTTTAATGGAATACCAAAAACAGTCCTGAAATGGTTTCATGCATGTCAAGTTGTCATTGGTATATCTTTTGCTTTTACAAGGGATTTGGGTTTGAACTTTAGATTATCTGTTTAATTATAACTTGCTATAGGCACTGAAGATACTGAGTTTCCTTTAATATTTTCTAATTTGATATATCAGCTTATTTTATGTCAGTTCAAAATGTAAAGGGAATTTTTCGAGTTTCAGGATTATGCTATGGTTGGCAAGGTTGTTCTTGCCCTATTTGTAGTATGTGATGTATATTCTGGGATTTGATTATCCAGTGGTGAATTCATTCATAATTCATAAATAATATATGTAGTATTTGGTGAAAACTTGACTTTCAAGGGTGATTGTTAATCTCATTTCTTCTTCTTTCAGGTGGGCATCAATAGTTCTTACAACCCTGTTGATTCGAAGTGCTACAGTTCCACTCTTAATAAATCAACTTAAGGCCACTTCTAAACTTTCGGTATATTATGCTTCTCTTAGCTTCATCCTTATTTCTTTCTAAAATAAAATAATGGTATATTATGCTTCTCTTAGCTTCATCCTTATTTCTTTCTGAAATAAAATAATGGCAATGCCTTTTGTCTGTTCCTTCGTCCTTGCCACGTCCTGATTGGAGTGGACACAATTCATACATTTGGAGGGAACTGTTTCCCTTAGTTCACTTTACCTTTTTGGATTAACATCTCCTTAACATGGCTTAGAAGGTTAATTCTAGCTTCACACTTCTGTTCCATCTTTTTTATTCTGTTTTCTGTAAAGGCCCTCAAGCTTTTTATATCAATAATGCACTTTTTATATATTCTAATCTATTTTATTACATAAGCTTACTATTTCACTTATGCCAGTTGATGAGGCCGCACTTGGAGGAGATAAAGCAGCAGATGGACGGGATGGTAATCCTCAAATAATTTTTATTATTACTGATGATATTGCCATGCTATTTTATTGAATATGCAAGTGAGCTAACGGGGCCTCAAATGTTCTGTTTACCGTGTTTTGTAAATTTTGATTGGTTTATTTTTTCTTTGAATGTCATTCAATCATTTTAAGCATGTTCTCTTACCTCCTGAACTGAGATGTAATGTGATGGAAAGGATCTTTTTTATTTAATTGTAAATTTATTATTTTAGCCCTTTTCTACTTGAACACAATAGAAGCAACCACTACCTATGCTTTGTACACAATTCTAGTGCAACGTACTCTGTTTCACAGTTTCAGTCGTGACAGAAGTTTAAAAATTCTAACATCTGGCAATCATAATTTATAGAAGTTGAGCATTCTTAATACTCAAAATTGCTTTTTCACCTACTAAAATATAAAAGAATTTAAAGGCATTTTGTCCATTTCTCGTTTATGTTCATTGACACTAATATTATTTTCATGTACTTGAAGAGTTGAGAATAGCTAAAAGGTTTTTTTTCACTTAAACTTATGATACAACTTACTACTGCATTTATAGGAAACAGTAGTTTTGAAAAGCAAAAGAAGCAAAGGGGCGGGAGGCTCCTTACAAAACCCTAAAAGAAAAAACCCTTACATAAATATTAATAATAATAATGACATTACATTTCAACACTCTCCCTCAAGCTAGAGCATATAGATTATTATAAGGTGGGTTTTAAGCCTAACTCAACCCCACAAAACCGGCTTGTAAGGTGAGGTTTGCACCTCACTTATATATTATATTTTGGCCTTATCTCTAGTCGATGTGAGACTTCCAACACACCCCCTTCATGCCGAGGTATAGACATCTCGTGCGTGATAGTAGAAATTGGATGGTCCGATAACGGCCCGATAGCGGTTGGAATAGAATAATAGAATGCCTACATAGAACTCGCTAGGATAAGCTCTAACCATGACTCTGATACCAGTGATATGATCGGTGGCACCTGAGTCAAGGACCCAAGATCTGAGAGAGTGAGTTAGACAGACAAAAGGAGGACCTGTGCGTATAATAGGAGCAGATGTAGTGGAACTAGAGTGCTGACGGTCCTCATACCATTTGAGAAATTCCTGAAAGAGTAAAGGGTTATTTATGGTATTTGATGACGTAGGATGGTCTGCAGACGGTGATCGGGGAGGTGGATCAGAATTAGTCATTGCTATAGGTCGAGGAGGACGTCCATGAAGTGCATAACATCTATCAATTTTGTGGCCTAGCTTGCCACAGTGGTCACATTTTGGACGTCCTTTACCTGGTTGGCGAGACCGACTCCGATCATCAAGTTGGGCAGCCTTGGAGAGGGAGAAACCCTAAAACTTCAAAGTGCTCCGATTGATGCAACGACCACAGATCCAGAAAGAGGGCGAAGAGGCGATCACGATGGTGCTGATCGGCGGCGGAAAGCTCCGGCGACGCATCGACACGCGCGGCGGCAATGGTGACTCTTGCGGCGGCGCGTGGGTGGTCCGTTCGCTGCGATCTTCGTACCACGGTGGTTGCCTGGTCGAGACGATTCCGATGGTGTGGTCGCCGGTCGATTCAGGAACTCCGACGACGGCGGCCGCGGCGGCGACTGCAACGACAACGGCAGTGATGAGTGCCGGAGACCGTGGAGTTGACTGGAACTATTCCTGTGCTCTAGATACCATATTAGAAGGTGGGTTTTAAGCCTAACTCACCCCACAAAACCGGCTTGTAAGGTGAGGTTTGCACCTCACTTATATATTATATTTTGGCCTTATCTCTAGTCGATGTGAGACTTCCAACATAGATCATATGCACCAAGCTTGGAACACATAAATTGAATTCTAAGCCCCCTAAGAGATTTGGTCAGAATGTCTACAAGTTGTTCATTAGAGTTGACAAACTCAGTAACAAAATCCTTTGACAACAACTTCTCTGTTAGGATCTAAGGTAAGAGGAGAGAAGGAAGAGGAAATGAGAGAGTAGTTAGGAAAGGCGGGATGGAGGTGAGAGCAGTTAGGAAAGGCGAGATGGAGGTGAGAGCAGTTAGGAAAGGCGGGATGGAGGTCTTGTATAAATAGAGTTCTATTTCAGTGTTAGAGGGGAGTTTTTGAGTATTATTTTGTAAATCTGGACTTTGGCCAGAAGAGGGGGATTATGCCTCTGTTAGGGCTAAGAGGGAGATTAGGCCTCCATTGCGCTATCAGTGTACTTTGTTCTCAATATCAATACAGAAACCCATTCTTTCATTGTTCTTTCTATCTTCTGAGTGTGTTCTTGTTAGGTTCCAAACCCAGGTTCCTAACAAATTGGTCCGACCTGCCGGATCCAAATTGGGAGAAAAATGAAGAGCAGAATCAACAGAAGATTGAATGTAATGGAGGGTCAAATAGAAGCGGTGGAACTAGCGGTGGATGGAAGGAAGGTCGAGACAACGACATTGCGCCAAGATTCGACGACAATTAGGAAAGACTTGCAAGAAGCATGCAAATCTTGGGAGGACGGACTCGCAACTAGGAAAGCCTATCGAAAGGGAGCCAGGCGTCCGTCAATGATCATCAAAGGGTGAGGTGGGAAGACGAAGAAGGAGGAAGGGAAGGCGAACCTACCGAGGGGCAAAACAACTGGTGGAAACGGGTGGAGCTAACCGTCTTCGAAGGGATTGATCTGCTGTACTGGATCAATTGTGCAGATAAATTTTAAGAGTTACAAGGGGTATCGGAGGAGGAAAAGGTGCGCCTAGCTGACATCAGGATGGAGGGGAGCGCTGGCTACTGGTTTAGAGCCTGGAAGGAGAAAGCCAAGAATTGTTCATGGGATGGTTTGAAGGAAGCCCTGGTGATAAGGTTTGCAACCATTGTTGAGCGTTTGGCGGTATCAAAACAGACGGAGACAGTGGAAGAGTATGTACAATACTTCAAGACATTTGCGGGACAAACGAAGAGGGTTCCGGACAAGCAGTTGTTAGGATATTTTCTGGCGGGATTGCAAGAGGACATACGGAATCAAGTCCGACCGCATGACCCGCAGGCTTGATGCTGGCGATTGCAAGGGATGTTGAAGAATTCCAGGGAGGTGAAAAGGAGAGGACGACCGGATCTGAACAGGAGAGGACTGCTGGACCCGAACGGGAGAGAACCGCCGAATCTGAACGTGAGATGACAGCCGGAACCGAACGGTCTTACAGTTACAGTCAAAGGCCGAACGGTCTGACAGTCAAAATAGTCTCCCAGTCATTGGCCGAGCGGTCTGAGGCCATAGAATACCAGTCGTCTGGGGGAGGAACGAGCGATGAGGTGACACGGTCCGAGGCTAATCGCTATAAACCCAGGCCGATTGGGAGCCGCCAAGAGTGTGGGGTCAGTACCGAAGATGCACAACGAAGAGGAGAAGTAACTCTAAAATGGGAAGATCTTGTAGCAACTCTGTTCAAATTTCAAATTCACTAAGCATTTGTTTAAGCCACACAAGCTCGCAAGTAGCTGATGCCATAGCTCTATATTCTGCTTCTACACTGGACCTTGCCACAACACTTTGCTTCTTACTTTTCCAAGATATCAGGTTGCCACTAATAGAGACACAATATCCAGAAGTAGACCTCCTATCAGAAGGGGAACCAGCCCAATCAGCATCTGAATAGCAAACGATTTTTGTATCATTGTTAGGGCCATATAGCAAACCTTTTCCAGGTGATCCTTTAATATACTTCAGTATGCGAACAACTGCATCCCAATGGTCTTCACATGGGGAGTTTAGAAATTGACTCACCACACTAACTGCTAAGGAAATGTAAGGACGCGTAACAGTAAGATAGTTTAATTTACCAACTAATCTTCTGTACCGTTTAGGATCTAAGAAAGGCTCCCCCTGATTTGGTAGGAGTTTGATGTTAGGGTCCATAGGTGTCTCAAAAGATTTACAGTTCATTAACCCTGTTTCCTCCAAGATGTCTAACGCATACTTCCTCTGAGATATGACAATACCATTATTGGATTGTGCTACTTCAATACCCAAAAAGTACCGGAGTTTGCTAAGATATTTGGTTTGAAAATGATGACAAAGGTGTTGTTTCATATGAGAGATGCCAAGATAGTCGCTTCTTGTGAGAACAATATCATCGACATACACTATTAAGTAGATACATCCAGCACTTGAGTGGCGATAGAACACTGAATGATCCGCTTCACTGCGAGACATACCAAATTGTTGAACAACACAGTTGAATTTACCAAACCAGGCCCGAGGAGACTGTTTTAGGCCATATAAGGATTTGCGAAGATGACATACCAATCCAGATGACTCCCCTGAGCAACAAAGCCAGGCGAATTCTCCATATAAATTTCTTCTTGCAAATCACCATTTAGGAAAGCATTTTTGACATCAGGTTGGTAAAGAGGCCATTGTCGAAGAGCGGCCATGACAATGAATAGGCGAATCGAGGTCATTTTTGCCATGGATAAAAAGTATCACCATAATCCAAACCAAAAATCTGTGTGTAGCCTTTGACAACCAGACGAGCTTTCAGACGATCAATTGTGCCATCAGGGCCAACCTTGATAGCATACACCCACCTGCAACCAACAACAGACTTTCTAGATGGTAATTGGACAAGCTCCTAAGTTCCACTTTTCTGTAAAGCACTTAATTCATCCAGCATAGCTTTACGCCAGCCAGGATGAGTTAAGGCATCACCCACATATTTAGAAATTGACACAGAAGAAATGGATGAGAGACAAGTGTAAAAAGATGGAGATAATCTGTGGTAACTAAGAATAGTATAATGGGGGGAAGGGTTACGGGTAGAGCGTATACCTTTACGGAGGGTAATAGGCAAGTCAGAATCATTTGCTGGAGCCGGAGGAGACACACGAGGCGACACTGGAAGTGAGTCATGAGGGAGACAATTGCGACGACTATAAACCTGAAGGGGTGGTGGTGAAGGACGATTCTGTGGTGAATGAGAGTATAAAGAAGGAGGAGACAAAATGGGTGGAGCATCACCAGGAGGATCACAGATAAGAGGAATATCAACAGTAACAGGGAGAGGTACAAAACTAGAAGATAGATGTGAAAAGTAAGAAGAAGATTCATCAAAAGTGACATCAGCAGAGATAAAATGACGATTGAGGGAAGGGGAAAAACACTTATAGCCCTTTTGTGACCGTGGAAATCCTAAGAAGACACATTTGTGAGACCTAGGAGATAACTTATCAAGACCAGGACTAAAATCATGAACAAAACATGTAGACCCAAAAACTCTAAGAGGTAATGGATGTAGAGGGTCTTGTGGAAATAAGATAGAATGAGGGATTTTGTTATCTAGGACAGAAGATGGCATGCGGTTGATAAGATAACATGCCGTGAGAATAACATCATCCCAAAAACGTGAGGGTACTTGACCATGAATGAGAAGGGTACGAGTTGTTTCAATAAGGTGTCTATTCTTTTGCTCAGCCACCCCATTTTGTTGAGGGGTATAAGCACATGAGGTTTGGTGAAGAATGCCATGAGAAGCCATAGAATGTTTAAATGGTTGAGAAAGGTATTCACGGCCATTATCAGTGCGTAAATTTCGAATAGAAACCCCAAACTGTGTTTTTATTTCATTAAAAAAAGATTGGAAAATAGAAAACAACTCAAAACGATTCTTCATTAAAAACAACCAAGTACATCTGGAATAGTCATTAATAAAGGTAACAAAATACTGAAAACCTAAAGTGGACTTAACACGACTAGGTTCCCAAATGTCAGAATGAACCAATGAAAAGGGGGATGACGCCCGTTGTGAGACACTACTAGGAAAGGAACTACGAGTATGCTTCCCTAACTGACAAGACTCACACCACAAACTTGATAATTTTGACAACCTCGGGACAAGTTGTCCTAGTTTGGCAAGACTAGGATGACCTAACTGAGCATGAAGAAAGGATGGTGACTCTATGATTACGCCAACATGTGGAGAAGGGCGGAGATGATAAAGGCCATGAGACTCACATCCTGTGCCAATCATATGTTTCGAACTCCTGTCCTGCAACCAAACAAAATCTTTATTAAATGAAATAACACAATTAAGAGTACGAGTTAGACGACTAATGGACAATAAATTGAAGGGACACCCAGGGACATAAAATACATGATCAATGGATATGGAAGGAAAAATATTAACAGTACCAACACCATGAGATGAAACTTTAGACCCATCAACCATTGTTACCTAGGGTAAATTATCCGGACACGACAAGGAAGAAAACAAGGACTTGTTACCAGTGATATGATCGGTGGCGCCTGAGTCAAGGACCCAAGGTCTGAGGGAGTGAAAGTGAATCAGACCAACAAAAGGTATGTTTAAGGTATCCGAGCAATGGAAATAGATGCTAAGACTGTTTAAGGTATGTTTGTCAACATTGACTAATGCTACGACTATCTTCATAACAACTGACTGCTTCAATCAGTGTTGTTAACTCTGTCAAAACATGTCACTAAAATATATTCTGATGCCACCAAATATGACATTTTTGCTGCCATTTCCACCATCACTCCCATTTGTTGCCACCATCATCATCATAATCACTTTTTAGCTATGTTTGTTGATTTGGGGTTCATGGCCTTGATTGTGATGGTGCACTGAAAAGCAATGTACAATAATGAATTCATTATTCATCTAGATAATAAATGATCTGTGTTAAAGGAATAAATGCATATTCAGAACATAGATTTTGTTTCTGGAGTTGTTTGTTAGTTTTTATGTTGTAAAAATATATTCTGTTCTATGTAAATGCACCACACACATATATGACCTTATCGTTCAAATGTTGCATATTTATTTATATATTTGTATGTATGAAGAAACTTGATTGCTGGATGATCATTCTTCAATGTTTGCCTGTACCTGTTGACAAATGGCGTTGCTGTATATGTAATTTTAACGTCTAAACAAGCCATATATTAATCAACCTCCAAACTTACCTCATCTGTGGTATTTTGGTGTGATTTTTATGTTTTCGATTTTGTTGCTTGTATTATTGAAAACAACTTTCTCTTTGATCACATTAACATCCAATTTTCAGGCTATGGATCCTGTAGCTGCTGCTAAAGGTCAGCAGCAAATGAAGAAGCTGTTTAAGGAGTAAGTGTTTTCATAATTTGCTTTTTAAGACTATCCTTGTCATTATTTTCGTGTTCTATTCTTTTCTATTCTGCTTTCATTTTTGCTGATGGTTGTTCTGTGTTTAGAGCATATGGTTGTTCTATTATTTTATTCTGTTCTATAACTGCTTATAGTATTTTTTAAACCATCCATTCTTATGTAACTACTGCACTTGGTGATATAGTATTATAATGTATTAGTGGATCAATCTTTGTGGTGACTTGTGAACTGAGATGGCCATACCTGAGATCATTAAATAACCAATTTCGGCTTTTACTTTCATGAACTGCTTATGTTTCTTCACTTGTCAACTATTTTCATCTGATGGGAAGTGTTGCCGTTGAAGACAGGTGCTATCTGATATTTAAACATTAGTATCATAAAAAGGTAAAAAGAAATTAAAATAATATAACTTGTATTATAAATAATGCAAGACTCAACTTATTTTGGGGTTTATTTCCACAGCACTTAACTAGATATTTTAGATATTGAGAAGTATGTTTCTTAGAATTCCATTGAAAGTCGTTATTATAGAAAAATGTGAAACTTAGCAAAATTGTTTTTACTGTGTAAATTACGGAAATCTTAATTATCAATTGAATTTTTTGTTTTGTTGATTACACAGATACGTGCATGCATATACACACTCACACACTGTATATCTAAAATAAGTCCAATTTCTCAATTCTTTGATCTTTTGCTTGACTAAACATTTTCTTTGGTTTTGATAATTGCAGATATGGTGTGACCCCTTTTACGCCATTGAAAGGACTCTTTATTCAAGGCCCTATTTTTGTTAGTTTTTTTCTTGCGGTAAGCTGTTCCAATTTGATATTTGACTTAGAGTCTGAAGAGCTGTTACATTGTTTCTATCCATTCTCACATTTGTGTTTCAAGATAGATAACAAATATGGCTGAAAAAGTGCCGTCATTCAAGCATGGTGGAGCTTATTGGTTTACTGATCTCTCAACTCCAGATCCCTTGTACGTTTTTCCAGTTTTGGCTGCATTGTCATTCTTAATAACGGTAGAGGTGAGTATTTTCTTTCATAACCTTTCTACTCTTGTGATAATTCTTTCTAGATTGACTTTCGTTATTCATGATTACATGCTTTTTTGAGTTGACGATACGGTGTTCTCTCATGCATTAATTCCAATTTGGACTAATTGATTTTCTGTTCCTTAGTGTAATATGCAGGAAGGCATGGAAGGAAATCCTGTGGCTGGTACCATGAAAAAGTTCTCCAGAGGTCTTGCGGTTCTTACGGTTCCTTTCACCATGGGATTTCCAAAGGTAAACTATAGTTTAGTGTTTTTCCGGAAGGAACAACTATCCTTTGCTTACACTTGTTTTTGCATTGGAAATAATTGTTGGATGTACTTGCAAAGAAACAGTAGTTCTGCCTGAAGTTTTATTATAAATTGTTGGATTCTATCTGCGTGTGGAACCATGTTTCAACACCAATTTAAATGGGTTTGGACACTAACTACATTTATTCTTACGTGCATCTGTGTATTTGTGTCCAAGTTCCAAACACACTGTATCGTTTGCTCACTGGCTGGTAACTTTGCAAGTGTAACTTTCTACTATGAAAAGAGGCCTTATTCGCCTTCCTCTTACAACTAAATCCATCCCTTGGTTCTACTCCCTCCCCTTATCCCTGAAGCCATGTGTGTGTAGCAGGTTGTCACAGAAGGTGCAATTCCCGCTTACCCAAATGTAACTCTAATCCCCTACTACAGCCCACTTCTTTTGCTAATGTATCACCTTTAGTAATCTTAGTTCATCTACTACGTGTTTTAACATTTATTTATGTTTACTAGTTTTGACATGTTGAAAATCGTGTTCCAAATTGTGAACTATGTAGGTAATTTTAAATCTTGAATTGTAAATAAATCATATCAGATCCATAGACTCAATAAAAAATTGCTTAAAATATATGTAGTTCTCAATTTAATAATTTTGAACTACAAATTAACAAAAACCAAAATCCCAGGTTATAAATTAAAGCCTTTATTTTAGTAGAAAATAAACAGCAATGGAATAGCTATATACAATGCAGAGAATGAATGAAACATTTGTGCAACCGTTTTTAGAAAAATTAAAACAGATAGAGTGCTTTTGGTTGCTCCTTCATATTTTGTAAACCATATAAACTTGATTGACTTTTCAATTCTTTTCTATGAAAATTAGTTAAAAAAGCAAAAGGGTATAAATAGCAAATTGGTTATGTTTCATATGGGTACCTATGGAATAGCACTATTTCATCCAAGCTTTTCACAACTTTATGTCACATGCAGTTAATTGCATGATCTGAATTGCTGATTTCTTGAATCGAATTAGATTTGAGATTCCAAGATCCCGTTTGGGGTGGTTATGAGTTAGTTTTTAGTTCAAACTTTATTTTCCAAACAAAATCCATTTGATAAAATGGTTTTACAAGGAATTTGAGAACCATTTTACCTTTATTTTCAGAACAGAAGAAAAGCTTCGTATTTTGAGTTAAGTTTTGAGCAGTCTCTACGTTTACCCTAGCCAGCCTTCTATCTGCCTTTGCTGGGTTAACTCTCTTCCTCCTTGTTGCCTCTCAATTGTATGATCTCTCCTTGTCTTCCTCTCTCTCTTTCCATTCCCCCTTTTCTTTCTCCATTTCTTTGTTCTTCTCTCTGTAGTTTTTTATGTTATCTGAAATTGAAAATACATACATGACTAGTTCGCTTGCAGATTTGTTTTCATTTCCGTACATAAAAGTTTTATATTCCGCTCTCTCCATTTCTCTCGTGATCCCTCTCTCACTCAGCATCTCTCTCTATAGTCTATATTTTTTTGAAACTGAAAGCTTATGCATGAAGAGTTGGGTTGCAGATTTGATTCTATTTTTCTGCAAAATAGCTAACCTTGGGGTATGGTGGGTCATGAGAGATATTTTGGGTTGGCTTAGTTATAGTTTTGCAAAAGGTTTATTTTTTTCGTTAGTCTTAGTCTTAGAAAGTGGATTTTAAAGTTAATCTCAACCAATGTTGTGAAACCTGAGGATCGGGGATAAAAAATTGAAACTCGAGGATTGTAACTTGATTTGCTATATTCATAAACTCGTGCATCCATTAAAAAGAATATTGATGATAAAAGTAACTTATACATAATAATAAGTCATAAATAGTAAGAATTAGTACATAACTAAAACTAGGTTCATAATTCATAAAACGTTCATGCATAAAATAAACTTTAGACAAAACTTCAAGAAATTTTTAAAAGACACAAAAACAATAAAATTAGAAAATAATAGGACTACTAAAATGATTTACATGAGACAACATGAAGACTCTAAGAAAAAGACTGATTGCAATTCAATAGATCAATAAACCACAAACAAAAATTGTTGCAAAAATTTGTGTTGAATTCTTCAATTTTTTTTTTTGCTCTTGGATCATTACTTTTTCTTTTCTTTTAAAATATATTTGTTTCCTTTTGACTTGGATCCATTATTCTTTCTTTTCTTTTCAATTTTGTAGTTCAACACACAAACAAAGAAAACTAAACGAATTGCCTTTCAAATACCAAAACTCATGCAAAATCAAAATAAATAGTTAATTGGAACTACAATTAACTGAAAAACCAAAAAGAAAAAACAGATAATCTCCATGGATCAAATGCACAATTATATGAAAAACACGAAAATTAAAATATAGAATTGGGTAAAACCTTAGGAGTTTTACTCCTTACAAAATTCTAAGAACAATGAATCAAACAAAATTCCAAAACAAAGTACATAATACCAATCTTCAAAATTGTTTTAGGTGTTCCTCATATGACAGAAAATTAGATAGAAGAGAATATCAAACGAGAAATCTTGCTCTAGATATCAAATATTACAATCCGAATAACAGATGATACCTTGCAAGATGATACCTTGCAAGATGATACCTTGCCAGATGATACCTTGCCAGATGATACGATCTTATCCAGGAAGGAAAGAGTATGATTGTTTTGAATTCGAATCCTTAAGAGGCGTAAACAAAAATAAATTAGAGAAGAACACAAAAGTAGACAAAGATGGAGACACCACAATCTAGCATATTGTTAAGTCAATGAAGATTTTCTATAAAGATTGTCATCTTTGATAAGAATCAGAGTTAGAGATGCCACAATCTAACATATTGATAACATATTGATAAGTCAAGGAAGATTCACGACAAAGAAATTCATCTTTGATAAGAATTAGAGTTCTAATCCTAGAATCAATAGAATCCTCTCAATGAAAAACTAATTATCATATAATGAACATCCAAGGTGTCTACATATTTGGTGCTTATATATAGGCACAAATTTTTAAGCCACCTAAGAAACCTTAAAAGAAAGTCCAAAGACATCTGTCTCAAAAATAACATAAAATTCAAAAATAGAAACGAACTATTCGCCCAACGAAACACCTTTCTTGCCTAGCAACTACTCTACATTCTCACTCAGCAAGATAGGCAATGAACTTACAAAATTAAAATAAAGTACATACACTTTAATTGCTTAAAATTTATTCTATAATTAAGTTCCAAGCCATGATTTTCATGTTTTTAAGTCCTTTGAATTGCAAAGGCTCATCCTCAAGTTTTTCTTGTATTGAATTAGGATATAGTCCTTTATCATATCCTCCTTCGTGACAAGAAGTTGTCCTCAAATTCATACCAGTTGAAGATTCCTTCTCTATTGTATTGGATTAGGAGATAGTCTTCCATCAACTAATTTCTTACCTTCTCAAAAGTGCTCCAGTTACACTCAACCATATGAACTACATGTCAACTCAATACTCTAATTGCAAGTCTTTATAATTCTCGAAGTTCATCACCATATGATTCCCGCCATTGTAATGGATTTTGGTTGAGTGGAAATTGAGCTGTCAAACTACCAAAAAAAAAAAAATCCATATTTGCTCTTTAAACTCTAAATTTGAGCATCAATCTTTCTGATCTCATCAATGTCTCCCACCAACTTATCCAAACAATCATACATTCCACGTTTCTCCTTATAATCAACTATAAATTCAGCATAATATTGCAACATGGGATTGAGGTAATAGCCTACAATATGCAATGGCCTATGCAATTGGTTTTCCTTTCTTTGATCAATGATTTTCCAAAGGGGAGTGTAGCTGAATAAGATAAAAATAAATAAATTAATCTCCAAACAGAGTTTATAGTTCTAAAAAATAAATTAGAAAATCAAATATAAGTGAAAGGTAATTAGTCTTTAATTGGTAAATAACTTGATTGCTATCACAAGCCTCCGCACCCTTAATTTTATCTCCTAGAAAAGATTGCAATTGTTGTTTTGTCCTGGGGACTGACTGGATGGTGCATAACACCATAACTAAATTATCAAACAGAAACTACTCTCTTTCCTTCTTGTCTGGGACTACAAAAATAGTTTCTTGGCTTCTGTGAGTGTCAATCCTTATTGTTTTAAGTGTGTTTCGATCTCCAAAGATTTTTCTTGTCCTCCTTTCTTATTGTGTACTCGGTCACTTTATTATTATTATTTTATCAGAAAGGCAGGTCATAATTAACATAAAATTTAGTGTTTGAATTATAGTAGGAAACCTAACAATTGTATTGATTAAGCGGAAGCATTCTATTTGACCCTGGAAACTTAGAAAAATTGCTCTATTATTTTTTTCGAAAATAGATGCCCTAATATTTATAAAATTTAATTTGTAATTTACTTTAAATTGAAGGGTATCTTTGGCAAATCAAAAGTTGGAACTCACGCCTTGTATATGCTAATATATGTAGATATTGATTTTCCATATTCTATCCACATGTTTTAGGTTTATACGGTTATTTTGTTTGTAATATCTAAATGGTGTTTTGCTAATTGAGAAAGAAAAGGAGAGATTGCCAGTTTCTCTTTACAGCTTCATGTTCGCTTTCATTTGTAATTTCATATAGTTTGATTTGTGCTCCTTTATGATTGTGCAGGCAATATTCTGTTACTGGGTTACGTCAAATTTGTTTTCACTTGTATATGGACTTGGTAAGGCTCTTGACATTTTCATTTGCAATTTTACGTCTTTTTCCAATTTTCACCACTTAAATAGGTAGAAACCCAAATTTCTTGAAATGCATTTTGCTTTGGGCCTTCATTCTATCATGCGAATCATGATTGCATTTATGCGGTCTTGAATGTATAGGGCACGTAATTGAAGAATCCATGGCTCCGTAATCTTAGTATTCTTTTTGAGTGCAGTCTTCTCTCTGTCCATGATGATTCAAAACAATCCAAGATGCACTTGCAAGTTACAGTCTTGCACTCTTAATACTGATTGATCTAATCTTTTAAACATATCAATGAAGTTGAATGCCTCTAACAATCATTCGTAGCCTGACTGACTTCCATTTTACTTAGTCCCTTCTAGAAAATCTACTTGATTCTAATCAATATCTTCATACAAATCACAACTATCTCATTAGGGTTATGTTTTGTTCTCTCAATCTTAGGACTTTTCAGAGTATTTCCATTCTCTGTTTTAGTTATTACTTATTTATTTACATTTAATTTCACAAGCAGAATTTGCATACCATTCTGTCTGCAATATTTTCTCTAGGTTATCATAATTATGGTCTTTTTTTATTGTAATATTAAGATATCTAGTTCCCTTATTATTATCCCCAGGATAATTTACTTGATTCAAAATTGAAGGATCAAGAACAAGATTAGTTTATGTAGTAGATAGCATCTTATTTGTGTGTATCGATACACTTACTGTAAATCATTCAGCTTGGTCTAAATTCTGTTGATGTTATTAGTACTGGAATTAGAAGACTAAAATTTTATTTGAAAAGGAGTAAATTTGACATAAATTTAATTCTATAGTCATGGAACATGCTGTCAAAATTGTCCTTATGTTCAAACTGTGAGATTTAAGGATTAAATTCATGTCATTTTTCTATGATGATGAAATTATTCCCCCCGATGGGTGGGTTTGAGCTGTGTTAAAAACAACTAAAGGAATAAAATTCTCGTAACAGAGGAAAACTTCCAGTAGGTCTATAAGACCCAAGTTCGAGGTTGTGTTTCATGTATAAATTATGTTTCTAATTACTTATGTATCAAAACGGTGTTTTTCCACTCTGACTGTATTAACACAAGCGATCCTTTTTATGCACTTTGTTTTTTTTTTTCTTCCTAATACCTATTTGCTCTTATTTCCAATTTTGCAGTGCTTAAAGTTCCTGGTGTAAAGAAAACATTGGGTATTCCTGAAATACCTGTTACTGTCCCCACCACTGCTCCTCAATCGCCCTTTTCTATATTTCCCGCTCTAAAACAACCTACCTCTACGACAAATGAGTCAAGCCCAGTAGTACCTGATAAACCTTCAAAACATTCAAATACAAAGATATCATCTTCTTCTGTTATTAGTCAAAGGCTTAGAAGTTTAGAGAAACAAGTGAAAGGAAGAAAGAAAAATAAGTGAGTAAAATTTACTGTTTCTAGATTAGGCTATCGAAATACGGAGCAATTGTGCTCTGATTTTTGTTATATTTTATTATCCTGGGAAGAGGAGGAAATTAGTTCAAACATTGAGTGCTGATAATTTTGCACAGGGATTTGCCCATCGTGTAGCCTACGCACGGGTTTCTAAATTATCGTGTAAACATTGATTGCTAATAATTTATGTATTTGACAATTGGTACAAGTTTTAGCAAAAGTTTGATTATTTATATTTGGATACTTGACACTTATTTTTTATTAGACATTTTGTATTTTACTTAAGACATCGTATATGCCGCACAGAATATTCAAGCTTGACTAAGAAATATGAAGAGTGTTGTATTGTCCACATATATAGTATAACAAGAAAATCTTTTCCTTAATTTTAAAGCGAATTTCTTAATTTTTGTACGCAGAAAAGGGAACACAGGTTGTCAGATGCCATTAAAATGTACTCAAAATCCTAGTAGTTGGATCCATGTGCTAAGAAGAGAGTGAATGTCTCAATTAGTAGAAAACAGGTGATTGCAGGAGAGCGTCGTTCGTTTTGGGTGACGGTAGTATTTAAGGCCAATTTTCAAATGACGTGCCACTTCTCTCTGCATGCCTTTCTTTTTCTCCAAACTGTTGAAACTCTTTTCTCCTCATTCTCTCTAAAATCTCCTCCTTCTCTCTAAGAAAACCTCACCATTTTCTTTTCCGATCACCTCTCAGGCACCGTCTGAACACTCCCGGCGACAAGAGCTCTCGTTAACCGATTGGTTTATGATTCTGAGCCGGTGAGTTTCTTTCTCTCTAGTACGTTCGTTTAAGTCTTGCATGCAACCCTCTATTTCTGGTCGCCCGAGTAGATAGTATAATTCTGAGTGTTTCTGATTTTTCTGTTTGGTCTAGTGCTCTTAAAACGGGAGTGTCGAACGTTAATTCTTTGGTAGAGGGGAGCTTTATTATGCTTCGTTGAGCGTTCGGTTACGTATAAAGGTAATGGAAACTTATATAATTTGATTAATATTCTTGTTTGAACGTTGGTATGTTTGCATGATATGTTGTTTGGATTATTGGATGAGTATGAAATATGTACGTACTGCTTATTTGGATGTTTGTATGAATGACTGGTATATGTTATGGCATGAGTTGAGATAAGACTTGATATTCAAACTGTGGTATTCTGAGTAAAGGTGGTAGTATGGTCGAGAGTGGTTAACGAGCGTTCGATTCTTCTTAGAAGTACTTGGTTTTACCTGAGTTCTCATGTTTTTGGGATAGAGTCTAAGAGTCTTCCTGTAATACTATATAAGATTAGTTAAACTTTGACCGAGAGTTCGTATTAACCATTCTATTTCCCTTTGAGCATCCGTCTATATTAAGTTATTCTTCTATAAGGAGTTTCGTTAGTGGAGACCGTGTTATAATAATAGATATGTATAATGAGTGTTCAATCCTTCTTTAGGTTTCATAAACAGTTTAGTTCATGTATTATATACTACTTAAGGTCGTGGACATTATCGTTCTTTTTCAGTAAGACTAAGTGTGGAGTAATTGTTTATATATATATATATATATATATATATATATATATATATATATTCATTCTTTCTATGTAAATTATCAGTGATCGGTCTTGGACCAAGTGTTCAGTCTTAGTAACTCTCGTTCCTAATAAGCACTTGGTCTTGGGTCATTGTTCGTTTTATAGCGTTCGGTTCTACAGGGCTTGGTCTTAAACCAAGCGCTAGGTCTTGTTTTTTGTAATATATATTATTACTGTTCTTAGAATGAGAGTCTTCATTCAAACTCAATAGCGTCCGTTACTTCATAGTTTCTCATCAGTATTAGTATTGTGTGTCAAACAATGTTGGTCTTTAAAAGGTGGTTGGCCTAGAGTCTTAGTACTCGGTCTAGGCTTCGTGACGTCCGTTTTGAACTCTTAGTGGTCTGTTTATTTAAGTTAATAAGTAACGCTCAGTCATGTTAGTTTCAAAGAAGTGTTATTCCAGTCGGATTTATGTCATGATGAGAGAGTGCAATTGTATTTCAGTTGAATGTATTAATGATGAAATGTAAGGGAATTTGAAATAGTGTGATTATGAACGAGTATTCCAGGGAGGAATATCTCAGGAAATGGTTATTGATTGATAAAGTATGAATGTGGGGAAAGCTTAGCGGACGTTCATCCTGATATTCCATGATTACTCGTTCTCATGTAGAGAAGAGTAAGTCACGTGTGGGAATGACAGGAGGTCCTAGTCCATAAGGTTAACTTGGACGGAACGAATCAACCTCGAGTGGCAGCTGTTGAGGGTATTCCAGTTACTACATCACCTGGGTGCACGAACGTCGTAGCTACACAGGATTCATAGAGTCCAGATAATCAGAGTCAAGTGGTCGTCCTTGATGAATTGAGTGTTGTTAATTTAATTATGATTGTTATATGTTGTTATGGAATGAATTAAATTACATAAGCTTATCCTGTTTATCATTTTTGTCTTTGTTGTGCGTCTCATCATTGTCATGTTGCAATGATCATCCGTGTGGTTGTGAGAATGTAATTATTTTTTATATGGTTTTACGATGTATTTTTGGAATGTTAACGTGAGAATGTCAAAGGGAATTTTAAATAACTGTCACATAATCTATTTTAAAGCTGTTGAAATGTTCAAATTAGAAATTGAAAGTTTTAGGATAGAGAAAAGGACATGTGAATACTGGAAGTTATATTCTTACTGTGAGAAAGGGAGACTCTGCCACTCTCAATTTGAAACTAAGTTACTGGATTATATAATTTTGGAATTAAGTGTTATAGTTGAGTAATTCAAAAGATACGTCTTATTGTCTAGTTTATTCTCTTTTAATGAATTTCTACATCAAAGTGGTAGCAAGAGTCATGGGTTCTGTGTTTATAAAGTTGAGACATGAGTTTAGCTTTTAGTTTGGTTTTTCTTTTATTACACATTTCATTTCAAACTGATCGTTTTCTCTAATTTTCCAATATATGTCTTCCCCCTCCTTCCAAAATACATTGTTATTTACTCTTCTCTCTTGGATTCATTCTCTCGGTGCTTAATTATACTTTTGGAAAACATCTTGTTTGGGTTTTAAGTCACTTTTTTTTTTTCTACAATCTTACGTCTGCCGGCATAAACATCAACACCAAACCTAATTTAAGTACATACATTCTAAGACTAGTCACACGTAAATAAGGTATGTTGTTACATTATTTAATGATTGATTTGATGTGTGTTGGATCAACAACAAAGTTAAAACTATTTGAGATTCTTTTACTCTCACATACATTACTATGATGTGTTTAGACAAAAGTTCATTATCGATGGGAGATTATCAAATCATCAAAAGACATCATATTAGTATACCACACATTGCTTACATAATTGGAGGGTTGCTGTCTTATTTTTCTCTTCTGTTGGGGTTAAAACCCATTTGATACAAACTTAAAAGTTGGGCTAGGCCCAATTAAAACTAGGAGGCCTAATAAAAATTAGGAAGTTTCTCCCTGCACCTCCAAACATTTCTTCTGCCACTTTCAAATTCCCTAAAAAAAGTAAATTAGGTTTTTAAAAATTCATTTACTCCTTAACCAAATTTTGGCTCTTCCGAACTACTTCATTACTTTTCTCCTCTGAGTTCTTATATGTGCACCTCTTCGTTCGCCATCATTGTCGTCTCCATTTTCTTAATTGTCTTGCTTTCTTTGTGTGTGTGGTCCATTGGCTTAAGTTCCATTGCTCTCATTACTCTTGTGTGTGGTCCTTGGTATGGTTTGTTTGTATGGTCCATTGTTGTGCTTTGTGGGAATCGTGGTCATTCTTTATCCTTTGGCAGCGTATGATCCTTGGCGTAGGAGGTGGATCTTTTTGTTGTTGCTTTTTTCATCTTCTTCATTTTTCTCAAAAAGTAGATGCATAAAAGCTCTGAATAATCGAACTCGTAGGCTTCACCGAATTTTAAAATTTATTGAAGATCTGAATAGATTTCAAAATCTATTAGAAAGTTTTAACAAATTTTGAAATCTGTTAAGGTATTTTATAATATATTTAAACAAATTTTGAAATTCATACATATTTTAAACAAATTTTGAAATTCATTGAAGCCTTAAACAAATTTTGGAAATTTGTTAAAAGTTTTGACAAATTTCAAAATTCGTTTAAGATATGAACGTATTTTAAAACCTGTTTAAATATAAGAATATTTTTGTTTTTTAGTTTATTATTAATTTGTTGCACGAGTTTTATTATTTTAAATTTATTATTAGTTTGTTAGATGGTTAATTTTATTTTGAAGTTTTACTACTTGAAATTTTTTTACAATTTTTTAGATGGCTTTTAATAGTTATTTGGAATTATTATTAGTATTATTATATTATGTTAGATATTGAGAAGTGAATATTATGTTCTAGGTGATTATATTATAAAATGGAAGAATATCATTATGGTATGGATTCTCAAGTAAGTTTGAAATTCATATTTTCTTCTTTCATAAATGAAGTGGCAAAGGGAGATCTGACAAATAATTTTACAATGAATGAAATATTTTCCTCTTGTAACAATTTAATTTGATAAGGGAGAAGGATTGCACATTATCTAGGGCTTGTTGTTGGAACTATAAGATCAGACAAAACTATATGTGAATCGGGAAGGAAGACATTTATCTTGCTAGGATGTGAAAGAGGTGAAAAATATAAAAAAAACAAACCTAATGTCCAACAAAATATATTTGTCACTAAAAAAATGTGAGTGTTATTTTATATTAAGAGGCAAACCATCTTCTAATGGCGACGAGTGGATATTGAAGGTCATTTGTGGATATCGCAACCACGACTTGACATAAAGTTTATTGGATCACCATTTTGTTGGGATGTTAAATCTTAGTGAGCAGTCATTACTTATTGATGTAACTAAGACTCAAGTAACGCTTGTAAATATTTTATTGACTCTTAAAGAAAATAACAATAATATGAACAAATATAAACAAATATAAACTTTCCTTGGTTGAGATTGTTGGTGTAACATGTACAAGGTTGACATTCTTAGTGACATTTTCAATCTTATTAAGTGAATGACAAAATAATTTCACTTGGGCTTTGGAAAGGCTGAGAGGTTTATTTTTGACATCTGAGGGCTATCCACAAGTCATTGTCAATGATAGAGACTTGACTATGATGAATGTCATTGATAATGTATTCCCTAACTCATATAAGATGCTATGCCAGTTCAACATTATGAAAATGTTAAAGCCAAATGCAAAATGTTAGTTGATTTTGTTGAGGCATGTAATGTGGTGATGGAAGCATGGGAAAAAGTCATGAATTGTGAATATCAGACCATGTTTGGTGACTATGTGAATCACTTTCAATACGTCCGTAGTTCATGACCTTTATTCTTCTAATATGTGAATAATACTTGGATTATTCTATGAAATACATACATCGTAAAGGTCTAGACAAACAAAGTAATGCATTTAAAGAACACAACAACATACATGTATCTTTTAATGTTATTTTACTTAGTTGTTTCTGCTAAATATTTTATGTAATTGTTGATTTATTTTTGTCAAGGTTGAGTCTACTCACTAAAGCTTGAAGAAAGTTTTGGAGAACAATATTAGTGATCTTTGTTCTTGTTGGGATGATATTCATAACATCATTATCCTCCAACACAATAAGATTAAGGCGTCCTTCAAAACGAGTCTCACTCTTATGAGTGAAACTTATAAAGGAATCAAGACTTATTGGATGTGTATCCAGATATTCTTTGGAACTCATTGTTGAGGAATTGGAACAAGTACAACATATATGGATTGGATAATGCAAGTTGTGGATGCATATTGAGATAAACGTTCAATCTTCCCTATGCTTGTGAATTAACACAATATGACCTTAGATGATTCCTTTGGCTGAAATTCATATAATGTGGTATTGAGGTTTTCAAATATTGTATCAAATGAATCCTAGCTAGATTTATCCATTGAGCATGAATTTCATATGGTTCAAGAACGATTCAAAGAGATTGACATTGTAAGTAAAGTCACCATTAAGTAATAGTTACTTGATATTGTTTGTCTTATAATCACATGATGGTATCGGAGGGGGTATTTTTCGAAGAGTATAGTGCAGCGGAATTAAAACTCAGAGAGCGGAAAGCGTATTCGATCACAATTAAACTTAATTTGGTCCTTTTAGTAAAAATAATTTTCTTTCAGAAAATTAATCAAACAGTTGATATACGTAAAATAAAATGAGTGTAGGGAATAAGAAGATCAACACAGAATTTTTATCCTGGTTCGAATCAAAAGATTATACGTCCAGTCGTTAATCACTATAAATAGTGATTAACCTTTTTCACTAAAAAATTGTTTAACAGATTACAAGATAATGAACAAGAATAAAATGAAAAGAACCACTCTACCAACTTGAGGAGAACCGCTCCATCAATCGACTAACGATACACAAGCTTCTCCTTTCACAAGACCAGACAGAGCACCTTGCTAACTTGAAGAGAGTCTGCTCCGACTATCGACACACGATACGCGAGTCTCTCCTTTCACAAGACCAAGCAAGGGAACAATGAACAAAAAGCTTTCTGAGAACGTTCCTCTGACACACAGTGTTCTAAGCTTTCTCAGTTCAAAAAACGTTCTCTTCTAATTTCTCCAAAACAAAATATATAGCCAAGTACATTGAGTGCCAAAGGTCAGCTCCCAACTGCCATGAATAATCGATTATTGTAAGTGATAATCGATTATTCAAGTCCGTTATAGGTTTTCAAAAATGTGATAATCGATTATATGAAGTGATAATCGATTATTCAAGTATGACTTGTGATAATCGATTATTGCTTAATCATAATCGATTATTGCAGTTAAAAATGCAAGTTTACAAGGTTTACAAGAATTTCCTACTACATTTAATTTCTACAAATTGCTTTTAACTAATTCTAATATCTTCTTCAACTAAAACTTCTTGTAGCATCATCAAAACAAATTTCTTCAAGATTTACCAATACTCCTTATTGGTAACAATCTTCCCCTTTTTGATGATGATCAAAAATTCAATTTTAAAAACAAGTTTGGCTTACCTGCAAAACATACAAGCTAACAAACAACAACAAGGTTAGCAATACCTGTAATAATTTATACTTCTCCCCTTGTATTATTCTTCTCCCCCTTTGTGATCAGAAGCAAAAAGAATAATGTAATAACCTCCCCTTTAATATGAGCTCCCCCTCAAAAATGGAATATATGCAAAAAATAAAAGCTCATTATATTAAGAACAGAAAGGAAGTACATGAAATTCATAAAGATTAAGAAACTAAAAACCATAAAGAAAATAACATAACAATCAAACTTAGATGTTTATGGTCGTTTATAGCCGTTATGGGATGCTCCAACGGCTCTATTTTTGAAACTGTCAGCGTGATAATCGATTATGGCTCGAGATAATCGATTATCAGTTCAATAATTACTGCCCAGAATTGCATGATAATCGATTATGCATAATGATAATCGATTATCTGCTCAAGATTTTTCCAGAATTGAATTTGATGTACGAATAATCGATTATAACTTAATGATAATCGATTATGAAGCGTTAAGTTTACGAAAAATGCAAAAATTTGCATAGATTTTGATTCTAAGATATGTCTAACACTCCTAACTCTCTTCTAAGCTCAAAAAATCTATCTTTAGGTAGAGCCTTGGTAAAGATATCAGCTAATTGATGTAAAGTATCAACATATTCAATTTGACAATCCCCTTTTGAATATGATCTCTTAAGAAATGGTGCCTAATTTCTATATGCTTAGTTCTTGAATGCATTATGGGGTTCTTGGTCAAATTTATCGCACTAGTATTGTCACATTTTAGAGGAATTTTGTCAAGGAAGATGTCAAAGTCTTCCAATTGTTGTTTCATCCACAAAATTTGAGCACAACAGTTTCCAGCTGCAATATATTCAGCTTCGGTGGTAGACAAAGCTACACATGCTTGTTTCTTTGAGTGCCATGACACTAAAGAACATCCCAAGAAATGACAGGTTCCACTAGTACTTTTTCTATCAATTTTACAGCCACCATAATCTGCATCAGAGTATCCTATTAAACTAGGTGAGGCATCAGAGGGATACCAAAGTCCAAATGAAGTAGTTCCCTTAAGATATTTTAGAATTCTCTTAATTGCAGTCAAATAAGATTCTTTAGGATTGGCTTGGTATCTAGCACATACACAAACACTCTGCATAATATCTGGTCTACTAGCAGTTAAGTATAGCAAGGATCCTATCATGCCTCTAAACATGGTTTCATTCACTCCTTTTCCAATTTCATCCTTATCTAAATAACATGAAGTACCCATGGGTGTACTAGCTACCTTGCAGCTATCCATACCAAATTTCTTAAGAATTTCTCTACAGTATTTAGTTTGGGAGATGAATGTTCCACCATTCATTTGTTTTATCTGTAGTCCTAAGAAAAAAATTAACTCATCCATCATAGACATCTCAAATTCACCTTGCATTATTTTTGCAAACTCTTCACACAAAGAATCATCAGTTGACCCAAAAATGATATCATCTACATAAACTTTGTACAATCAAGATGTGTTTTCCTACTTTCTTAATGAATAAGGTTGAATCAACCTTTCCTCTAGAAAATTCATTATCAAGTAAGAAGGTACTAAGTCTTTCATACCAAGACCTAGGTGCTTGTTTAAGACCATAAAGGGCCTTTTTCAACTTGTAAACATGATCAGGAAATTTACAAACTGACAGACAACAATAAGAGTTAGTAGTAACTGTACATATTTCTCCCCCTAAATGTGATATTTCCCTTAAACTTAAAAAATTCTGAAATTTTTTTAAGATCTATTCAGTCCAATGCAAAGCAGAAATACTTACAAGCTAGTTGAGATTAGTATTTGCAATTCCAAACTAGTTTCAATACTTCTTAGTAGATCAAATTCAACTTTTATCAGACTTAATTAATTCATTGAAATCAACCGTCAATTTTCAAACGAATTAGAAATTAATGATTCTACAAACAATTTATAAGCTAGAATGAATGCAATAGTAGCTTAAATGAATGTGATCACAACTACTCCAGGTTTAACAGGAAAGCATTTCAGCTAGTACAATCAGTTCAAAAACTAATTTTGACAGCACAAATTTCAACTTCCCAAACACCAACTGTGATTCATGCACTCTCATATCCCAATTTGTTCAACTTCATATATTCAACTATGCATATCAAAACAACATATGCAAAAATTCAACCACAAGAGCTGATTCAGGTGCTATCTTTCAACACTTTTTAAACAAAATAATTTACATCAAAATTATGCAAATTTGATAAGTTCATTTTCTGCATCCAGGCTCTCAATGTATATTATCATAGCTCATTCGTTATGCATTTGAACTTAAAAACAAATCTCCACAGAACCAACTTTGAAATAGAAATGACAATTTAATTTTCACATATCTTAATCATCAAAAATTGCTAATGAAAATCTGTCAGCCAACTCATTTAAATGACTTTTTCATAGTTTTTGATGCTTGACAGAGATTACACCAAAGGTAACTTCAAAGTACTTATGAAATTGAATACTAAGCCAGTTAAACACAAATTCAATAGATAATTATCAACAAAGCACTGAAATAACAATGCATATGGCTTTACATGACATGAATGAAATTCAACACATGAATATTTTAAATAAATGAATTTCACTTGATCAAAATGTGTAAACAGACAAGAACACACCACAGGATGAATGAAATAGTGATGAACATATCATTTGCCTAACTAGTAATGAATATAACAGTAATTAAATAATGGAAGATCAAATAAAAACAAGATGCAACATCATAGTTTAAACAACACTTAGCTCAAATACTTGGTGCTTGAATAAAGGCTTTTGGATACCACTTGATGGAGTTATATCCTGGTTTGTAGCATCACTTCAAAGAGTAGAATACCATAGAGCTCTCTTTTGCTTTTGAAAACTTAACCTACAAAGTAAAAACAGTATAGTTTTTGTACCCATAATCTCATTTGGGTCCTTTGAGGTTAGAGACATTACTTTATAACAAGAATCCAAGCATATTTTCCATTTGGAACATCAAAATGTTTAATTCTACATTTGTTAGAAGTATGTCCCTTTTTCATACAATAAAAACAACAAACATCATACACCTTGTTTTTCACAAAAGTCCCTTTCTCAACCCAAACTCTACGAGTTCTCTTAACTTTAGACTTTTTATGAAGATGCATGTTTATATTTCTAAGATTGCTCTTCCTAAAAACATTTTGAACATGTGAGATAGGCTTGATTTCTTTAGAAAGTAAATTTTCCAATATGTCAATGTCAAACATGTGACTTTTACAAGATAAACACTCAACAAGTTTTTCATTTGAATTAGATTCAGACAATTTTGTTTCAAGATTACTAACTTTGTTTCTTAATATGACTTCCTCATCTAATGCATTATCATACTTAATTTGCAATTGTTTAAATTCCTTTTTCAAATTTTTATGAGCAACATTCAATTTTTCAGATTCATCAAGCAATTCAAGAAAAGCCTTTTGGACATCAAATTCACTAGATTCAGAATTAGAACAACTTAGTTGGCTTGCAGTGTCATCAACATTAGCTGTCAAACATATGTTTGTTTCTTCAACAAAATCACTTGAACTACTTGAGTCATTATCAACCCAAGCAATGTGAACCTTCTTTTTCTTGTGAATTTTCTTTTCTTTTCTTTCTTTACTTCTTTTGTTGCTTGAACCGTCAGCTTTCAGATGGCCTCTTTCACCACATCCATAACATTTGAAACTTGAAGAGGAACCTTGATAGTCCTTCTTTTCCTTCAAGATTTGGCTGTCAGATGATTTAACATTGGCCATCAAGCATAAATTTTCTTGCTCACTAGAATCGCTTGAGCTTGAGGAGTTTGATGTAGAGCATGAATTCGAACAACTCAACTTAGCCACATTCGATACTTCATCATGAGTGACTCTTAAAAATTTCCACATTTCCTGTGCACTTTTATAAACAGAAACTTTGAAAAAATCATCAATGGTTAGTGCATATAAAATTATATTCCGAGCCTTAATATCAAATTGGGCTCTTCTATTTTTCTCAACAGTCCAATCAAAATATGATTTTTCTACTTCTACACCATCAACAATATTCATCGGAATATAAGGGCCATTTTGTACAGCTTCCCAGATACCTCTATCAACAGACCCCATAAAAATCTCCATTCTAACTTTCCAAAAAGCAAAGTTATCACCAGTAAACAATGGAGGTCTGTTAATGGAAGCACCCTCAGCATATACATGGTTTTGATTGTGACCAGCCATTTTCGCAAATTTTGAAAAACTATCAAAGCAAGCTCTGATACCAATTGATGGTATCGGAGGGGGTATTTTTCGAAGAGTATAGCGCAGCGGAATTAAAACTCAGAGAGCGGAAAGCGTATTCGATCACAATTAAACTTAATTTGGTCCTTTTAGTAAAAATAATTTTCTTTCAGAAAATTAATCAAACAGTTGATATACGTAAAATAAAATGAGTGTAGGGAATAAGAAGATCAACACAAAATTTTTATCCTGGTTCGAATCAAAAGATTCTACGTCCAGTCGTTAATCACTATAAATAGTGATTAACCTTTTTCACTAAAAAATTGTTTAACAGATTACAAGATAATGAAAAAGAATAAAATGAAAAGAACCACTCTACCAACTTGAGGAGAACCGCTCCAGCAATCGACTAACGATACACAAGCTTCTCCTTTCACAAGACCAGGCAGAGCACCTTGCTAACTTGAAGAGAGTCTGCTCCGACTATCGACACACGATACGCGAGTCTCTCCTTTCACAAGACCAAGCAAGGGAACAATGAACAAAAAGCTTTCTGAGAACGTTCCTCTGACACACAGTGTTCTAAGCTTTCTCAGTTCAAAAAATGTTCTCTTCTAATTTCTCCAAAACAAAATATATAGCCAAGTACACTGAGTGCCAAAGGTCAGCTCCCAACTGCCATGAATAATCGATTATTGTAAGTGATAATCGATTATTCAAGTCCGTTATAGGTTTTCAAAAATGTGATAATCGATTATATGAAGTGATAATCGATTATTCAAGTATGACTTGTGATAATCGATTATTGCTTAATCATAATCGATTATTGCAGTTAAAAATGCAAGTTTACAAGGTTTACAAGAATTTCCTACTACATTTAATTTCTACAAATTGCTTTTAACTAATTCTAATATCTTCTTCAACTAAAACTTCTTGTAGCATCATCAAAACAAATTTCTTCAAGATTTACCAATACTCCTTATTGGTAACATCACATTCATGGTAGAAGTCTTGTACATAAAGTGAAGACAAAAGGTGCATAAAAGAATAAACTTCAACGAAATAAAAAGTCTACAAAGCGTGGGCCGTCATATTTTGAGCATGTAGAAGTCATGCACTTAACAAATGAATCTTCATTTAGGAAAAAACAATTGCAATCAAAGGCAAAATTTGTGCGAAGAATGAGAAAACACATGATAGAGCAGTTTCATCCTATTTGTTACCCATACATTGTTGATGTTGATGTCGTGACTGATGATCATTGTGGGTATAAATGCATTATTGCATCTATAGGACTGGGGGAAGACTCATGGCCATTTATCCAACATGATCTTTACAAAAAACTTGGTAAAAGGCGTGATGAATATGTAACATTAGTGGGAAGCTATGATTGACTCGAAGATTTAAGGAGATCTTTGTTAGTCGAGTCACAATCAGCGGTATGAGTTCCTATATTGAAGAAGTATTTATTATTTCTTTTCTTCTTGTTTTGTAACAATTCTTTTTATTTCTTATAAGCTAATGCAAAGAAGTGGATGACTATATTAGACATTGGTTATGAAATTACTAATTGATATAATATCATCTTAGTCTGTTTGTCATGTGGTAAAAATTATACTACGTAGCAAACCGCCTTCTGATATAAGTGATAATGCTAAATTATACCATATTTTAAGCATCATTTTAGTGGCAAAATCAACTCCTTTCTTACTTATAACTTGCTTAATCCTCTTGTTTTGCCTTGTTTTCTAAATATTTGTGTTTTTGGCTACCTTGATGTACTTTCATCAATAATCCCTTGTTTTGTAGCTAAAAATGAGCTCGGAAGACTCTCCAACAAACTATAGAACTGGACCAAGAAATTAGCACGAAGAAATGCCATCAGCAGTGCAAGGACGTTCGTCCAAGAAGGAGGACGCTCGTCCCAGGACAGTGGACGTTCGTCCAGGCAGGAGGACGCTCGTCCCAGAAGCGGGCGCTCGTCCAAGAGAGGAGGACGTTCGTCCAGAGAAGAGGACGCTCGTCCAGAGGAGAGGACGTTCGTCCCAGGCAAAGGGCGCTCGTCCAGCCAGGCAGAAGTGGACGCTCGTCCAGCCAGGCAGAGGACGCTCGTCCAAATTGCAGAGAGGACGCTCGTCCAGAACGCTCGTCCCAGCCAGGAGGACGCTCGTCCAGGAAAGAGGACGCTCGGCCAAATTGAAGGACGTTCGTCCAAATGCGAGAGGCTCGCGCTCGGGCGCGAAAACAGAGGGGCGCCCGGGCGCGACCTTTCGCCAGATTTGAATTTTTGCGAGAGCTTCGCGCTCGGGCGCGACTGACAGAGGGCGCCCGGGCGCGACTTTTACTGATGTGGCAGACAGCTTATTTAACCCTAAAACGCGAAGGGGAAAGGGTCTTTGGTCATTTGGAGGCGCGATATCACTCAGAGGAGAGCTTGGAGGACTGCTAGGGTTCGTGGGAACACTCCCTTCTTCCTCTTGGGTTCTTCATCTTCTTCCATGGTCATCTTGTAAGCTTTAGGGCTCTCCATGGAAATGGAGAGCCAAACCCATCTTTGTTGGGATTAGTTGTAGCCTTTGAATTCTTGTGTAATTGTTGAATGATTTGAATATATATATGCCTTTTCTATCAATTGCTAGTATTCTTGTTTCCGATCTTAAAGCTTGCATGTAATGGGAACGTTCATGACTTGATTTTGGGGTTTTATGGATTATGGGAACGTAAGATGAAACCCGGAACTGAAATAGGAGTCCTTGTGGGTCATTGATTCTAGGAATGGAAGATGATTCACATGTTGTCTTAGATCCCAGCTCTTTAATGCGGGTTTTGCTTGTTAGATTTCCAAGGAATTGGGGTTTGATAAGGAAAACCTAGGCTCTTTCATCTAAGGAATTAGGGCTAGAGTGCTTTAGTGGATTGACTTTAGTAAATTGATAGAGAGGAGATAAAATTGGTTATACACAAGAGTGCATTGGTGAAAACTAACCTTAGCAATGTCATTTCATACCATTTCGAGTCTTTTCCATTTCCAAGTGCCTTCAATACCAAAGTCCAACCTTGTAATTATGTATGAATTTATCTTTCTGCACTTGTTCTGTAAATTGATGTTATGTTATTGAGTCTATGTGAGTTGTTAATCGCACAATTCTCTAGTATTACGAGTCTCTTGGGAAAACGATACCCGGTCTTACCGGTTTATTACTTGAACGATTCGGTGCACTTGCCGAATTGAGCCCAACAAGTTTTTGGCTTAACAAGTTTTTGGCGCCGTTGCCGGGGACTCGTGTCAATACTAGACTTTTGTGAGGTTTCTAACTTTTGTAGACTTGATTTTGTATATAGAACTAACTCTTGTGTTGTAAATAGATTTTCAGTTTTGTTTGGGCTAATTTGTGGCTTTAGCCTAGTTGTGTCTAAGTGTATATGCAGGGAGATGTTCATACATGGAGGACTGCAGCCTCAAAAGCATCATGAAGACCCTGAGATTGAAGGAAATTATAGGACACAAGGAGACAACTATGTTGAGCATCACAAGCTGCCCCAACTTCTTCTTCCTTTGAAGATGCTCCAAGTGCTAAGTGAAAGATGAAGAAAGGAAGAAGAAAAAGAGAAAGACTAGTCACCACCACCCTTGGATGAGAGACAAAGAACTCAAGCCTAGCAAGCAAAATTTGATCAAGAGGATTGAGTGTTTGAAGATGTCAAGGTAGTGGAAGGGCTAAAAAGAAGAATTCAAGCTTTGAGAGTTGATTTGGTGGCTAGAAAGTTGTTCAAGAAGAGTTGGTGGAAGGAGCACACCAACATCAACATTTGCACTTCATTGAGTAATCCGTCAAGCTAATGACGTTAAACAAGCGCTTTTGGGAGGCAACCCAATTTTATTACCTATTTTACTTGTGTTTGTGTGATTTTTGTGTTATTTGCATTTTTGGCTTATGTTTTGCATGTTTGTGTAGTTTTGCATTGTTGTGATTTTTGAGTTTTGATGTTGTTTTTGTGGTTTGTATAAGTGTATTAGGTTAGTTTTAGCTTGTTTGGTGTGTGAGTGCATTGAATGAAGGTCTAGAACCAAAAATCACATGGTGAGTGGCCAATTTCGCAGAAATCTGCATTATGCAGAAAACTGATATGGCGCCCAAGCCCCCCTTGCTGAGGGGCGCCCGGGCGCGAGCTGCACGAGGGTCATCCTGCACAAACTTGACTGAGGGGCGCCCGAGCGCGCGATGCACCAGTGGCGCCCAAGCGCCCCCTGCTGAGGGGCGCCCGGGCGCGAGCTGCACCAGGGGCGCCCAGCACAAAAAAAAATTTTTCTGGTTCTGCACTTTTGTTTTTCTTGTTTTATGATGAGTTTCCCATTCTTTTGCACTCTTTCACACACTCCTTTTGATGTGTTTTTATACCTTTTTGTGTTGTTGTACCTTTGGGAAGCTTAATTTTAAGACTTCCCTCTTTGTTCTTGTACTTTTGTCTTTGTTTGTTTTGCCTTTCCCTGTCTTGTTTCTTTGCTTTCTTTTGCATTTTTCTTTTAGTATGTTTTATGGATTCTTCTCTCCAGTTGTTGACTATGGGATACTAATTTTGCTTTGAGCTTTCTTGTTACAGGATAAGATCTTCCTTAGGAATTACAGAGTTTAAAACCACCAGTGGCCAACCTTTGAGGCATGCGTGAGTTGAGCACCATATGAAATGAAGATTTTGTTGCTCGTGTAGCATGGCCTGGGGGCCAGGCCCCTACTGATGGGGGAGGTGGAGAAGTTGCGGAGCATAAGCTACTGTGGGAGGAAGATGTTTCAGATGGAAGTGAAGCTAGTGTCTTACACTGCTGGAGCTGCAAAGAGTCCATTTTAAATCGATTTTTCTGTTTTAATTTTTTGTTTTATCTGGTTTCAGTATTTGTGATTTGGATTTCTTTTTGACTTGCCTTGTGGATAGTTCTTGTGCAATTGGTCTGGTGATTTGAGTGAATCATTAGTTATGCTTGAATTGAATACAAATCTGTTGTGCTTGCTCTTTATCTATGAGAATTGTTTTGAAAATCTGATTGAGATTATGTGGTTGAGCTTGTTGAACAGAGATTATGGTTGCTTGTATATGTTTAGATAGATGCTTGGTTTTAATTGTGATCAATATTCTTGGCATGATGTTTTTCAAATTTTGGAACCTTGAGTGAACCTGTGAGATGTTGTGCCTCAGAGTTTATTGATGAATGTTATTACTTTGGAATCACAGTTGATTTTGCCTGAGTTTCTCTATTTGAACTAGTTACTTGCATGTTACAAATGATCAAGGCCATCTTGTTCTTCCACCTCTTCTACATTTTGAGCCTAAAAGCCAATGCTAAACCTTTGAACCTTAAAGAAAACTTTCTCATTCCCGAAACTTTAAGCCTATTGAAAAATCCTTAACCTCCTTACCTTGAGTTGAGATGAACATCTATATTAGAGTGAGGAGAATGGTCTAAGTTTGGGGGAGTTCTTCTTGTCAAAAGGGGAGCATTGAGAAAAATAATAAGTTGAGTTAAAAAGAAAGAAAAAGAAGAAAGAAGAAGAAGAGAAAGAAAAATGAATTCAATAAAAAAAAAGAGTTGGGAAATAAGTTGAGAGTGGTTTATTCAATTTTGGAGAAAAAGAGATACTATGCTATATCATGAATCAAATTGTTTGTTCTCTTATCTCAAGGTGCTTTGTTGTCCAGAAAAACCAATTTTTCTTCTTAGCCCAGCCACAATACAAGCCAATCAAAGTCCTTGTGATGTAACTTGTTTGTTAATGTGTTTGAAATTGTTGAAACAAAAGGCAAAGTTGATTTGTGTAACATTGTGATAGTTGAGAGTTAGACACACATCCTTATACACCATTGTGCTTGAGTGAAACACTTTCCTTGGTGAGGATTGGTTCCATGCACTCATTGAAAACAACTTGCCATGTTTGTAGATCTATCAATTGCATCTATCATGTGATTTTGAACTGTTAGCACCATGATTGAAGTTTAGCTTGCTAAGACTATATTGTCTCTTGAATGTGATTTATAAGTTGAGCAAGCACGATTGATTTTGTTTATTTGATTGAAACTATGCTTGAGTTGCTAGACCATTGTGATTGAATTGTTTGCTAGGAGAAGTACTTTTGCTTGAGGACAAGCAAAGTTGTAAGTTTGGGGGTATTTTGATAATGCTAAATTATACCATATTTTAAGCATCATTTTAGTGGCAAAATCAACTCCTTTCTTACTTATAACTTGCTTAATCCTCTTGTTTTGCCTTGTTTTCTAAATATTTGTGTTTTTGGCTACCTTGATGTACTTTCATCAATAATCCCTTGTTTTGTAGCTAAAAATGAGCTCGGAAGACTCTCCAACAAACTATAGAACTGGACCAAGAAATTAGCACGAAGAAATGCCATCAGCAGTGCAAGGACGTTCGTCCAAGAAGGAGGACGCTCGTCCCAGGACAGTGGATGTTCGTCCAGGCAGGAGGACGCTCGTCCCAGAAGCGGGCGCTCGTCCAAGAGAGGAGGACGTTCGTCCAAAGAAGAGGACGCTCGTCCAGAGGAGAGGACGTTCGTCCCAGGCAAAGGGCGCTCGTCCAGCCAGGCAGAAGTGGACGCTCGTCCAGCCAGGCAGAGGACGCTCGTCCAAATTGCAGAGAGGACGCTCGTCCAAATTGCAGAGAGGACGCTCGTCCAGAACGCTCGTCCCAGCCAGGAGGACGCTCGTCCAGGAAAGAGGACGCTCGGCCAAATTGAAGGACGTTCGTCCAAATGCGAGAGGCTCGTGCTCGGGCGCGAAAACAGAGGGGCGCCCGGGCGCGACCTTTCGCCAGATTTGAATTTTTGCGAGAGCTTCGCGCTCGGGCGCGACTGACAGAGGGCGCCCGGGCGCGACTTTTACTGATGTGGCAGACAGCTTATTTAACCCTAAAACGCGAAGGGGAAAGGGTCTTTGGTCATTTGGAGGCGCGATATCACTCAGAGGAGAGCTTGGAGGACTGCTAGGGTTCGTGGGAACACTCCCTTCTTCCTCTTGGGTTCTACATCTTCTTCCATGGTCATCTTGTAAGCTTTAGGGCTCTCCATGGAAATGGAGAGCCAAACCCATCTTTGTTGGGATTAGTTGTAGCCTTTGAATTCTTGTGTAATTGTTGAATGATTTGAATATATATATGCCTTTTCTATCAATTGCTAGTATTCTTGTTTCCGATCTTAAAGCTTGCATGTAATGGGAACGTTCATGACTTGATTTTGGGGTTTTATGGATTATGGGAACGTAAGATGAAACCCGGAACTGAAATAGGAGTCCTTGTGGGTCATTGATTCTAGGAATGGAAGATGATTCACATGTTGTCTTAGATCCCAGCTCTTTAATGCGGGTTTTGCTTGTTAGATTTCCAAGGAATTGGGGTTTGATAAGGAAAACCTAGGCTCTTTCATCTAAGGAATTAGGGCTAGAGTGCTTTAGTGGATTGACTTTAGTAAATTGATAGAGAGGAGATAAAATTGGTTATACACAAGAGTGCATTGGTGAAAACTAACCTTAGCAATGTCATTTCATACCATTTCGAGTCTTTTCCATTTCCAAGTGCCTTCAATACCAAAGTCCAACCTTGTAATTATGTATGAATTTATCTTTCTGCACTTGTTCTGTAAATTGATGTTATGTTATTGAGTCTATGTGAGTTGTTAATCGCACAATTCTCTAGTATTACGAGTCTCTTGGGAAAACGATACCCGGTCTTACCGGTTTATTACTTGAACGATTCGGTGCACTTGCCGAATTGAGCCCAACAAGTTTTTGGCTTAACAAGTTTTTGGCGCCGTTGCCGGGGACTCGTGTCAATACTAGACTTTTGTGAGGTTTCTAACTTTTGTAGACTTGATTTTGTATATAGAACTAACTCTTGTGTTGTAAATAGATTTTCAGTTTTGTTTGGGCTAATTTGTGGCTTTAGCCTAGTTGTGTCTAAGTGTATATGCAGGGAGATGTTCATACATGGAGGACTGCAGCCTCAAAAGCATCATGAAGACCCTGAGATTGAAGGAAATTATAGGACACAAGGAGACAACTATGTTGAGCATCACAAGCTGCCCCAACTTCTTCTTCCTTTGAAGATGCTCCAAGTGCTAAGTGAAAGATGAAGAAAGGAAGAAGAAAAAGAGAAAGACTAGTCACCACCACCCTTGGATGAGAGACAAAGAACTCAAGCCTAGCAAGCAAAATTTGATCAAGAGGATTGAGTGTTTGAAGATGTCAAGGTAGTGGAAGGGCTAAAAAGAAGAATTCAAGCTTTGAGAGTTGATTTGGTGGCTAGAAAGTTGTTCAAGAAGAGTTGGTGGAAGGAGCACACCAACATCAACATTTGCACTTCATTGAGTAATCCGTCAAGCTAATGACGTTAAACAAGCGCTTTTGGGAGGCAACCCAATTTTATTACCTATTTTACTTGTGTTTGTGTGATTTTTGTGTTATTTGCATTTTTGGCTTATGTTTTGCATGTTTGTGTAGTTTTGCATTGTTGTGATTTTTGAGTTTTGATGTTGTTTTTGTGGTTTGTATAAGTGTATTAGGTTAGTTTTAGCTTGTTTGGTGTGTGAGTGCATTGAATGAAGGTCTAGAACCAAAAATCACATGGTGAGTGGCCAATTTCGCAGAAATCTGCATTATGCAGAAAACTGATATGGCGCCCAAGCCCCCCTTGCTGAGGGGCGCCCGGGCGCGAGCTGCACGAGGGTCATCCTGCACAAACTTGACTGAGGGGCGCCCGAGCGCGCGATGCACCAGTGGCGCCCAAGCGCCCCCTGCTGAGGGGCGCCCGGGCGCGAGCTGCACCAGGGGCGCCCAGCACAAAAAATTTTTTTTCTGGTTCTGCACTTTTGTTTTTCTTGTTTTATGATGAGTTTCCCATTCTTTTGCACTCTTTCACACACTCCTTTTGATGTGTTTTTATACCTTTTTGTGTTGTTGTACCTTTGGGAAGCTTAATTTTAAGACTTCCCTCTTTGTTCTTGTACTTTTGTCTTTGTTTGTTTTGCCTTTCCCTGTCTTGTTTCTTTGCTTTCTTTTGCATTTTTCTTTTAGTATGTTTTATGGATTCTTCTCTCCAGTTGTTGACTATGGGATACTAATTTTGCTTTGAGCTTTCTTGTTACAGGATAAGATCTTCCTTAGGAATTACAGAGTTTAAAACCACCAGTGGCCAACCTTTGAGGCATGCGTGAGTTGAGCACCATATGAAATGAAGATTTTGTTGCTCGTGTAGCATGGCCTGGGGGCCAGGCCCCTACTGATGGGGGAGGTGGAGAAGTTGCGGAGCATAAGCTACTGTGGGAGGAAGATGTTTCAGATGGAAGTGAAGCTAGTGTCTTACACTGCTGGAGCTGCAAAGAGTCCATTTTAAATCGATTTTTCTGTTTTAATTTTTTGTTTTATCTGGTTTCAGTATTTGTGATTTGGATTTCTTTTTGACTTGCCTTGTGGATAGTTCTTGTGCAATTGGTCTGGTGATTTGAGTGAATCATTAGTTATGCTTGAATTGAATACAAATCTGTTGTGCTTGCTCTTTATCTATGAGAATTGTTTTGAAAATCTGATTGAGATTATGTGGTTGAGCTTGTTGAACAGAGATTATGGTTGCTTGTATATGTTTAGATAGATGCTTGGTTTTAATTGTGATCAATATTCTTGGCATGATGTTTTTCAAATTTTGGAACCTTGAGTGAACCTGTGAGATGTTGTGCCTCAGAGTTTATTGATGAATGTTATTACTTTGGAATCACAGTTGATTTTGCCTGAGTTTCTCTATTTGAACTAGTTACTTGCATGTTACAAATGATCAAGGCCATCTTGTTCTTCCACCTCTTCTACATTTTGAGCCTAAAAGCCAATGCTAAACCTTTGAACCTTAAAGAAAACTTTCTCATTCCCGAAACTTTAAGCCTATTGAAAAATCCTTAACCTCCTTACCTTGAGTTGAGATGAACATCTATATTAGAGTGAGGAGAATGGTCTAAGTTTGGGGGAGTTCTTCTTGTCAAAAGGGGAGCATTGAGAAAAATAATAAGTTGAGTTAAAAAGAAAGAAAAAGAAGAAAGAAGAAGAAGAGAAAGAAAAATGAATTCAATAAAAAAAAAGAGTTGGGAAATAAGTTGAGAGTGGTTTATTCAATTTTGGAGAAAAAGAGATACTATGCTATATCATGAATCAAATTGTTTGTTCTCTTATCTCAAGGTGCTTTGTTGTCCAGAAAAACCAATTTTTCTTCTTAGCCCAGCCACAATACAAGCCAATCAAAGTCCTTGTGATGTAACTTGTTTGTTAATGTGTTTGAAATTGTTGAAACAAAAGGCAAAGTTGATTTGTGTAACATTGTGATAGTTGAGAGTTAGACACACATCCTTATACACCATTGTGCTTGAGTGAAACACTTTCCTTGGTGAGGATTGGTTCCATGCACTCATTGAAAACAACTTGCCATGTTTGTAGATCTATCAATTGCATCTATCATGTGATTTTGAACTGTTAGCACCATGATTGAAGTTTAGCTTGCTAAGACTATATTGTCTCTTGAATGTGATTTATAAGTTGAGCAAGCACGATTGATTTTGTTTATTTGATTGAAACTATGCTTGAGTTGCTAGACCATTGTGATTGAATTGTTTGCTAGGAGAAGTACTTTTGCTTGAGGACAAGCAAAGTTGTAAGTTTGGGGGTATTTTGATAATGCTAAATTATACCATATTTTAAGCATCATTTTAGTGGCAAAATCAACTCCTTTCTTACTTATAACTTGCTTAATCCTCTTGTTTTGCCTTGTTTTCTAAATATTTGTGTTTTTGGCTACCTTGATGTACTTTCATCAATAATCCCTTGTTTTGTAGCTAAAAATGAGCTCGGAAGACTCTCCAACAAACTATAGAACTGGACCAAGAAATTAGCACGAAGAAATGCCATCAGCAGTGCAAGGACGTTCGTCCAAGAAGGAGGACGCTCGTCCCAGGACAGTGGACGTTCGTCCAGGCAGGAGGACGCTCGTCCCAGAAGCGGGCGCTCGTCCAAGAGAGGAGGACGTTCGTCCAGAGAAGAGGACGCTCGTCCAGAGGAGAGGACGTTCGTCCCAGGCAAAGGGCGCTCGTCCAGCCAGGCAGAAGTGGACGCTCGTCCAGCCAGGCAGAGGACGCTCGTCCAAATTGCAGGAGGACGCTCGTCCAGAACGCTCGTCCCAGCCAGGAGGACGCTCGTCCAGGAAAGAGGACGCTCGGCCAGATTGAAGGACGTTTGTCCAAATGCGAGAGGCTCGCGCTCGGGCGCGAAAACAGAGGGGCGCCCGGGCGCGACTTTTCGCCAGATTTGAATTTTTGCGAGAGCTTCGCGCTCGGACGCGACTGACAGAGGGCGCCCGGGCGCGACTTTTACTGATGTGGCAGACAGCTTATTTAACCCTAAAACGCGAAGGGGAAAGGGTCTTTGGTCATTTGGAGGCGCGATTTCACTCAGAGGAGAGCTTGGAGGACTGCTAGGGTTCGTGGGAACACTCCCTTCTTCCTCTTGGGTTCTTCATCTTCTTCCATGGTCATCTTGAAAGCTTTAGGGCTCTCCATGGAAATGGAGAGCCAAACCCATCTTTGTTGGGATTAGTTGTAGCCTTTGAATTCTTGTGTAATTGTTGAATGATTTGAATATATATTTGCCTTTTCTATCAATTGCTAGTATTCTTGTTTCCGATCTTAAAGCTTGCATGTAATGGGAGCGTTCATGACTTGATTTTGGGGTTTTATGGATTATGGGAACGTAAGATGAAACCCGGAACTGAAATAGGAGTCCTTGTGGGTCATTGATTCTAGGAATGGAAGATGATTCACATGTTGTCTTAGATCCCAGCTCTTTAATGCGGGTTTTGCTTGTTAGATTGCCAAGGAATTGGGGTTTGATAAGGAAAACCTAGGCTCTTTCATCTAAGGAATTAGGGCTAGAGTGCTTTAGTGGATTGACTTTAGTAAATTGATAGAGAGGAGATAAAATTGGTTATACACAAGAGTGCATTGGTGAAAACTAACCTTAGCAATGTCATTTCATACCATTTCGAGTCTTTTCCATTTCCAAGTGCCTTCAATACCAAAGTCCAACCTTGTAATTATGTATGAATTTATCTTTCTGCACTTGTTCTGTAAATTGATGTTATGTTATTGAGTCTATGTGAGTTGTTAATCGCACAATTCTCTAGTATTACGAGTCTCTTGGGAAAACGATACCCGGTCTTACCGGTTTATTACTTGAACGATTCGGTGCACTTGCCGAATTGAGCCCAACAAGTTTTTGGCTTAACAATAAGACAACATCGATTAATTTGTATAGGACACGTTCATGGATGCCATTTCGTGCATGTGATGTTATTATTCTTTACTTTCATTTAACCATTAGTTGTCATTTCATTTTAAAATTACTTGTCATTTAATTAACTATACTAATATTAATAACACAGTTTCACCTACAAGAAGGTTGTTCTTTGCCTATGGTTGATATCATATCCTTAATACAATGTTATCCTAAGGCGCGAGCGTGGTCATCTTTTTATTCAAGTAGAATGTAAACATTTGAATAGTTGATGGACGTTACTACCTCTTATATTGACTTAGTTGAACCATGATATTTATGTAATGTGTTGAGATATGTAAATAATTATTAATAGTTGTTGTTAATTAATTACAAAGTGTTTCACTCATACATATAAATCTCACATCTATAGTCTCAGCAAAAGAAGGACATATAAATGAACAAGTATGTAAATATGTACTAAGATGGTAAATAATATTTATAAAATAAAACGTTCCTTCAATCAAAATATGAAATAAACAATCCTAATAAAATTAATACACAATAGAAGATAATGTTATCTAGACGAAGATGAACGTTTGCCATGTACATTCCTATGACCTCTATTGCTTGGTGAATGTTCTTCAACCAATGCAAGAACTATTTGAAGGGCCTCATTCGTATGATCCCATGTTATATTCCCCTTAATCACATCCCGACAAGAGATCATCGTCTGTAAGATTCTGGCAATGCACTTCACAGAACCCTGTAGTATAATAATCACACAAAAATAAATAAACATTCATAAATAGAACTTATAAAATAAATATTATAGGATAAAATACAAGCAAACTAGAATTTGAAGGCGATCTAGGACGAACGGACACTTCATTTGAAATATTTCACCGTAGTCTAGGAGAAAGACTAGGTTGGTCTTGATTGGCAACAAGAATAGCGTATGGATGGGAAACCCTTTCGAACCACTATAGGTATCCCTTAATAGAATTAGACGAAGATGAGACTGATCTTACATGCCTTATTTCATGGTTTACATAGTGCAACCAGGAAGCATTTGGTGAGTATGTCTGCCTCTACAACAACATGTGGCGGTCGTGGGATGATCTGCTGAAACCCAACCTGCCTTAAGACACGTTTAGGCAAATGCCGGTGAAACATCTCACTAATCCTTATTCACCTAGAGAACATACATATTCCTAGAAATGGATGAGTGGCCCGATGTGACTCATACAGGTACCAAATCACCCTAACGTATGTGAGACTATCCAAATGTGAGCTCACCTCTACCATGCTGCAAACTTGCCTCCCGTCACCCACTGAGCGACACACGGTCTGTCTTAATCATAAGAAGACAAAACACCTCTCATTCCCATCCTAAGGAAGTGCTCATCAATCCAACTCTTAAAAAAATCAATTAATCCTTGATCAACAACAACAACAACAAATACTTGATTAATTAATCCTTGATAGAAAGTGCTAAGTTCAAAGTTCCATCTCTCAATGAAAATCAACAATAAACCTTTGTTGGCGTAGTCGTATGAAATATCGGGTAGAAACATCAAACTAAAATTCAACACAAATTGTTGAATTCCCTCGTTACATGTCCAAATTTATTTAACTTTTTATCATGGAAGATCAACTTGATCTTCACTTGATCCTACACAACAATAACTAATGTAAAATTTATTGAAACTAAACAATAGTCATTAAAATTTAAGTTTTGCACCAACCTAGCTCTACCATAAGATATAAACAACATGCCTTACCCATCTCTGCTTGAGAATGAACGACTATTAGAGTGTCAAGATAACTCCCAATACTGAGTTTCCTACAATAATACATACACTACTGGGAACCACCATGGAATCTCTCCACGAGAGTCATGGAATTACGTCCATCTACCATGCACATGATGAAGACATAATAATCATCATAAAAACATCATACATGTGTGAACAACTACCATACATAGTAATACTCAATATTTCATTTCATGAAGCTCATGCATACCATCATATTCGTCCACCATAAACATATACACAAACACATTCACAAGTCATAAATATCCATTTTCTTATGAGATAATAGATTATTCTAGAGAGTTTTACGCAAATACAACAATACTTACTTAACTAATCGATTATAAAGTTTGATAATCGATTATCTCATAATACCTACTACATTAATCGATTATTTGATCTAATAATCGATTATTCCAGGAAGTTTTTCAGCAAAGATATAACTCTGACTAAAATAATTGATTATCAAGTCTGATAATCGATTATTCTTGTCAATTTTTTACAACAACATGATTTTATGGTTTAGGTGCACTCGGGACCTATCCGAATGAGAAAATTGATTTCTTTGACACTAGGATTGATGCAAAACATGTTTATGCTTAAAATTGAATATCACTTTGCTCATTTGGTTAGAATCAATATGCATCATACCAACTCAACAATTCGAAAGCACCTACAACCAATTTTATGGTTAATAAATATTCTAGATAAGTCTAAAATGATAAAAAAAGTAACTTCCAAATATTAGTTATAGTTCCAAAATCATTCTTATAGAAATTCACCTACCAAAACCTCAATTTACACTAAAAACCAGCCTAACAAAACTTCCTTTTCACTACTTTAAATTTTATAACAGATTCATACCTCATAGAACTTTAAAATAATAGCTTCACATGTTCAAAAAAGTACCATTTCACAGGCATCACTGCAATATTCATCAATAGGCAAATATTCACTCATTAAGATATAAACTCATTTAACAAGCATCTTAATTAATAGCATATTCAACCAAATGTCCATGTCACCACTTATCAAACATAAATTTGTACTTCTTGTGACACCCGGGCACGGAGACGAGGGCGGGGAGTGACGCCGGTGCAAGAAGCATGGTGCAGGGGGCACAGACAAGGAGCGGCTCCTGGCAGCTTCGGGTGGAAGGGGTACATGGATGAATCGAACATACACCGGAATGAGAGGGATCTGGAGACTGTGTAGGTATGGGACTATACAATTGAAGGATAACTTAAAGGAATTGATTTGACTACTCATATCACCAAAATGCATTTACTTTTCGGTAGCCTGACTCATAAGAACTCCATGGTTAAGCGTGCTTGGCCTGGAGTAATTCTGGGATGGGTGACCTTCTGGGAAGTTTTCCCAGAAAGTGTGCGAGTGAGGACAAAACACACTGGAAAGCCTGGTGGTGGTCTGTGGGGGCAGTCAACGGTCCCTGTGAGTTGCCGGGGCGTTACAGATGGTATCAGAGCCTAGCCTCTCCCAGTACGGTGTGGTTCGAGGACGAACCAGAGCAGAAGCTGGTGGGCATGTGACACCCGGGCACGGAGACGAGGGCAGGGAGTGACGCCGGTGCAAGAAGCATGGTGCAGGGGGCACAGACAAGGAGCGGCTCCGGGGTACATGGATGAATCGAACATACACCGGAATGAGAGGGATCTGGAGACTGTGTAGGTATGGGACTATACAATTGAAGGATAACTTAAAGGAATTGATTTGACTACTCATATCACCAAAATGCATTTACTTTTCGGTAGCCTGACTCATAAGAACTCCATGGTTAAGCGTGCTTGGCCTGTAGTAATTCTGGGATAGGTGACCTTCTGGGAAGTTTTCCCAGAAAGTGTGCGAGTGAGGACAAAACACACTGGAAAGCCTGGTGGTGGTCTGTGGGGGCAGTCAACGGTCCCTGTGAGTTGCCGGGGCGTTACACTTCTCACACAAAATTAAAGCAAATATTAGCTTCCCTTACCTGTTTGAAGGCCAATGACTTTATAAAACCCTTAGACAAGTCCCATAGTTCACAAATTTTCTTATAATTACTGTATAAACAAACCGTAAAAATAACACATTTTAGATAATTTAAAATAGAACTATTTAATTTTCTTCTGTGCATAAAACTATTTAATTGATAAGTGTGGTATATATTTTTCTAAACGAAAACATGGATAATTATGATGATAAGGATGGAACATGCAGCTGCCCATCACATGTTTCTCATTGATAATTATGATGATAAGGATGGAACATGCACCTGCCCATCACATGTGTCTTGCTTGCACAAAGAAGACCAAATTTGTTGTGTCAATTTATTTCGTGATATTTTTAAATAATTTATTTGTGAATTTTTCTTTTCTAAGAAGGAAGACTAAATTTATATGTACGCATTATCTATATTCAAAATTTTAAGGGTTAAATATGTTTTTAGTCCCTAAATTATTCGTCATCTTTTATTTTCGTTCCTCTTTTAAAATAAAGTACAATTTGATTCTCATTTTTTTCGAAACATATGTTTTTAGTTTTAAAAAACTATCACCGTTAAAAGTGTGCTAATGTGTCTAACGTTATTTGGAGGACTAAAACCAAAATTTTAAGACTAAAACCAAAATTTCGAAAAGAATAAAGATCAAATTGTACCTTATTATTTTGAAAGAGGGACGAAAACCAGAAACGACCAATAGTTTAGAAACTAAAAACATATTTAACCTAATTTTTAAATAGAATTTGAGAATATAACAATTAAGTGCATATAACTCTAACATCATCAAAATATTTTTAGTTTACTTTATGGTTTGTTTCAAAATTTATGTTATTAGAACTTTTTATTATTACTTAATATAAAAACTGTGTATTGTTTTTTTATCATGTTTGGTTAATTTTTATTTTCTATAAAAAGATTATTTAATAAATATTTGAATAGATGTATACTTATTATTAAATAAAATTCATTATTACTTTATATTGTAAAAAATATATTTTTATTTTGACATTCAATACTGATATGCTTCTTTTCTTGCTATTTTAATATTAATAAAAACTATTTAATTTTTGAATATGTACAAGTATGGATACAAATATATTCTTTACTAACATAAAGAGAAATATGACACAGATTTTATATTCGTATAGAGGATCTTGAATATATATTTTTATTTATTTAGTTAAAATAATAAATATTTGTACAAATGTAATAAGTATCTACTTAGTAAATTAATGTTATATTTTGTAATATTACATCAAATCTCTGAATTGTTATTATTTTAAAAATTAAAAGAAGTAGAATCTCTATAACTCAAAAAATTGGTTTCTTTTATTATTTTTATTCAAATTTATAGAAATATTTAAAATTTTAAAATAATAGTACAAATAAATCATGCATAAGAAAATGACTTCAAAATAAATAAATCATATTAAGTTTCTAAAACTATGAAAAAAATATATTTTAAAATACATGCTTTTAGTTTTTGTCAACCCACTTTATAAAGACAGATTTGTTCTATGTAAGTACATGTGGTTTTTTTTTATCTTTATAGTAGCCTCTCTCTTTACACCGACAGCTTCACGTTTTTTCTCGTAGAAGCATTACATGTATAGTAAGACTTTTCTTTTCATTATTTTAACTTGTATGTTTCTTAAATTTTATTTTAATAATTTAATTAATGATTTTTTAAATTTTGTGTGAATTTTTTTATTTTGAAATATTTTTTAACAATATGATTAATAAATTAAAATAAAAATTTCTAATATTTTCTACTTTTTAAAGTTTTTTTCTTTCTTTTTTAGCTTATTTGTTTTTTAAAACTTATAGGTGATTTTTATTCATATATACATATATTTGAAAAATATATGATAATAATTTAATATTTAACTTTTTATTTATTTATCAAATAATTAAAAGAAATTTTTAAATAAGAAAAATATGTCCATCTAAATTAAAAAAAAAACTTTTTAATACAAAAAATATCTAAAAAAAGTAAAGTCCTACTAATGAAGTATCACTTTATTAAAACAATATAAAATAAAAGACAAAAAACAAAAGTCATGAATCCAAAGCACATCCTAACACTACATTGAAAACAACACAAAAATAGAAAGATGTACTCAAAAGAAGATTTTTGTCTAAAATACCGAAATGATCCGTTTAGAAGTACAACTTTTTATTCTGAAAAAAAAAAACATGATTTATATATTCATCTAACTTTTTTAAATTTAGCTATTTTTGTTAAAATTTCTTCATTAAGAAAGATTCAGGCTGTATAAATACAATAATATAGAAATTTTTTCATATAAAAATGCAGAAAAATAAACTTTGAAAGGTGCAGGAAGAAACTACCTTATTTGGTTCCACCACAAGTGTTGTTTTCAATCACTTTGCTTTTTTATGTATAGAAAAATAATTGTTTGGCTCTAGAAAAATTAATAGAGTTGAGAATTCAAAAATATAATAATATATATTAAATTTATAAATTAAAAAAATATAAATAAAATATTATTATTTTAGATTGATTTTTTTAGGAGTATTTGTACTGTTCTCCATTGTCCCTGGCTAGTTAACGACCTCAGAAATTAATAACATTAATAAGAAGGATATCGCTGCAACTCTATATATTGGCTTGCGTATTAGGTAGAAGATAAGGGATAGTAGACCTTTTACCTTTCTATCTTTCACTCCTCTGTCATCTAAGTTTCTCATAATTTATTTATCTTATTTTTCTTTTATATATTTCATTTTTTTATGTGTTTATGCATTTGAAACCTTTTATGAAAAATATTTCAATAGAGATTAAAATTGTAGCTAATTGGTTTAGAAAAAGATAAATTGACAACCTGTAATAAATGTCAAAGACAAATGTTGTATAGACACAAAATGAAGCATCACTTGCTACTTTCAAAACATCCATGTCCTTTCAGACATCACACCTAAAAAAACAGAATTCGTGTCGAAATTGAAAACGTTTATGTTTATATATATATATATTTTGTAAGATATTTATTTATTGAGTTTTTTTAATTTAATGTCACATTTATGATGATTTTTAAAATATATATTTTATAAAAAAATTAAATAATGTATAATTTTATTGGAGGATATATTATTACTTAAATGAATTATTTATCTTAATTTTATGAGTCTTGCAATTCCATTTAACTTTAGTTTTGTAAGTCCTACATTTGCTACTACACTTTAATACTTAAAAACATTTTTCAATTTCTGTCGTTGAAAACAAATTTCTTAAAATATAATATTTGTTTAAACAGTGTCACATCATTTAGCATGATAATCAATTGTATTATGCGACTTTTGTTTTATGAACAAATACATTTTATTATGTATACTATCGATGTTTTGACTATGAATCGTGTGGAAAACGATGCAATAAGATGAATTCATTACATTTATGATTGATTGTGATTTATTATGCACTATAAACTCAACTTGATTTTTCAATATTTTTATTTTTTGAAATTCACTAATACAAATTAATGGTTCTATATTGACATTTAAGATAAGATCATTTTCTTCAAAACCGATGTAATTATAGAAGTAATGATAATTTTGTAATATTGTGAACATAGATTATATAAGTTAAATAGAGAACTAATACAATATAAATGAAGGAGACAATTAAGTCGATTATAAACAGAAATCGATCTAATAAATTATTAACAAAAGTAATGAATTAAATATAAAATACTAAATTGTACTTAAAAGTTGCATTGTTGTTTGTGGTATAGTATTTGAGCAGAAGTGTATATAAAACTATATTTTTCTAGAATATTAAAATGTTATTTATAAGATGGATGGGATATAAGTCAATATAGAATTAAAACTAATATAAAATTATTCAATTTTCTTGTTTATGTTCTTTATCATTTCTTAAATAAAAGTCTATGTTTTTCAAATTTCAATTTGTGATAATTCACCATGTTCATCATTGTTAGGCCTGTTATTCTCGTAACATTGAGATGACTTTATATAAAAACTTAATACCGGTTTAAATATCATCCTTAGCTTCTATAAAGATAAATAAAATTTTAATAACAATAGTAATAATTATTTTTGAGGTAAGATATTAATTTTTAGAGTTATAATTTATATACAAGAAAATTGATATTATTAACGATTAAAATTTATCAATAATGTATAAAATTTATCGATAAATTAAAATTATCGAAGATTTATTAACGATCAAAATTTCGTCGATAAAAATATTGTTAATAAATTTTATTGATGAAATTTTTTGTCTTGTCAATAACAAAAAAATTCGTCAGTAAATTTTTCGATAATTATTTATGAAAAAATTCATTAATAATTATCGATGAAAAAATTCATCGATAATTATCAACGAAAAAATCAATTGATAAATTTGTCGGTAAATATCATGGTCTAGATCGTGATTGTAAGGGTGATGACAAACGTTGGCTCTGGTCAGATTTAGAACGGACAACAATCGTGTTACACGATGGTGACAGTGCTTGGTTGCATTGTTCCATGAAACCGGAAGAATGGAGGCACTGCTTCTTCCGTGCACGTGTCAGAAAAGAAAAAGATGAAGTGGAAGACCTCGAACACAATGTCCACAATGGATAAGGAGACAATGGCCTAGTTGAATGGAGATGGAGGTAGCTTGACTTGTAGTTGTAGTGATAAATGGAAAAGTAGGAGAAAAGGAGGTTGTTGCACAAATATGATAAAGACTTACACGAGCGAAAAATAAATAAGTTTTTGGCTTTATTAATAGATTTATTGACAGATTTTTTGTGAGTCATGTATATTTCATTTACTACAAGATTTTCCAACGAAAATTTTATCGATAATGTATATTTCATTTATCGAAGGATTTTACAAAAAAATAATTTTGTTGATAAATAAAATATATATTACTAACAAATTTTTCATTAGTAAGTGAAATATATATTATTGACAGAAAAAATTGTCACTAATTAATCTATCAGTAAAATATTTAGTAATACATATTTTAAAATTTGTTGATAATTCAAATTTATTGAAAAAAAAAATTTTGTTGATAATTTAAAAGTTTTTTTTGTAGTAAAATGTGTAAAATTTTTATTTTTATTTCATAAAAATTTTATTTCTCTATGTTTTTTTACACAATTTCTGTCAATCTGTTGACAATTCACTTTTAAAAGGAATTTAATTATTGAACAAGTTAATTGTTTATAAAGAAAGAAATAAAATGAAAGGTAAAATAATAGATGGAAAATGTATGGAAACGTTTATTGTGTGTTTAAAATAAAATAAATATAATTACTCTATTATCATGTTGAGTTATTAAGTGACGTGTGGTAGGCAAAATATCTATGTATAACCTTTGGAGTGTCACCATAAAAAGGGGTATGTGGTAGAAAACGGAGTCAGAAGAGGATCGGATTTTATGATGGCTTCTGTCTCCGTTACATCGCATTTCTCAACGTTACTCTCCATTTTCCATTGTTCATCATCTTCCACCTTCCGACTTTATCAAACTCCATGCCACCCCACCAAACATAGCAAACCAGAACACCACCGTCTCTGCAAAGTGTCATGCCACAAAAACACTATACCAAATGAAGAAGGAAAACCATCACACAACGGTGCTGAAAAAAATCGAAGGGACGTTCTCATTGGGTTTGGAGGACTCTACGGTGCATCCACTCTTGCAGGCAATCCTTTAGCCATTGCTGCTCCAACTTCCCCTGACTTCAATACTTGTGGCCCACCACAGATACCAAACGATGTACCATCCACCGTTTGTTGCCCTCCACAATCTTCTCCCATAGATTTCGTGCTTCCACCACCTAGAACATCCCTTAGGGTTAGACCAGCTGCTCAGTTTGTGGATGATACCTACATAGCCAAGTATAAGAAAGCTCTCAGTATCATGAGATCCCTTCCTCCTGAAGACCCTCGTAATTTCATCCAACAAGCTAATATCCACTGTGCTTACTGCAATGGTGCCTATAACCAATCTGGGTACCCTGACGTAAAATTACAAGTCCACAACTCCTGGCTATTCTTTCCTTTCCATCGTTGGTACCTTTATTTCTACGAGAGAATATTGGGAAGCTTGATTGGTGACCCAGATTTTTCTATCCCATTTTGGAACTGGGACAACCCTAAGGGTGGCATGGTAATCCCTTCCATTTTCACAGATAAAAACTCCCCTCTCTATGACCCTCTCAGGAATCTGGTTCATCAACCACCAACTCTTATAGACCTAGACTATAACAAAAAGGACGATGACGATCCCAACGGGACTCCACCTCCAAATGAGCAAATCTCTAGTAACCTCGCTATAATGTATAAAAGTGTTGTCTCGGGTGGGAAATTTCCACGGCTCTTCCTAGGAAGCCCTTATAGTGCTGGTTCTGCTCCTGAACCTGGTGCTGGAAGCTTAGAGCTTGTTCCTCATATTCCAGTTCACTCTTGGACTGGTGATAAGAGACAGCCTCACCGCGAGAACATGGGAATCTTCTATTCGGCGGGAAGGGACCCCATTTTCTATTCTCACCATGCCAACGTAGATAGAGTGTGGAACATATGGAAAACAGTACCAGGTGGGAAGAGAAGGAATTTCACTAAACCTGATTGGCTGGAATCTAGCTTTTTGTTCTATGATGAAAACAAGAACCTTGTGCGTGTAAAGGTGAAAGATTCCGTTGACTCGACAAAGTTGGGGTATGTTTACCAAGATGTTGACATTCCATGGCTCAAGAATAAGCCTAAGCGCAGAAAGCCTAAAGCTAAGAAGGTGGCATCGGCACAAAGTTTTGGAGTTAGTGCAGCACGAGCCGCTGAGACTACGAGTGTAAAGTTTCCTCTCACTTTGGATTCAAAGGTTAGCATCGTTGTGAAAAGGCCAAAGCTGTTGAGGAGGCAGAAGGAGAAGGAAGAAGAGGAAGAAGTGTTGGTGATTGATGGGATTGAGTTTGATAGGGAAAAAGGTGTGAAGTTTGATGTATTTATCAACGACGAAGATGAAAAGGAGATCAAACCAAGCAATACTGAGTTTGCAGGAAGCTTTGTGAGTTTGCCACATACTCACTTGCATTCAAACAAGAAGATCAAAACCTGTTTTACGCTGGGAATAACGGATTTGTTAGAAGACTTGGAAGCCGAAGATGATGACAGTATTGTGGTGACGTTGGTGCCAAAATATGGAGAAGGACTTGTCACAATTCAGAGTATTAAGATAGATTTTATTACCGAATGAAAAATAAGTAGTTGTGAACAAAATAATTATGGCATGTTTGAAAAGGGTTTTCAATAATCATCTGAACCTTCAAATGATTTCAACATTGTATTCAAATTTTACTATTCAATGGCAAAAGAGGATTTTGGTTATTTTATTCACAACAAAAAAAATAAAAATTGGAGTAAATAACACTCAAATCCTGAACAATTTGACCTTTCACCTTGAGTATAACACATTGAACTTACTGTTTTAAAAACATTACACAAATACTTTATATACTTTACACTAAATTTTCACTGTTTAAAAAACATTACATTATAATTTTTTTAGAAGAAAAAAATTAGTTTATATTGTCTTATAAAAGTTCTGATGCTAAGAAAAAAAGAATGAAATTTTACTAAATCTTAAGAATGTTGCGTGTAATTTACTTAATAAAATTTCATTATGTTTAGTTTTTTTTTTCTGGAGTTTTAATCTAAAAACTTTCCTTTTTTTTTATTTCTCAGTACCAAATTAAAACATAAAAAAAATATAATTTCATGACATGGCATTAGTGTTAACAGATAAATGTTTTTGAACAAAAGTAAATTTACTAGTCAAGCTATATTCTTAGGAAATGTCTTTAATTTGAAAGGATGGTCTGTCTTACCTGATAATACAAGGATTGTATGATGATTATTTAAGCAAATCGGTGCAATCTGAAATTAACCAATGAGTCAGCAGCAATATATGCAGCCCTAGATAATGTGAGTCCCACAAATAAGAGGATTCTATCTTTTTGTCATTTCCCTTGTCTATATCCTAACACTACTATACAATACACTTTGAATTTTAGTGTCAACATTTTGGCATTTGAAAGGAAATGACACCTATGAGACTTTTTATGTTTGTAAGCTTCTGTCTACTATTGTTTTGGTTTTATAGTTGCGAGTGATAGAAAAATATTTGTTTTCTGTAACGTAATGAAAAATAAGTTGTGTATAAACAATGTGTTGGTAGGCGTAGTAATTTGATTTTACTATAATAAATATTTTTGGACCTATAATATATATATATATATATATATATATATATATATATATATATATATATATATTTCTAAGTTTTTTTTCCATTCGTACCCACATATAATAATAGAGTTTCTAGACGATGTGAACTCTATTTATATAAGATTAATTGTTAAATTTAAAAATGAATACGATGAGTTTTTGTTTTTCAAGTGACTAAAAGTATACACCAAATAAAAATACAAAAATGGGCACTATAATGTAACAAAACACAACACAAAAATGCAGAGCGCTGCCCTTTAATAATAGGCCTCATTAGCCCTAATTTTTACCTTTGCACATTCAAAGTTTCCAAATCTCATATACTCCTTATAATTATACTCAATCTTTTGAATTATGTGAGTGGAACTCCATCTCCAGATGTGATGTGACCAAATAAAAATATTTTACACTTAGTCTTGTAAAAGTGCATTAACACACTGCAAAATAAAATAATCTCATACTTACCTAGTAAAACTACACTAACACAGTGTGAAGGTTAGGACGAAAATATCACTCATGCTCTCCCCGATATGGTAATCATATATATATATATATATATATATATATATATATATATATATATATATATATATATATATATATATATATATATATATATATTATATAGATAATTTTATTTATATTTTATTTTAAAAATTTGTAAAATAGTTTTTTTTTTTAAATATCTGCAAGTATGCATAGGGACCGCGAGTTTTGAAATACTCTTAATATTTTTTAGACGAGTATTCGACAGGTAACGAGCAAGTAATTGGTGGATTTTGTTGTTGTGGATCGGGTAAAGAATAAGCATTATATGTACTCGATCTGACACATTGTCATCACTACACTTACGAGTATTTGGATATATTTGCTGCATACATGTTCTTGATCAAAAGAAACAAGAATATATTAGAAATATTTTTGGGATATAGCACACAATCAAAAGGTTATCGAGTGTACAACTTACAAATAAAGAAGCTCATCATTAATCGAGTTCTTAATGCTTCTTGGAATTCAAAAGAAGAAAAAATTGTTAAAAGTAACATTGTGTAACAATCTCAAGAAGAAACTCAAGAAGGGGCAGAAGATTTTTCACCAGAGTTCATTCCAAGACAAGTAAAATCTATTAGACATATACGAAACTTGCAATATGGTCATGATTGAGCTTAAACTACTATAAAAAAAAAGGAAGAAGTATGGGTCAAGACTATGGAAGAAGAGATTAAAATGATTGAGAAGAATAACACTTGAGAGCTTCTAAACTATCTTCATGGAAAATACATCATTGGAGTAAAATGGATATATATAAAACAAAACTCAATCCTGATAAAACTATACAAAAACACAAGGCAAGATTGGTCGCTAAAGGTTATTCACAACAACCAAGAATCGACTACAATGAGACATTTTATCTAGTTGTTCGCTTTAATATAATTAGAGTTTTAATAACTCTTGCAACACAAAAAGGATATAACATTTATCAATTGGATGTCAAATAAGCCTTTTTAAATAGAGTGCTCAAAAAAGAGATTTATGTTGAATATCCACAAGGCTTTATCAACAAAGGAAATGAAGGTAAAGTACTAAGACTAAAATAAGCTTTATATGGCCTAAAGCGAGCTCCTCGAACAAGGTATAACAAGATTGATTAGTGCTTCATCGATCAAGGATTGAGGAGGAGTAAAATTGAGACAACACTATATATTAAGGCACAAGGTTGGTATCATCTCATTGTCTTCATATATGTCGATGATGTTATCTATACAGGAAACGATACGAAGATGATGAAAGAATTTAAAGAAGGCATGATGAAGACATTTGAGATGATCGACCTTAACTTGATGAACTATTTCCTCGGTACAAAGGTGAAACAACAAAATGAAGGTATATTTATCGCTCTAAAGAAATATATTGAAACTCTATTAAAGAAGTTCAAGATGTATGATTGTAAACTTGTTGCTACTCCATTGGTGGTAAACAATAAGCTACAAAAAGATGTTGGAGCACAAAAAGTAGATGCATCACACTACAAGAGTTTGATTGGCAGTCTCCTATATCTCACGACCACATGACCAGATATTATGTATGTTACAAGTCTTTTATCAAGTTCATGCAAAAGCCAAGTCAGATTCATTATGGATTAGGAAAAATAATTTTAAGATATCTACAAGGCATACAAGAGTTCGGTATATGGTACAAAATCATGACTAACTCAAGGATGATTGACTATGCAAATAATGATTGGGTATGATGAATGGGTGGCATAAAGAGTATGTTAGAATACACTTTTTCACTAGGATCAAGTATTTTATCTTAGGCATCAAAGAAGCAAGCAGTTGTGGCTCAACCAACAACAGAAGCAGAGCATGTAGCAACTGCTGAAACCACTTGAAGAAATGGATGAACCACAAGATGGGCCGATTATTATCTATTGTGACAACGAATTCAAAATATTAATAGCAAGAAAATCCAATCCATCATCAAAGACCAAAATTCATAGCCATTAAATATCATTTCATTAGAGGTGAAGAGACAAACAAATGCAACTCGACTATTGCTTAATAGAAAACCAAATTACAAATATTTTCACAAAGACGTTATCAAGACCAAGATTTGAACTATTGCGCTTTATGCTTGGAGTTACCGAATTTGCATCAAGGAGGAGTATTAAAGGGTATTGCAAATTCTAGAAGAATATAGAAAATACTAAGATAGAAGTATATAAATGTAATACAAATTCTAAAATATTGCAGAAAAGTCTAAGAACATTCTACCTATGTAAAAATCTAAAATATTTTACATGAGTTGTGCCTAGCATTTTCTATAATAATATACGGGTCTATAAATACCCGTGTATACTCTACCATTTGATTTAAGAACACAACTAAGAAAACTACAAATTACACTTCTTCTAACTAGTATTTTCTTCATCCATCAATTATTCCTTTCACAAATTCAAAATACTGATAACTATGTTGTTCTTATTCGTGGTGCATTGTGATAGAACGAGATATGATTCAGTGATGTTGGAGGTGGCCAATGGTGGTTTGAGTTTGCTATTGTCGTAGCGGTTGTGATTCGTAACAGTAGTTGCATTATGGCCTTGCTTCAATACATATTTTCTCTCTCTCTTTGGTGTAGGTTTGTGCATTGGGTGCAGAGCGATCTTCAATGGTGGCGAAGGAGGGAAGGGGAACTGCTATAGCTACGACTATTGTGCTCGTATATAAAAATAAATACTTTAGTTTTGGTATAAAATAATACTCAAATTTTGGTTATTGTTTATAGTTTTAAATGAATCATTTGAATTAAAAAATCACTAAATTGAATTTTCTTTGATTGGGTAATTCATATGAAAGTTTAAATGTTTATGTTTATGTATATCTATGTGAGTATTGATCAACCCAAAAGAAGATTAATATTTGGTCAGATTGTATATACATCATGTGATAAGGGTTTGTTTGGCAATGCTAAATCAATCCAAAGACAAGTTTGTTGTTAGATATGCTTTATTATCAATGATCATTATACCAAGACACCACTAGACGTTAGTATTGTTATCCAATGACTTAATATTGATGGTGCAGTAGTAGTTATCTTGAGATGGGTTAGATCATTATTTGTTTTTTTATTGTGCGAGGTTAATTCCTTTATTTCACTTCTAAATGTAGCTACAATTGTTTCAATATCTCCTAATCTAAATTCAATTCCAATTCGCAATGACACAAATTTTAAGACTCAAGACAACATGAAAATTTTTATTAGCTGCATGAATCTGACCTTGCATTCTTTTCCTACGAACTCAAATACCTTTAAATGTATTAGGAACATAATATTTTATTAACTAATTTTTTAAAGTGATCTAATTAAGATAAATTTATGACTACTAACATATATTTAATGAAATATTAATTGTGTAGAAATCATAAGCAATGTTTTAATTTGATGAGGATTAAATTAGAAATATATTGAAATTTAAGAAAAAGTAGCTAAGATATAAAGGGGTTATGATTTTCATCTTTAGGCATGTGTTATTTATGTTTTCTTTTCTTTTCATTCCCATCAAAAGAAAAAATCAAGAGAAAAACTATACATTGAAAGACCATATATCATTCTAACATCTAAATTTTTTTCAGTGTTCAATCCAACTACACTTATGCATAACGGGTATTGGGGCTGGGTTATGATTTTCATCTTTAAGCATGTACGTTATTTTTGTTTTCTTTTCTTTTCATTTGAAAGATCATATACCATTCTAACATGTAAATTTTTTTCAATGTTCAATCCAATTACACTTGTGCATAATGGGTATTGGGGAACCACGAGTCACTTTAGCGGAATATGTGACATGTGACAGTTTTTTCACTAATACACTTAGTTATAACGTAAATGGTGTTTTAGGCGATAAACGCTTCTAATTTGCATTTGACGGTCTTGAGAGAACCTGTAAAAGATTGACTGATATATTGTCAATACCAGAAGTAAAAAGGTACAAAATGATTTATTTAAACCGTTGATGCTGATAGTAGAAAATTAGTTTTGCACGGATTAGCATTTTAGAAGTGATTCTATTTTGGCATTACGCTTATTACATCAAATTTCAGTAGAATTTGGTGGAAACAAATAAAATATCGTTCTACTTCTTCCATCCATCACCATCAATATTTTCAACAAATATGTTTGATGATCGATACTAATAGAATGAACGCAAAAGGGATAAAAGGGAGTTTATCGCTGTTAAATAAAGCTCCAATATACATGTATATAAATATATATATATATATATATATATATATATATATATGAGAGAGAGAGAGAGAGAGAGAGAGAGAGCGCAAACTAAAGTGGTGAAAATACAGGCTTAGCTTCATGCTTCCGCAGAGTTCTGGCAAATATTTCATAACTCTACAAGCATGACTAAATCCTATCAAAATTTAAAAATTAGAACTCCAAATCGCCAATGATCATTAATTTACAAATGGCTTTGACACTAAAATGGGGGTTCATGATGGATATGCAGAAAGAACCTCACCGTGTCGTTTTTTATTCTCCAAATACAAAGCATAAGTCCAACTATATATATGTATGTATATGATCATTTGATTCATGGTTGGTTGGGTTTGGGGTTGGGGTCACTCTCTATCTCTTGTGCCAATTCTCTTGTTAGGTTGTCAGCACGATCATCAAGGCCACCAGCGAAGGTGTAGACGCGGAATGCAAATTGAAACGCTTTCCATAGCAACGATGCACCTTCTTTTTTCGGTCCATCTTTATTAGCAGCAGAGTTTCGTTTCTCCTGCATTCAGTTTCACCAAATACAAAATAAGTAAATTTAGTTTCATGATTTGGTAAAAAGTGCTTGTGTTGTGTTGATCTCCTTTGTTCTAACTTGGATATACCTTGAGTGATAACTCCATGCAGTTGGAGGACACGTCGACCAACGCTTCCTTGATCTTTACGAGAATGTGGAAATCAAATTCGATGTTGTGACTCTTAAATTTCTTAGATTCTTCATCTTTGGTTCGTTCCAAAGCATCTAGTTCTGTCTTAATCTGTATTTTGGTCTTTTGGGGTTAGCATTTAGAAATGAATTTACAACGAGTCAAGGACACGTGTGTTTGGATTACCTTGCTGAAATATCGCTCAACCTTGTCCAGTTGCTGAGCCATGGGAGGCACTATTTTCCAATTTTGAAGCTCGGTAAGTATTGAGTGCAATTTATTGTACAGTGCTGCTGACATTCTTAAAGCTTCCAACTTCTTTGTGGGGAATCCTTCAAACCGTGATAGCACCTATGCAGCAACGGAATTGTTTACTGTTGTGAATGAAAGAACCAGCAGCAATGAATGGAATTGAAAACCACCATATTGACACGGATTTTCTTAACTCACCTGTGATTCATCAGTTAATTTCTCAAGAACGGATTCGACATCTTTGTGGAACTTGGCCAATTCTGTCATATCTTTTGTTTTGAAATTAGAAATGGTAGATCTCAGCTCCAAGATTTGCTTTGTGTAGTTCTGGACATCTTCTTCTATTTGTTGGAAGTAAGAGGATCTAAATAAGTAAAGTGAAAGATAAGCGAAACAGCTCAAGAACTGGGACGTTTAATACTCACAAAACTTGAAAAAATGCATTACCTACTTGGAAGCTCCAAAAAGCAATCAACTTTGATTGGCTTCTCGGATACGTTACCAATATTTAGATACTTTTAACGATATGCATCTATCAAATTCTAATACAACTTCAAACAAGGTGCAGAAGCATGCATAATACAGAAAATAGAAATACTGTTATTTGGTGAACAAAAATGAAATTTATTCATTTATATATAATTGGTTTTAAGAGGGGAATAAGGTTCATGTTGTAAACAAATAAAGAAGTATATCATGATTTAAGATCTATAAGTATTATATTTCAGCCATAGCTTAGAAGTTCGTGCTGTTACGACATGGTTCAAAACGCATACCTTTTTGTCATCTCTGCTAGAGCATCGGCCATTCCTTGTTTCCCTCCAGAGCTTGCTCCTCCAACGCCACCTTTTTTCCCAGCAGAAGATTTTCCATTCAGGCTAGACCCTTCCAATTTTCCCTTTAGAGACCGATACAGGTTGCCCAATTGTGCCGATCTTTTCAACTTAGTAGTTGCCTTAGGGCGCAAGGATCTCCCTCCTCCCAGAGGAGGTGGTGGCGGAGGCCCACCTGCTCTTGGACCACCTGGCACGGGTGGCGGAGGTGCAGGAACTGACCCGCCTTTTGAGGGAGTGGATTGTGGAGGTGGTGGAGTGGCGGCTGTTGCTGAACCTGACCTTGGAGGTAATGGTGGTGGTGGAGGAGTCGCAGTTGTTGCTGAACCTGAACTTGGAGGCAATGGTAATGGGGGTGGTGGTGGAGTAGAAAACTTCTTAACTGCTGCTTCACTTTGCTCCAGTTTAGATGCTGATGGAGGAGGAGGAGGTGGAGGTGGTGTTGGTGGCACTGCTACATTTGGCTGCAGAATATGTGGTGCTGGTGATGTTACATTTTCTGTTATCTTGGACGGTGCAGGAGGTGGAGGAGGAGGTGGTGGGAGTGGTATAGTCTTCATCTTTGTCATTGATGGTGGGGAAGGTGGTGGGGGAGGTTGTGGAATGGAAGGTGAAGACTCTACAGGTACTGGTTCCTGCTGTGGAAGAGGTGTTTTTTCTGGTTTAGGAGATTTTGGTTGAGTTTCTGTTTGATTGGGAGATAGAGAGAGCCTTAACTCCTTTATAGCAAAAGGTTGAGTTTGGGGATCCAATTCCTCGGTTGTGTCCAAGTGAAACACTAGCTCTTCTACCGAGTCTTTCCCATCATTTGAAGCCTTGTCATCCACTTTCATTTCTCTGGTGGATTCCTGCTCCATCTTGTGGATGAGTGTTGGTGACATCTGGAAAGACAAGTGCTTTACATCAATAGGGTTCAACTTTCCCACAGCTTGAACTCTGAGAGACAGAAGAAGTGGTGAGGCACAAGAGCTTCTGGGACTCTCTCCAGATCTTGAAGAGTGTCTCATCGACTCTGGAAGAACAGATTTTGGTGTGACAGGAGTAGAGCAATAAGAGCTGCCGCTATCTGAAAAGGAGGTTGATCGCATTATATGTTTTCCAGATGAACTAGATCGTGGGCTGAACTCTTTCTTATGCTCATATTCCTCTATGTCAAACTTCTCACTTACTAACTTTATCAAAGAACCTAGAGTGGTCAACAAGGTTTCACCTGCAAAACAAATGAAACAAAACTTGAGGGTTGGAAGTGGTGTCAACTTTGATCATTGTAAATCTCAATTAGGCCTTTCTTATTCCTTTTTTTTTTTTCCAATGAACCATTTCACAAGGACGACAAGATTACCAAGTTCACGCATATTGCTGTTATCTTTGCACAATGGTAACACAACATTGAGCTTGTTCATCCAATCATTATGCATAATCCACGACTCTCCAAGAGACTTCAAAGCCTTGCAGAAATAGGCCATAGCCTGCAGTAAAACAGACCACATTCAGTGTTTTGGAGGCTAAGGGTCTGTTCCTCTGACAAAACATGTTTTCTTTTCACTTTTTAATTACAAAAGTGTCGATATTTCGAACTTTCAACTGTGTTTTCAGGACTAATTGTAAGGAAAAAGATCACTGTTTTTAGTACCAATCTTTGAAAATAGGAAAAAAATGTAAACAAAATAACAGTTTTTATGAAGATTGAAAACAGAAAATACTTCTTTCAAATTTCATGATATTTCAGCATGAAAAGAATGATTGAGGAGAAACTAAATGTCGAAACCTGGTCCGTAGGCTTGCCCTTAATCTTTGAGACTTCATTTTTAGGTATGATAGCTGGGTAAAGCCCTTGAAGATCTTGCAGGGTTTTCATGACCATCTGTGACAGATGAAAGACAAATTTGTGAAGCAGGCAAGAATATTGTGAGAGAATGCTGGTATTTCTCTGAACAGAAAGAAATTACAAAGCACCTCACGTAAAGAAGCAGTCCTGTTGCATGAAGCAAGGTCCATGAGGTCTCTGAATTCCAAGATCTTCTTATGGATCTCAACCATTAGAAACAATTGGTCAGCTCCTACAAATGACAACTCTAGCGACTCTTCATCTTCCTTGCTCTTAACCTTACAAGACTTCTTAGGAGCGTTTTTCAATCCCTGCAAGGTGGATATACGTCATGAACGGTGTCCATAGGAATTCTATTATTGTTTCATATAACCAATGCTTGAAATTCCAACAACAATTTTCCTTGAATTTTGAACCATGAAACCTCGCATGATATAAAAATGTGGACAAAATAAAAAAATGCGGTGGTTCAAAAATCTCAAACCCAAGATTTTGAGCTTGATAAAACAGTGTATAGACAGATTGTTTTTATTTTAGCAAATTGAACTTAACTAGCCTCAGGTTCCTAATAGACATCGAAACAACAATAAATGTGTTATTAATGAGATAAGATGATGGAAACAAGGTTAGAGTTTTACCTCTAAAATGTTATGTGTCTTCCGACGAAAGCGTAATGGCTTCAAACCGCAGAAGCCAACGGTGGCCATGTCTTAGGAATACAAACTTGAAATTAATCCTACAACGTTCAGAAAAAAAGATGGAAAATAAATTTAGAAGAGAAAAGAAAAAGATAAGCAAAATAAGCAAAAAGGAGAGAAATATTGTGGAAACCTTAGATAAATGAATATCCAGATTAACTGGGTTTGTTTGTATTGATATTTTGAGAGCATGCACGTACACATGTGACATGCAGCAATTAGGGGTTATCCAAATAATTTGTGACACGAAAAGAAGAAGATAAATTACAACGGAACTTTCTCAAAAGAGAGAGCCAAGAAGGAAAATGGAAAGAGGAAGGATTATAAAGGTTCCCTCCTCTTTCGTTATGGATTAGTTTGAGTCGTTTTCGGTTTGGCTTAGTGTTTATGCTTTGTGTCTTCTTCATCATCAACGGCTAACTGATATTGCAGGAAACTTGATGTGCTGGTTGGCCTATGCCTAAAAATAACACTATGTCAATCTTAAAAACCTTCCTTCTTCTAGATTAAGGAGCCACATTATTGGAATTATTAATATATGACTCTACAATTTCTATATTTGTCCGACCTTTCTTTTCTATCTAACAAACTCATTGGAATTTTGTGTTGACTTGTGTGCTTAATTTAATGTTTCTCTCATCATGTTTCTGAACAGGGAAAGATATATCTTATCTGTACGATAAATCAATCATTTTTTAAAATTAAAATAATTGTTTGAGACAAAGATTTATATGAACATATAATACAGAATAATGATGTGTTAATTTTAACCATCAGTGTTTTCTACAGCCACCGCACTTGTGCTTGGTATAATCCAACGTAATGGTACACTCTGATGTTTAATTGTTAGCGAAATAATAGGTTAAACACGACTATAATTGACATGCAACTTAAAAAAGCATTTGAAATGTATTTTTTGGACGTACAAATCATGTTCCTATTCCTAGCAAATTATTTACTGACACGAACCCAAATTAAAAATAACATTCCTATCCACAAGGTGGTAATATTAAATTTATTTCGAAATAAACTAGATACCAACAATATATGGAAGATCACAGTAATCCAAATAAAAATATATAAGCTCGATTAACTAGCTACCACAAGACACTAAAAATAAACATCCTTTTTTAAATGTTTCTTCAAAATTATCAAATTTTAATAATACGTTTGAATTCGGGTTGGGTTCCCCATTCCACTCATCTTCTATAGATTACTCAATCGCATTCAAGAAATTTTCATTGTCTCATTATCCCCCTAAGCCTTTCAAACCTTGGGACTGAATAATTTTACCCCATACTGAAGTTTTATTAATGATACATTTCTCACCTCCATTTCTTCATAATAGACTCATTAAATATATAATTAAATCATAATGTATTTCTCACCTCAATTTCTTCATAATGTATTTAAAATTTCGCAGGAAACTACTAAGAAAATACAAGTTTTCGGCTTATTTCACACGATGTTTGTCTAGGAACTTCATGCGAAAATTATTGACAAAAATTTTACATACAAAATTTACAAGTTTTGTAATAATACTTTTAATTGAAAACAAATTGTGAAGAAACTCAAAACCTAGCTGAGAGTCTGAAACATTGCAAATTTGCAATGTATATGCACATCGCAAAAGCTCATTAATGACAGCGCAATGAGAAGTCAGGAATAACAGTGGATATGGAGCGAAATCGACATCACGACATCACCTCCATTCGTTTCTCAATCGCCTACGATCAGGTAGGGTTTCTTCATTTTTCATTGATTTTATTTAGTTTTCGTTTTCAATTTCATTTTCCCTTTTACTTTATTTGGTTTTCAATCTGGTTTGGATCTTCGATTTTATTTGTATCATCATGATTATCATTATCTGAGTTAACTTCTTTGCCAGTAAGCAATTGGAAAGAATAGAAACAAGAGAATTAGTTATCTGTAATTCAATCCAGATGTCCAAAGCAACCTTGCTTTCAGTAGTGAGCTTTAGGTCATTGTATTTCTTCCTCATAACATCATATATTTACTCCTAAAATCATCATTAATCAGAGTTAATGAATTCAATCTTGAATTTAGTTTCTTAACCTCGGAATCTTTAGCTTCTATTTCCTCTTCGATTTTTAACTAGTTCATCTTTACCCTTGAATAATGGATGAAGTTAAACTCTTTTGCATAAATCTCTTGCGGAAACAACAAATAGGTTGGCTGTTTCCTATTTGAATTTTGATGTTAATAATTTTTTATAATAGATCACGTGTTATGTTATTATTTTATTGATCTATTTGAATTTATTTTCAAAAAAATATTTGAAACAAACATTCAAAAACACAAATAAAAAAATTGTAAAAAAAAAAAGTTGTTAAAAAGATATTTTCTCTCTTTATCTATTCCAAAAAATTTTATTTTTCTCTCACGTCACTGGCCTTCAAATAATGAGCTCCATATAAACATTTCTAATACTTATGGAGATCCTGCTTAATATTTGGTATGTTCTTTTCTAATTTCTTAGTGTATTTGATATTCAAGTTCATAAACCCATGATAATTTGTTGGATGATACTGAAACTGTTTTACGGTGAGTTATATTCCTCTATAAACATATCTTGTCTTGTCAATGTGTTTGTTTCTCAGAAATAATAAATGTTAAAATTAAGGATGATTTAATTTTGAGTTAGTCAATATAAAAATAATTAAACATGAGTCATTTATAAGTTGTTTTGTTATTTAAAAATAATATAAAAATAAAAATTATATATTATTAAAATTAATTCTTTTTATTTATTTTTGTAAGAAAAATTACTTGAAAATTTAAAACACGCAAGAAAATTACTTACGAAATTTAAATTTGTTGGAGAAAGTATCAGTTGATTTTTAAATTGATTGTTTCGCAGGAAAAATTGTTGTGAAATTTTTTTTCGTAAGAAAATTTGCTGTAAATATTTTTCATAAAAATTTTGCAAGACATTTCCTGCAAATTTTAAATTCTACGGTAACTTGTGGCTTGTGGGAAAAGCTATGATAAAACGTATGAACGAGAATTATGATGCAATTAAAGAGAAGGAGTAATTATATATATACATTTCGATTTCATATATATATATATATATATATATATATATATATATATATATTATACATTTTTATTCTTTTCTTCGTATTTTTCTCTTCTTATCACATTGATTTTTATTCTCTTTCTAAATACACGTTAAGTGTTGATGTTTAACATACATGGATATTTTTGAAAGAAAAGCAAGGTTGAAAGTAGAGCTGGTAAATGTAAATTGAATCTGATACAGAGAACCACGATGCATATATATTAACCAAGTCAATGTGCACGTTGTTTCTGGAACACAGGCCATGATCCATGCTATGAATGAAAAAGAAAAAAAGAAAAGTATTTTGGAGTCTATGTTACATACTCTTTCCGTTTTTGGTTGTGATGAATCTGGCATTTTAGGAATTTACTTTTTAACAGAAAAAGTGGTTGGTATGTGTTTAGGGTTTGCAATTATTTACCAGTAAAGTAGAAGTAGACAAATTCAGCCGTTACATCAATCGGGATCAGCGCGTTCACGAAGACTTGCTGTCAAACTATAAACCATGATGCATGCGTCAGCTGTCACTATCCTCACAACAGTACTATCATCAATTTCAGTTCAGATTGGACCAAGATATGAAAAAAACTTTAGACCGGATGCATCGGGGAGACAATGAGCAGATCGTGATATTGTTTAAATTAAGGATGTGTTATATCGGGAATATATTCGAGCGAGATGGACTGAATGTGAGGGGATGTAAGAGTAAATTCGATTTTTTTTTTGTTTAAGGAGTTAAAGGTGATTGCATGAGATAGATTTGAAAATGAAATTTATAAAAATTTGACTAATATGATAAATAAAAAAATGTTTTAATTAATAAAATATAAAGATTTTTAAAATATTTTTAGTGGTAAAATAATATAAAATTATATTTATTAATAACATATTTCTTGATAAAAAAATATTATAAAGAGGAAAAAATCAAAATTAATTTTAAAAATAAAATAAATTTGTAACTTAAACACCGTCATGAAATTGGTTAACTAAGACGTGGAATCGGTTACGTGAACACCAAGCGAAATCGGTTACTTGTAAATTTGAAATCGGTTACGTCAACCTTGAAATTGATTTCATACCTATTACAATTGGTTACAATTAGATTTGTTTATATGATTTAAATACAATGAAATTGATTATACAAATCTAAAATTGATTCTAACATTACCGTAATGGATTTTAACATCATCATAATCAATGTATTTTGAAAATGTATCCAAAATTTATTTCATTATTTTTTTAATTATGTAGAATCGATTATCTTCATTTCGAGAATCAATTTTCTTCTCTTGTCCGCATTGACAATGAAAGTCATTTTCAAATTAAAGCGAGGAAAACTTCATCTTTTGTTAAAACATGAACAGTAAATACTTTTGTATATTTTGGCATAATGTGCGCAAATGCTTTCATTCCTTTCTCATGCAAATCCACACCCACATATCCATTCTTAAAAGTGTTCATCACAAATCCATCCTCCCACAATAGCAATAGCAAAAACAACATCATGACTGAAAACAACAGCCTAATACTTTGAATCTTTTGTCATTCTACCAAATAATACTTTTTGCTTTCGACAGCCCTATCATACCCTATTCATTTTCTTCCTTCGCAAGATTCAAATGTCCGATTTTCAAACTTGTACAATTTTCACACATACCTTCATTTAAAAGAAAGAAAAATGTAAAAAAAGTTAAGGTTGATCGAGGAATAATTTTATTCATTCGGTTTGTGTGAAATTCCTCCAATTCACGAACTTTGATTTCCCCCTAAATAGATTTTGATAGCTGCACATGACTAAAATATATGTGATCATAGCGCGCTATATCATATGATATATGAAGTTTTAAGAACTTTTAGTGTGTAAACTTTGCTTCAAGAAGACACTTTAACCAATATCAATCAAGAAAATACTTTACAACTTAATTTAATACAAGATTACACATTATACTGCATCATACTATACATTTCAATCTTTAGGTGGTTAGAGGAATCAAATTTTCTTAAAGCGAGCTTCCTTAACTCTTTAATTTCAAAAACGACCTCTTTCATTATTTTTCTAAGACACGATATTTATCTAATTTCACAAGATTTTGTCTTTGTAAAATGAAAATATTTTTTAGGCATAAACTATTATACATATCTCACAGTTAACATTAAATGTTCTAGTTAAGTGTTTTAACTTTGTGCATTTTTAACCAAAGACATTAACGATTATACACTAAGATAAAAATGACAAATCATAAGACACATTATAATCGACATATTCATGAAAGAACAAATAGACATATACTAGTATGTAGAGAAAGTTAAATCAGTACTAATCCTTAAAGAATTTATCAATTATTATACTAGGACAAATCTCGCTTTATAATCATTCTTAAAACTATTCAATCTAAACCATATGTAAAAATTTAAGACAATTTATGGTAAAACATATTGAAGAAACTTTGTAGATGAACAAATGTCTCATATTAGCATATACTTAAATACCTTTTCACAAGTAATGTTAGTATCAAGAATGTATTTAATCGATCATTATCATTCCTGTCATTAATTTGGTGAAATACAATGCTATTTTCAATCTCTTAACACATTTTTTTTATTGATAATGCTTATTTGTTTGCATGGACAGTAGTCGACTTCCTAGAGTCAACCAATGGCACTAGTGTAGAATTGGCCTTTAACGTCACCCAGTAGACATCGGACCACAAAATAACTAACGTAAATTATTGACCGGTGGCATGTTGGTAAATAAGTTAGACACATAAACGTCTGTTAGGAGGGGCACCGACGTTTATAATATTATAGATATCGGTGCCCCTCCTAACAGACGTCTATGTGTCTGACAGGTAGATGAAAAATTCTTTTCTTCCACCATATAGACGTCTGATCCCGCCACCCCGATGTCTATATACGATTATAGACGTCGGTGCCCCTCCTAACAGATGTGTATATGTCTGATAGGTAGATGAAAAGTTCTTTTTCTCTGTCATATAGACGTTTGATCCCGTCATCTGACGTCTAAATGGCTGACACAATTGGTGAAAAGTTGTTTTGTACGTCATATTAGTGAAGGCTCCAACTTCTAGGCGAGAACAGACGTCATGCCCTCTGTGTCTGACATCTTGTTTGCTGTTAAATCAGAAATCGAATCTGTGGTTACGCGCACTTCATCGTTTTCCTTCTCGCCTTTTCTCTCCACGACATTGCATTTCCAGGTGCGTTTTTCTCTCTTTTGAACCGTTTAAACTTATTTAACTCCGATTAAATTAGTCTTTGATGAGTTATCTTCCATTTGAACCGATTAAAATGAGTTTTCGTTTTGTTTTGATGCAGTTTTTCTCGTGTCTTTGGGTAGCATAGTAGCACATTCTCCCTTTGTTAGTTTCCTCGTAAGAAAAGTTTGCGTCTTTTGGATGTCTTATACCTTTTCAACCCAAAATCGAACCTGGGTCTTTGCCTAGTTCTCATGTCACCGTATTCATTTTCATTGCCGGTTGGAATGGAAATATAGGCAAGGACCCAAATTCGGTTTTCGGTTGAAATTCCATAGAGGTCTAAAAGACGCAACCTTTTGACGAAACTAGCAAAGAAAGAAGGTGCTATCACGCTACCTAAAGGCACGAGCTACAATAAACGTCAGTTAGTGCCATGTCTGATGCTTAAGGGCACTATAGACGTCGGTTAATGCATGTCTGACGTCTATAAAGACGTCGGACCTATGGAGTCCGACGTCCCATTAACGTCACCCATAAAGACGTCGAATCGGGATCTGACGTTAAAAGTCCAAAATAACAGACGTCTAAAGCCCTTTCTGCACTAGTGTGGGTTACCTTCCACATGATATATATCTCTAATGAGGTGTTATAGAAAAGTTGACAAAATAGTATTTCCTAATGTGTGTAGATTCACTATCCTTAAGGACTTATCCACGGTGTATTGCGCAAGTCCATGAGGATACAATAGCAACTTCCCATAATATTTCTGAGGATCTCAAAACTAGCAAGGATATCTAAAAAAAGTATATAAATAAACCCATAATATTTTAGAAAAGGAAAAGACAAAAGAATGAAACTTAGGAAGAAAAAAGAATGAGAGAAGATTGATTTTTGTGTGTTTTGTAATTGAGGAAGAGTTATTTGTTTATAAAACTAGAGAAGAATAAAATCAATAAAAGAAATTAAAAATTAATAAGTGTTTTAACGTTGCATAGAACGTTGTAATTTATGAACGTTACGACAAAACTTTGCACAACATTCTTTTGCAATAAAAATTTTAACGTTGCAATTTATGAACGTTACACAATATTTTATAATATTATACAACATGAGGCTAGACTAGTCTCATAAAAGAAGAGGAAGCTAGGGGAAGAAAGAAGGTTAGCCGTTAAGGCTGAGGTAAAAAATATGTTACAAGTCGAATTAGTCAAGGAGGCATGTTACACAACATGGTTGGCTAATGTTGTGTTGGTGAAAAAGGCCAATGGAAAGTGATAGATATGTGTAGATTAAAGAGTTTGACGTTAGATAGCAAGGTGCCTGACGTTATATCCCCAATAGATGTTTGTTTTTAAGGGAGCGACATCATATTGTTTTAAAATATTAAAAAAAAAGCTAATTGGAAGGCCATGTTTCTAAAGAGTTTGGCGTCAAATAGAATAAAGGTCAACATTATATTGTTTTAAAACATTAAAAAACAGCCAATTGGAAGACCATGTTCTTGAAGAGTTTAACGTTGGATAGAATGGGGCCTGATTTCATATAACAAATAAATGTTTGTTTATTTAGGGGGTCGACGTCAAATGGTTTTCAAATATTAAAAAACACAGCATGAAGGCTATTTTCATGCAATGTTTAGATGTCAGATAAAATTGGGGGGTCAATGTCATATGAGCAATAGACGTCTGTTGGAGGATGGGTCTGGCGTCTAATATGTCAAATAAGGAAAAAAAGAGGTACGAGAGGTCACATTTTCAATGTTTCTCTATGCGAAAGGCTCCTTTGGAACTAGGCGATAGTGACGATGAGGCTTTGAGGTCCATTGCTCTCATTTTCACTCTATTTGACCCTTATGATGCTTGTTTTCATGAAAGGATTCATTTTAACTAATTAACTTTCGCTTTAAGTTCAATTATGCACTTTGTTACTATGAGCAATGATTCATTGGAGCAAGGTGACAATGACAAACATTTAAGGTCAATTACACTATTTTTCACTCCATTTTACTCCAATTGATGCTTGTGGTGCTCATTTTCACCGAAGTTTTCATTCTATTGGATTGATTTTTGCATTAAGGTTAGTTTTCTTCAACTTTGCAAACCCTTTTCTCTCTTATGTTGAATGTACAATGACATTGTGTATCCTTTGTTGATTCCATGTGTATACCCTTTGTGTTATTGGTTTTCCTCCTTTACTGTGCTTTTGTTCTTTTAGAATGTATATTATTAAATATTTAATTTTTATGTTAGTTTATCTTAGTTTTAATGTGAATATTTAATTTTATCTTATTTTTATCATAGTAGGTGCATTTTAATTTATATAGTGATCTATTAGGTATTGATTATTAAATTTTATTGTTAGGTTTTATTAGTTATATAACTAATTTTAAATTTATTAGATGTTGTATGTTTATATAATTTAGATTTATTAGATGTGAAGGAAGAATTTATGAACTAAATTTTATTTTAGTTAAACACTGAGCGAACCTTAGTTCTCGTTGAGATTTAGTACAAATGATTAAATTTTTATTCATTTGTATTAAATCTTGAATTTTCTGATTGGACAGTTTGGAAAATTATTTTCATAATTCGCTATAAAGTGTAATTGAAGTTTATGCATAACTTTGATGAAATTTCGGTTAAGACCATTTTTTGTTGTTTTCTGGATGTATACTTGATTGTTGATCACTTTCATTTCGTGAACTTCGGATATCAACCCAAAATGCTGTCAAATTTTATCAAATTTATGATGTTAGACTTCTTCATCCGCGTGTTAGCAAATTATGAAAAATATTTTTTTCTCTTCCAAATAGGTAGGGCTTCACCTTGTAAAAGTTAAAAATTTGATATTGATGGAGTTTGTTAAAACATAGTATGGATCAAAGTTGAATAAATGAACGTTACATCAATGAAGAGTATGAAAAGGACGTTTCTGAGTTCTCACAATATGTTTAAGACAATGCAATCTCTGTGAACGAGAAGATGAAACCTGAATTGAAATCCACGTTAGAAACGGAAGTGTTACTTATTTTCATATCATACACTTAGTTATATTAATACTAACCTATGTTTCAAATGTTTCCAATTTCATTAGAATTATGGGTAAGCTCGGAGCACAACAAATTCAAGTACCATATCTAAAGGTTAAAACTCATTCATCCTAAAGTTATTAATTTGGGGAAGTCAATTTATGACCATGATGTGTTTATTTTCTTTGTTATGTTTAGTGTAACAAACAGTTAGATTCGAGCATATGGTTATTATATCATTTTATGAATAAAACCATCATTCATGTTGAAATTAGAGAGATTGAATTAAGACAATAATATATACATTTTACATATTACAAATTACATACATAATAAAGTTGTGTTTTTTTTTAACAGTTCAAGAATCCATCACTTATAACGGATGACACAATGAATAAGGTAAGATAGGAATGAGCAACGTATCTATTAGAACAATGAATTTAGGACCCATAATAACATTATTATTTTGCTTCAATTTAGGACCCATAATAACATTATTATTTTGCTTCAAAATTGTCTGGGACAAGTTTTTTATTATGAAAGTTTTAGTTTTGTTTTAATAGTTTTAGTTTTGATAGCTTTAGTCTTAGTAGTTACATTTTGTGTTAGTAACTTTAGTTTTGATATATAATTTTTGTTGGGAATTTTCTGAACTATACTGAAATATTTTAACTTTTTCAGGTTTAAGTAAATTGTAAATATAAATAATATTTTAAAAAAATAGCATTTAACGTTTATTAATGCACTAAAAGACGTCTAAAGATGTAAAATATGGTATAGTATGAAGTGTTTTAACATTTGTAAGTACACTAAAAGATATCAAATATTTCCCATGTTTAGATAGAAATGGCATCAATTGGATGTCGGTCTATTGTCATACTTGTTGTTAAGAGACGTCAGATTCTAACATGATCGAGGTTCTTGGACATTTGTTTTCAACACCAACGTCAATTTGATGTCCTCGGCTAAGACGTCAGAGTCTTCTGATGTTAAAATTAAAAAAATAACAGGCATTAAAAGTCATTTATGTGACAATAGTGGAGTTATAGGAAAAAAACAATATACACATAGAAAAAATCCTCTTTATACCCTCTCAATCATGACTAACATTGTCTTTAACAATTACTCTTCTAAGCGATACTATATCCTATAACACCATGCTTTCGAATACATGAATATTATTCATTAAAGAGTTTAATATTCTTGACGAGCTAAAGTTTGAAAAATGTTTTCCCACCAAGGGATATACCCACTTGTATCCCTCTCTTTGAGGTAGTTTCTCATCGACATGCTCCTTAGGAGGATCTCTTTATTCTTATATATCACCTTCATTCACCTCCAAAGCTCTTGACAATGATGCGTCAAAAGACATTGAGGTTTAGGTACTACCATTATCTTTTGCTCCTTCAAAACCTATGTTCGACCCACTATGTGACATACCTTTGGATAGTTGACTGTTGAAGTGCTTAGCCTTTCTCTTAAGATATCAACAACAAAGCAATTCCTTAGAAAACTTGGTTTTCAATTGGGGCAAATGAGTCCTTTATTTATCGCAAAACTTCGCAACCCTTCCCCTTCCCGCCTCTTCTTCTCAACCATTAGATCTTTCCAGAATTCAAAGGCTAAGGGATGTGACTCTTCACATCCACAACCTCGCTTTGTTTTCTTTGCAACCTACCAAACCTACATCTTCCATGTTTAATCACATATGACATTTCATCATTACACTCTTTTCATCGTTGCACTTCTCAAGGGTACGGGTTAGTATACCTGTCAAACAAGAACCAAAAATACAAATTTTTTGCATAAAAGACAGATAACTACATGGTAGCAACATGAAGACTGAACTACTAGCATATCAAGCCTAGAAGGCTAATGTACTGTATATGTCCAAAGACATATCAACATTTGCCTAGATGTCCTAAAACCTCAAGGTGTGATCATGAGCCACAACGATATAGATGATTACATGTCAATTAACTTATGCATTATGACGACATGGTCGCCTATACACTAGCGAGATAGTTTCAGCCTATGGGATGGCTATCGAAAGTGACAATTAAAGCATGATTAAGTAAATGGATTAATCAAATACTAATCAAAGTCATTAGCTACATTAGTCAGACTCATCCATGTAAAGAATCTATAAACATAGTATAAATAACACGAAATACAAGATAAATTATTGTGTTCATTAATTACCGTTTTTATTACTTGTTGATTCACTTGATTGACTTGAACGTCGAATTTTCTTTTAAAAATAAAATCTATTACTCAACTTAAAGAGGACAAGTTCCTTAAATAAGTCAAATATCCGTAAAATTGGAGACTTGAAATGTTTTTAAAGTCTTTACAATATGTAATAACATAATATAAAACACTTATCAAATTATAACTTATATGCAGAAATATTAATATGATATGAATTTTATTTTACTATAAATTTATTATATGTAAAATGTATTTAGTGTAGACGTGTATTCAAACTAATACTGGTTAATTTTCTCTTACGTTCTGGTATGAATTCCAACGGGACTGTTTCAACAATCACTTGTCAATTTCGAACTGAGAACGAGAAATCAAATAAGGCACTCAGCTGCAGCTGACTATTTTCAGCAGATTGATAATCGTTTTGCGACTCATTCTAATTCCATCTCACAAACGAAGATGGAAATTTTTCTCTTAATTTTTTCGTAAAGTTTTCAACACTCCAGAACATTACAAAGAAAACGAGACGAAAAGTAAGAAAAGTCTGAAAAATATTACAGGGTGTCACCATGTTCTACAACAAGATCATGACAATTTAAAGCAATTGAATGCAATTTTCTTTCATGCCCTCCAACTCTCCTTCATCAAATATGTGTTTCTTTTTTGTCATCTTTACTAAAATTATTAGTTATATTAACTTTTTCTTTCTTTCTATTTGTTTCATTTCACATCTTTTCAAACTATGGGGTTCAGCTAATTTCTCTTTCTTTCGTGGTCGTGGGTTTTGGCATTGGTCCCCATGCTTAACTTTGTTTTTTTTGTTTTCTTTAATCACCAAGAGATTCTAGGAGTTCCATGACCATTGGTAGGGTCTGAGGTGCAACATGATTGGGAATTTTTTATATTTGTTTGTCATGCACTCACTCCTTTGAATTAAAAAAAATTACATCTCTTGTACTCATGATTATTATGAAGTTCTTTTTAAAAAATGCCTTAAATTTCCGAGAAAAAAATATTACTCATCTAACATAATTTTATTTCAATACTAAATAAAAATATTAATATAAATGCAACTGAGAGAGACATAACACTCCACTAACAAACCTTAAAACCTAATTTGGATCGTTGAACAAAATTTTGTTTACTCTTTCCTTGGTTCTATTTTCACTCTTTTTTTTAGTCTAAGTATAGTTTTTCTCAAATTGGTATAAAAATTGTGTTTTATTCTTAAACTAAATTATGAAAGATTTACTACTATATAAAATTGTATATTATCAATGGACATAATGTGTCGTTGGTAAAAATCTATCAACAAATTGTATTTACCAACGGACTTTCGATAAATAAAAATCTTTTAGTAAAATATCATTACTAAATTTTATAAATATATTAAAAAATTTATCAATAATTACTAATAATCATAAATTTGTCAATAATTACTAACAAATTTTACATGTTAATAACATTCATTGGTAAAATATATGATTAGTTTTCTTTCCTCTCTTCTTCTTCTTTCCCCTATATCTCTTCTGCTAGATATACATCTCATTCATGTTCGATGGAGTGCAAACATTATTCCTAGTACTATCAAATTTGGAGAACAGATCTAGGCCGAAACTTGTATCAATGACGTAAATTTTAAGTATTAAATTATAAATATAGCTTTTGAACCAACATTTAGTATTGGTTTAGTGTCTTAATAAATATTGAGGTTCATTTCTTTCTGAAAAATGTTGAAGCCGCACAAGAAATTGGAGATTAGGATTTGTTGTCCAAGGTAAACTTTATATTATTTTTCCTGTATTTTATAACAAACTAATTGTTACTAATATATTTAACTAATGAATTTGCCTTTTTCTTTCACTGAAGTTGTGATGTGGGAAAAGAAGATGAAATCAAAGATGTTGAAAAAGATGACCAAGCTATACTAAATAGGGACTCAAATGCTATTAGAGAAGCTAAAGGTTGTTAAAAACAAAAAAGAATCTGATATGTCAAGTCTTTAAACAATTTAAATATTATTATTCCTATTGACAATTGAACATAGAGACAAACATCGTAAATGTTGTGATATTGTTAATATCTTAAAAAAATTATCATTTTGTTAATTTACATTTTTTGTAGATTTTAGTTTAACAACAAAAATAATATATTTTATGTAAAAAAATTTTTTTAGTAATTTCCTTTTATAATATTAAATTTTTTTAATAATATACACAAGATTCTAAATTCAAAGTCTTTATAAAAAAGAATATATATATTAATAGTTAATTTGTATTTGTAAGAAGATGATGTGTGGAAACGGATATGATAAACCTAGTTTATAGGGACGACAGGAAACAACAGTCTAAATTTCCCACAAAAGGCAAGGCAAAATTACTAGACATGACCATGTCAGCGGATCTGCGTTAAGGATTCCCCACACATAGAATAAAGTGACCAACTACGTGTTTGAAGGACAAGCACAGTTCCAAACACATGGCAGTCAAATTTTTCAAACACTTTTACTCTTTTTCGTCAATACCTAGTATTTTCTCGAGTCCAGACATTAACCATTGAATTTCAAACCCCAACCTTATAAAACTGGTCGTTAATCAAGCCCTCTCCAATTCCTCTATCAACTACCATTTTTAAACCAGAAACGCTAAGCACAAAGACAAAATCAAACCTACAACATATAGCTCCATACGTTCATTCACACAAACAAAAACAAAATAGTTTCTTTGCATATACCAAGGTAACTTGTCGAAGCCATGCAACATTTGCCAGCCAAGTTGTGCCGCAAACTGGCTCGTCCAGCATGCGATGTGTTCATAAACCATCGTGGCATCGACACCAAGAGGAACATCGCGGGGTTGCTATACGACAGTTTGACTAGGATGGAAGTGCGCTCGTTTTTGGACAGCGTGAACATGAAACCTGGGGATAGGTTGTTCGATCACATCGACAGGGCCATTCTAGGTTGCAAAGTGGGTGTGACGGTGTTTTCGCCACGTTACTGTGAGTCGTATTTTTGTCTACATGAACTCGCTCTTCTCATGGAGTCAAAGAAGAGGGTTGTGCCCATCTTCTACGACGTTAAACCTTCGCAGCTTGTGGTCAAGGACAACGGAACTTGTCCTGCTAAACAGCTTCGGAGATTCTCTTTGGCACTCGAGGAAGCTAAATACACTGTTGGATTGACCTTTGATTCTTTCAAAGGGTACGTATTTCACGTACTAAAATGCCAAAAATAAACATCACCATAAAACTATAAACAATAATACTAAATTAAAAATACCAGCTGTCAATGATGGCCAAAAAATTATCTTACACTATAATTAACAGTATCAATTTTGTTTTATTTTTCAGTAATTGTTAAATTGTTTTGGTTAATTAATGCAAAAATGTTCAATTTGATGCGTTTTCAGGGACTGGTCGGAGATCCTGAGAGATGCTTCAGATGCAGTGATGATGAACTTACTGGAGGTAGAAGAAGAGCGAAAAAACATGAAGGGAAAACAGTGAATACTATTTTTTTTTTTATAGAATACTGAACATTATAATATTAATAAGTTCTTTTGTTTTTTCTTTGGCCTGTATGTGCTCTCAGATGAGATCCATATACTTCCTCTAACATCAATCAATTTATTCCCTAAATTAATCAGCTTAATTGATTGGTTTAGGCTCCAACAATTTCCATTGCCATAATCCATTTATTTTTAATTTTTTTTTAACACATATGCAGCAAGCAATAGGTTTAGTTTCCAATGATCAGTTTGCTTTTCAGGGTTCTTTTGTTGTATCCAATCCCTTAATTTGGACAATGTCAAGATTCAATTCAATAAATTGTAGTTTGTTACTCTCTTACCTCAATCTGTTTGTTTGATTTTCTGACTATGTACTCACACAAAGATATAAAATTCATGAGAACTGACATATATAATCTCTAGCTAATATTTGTATTTTTAATAAAACTATGCAAAATTATAAAATTAACACAAAAATTATGGAATGAAAAAGAAATACTAAGATGTATTATGTTCAATAAAACTCCAACACCAATGAAGAAGTAACAATAAATAGTATATGGAAGTTGTTTTGATTTAACATTTCTCACTATAAATAACACGAAGTTTATTTAGTCATTGAACATAAGCCTCAAAATAAATTTAATTTAAGCAATATTCAAATTGTAAAAATAAATCATTAATATTCAAATCTATACGTAACGAAGGTCAATTTACTCACATTATACAAAATCATTCAATTCCTGAGAAATATTAGGAATAAAATCTCTTTTAAATAATACATTTATTTATTATTGAACAATGTATTTAATAGAAATGGTCAATTTTTGATGGTATGATTTCAGATATAACTATATATGTACACATGATTTGTTTATATTTTATAAGTTTCAAAACTTTATAGGATTGATTAGATTTTAATAAGTTTGTTACATATACGTAATTGATTTTAAGGTATATAGACTTTTTAACATTATATTTTTAATTCTGTAAAAGTATTTTTTTAGTACTCACTTTTTATTCATTGAAACATATGTGTTTCACTAATTAATTTTGAAATGGATTCCTGATTAAATGAAAAATACGTTTTTAGTATTTTTTTTATCCAATTTATATGACTCTTCAATTTATAGAAATCATAAAACCACTCCATTACGTTTAATGAATTGAAATATTGTTATAAAACCTCTTTAAGGTATCCGCATATCCATATCCACACAGAACATTTGAGTAATAAAAATTATATTTATAATAAAAAATTGATTTAAATTATCAATATTGTTGAGTCCAAGTGATAGCGATTTATGTTTTTTAATCAAGTGGGGTAGAGTTTCAACCCTAGTGAAGTTATTCTTAGTATATGAAATAAATCATCCAAAGAGGAAGTATGAATTGACTAAGATGTTAATCATTGTATCAACGAAGATAATTCGTATTAATATCGCGATTATTTTAATCGTTTAACATAAAAATATAGTATAAAAATATTCCAAATTTTATATTTTGTTTATTCTATAAATAAAATAACTAAAATTTCATAGATAAATTACTGACAAAGTGTAAGAATGTGAGATTTTTTGTGCCTTATTTACAAGAAACCAAAAAGAGATGCTAAATTTGAGGAAAAAAATTACTTGTAAAAATGTTAAATTATTGGAAGATAAAAGAAAAACAAGGTCAGAGATTTGTAGATATAAAACTCACACGCCCAAGAGAGATAACAATATGATTAAAATTATATTAATTAATTACTCATATTTTTGTTTTAAGTATTTAGTTTTCTTAATATATTTATATGTTGTGTATGTTCAAGAGAAGTCCCTAAAAATGAAAATCATAGCATAAATAAAATGAAACAAAATTTTGTTAGTTTAATAAGGTTTGTGTTTGGTCAACAAAGAGCACTTGCGAGACCTAATATTACCGTCGGCACACAGCAAGGGGTTATTAATTTGGAATGAGAAGGTTACACTGCATATTCTGTGATATTTCTTAAACATTATTAAAAATGCAAAGTGGCTTTCTATTGGATAATAAGTTCTAAACGAGGAAGACGCGCTAATTAATTGGAAAATTAGGCTCATTCGCATATATTCACTAAACAAATCAACAACCATATCTATCTCAATTCTCAACTGATACAGATTAATAATATTAAATCAATTTGTTGTTGAACTCTATATAGTATAATTTTAAATTCTTTTGCGCTATTAATGATGACATACTCTGTATTTGTTGTGTTAGGAAAATTTTGTCGTGTTAAGGAGATCCTCTCTCACGGTTTAATCATAATACTTTAAAAATAAAATGTATTAAATTGTTAATTTTAAAGTTTAAAATTCGATTAAAGTTCAATTATTTGAATAAAATACATGTTCAATGTCTATTTTGGTATTCTTATTAGTTAGTTTTGTTTAAAGAGGTCCTCTTATTTTTAAATTTTTGAGATATTCAAAGTGGTTACCTTTTTTGTGCAAAAATTGTTCAATTTAGTCTTTTTTGCTGACGGCTGTCTACCTTAGCCAATATTTTAATGAGCTATCAAGTTTTAAAATACGTGGTCATGTGACGTGACAATGTTAAAAGTTTTTATTTCACTTTTTATATATACTTTTTATTTTATTTTATTTTATTTTAAATAAATTTTCACCTTCTTCAAGCTAAACACATCCTCAGTGGCTACTCACACCCAAACCACCACTAGAGACCCCAAACCAAACCACCATTAGAAAACCACAAACTGCAACTATCACCCTCCAAACGACAAAAATTCTAGAATCCCAAATCAAAATTCTAGTCCCAAATCGCAAGATCAAAACCTATAGAGAAGAATCAAGAATAAAAACTCGAAATAACAACACCCAAATCAAAACCCTAGTCCTAAATCGCAAGATCAAAACATGTAGAGAAGATTCAAGAATAGAAACCCCAAATAACAGAATCCAAATCAAAACTCTGGCCCCAAATCACGAGAACAAAACTTGTAGAGAAGAATCAAGAACAAAACCCCCAAATAGCATAACCTAAATTCAACCCAGCCAATTATTCACGAGTTCGAACAAAGATAAAGGAGTAGAAGAAAACCCAACTAAACTCACAGGCACAGGGACACTCCAAGGCTAGGTCTATCCAAGAACTAAAAAACAGAGAGGGAAAGAAGTTCCTAATTAGAGTTTCATGATAGTAAATTGGGGTTTAATGAAGGTAAAGTAAATTTAATTATAATAAAGAAGGTTTAATTAAGGTAAAGGACTTTTAATATTGTCATGTCACTTTTGATGTTGTCATTATTTTAAAATTGGACAACTCATTGAATATTGGTTAACGTGGACATTATGTCATCATTAGGGTTTTAAACGTCATCGATATAAAAGATTAAATTAAACCATTTTTAAAAATATAGAACCACTTTAAATAATTCAAAAATAGAAAGATTACCTTGAACAAAACTAACAAATAAAATTATCAAAATAGATATTAAAACTAAAATAGATAAGATAAAATAAAGAGAGAAAAAATCATGAACACAAACTATACTAACGATCAAGAGATAAGAAGAGAGAAAAAATATATTTTAATTTCATGTTTTATATTCTTTATTGACATTAAATAGTGTTTTCTAAAAAAATAATTTAATTAAATATTAAAATATTGAATAAGAAATAAAAAACTGTCAATAAATAATTTATCCGAAAATTTTATTGATAAGAGTAATGATATGATACACACTTTTACACTCATTTAACATTTAATATATTGTATAAAAATGAAATAGTTATAAGAGAATAAATGTTTTTGTATTCATTAAAAGCAAAAACAAAAAGTAAAAGAAAAAATATTAAATAAACATAAAAAGTTTATGTGTATCAAAATATCTTTTTCTATTAAAAATTTATAAAGTCGTGACTATGATAACAAAACCGTTGATAAATATTTACTAGTAAAAAAATAGAATCCAAACAAAAAAGTGTACAAAATATTATGGCATTTATTCTCACAGACATGGGATACTACTATCCTTACAAGATTTTAAATGTTTTGCACCATGAAAAGAGAATAATTGTTCCTCACATACAAAAAAGGATAGTTCTTTCATTTCAGAAAAATTTTCAGTTTCCACACATAAATCTTCCCAGATATTTACACTCGTTTAGGACCAAAGATGATTCATAGTATTTATCTATAGATTTTTCCAAAAGTATATTAATTATCACAGGTGAAACTTAATGTTTCTATGTAATTAATTTGAAGAGAATTTTTCACACTTTATATTTTCCTCTTATATATCTAAACATTTCTTAATGATTCTTTAATTGTAATTGTATATTAATTAACATTAATTTTTTTATGAACACATCTAATAATTATTAAAAATTAAGCACTTATTTAATTATGTTAATTATTAACAGAATTTAAATAAAACTAATAATATTATAATTATCAATTATAATTTTTTATAATAAAAATAAAATATACTAATATTTATTTTAACATATATTAAGTTTATAGTAACTTCTTTTAACGATAAATATGGAAAATAGATTTTAAAAAATTATTATTTATTTACTAAAAGATCTGTAACTTTAAAAATGAGCTAGTAGCATTCATATAGAATGCTAAAATGTTAAGATGGGTCTGTATCAAATTTTAAAATAAAATTCAATTTAACTCAGTCTGGATATGTGGTGCTTCACAAATTGCAACTGTAAGACCTATAAAAATATATATATATATATATATATATATATATATATATATATATATATATATATATATATATATATATATAGTAGTAAATTTTAGTATTTTATTAGTAATAATAATTTTAATGGATAGAAAAATGTAAATTTTGGAAATAAAATTATAGTAATTTTAGAAGGAGAGGTTCAAATTTTTGGTAACTTATTTAGTAAATTTTTTTTAAATTGAATAGTAAAAAGTAAATAGTAAATAGTAAAAAGTGAATAGTAAAAATAAATTTTCAGCATTTGGATTCCTTAACATGGAAGAAAGTAGTAGGTAGAAATTAGGATCAGATTTGGTGAGAAAATGATTGAAATATTATTTTTAAATAATATTAAAATAATAAATAATATTAAAATATTAATGAATAGTAAATTTTTTTTACTATAAATAGCCATGGGAGGGAAGGGTATTTTGCACCAAGAGAAGAGAAATCAAGTGAGAGCTTGAGAAATAGAAAAAAAAAAGAGTTAGGGAGAAATTTTGAGTAGAGGTTCTGAAGGGTTTCGGAGAAATAAATTTAGAGCAAGAGAAGTCTGGAATAGAGGTAGGGGAGCTAACTTTTCTATGCTTTTATATTATGATTTAGTATTTCTATGCTTTTATATTATGATTTAGTATTGTTTTATTACTATTCATATCTTGAAATTCTGTGTAAATACTGTTAATGCTTACTATATGTTTATCTATGTTGAAATTCGGTGTAAATATTGTATGCTGTTATTTTGAATCTGTAAATAAGAAATTTGTTAAAAACTAGTTGAGGAACACTTTGGCTAAGGAAAGACTTGGTACTTAAGTTGTCCATTGTGACGCACCTCTCTTTCCTGGAAGTCTACTCGACAAGTTTTTAACTTAAATCCTATTGAACAGATTATGTATTGTTAAATTATTGTGTAATATATCTTGTTGGAATATATTCAGTTTGTATGATTTTTGAAATGATTGGATTTTATTACATTTGAATTTATGCATCTGAACATGATTGTGAACTATAATGATGTTATTTATGTGGAAAGTATGTGAATGTATGAGATATGTTAGATTCACTGTGATAATATGATGGTATATGGTTATTCATGTCTTGGGTTAAGTTTCAAGGTAATAGTATGATTCATGAACGTAATTCCATGATCCTCAAGGAGAGGATACATGGTGGTGATTTGGGGGTGTATAGAATGATTGCATGGTAGCTCAGTTTTGGGGGTCATCCTGAAACTCCAATGGTCTTTCTTCTCATGTAGAGAGGATTGAACTATGTGGTGAGGAGTAGCAGGATGTCCTAGTCTTGGGTGCTTCCATATGATCCAAGGTGAGTGATAACGGATTAACCTCGTGACTGTGGCCAGGCGGTAGTGCCCAAGTTTCATAAGGCGGTAGTGCCAAGTTTCATAAGGCAGTAGTGCCAAGTTTCATAAGGCGGTAGTGCCAAGTTTCATAAGGCGGTAGTGCCAAGTTTCATAAAGCCACCACGAGTGCAAGACCTGCCATAGCTCGGTAATCATTCTAGTCCGGACGAGTCGGGTTATAAAGTAACAAGTCTTGTGATGTCATTTTACCATGTGTATCAAAGTAATTGATGAGTATGTATGATGTGATTGTTGTATGATAATATGAGTATGTCTGACATAATTATTATATGAGGTTTGCATGCATGTTTTATAAATGATTGGTTGCATGTTAGCTCACCCTACTTGTTTGTGTTTGTTTTTGTTTGGGTATGTGCGATGATCATATAATTCGTTATACGGGAGCAAATGAAGGAATGTCGTCTGAAACAATACCAAGGAAGAAAGAGATCGAAGAATAAGTTAGAAGAATTCAAGTTATATTTAGGAGTTTATAGTTGAAATCTGAGTTAAAAATATATCAACTGTGAATTTTTAAGTGTGAGATTACGGGATATTACTGTAAATGTAATGTTACAATATATAAATTATGAATTATCCAATGTGAGATATTGGGATGTTACAGCAACCATTTTAACAACGCTGTATAAATAATTTATGTATTAAATAAGTTTTTAAATCCTAATTTTTTAAAATATTTTTACTAATTAATGTTTAATAAATATGTTAATTTTATTTTTATAATAATTATTTTTTAAGTAAAGATTTGATGTCCCAATTTCAATAATATTCTGTATTATGAAAAATTAATACAAAAAAATAAAAAATAAGAATTATCCTTTAACATGCTTTTCAGTTTCAAACTGTCAGTTTCATAAACTCTTGATTAAATTTTTTGATAGTATACACGGTTGCCAATACCCAATTTCGTCCGGGTAAATAAAATTCATCACACAAAAAAAAAATAAAAAAAAAACATAAAAACACCAAAATGAAAAACACTATTTATTTTACTTTTTGCACCCCAAATTTTCTTTTAAACACTTAATCCAATGGCCCAAAATAATCTCACTTTTTTACTTCCTCACCACCCATCTTTTCTTATCACACCCCATTCTCCACATCACCATCCACCTCACCCTCCACATCTCATTCCACATCATCTACCTTTTTTATTTACTTTTTCCACATCATTTCATATTAATTTTATATATCAACTTTTCTAATTTTTCCACTTACTTTTTTTAATTATATCTTCTCCATCAACATTTTTTATTATCCATTTTTCTCCACCTTATTTCTCCACCCACTTTTTATATTATTTCTTTCACTTATTTTCCACATTAACTTTTACTATTCACTATATTTTATTTCACCTAATTTCTCCACCAACTTTTAATATTATTTCTTTCACTTAATTTCCACACCTAATTTCTCTACCAACTTTTTATATTATTTTTTTCACTTATTTTTCACATTAACTTTTACTATTTACTATATTTTATTTCACCTACTTTCTCCACCAACTTTTTATATTATTTCTTTCACTTAATTTCCACACCTAATTTCTCCACCAACATTTTATATTATTTCTTTCATTTATTTTCCACATTAACTTTTACTATTTACTATATTTTATTTCACCTACTTTCTCCACCAACTTTTTATATTATTTCTTTTACTTATTTTTCACATTAACTTTTTCTATTCATCTTTTTTTAATTATATTTTATTTCCTCTAAATTTTCCACCAACTTTATATTATTTTTATTCATCAACTTTCTTCATCCTTAACTCTATAAATACCTACATTTCCTTCACTTCACACACACAATTACATAATATCCATCTCTTCTCTCTCAAAATCTCTTCATTCCATCCCAAAACTCTACTTCATTTTTCTCTCACATTTTACTATTTCCTAATCTCTCTATACATAATAAATCCCATACCCCATTTTTACTATAAAGCTATCTTCTTCATCTTCCATCTATCTTTCTCACGACTTATTACAAGTAAGGTTTTATTTCATCACACAAATCTTCAACAAGGTACACATTTTCTTTTCATTCTATTTATATGCATTTTGATCATTTTTTTTAGTTTATAAATTTATCCTATTTTCTACCACAATTTTATCCTATGTTTTTTTTCTTCATATTTTTATGTCATAGATATTTCAACTCACCTCTCTTCTTAATAAAAAAAAGTATAAAACTTTAAAAAACATGTAATGATATAAATATCGGTGTGAGTACTCGTGCGATCGTACGCATCAGCCTAGTACTCATTACCCAAAATATAAAATAAACAAAAAAGCCGTGTGAGTGCTCGTGCGATCGTACGCATCAGCCTAGTGCTCATTACGCAAAATCTAAAATAAACAAAAAAAGCCATGTGAGTGCTCGTGCGATCATACGCATAAGCCTAGTGCTCATTACGCAAAACAACAAAAACAAGGAAAAAGCCGTGTGAGTGCTCGTGCGATCGTACGCATCAGCCTAGTGCTCATTACGCAAAAAAAATCTAAATATTACATCAAAAAATACCAAAAAATAAAAAATCTTCAAAAATCAAAAACATCAACAATTTCAAAACAACAAACAGTCTTGCTAGCCAGAACTACGTGATCCTTGATTCTCCATCAAAAGTGGAGATACGTAGGAGCAAGGCCAGTCCTTGTCAGGTTCACTTTCCCAAAAATCCAAATTTATCCATAATCATTTTCCAAACAAAATTCTCAAACAATTTTCAAACAAATTTTCAAGCAGTTTTCTAAAAGAACTACGGAACCCTGATTTCTCATTCTGAATGAGAATACGTAGGAGCAAGGTCAATCCTTGTCGGGCCCAAAAAACTAAAAAATATTGTTTGTTTCTTTAGAGTTTTATTTTAAGGGAAAGTTAAACATTTGGAAAACCACATTCATATTCGCATATTTAGTTAAAGGTACTGCCTTAGGATCAAAAGTGGAGATACGTAGGAGCAAGGCCAGTCTGCACAGATGATTTTATCCTGGTACGGATCTTACCAATCCTACGTCCAGTCGCTTATCTCAAAACAAGATAAACAATTCACTAATCACAAAACAATTACAAACTACAATCACAAAGATACAATTTGTAAAAGTTTAGAAAACACCTCTCTTGATGCCACAAGAGATGAGACAACACCTCCTTTGAATCTTCACAAAGGATGAACACCTCCTCCGAATACTTCACGAAGGATGAACACCTCCTCCGAATACTTCACGAAGGATGATTCTCTTCCGAACACCTCCTTAGACACACCAAGGATGAACCGGCTATTTCCTCTGTCACCGTAGCAGCACTTCACCAGCTCCACAGACAAGAGTTTCACAAGCCGAACAAGAACACACAAGTCTCAAGAATTTCTGAGTATTTGAGCACAAGGGAAGAGTTTCTGTGTCTCTAGTTGTTCTTCTTGAGAGAAAATGAGAGTCTATTTATAGACTCATCCAAAGACTCTTCCATTCACTAAAAGACAAACTTAACGGCTAGTTTCTCCAACGGCCATAAACGGCTAGTTTGTCCAACGGCCATAAACGGCTAGTTTGTCCAACGGCCATAAACGGCTAGTTTGTCCAACGGTCATAAACGGCTAGTTTCTTCAACTACTAGTTTCCCCAACGTCCGTGTTAAGTGCGATACTCTTACCGTTAACCGTCACTATTCACGTGAATAGTGTTACTATTCATGTGAATAGTACTATAGTGTTTTGTTGCAATGATTTACTATAGTAATTTTACAAAACACTTTTCTTTTTCTGATCTAAGTCTTAGACACTAAACTACAATTATTACAAAAGCTTTCCAAAGCAATACAAGTCTTCATAACATCTTGAATCTTGATTTCTCTTGATTTGGACATCATCAAAACTTCATCTTCAACATTTTGCTAACAATCTCCCCCTTTTTGATGATGATCAAAAACTCCTTTGATTTAAAGCTTTTGGTAATAATCTGTATTTAAAACACAACTTAAGGAAGAAAAGGTGCATTAGTGAATAAGCACAAATAGCACAAATAGGCAAATAAGCTTTAAACATTTTCTCCCCCTTTTTGATCATAATTAAAAAGTTGTGTTGATGTTCTCCCCCTAAGATAATACTCCCCCTTAATAAAAGCATGTATGCATATGAGCTAAAAATATTTCAAATTTAAAGATTCATTCAAACATGCATAATAGGATATTTAAAGCAAATATTTTTAGGAGAAAGAGCTTATAAAACATTGTTTAGATCTTCATCTTGAGGATTGTCATCATTCTTCGCTTCATTTGTTGTCTTCTACAAATCTTCATCATAACCTGCATGTAATTCAACTGACTCAAGAGGTTTTGCCTCAAGATCTACAATTTCATCAAAGACAACATGCATACATAAAAGTTTTTCCGATTTAAAACTATATATGCTTTATATATTAGAAGATATCAAAAAAAAATAGTTTTACCTGAGTTGGAATAAAAATTTTCTTAAATTTTGTTTTAAAGAAATTCTTAAATTTTAAACAATAGGTACCCAACTATTTTGTATGGGTCCTTTGGGTTAATTTAAAAATTTGAAATCATTTTACAACCCAAATATATCTACCACTTGGAACACCATAATGCTTAATTTTACATTTGTTAGATGTATGACCCTTTTTCATACAATAAAAGCATGATATAACATTTGTGTTCCTATAAGTTGTTCCTTTTTCTACCCAAATTCTACGGGTTCTATGATTGTGTTTATTTTTAATTTTAGGAACATACTTATTTTTAACAACCTTATTTTCATTATTCTTACTACATTCTCCTAAGGTTGTTTGTTCTAGTAGTTTCTTAAAATTTTCACAAGAAACACATTCATCACTACTAGCAAATTTACCCTTTTCAAAAATTAAAACTTTATTTTTCAAATCTTTATTTTCTTCAAAAATATTTTCAAAATTTAATTTTAAATTCTTATTTTCTTCAAGAATATTTTCAAAATCTGATTTCAAATTTTTATTTTCTTCAGAAATATTTTCAAAATTTAATTTTAAATTTTTGAAATCCTTTTTCAATTTCTGATGGGCTTTATCTAATTTTTCAGATTCTACTATTAACGCAGCATAAATTTCATGCAATTCATTTTCACTAATTTGACTAGAATTATCAGAATCGCTAGATGTACTTACTTGGCTTCCAGCGTCGTCGTTCACCACTAAACAGATGTTTGCTTCTTCATCTGAGTAGCTTGAATCTGAAATGGTCTCATTGTCATCTTCCCATGCAATGTATGCCTTCTTTTTCTTGAAGAATTTCTTTTCTTTCTTTTCTTCACCCTTCCTTTGATTTGGGCAGTCTGCTTTTAAATGTCCCTTTTCTCCGCAACCGTAGCATCGGTAATTTGAGGAAGATACTGGATTATCTTTCTTTTCGTATCTAAATTTTCCTTTACCTTTAGACTTCATGAACTTGTTGAGTCTTTTTATCATGAGTCTCAATTCTTCTTCTTCGTCTGAGTCTTCATCTTCCGATTTACCTTTGCTTCTTTCAACCTCCGACTTTAACGCCAAACTCTTCTTGTTGTTTTTGGCTTTTGATTCTTCTTCATCAAGTCTTCCAAGGTCAAGTTCATGCTCTCTCAACTTTCCAAATAATTCAGCCATGGTCATTGTGTTGAGATTTTGTGACTCAGAAATTGCAGTCACTTTTGGTTGCCAAGACCTGTCTAAAGATTTCAAAATTTTTATATTAAGCTCATCAGTATCGAAAGACTTACCTAGTCCAATAAGATGGTTTACGATGTTGGTGAAGCGTTTCTGAACATCTACTATTGTTTCCCCTTGCTTCATCCTGAACATTTCGTATTCCTGGATTAAGGTATTCTTTCTAGCTCTCTTAACATCATCTGTACCTTCATGGGTTACTTTCAGTACTTCCCACATTTCTTGTGCAGTTTTACAAACAGAAATCCTGTAAAACTCATCAACAGTTAAAGCAGATGAAATAATATTACGAGCTTTTACATCATTACCAAATTTTTTCTTATCTTGAGCAGTCCATTGGTCACGGGGCTTTGGTTCCTGCATATTGTTAGTTGGAATAAAAGGACCAAATGCAACAGCATCCCAAATATCTATATCAATAGATTCCATAAATATTTGCATTCTTACCTTCCAGAATGCGTAATTTTCACCTGTGAATAGTGGTGGTCTATTGATAGAAGCACCCTCTGCAAAGGTTTGATGTGATCCTGCCATTTGAATGACTATCAAAGCAAGCTCTGATACCAATTGTCAGAGCGGCTGCAGCGGATGGGTTAGCGTGGAATAACAAACCAAGAGGGTTTTCAATACTAACGTGTGCCTTTTAATTTCTACTCAATTAAACTTACTTAGCAAATAATAAAGACAATAAAATAGAGTAAGGTTGAGAGAAATTTGCACAGATGATTTTATCCTGGTTCGGATCTTACCAATCCTACGTCCAGTCGCTTATCTCAAAACAAGATAAACAATTCACTAATCACAAAACAATTACAAACTACAATCACAAAGATACAATTTGTAAAAGTTTAGAAAACACCTCTCTTGATGCCACAAGAGATGAGACAACACCTCCTTTGAATCTTCACAAAGGATGAACACCTCCTCCGAATACTTCACGAAGGATGAACACCTCCTCCGAATACTTCACGAAGGATGATTCTCTTCCGAACACCTCCTTAGACACACCAAGGATGAACCGGCTATTTCCTCTGTCACCGTAGCAGCACTTCACCAGCTCCACAGACAAGAGTTTCACAAGCCGAACAAGAACACACAAGTCTCAAGAATTTCTGAGTATTTGAGCACAAGGGAAGAGTTTCTGTGTCTCTAGTTGTTCTTCTTGAGAGAAAATGAGAGTCTATTTATAGACTCATCCAAAGACTCTTCCATTCACTAAAAGACAAACTTAACGGCTAGTTTCTCCAACGGCCATAAACGGCTAGTTTGTCCAACGGCCATAAACGGCTAGTTTGTCCAACGGCCATAAACGGCTAGTTTGTCCAACGGTCATAAACGGCTAGTTTCTTCAACTACTAGTTTCCCCAACGTCCGTGTTAAGTGCGATACTCTTACCGTTAACCGTCACTATTCACGTGAATAGTGTTACTATTCATGTGAATAGTACTATAGTGTTTTGTTGCAATGATTTACTATAGTAATTTTACAAAACACTTTTCTTTTTCTGATCTAAGTCTTAGACACTAAACTACAATTATTACAAAAGCTTTCCAAAGCAATACAAGTCTTCATAACATCTTGAATCTTGATTTCTCTTGATTTGGACATCATCAAAACTTCATCTTCAACATTTTGCTAACACTTGTCAGGTTCATTTTCCCAAAAATCCAAATTTATCCATAATCATTTTCCAAACAAAATTCTCAAACAATTTTCAAACAAATTTTCAAGCAGTTTTCTAAAAGAACTACGGAACCCTGATTTCTCATTCTGAATGAGAATACGTAGGAGCAAGGTCAATCCTTGTCGGGCCTAAAAAACTAAAAAATATGGTTTGTTTCTTTAGAGTTTTATTTTAAGGGAAAGTTAAACATTTGGAAAACCACATTCATATTCGCATATTTAGTTAAAGGTACTGCCTTAGGGCAGGCGTTGTAGGGTGCTAATACCTTCCCTACACGTAACCGACTCCCGAATTGAGAATCTCAATTTCGTAGACCTTGCCTTATCATTTTATGGTTTTTCCGTAGTTTTCCAGAATAAACTATGGTGGCGACTTCAAAAAAAAAATCTCTTTTTCAAAACCGTCATTCTTTATTCGTAAATGTTCGCAAGCAATAAAAAATAAAAAATAGGGGCAATGTTTTGTAAATTTTTCTTGTAATTTAAGATGTTTAGAAATAAAACAACCACAATTTATGTTTATGTGTGAACTTGTTTCGTAAAAATGTATCATCTTTTGGTACTGAAAAAAAAATGTAAAAAAAAATGTTCCAGTTTTGTTAAAATAATTTGTGAAAATTAGTCGCGTCTGAATTTTGTTTCTTTAAACCATCTGGAAAATAAATGATGATAATTTGAAATGATTGAAAATATATTCCTTTGCTACTGGAAATTATATCATCTTTTGTAATCCAGTTTAGGGTCAAAAATAAAAAAGCATATTTAAAAAATAAAAATAGAAAATATTTCAAATTACTTTGAACAAGGAGATCATTATGATGTTTGCATATAATTTATGTAATAAAAAGAAAATTTGCAAGAAAAAGGAGAATAAAGAAAGAAAATGTTTTCGAAAAATATTTAGAAAATGAAGTATATTTTAGATGAAATTTTGTCAACAATTTTTTTAAGTAATTCAATCCATTTTTAGTAAAGTTCGAGCACATTATAGATTGGTTGTTTGTTCTCTAAAGTTTTAACTCAGAGGAAAATGTTTAAATGTGCGTTTTCAATAAATTGGTGTTAATAGATTCGCTTGCGGGCCATTTTTGGATTGTTTTCTCAATGATCGTCACTTTTCGAGAGTCCATCAAATTTATAGTTTGTTCACTGTGTGGGGCATTTTTTAGTTTGTACCCCATATTCCTTTGTCATCCGATATATTTGTCATATTGGTTCCCTTTCTTCATGTTTTAGGTTCAGAAACGTTTTTTTTTGTCTATTTTTTTGTCTTAAACCTTGTTTATCCTGTTGAAGCCCAAATCGTAATCCACTGTCAGTCTTAATTTCCTTGTCTTAAACCTTGTCATGTTCGGCCCATCATCTGTGCCTAAGCCTAAACATTGTCCAAATCGTTTTTGTTATCGTGTCCATGTTCTAATCCAGCCATGTCTAGCCTGATTTTTGTTTTTAAACCTCTGTCAGTCTAAGCCTATTTTGGCTTAACATGTGTTATTCATTTTCATGGTCATTAAGTGTCAATCTGATTCTCCATTTCCACCTCCATTCAAGTCATGTTAAACATGTGTAGGGGCATATTTCCGCGTCTGTCTTAATGTGAGTTCATATTGGTCAATTTTTAGTCTCTGGGCACATAAGCTTTTCCATATTAGGGGCAAATTCGTGTTTATGTCTGTTTACCAAAAAAAAATGTTGAAGCATTTTTAAAATCTTGAACAATTTTATACATGATTATTCAGATGTTGTTTCAAATTCAATGATAAATTAATTGTTTTTCTTTCGGACCAAGTAACAGCAGAGAAAAATTTTGAGAAGAGTTCCACGAACCCAGATTGCATAATATGTGTAAATTAATTTGTGAACATGTACATGAAAAAAAAAATATAATAAAAATACATTCAATTTTGCAGTGTCCTAATTATTACAAATAAAGGCCTTCAGGTGGCCAAAACAGAAAAACAAAAATTACAAAAAAATTAAAAAAAATTACAAAGCGTTTGGAGATCTCTTAGGTTATTGTCTTTTGCCAACACTCTCGAGTTCGGTAGAATGACAATCTGCACAAAAAGGAGTTAGATCTCAAACAACAAAAATATAACAAAAAACACATAATAATAAAGGAAACATTAAAAATACATATTACGGAATTCGTTCAAGTTCGACCTCCATTAAAAACAAAAAAGAAAAGAAAATAGATAAGCAAAAACAAAAAAAAAAATATTAAGTGTCCATATTACAGTCCTTATTCAAATTCTGGCCACACTCGGCCAACAAAAACAAACAAACAAAAAAAAATTCAATGGAAAAAAAATTCTCGAGCTGGTTGTGGTGGTCTAAGGGAGAGCTCCGTTGAGGGAGCTCTGGCACGAAAAGTCACGGGTGGAGGCGGAGGAATCTCTGTTTTTCCATCGATTATGATGGGAATGGGGAAGAGGTCCAGAAGCTTCGGAGCCTTCATGATTACCCAACCGGTTTCTCCAAAAAAAAAATAAAAAATAAAAAATAAAAAAAAAAGTAAAAAAAATAATAAAATAATAAAAAGAAATAATTGTGTCAAAAGAAGGAAAAGAGGGAGAAAATTAAAAAGACAAGGATGAAGTTAGAGTTTTACCATACATGTACTGGGGTAGTAGAGAAAAGATGGTGCCGGTGGGGTCCAATTCCGCTTGCCAACGTCTTACTCTATTCCCATGGTTGTTAAACCAGCACTGGACATTGTACTCCCCCGCTTCTCCGAATGCCCTGAGTCGAGTAGTGATCTCAAAAATCTGAGCTCGACTTGGGTGAGAGACTCCGTAATTGTAAATGGTGGTCATTATCCTGATTTGGTCGTCTGTCGGACGCCACTTTGAGCAGGTCTGTCTCTCCATCTCCATTCCTTTCTCATTCATTTCTCTTATATAATTTGTCTAAATAAATAGTAAAAAAAAAAAACAAAACAAACCATAAATAACAAAAATACTATGTTCATAGTCTAATGTCTTCTTCCATTGTGTTTCTTTTAAGCTAATTTTGTTCTTTGTATTGGGTCTTTCGAGTCTCGTTGTCCAGTTTGTGATCTGTTTCATGGTCCTCGCAAAGGTTCCTAAACGGATCTATGTCCATATTGTCCATGTTCAGTTCGCACAAATAAAATCTTCTGTCCATATTGTCCATGTCCGGTTCATACAAATGAAATTCTCTTTTTAAATTTTCTGTTTTTACGGGGTACGTGGCGTTGTTCTACCCGATTGTCTCTGCCATACCTTCAAACGAAGGGAGATTAACGTCTGGTTTCCAGCCGATATACCCCTTAAGTTTTAAGACAGTTGTGGTTTAAGTGTTTTAAGTTTAGAAAAGTAAAAAATTTTAAGAAGAGAAGAATACGGAAAGGAAAAGAAAGCAGGAAAAGGGAAGAGGTAAAGAAGAACAGAAAGCTTAAAAGAAAAAGCTGAACAGCATAACGAAATGAAAGAAGCAAAAACTGGAAAGCATAAGGGAACGAAAAAACATGAGAGCAGAAAGAGCAACAAACGGAAAGCAAAGGAAGGAAAGCAGAGAAATCATAAAGGAAAGCAAGAAAAGGGAGAGTAAAAGAAGAACAGAAAGCTTAAAAGGGAGAAAGGAAAAAGAAGGCATGAAAGAAAGAAGAGAAGGGAAGACGGTAAAGACTTACCCGGAGAAGAAGGGCTTGCAGAAGCTCCTCGCTGATCTTAGACGTTCCGAAGGCACACTGGGACAGAGGCTCCTCTCAGATCCAGACACTCAAGATAGAGAGAGAAAGGGAGAGCAAGAGAGAGAGTGATCAGACTGAAATGTCGGCTGACGCGGAGGAGCGCTCGATTTGTAGCCAAAGTTTCCCACTGTGGCCACAGTTTCGGTCGTTGCCACCGTCTGATGTCACAGTCCCGGTCTTTCTGAATTCAAAAAAATAAAAATAAAAATAAAAATAAAAAATTTGAAAATCTGAAAACGGGTAGGGTTTGTTGGGTCAATCCGGCCCAATACAAGACTTCTTAGATGATCCGATTTCACAAAAAAAAAATAATAATAATAAAACAAAATATAAAAAACACGATAAATAGAAAATTTTCAAAAATAATAAATGGAGTGATGTAAAATTTGAAGTATTCAAAATTGTTTTTCATTTGCATGATAAAGGACATTTTTCAGGTTCATTGGGCCTCATTGTCATGTTAGCCTTCTTTGAACCCAATTCTTCTGAAATATAAATTTGAGTGAAAAATTATTTTGGAAATGTTCATAATTTTCACATCACACCAATTTGTTTGATTTAATTCCTTTTTCTTCTACATTTTGAATAAATCTAAAAAAAAATAAAAAAAACAGTGCTCAAGCCCATTAGGCCCAATGGCCTCTGTTTTTTTTTCTCGAGTCTACTTCTTTTGAAAAATGTCAAAATATGTTGTTTTCACATTTTTGCGTTTGTAATGTGTCATTCTAAGATTTTTTTTTTAAAAAAATAATAAAAAAAAAAAATTCAAATTCCTTTTCACAAAGTTTCATGGTGAAAGTAAGAATAGTATTTGTTGAGTCCATCTGGGCCCATTTTCAGTGTAAAATTTATCTCAGAATTGAAAATAAAAATATTTTCCTCATCATGTTGTATAATTTTCATAATATCATATTTTATTCTCAAATAAAATTTGTAAAAAATTTGATCAATTTCTTGAGTCGCTTTGGCAGTTGGGTCCGTCCGGCCCATTAAGCTCACACTACCTTGCATTCATTTCAATTTTTTTTCAGGTCCAAGTTTGACCCAAGTTTCTCTGTAGTCTTGTAAAATAAAGGTCGAATAAAACATTGAAAAATCAAAATCAAATCTCAAAATACAAATTTTCAACAGTATCTTTCCAATACAATTATCCAAATTATCCTGTGTGATTTTCTCTGAATTTTTTGTCAAAAACTGAGAATGAAAGATGAACAATTTTTGAGCTCATTAGGCCCCGTTGTCATATGTGGTTTCTCTTAAACCAGTGCATCTGAATTTCTGAAAAATAAAAAAAAATACATGTTTATATAGATTTTGTGTTTTCAATTCATAATTTCCCTTTCCATTTGTGTGAACAAGTATTTGTGCAAAAAATAAAAATAGAGGAATTCAAACCCTTGTATGAAGATTTTGTCATGGTTGTAAAAAGAATAGTGTTGGGCCCATTGAGTCTAGTAGTGTTGCAAAATTTTCTTTAGTTCAATCGTGTGAAATCCTCTGATAAAAAAAAAAAAAAATCGAATTTCTTTTAGCTTGTACCATAAAATATGAAAAATGAAAAAATATTTTCTTTGTCATTTTCTTGTGTCAAGCTTTCACGGCTCAGGTCATCTGATCCATTGGGTCAATGTGCCTGGTAAGTCCAACTTCCTTCTATATCAATTCTCTTCAGATCCAATCCGATTTGGATTTTTCCCGTGTCAAAAAGAAAAGTCCAATTCTAAGCTCATTAAGTCCATTTCTCGTTCTCTATTAAAAAAATATACAAAAATATTTCCTTCAATAAACTGCATAATTCTTCCTCATTAACACATTTTTCATTCATAAAATAAAATACAACATAAGTTTGAAAATACAAAAAGATTTCTTTCAGTGAATTGCATAATTTTCCCTCATTAGCATATAGGTGTGAAAAATACAAAAATATTTCTTTCAATAAGTGCATCAGTTTTCATTTCATGAGACATATTTCCATTAAAAAAAAAGGATAGCCCAAGTAAAAAAATAAAAAAAAATATGTTTGAATGATTCGCATGATTTCTTCATAAAAGAATGATGCACAATTTTGAAAATTCAAAAAGATTTATCATTACATTTCTGTATTCATCAAAAGAGAGAACACAAATTTGAAAAATTCAAAAAGATAATTGAGTCAATTGTTTTCGAGGTAAGTCATCAAGTTTATGTTATTCTAAGAATAAAAAGAAAATGGATGTCATTCTTTGTTGGGTGAGATAATTGGGTCACATTTGCCATTTGAACCTCAGTGTGTGCATTGCTTGAGAATACTCATTCCTTAGTAATATCCATCATCAACCTTCATTGAATGTTTATTTGTAAACATCTACCCGTCAGACTTCATTCAGCCTTTGTTTGTAAACATTCATCCCTCATACTCAGCCTTAATTGAACCTTTGTTTGTAAACATCAACCTGTTAGCCTTAGTTGAGCTTTTGTTTGAAAATATCCATCCTCCGGCCTTCATTGTACAAAAGGATTGACCCTGATCATTGCCCAAGATGAACAAAATTATATTTTGGGGCAAATGTGTCTGTCCATAATTTTGTCAGTTAGGTGATCCCTGAATCCTTCAAAAAAAAAAAGAAAAAAAGAGAGTTTCAAAAAAGAAAATAAAAAGAAAACCAACTCGTGCTGAAGTCAATTGATTTGTCATAGAGTTAATCTTTCGAAAATAAAGTGACCAGAGTTCAAGATGATGTGTGGCCATTTTCCTTCATCCAAAAAGAAAATAATATATCCATTGATACCCATTTGAGCCAAGAAATAATTCTTTTTCAAATTTACCCGAGTAAGAGTTACCATTACAATAGAAGTCGACTCAGGATGCGAACAAAGGACACTTAGTGATCAAAGAAAGAAAGTTCATCAAGAAGAGCAAATAGAAAGAAGAAACACTGAGTGGTGATCTTAAGAAGAGAAAGGCATTGAGGAGGTTGACAAATAGCAAATTCAGGACCAAAATGGTAACTCTTGTTTCAAAAAATAATAACCTGAAAACATTTGTTTGGGCCTTATCCGTTGTTTGAATACCCTTCAGCCCACAACATCATTACAAGCCGAATAAAAGCCCACACTGATTGAACAATGGTTTCTTTAATTTTCATAAAGCTTAATTGTGTGATAAGTTGAAATGACTTGCAATATAGTTGTAAAAAAAGAGAAAATAAAAATGAAGAAATAAAATGTCTTAGGAAGAGGGGATTTTCTTGCTAACTGGCTAAAAAGAAAGGTCATTTAAGGGCATCCTTTTGTTCAATCCTTTCCAAACCCATCCTTAGACGAGGGGCAGCCCTGTTGGGCCTCATTCATCCTGACGTTCATCAATCCATTCACCCAGCTGGGCAACCTTTGTGGGCCTCTCATGAGCTTGATTTATCCATCCTATTGAAACCGGGGCAGTTATCTCAATTTTGTATTACTCTAATTGGTCCCAGAATTTATAAAGTCACCCTCAAAACAGGGGCAGCCATTTTGGCCTTCCATGATTTCTATTCATCTTAACAGTTGCGAACCCGAAACGGGGGGCAACCTTTTGGGCCTTGCATAATGCCAATCTGCCTTGACATTCACTGATTAGTATCCAAAACTAGGGGCAATTTTGTAAGATATATGGATTTGACACCCTGATAATTCATAGATACATTTGTCCATACAAATGTTTCTCCCAGACCTCAAACTGGGGCAGCTTGAAGAGTATCTCTGATCTCACATTGGCATTTACAACTAGTTTGAGGAGTGACAGGCCCACATTGTGATCCCTATACCTGTCAAAACCTCTCCAAATCCTTCCACATATTTGTCCCAACCCTTGATATCAAGCATGTACGCACTAATATTTCACCAAGAAATGTCCAACACATAAGTTTCATTTTGAACATTTGACTTCAAAATTTGACATCCTTTGCATAAAAGGAAAATGAAAGTCTAAATCTTCATAAATTTGATGATTTCAAAGAAAACAAATTGACACAATCTTCCAGTAAAACAAAAACAAAAAAAAATTGCAAGTCAACATCATGTACATATTTCCATAAACTTTGAATTTATTTTCATGAATATTTATCAAATCTTCTTCTTTCAAAAAGACAAAAAAATCAAAAATGCATCAAAGTTTTCTCCTCCAATTTCAAAATTACATATTTTCATCAAATCTTCTTCCTTCAAAAAGATAAAAAAAAAATCATCATGCATCAAAGCTTTCTCCTACAATTTCCAAATTTACATCAACCATGCTTCTCATTTAAAAAAAAACAAAATAAAAATGGACACTCAGTTCTATCTAAAACAAAAATCAATCAAAAATCAAAAATTTCAACATCTCAAAATTTCAACAAAATCCAAATTTCAAATTCAAAACAATCAAACAATTTTACTTTCTGTCATTGGTATCTCGGCCCTCTGTAAGACAATGGTCGAGCCCAATTTTACATTTCTGCTATTGGTATCTCGGCCCTCTGTAAGACAATGGTCGAGCCCAATTTTACATTTCTGCTATTGGTATCTTGGCCCTCTGCAAGGCAATGGTCAAGTCCAGATTGTCAAACGACCCTCTGCATGGCAATGGTCGAATTTAAATTTTCCTCTGCGATCTTGCCCCTCTGCAAGGTAATGGTCAAGTCCAGATTGTCAAACGACCCTCTGCATGGCAATGGTCAAATTTAAATTTTCCTCTGCGATCTTGGCCCTCTGCAAGGCAATGGTCAAGTCCAGATTGTCAAACGACCCTCTGCATGGCAATGGTCGAATTAAATTTCTGTTATTGGTATCTCGGCCCTCTGCAAGGCAATGGTCGAGCCCAATTTTATTTTCTGCTATTGGTATCTCGGCCCTCTGCAAGGCAATGGTCGAGCCCAATTTTACTTTCTGCTATTGGTATCTCGACCCTCTGCAAGGCAATGGTCGAGCCCAATTTTATTTTCTGCTATTGGTATCTCGGCCCTCTGCAAGGCAATGGTCGAGCCCAATTTTATTTTCTGCTATTGGTATCTCGGCCCTCTGCAAGGCAATGGTCGAGCCCAATTTTACTTTCTGTCGTTGGTATCTCGGCCCTCTACAAGGCAATGGTCGAGCCCAATTTTATTTTCTGTCATTGGTATCTCGGCCCTCTCCAAGGCAATGGTCGAGCCCAATTTTACTTTCTGCCATTGGTATCTCGGCCCTCAGCAAGGCAATGGTCGAGCCCAATTTTATTTTCTGCTATTGGTATCTCGGCCCTCTGCAAGGCAATGGTCGAGCCCAATTTTACTTTCTGTCGTTGGTATCTCGGCCCTCTGCAAGGCAATGGTCGAGCCCAATTTTACTTTCTGCCATTGGTATCTCGGCCCTCTGCAAGGCAATGGTCGAGCCCAATTTTACATTCTGTCATTGGTATCTCGGCCCTCTGCAAGGCAATGTTCGAGCCCAATTTTACTTTCTGCCATTGGTATCTCGATCATCTGCTGGGCAATGGTCGAACCCTTTTTATTGCATCGTAATTCTCTTCATCTTATGTACTTGAATCGATTGTTATTCTCCTCTTTTCTCTTTGAAACCCAGACGAAATTAGTATTTCTATCTTTACTTATCTTTTACTCTAATAATATAAAAACGTTGTTTGTCATATTATCTAGTAAAATCTAAGAAAAGAGGGGCAGCTGTCAATACCCAATTTCGTCCGGGTAAATAAAATTCATCACACAAAAAAAAAAATTAAAAAAAACATAAAAACACCAAAATGAAAAACACTATTTATTTTACTTTTTGCACCCCAAATTTTCTTTTAAACACTTAATCCAATGGCCCAAAATAATCTCACTTTTTTACTTCCTCACCACCCATCTTTTCTTATCACACCCCATTCTCCACATCACCATCCACCTCACCCTCCACATCTCATTCCACATCATCTACCTTTTTTATTTACTTTTTCCACATCATTTCATATTAATTTTATATATCAACTTTTCTAATTTTTCCACTTACTTTTTTTAATTATATCTTCTCCATCAACATTTTTTATTATCCATTTTTCTCCACCTTATTTCTCCACCCACTTTTTATATTATTTCTTTCACTTATTTTCCACATTAACCTTTACTATTCACTATATTTTATTTCACCTAATTTCTCCACCAACTTTTTATATTATTTCTTTCACTTAATTTCCACACCTAATTTCTCTACCAACTTTTTATATTATTTTTTCCACTTATTTTCCACATTAACTTTTACTATTTACTATATTTTATTTCACCTACTTTCTCCACCAACTTTTTATATTATTTCTTTCACTTAATTTCCACACCTAATTTCTCCACCAACTTTTTATATTATTTCTTTCACTTAATTTCCACACCTAATTTCTCCACCAACTTTTTATATTATTTCTTTCATTTATTTTCCACATTAACTTTTACTATTTACTATATTTTATTTCACCTACTTTCTCCACCAACTTTTTATATTATTTCTTTTACTTATTTTTCACATTAACTTTTTCTATTCATCTTTTTTTAATTATATTTTATTTCCTCTAAATTTTCCACCAACTTATTATATTATTTTTATTCATCAACTTTCTTCATCCTTAACTCTATAAATACCTACATTTCCTTCACTTCACACACACAATTACATAATATCCATCTCTTCTCTCTCAAAATCTCTTCATTCCATCCCAAAACTCTACTTCATTTTTCTCTCACATTTTACTATTTCCTAATCTCTCTATACATAATAAATCCCATACCCCATTTTTACTATAAAGCTATCTTCTTCATCTTACATCTATCTTTCTCACGACTTATTACAAGTAAGGTTTTATTTCATCACACAAATCTTCAACAAGGTACACATTTTCTTTTCATTCTATTTATATGCATTTTGATCATTTTTTTTAATTTATAAATTTATCCTATTTTCTACCACAATTTTATCCTATGTTTTTTTTTCTTCATATTTTTATGTCATAGATATTTCAACTCACCTCTCTTCTTAATAAAAAAAAGTATAAAACTTTAAAAAACATGTAATGATATAAATATCGGTGTGAGTACTCGTGCGATCGTACGCATCAGCCTAGTACTTGTTAGCAAAATGATGAAGATGAAGTTTTGATGATGTCCAAATCAAGTCAAGAGAAATCAAGATTCAAGATGTTATGAAGACTTGTATTGCTATGGAAAGCTTCTGTAATAATTATAGTTTAGTATCTAGGACTTAGATAATTAGTAGTTTTATGTATACATTCAAAAGTGATGTAAAAATAAGCCAAACAGCAAAATCTGTGCAGTGTTAATCGATTAACACAGGGTGTAAATCGATTGTTCCAGAGACGAATGAAGAAGCACTGCATTGAGCTGTTAATCGATTAACAAGGGGTGTTAATCGATTAACGTTAATCGATTAACAAGGGCTGTTAATCGATTAACACAGGAGCCGTTTGAAAAACTAGCCGTTTTTAGAGTCGTTGAAGTATCCGTTGGGTTGTTAATCGATTAACACAGTCAGAAAGTCTAAAAGCGAAAATGGAAGAGCCTTTGGATGAGTCTATAAATAGACTCTCATTTCCTCTCAAGAAAAACAAAACTAGAGACACAGAAACTCTTCCCTTGTGCTCAAATACTCAGAAATTCTTGAGACTTGTGTGTTCTTGTTCGGCTTGTGAAACTCTTGTCTGTGGAGCTGGTGAAGTGCTGCTACGGTGACAGAGGAAATAGCCGGTTCATCCTTGGTGTGTCTAAGGAGGTGTTCGAAAGAGAATCATCCTTCGTGAAGTATTCGGAGGAGGTGTTCATCCTTAGTGAAGACTCAAAGGAGGTGTAGGTTCATCTCTTGTGGTATCAAGAGAGGTGGTTTCTAAACTCTTACAAATTGTTTCTTTGTGATTGTAATTTGTAATTGTTTTGTGATTAGTGAATTGTTTATCTTGTTTGAGATAAACGACTGGACGTAGGATTGGTAAGATCCGAACCAGGATAAAATCATCTGTGCAAATTTCTCTCAACCTTACTCTCGCTTTATTTGTCTTTATTATTTGTTTGGTAAGTTTATTTGAGTAGAAATTAAAAGGCACACGTTCGTATTGAAAACCCTCTTGGTTTGTTGTTCCACGCTAACCCATCCGCTGCAGCCGCTTCTGACAGTACTCATTACCCAAAATATAAAATAAACAAAAAAGCCGTGTGAGTGCTCGTGCGATCGTACGCATCAGCCTAGTGCTCATTACGCAAAATCTAAAATAAACAAAAAAAGCCGTGTGAGTGCTCGTGCGATCATACGCATAAGCCTAGTGCTCATTACGCAAAACAACAAAAACAAGGAAAAAGCCGTGTGAGTGCTCGTGCGATCGTACGCATCAGCCTAGTGCTCATTACGCAAAAAAAATCTAAATATTACATCAAAAAATACCAAAAAATAAAAAATCTTCAAAAATCAAAAACATCAACAATTTCAAAACAACAAATAGTCTTGCTAGCCAGAACTACGTGATCCTTGATTCTCCATCAAAAGTGGAGATACGTAGGAGCAAGGCCAGTCCTTGTCAGGTTCATTTTCCCAAAAATCCAAAATCATTTCCAAACAAAATTCTCAAACAATTTTCAAACAAATTTTCAAGCAGTTTTCTAAAAGAACTACGGAACCCTGATTTCTCATTCTTAATGAGAATACGTAGGAGTAAGGTCAATCCTTATCGGGCCCAAAAAACTAAAAATATTTTTTTTCTTTAGAATTTTACTTTTAGGGGAAAGTTAAACATTTTGAAAACCACATCATATTCGCATATTTAGTTAAAGGTACTGCCTTAGGGCAGGCGCTGTAGGGTGCTAATACCTTCCCTACACGTAACCGACTCCCGAACCAAGAATCTCAGTTTCGCAGACCATGCCTTATCATTTTATGGTTTTTCCGTAGTTTTCCAGAATAAACTATGGTGGCGACTCCAAATCTCTTTTTCAAAAACGCGTTTTATTTTTCGGATCGTCGTCCCGTCGCGATTCCGGTTGCGACAACGGTAGAAAAACATATTTAATGATCATAGAGCACATGTGAAATTTATAGCACTTTGTCATCATTAGAGTAATTAACTATATATATATATAGTTAATATATATATATATATATATATATATATATATATAAACAAAATCGTAAGGAAAATTTTAAAATACCCACTCTACTTGATTGACACCTATTTCATGGTTTTTTTGGAGATTTGCATTTGTATTAACTTGTTAGTTCACAACTTTTAAAAAGTTAGAATGTATAGTTGGTCTACAGAAGATCAACCTAGAGGAGGTCGGCCTAGAGGAGGTCGACTTGAAGAGCTCAAAAGAGGTCGACTTGGAGGAGGTCTACTTGTAGAAGCTTAGCCTAAAGGAGCTCAAGCTGGAAGCTCGGCTTGGATGAGGTCGGACTATAGTTTGGAGGAGATTAGCTTGGAGGAGCTCGAATTGGAAGCTTAGACTGTAGGAGCTCGGCCTATAAGAGGTCATCTTGGAAGAGATTAGCCTAGAGGACTCAGACTATAGGAGCTCGACCTAGAGGAAGTTGACCTAGAGAGCTCGATCTGTAGAAGCTCGACTTGCTCTAAAATACCTACTGTACTTGATTGACACATGTTCTAAACCATGACTTTTATGCTCATTTGTATCTACATTGATTTGACATTTCACTACTTTTAAAAAATTAGAATGTGAAACTTCAATTTCATGCTCTTAAATACCCATTAATTTAATAGGTTACCAGTTCACTCATTTGATAATTCTCTTTTCATCTTAGCTTAACATCAATCCTCTCCTTATAGAGCCCGACATTAAACTAAATGGATTGGCTGGCCAGGATAGCTTTATGGTCATCCTAACAGGCTGACGGAATGACCGATTTGGCATGATGGTTGGGATAAACGACTTGGCCATAATGTTTGGGATGGTTGGGATAGACTACTTGCCAAGCTGCCTTGATGGTTGGGCTGGCTTTATGGTCGTGCAGACGGACCAACATGATGATCGATCTCGCGTGATGGCCAGGTTGGTCAGGTTGATCGTGTTGGCCAAATTGGCCAAGATGGTCAGGGTGAACAGGCTAATTGGATTGTTTGGATGGATTGGATGTCTTACCTTGCCTAAGTGATTATTGGCTATAAAACCAACAACAAAAGTGTACCTATCCCAACATAGCAAGTAATAAGTAAATATATTGTTATCTCCCAAGGGACTTATGCAACACTCAACAACTCTTGTAGTTAATAATTCAATTAGACTACAAAGTTCATAAAAACACAAAGAAATTCTTTGTTTTTTTTATCAAATAGCTGATGCAACCAAAAATCTAAAATAAAGCATTTATAATTTATTAAGATTAAAGTTCATCCACTTAATTCTCATTCATTAGTAATCATCTCAATTTCATATTCATGCCAAAATCAACTCACAATTATACTCAAATTCTATCCCTAGAGCCTTTGGGCCTATGATCACTCATCAAGTTCCAATCTCTTGAATCATCAACGAGCAATTGTGTAGTAAGTTCAAGAGTCTTAAGATTAGTAATAAATCATGTTTTATCCCTATATACAAGCTCCATTAGGTGTTCAATTTCAGTTATAAATTAAAGTCATGTTTCTCAATACATCAAGAACCATAAATCAAGCATGGAATTAATCCACATTAAGCATTAAGCATGAAAATTGAATACTAAGAAGAATTGAAAAAACATATATCATTAACAACACAAAATTACCCAATAATTTTACGTTTTATAACTAATCTCAACAAATAAAAATGGTCATCCATGATGAGCGGTCGAGTTGGCCGAGCTTGCCAAGTTGGCCAAGATAAATGGGTTGGATGAATGGTTTGGAAAGATCGATTATCCAATATGGCTTGTGTGTCTAGGATAGATTGGATGGATTGGTTGGCCAAGATGGTCAGGCTGACTTGATGGTCTTGTTAGCAAACTGACAAGATGGCCAATTTGTTGTGATGGTCAAGTTTATCATATTGGTCTTGCTATCCAGGTTGGTAGGGATGGATGGGATGGACGAATTAGGTGAATGGTCGAGACGTACCGGTTAGTCGAACTAGCTTGGGATTCCGAGATAGATTGGATGGACTGGTTGGTCAGGATGGTAGGGCTGGCTTGATGGCCATGTTGATGAGCTGACAGGATGGCAGATGTGGCCAGGCTAAGTAGCTTTGTCAGATGGACGAGATGGTTGGGCTAGTCAACCTAGCTTGGGTGGACGGGATATGCCTAATAAACATGCTAATAGGTTGACGGGATGACTGATATGGAGATATGGCCGAGATGGTCAAGCTAGCCAGATTGTAAGAGCTCAACGTGTACGAGCTCAAACTGGAGGAAGTCAACCTAGTGAGCTCGACTTGGATGAGATCAACCTGGAAGAGGTTGGCCTATAATAGCTTAGGTTGTAGGATCTCGTCTTGGAGGAGGTTGGCCTAAAAGAACTTAGCCTGAAGGAGGTTGACATGGAGGAGTTTGAACTGTTAGAGCTTGGCTTGTATGAGCTCGACAAAGAGGAAGTCGGCCTAGAATGTTCGACTAGGAGGTGATCAGCCTATAAGAGGTTGCGTGTAGGTGCTTGACCTGTAAGTGCTCAACCTAAAGAGCTTGGCCTAAAACTTTTGGTCTAGAGGAGTTCAACCAGTAGGGCCGCTTGGAGAGGTCAGCCTAGAACATCTTTATGTCAAAATATGGGTCATGGAGAGCACTAGGTAAGAATCATATTAAAGGCTTAGGATGGTGGTTAGATATTATGATAGTGTGTGGGGCAGAACAGAGTGGTAATTGGTTTGGTTGTAGAATTTTCTAGAAAGTAGAATTAAGAAACAAAATACAATTTTAGGAACACTTGATTTAGGAAAATTTGTTTTGAGGGATATATATCTTAAACTCATTGCTAATTCAAGCCTAAAACATGTTAAACTAGGGGAATTTTGGCATTGGTATGAAAACCAATGGATATGGAACCTCAAATGGATAAAAGAGTGGTTTAAATGGGAAAAACCACTTAATAATGCAATACAGAACCAATTACAGGAGTGTACATTAGTTAGGGATAGTGGCGATGATTACGAATGGAAGGATGAAGAAACAAAAGTCTATATGTAAAGCCTACATATAAGAAGTTTCAAAATGGAATCAAAGGTAAGGATGAAGTCATGTCCGATAAGTTTTGGAGAATTAAAGTGATGTTAAATAAATAGAGTTCAGAAAAGGTAAGGATGAAGTCATGTCCGATAAGTTTTGGAGAATTAAAGTGATGTTAAATAAATAGAGTTGAGAAATGTGTGAAAATAATAAAGAAACAATAAGTTACATCATTTTTAGGACAACAAATACATATAAAAACTGTGTCATAATTGGATTGGAATATTTTTTGTACATCATGAAAAAGTAAGGGAACATTTTCTACAATTTAAACTTGCAATAGGTGATAAACACAAGAATTTGCTCAATCATAGTGAGGTTAATATAAAATCATACTGAATTTACTCAATTAACTTTGATGTTTTTGTCATCCATTTCTTTACTAGTTATCCTTTTTGTCTTACCATGTTTTAGGATATTCACAAGCATTTTCACATCCCCATGACTATTTGGTCAAATATTGCTTCTTTATATATTATTTGTCTCTCAAATATCCTTAAACATCTCTACATAGATTAAATTCTTAAATGGTATAGCATGGTGGTTTCTACATCCATCATTACATATCAATATAGAAAAGTAGCTAAATATTATAAAATTGACACCTTATTCTATATGACATAATAAGTGATATCGAATGCTTTTGTGAAAAGTGTTTTTTGTAATAACATAGTTCACTTAAAGAAATCTAAGCGTGCTTGGAATTCAACTAGCTTTAGTCCATATTAGGAATATAAAGAGATGTGATTAAAAAGTGTGTGGAATGTTTCATCCCTATTTTTCGACGATTCCGCGCAAAAGCACGCGTTGCTTTATTTTAATTTTTGCATAGTGCTTATCCTTTTCGTTTTCTACACCCAATATTAAATATAAATAAATACCATTCCACCACCTTTATTGAAATTCAGATGTGATTGCTTTATTAAAACTCAGTTTTCTATTATCTTAATTTATAATATATATATATATATATATATATATATATATATATATATATATATTAAGATTCAACTTAATATTATAGTTAAATTTTATTTATTAAATATTTAAAAATTTTATATTTTTTAATTAGATTGAGTTTTATTGTTTAAAATTTTTAGTTGAGTGATATGATTATTATTTTATTCCGTCATATTGTCTATTTATTTTCACAGGTTAAAAAATATGAAAGGTTATGATTAATTTAAAATGATATTATAATTAATATAAAATATGAATGATTTTTATTGATAAGTTAGATAATAATAAATATATTTTTAGTTTCTTAATTTTTAGTAAAAATTATAATTAATTTATTTTCAAAATTTTGAATCAATTTAATCTTTTATTCTTATAATTACATGAATTTAATTATTTTAATTATATTTTATTAATTTTATTTAATATTTTAAATGTATTTTAAATACTAAATAAACTTAATAAAATTTGGTTAAAATAACTTCATTCATTTATAAAGTTAAAAAACTAGATTAATATTCACTAATTTCAATTTTTACTGAAAAATAAAAAATATATTTAACTCGAATAACAATGGCGATTACAATTTCATATTCCTTAGAAGAAATGATCTGACCACCTTCTTAACTAATAGTTTCTCAACAATGACCTAAAAATTATTTATCATTTTACAATAATTACATATCATTTTTTATTAATTGAATAATCTCTCATTTATTAACAACTGAAGACAACAAATAAGAAAGTGACAAAATACTATAACAATCACATCACTTTGCTAATGAAAATTAAGTGACAAACTAAATTTCAAAATATGAAAGTACCAATTAATATCAATAAAATTTAATAAGAAGTCAATTAAAATACTAAAATTTAGCACGAAATTATCTTTATTATTAATATATATATATATATATATATATATATATATATATATATATATATATATATATATATATATATATTCAGCTACATATAATGCATTCCTTACAAATCTAAACACTACACCATCACTCACCTCCCTATCTAAGGTGTTGATTCACACAAAATGGAAATAGGCCATGAACCTGGAAATGAAGACACTAAATTTTTTATAATTTTGGGTTTCAAACAAAAACAAGCCAAATTAGGGGAGTAACAATGTTATTAGTTTATACGGATAATATTAAGAGGAGCAACAATTGTTAGCACAACATCTAATCAAAGAATTTAAAATTAAGTCATCCAGAAAATTTAAATATTTTTGGGGATTAAACTAGTCCATTTAAAAAGGATATTCTCAAGCCCCACCAAAATAATATTATTTATTTTTTGAAATAAATGAACAAGATAACATACAAACTTGTAACTACCAATTAATATAAATCTAAAGTTACGAAATGCACAAGAAAATATTACAGCAAATAACAAGGAAATATACCAAATATTAGTTCATATACACTCTTATATTAATACACTTGATGTTGCATTTGTTATAAATCTAGTCATCCGTACCAACCGAAAGAGATGTGCAATATTTATAAGGTCTTGAAAAAGGAATAATATTTTTTGATAGCCAAAATAATCTACTAAATTGTACATTTAATTACTGTCACAAATATAATAAAATTGAATACATCCTTTAATACAATAGTAATATAAAAGAAATCACACATATATAAATGATTATTCTTCAATAACCATTAATAATTGAATAAAAACTAAAATTTTTAATTATTTCTTTTACATTTTAAATAACCATATTTCCGATAAAAAAAAAACTCATCTTCCATTATAAAAAATAATTTTCTATTATAATCGTAGGAAAAAAAGTTAAAATAAGACGAAATAAATAATAAAGTAAAATTTCTTTGAATTATGTATTCTTAACATAAATGTAATTGAAATCAATTTTTATTCTATCCTAATTACTTAAAAAGAAAAAAAAAAGCATGTGATGATGTGTGGTTTAATGACATGAGTATTGCTCCGTGATTGCATTAGACGAAAACAAAGTTTCTTCTTTGAAAACATTTAGTACTATATGTGAATCAGTGGTGAAGAGATATTAATATTAAAAAAAAGTTGTGAAGATGAAAGGATAAAGAATGACCAAGTTTTACTCAGCATGAACAAAAAGAAGGAAACATTTATATATGAAATGGATTTGAGGATATAATCTCTACTAAATTTCTTAAGCCTTTTAGACTTTGGTTTCTTGATTGGAAATGGAGTTGGATAGTTGTATCTGTAAAGCAAGAACATAGTGACAGAATTATAATTCGTTTTATTATCTTAGATTGTCGTAGTCACATAAAGAACAACATAGTCCCCTCGGATTGTCTACATCAGAACATGTAATGTTGAACATTTCTAAGGTATGCCAACCACCAAAATGTCTCTCACTCAACTATTCCAACAAATTTAATAGCCTGCTCCATCCACCTTTCACTCTAGATTATCTATTCTTTTCACACTCCAGAAGGTACATAGTCATCACTCATTCACTCATTTAATATAAAACTTTTAACTTTTTTTATTTTTATCTTATATAATATGAGACTAATTCATACTTAGATTCCTCAGACAAAGTGTGTTACATTTTCCCAAGGGGACAGGAGCCTAATTGTGTTATGTGACTTGGACTATACATAAAACGTATATGGTCCTGTTATATTAAAAAAAAAAAAAACACTGCAACATCCTAGGCCCATGTTCTCTGCAATGCTTCACATGTCTTAACCTGCCAAACTCAGACCCAATCTTGCTATTTGCTCTGCACTCTTCTTATTTAGTTATATATATCTGTATATATTAAAGTTGAGTTGATGAAGATGAAGATAAAAAAAAAGTTACTTCTCTTCCTCACAGAATGAGGCATAAAAGGGGAGGAAGTAGGTGATTTTATTTTGTTTATTATATATTAATTTTTACGATGCTAATTTAGTTTAATTGTAAATATGTGTAATTAGATATTGATGTTGTGATATTAATATTTTTTTTTCTTGACATTAGTTTTAGATATTCTAATTATAAGAGAAACTATGTAAGTTGTTTTGAAAAAAAACAGATCATTAAAAGTGATGTTAGTAAAATCTATTTTTAAACGTGATATAAAAAAAAAGATCGAGAGATATAAGTATGCATAAATATTATAGGTCAAGTAAATTTAAAATAAAACAAATTATATTCATTTATTTTATCATAAAATAGGTATATTAAACATTTAAAATGTTTTATGTTTAAAAAAGTAGTATGTTCGCGTAACTTAAAAATTGTAGCTGTATTGTTCCTTTCTACAATATGATGTAAGCATTGGCTACCCTTTTGGTTTGTGATCTCCTTTTGTAATGAAACATTATTTTGCTAAAATTATTTTTTTGGAGTCTTTAACAACTGCTGATGGTGATATATGTATAGGTAAAATTGACTTCAAAATGTTGTTAGTTAGTGTCAAAATTAATAATTAAGTATAATGGAAAATTTAGTTGCTGACCCATTATCAATAATGTATGATAAAATATAGGAAATTGATCAGAAAGTTTATCACATAGACTAATTTGCTTCATGAGCTAAATTTAATTGATATTTTTTATTTTTCTTAAGTTACCATTTAGGTGTTTATTCTATCATTTTCTTTTGTGGTGTTTATTCTATCATTTTCTTTTGTGGTCAGTTTACTACAGAAATATAAAGAGAAGAAATGTATGAGAAGTATGAAAATAAGACACAAAATCACAACAAATGAGATCAAATTTTACAAAAACAACTTTTGGTGATAAACCGTGTAACATTCCATAATCTCACACTTCATAATTTATAATTGATATATTGTGGCATTACATTTAAGGTAACATCCCATAATCTCACACTTAATAATTCATTTCATAGTTGATATGTATATATGTTTTAAACTCAGATTTCAACTACAAACTCATAAATAACACTCGAATTTTTCTAATTTATTCTTCTATCTCTTTCTTCATTGGCATTGAATCGGACGACATTCATTCATCTGCTCTCGTATAACGAATTATACGATCATCACACAAACACAAACACAAACAAGTAGCGTGAGCTAACATGCAACAAATCATTTATAAAACATGGATAATTACTTTGATACACTCAAGAAACATCATATAATAATTATGTCAGACACCCTCATACCATTATTCAACAATCGCACCATAGATACTCATCCCATCATACCACAATTCCTAATAGACACTCATCCCACAATACCCAATAAACAATCATCCCACAATACTCAATAGACACTCATTCCACAATACCCAATAGACACTCATTCCACAATACCCAATAGACACTCATTCCACAATACCCAATAGACACTCATTCAGATGATACGTTGATGAGCGGTCACGGGAGGTTATGCACTTGTGATGACTTCTACTTCTTACAAATACACTTCCAAAATACTACATATCATCCACAAGGTTAGTCCGCAACACTATGTCTAAAACTGGCACATAGACCATGACCTCCTGCCCCTCTCACCACATAATTCATCCTTCTCTACTTGAGACTGGATGATTATTAGAGTATCATGATAACCTCCAACAACAGGACCCTCAACATCAACATATACACTAATACCATATCATTACAGAATCTGTCCACGAGACTCATATCATGCTCATATTCCTCAATTCATATTATACCATTACAAAATCTCCCCATAATACTCATATCATGTTCAGATGCATAAATTCAAATCCAATATAATAAAACACAATCATCACAGAAATCATACAAAATGAATATATCACAAAATAAATTAACAATAATAAAATATCACTATAAATGGTCACCGGAGAAGAATCAAATGTTTGACGAATCAAACTCGCCATAAATGCCAGTATGTATGACTAGTCACAACTTATTGGATTTGATCAGGGCTGCTCTATGATCAGGGATGTACCAACTCCGGTTTTTAAGATTCCTCTATCCTACCATCACAAATATAACCTTAATATAAACGTTTTGGGGAACTAAGAAGTTGAATATGGCATAGCCAGTTAGAAATCTTCTTATTCTTCCAAAAAGATGAATTCATCACATATTTTATATCAATTGAGTATATTGCATAATAGTTTAACATTACTTAATCTGTTCAATAGGATTTAATTTAAAAACCTATCGAGTAGACTTCTAGGGAAGAGAGGTGTGTCGCCATGGACAACTTAAGTACCAAGTCTTTCCTTAGTCAAAGTGTTCCTCAACTAGTTTTTAACAAATTTCTTATTTACAGATTCGAAATAACAACATATAATATTAACACAAATTCAATACAACAAACACGTATGTTTTTCATTAACAATATTCACACAGAATTTCAAGACATGAATAGTAATAAAACAATACTAAATCATAATATAAAAGCTTAGAAAGGTTAGCTCCCCTACCTCTATTCCAGACTTGGTTTCTTGATCAGAGGTTGTTCCCGGAAAACTTCCAGAATCTCCACACTAAAATCCTTCTTACTCTAAATTCTTCCTAATCTTATGATTTCTCTCTACTTCTTGGTGCAAAATCCCCCTTCCCCTTGCTTGGTATTTATAGGCCAAGATTCTGGTACTATTTGTTTTTTATTTTTATTATTATTATATATTTATTTTTTTTTTTTTATCATTTCAATCACCGAAAGATGTTTTAGTGTTTTGCTATTTCAATCACCGAAAGTTTCTTTGTCCATTATTCTTTTTCTTTTCTTTTTAAACAAAAAGGTAGAAAAGAGTATGAACCATGTTCTTGAAATCACCACAACTTTCTATCATTTAAGCTACCAAAATTTCTTATTTAGTTTTTCACATTTTATTTTTACATAAACTTATTAATTATATTTTCCATTCATAAACAAAAATTTATTACTACTAATAATAAAATTGTTACTATTATGATAAATAATAATATTTTTTATAGGTGTTACAAATTGCCATGAAATGAAACATAATTATTAAATACGAACCTTGATCGATGGGCTTGGAGTAAAATATTTATCTTTTATTGAAACATAATAAAATAAATTAAATACTTTGTTAATATATATTTTATATTAAAAGATAAATAATTAAAAAATATCAAAATAATAAATATAGTAAATAAATTAATTTAATTTTTGATTATTTATTTTAATACATTTTTATTCATTAAAGTTTAATAATATTTTTTATTGTATTTTAAAACTTATTTTAACTTTAATTTACAATTTCAAAGTTTTAATTTACGTTAAATTATTTTTCAACATTTATTAAATAAATTATTTTTGAAATATATATAACCAAATTTATGAGGACGATTTCGAAGAAGGTTGGATTATTCTTCATACATTACTTAAAAAAAACATGTCATTACATTGCAATAATTTTATCTAATTATATATAGTTTATCGTCTAAATAGAAAAAAATGGTTTACATACATTTTAAAATTTATTATCATTTATCATTGAAGAAACTGAATTAAAATCAATTTTGAATTAAAAAAATTAATATTAATTGAGATATAAATTCACAACATTGATTCTGTTCAATCTTAAAACTTTAAAATAATAAATTTAAGAGTTTTTCTTATTATATAATACTTATTTTTTAAATTTGTAATTAAAAATCTTAAAACAATAAATTTATGAGTCTTAATTATTTTATGATAATCAACTTTTTTATATATAAAATTACTTTTATTGCAAAGAATCTCTCAATATTAATATCTAATTCTTTTTTAAGATTAGAAAAACAAACAAAGAATACAAATTAACCAGACTTTCTTTTTCATTTTCCCATAAACCGAGTTAAAGTCAATTTGAACTGAAAAAAGTTTAATATTAGTAAGATATAAATCCACAATATTGATTTCACTTTTGAACTTTAAAACACGAGTCTCTTTTATTATATAATGCGCAATTTTCTTATTTAATTAATTTGTATTTTAATTTCCATCAATATAAATTCTGAATGCACGTATTAATTTCTTATTTTACTTGAAAAATATAAAAAAGAAATAGGGAGCATAAATTAATGAGACATTGTTTTCCATTCCCTTTGTTGATAAAAGTGTTAATGGGTAGTTAGGTTATGCTGAAATGAGTGTGATATAGAAATATATAAATAGGACAAAAACAAACTTTGAGGTTTGTGTGGCTTCTTTTCATGAAGCCATGCACATGTGAACCTTTCACAATCATAACAACTGGATGAGATTCCCTTATAGCATCATCTGAATGCCATGGTTGCCAGAAATTAAGTTTTTTTATTTATTTATTCTTTTTTTATTACCTATAAATAAATCCTCGTTTTATTTCCATATTTTGTTTAGGTCCTTTCCACTTTATTCTATCAAATTTTCGAATCACATAAATGGATATTAGGTTTTGTAACTCTGCCTAAAACATAGTTTAATCATGTGACTTCTATCAAACAAGAAAGTTACCTTTATCAGAATTATATATTCCAATTTCATTTTCTTCATAATCATTTTCCATTTATTCATATATATATTACACTTTTAAGTTATGTGCAAAACTTTACTAATTTATTCACTTTCTCTGGATTTTAGCTCTTGCAATACATGCATATGACAAAATGTTGTTTCAATATACATTATTTTCTCATTCTTGCATTCTTTTATCTTTCCTTTATAATCAGAAAATTTAAAAAGCTTCAACTTTTCAACATACTTTATTTTATCTTCATCTCGTGTTTGTACGGGACAATATAAAATGCTTGAAATTTTCTATTATTTTCATTTAGATTTCCTACATCCTCTCTATATATATTGAATTAATTCCATTTTTTTCAACTTTTTAAATTCTCAATTTAAAATTAGGTAATTTAATTTGTATCTAAGACATATTTTAAATTGACGAGCCTTAGTCAAATTTATAATATTTTAGTCCAATCAAACGCTAATATTTTTGTTTTGATCAAATCAACAACACTTAATTAGTGTGATTGTGCTAACATCGCTCTAGTAAAAGAAATGTATGAATAGAAAAAACAATACAATTATAAAAGAACTATAGTACAGAAAATGATGTAGGTGAAATTTGAAGTTTTATATTAAAAATAAAACTGCTCAGAATTTCCGTTTATTTTAAAATTCTAAATTGAGCAATGTATTTTCTATAAATATTTTGATTTTTTTTTCTAAAAATAAATTACTTTCTAAACTTTGCAAAATAAAAAGGATGAGAAATGTTTTTCTTTTAATTAAAGAAAATGATTCACTGTAGTTATTCAAAGTCTCTTTAAATTGATTCTGGGTTTAAATTTCTCTTGAGTTGTTTTAGCCTTCATTTTAGATTTTGTTGTACCAAACGTACACGCACCTTCTATACCAAAAAAAAGATGACATAGTATTTAAACTTTTGTTAAATGTAGAGTAATTTAAATTTCATCAAACGTATACAAAATTTACCAATGCAAAGTGCTGAACGTCTTCACAACTAAATAAAAAGTCATTATAATTGATTTCAGGATTAATTATAAGTTTTTCTTAAAAATTTCAAAACTAACTATTTTTTATATAGTTACTTTAGAATTACATTAACATTATATATAATCACCCCTTTTAACAAGATTACCGTATAGTAACATAAACATCCAAAAATACATGGACATAACAAATCACACAAATTTCCAAGTAGTTTTTCATAAGGGGTGTTGTTATTCAAAATAGGTGTTGGCGTGAAATTATTAAGAAAAGTTTCATGATGGTGAGTGACAAATCACCAAAAAGATACAGGGAAGATAAATTGAAACAAGAGGAAGAAAATAACATTTAAAAGGTGTTGGTGTTTTCTTTCAACCATACCATTCTTAAGAGTCTCAAACAAACATAGTTTGATGAATTATGTCCTTAAAATAATCAAAATCATGCATATTAAATTTAGTTCCATTATCACTTTTAATATATTGATTTTGATATTGAACTACTTTTTAATATAGGTAATGAAATCAATAATCAATTTTCAAACAATATATTTATTTCTTAGAGGTAATAACTTTGTATAATATGAAAAATCAATTATAATAAAGTATTTGTAATCACATAGAGAAAAAGTGTTGCAAGGTCCCAAAATATTCATATGTAAAACATCAAAGATTTTAGAACATGAAAAGAAAATTTTCTATCTTTTTCCAAGTGATAAATATCATAAATATGAGAAGTATCAATAAAAACATAAGGATATTTATTCTTTAAGGAAAGTAAGTGTTCACGAGAGGGATGTCCTAAATGAAAAGGTCATAGGCATGTTTTTGACAATACAATTAGAATGTTTGAGTTGAGATTTATACTTGTTCATAGGAATATCACAAATTTACAAACCGACATAAACTTACAAACCGACATGCAACTTAACTAAACCAATCCTACTTTCTAGTTATTGTCTTGTATAAAGCAGTCATCAAAAGAAGGTCAATTGATAATTAAAAGAAATAATTAATTAAGAGATTGATATAAGATTAAATGTGAATTATGACACAAAGAACAATAGTAAGATTAATATCATAATTGAAAATAATTTCTCAACTATTATTGATAGTGATAGAATTTTCATTATGTAAACTTATATTAACAAGGTTGATGTGTTTGTAAGATGAAAAACAATATAAGGGTGTGGATATATGATCTATTGCTCTCGAATCAAGGATCCATAAATTCTTGTTTAAGTTAAAATTAGAGACAAGACTCATATTACCTATTGATGAATGAATAACTAAAACAGATCCAATTTGATGGCTTGAGTTTGAGCGTTGTTTTTGAGTGACGTGTTTGAATATATTAACAAGAATATGATATTGTTGAGGGGTGAGGCAAACATCAACAACTTATCGCAATATTTCTATTTTCCAATGCCATTGTCTTTTTGTATTGTGATACTGTTTGCTTGAGATTGCTTGTTGTTAAATAATTTGTGGCCCAATGGATACCCATGCCTTTTATAGTATATCTTTACTTTGTATCAAATTCTTCCATAGTATGTGTAGAGTTTCTATTGTTAGTGCTTCTTAAGTTTTTTTATTTCTTGATCGGGGAAATCATTCTTGGATAGAAAGTTATCTTGGTATGTTCCAATTTACCGCAGTATGTGAAAGTTATGGACTTGCAGTAACATTATGATTAATATTTTTCATAACATCAACTAGATTACCAATATATAATTGTTTTTCTTGTTGGATAATCCAAGAAAAAATCTTTGTGATATTTGGAATAGGCTCCATCAATAATGCATGTGATTTGATATTATTACATTGATAGTTTAATCTTTAAGGAATTGTGTTGCTTGATTTTTTTTTTGTCATGACATGTAGAACTTGACAATTATGTTATGTCTTGTAAGCACAAGCAAGATCTAGTTGAAAAGTATCTAACTTATCTTAAACAATCTTAATCTTGGTGAAATAATCTAAGACACTTAACTCACCTTATGCCAGGGTAGTAACTTTGAACTAAAGATCAAATATGCTAGCTAACTTTCCTTGAGAAAATATGTTCTTTAAGTTGTCCCAGATGTCCACTACTATGTCCATCTAGATTATGCTTTGGCACATAGATTCATAGATTAAATGGATCAACCATGAGGCAACCATATATAATTGCATCAATTCTAGGCCGAAAAATTTTAGTCTTCTTTGAATAGTTGAGTGGTTAGCGCTTAAAGTGGTCGTCATCAACCTAGTCTACAAGTGACAGTTAGAGACATTAAGAACATGAAAGTATAGAAAGCTAGGAGCAAGGTTCTCATCTGCCATTAAGAAAGTAAAGAAGCAACAAAAAAGAAAAAAAAAAGATTAGAGTTAAGTGAAAGAGTTCTTCTCGAAGAACTCTAATATCATAATAAGATCACCACAAAGATCCAAAACAAAAAGTGAGGAACCAAACACAAAAACAAGGGAAAAAAAAACAGAGAAATCAAAGACAAAAAAAAGAACGAAAAGCAAGTAAAAGAACTTATCTATATTAAAAAGAGAGAAAAACTGTGTATTCTAATTACAAGAGGATAGCAGTATGAAAAATATAAAATAAAATAATAATAAAAAGCCTAAAGAAGGACAACACAACCATACAGGGTATGAGAGCAAAGAGTGAGCCAATAAATTATCACCTTTGTTTTAAGAAATTATTGAGTTTTAATTTAGAATTGACTTTTATCTGTTTTAGATTTTCCAGTAGAAAACTCTAGCCAAGTTTAATTAAATCCTCTTTAATTTCATTAATGTTATCGCTTTTAGCTTTTATTGTACAGAGGAATAGTTTAGACAACTACGTAAAGAATTAAAGGTTTGCTAAAATAATAAATATTTATGTTTATAATTAAAATTTATAATAAATTAATATCTCTGTATATAAATTTATTTTATATATGATTATAATAATTTAAAATGTTATATATGGCATACTCAGTAATTACAATTTAAAAAATATTAAAAATGATATAAATTAAAGATATAGTATGTTGAGAAAAATATCAAATATACCTATAAAAGGAAAAGTAGTTCGAGATATTTGAAAAAAAAATTAACTATTTTTGAAGGTATTATTATTAAATAACAAACAGTTTTAAAAAAAGTAATTAGTCATTATATTGACTAACAAACAAATATATTATTTTATAAATTAAAAAAATCATTAATATCTAAAATAATTTTTATTATGAATAAAAAACATAATTGATTTATGAATTAAAGTTTAAATTGATCTCTAACATTAGCTATCAAGATTTTATCTATTTATTATTGTTGGTTCTAAATTAATTTATAATTTAGATATTAATTACTTGATAATTAACATTTGAATAGCTAATGTTGAAAACCAATCTAGAATCTAATTCACAAACTAATTATAATTTTTTAGTCATAATAAATACTATTATAGATATCAATAATTTTTAATTTATAATATGATATATAACTTAGTCAATAATAACTAATTATTTTAGTCTTTAAAATTGATTACTATTTAATAATTTCCATATAATAATATGAAAAGTATGAAAATAAAGTATTGTAACGTCTAATTAAAAAAATAAATAAAACTTAAAAATTTTAACTTTTCAAATATTGATTTACAATATATTTTAAGTACAACCTAAATAAAGCAATAAAGGCATATAAATGAACGTAATTTGATTATAATAAATTGGACATACAATAAATACTTTTAAAACCCTATCAATAATAATTTATCAATTGAAAACGTAAAGTGGTATATCATTTGTTTATCTTAATTCACAATATATGAATAGATATACTTGCTATACAAAATAAATAAACCAATAAAGGGACATAAATGAACTTAATTGAATTATGGTAAATTGTATATGAAATAAATACTTTAAAAATCATATCAATCAGTTAAAAGTTCAAGAAAAATTTCACGAACAATACATTGAAATTAAATAATTAGTCTTTTTATACTTATTTACTAAAGTATATCGATAGACATGGTAATGTTCTATATAACGACGGTATTTTAGAAAATTTTATGGCGTATTAAGTATATGGAGATTTACCTTGCTGGCCTGAAGTGAATGATAGTGGCATATTTTACTATGAATTCAGTATTGAATTAGAGAAAATATCAACTCTTTCTCATCCTTTTTACCTTGTAAATCCTAGTTTTCATTTAGTTTAAGAAGTGGTTTCATCTTAAGCTTTAATTAGATAAATTGATCATTAACCCCTTTATTTATACAAGTTAATTAGTTGGAAGAAGTCTCTGCATCAAATGAAGAGTGCTGGAACCAGAGAAAACAAGAAAACAGCAAAAACAACAAAAATATGAAGAACCAGAATCTGGAAAAAGTTAGCTGGAGCCCCCCTGAGCAATGGGCGCTGGAGCGCGCTCTGCACCAGGACTGGAGCTAGCTGGAGCGCCCCCTACAAACGGGCGTTGGAGCGCCCTTTTTCCAGTCTTCGCGCGCTAGAGCGCGGTCTCAAGCGCGCCTGTTGCTGATTTGGCAGATTGGGTTTATTTAACCCCAAATTAGAAGGGCTTTGACATCTTTGGCATCCCAGACATGATTTCTCTCAATTGGAGCGTCCAGAGGCGAGCTAGGAGCTGTGGGAACAGCCCTTCTTCATCCTTGGGTCTTCCTCCTTCTTCCATTTCCACTCTTATTGTAAGATCAAGCTCTCCATTCATGGAGAGCTAGTTTCATTCTTGTTGGGGGATTGATGTAACCACGGATCTCTTATGTAAATTACAGTTGTTTTGAATGATTATATGCCTCTTTGATTGATTGTTAGTGTTTAATTCCTTTGCTTAAAGCTTGTATGATTGATTCAACCATATCATGATTTTAGGGTTTGCTTGATATTGGAAAATATTGGGTGAATCTAGAATTGGATTAAACACCTAAAGGAAATTGTAGCTAGGGATAGTACTAGGACCTTTGGTTGTCTTGAATCTCAATTCTTAAAGCGGATGAACTTGTTAGGTTTTCCAAGGGATTGGAGTTTAAGAAGTAAGTCTAGGCTCTCTCTACCAAGGGATTGGGTTTGAGTAATTTAGTAGATTGACATTGGCATATTAATAAAGAGGAAGTGTTTTCTATGCATAAGAGTGAAGTAGGTGAAATCATACCCCCAACAATACCATTCCATATCATTTCTAATCTTTCATTTCCTAAGTGTTTGCATTATCAAAGATCACTTTTACCCTTTATGTTTTATCTTTAATTTAATTGCATGAAAATCCCAAAAACATGGAATCATTCTTTAGTCTAAATTAGTTAGATATTATACGATTGTCTAGGACACGAGTCTCTTGGGAAACGATATCCGGTCTTACCGGTTTTATTACTTGAACGATTTGGTACACTTGCCAAAGTCTCAACAAGTTTTTGGCGCCGCTGCCGGGGACCCGTGTTAAATTAGACTTTTGTGTAATTTTTAACCAATTTAGACTTTATCTTTTTGTGTATAATTTTCTATTTTGTTGTAATTATTAATTTTATTTTTTGGGCTGACTTGTGGCACGAGTTTGGTTGTTTTCTAGTGTATGCAGGGAAACATCCGTACAAGGACGACGGTGTCATCTGAACCACTCCTTGTGGATCCTGAGATCGAGAAAACAGCTCGTAGAAACAATAGTGACACAAGGAGACAGCGAGCTCTAAGTCAACAAGCTGCCCCTCAATCCTCATTTCCTTTCAACAATCAAGAAATAGAATCTTTTGATTCTTCTTCTGTGAACGGGATGGCTGGCGGAGGACCACCTCCAAGGAGAACCATAGGGGACTCAATAACCTACACAAGCCCGAGGAATTTCTCAAGCATTGTGAGGCCCACTATGAGTGACAAGCTGGCAGAAATGAAGCCTGCTCTACTCCAGCTCATCAGTTCAAACCAATTTTCTGGCCTGGACAATGAAGACCCTCATACGCACTTGGTCACCTTCTATGAGTTGTGTGGCACTATGGGTGTACAAGGGGAGGATGAAGAAGCATTATACATGAGACTCGTCCCATTTTCTCTGAATGGCAAAGCAAAGGCTTGGCTCCAGTCACAGCCTAATCAAAGTCTTACGAGCTGGGAAGATGTAGAATACAAATTTCTAGCACGCTTCTTTCCACCATCAAAGAGCACAGAGGTGAAGGCTGCCATTGCTACTTTCGTACAAGGAGTAGAGGAACCACTATGTGAAGCCTGGGAAAGATTCAAGTCTTTATTGAGAAAGTGTCCCAGTCATGGATTTAGTCTAGAGATGCAAGTGCAGACCTTCTGTAATGGTTTGCAACCTCATGCTAAGATGATACTAGACGCATCTTTTGGTGGTTCAGTACTTTTCAAGACTGCTGATGAAGCCATTGCTGTCATAGAGAATATGGCTTCCACTGATTTGAGGAGCCAACTTGGGAGAATTCCAGCACAGAGGAGAGGAGTGTATGAACTGAGTGCCCAGGATGCTTTACTTGCACAGAATAAGCTTTTGGCTCAACAAATGGAACTCTTAACTCAACATATGGCCAAACTACCTCAGCAGTTACAAGCAATGCAAGCTCAACCTCAACCACATCATCAAGTAATGAGATGTGATTTCTGTGGAGATAACCACCCCAACGGCCATTGTCAAAGTCCTAGTACGTCCCAACCTGAAGAAGTCAATTATATGGGAAATCAAGGACGGCAACACTTCTTCAACAATCATTTCCCTAATCCTTCCAATCAAGGGTGGAGACAAAATCAAGAAGCTTCTAGCAGTAAAAATCCGTATCAACCTGCCCAGCATTATCAACCTCAAAATGATCGGACTTCAAAGCTAGAAGATACCTTGCAAATGTTCATACAGCAGTCTATCCAAAACCAGAAAAACACTGATGCATCTATAAAGAATCTGGAAGTGCAAGTTGGTCAATTGGCCAAGCAATTAGCAAACCAACAGGGTGGACAATTTACTGCAAATACGCAAGTCAACCCCAAGGAAGAATGTAATGTAATATTCACAAGAAGTGGAAAAGAGGTTGGAAGAAAAGAAGAAGAAAAAGAAAAGCCAGAAGAAAAAGAACAAGAAAAGAATGAAGAGGAAGATCAAGAAATAAGTGAAGAAGAGATTGTTGAAGGTGGAGAAGAGAATAAAAAATTTGAAAAAGAGAAAAACCAAAAAGAGAAAGAAATAGTGAAACACCTCCCTTACCCAAAAATCCCATCTACTAAAGAAAAGGAGAAACAGTTAGCTCGGTTCAAGCAAATATTCGATCAACTTGAGATCACCATGCCATTGACCGAAGCACTGCAACAAATTCCTGCTTATGCGAAGTATATGAAGCAAATCCTCAACAAGAAGAAATATTTAGATGAGGAAACAATTGAAGTGCAGGGAAATTGCAGTGCCATCATGCAGAAGACTCTTCCTCCAAAATTTAAAGATCCAGGGAGTTTCACCATTCCATGCACTATTGGAAACCAGGAGATAGGTAGAGCTCTCGTTGACTTGGGGGCTAGTATCAATCTGATACCCCTATCTATGCTTAAGAAGATTGGTGGTCTTGAAGTCAACCCTACGAGAATGATGCTGCAGCTGGCGGATAGATCCATCAAGTATCCGTATGGTGTTGTGGAAGATGTGGTGGTCAAAATAGATAAACTCCAATTCCCGGTGGATTTTGTAGTTATGGACATAGAAGAAGATGTCGAGATACCACTCATACTTGGAAGACCTTTCATGAAGACAGCTAAGGTTGTCATTCATGTGGAAGAAGGAACAGTGAAATTGAAAAACCAAGATGAGGAAGTAACTTTCAACGTCTTTGGAGTTGAGCAGAAAAATCATGAAAAAGAGACTAGTATTGAAGCCACTGATGAAATTTTATCAATTACTAGTCTAACAGAGCAAGCTGCCAAGTTGGTCAAGAGGAGCTTCAGCTGTTTATCCCCAAGAGTAAAAGGAGAGGAAGAAGAAAAAGAAGAAGAACTAGTCCACGAAAATCCTGTGATGGCAAGCGATGAGCCCAAACCTGGCAAACCAGTGAGATTCAAGAATAGGTTATGGGTCATCAAGAACATAAAGATAAATGGAGTGCTTGAGATAGAGGCTCCATATTCTAGGAGAGTCAAGTTGGTGACTAGGAAATTGCTGAGAGGATGTTGGTGTCATGACAAGAAGAAGCATTCCAACATCAAAAATCAAACTTGAGCTTAATGGTGTCAAGCTAATGACGTTAAACAAGCGCTTACTGGGAGGCAACCCAGCTTTCTAACCCTTTCTCTATGTGTGATTTTGTTATTTGAGTGTGTTTTTATTGTTTGAATTTGCTTTAGAATGTTTTGATTTGATTTGGTTATTTTGGAGCATGTTAGTTTCAATTGTAGTTTTTGTGTTGTTAATGGTTAACTAGTGTAATGTTGAGTTTTATTGTGTATTGATGTGTTTTAGAATTGTTCAATCTGTTTTTATGTGTTCTAGTGTGATTGAGTATGTTCTGATTGGTTATGTTGAGTTTAGGTATGTTTAAAGTGTAAAATTTGAAGCTTTGAGTTGTAGAATTAGAAAGCTTTGGAAGTGTGCACCTAAAGTGGCATTCTTGCACTCAATTTCAATCCTTATGGATTTGATCAAGTTTGTATAGTGAAAACATGTTAATCAGGGCTGAATTGAGCATCAAGAAGTGCCAAATTCCAAAAATCGTAGGTGTAGTTGTGAAATTCTGCAAATCTGCAATCTGGTATGGCGCTCCAGCGCCCTCTGCTCAGGGGCGCTCCAGCGCGCTCAGCACGAATCCAGTTTTCTGGCATTCTGACCCATAGCTAGCTCCAGCGCCCTCTGCTTAGGGGCGCTCCAGCTAGCTCCAACCAGACCAGATTTTTCAGCAACTCTATTTTTCTCTTCTGCTTCAAATTTTTCATGCTCCAGGCTGTGTTTTGTGATTTTTCTTGCATATTTAGTGTGCGTTTGACCTTGTGAACTCATGATCATGTGATCTAATGATTGTTTGTTACAAATACATACATTGTGAGCTCACATTTGCAAACTTTATTTTCAATCTTTTGTGCAGAAATGACTTCTTCATCCAACTCCAAGAGAATAAAAACAAACGCCGCCACAAAGTAGAGATGTCAACAGAGGAATATGCGACCCAAGTAGCATGGCTTGGGGACCAACCCAATTTATTGGGGGAGGTGGTGTAGAAAATGAAGGAGTGAAAATGAAGGAGTCTGACAATGAGCTACAAATCATGAGTCACAGGACCTTTTATTTTGCTTTCTTTTACTTTGGTTACTAGTTAGCTTTTGTTTTTCAATTGTAGTTAAGTTGTTTTAGTTATCTGGCTTGATAGACTTATGCTGATTCATAATGCTTATGGTTTGATTTGAAATGATGCTTGAGATGGGTCAATTTAGTTTGTATTGCTTCCTTCATGAAAAAGTCTGAGAATGCTGTATGCTTAACTGAGATCATTATTCATGGCAGTTGCTTGATGTTATTGTGGAACCTCGAGTTGACCTTGTGAGATGTTGTGCCTTAGAATTTTATTGTGAATGCTATCATATTTGATCACAATTGACTTTGCCTGAGTTTCTCTGATATGAACCATTTGCTTGTTAGTTGCACATGATCAAGGCCATCTTGCTCTCATACTTCTTCCACATATTGCCAAAAGAAACCAATTCAAAATCTTTCGACCTTGATTGATAAATGACTCTTTTTGAGCCTTAAAGCCCAAATGAATTTTTCCTATTTTCCTTACCTTGAGCTAAATAGAGAAATCATCTGTATTGCAGGAGAATGATTTAAGTTTGGGGGAGTTGTTATGAAAGGATGAATTGAGAAAAATTTGAAAGATACAAAAGTAACAAAAAGGAAGAAAGAAGAAGATAAAGAAAAAGAACTGAATGAAAGAAAGTTGGGATAAGTTCGACATTGGTGGTAATCTAAGTGAAGCAAAAGAGAACTTTTATTCATGATTGTAATTGTTTAATCTCTTAGCTCAAGGTGCTTTGTTATCCAGAAAAACCATGTTCCTTCTTAGCCCAGCCACAATACAAGCCAATGAAAGTCCTTGTGATGTTGACTTACTTGTGAATGTGTTTAATTTGGTTGAAACAAATGGCAAAGTTGATTTGTGTGACAATTTGATAGTAGAGTGATAGACACACATCCTTATACACCAGTGCATTAGAGTGAAACACCATCTTAAGTGAGGATTGGTTCTACATAATTTAGTAAAGCATCCTGCCATGACTGTTGATCTCTTATAAACTATGGCATTTGATTGATTGATTGTGTTGTGAGCATCATAGTGGAAAACTAACATGATACACATTTCTAGTTGTTTCAAGTTAAACAATGTATTATGAATCCAACTGTAATCTTTGAATTATGTTTTGTTTGACAGTCAGATACCTTTTGCTTGAGGACAAGCAAGGTTCTAAGTGTGGGGGAGTTGATAGTGGCATATTTTACTATGAATTCAGTATTGAATTAGAGAAAATATCAACTCTTTCTCATCCTTTTTACCTTGTAAATCCTAGTTTTCATTTAGTTTAAGAAGTGGTTTCATCTTAAGCTTTAATTAGATAAATTGATCATTAACCCCTTTATTTATACAAGTTAATTAGTTGGAAGAAGTCTCTGCATCAAATGAAGAGTGCTGGAACCAGAGAAAACAAGAAAACAGCAAAAACAACAAAAATATGAAGAACCAGAATCTGGAAAAAGTTAGCTGGAGCCCCCCTGAGCAATGGGCGCTGGAGCGCGCTCTGCACCAGGACTGGAGCTAGCTGGAGCGCCCCCTACAAACGGGCGCTGGAGCGCCCTTTTTCCAGTCTTCGCGCGCTAGAGCGCGGTCTCAAGCGCGCCTGTTGCTGATTTGGCAGATTGGGTTTATTTAACCCCAAATTAGAAGGGCTTTGACATCTTTGGCATCCCAGACATGATTTCTCTCAATTGGAGCGTCCAGAGGCGAGCTAGGAGCTGTGGGAACAGCCCTTCTTCATCCTTGGGTCTTCCTCCTTCTTCCATTTCCACTCTTATTGTAAGATCAAGCTCTCCATTCATGGAGAGCTAGTTTCATTCTTGTTGGGGGATTGATGTAACCACGGATCTCTTATGTAAATTACAGTTGTTTTGAATGATTATATGCCTCTTTGATTGATTGTTAGTGTTTAATTCCTTTGCTTAAAGCTTGTATGATTGATTCAACCATATCATGATTTTAGGGTTTGCTTGATATTGGAAAATATTGGGTGAATCTAGAATTGGATTAAACACCTAAAGGAAATTGTAGCTAGGGATAGTACTAGGACCTTTGGTTGTCTTGAATCTCAATTCTTAAAGCGGATGAACTTGTTAGGTTTTCCAAGGGATTGGAGTTTAAGAAGTAAGTCTAGGCTCGCTCTATGTTGAGCGGGTCGCACCGCTCACAAAAGTTGAGCATAATATAAATGCAGTATAGTTTACTAGGAAGTGACTCCTAGGTCGTCTCTCAAGGACCAATTTTGTCGGTTCAGTCTCAGATTTGTTTACACAAAGGAGGGGTTGTGAATGTTTTGATGAGGAAAATTAAATAAATGCAATGAAAATAAAGTTGATGAAAATGTAAATCAAGCAGTGCAGTAAAAGTAAAACTGAAAAACGTAAATCGCAGAAATAGTAAAATTCAGAAAACGGTAAAAACAAAAATGGTAAATTCAGAAAATGGTAATTTGCAAAAACCAATAAATTTCTGACAGAATTTAAAGTGCACAATTGGAAATAAGGCATGAACTGAGATGAAATTGATTTGAGTAGAAACTTGCAGTAAATTAGAAATTGAGAGTGATTTGATCAAAGCGTGCAGACGAATTTGTAAATTGCAAGGTAATTCGCAGATGAAAATAGAGTTCAAGAACATCAACTGAAAAACACACTGGAAATTAAAATTCAACTGAAAAACAAACTGGAAAATTAAAACAACCCAAAACCTCCCCAAAGGGGAGGGGGAAAAATGAAAGCTTAGCACAGAACGTAAATTGCTCTCTATACTACACTACTCCTACTCCTAAATCTACTCTCTTCTATGCTCTCTTCTATGCTATCTTCTCTCTAATCTCTCCCCGCTCTCCTCTCTTCTCTGCTCTCTCTGCTCTCTACTCTCTAATCTCTCCCCGCTCTCCTCTCTCTCTGCTCTCTTCTCGAGCGTCTGGATCTGCGAGGAAGCTCTGCCCCCGCGCCTTCTGAAGAGTCTGAGTGAGATCCGTGAGGAGCCTCTGCCTGCTTGCTTCTTTTATAGCCAATCTTCTGGACAAACTCTCGTGAGCCCTCCTTGTTTCTAGCAAGGTTTTGTTTTTGTCTCCATAGCTTCCTGATTTTCTTCCCCTCCAAGCCGTGCCAAAGAAATAGGATGGGGCCCTCCATTTGCCGTGTGCACATCCTTCTCCTCTACCTTGCATTTTCTCTTCAACTTATGGTAGCAACAACTTGGAGACTTCATCACGGTGCTTCACTTCTTCTTCCAACTCAGCTGGATACCAACTCCTGGACCAAACCTTTACTCACTGCCTTTCCTCTTTTAAAACGCAAACTTTGCTGCTGTCTTTCATCTCCCAGCTGGACCGTGAACAACCTTCTCAACTCTTCTCCCTTTACACATCCACAAGCCAAGCTTCAAACAAGGGTGGCTGCAACTGGACATGGAGATAGTTGGACTCCTCTTCTTTGCTTCCAACTCCAGCAAGGCCGTGTACTTCCATCATTCCCCAACACTTCACTTGCCAATTTAAAATCCAACAGCTTCTCTTCTCCATGTGGCCGTGAACTCCTCCTACAAGGATGTGGCTTCCCTTTAAAACTAAAAACTATGTGCAGCTCCCTTTCTTCGATCACCACATCTATGCCTTGCTTTCTCTTTGTGAGCTGCAGCCAAAATAAATTGGAGAAGGCCGTGTGCTTTTATGAAAAATCAAAAGCAAACATAGCATTTTGGAGTCCCATGTTTAGCTTTCAAAATGGTGGCCCCTCAATTTGTCCAAAAATATATTGAATATTTAGCAAGCCCTTTCTCCAATTTTTTTCATTCTCTGGACGTGATTTGCTTCTTGAAATGTGGTGGCCCCTTCTTTGCTTTCCACTTGTTTTGCTGAATTTTTCAATGGGAGATTGCTATTGCAATTTATATTTGGAACCGTGAATGTTTTTCAAGTGGTGGCCCCATGTGTTTGTCCAACTTGCAAACTTTTGGCTTGAAAGAAATGAGTTGCAACGTGGTCTTCCATTTGATGTTTGCTGAATACTTCATCAAAATGAATTGTGCATGGGCCATGCTTATCCAATTATTTGAGAAGAAAAACGTGAACTTGCCATGTGTGGTCCCTCTCCATCATTTTACTTCAAATGTGCTGAACTTTGCCCAAATGGCCGTGAGCTATGTGAAATATGCCTTCCTCCCTTATGTGGCAGCTGCATGGGGCCTTGTGGTTTACTTTCATAATACCAATCCAATAGAATTCAACATTGCATTTTGGAGGTCTTGGTGTGAGTTTTAGCATGTTTTCCAATGTTACTTCTTGAAATGAGCTATAAAATGTGCCAATATGAGAGTTGAATCCTTGAGTGTTGGAAGGTCTTAGCACCGTCCAATGATCAATTCCAGCCACCAGAAGAATCAAACAATAAGCAAACAATGCAAACAAATTAGAAGCCACTTAAACAGTAAGAACTTGACTGACACAGGGGAGTAAAACAATTACTGGGAACAACACAAAAGGAATTTGAACAAACGAAAAACTATACGTGAAAATAGACATCCATACGAAACTATGAAAAAAAATTGCATGGAAAACGGATAAGAATTGAACCTGAACGGGGACAAACAAGTTGACACAAAATTTACGCAGCAACCAGCGAAAACTGAAATGGCTGAAATACATTGGGCTCTATTTCCATTTCTTATTTAACCTTCAAATGTCCCAAATTGTATTTCCAAATTTTCCTTGTAAAATAATTAGCTCAGATAATTCAAATTAATTAAAATAAGAATTTCTGATCGAATTAAGCACAATCAAGCAAAATGGGAAAACACTGGACATTTAAGCACAATTCTCTGATTAATTCTAGTACAATAAACTAAGTGAAGTGTAGAAAATATCGACTCATCAAAATAGACCACACTTAGTCTTTTGCACTCCTGGGCAAAATCAAGACGCAAATCAGGGAATGGTTCAAAGGATTTTTAGGTGTATGACACAAAAACTCAGCAGACAGAAAATAAAAACTCGCAAGAAAAATAAAAAGAATTTACAGAGTTCTCAAGAAGTCTGGACAGAGAAAAGGTATAGACAATATCCAACACAAAATCAAATTGAGCAGATACTTACAGAAATCATCCAAGCAATTCAAAACATAGCAAAATGATTAATCAGCTCAAGAGGTGATTCAAAAATAACATAACCTCACAGATGCACGCATAGTGTTTCTCTCAAGTGTCTAGGGTAAATCAATGTTACTCAATGCACTCAAGAAAGCAAACACAAGAAGACTTGGCAAGTCTCTAATTATCAATACTTAAAACATATGCATGCTCAGATCAAAAGGTCTTTACTGGGTTGTAATGGGGCCAAGGACAGGGAAGGATAAAATATAGATAAGTAGCTACAACTCAGAAGAAATAGAGGAGCAATGGGAAACAAGTGTAAACACAGTGAAATCTCACCCAAACCTCTAATTCAATCCTCTTCTCGACTCCATTGTTCTCAAAATTGTTTTTCATTTTTCTTTCTTTTTCTCATCAATTTTTTTTTCATCCTGTCTCTTTTCTTTTCTCTCTTTATCACACTACAGGATCAAATTCATATTTTCAGAACAAGATGAGGAACCAACTAGCCAATTCATCAGAATCCCTAAGGAGACCACACTTATTCACAAAATACTTCTATAGCTCCAGACTTCCCTAAGGTTAAGGTAATCATGGTTTTTCACTTAGGGCTAGTGTATGAGCTTCAAATCAAAGAAATGAATACAGTATAGGCTCAAAGGGGTTATCAAAGGATAATAACAGGGTAGGCTTATTTGGCTAACAAGGCTCAAGAAATAAAATGCCTTTATCATTTTCTAAACATGCATATCCATCAAGAATTATCAAAAAGAATCAAGCCAAGGCATATGTGCAAGCAATCAAGATACATGTCACACACAAGAAAGAACATTAAGTGGCTCAAATCTCACTCAGGGTGTTTGTCACAATCAAATCAACCTCTCAAACGCATAATCATCTTTCCAAGCAGAGAAAAGCAAGGATTTCAAACTAAGTATCAATGAAGTGAAGGAAAAATCTACAACTTAGACAAACTCCAGAAATCAAGAGAAAAATGTAAAATTTATTGCACACAAAACACACTAAAAACCACTTAAAACAGAAAAAATTTATCACAAAACAAAAAATTTAACACACAAAATAAAGAAAAATTCAGAATCTCTCCCAATAGACCACACTTAAACTACACATTGTCCTCAATGTGTTCTAGTCATGTCATCAGCAATCAAAACAGGAAACATATTATGGACAAATGCAATAAAAGTAGGAAAAAGGGAGAGAAAGAAAATGCAAACTCCCGTAGGTTATGGTGGAAGCTGCCAATTTTGGACTTTCAGGGAGATGTCTTCAGAATCCAGCAAGGAAGTTTTGAGGACGAACTGCTTCATCCTCCAAATTTGATCAAGCAGTGAAATGTTTTCCACTGCTGGATTTATGCAGTTATTGTTGATGAGCAGGTTCAGCAGGTGCCTATTGTTGTTGAAACTTTGGTGAGCGGTGGCACCTTTGTCTTCCATTGTGGGTGCATATTGGTCAAATTCAATTGTACCTCCTGCAATAGGGTTAGTGCAAAATGGTTCCACCGAAATTTCATGCAGAGGTAAAACACCCAAATCCAGTGTAACAAGCTGAACCTCAGATACATCCTCAGAACATGAATCAATTTTAAAATTACATGCATTATCAACCACAGACTCATATTCATGTTCAGTGCATGGAGAATAAACATTTGAATGTGATAGTAAAAAGCAATTCTCATCATGCACAGAGGAAAAATTAAAATCAGACTCAGCAACAATATAATCATTAGCATACCGATCATCATCACAATCAACAGAATAATCAAATTGTGGTATGCTTACCTCCACTTCCTTGAAGATTTGTAAAGTAGTGGAGGATGAAGGTGGTCTACCTGGCTCAAAAGTATTGCTTGTTCCTGCCTAGGCCTCAAAATCTTCATCAGTCTCCTTAGGTGCAATAGTGGCCATCTGCCCGATCTGATCAGTCAGATTCTGAATTGCCGCTTGAGTTTCCTGCTGAAACTCTATGCTATTTTTCTTGAACTGCATGTTCCCTTTCTGTAACTGAACGTTCTGCATGGTCATCTGCTCCAGTAACTCCTTTATTGTAGGCTCAGAAATCGAAGGCTGAGGAGTAAATTGAGCAGTAGCATCATAGAACTGCATCTGCTGTTCTTGCTGGACTAGTGGAGGCATCAAAGTATTCTGGAATGGTGGTTCTTGATATCGATACTGTGGAGCACTGTACCATCCCAAGGTAGGGTCATTCCCTCCAGGACCGTTGCTGTATCCATCTTGTGCAGGGAAAAATTCGATCAGAAAATTTTGCTCAAGATCTTCCCATCTGGTAATGAGTCCTCGAGGAAGACAATTCAACCAATCCTTAGCTGCTCCTTGTAATGAATGCTGAAACGCCGTCAAGAAAATGTAATCATCTGGGATATTTGGAGGTTTCATTGCAGAACAAATTCTATAGAAATTTTCCAAATGTTCATGTGGGCATTCTCCTGCAAATCCATGAAACTTAGGGAGCAGATATATCAGTCCAGCGCTTAGAACGCAATGAATATCATCCTTTGTAGGTGGGACCGGCTCACTAGGAGCGCTCTCAGTAATTTGAGGATGATCCATATAATTCCCGACATAGAAATCAACAGAATTATAATCAGAGTAACATGCAGAAGGAGAATCATAATTATGGGCATAGACAGAATAAGCATTTTTCACAAAATTAAAATCGGTAGACATGGAAAATAAAAATAAAAATTAAACACTAAAAATTACTAGACAAACAAAATACAACACATTTATACATGCTACAGGCACACACAAAACAAAACATAAAAATAATTTTTTTTTAATTAACAGACAAAATACATATGACACGCATACAAAACAAATAGAACATCACAACACAACACAAGATAAAGCATAACACAATTAATCATGCTACAGGCACAAACAAGACAGAACATCAACAGTAAAATATTTTTTTTTTTTAATATAGCAACTAAATACAGAACACAGCACAATAAAATATAAAAGACAAAATATATATTAACACAACACAATCGAAAAACACAGCAAAAATCTAAAACGAAAAACCTGGAACTGAAGTGACAACGCCGCCAAAATTTGCTGAAGGTGTCGTTGTCGCCTGCAAAAATATACAAGACAAAACACACAAAATACACATATTAACAGAACAAAAATTTACACAACAAAAATCTAAAATCAAACCTCCATTGATTGGTCCCCGGCAACGGCGCCATTTTGTTGAGCGGGTCGCACCGCTCACAAAAGTTGAGCATAATATAAATGCAGTATAGTTTACTAGGAAGTGACTCCTAGGTCGTCTCTCAAGGACCAATTTTGTCGGTTCAGTCTCAGATTTTTTTACACAAAGGGGGGGTTGTGAATGTTTTGATGAGGAAAATTAAATAAATGCAATGAAAATAAAGTTGATGAAAATGTAAATCAAGCAGTGCAGTAAAAGTAAAACTGAAAAACGTAAATCGCAGAAATAGTAAAATTCAGAAAACGGTAAAAACAAAAATGGTAAATTCAGAAAATGGTAATTTGCAAAAACCAATAAATTTCTGACAGAATTTAAAGTGCACAATTGGAAATAAGGCATGAACTGAGATGAAATTGATTTGAGTAGAAACTTGCAGTAAATTAGAAATTGAGAGTGATTTGATCAAAGCGTGCAGACGAATTTGTAAATTGCAAGGTAATTCGCAGATGAAAATAGAGTTCAAGAACATCAACTGAAAAACACACTGGAAATTAAAATTCAACTGAAAAACAAACTGGAAAATTAAAACAACCCAAAACCTCCCCAAAGGGGAGGGGGAAAAATGAAAGCTTAGCACAGAACGTAAATTGCTCTCTATACTACACTACTCCTACTCCTAAATCTACTCTCTTCTATGCTCTCTTCTATGCTATCTTCTCTCTAATCTCTCCCCGCTCTCCTCTCTTCTCTGGTCTCTCTGCTCTCTACTCTCTAATCTCTCCCCGCTCTCCTCTCTCTCTGCTCTCTTCTCGAGCGTCTGGATCTGCGAGGAAGCTCTGCCCCCGCGCCTTCTGAAGAGTCTGAGTGAGATCCGTGAGGAGCCTCTGCCTGCTTGCTTCTTTTATAGCCAATCTTCTGGACAAACTCTCGTGAGCCCTCCTTGTTTCTAGCAAGGTTTTGTTTTTGTCTCCATAGCTTCCTGATTTTCTTCCCCTCCAAGCCGTGCCAAAGAAATAGGATGGGGCCCTCCATTTGCCGTGTGCACATCCTTCTCCTCTACCTTGCATTTTCTCTTCAACTTATGGTAGCAACAACTTGGAGACTTCATCACGGTGCTTCACTTCTTCTTCCAACTCAGCTGGATACCAACTCCTGGACCAAACCTTTACTCACTGCCTTTCCTCTTTTAAAACGCAAACTTTGCTGCTGTCTTTCATCTCCCAGCTGGACCGTGAACAACCTTCTCAACTCTTCTCCCTTTACACATCCACAAGCCAAGCTTCAAACAAGGGTGGCTGCAGCTGGACATGGAGATAGTTGGACTCCTCTTCTTTGCTTCCAACTCCAGCAAGGCCGTGTACTTCCATCATTCCCCAACACTTCACTTGCCAATTTAAAATCCAACAGCTTCTCTTCTCCATGTGGCCGTGAACTCCTCCTACAAGGATGTGGCTTCCCTTTAAAACTAAAAACTATGTGCAGCTCCCTTTCTTCGATCACCACATCTATGCCTTGCTTTCTCTTTGTGAGCTGCAGCCAAAATAAATTGGAGAAGGCCGTGTGCTTTTATGAAAAATCAAAAGCAAACATAGCATTTTGGAGTCCCATGTTTAGCTTTCAAAATGGTGGCCCCTCAATTTGTCCAAAAATATATTGAATATTTAGCAAGCCCTTTCTCCAATTTTTTTCATTCTCTGGACGTGATTTGCTTCTTGAAATGTGGTGGCCCCTTCTTTGCTTTCCACTTGTTTTGCTGAATTTTTCAATGGGAGATTGCTATTGCAATTTATATTTGGAACCGTGAATGTTTTTCAAGTGGTGGCCCCATGTGTTTGTCCAACTTGCAAACTTTTGGCTTGAAAGAAATGAGTTGCAACGTGGTCTTCCATTTGATGTTTGCTGAATACTTCATCAAAATGAATTGTGCATGGGCCATGCTCTTCCAATTATTTGAGAAGAAAAACGTGAACTTGCCATGTGTGGTCCCTCTCCATCATTTTACTTCAAATGTGCTGAACTTTGCCCAAATGGCCGTGAGCTATGTGAAATATGCCTTCCTCCCTTATGTGGCAGCTGCATGGGGCCTTGTGGTTTACTTTCATAATACCAATCCAATAGAATTCAACATTGCATTTTGGAGGTCTTGGTGTGAGTTTTAGCATGTTTTCCAATGTTACTTCTTGAAATGAGCTATAAAATGTGCCAATATGAGAGTTGAATCCTTGAGTGTTGGAAGGTCTTAGCACCGTCCAATGATCAATTCCAGCCACCAGAAGAATCAAACAATAAGCAAACAATGCAAACAAATTAGAAGCCACTTAAACAGTAAGAACTTGACTGACACAGGGGAGTAAAACAATTACTGGGAACAACACAAAAGGAATTTGAACAAACGAAAAACTATACGTGAAAATAGACATCCATACGAAACTATGAAAAAAAATTGCATGGAAAACGGATAAGAATTGAACCTGAACGGGGACAAACAAGTTGACACAAAATTTACGCAGCAACCAGCGAAAACTGAAATGGCTGAAATACATTGGGCTCTATTTCCATTTCTTATTTAACCTTCAAATGTCCCAAATTGTATTTCCAAATTTTCCTTGTAAAATAATTAGCTCAGATAATTCAAATTAATTAAAATAAGAATTTCTGATCGAATTAAGCACAATCAAGCAAAATGGGAAAACACTGGACATTTAAGCACAATTCTCTGATTAATTCTAGTACAATAAACTAAGTGAAGTGTAGAAAATATCGACTCATCACTCTACCAAGGGATTGGGTTTAAGTAATTTAGTAGATTGACATTGACATATTAATAAAGAGGAAGTGTTTTCTATGCATAAGAGTGAAGTAGGTGAAATCATACCCCCAACAATACCATTCCATATCATTTCTAATCTTTCATTTCCTAAGTGTTTGCATTATCAAAGATCACTTTTACCCTTTATGTTTTATCTTTAATTTAATTGCATGAAAATCCCAAAAACATGGAATCATTCTTTAGTCTAAATTAGTTAGATATTATACGATTTTCTAGGACACGAGTCTCTTGGGAAACGATATCCGGTCTTACCGGTTTTATTACTTGAACGATTTGGTACACTTGCCAAAGTCTCAACAGTGAACTATACCAAACTTATTTTACTATAATGTTTACAGTAAATCCGATCTAGACTGAAAATCCAAGCAAAATATATTCTAAAGTGACGGAGGATCATGTAAAGTGATTTAAAGTTGAAAAGTGTATCCTACCGTATATTTCTTGCAAAAGATACGTTATACTTGTAAAAGAAAATAATATGGTAAAATGTTCCTTTCATTCTATCATGTTTTCATGGTTACATTAAGCTTTAAAAATGGTAATATAATACTTTATATTTTAAAAATAATTATTTTAATTCTTTTAATTAAAAATATTTCAAAATATTAAGTGGATTCCAAACTATCTAGTTTTTTTAATTTGTGAAAATTTCTTATTAATAAATTTAAAGATGATTGTATTTAGCTTCTTCTTCTTGTCAAGAATAAAAATATATATAATATAATTAGATATTTGTGGTGTTGAATCTCGTATACTCACCTCAAGAAAAATTCAAACAAGACAAACAAAACAAAAGAAGAAGAAGAAGAAAAAACAAGTTCAAAAACATTTCTCACAAGGTAGAACAACACAAAAATTTTCACATTCAAATCACATCTAAAACAGAGAAAGAACAAGATAGGTGTAAAAGAAAAAAAATCAGAAATGCACATGTTGAATTGTCAAAACATGGGCCCTAGCGATTTGTGACCATTTCTTTTCTTTATCTTAGCCTTTGTCATCACTCAAAACCAAGTATATAATGTGTATTACTTTAGCTATTTATATTTATTTGATGTGTATTACTTTTAAGAGAGTATTTATTTTTCCTAGTGATTCAAAGACTTTAGCCTAGATTGTTCAAACTATAAAAATATAGTTATAAAACTTGTATTTTATTGATAATTATACAAAGGTCAAACTTCGACCTTAAGAATTAAGAGAATCTCATTAAGAGTCAATACTAGCAAAATATGACTTGATATCCTAAGATATATTATTTCATACATAAAACTCTTGAGTGTTGATTCTCCAAATGTAATCAATTTTTTCAACAAATATATCGGGTGGTTTGTGGTACAACAAATGTCGTACCCATATGGATTTGATAGAATATACAATGTTCAAACTTGTTTGATTTGAATAAAACGGTTTTTGGTTGTACGAGAAGTATGAAAACAAATATAATGTATAACAAGTGTTGATTTAAGGCAATAAAGATGTGCTAAAACAATTTAAGTAAAAGGTTGACTTTAATATGGTAAAAACGTGTTGAAGTTAGATTTCACCACTTTGTCCTGCTCTTATATTGATTCAATCATTATTTACAAATATGCAATTATTCATGTCCTATGAGTTCTCTTTAAATGTAACTTTATATCTATTCCTTGAACTTAGAGCCTAAGATCATTAAACTTCAATATGATTCTTCAATGACTATTTGAACAAATCACTTGCATTAAGATCAATACTCTATAACTAGTTAAAGTCTTACATCTAGTCTTAGCATCTAAAAGTAGGAAAAGAATTAATTAGACCACACATACTGACAAATTTGCATTACTCATTTGGATTAACCCTTGTATTGGCTGAAATTTGGGTGTCTTGTTGGTATGCAAGTTGTTATGCAATTTTTGTACTTCCATATTTCTTACGGATGCCTTAATGTTCTTATGGTTGGAAGTTGGCACTTGTATGAATTAAGCTAGAGCATCTTCAAGCTTAGATACTTTATCTTGCAACTAAGATTGTTCATGATAAGGTATGTGTGTAGGGTGCCTATTTGATGTTCCTCCATCTTGCCCCCAACTAGAATGTTGATTTTGATTTCTTCACTAATTGTTAGAATAGTTATTAGGCCTTTTATTGTTGTTCATGTAGTTCACTTCATTTTCTTTTTAAGTTTCTAATGCAGAATAATGACCATTAGTAATCACCTTGAGCATAAATCACATCTCATCACTTGTTGTGTTGAGTCATGAGAGCATGGCTCAAGCTGCAACTTTGATATTTTCATTGTAAATACTTCTATTTGTTGTGAAATGATTTTATTTTGTGTCGGAATGACATCCTGAGTTCCAAGCTCTAAACTTCCTCTTTATAAGGATGACTTCTATCATATTAAGATTGGTGGTCACTAACTACTAATGATTAAGTGATCACAGTGGCTTATTCTGCATATTTAAGCATCACGACTTTTCCTGCATATTCATCTTGGTCTAAGATATAAATCCACTGTAAAGCATATTAAGTTGTGCTACATAATCAAATTTATGTTTAGGACATTTCCTGAGTAAGGCCTTGTATATTTCCCATTCTTCACAAAATGGTTCAGCAATTCCTTGAGAAAAAGTTGCAATAGTAAATTTTGCACTAATAAAAACTTTGTTGTATGGAATAATTCTTGCTAAAAGCTTATTCTCCACATCTTTCCAATTGATTAAGCTTTGATTGAGATGTGACCATATTTTATCTTTATTAGTGAGTGAAAAAGAAAATAATCTGAGATAAATGACATCTTCATTGTTAGAATCAATTCCAAGAGTTCCACACAATTCATAGAATGTTGCAAGATGATTAAATGGATCCTTCTGGTCCAAACCATCAAACTAGTTTGTTGTACTCAGTGAAAGCAAGCTTCATTTCCACATCTTTGACAAGCTTTATAATGCTTAAAAAATGATGTGATCCTCATCTTTATCCTCTATGAAACAACTACCTTTGGTGCTGCGAGGATTCATTTATCTAGATATACCACATTATGTTGAGGGGACATGGACTTCCATCGTTGGTCCCACTCGCACCTTAAATCTTTAGTAACTTGTCTCCTTACTTGTTGAGCAAGTTGTTCCATCATCTCCTGATTCATAGGTGCCACAAAAGTGTTGGGTTGAGGACATGATACAAAATATTGTCTCACACCCACACCAAAAGCAGGATTACACACATGACTAGAGTGCTCTTCAGTACCAATAGCAGTGGTCAATATGTCACGATGACCTTAAGAGACAAAACTACCTTTTGAACTTTTTTCTACAAGTTCATCCTGTAAAGAAGAATATGTTGTTACTCATAATAAAAATTGGAATAAATTATTAACGACATCTCTAGTGACGGGTCAATAATGTATTACCCTCAGGGAGAATTTCATGCAACAATTCAAGCAATTCAGTGAAACTTTTATCGATTCATCCATTTCTTGGTTTGATGTTAAATAATTTTAATATTGTTAATAAACGTGTGAATCTTGTACAACCTATATATAAATTTCTGAATCACCTTTCAATGAATCATACATGTGTTCGCATTGAAAATTTTCTTCTCTAATATCAATCATATCCTCCATGTGATCTTCACAATATACATTTGAATCTTGAGATTGAAAAACAATTAAGAGGTTTATAACTTCACCATGCTAGGTTCACATTGTATAACTATTTAAGAAATTATCACAAAGAAAATTTTCTCGTATCAACTCAATTGGTAGTCGTCTCTTTTTCAAACAATTAACCTCGAGACAATAGTATTTTCCATTCACAAGTCCTGCATTTTGATGAGAAAATTGTAGACTCTCTTCAACGTCATTTTCATACATGTCACTAATTCGACTAGCATTTACCCAACTTCGATCCATTATTCCACAACATAAGAACTTCATTTATGCATGCACTACATTTTTTCAAACTCTAAATGGGTCGTTGAAGTTTAGTCTAATAATTTTCTTTATGATTTTATTTAATTTTAAAATAATTAAAGATAAAAGTATAATTCTAAAAATATTGTCGAGGGTCAAACACCCTCGAACTCAACCAACATGTTCAACATATAATGGTGAAGGCACAACAATAATTGAGCTAAATAAAATAAAATTTAATTTAAATAAAAGATAAATTTAATTCTAAATAATCTAAAATATTCAAATTAAGTAAAATAAAATCAAATAAAAACAACTGATTGTTACAAGGAGATGGAAGAGATGGAAAACTTTCATTAATGTGGTTACACATCTTGGAGACAACCAATGTTGGTAGAGCAATCCTTAATGGAGCCCCTAATAACCAAGGGGAGGGCAACAACAATAAATGAGATGGAAGGGCAAGTAGCGGTAGTAGGATGATGGGATGTAGGATTTTTGCGAAACCACCAATGCAGGTAGAGCAACCCTTAGTGGAGCCCTAACAACCCATGAGAGGGTTGTGACAACATATGAGATGGACGGGCAAGCAATGACAACGAGAATGAGGGTTTTCGCGAAACTACCTCCTCAGTGCAACGCACAAAATGATTGAGACCCAAGGCTCGTTGGTCGCCTGACTAGGTTTATGAGGTAGTGTGATCGAACAACAATATGACGGTGTAGCGGCATGGAGGAAGGAGTACACTAGACTCTAACAATAGAGAGGAAAGGAGCAACGTGAGGGCTTTAAATCAATGAAACTCATGACCCATGACTCTAATGGAGGACTAGCAATGACTTCGAATGGACGAGTGTATGAGGTACAAATGTAGGAGGAAAATGAAGAAGTGGGAGGAGCGAAAAAATAAAGAAGACGAAATGAGGGAAACTAGATGCACCTGTGAGAATATTAGAGATATTACATCAAGATATTACATTGGTTATCTTAGTGAACTGATGTAATATCTAGTTTAAATTTAAAAAAAAGAGACGTTTAAACATACTTTTGATATTTTGTTTCAAAAGTGGTTTATTACATAATTTGTTAACCAATGTAACATAGTTCTTAGTATTTACAAAATTGTCAATGTGCATCAACTACATCTTTTATAACAAATGATGTTATATATATCCTGTTGTTATTTCATTGTTTTTCTCTAGTGTAAGAGTAATATCTCTTTTACCCATTTTATTCATTTCAATACCTCATGTAAAAGCCTTGTCATAGTCACTTCTACACTTTCAGGTAGTAACATTGTCAATGTGGATATCGTTTTGTCATCCTCTGCCTCCTTATGAGTCATTACCTTTTCGGCTTCAATATGAGAGGTGGCTCAATAATGTCTTCATTTTCTAGATGAGAGAATGAATATGGATTTTCTAGGAGTTCCTTTAAAAAGACATTTACAAATATGTCTTTGTTCGATTAAGGATTCTAATTTTAATATTGTAAAATTGTACTATATATTCTTTAAGAGACTAAATTATTATTTTTACATCAAAACAAGTTTCCTATTTTAGGAACTTGACCTTGTTTATGACAAATTAGGCAACACATAGATTGAGTAACTCTCTAAGGAAGAGATCAGGTTGCTGAATAGCCATTGAACTAGTTTAAGTGAAGTATACCAATGTGTACACAAAATTTTATACTATATCACATTACACACATATATATTATTATTATAAGTTTTTATGCCATATTATATATATGTGTGTGTGTGTGTGCGTGTGCGTGTGTGTGTGTGTGTGTAGTATTGTTATTTTTTCTTTATGTCATATTATTTGTGTAAAATATCATGCTAGAATCTCATACCAAATAAAGATGATACCAATTTATACTATGAGTGGATGCATGTCTTGTAAGATTAAGATATGATTGAAGTTCAATTTTTAAGATAATATCAAAGCGATTTAAAATCTATTAATATTTTTTTTTTACTTATCAAATTACTTGATATCATATCGTTATCAAATATTTATTAATGTCTAATCTCATATTCGACACGAAAAATATATTAAAAATCTTACATTAACTAAAAATAAAAACAAATTTATCTTAAATTTTACCTTAGGAATAATTTTGTAAAGGTTTAATCATTCACTAAGTCCCTATTTTCGCATGGAATCTCAATTTAGTCCCTTTCTTTCTGGAAATATCAATTGGGTCCCAAATTTATGAAAATTGCAACAAATGGATCCTTTCCGTTAAATTGTGTCCAACGGCGTTAGAGTGTATTTGACGTGGCACGCTGTTGTGAACTTCTTATCTGACGTGGTTGATTCAAGCAGTAGTAGTAAAGCACGTGGATATTTACAATTTTTTAAATAAAAAGAAAAGAATTATTTTAAACCAAAATGGGATTATTCTGAGTGCAGTAAGGAGAAGGAGAAGTGCACAGATCAAACACACTATTAGGAATTAGGGATTGGGATTATTCATGGACAAGCTTCTCACCTTCGCCACTCCTCTTCATTGATGATGCACTGTTGCAATCACCCTCAGCTTCAACTCCAGGGATATATTTTGCAGTCACACAAGCTTTTCTCTTTCCCTTCTTATCAACACCAAGCTTTTCTCTCTCCCTCTTTTTTTGGGCATAGGCCACCGCTTTGTTTTACGCGGATTCTTTCCATTGCCCTATGGTAAAGGTGCATTCCCTCTTCCGTTAGTTGTTTCAATTTTTAATGTAAGTGAAAGCGTGGTTACGGGTTTCCTTTTCTATCCCCATCGAATCGTACATCTCTTTTTTGAGACTCGGGGACAGGGACTTAGAGGGATAAAATGTGTGACTTGCCAATGTCAAAGTTGTTTCTTCTTTGTTTTCAAATCCAGACTAAGGTCCGATCGAGGTTATCTTCTTCATCCATCTCAGTCTGCAACTTTTGTCGCTTCTCTTCAACCCTACAATCAAAATCAAAACAAATTAAACGAGTCTTCCTCCGCATTCCAGAACCCCTTCTTCGATTCGTTCTCGTAAGCTTCCATTGTTGCAAAGTTTAAGCCTTTCTCTTGTTTGCTGCAGTTTTGAAAGTGATCCCTAATTCGATCCACACAAAACTTGAATCCCCTTTTAAAACAATTCTTTTCTTTTTACTTAAAAAATTGTAAATATCCAGGTGCTTCACTGCTACTGCTTGAATGAACCACGTCAAATAAGAAGTTCACAATAGCGTGCCACGTCAAACACACCCTAACGCCGTTGGACACAATTTAACGGAAAGGATCCATTTGTTGCAATTTTCATAAATTTGGGACCCAATTGATATTTCCAGAAAGAAAGGGACTAAATTGAGATTCCATGCGAAAATAGGGACTTAATGAATTATTAAACCTTTTGTAAAATTGATTTAAACTTAATAATAAATAGTTAACTATAATTTATGTGTAATCTTTGTAGAAGAATTTGACTAATGACTTTAAAAAGTGGATATGTTCCATCACATGTTTGAATGTAAACATCTGTTTAAGAAGAATGTATAACTGAGATGAGGGAGTGATCATAACTGTGAAGTGAAAGTGAGAGATGGTTGCTAGTTTTCATGAGAAAAGCATGACATGAAAAGCGTATCATTCCTAAACTCTTGAACCCTTAATTTCCTCAACACCAGCTTCCCCATTCTCCTTCTCATTCCGTGGTCCCCACACCACGTGTCACACCATCTCTTCTCTCACAAAAACCATCCTCATCCCGTTTTTCTTAAGTCATCATGCATACCAAAATTTCACACACATCCATCCCACCTCCCTTTCTCAATCTTTTTCCAAACCCAAACAAACTCCCATTTCATCTCGCCGCTACTTTTTTCCAAATTTCACGAAAGCAAAACCCACATCACCATAAACTAAGAACACCCTCAATCAAATCAAAAACAACTTTCTTCTCCAAACTGAATGCATGACACAGATACAGAATTGATCGTAATCATATCAGTATCATGGACAGCACCGATTCATCTTCAGGCTCTCAGCACCCACACCTCCCTCCTGGCTTTCGCTTCCACCCCACCGACGAAGAACTCGTCGTTCACTACCTCAAGAGAAAAGCTTCTTCTACACCCCTTCCCGTCGCCATCATCGCCGACGTTGATCTCTACAAGTTCGACCCTTGGGAGCTCCCAAGTATGATACTTTTTCACACCCCATTTCATCTTTTCATCTGTTTCTTCAAACCCATGTTTTAAATTTTGTATTCTTCTTCTCTTTCTTGTATCATCGGAAGCTGCTATTACAAATGCAGAACTGTCTGTCATCAGACCTTATGAATCGGATTTAGGTTGTTTTTTAATGATGTTTAAACAATATTGATTTGGATTGAGATTGATTTTGAAATAATATTGTGTACATTTCACGTTTTACTATAAAAGTAAATTAATATTAAAATATAGTATGGAATTTATTTTATCTACTTAACTGAATTGTTTTAGCTTATAATCAACTATGGATTTTTGAATCAATTTACCAACATGAAGTCAATCCTGTTTCTACGTGAATCTAAAGAATTTGTTTTGCGTTGTAATGCTTTTTCCATTTCTGTTTCTGGTTTTGTAGGTAAAGCAACTTTTGGTGAACAGGAGTGGTACTTTTTCAGCCCGAGGGATCGGAAATACCCAAATGGGGTTAGACCCAACAGAGCTGCTACTTCTGGGTATTGGAAAGCAACCGGAACTGACAAACCTATACTAACATCTGATGGGCACCAGAAAGTTGGAGTTAAGAAAGCACTTGTTTTCTACGGCGGAAAGCCTCCAAAAGGGGTTAAAACCAATTGGATCATGCATGAATATAGGCTTGTTCATGATTCCTTTAATTCAACCTCAAAACCCCCTCCTCTTGTTCCTCCAAACAAGAAAAATTCCCTCAGGGTGTGTACATATATATATATATATATATATATATATATATATATAACAATGTTTTTTTTAATTGTTTTTTTTTTTCAGATTGGTTTTACTTTTTATGTTTTTTGTTGTTGTAGCTTGATGACTGGGTGTTGTGTCGAATATACAAGAAAAGCAACAGCAGCACCGTAACAAGGCCACCCTTGATGGAGCATGGAGAGGAGCTTTCAATGGAGAACATGCTTCCAACGATGTCAACTTTGTCAATGGCTAATAACAATACTCAAAACTCTAAACCTCCATCTTCGAGGAGTACGAGTTATGGAGCACTGGGACTTGAAAATGATGACAACTTCTTCGATGGAATCTTAGCCGTTGATCATCAGAGCATGCAAAGTGGTTCTGATTCTCACCTTTTCTCTCCAAACTCAAAGGGTACCAACTTTCCTATGAAACGTGCTCTCACATCACAACAACTTTGGAACGAGACAGGGTCTCCGGGGTCATCTTCTTCATGTAAGCGATTCCATGGTGATCTTAACAGTGGAAGCAGCAACGCTGAGGACAACGATTCCTTTGTTTCCTTGCTTAGCCAGTTTCCTCAGAACGCAACTTTTCAACCAAACGCGATTCATGCCTCCGTTGGGAATGGTGTGCAGAGGCAACAACAGTTTCATCTTCCTGGTATAAATTGGAACTGATCCATAGTTAATATTGTGGTTTAGCTTAGATTACACACACCTGATGAAAAAATGTCACACCATTATATTTAGCACTTTATGTTGGTCTTAGTATATTTTTCACTTGTAATCATAACATGCAGAAAATACGAAGATATCAGGCTTTAGAAATATGTTATATGTATGATTATAAAACTTGAAGTTTACAAATTGTACTGGATTAAATTTTATACAACCTCGTAATAAAACATCTTACATAGTAGAAAGGACTAACAGAGATATATGAGGTGAAACAGTTTGAACAAGAGAAACTGGATTAGCCTGGTGAATCTAAAGTTCTTCTTTTAATCATTATGCTATGCGTTTATAGATTAGTGGAATCTTTGCCCACTAATCCTAGAACAGAGTGTGTGTATGTATGGCTTAACAACAATAGTTTCTTTCTTATTGTTGTTGAAGTGAAAGTAGTTTGTCACAATTCTTTGACGGAGAGAAGACAGATACGTAATGAGGTGTCAAGTGAGTCCCACATCGCTTCTTTGTTTTTCAAAGAAGAATCTCGTAAGGTCGTAACCAACTACCTTTTTTCTATCAATACCAACTACCTACCTTGGTAATGTTTTCGGCGTTAAGGTAAAATAGACATGCATAAAAGTAAGAGGTTGAATTAGTTTATATTTGGATTATTCTTGTATTTTAATCTACATATTTAAACTTAATTTATATATATCATTTTTAAAATAAGTTCCTAAATTAATAGGAATTAAAAAAAATTAAGTTAAAAACTAAAAATGAGTTTTAATTATAAAAACTTAAAAGTAAATTTTTCAAAAGAGAGAATAAATGATATAAACAAAGTAAAATCCTTATCCTATTTGTTGTCTTTTATCGCGTATCATATCTTCCTAGAAGGTGATTTAAGCAAATGAAAATCATTTTGTGTGAAAGTTTTTTGGACACTGATACTTAAATATCATGTACAGAGGTTAACATCATCGAACCTTTTCTACTAGAACAACATTTAATGGATATTTGAAAGAATTTTGACTTTGAAATTCTCACCACATGCAGGATTGGGGATGAGATTATTGAAATACTATTTTTAAGTAATAATTATAGTAAATAGGGTAGGTTGTGGTTGATCAATCCAACCAACAATTAGAATAATGTAAATTAAATCAATTAAAATCAGCAGATCTTCAAAAACATTTTAGGATATCAAAATTTTATCTATAAATATATAAAATTTGAAAGATCAAATTTACTATAATTAAAAAACTTGTATTGTTATTATATATATATATATATATATATATATATATATATATATATATATATATATATATTGAAGTTGTGATTTCAAGGCTTACTTATTTGTGGAGTGACACTAAATAAATAAATCGTGGGACGGAATAAATTATTGAACGAAATCAATTATTAATCCAAAAATAAATATACAAAGTATTTCAAGTTTATTAAATCTCAATATGAGTAGAAAAGAAATCTGTGTATTAACAATAAATAAAATTCAAATTCAAATAGTTTAAATTTATTTAATACGTCCTTTTCAAAATAACTTTCATTTAATGGGTACCTTCTTCCCAATAATTCTCTTTTATCTTTTATATCTAGCTTTTAGGAATTTTCTTTAAATAAGTTTGATAAAATATTTCAACTTGAAACAAAATTAAGTATAAATAAAAATATAAAAAGGTGATAGTTTAACCTTTTAATTATTGGACCAATTCATGTATGAGTTCTTAAATGGTAACTTTCTATTGTTGTAGAGTCACTTGTTTTGTTTAATCGAGAATCAAATTTCCAAAGTGGGTATATTAAATTTGATCACATTAAAACTACTTTTATATGCAAAAAAACAAAAACATTGTTAAACAAGAAGTTACATAACGGGCCTAGCCCCTTTAGTTAGCTATAGATTTTATCAGGGCCTGGTAGAACGTCCACACTTTAGGATTTTATTTTCTTTCTGCACCACCATGATATTTTTTCCCATGTCTCTATATAGTTTTGTCGGAAAAAAAATCTGAACTAAGTAATCCAAAAAGTTCCTAGATATTATATTCTAACTTATAAAATATTTTTAATATTATTAAAAAATATAAAATATATTCAAAATTAACTTTTTAGTAAAAAGAATATAAACAATATAAAATAAAATATATATGCTAAATGTATCATCATCTTTTATTTCAATTAGATAAGTTCTACAGAAATTCCTCGTTGGAGACGAGAGTCAAGTCAAATTAGTACACACAGTAATTTTTTAAATTACTTAACATATTGTATTCAAAATTAAAATAGAATTATTAACTAAATTAGAATAATCTTATTTATCACATTGATTCTAACATCCCAATATATATATAATATAATTATAATAAGGAGAAGCAACGTGCATGACAAAGTAGTACAGTTATCCATCTAAGACATAAAATAATCCTTTTACAATAATCCAAAAACAACTATAAATTTATTACTTTATATACAAACTGAAGACTATTCCCAAAACTATCTACAAGGCTCTAAAGAACCAAACATAACTACTCAGCAGCAACATCACTTTTATCCAATGCTTGCTTCAAAGAGACCTCTTCCTCTGCTGCTCACATCCAAAGAATGGTCATCGCAGAAAAAGAACATCAGAACATACAAAACATAATCATACAACATGGTAAGCTAGTTGAAACAAAGCTAAATCATACAACAATTCATTTAACTTCAAACAGTCATATTATACATTCACATCACTTAAACCCTTCACACATAACACACTCTGACTTTGATTGTCCGGACTTAGAATGATTGCCGAGCTATGGCGGGTCGTGCACTCGTGGTGGCTTCTACTACTTTGCAAAGCCATTGCCAATGGGTTTCACCCTACCACACTCACGAGGTTAGTCCGTTATCACTCACCTTGGGCCATACTAGAAGCACCCAAGACTAGGACCTCCTGCTAATCCTCCCGACATGGATCAATCCTCTCTACTTGAGAATGAAAGATCATTGGAGTTTCAGGATAACCCCCAAGACTGAGCTCCTGCATCGATTCTAAACTTGAATCTCAACTAGAGATTACACTTTAAATCACAACATAGGGCACCACCATGTCTCTTCTCCTTGAGGAGCATGGAATTACGTCCATAAACCACACTTGAACTTTATACTTTTGATTACAACATACCACAATTTCCACAGATATTACATGATACAACTTCAACTTACTTCATACAGCACTCATTGATACATAATAAACAACATAAGAATAAACAATACTTGAAACTAGAACGTACCTCTCAAACAGCGCAACCCTTCGCCTAGCGAGACTATGATCTTCTCGCATAGTGACTAAAATGGCTATGCAATTAAAAGATGAAAAGCATCAGACCCCAACCCCTCGCATAGCGACCCAAACTCGCTACTCAAGACCTCATCCAGAGGCTTAACACTTATAAACACTCGCAGAGCGAGACTCACTCGCTAATCGAATAAACTGAATAATAGTTCCATACCCTAACTAGTCGCATAACAATCCAATTTGCTATGCGGATTGACAAACAGAGAGCAACCCTCTCAAATTACTCGCACAACGCACGCATTCGCTATGCGGGTTCATTGGCAGAAAGCACCTCACCAAGATGACTCCCTATGTGAATCCATTCGCACAGCGAGTCTACATAATCTGCAGAACGAAATTCTGCAGAATTACACAACTCAACCACTCTTTACCAATTCTACTCAACTTGGCCAACTTCTAACACCCCTAATTTGATGTAGATACTAAATTAAACTTGACTAAAGGATTCTAAACGTTCCTAACACCAATATAAAGTGTTTATGCACAAATCTTTACCCTAAAACCTCCAATTCATCAACTTAGAGACTCAAAACCAATTCTATCACTTTGAACCTGTTTTTGACCATTTTGAGTACTCAAACCAGTCACATATAACCTATCTACACTATCCCAACAGTCACCAACAGACATTGACCACAAATTCTCAAATTCACTACCTTACTTCCTCTAAATACCCTAAACCAGTCCAGTTCACTTCACACTCTATTACCCCAACCCTACAACACATCACAACTAATAACAATCACCAATTTGCACACATTACAACATATAGATTCATCTAAACTAGTTCCTTAATCACAAATCACAATTTCTACCATTTTAACATTTAATAACATACATTCACAAGCTGAAATATTAACTGCACAACACTTAATCACATAATTCCTTATATACAACACTAATTGATAATTAAAAACATAACCTAGCTTCCCTTACCTCAGAGGTACACAGTCCCAAAACCAGAAACGTTCCAGTCGTACCTTGCACAATAAGGAAACTCAACAGAAACCTACAACTCACCAATTGGTGATAGAGAAACACACTTAGAACCTAAATTGAGCTAGAACTAAAAGAAATAATCACTAATCACATGCAACCAGAATCGTTGCATGCACACAGCTCAGAGAAGAACAAACCAAAAAGGAAGATGACTTACCAGCTGAAGAACGAGAAATTGATCGGTCCAAACTCAAGCCCTCAACGCCAGGATCGCCTAGGCACTTCCTGATCATTGAACAGATAACTCAGCAGGAAGAAAACTTAGAGAGAACTCAGAGAACTCTGAAGAATAAAGTTCTAGAGAGATGAAATGTTCTTAGAATAATGAGAAATGTTTATAAGAACTTTGTTTATATAATAAGATTATTTTAAAGTAAAACAATCTATCTCATTATTCTAATACACCAATATGCTCTATAAGACTCTATTTTTCAGGTCTTTACATTCTCCCCAACAACAAAAATTTTCGCCCTCGAAAATCAGACTTACTAGAGAACAGGAGAGGATAGGATTCTCTCATAACTCCCTCTAACTCCCAAGTGGAATCACCTGTTCTACTATCCCAGACAACCTTGACTAAACTGATGGTCTTTCCCCTAAGTTGTTTGGTCTGGCTCTCCACAATCCTGGCAGGATGCACTTCAACAGACAAATCTTCTCTGACTTGCACATCTTCAACTTCTAACACGTGGGAAGGATCAAACACATACTTCCTAAGCTGTGATACGTGAAACACTGAGTGAAGATTCGCTAATTGGGGAGGCATGACTATCTCATACGCCACTGGTCCTACACGTTTCAAGATCTGATAAGGACCAATAAACCTAGGAGATAACTTCCTTGCGCGAATGGCTTTTCCTACACCAGTAGTAGGAGTCACTCTAAGGAATACATGATCCCCAACAGCAAACTCCAAAGGTCTCCGTCTCTGATCAGCATAGGACTTCTGCTTACTCTGAGACGCTTGCATCCTTTCCTTAATCAATTTCACATTATCATTCGTTTGCTGAATCAACTCCGGCCTAGTCAACACTGACTCTCCATCCTGAAACATGTTGTAGAGCATGTGAACTTTACAAGGACTTTACATTTCTAATAACACGAGTGACAAAATTCTCATATTTTTTCGATGGAATTTTGTTTCTCATCCCCCTTCCCATTTTTTTCTCCATATTTTCTTTTTGTACCATCATAACATCATCCCATCAACATATCGTGGAAACACCATCCAAACTACTCATACTTTCTGTCTCATTTTTACTCTAGTCTCCACACAATCCCTCCTAAAGTTCTAATTATTCTTCTCCTTTACAAGGTCAATGATGCACTCCCCTATGTAAGTATGCATCATAAGTTTCCCAATCAATACCATTATTAGCATCCTCAATATCATAATTAATGTGATGAGTATAAAGAGTAATGTAGTGACATAATAAAATGAAATTCATGTTTCAAAAAATTTCACATTTCTAAAGACAAATTAATCATGAAATTCCAAATTATACAATTTTTATCCCTTCTATTCATAAGAGTATTCTACAAAAATATATTTTCAACTTCTACTGACAATTTATCTCTATCACGACGTTGATGATGTGTATGACATAAGCAACCACAATCTTTCATGTCATGAAGAGTCCAGGAAAATCCTAAGAAAAATACAAAGTAATAACATATAATATAAAACAATTAAATAATCCTAAGAGTTCTCCAGGTAAAAAGAATGGCCAAAATAAATTTGAAGTCCATTTTAATTAAAAATAAAAATAAGTAGAAAAACACATAAACTTATTATTTTAAGATCTTGATGGCATGTTTTATCTTTTACACTAGCTTCTTCATAAATCATTCGAATCAAAACTTTCTATTCTCTCTTTAAGAAAGCCTAACAATTTCTTCTTTGAATGTGACTTCAATTAACTTCTGAGCACTTTTTAGCATTTATGAGACGCTTAGAACATATTTATCTATTTTAAAATACCAGAACAAGTGTATTATAGGATGTAACCTTCCAAATTTTATGATGCACGTCATTTAATTTGAATAAATATTAAATTAAATAAAATAAAAAAATTAAAAATAAAATATAAAAACTATGAAAATTAAGATATTTTCTATCTTCTCTCTGACAATTTATATGATATGTTATATGAGTGAAATTTTACTGATTATAATGCAAAAGGATTTTTTTATATGTAAAAAACATTTGGAATATAAGAATTTAATATCTTGTTTTGTTTCTCAAGTTTTTATACTCTAACTAATTTTATATATTTTAAAATATTTTTTAATCAAAATTTGATTTAAGAACATAAAATAAAATTATTTATTATATATTTGTTTTTAACCAGTTTTGACTGTAATTGATTTAATTATTAACAAGATCAAGAATTTCAAAAATATAATATAATCCTTTTAATATTTGTGATTTTTTATCTTTATAATTATATTAAATTATATACTCAATTTGGTTTTATTAATAACAATAATATATATATATATATATATATCTATATATATATATATATATATATATATATTAAGTACATTATTTTTATTTTTTAAAATTATTCGTCAGATACTCTATATAAAAAATATGATTCCATTCTAGGTTGATTTAAAAAAAAAATTATTTTCGTTCAACTTTTGCACAACTTCATCATTTTCTAACTCCACTGTTGTGGAATGGATTTGTTACTAGAGGGAAAATTAAAAACATGTAATTGGTGCAACAATTATCACTAAGTCAAATATTCAATTCATGTGACTTGAATTCTTATGATGTTATAAATAAATACTTCACATTATTATCTTCAATCAATTTTTCATGTTGTTTAAATCTACAGTGCTTTTCATCGTGACCAAGTTTATTGTCCAATAAAGACCTTTACTTTTGGACCATTGGTTCTTTGGTAAAGACAAGATTGCACAAATTCTGAGAGTTCTTAAATCACAAGGTTTTCCAATTTGCGAAGACCTTGAATTCCAACTTTTGAGACAGCGTAAACCATGAGCTTTTTTCAATATGTAAATTGTGTGTGATCAAGAAGTTGCATATATAATTCACAATATTCATTAACTTGTCAAAATATTTTTTTGAGAAGAGTACTTCATTTTTACAAATAATTTCAATCCTTTTCTTTTTAGAAAGGTGGTGACAAATTTGATATTTAGTGAGAATAAGTAAGGTAAGATATACATATAAAAAAAAACCAACAAACTCATTATCCTTAAAGTTTTAGATTGAAGATAGTATTAAAATTATAGCAGAAGATTTAATGGCTCGTGACTCATTAAATCCACACGACTCTCTAATACATTCATTCAAGAACTCAACTATTTGTGTCATCGATAAAAAGTCATATATAGTAGAGGACTCATTTGTAAAAGATTTTTAAGATAGAGAAGGAGTTTGCAATGCATGGAGACTAAGATATTGAGAAGAATTTCACGTTGAATGATGATTAGATGAACAAAATATTAAAAAAATTATGTCAATGTCTCTTAAATTTTTATTAAAAATTATGTCAATGTCTCATATATATATAGAGAGAGAGAGAGAGCCCATGTGAGACTCATTAAATCTACAATTCCTTCCGAGGAATCCAAAAAGAATTATCTAAATTTATTCAAATTCTAATAAGGAAAAATATCATAACTTTATCTAATCATTCTACACAAAGTAGTTTTAAAAAATTGAAAAAATGTACTGGTAAACACTAATAGAACCAAACACACATTACAGTGTGAATGTAACACATAAAGTTTCCTGTTAATAGAATTCTTTTACTTTAATTTTTTAATTTGGAGACGGTATTAAATAGAAAAACAAAACGTATACAAAACTATTTTAAAACATGTACGTTTGATCAATACTTTCACTCTGTCACAGGTGGGATTCTAAGGGCTTAAATGGCCACGGCAAATTGATATTCAATGCTCTGGATAATCTGGTGAGTGAAACTGCCACAAAATATCTCGAACAAGAAGGGATTCATGATATAAAGAGTGGTCCACAAGATCTAGTAATTTTTCTAAGTTTAAGAGTTTAATTAGTGTATAAAATTACTCTTTTTAACCTACTGTGATAATTAACATGAGAGTCTTACTTTTGTTAAGTAGTGTGAAACTTTCCTTTCCTGGCTCGAGGAAGCAAAGTGGAAAAAAAAGGGACAGCCACCAACAATTCATGACTATCTGAAGAATGGCATGCTGTCTATTGCCATACACACCATGATTCTTCCAGCTTCATGTTTTCTTAATCCCACCTTTGCAGACCAGAATCTCAGACCACCTCAATATCAAACCATCACTAAACTACTAATGTTTATATGTCGTATGTTAAATGATATGCAGTCCTATAAGGCAGTTGGTTCATTAATAATTAATGATAATTAAAAAATGTACTTAATCAGTTGCTATTAAAACTGAACCTTCACGTAAGTCCTATTTCATGTGTATGCATGTGACAGAGGGAGACAGAAGAGGGTAAGTGGAACTTTCTTCAGCTCAGTTTGATGATGAACCCTAATCTTAAAATGGAAGATTCGATTGCTGAGGGGAGAGAGATCATAGATGAAATGACGAAAGAGTTTCTTCAGCGTAATTTACCAAAGCCTTGCAAGCTGCTGCATTTGACATGCTTGAAAGTTTTTCACATGTTCTACAACTCTAGCAATGCATTTGACTCTGATACACAACTGCTTGAGGATATTAGCAATGCTTTCTATCTTCCTCTTCGGAGAAGCACAACGCCCTCCAACATTGATCTCTCTCAGCGTTATTCGGTGCCAAAAATGAAAGGTTTAACTTTGCAGAAGCTGCGGTTCGGTGGGTCCTTTAAACTCATCAATGCTTGTACAAGCTTTGGCCTGCGTCAAGCAATTTCTCTACCTGCTTTAAGAAATGGCTATGGGATAATAGCTCTCAATTCCAAACCCTTAATACCATGCCAATTTATCTAAGCTGAAATTAAGATAAGAAAACCTCGCCTTACAAATTTCATTTTTCAAGGCTGAGTTAAAGTATGAAGTTGATGTATTCGCGTTAAATGATGTCAATTTATTTCGTTAATGCAAAACCATTTTACCTTTTTTTCCTTATTTAAAAAATGTTTGTCAGAAAACATTTAATAATTCAACGTTGTTGGTATCAATGAACCTTAAAAATCAAACTTTTAAAATTAGTTTATAGAAGTTTGTAGGTAATATAAAATAATTACCAATAAATAATAAATTTGTTAAAATAAATTTTAACCAACTACTATTATTATATTATTATATTACTATATTACTATATTAAAAAGTAAATTTTAATTAAATTTAAATTTACAAATTTAATTTATTCTATTTATTTATATATTATAAATTAATCTTTCCTCGTTCCTATAAAATTTTTAATTCATTCTTTTGTATCGATCTCAAAAGTAAAATTAAAATTTAATTAGTGATCTTATAAAATAACAGGAGAACAAGTAAAACAATATCTCAACAAATAATAAACTTTGTTATAATAAACTTTAAATTATGAATCTTAATGAATTCAAACCTAGTTCAATTTTGTAACACTGATTTATTGATTTATAAAATGAAATTGCATTCAATTATATATATTATAAATTGATTTTTCTCTCATACAGGTGAAACTTTTCAAAAAAAGAGAATTGTACTCTGCCGTTAAAGAAGAAAAAAAGAGTTCATTGTTTCGTTTTCATGTTCTATCTCCCTTTCACTGGACATTTTGCATTGCAGCGTAAGCATTTTATTAGTACCACTGAAATAAAGAACTAGTCTTTGAGGTAGACCGAATTGTTCCACTGAAATAAAAGAAAAAAAAAACAGAAAAAGATATCAATGTTAATATATTTCCTTGGATTCTGTTTAATGGAGCAAAACTCTTTTATTCATTACATTTGCATATGGTTACTTCGCATTTTAATAATATGATAGGTATTAGCTATTGCTAATGTAAGAGCAAAATCTTCATATGGGGTCACACACAAAGAGCACCCAATATGATTATTATACAGATATCTTTATTTTGTGGAAGGAGGTGATTCTCCATTGAGAAAGGAAGTGAAGAACGCAAGTGAATTGCTTGGTTTAAAACAGGGAACTGCATGCCCAGCTCCTCGAAACGTTGCAAACGTAAGACCCTCGTATTCTTCAAACCATCCACTAACCTGTTTCAATCACAACATAACATAATTTTTTTCTGTAAAAAGATTAAGCTTATTTGCTTTCATGATTATACCTCATTTTCATGGTACCAAGGCCTCCATGATTTAGTGACAGACAAGGAAAGAGAGCTTAAGCTGTATCTTGTGGACAACACTGGTACTCTACCATCTGTGTCTCCACTGAAACATTCAACAACACAACATGACGAAAAGAAGCTACCAAAAATGCAGTAGCAAGCACAATTCCATGAATACTGAGACTGATATATATATTCAAAGGTTTACCTGTAAACCCAAATCCTAAGTCCTGCTGAAATAAGCTTCTTGTAAATTGGGATAACAGATGGCTTTGAATCTGCCCATTCATTGAATATCTTGTTGCTACATTAGATAATTCAAAATCATTTAGCAAAAGATAACCACATATAATTAATAATATAGAAAGATATATATAAAAGATTCTATGTATATTTTTGGATCAGTGCATTTCTAATACTGTGATGACAGGAAAGCTGAAAGGGTTAAAAAGTTACTTGCAAATGGTCCAATTCTTTAGGTTGTGACCATCACTGGCATGAAGAGCCTTCTGAACATCTGGTTTATTATAAAAAGCTTTAGCATAGTCATCAAGGCATGGATCATAGCCACCCAACATCCTAGGCATCTAGTCAAACCAAATTAAATAGGTTAGTGTGTCAGAACGCTTATATATCAAGTTTCTTTTAACTTAATCATTTCAAATTACTTACAACAATAAATTCATTGTAAAGTGCAAGATTCCTTTCGTGTACAATAATAAGCAAACATCAAAAGTACGAGTGTTTTCAGTTATTATAAAAATGAGTGATAATCTTTTTAGTGCTTAGCTTTCCAATTGACTATACATTTCATAGTTAAACTTATGAAAATAAATTCATTAACTTCCATGGAAAAGGTACCATTTTAGATGTAAGCTTCATGGAAGTTTGCATGGATTGATCGTCTGAACGTGCTGTGCTGGCAAAGCAGACAGAGGTGTAGAGACTGTAGATATCAATTTCGTTGTATTGTTTGAGTACTTCATCCACAGCTTCACTACAATCTTCGTTACGCCATGGATCAGTGCTGTTAAAGTCACAACTTGTTTTGATTATTTTATGAGTTTCATCAGATATCACAGCATGGCTCCAAGCATAATCAACCAGGCCCATCCAGTCCTCAGCATCAGATGTTTCTGGGTTACCCAACTGCAAAAAAAATTCAATAAATGAATAATAATAATAATAATGCTTTGTCCTTCATATTAGTTATTTGCACAACTTTATACAGTGTCCAACGAGGAGGGTTCAATTCATACAATGAAAAATTTTAAATTGTAGTGATTACAAGTGAAGAATTTTCCATACAAATATCTCAGCTATTGAAAGTGGAAAATGATGTGGATAAGAGGCCTATTTTGAATTCCTGATGTTGAACTAAAATATAGAAATGGTAGACTAGATGGGAAAATAATTTTAGTAAAGGAAGATTCGTTGTGCCATGATTTTTATCAGCAATTTGTTTTGACTTTTAATTTGTGTAGGACCATACCAGAATACCCTTGAGATCAATATAGAGAGAGGGGTCCTTGTTCCTATCATGGATGAGTTCAGCCAGCTCTGGTACATACTTTCCTGAAAATAAACAGTTGTATTAATGATTAATTTCATTAGAATAATTGACCAAAAAATGAGTTATGCAGAAAAAGGTGTTTCAATTTGAATACCTGCATAGCTCTCCCCTGCTATGTAAAACGCCCTCGTTCTGTATGATGGAAACTTTTGGAACCAGTTGTGAAGAAAAGAGTAAGCATCGTTAGCTGTCACAAATAATAGAAAGAGCACAGACGAATTTGTCAGAGATCTGCTTTCCATGATTGAGCTTCAAAATATAGAAAATGTGACCCACATTCAAGAAAATGGCATATTGGTTGCTGCTCATTATGCAGCAGCAACATTATAAGATAAGTAATGACCTGTTAAATCATCTCCCAATTGGTCATAGTCACTGCTTGTATTTGAGTATGAAAAGCCAACTCCAACAGGAGATTCCAGGAATAACATGTTGGCTTCTGAAACATCACAGATACAATGATTTCTTAGCACCAAATTTTACATAAGATTTTTTAAGCTAAAAAACCAGTACGATATCTAATAAATAATGTGATGAAAACAGAAATAAAAATTTATTACTGGAAGAGTTGTTCAACAAATAGCTAAAATCATTTAATAATTATATTGAGGGGACCAATAATGGAGCTCTAGCTGTGGTTCACCATAAAAATTCTATAGAATATGGTCCGAAAAGAAAGTGAGGTTGTGGCAGAAAGTGTGTATATTTAGTAGTGGTCATCATCATACCTCTGTTCCATGAGAAGTTATTAAATTTGAGGCCATGGCCATCACTGTCCACTAAAAATGGACCAATCTCCTGTGTTGCTCCGTATCCCACAGAAGAGCACCCAGGACCTGTAACATAAAATCATCTTGTCACCTAAGCAGAGAACATAAGCAACAACAAACAGCAAAAACGAAAACACAAGTGTTGTAAACTCTCTCTCATTAGCTGCCACCTAATACTATAAAATCACTTATTTTCATTGTTGATAAGGACATGGCTTTCTCCTTAAACACACGCATGACTCAACTGATCCAAAAATGTCACAGCAACATCCCAACGAAAGATGTGACATATGTAGTTTCATAGTATGTATGACCTTGTGACATGTTTGATCATAGATCATGGTCCGAATGTTCCATACAGAAAATTAAAACAAAGACATTAACTACTATCTGGTTTTACCTCCATTAAGCCAAAGCACCAACGGTTTCTCTTCTGGGTTGGTCATAGCCTCATAGAACCAGTAAAAGAGTGCACTTCCATTGGTTTCATTGACTGTGACATATCCAGCATAGTGCTGGAAATTCACCTTGGGTTGACCAGGCAAGTTAGTGACAAGATCATCATTATAAGCAGAGCTCAAAATCCTGTCACCACCCCAATATTGGCTATTTCTAGAAGAAAACGAAAGAGCAGGCTTATAAGACAGGAAAAGAAAAAGAAGCAAGGTGTATAAACTAGTGAGGTTTAATACAATGTTATCCATATTGTGGAAGGTCGTCACCGGCAGAAGAGACTGAGAGATTCTCTTTTGAATGAAATTTGTTGGAGGAGAAAGAGAGTTGCATGTGTATTTATAATGAGTGATGAAGGAGGAATACTTTGTTCCACTATGCCTCATCATGGGTAGAAATTTTGGAAAAGTATGATAGGATGAGAGCACCCTACCTGGCAACATCTTTATCTCACTCTCTTTTTTGCTTCTTGTTGGATGAAGATGCTATTTGACGTCTCTCGTGGATTTTGGGTAGCTTCTAGATCATATTCATGCATGGAACAAGAGTCAGTGGAACAACCAATTGTGACAACATGGGTGGTTCAACATCATCATCTCATGTACTCACATGGATAAATTCATAACCTTAAATTCATCAATTTAACAAACATTATATCCTTATCTTGTAGATTGCACGTGATTACAAATTTTACTGTGTATAAGTGGTCTTTTAAGATATATATGTTTCGTATTAGGTTTCTTCTGTAGTTTATACTTTAGAAGGAATTCTTGTTAAAATAAAAATCATTGTCATATATGTGATGTGCCATTGTAAATTTTTCTTATAGATATGTATGCTTCAATCTTTCCTTTTAACTTTCCATTGGTTATTAATCAAAATTGTCACTTCTGTCTTAAAATAAAGCTTAGAAGGAAACCAATATATATATAAATAATGTATATATTAAACGATATGATTGATTGTTAAAAAAATGATATGATTGTTTGTTCTTATCCATCCAAATATATTCGATACGTATGCCATGTATATATTGGAATTAATAGGTCTCACTTTTCTGTAGAAGTAAAAACAGTCCCACCTGTAGTTTCAGCAAAAAAGAAAACTTAATAACCAGTCGATATATACTTTCTTTCATAGCATATATTAAAAAAATTAATGTTGTTGAAAACATATAAAAAGATTTAAACAAAAGAAATTCCCACAAGACTTGTAAGGGAATAAAAGGCAAAAGAAATTTTCAAAATCATAGCTATTAATAATGCATTTTTGTAGCTGATAGCACAAGTCATATTTCCTTCTTAGTTTTATTCTTATTTTTATTCTTTAATCAATCTATCAAATGGTTTCCAAAATCTATATACTTTAATTGCTTGCAAAAATGATTCCGTGATGTAAGAATAGCAAATAAGAATGGACAAGCATGATCGATATTAGCGAATGAGAATCTATTTTTAATTGGTTGGAATTTTGACCATAATAAGAATTAGTCCTTCTCTTTTTATATAATAATTGCCTAAATTAGTGCTAGTATTTCCTGGTATAAAGAAATGACATCAAAGTAAGAAAAGATAATTTGTCAAAACTATGTTAATTAGATTTATTTAGTGATAATAATTTCTGTCCAAAAGATGTAAAATTTTATTCAACTAATTAAATAAATATGAAAAATAAAATAATAATAATAATATTTTAAATTTATATCTTTAGTCGTTTGTTTAATGGTATAATTTTTCTTCATCCAATGGATGTACACACAAAGCGTATAGAAGAAATTTTATTCGACATATATCAATGGAACAAGTTCTTAAAAAGAGGGGAAAAAAGATAAGAAGTAATCTACACCTGATATTATTTAAAATAGTTTGTTAACCTATTTAAGCAATCTTAAATATAGTTTTGATGACAAAGCATTAATCTATATATGCTAATAAAGAATATGTGCATTCAATCTTAATCTTTATCTTACCAAATTCAACGAGATATAAACTTTTTAATAAAAATATGTATTTTCTATAAAAAAAATCAGTTATATCTTAAAATATTTATACATAAAGAACTCCTACCTAATATGTACTCACCTGAAAAATAAATAAATAAATAATTACATATATATATATATATATATATATATATATATATATATATATATATATATATATATACCGACATGAATACGTATATTTATATGGATGTAAAAGGTTGTTAATTTCATCTTTTATTTATTTGTTATTTAGGTACAAATTCACCTTCTTCTCTTTTTACGCGTGCATACATACTCTCTCATATATGTTTTTCTACTTGTTACTTTAGAAGACTTTTTTGCAATGAACCACAAAATAAATAATTATTTCCCTAACTACCATGGTTTCGATATTATTTCCCAAAACACCAAAATAAAATTAATTTATTTTTTGAAAATTTACTGACTGTATACCCAAATAAAATATGGACAATGAATAAGAGTATATGTATATAAAACGATGTTAAATAAATAAATAAATACAAATAGAGAGATATTTGGAAAAATAATGTATAGATTTAATAGTAGTGGAAAATAGTTTTATTTTATTTTTTTAATTTGTGGTACTGGGAAAATCCCTTTACACAGTTGAAGTCAATGACGCAATTGCTCAAGAATAACACTCGCAATATTTTATATGAAGGAATAGGTATGTTGCAGATATGGCTGCTTAGAAGTGACCTTTTATCGTTTCCACATCCACAGCACCCCAATATGAATACTATATTTAAAAAATAACTCACACAAACAGCTAACTGGTTTCATTAATTAAATATAGATAATATCAATCCTATGTTATATTTAGAAAATAAATTATTAAATTTTTTATGGTAAAAACACATAAAACTAAATAAATTTAAAAGCATTGGTATTATCTGTATTAATTTGTAATTAGTCGGCATATTAGATAGGTATAATTAGGCATGAATTGGTTTCCACCTTGAAAGTCCTTTTTCCTAAATTGGTTTTATGATACTCTCTAACCTAGGAAAGTGAATAACATAAACTCTATCCATTACACCCAAAAGAAAACTCTGAAATTTTAAGGAAAAAGTAATCGTTTTTATTCTGTGATTCTGTGAATTGTGCCGAGTCTTGTTGAAAAGACTACACAAGATCACAGTACATGCAATATATACCCTTGACCAGTGAACATATTCTTGCTGGTTTGTGACGAGAGAAAATGTTTTTGTTTTCTTTTTTGCGAATAAACATGTATTAAAATTAATTGAGTTTTCTTCACTATTTTCTTCATTGATTACGTGATTGATAAATACATGTAAAAAGCATAATTATGTGATGAGTGATATATATTCGAAAATGGTGGTTTGTGAGTAAACATATATAAGAAAATAGGTAGTTTCGAGAATGTGATGATGAGAAAGTAGAAAGGTGTTGGGTTTCTGTGGCGAACCTTGTGCGTTATGACTCTTGAACTCGGGGAAAAACCTAAGTGCTCTCAGGAATGGGAGAAATAATATCAAGTTGGTTGTTGAACAATGACTTGGATTCCATCTTTACTAACTTCAATAATGGGATTCATATCATTTTTAATTAATTCATTTCTTCCTTTTTCCACTTCTATTTCGCCTTTTCAATTTCAACTATAGATGTTGAATTCGATTGTCTTGAACTATCGACGAAAGAGAGATGCGATACTTGTAATCAACTCTTAAACACTCATTATGTTATGTAACACTTTTAGGGTTTTTTAATAGAATGTTGAGAATTACAAGAATAATAGATATATAGCAAGTTATGTAGACTAGTTTATGATTGAGAAAAATAGGACATGATTATATTAATAGTTAATCAATTTCATAGTATTTTTTTGTTGTTGTGTTGCACTTATTAAATCTTATTTACCAATATCTCATGCTAGAGTTTTATTTGACATGATAAAATTTGATGGCACACTTTGATTATATCTATGTGACATGTTTTTTATGTGTTTTATAGATATATTAAAATCGGGTTTTGAAGGTTGTAAGTCTTATAAATTTTAATACGAAAATTCTACATTTAATATAATAAAAAAGTTGAGTGGTATATAAGAAAAATAAGACTTACAACTATTAAATCTTAAAATTTTATTGTTAGAAATGATGATATATTTTTTATATGAACAACTCATACACTAAAAATAATTAATCTCCCTAGCAAAAAATATTCAACAATAAAAATGAAAGCAACTCTATACATATCAAACATTCACATAAAAAATTAAGAAATCCATATAAGATAGATTTCTAAAAGATTTATACTAATAAAAAAATGATAAAAGTAATGTCGATCTTCCTATCATGTGTATAAAGGAAAAAAAATCAAGAAGAATTTGACCTAGGACATGAAAGAAAAGAAACTTAAATAAAATCTATAACTTGGTATATATAAGACCACAACATTTCCCATCCACTTTAAAAATATATGGAGAATCTTATTATATAAATTGTTGGGAAAAAAAACGAAGCAACGTGGAGGCTTAATTAGTGCTGAAAATGGAAGAAAAGCAAAGGTAGTTTGGTAGGTTTATCTAATGTGAGACATTAAGAATAATGTTACGTATAGTGGTATTGATTCTTACCTCAATCCTGAGCTAAGTGGGCAAATTATGTCTTTTAGGTATACTAATGAAATGAGTTATATCAACATTAGCCAAACCTACCATAAAAAGACAACAAAGAATTTCCCCCACATAACCATTTATCAATTGCCCAACACATATCCAACTATTCCTATAGTAAATCCACATTTTAATATTATTTTATACCTTCGTCGATTCAGCACCACTCAGGAACCATTATTATTGTTATTGCATCATTTTTAAATATTTCCAAAAAAAGAAAATTGTTTTCTGCCCATTTAACTTCACCCAAAACCTGACACGTATATTCGTATACCACCTAGTCATATACACTTTCTCAGCACTTTAATGTATTTATTTTCCCTTTTCATAAATTTTCAAATTCTCTATTTTATTTAATGACTCTATTCATTTATCAGGTAAGCTGCACTTTCTAACGAGATATAGGGTTGGGATCAAATCCACACGGGAAGTGAAATAAAAAATATATAAAGGCCCCAAAAGAGAAGAAAGATTGTACTTAATGTTCAAAAACAGAGTTTTCTTCTCATCTACCAGTTTTGTCTTTATTTTCTACATTAAAATGAATATTTAAAAAATTATATAATAGTCCTTCTTGAATTATACTTTGAAGAATTTTGTTAGTGCTTTAATTTTCTTCTGTCTACATTATGTTTTTACCTTTAAATTATGTTAATAGAAAGTACTTGATGAACTTAACGTATATTGACTAATTATTTGGCTCTCGAAAAGCATCACGTGTTTTGTAGGATGAAAAGGGAAATAAAGAAATTATTATTTTTTTTAACGAAAAGTTATCTATAGAAATCGTATATTTTATCTACTTTTTTTAATTATGTTCCCAGATGACAAAAATCCATTATCGTACACACATTTTTCTTCTTTCTATTTTTTTTTTATCAAATGCTTCGTCTTGTAAAAGGGAGAAAAGTTAAAAAGAAAACAAATTAATAGAAAAAAAAAGGAGAAAAATAAGCATTGTTTGGGGTAAATAAACAAAGATGAATATCTTACAATTTTTTTCTTATTAATAATAAATTAAAAAGTTATTGTTTTTAATAATGAAGATTGTATAATTGATGGTGGTGCGGTTTCTTTTTACATGAAAAACTTTATCGTGGATTAAGAGTTTCTTTGGTGTTCTTTCTTCACTCTTTTCTCCAACAAAATCACTGATTTTCTTACAACTTTTTCCACTTTCATCCCAACCAACATATCCCCTAAAAAACTATATATATGGAAATGCACGGTGTGTGTAAAACATAAGCAAAAAAATGCTATAGGCATAGGTAGGAGTTGAGGGTGTGAAGTAGGGGTTGTGGATATAGCACAAAGCTGAAGTATTTAATTTTCAGAATTTTTCTAGGTAAAACTATTGTGCATTGCTCTTGCTGCGTTGTAGCATGGCAACACTTTTTAGTACCATTGCTGAGTGTGATGTTGGACTTTACACACAACCCTAACGTCTTTTGAGCAGTGTCAGATCACCTATCATTTCTATCCTTATCACACAACTTTCTCTTTCACACCCATCTCACCACATCTATCCTAAACTCCCAAAACCTCTAATTTCCTTTTTTTAACCAACCAAATTTAATTAACAACATAAAATTCGACTTTTATTTTTCATGGGACTAAAACCCATTTTTTAAATATTAAAATGTTTTAAAAATAACATAGATTATACTTTATTCAATAGCAAATCACGCGGTTATTATAAAATATGCATGCATGTGGCTTACCACGTTATCATTTAATAAAACTCTAAACAACCGAATGTACGGAGAAAGAACATAGAAACTAAACTATACAGTTAACAATTTTGTAAGACACTACAACATAAAACATAATAATTAAACACTAAAAAGTAAAAATAAAACTATTAACAACTTATTTAATATTTAACTTTCAGTTTGTATATGGATTTGATAGAGTAAATTTGAGTGGATTTTAGGAGAAAGAAAAGTGAAAATGAAATTATTTGAATTAGAGAAATGAAAGAAAATTAGAGAAAAATATATAAAAATTAGTAAGTAATATGATGAGTTTGATGATTAAAAATTGAAATAACATGGACCCAATACATGGCCACGCATAACATATACTCTTAACTATACATAGTATTCTGTTCTTTTACTTTTACGTTTTTGTAAATTTTGCAATCATTACTTATTTTACTTATTTATCCACAATTTTTTGAATTTCCTGGTTTTTAATTAATTATCCATTTTCATTAATAAAGTTTTGCGCCATACTATTGACTAATAGTAGTATATCACGTGTACAAATAATATATGGTTATTATTAATTTTTAACATATATAAGTTAATTTTAATTTATTAAAATTTTAAATTTTATATTATATGATCATTCAGTCTATTACAATAGTTAATTATAATTTGGATGACTAATTATTAAAAAACTGTCGACAAATCACAAATTCGAATGAATTATCAAATCACTCACATGACATGTGATTAAATCCGAATGGTGATCAAACAAATTAGATTATTAGTAATTGACTATTTGATATATTTAATAATCGTCCAAATTTGATCACATATTATATTAATGATTTAAATCCAAACTTGTGATTTACCAACTATTTAATAATCCCCTATCCAGATTATAATTCATTGTCTGGGTTGTGACTAATCAAAATCAAAGAACTTGTAATGGAGAATGATAAGTGTTAAGCAAATTTTGCAATGTTACATATTTATATATACACTTACTTTCTCTTTCGTCTACTTTTTTTCTGTGTCTGTTTTCATCACTTCACTTATATTATACGAAGTTTGATGAATATAAAAGCACCGATTGCCGAACTCAGATTCAGGTAATACGTGGCAGATGCAGTGGTTCTTACAAATAAGCACGGTTATGCAGCTAAATAAAGTGACTCTAAGGCCTAAGGATGGTATCCATTTGAAACACACGTGTGTATGCATGTGTAGAAGGTAATTAATTAAAAATGATATTTGAAAAGGATGGTATATGAGTCAGCCTAAGGAAAAAAAAAGTATATAGTGTGGTGCCATAGAGATACATATAAAATGAAGAAGCTTTGGTAGTAGTTCTTAAGCACTATTATGATACTGTTTGAAAAGTAAGATGAAAACGTTTGAGTGGTTGTCACACCAATCTGACACACGAAATGACGCATTTTGCACATGAGGATCAAAAACTGTGCCTCGGGATCTCCATTGACCACATAATGGAAAACTAGATAACCTCCAACTAATTCATTACAAATCTGAATTACACTTCCAAACACACCATAACACTTCCTTTTATCAACTCCAAAGTCAAAAAAGAATAGTCATACAATTTTGATTCACGATTCTGTTGCAGCTGACTGTATGTAAGATTTATACTTCAAAAATTTAGTGTACAAATGTAGTTGTTAGGGACCAGAATCATTGGTGGAAACAAAAGTAACATAGTTACGATGTTTTAAAACACGACTATGGCGTGAAATTTTATAAGATTCCACAGCTTTCTTCCAACATAAGTCCAGTAATGGAACTTGGAAGAGTTCATATGTAAACCTATGAACTAAGAAAGGAAAAGGAAAAAACAACGAAGGTTGAAAAGTAATGGATTTATGGGAATGTGGATGTTGGGTGCGGATAAGATAAGGTTTATCAGGAAAGAAATATTTGGGCAAAAACTAAATAATAAAATATACTGTTTTTAGATAAATATGAGTTTAAATAATTAGTAAAATTAGTTAAATGTGATAATTTGACTTTTGGAATAATGATTAAAAAAATCATATATTTAAAAGAAAGATTTTTTATTTATTGATAAAGATAGTTTATTTTGGCAGAACTAATAATAACCACTCGTATAATACCACATGTTTGTTTAATATCTATCTTATCATTTAACTGTCTTCCATTTTCACCCATCACCTTCCCTGATCAATATTTAAAGTTGAAGATGAAGTCATCGGCTGAAATATATTGTAGACTTGCACATTCCACCATATGAAGTATTCCATTAAACATACCAACATTTCTACATTATTGTTGAAATATCCAAATAAAGGGTTTTAAAACTCTCGTAATATGTGTTCATTCATTGACTGTTATCTGTAATAATTTTACAAATTATTTTGTTTATTTATTTACTTTTAATAAGATATAAATATAATTTGATTTTCAAGAAATCTCAAACTAAGAAAAAGACAAAATACTTCACGAAGGCCTACCGTATTTTGAGCAGTAGCGGCCTTTTCCACCAGCCCACAACAGCTGTTTCTATTCATCGGCACTGTGGAGAGGGTGCAGCGGCCTCCAGGACCGCTTGCCATCCTCGCCCTGCACCTCATCATCCTTCTCCAAGAATAATCTCTCATATATTACATTAATTTTTTTATTTTTCAAAATTATCTAATTAAATTTTTTTCTTAGATTATCGTTAATGTAGGATAAGCTCGTAATATTATTTTTTTCTAAAAATATTATATATTAAATTATTGTCATGTCATGTAATAATAATAATAATAATAATAGTAATAATGGTAATATTATGTATAAGTGTTAGAGTATCTTATATTCAATTAGTTCTAATATTTAAAATTTTGACTCAATAGTATTCAATTAGTTCTAATATTTAAATTTTTGACTCAATAACATTTTTTATTAAATGTGTTTTTCCTTTCCAAGATTATTTTAAAAAATTGTATTTTGTCTTTAAAATAAATTATATATTTATTCATTTGAGTATTTTGTATAAATTATGTAAAATATTATTTTCACCAAAATAATATGCAAATGTGTTGTTATAATATATGGTATAACATTTTTTTTCATATAAAAAAGATTCCACGTAGAGTTTGAAATGATGTTTTATATGATTTTAATAAAAATTTAAAATATAGATATATTATTCAATTTAGTGATAAAACAAATTTTAAAAAATAGTTTGAAAACAAAAGTCAACACAATACATTCCATGTCTATTATTGCAAGACTATGAAAGAAAAGATTGATGGGTATCTTCTGCATCTCCATGTTTTCTTCTTAAAACAACACATATTCCTAATTTTTCTCTCATTTTTCACCCTTTCCCCCCTTCCTCCATCCCATAACACATACATTCTTTCCCTCTTTCACTTTCATTTACTTCTTTCACTCTCTCATTCAGCTCATCTCACCCGCTCCAACCTCTTTCACGATAAGCTTAACATCCGATAAATTCATTTTTATATAATTTTTGTATTATTTATTTGGATAAAATTTTGAAAAATTTACGTGATATTTGAACTGTTTGTCGAAATCTGTAACTGATTTGGGAATGAAAGTTCGATATATACTTAAGTTTCAAGTTTAGAAAACGTATTAGACAAAGAACTAGATTTTGAGACCAGGTTAAATAAGGTACCAACTTTTGAAATTTGGTGTAGGGAATGTTTAGGATTTTTCGTTCAAAAAGTTATTGGATTTCCAAATTCGGTTGTGATTAATTTATTTTTAATGACTTATGGTTTTGTTAGTTTTTTTTTTTAATTTTCTTTATTTTGTATGTTCAAGTTTTGTTTATTTTTTTCTTTAAATTTAGTTATTTGTTAGATGTATTAGTTTTTATGTTTGTTTGAATTTATTTGTTATAGAAATGAAAAGAACATTAGTACATACTGGGCTAAAATTTTAGCACATGGTGAAGCTAGAAAGAAGCCTTAGACATATGCTCTTATAAGGAGTCGTGGTGGTGAAGTTGGAGAATTGCACTATTAATTGGTCATATGTTGATGAGTAGTATGAAAATGTTATTGAGCAGTATGAAAATATTGTTCATCAACAAGATGAAGTGGTTCGATATCTTGGAGGTCCACATGACACTTTTTTTGTTGACAAATTTGATCATGTTACATATGCATTATGGGAAAATCAAGTTAGTAATGTTTTTTTTTTGTGGTTGATGACTTATTTAAATTTTGGATTAAATATGTTATTAATCCCTAAACTATCAAGCGATTTTATTTTTCATTCTTATTTCAAACTTTGTACAATTTGATCCCTCTCCTTAAGGAAACCATAATTTTTTATCCTCCAAAACAAACGGCATTAAAATTCAAGTGAGGTGGCTAACGTATATGCACGTGGGATGATATGTATCCTTTCTAACATTTGCCACGTGTGTTTACATTTTAAATTGAAATTGATAAGTGATTAAATCAGATGATGGAGATAAGGGTTTATATACGTACTAAGTATTGGGATCTTGTTATGCGAATTAAAATTGGGGTTGATAACTTTGTTTTATCTTGAACCTAAGTCGCGATTAGGGTTGTGGTTCCATCAATTTGGTTTGACGATTGTTGTTGCTCCAGTGTTTGTTTGCATTGTGTGTGTAAGAAAGGCAATTCGAAGAAGGTAATTTTGTTCTTTTCGCTTTCATTTACTGTGACTCCATTGCTTGTGGTGCATTGTGTGAGTAAATTTTCATTTTACAATGTAGGATTAGAAATGGTTTTTGATGTTTCTCTGCATCACATGAGGAAGTTCATGAAGTATAAGGGAATAGAATATTTGGGAGGAGAAATACATGTTATAAAAGGAATTGATCCGGACAGGTGGTCTTACTTTGAAGCAATGGGATATCTTAGAGAATTCAAGTATGATACAGAGTTCAAGCTATGGTGGAAGGGGGCAAAACAAAAGGCGATGAACAACCTGAGAATACTCAGTGATGACAAGGAAGCACTGTTCTTGGCTAACTATGCAGAGGCAAATAATGATGGGTTGAAATCTATGTCTAACATGTACAACCTAGTCAGCCAGATGAAGTTAAGTTTTTGAGTTTTGGTGAAGAGGCAGACACATACAAGAGACGGAGGAAGAGGTAAATATGTGTGACGAAGAAGAGGTTATTGTGGATGATATACATGCATATGTTATTGAAGAAGATGCTATTGTGGATGAAGAAGTTGGTTATGTGATAACTTTTTGGCAAGTATACCAAATCGTTCCAAGTAATACAGTGAATAAGTAAAAGTATCGTCTTCCAAGGGACTTGTGCAACACATGACAATTCTTCCTTTTATAACTCAATTAGACATCAAAATGCACAAAACAACACAAGAAACTATTTTTGGTATTTTATCAAACAGCTGATGTGCAAGGAATTTATATTTAAAAGAAACTTCGTTGGAATTGGGTTTCATGAATCATATGAATATAAAACTTTGTTCAATATTTCATTACTTCATTCAAATATTCACATCAATGCATACTAGTCCTAATCCCTTAGCAACTAATTCTAAATTAATATATTAAAATGATAATCCCTTAGTCAATTTAACATACAATTTGCATGAAGTCCGATGTTAAGAATGACCAAGGTATTGAGTCTATCCCAAATCACTTAGGTGCTCTATCTATGTCCTTGTTCAAAGTTACTTTCTAGTAATCAGAAACATTCAAATAACATTATTATTTCACACAATGATAGTAAATTCAAGAAAAAGCATATGAACGAACACCGATATATTGAATGGGAAAATTACATCAGACTAAGTTCATTACATCCAATTTCAACGAAAGAACAATTACTCCTAGTCATCTAAACACACATTTGAAGCAATCCCTTGCAAAAATGGTGTTTTGATGTCTTGAAGTAGTCTCTGGAAGTTCCTGAGATGTTTTCGTTTCTTTCTTTTGTCCGAAACTTCTGTCAGAAGAAAGTTTCTGTCTTTCTGTCACGTCTTTTAAAGCCACTTAACTTCATTAATTCGCTCAGCGCACATGTACTGGCGCGCTATGCGAATTTCCTTCTTCTGACAGTGCGAATTTTGGCTTTCGCTTTATGAAAATTGGCTGACATAGTCTAAATAATACATCATTTCCTGTACAATATTTTACATAACAATCTACTACCTATTAAAACTTTTCAATGAGGAACAACATGAATAATTACAAGATTGAGCTCATTTATAAGTATAAAAACAACTCTTTTTCACATTTATCATTATGTTGGTGAAGCACATGCTTATGTGGATGAAGAAGATGTAGCAGTGGATAAAGAAGATGGTTATGTTGGTGGGGTGGAGGGGAATGTGGAAGTAGAAGATGTCCTAATGGATTACAAAGAGGAAGAGAGGAATGGTGAGGGCGAATATGTATAGAGGGGTGAGGAAGAGACTTATGTTGATGAGGACGAGGAAGAGGGCAATCTGGTTGAGGAAGAAGTGGTGGAAAATGTGGATGATAGTGAAGAGGAAAGAATGGAAAATAATGATGATGGGTTTGGGATGGAGGATGACAGGGTGGAGGAAGAAAGAAGAAATATTAATCATGTTTTAGAGAGGAGGAGTAGAATGAAAAAGAGGAAGAAAACTGTGAGGAGAAGAAACGATGGTGGTGAGGGGTCATTTATGATTAACGAATATGTTGGATACCATGAGGATGAGATAAATGAAGATTACAATACAGATGAGTTGTCTTCAAATGTGGATAGTGATGAGGATATTGGTGAGAATATGAGGAAGTTTCCAAAGTATAGAGCAGATGATATGACCAAGAGCTTCAAATTTACATTGGGGATAGAGTTTAAGTCATTGCAAGATTTTAAAAGTGCCCTATAGGAGCATAGCGTTTTAAATGGCAAAGAAGTGAAGTTTGTTAAGAATGATTTGAAGAGAGTGAGGGCAGTTTGTAAAAAGCGATGTGGTTTTGTAATTATGGCTAGCAAGGTAGGAGGTAGGAAAACTTTTAGAGTGAAAACTCTCGTTGGATGTCACAAGTGTGGAAGGGTTTTGGTAACAAAAGTGCAAGTGTGCAATGGATTACACAAGTATTGGTAGACAAATTTGTAAATGTGGGAGGCATGACACTGAACCAAATCATAGATGAAATCAAAAAGTCCTTTAGTGTTGGAATTACTCTTTGGAAAGCAGGAAGAGCAAAGCAAATTGCTATGGATTCTTTAGTGGGTGATGAATAATGACAATATGGATGTTTGTATGATTATGTGGCTGAGTTGCTAAGAGTAAAGGCTGGAACATTCATGATTAAGGTCAATCAACCCCAACCTACTTTGCCACCACGATTTGGGTCATTTTACATGTGTTTATAGGGTTGTAAAGAGGGGTTCTTAGGTAGTTGCAGGCCATTCATTGGGGTAGATGGTTGTCATTTGAAGAACACATATGAAGGTCAGTTGTTAGTGGTAGTGGCAAGAGACACTAATGACCAATATTTCCCACTAGCTTTTGTTGTGGTTGAAAATGAATGCAAAGAGACATGGAGGTGGTTTTTGAGACTGTTGTTGGGTGATATTGGGGGCATAGATTGTCAACGGTGGATCTTTATTTCGGATCAGCAAAAGGTAATGTTAAGTTACTTTATACATTAATATGTTTTTTCATTCCCTCTTTTATTCAAAATGTTAAGTTACTTTATTAAAGGCTGTTGGCATTTGTTGGCAGGGATTAATGACAGTATTTGATGAGATTTTGAATGGGGTGGAGCACAGGCTGTGTTTAAGGCATTTGTACAACAACTATAAGAAGAAATTTGGTGGAGGACTACTCATTAGAGACCTTATGATGGGGACTGCCAACGCAACATACTTTCAGGACTGGGAAAAAAAATGGGTGAGTTGAAGACTGTGAATTGTGATGCTTATAATTGGTTAATGACAATTCCAACTAAATCTTGGTGTAAACATGCATTTAGTGCTTATCCTAGATGTGATGTGTTGATCAATAATTTGTCTGAGTCATTTAATAGTACAATTTTGCTGGCAAGAGACAAACCTATAATTACTATGATGGAATGGATTAGGTCATACATATATTATGAGTAGGTTTGCAATACTTAGAGAAAAAGTGATCACATATCCTGGTGATGTTATAATGCCTAAATCAAGAAAAATACTTGATAGGAAAGTTGAAAGGAGTGGGAATTGGCTTCTAGTTTGGGCAAGAGGTGCTAAATTTGAAGTCATTCATGGCTTTACAATGGACAAGTTTGTAGTTGATATAAGTAATCATAGTTGTAGTTGTTACTTTTGGGAATTGGTAGGAATACCTTGTAGACATGTTGTTGTTGTCATACATTATAAATTAGAAAACCCAGAAGATTATGTTCATCCATATTACAAGAAACATGCTAATCAAACTTGTTATGCACCTGAAATAATTCCAATCAATGGACAACAACTTTGGCCTACATCCGACACTACCCCACTACTACCACCCACTTATAAAACACCTCCTAGAAGGCCTAAAAAGTTAAGAAGAGAAGCTCATGAATATGTCAGCCATTCAAAGTTGTCCAAGAAAAATATTGGTATGAAGTGTAACATTTGTAATGCATATGGACACAATGTAAGAAGTTGTAAAAAGGGGCAGAAAAGCAAGGCACTTCCTCCTGAACATGTTATTTACAAGTTTATTTATTTATAAGTATGTCAAATCTAACTACCTTAACCATTTCACAGGACACAAGAGGCACATCTGCATCAACATCTGCATCAACTGCAATTGGAGAATCTATATCAACTGGAAGGAGAGCATTTGCAAGAATAACTACATCAGGTGGAAGGGGAGGATCTGCAAGAAGAACTGCAGCTGCTGGTGAACCATCTGCATCAACCTCACAAGGTCAAACAACATCACGAATGGGAGCAGGCACAAATGCAGGGGTTGCATCAACATCACAACTTAGAGGGGCTACACATATGCGTGAAGGGGGAAGAAGAACATCCTCAAGAATGGCTGCAGAATTTCTAGGGTCTCAAACGAGTTGCAATTGATTTCCACACACTTTTTTTAATGCTATAATGTACTTATTGGGACCCACTTATGGAGACCATTTGTAGTGGGCACAGTATTTTTTGGATAACTTGTTTGTCATATAGTGTAGCACATCCAATGTTAATTAAAGTACTCGGGGACCACTTGTTATTGTTGACTGAATTCTTGTGTTATTTATAGTGCTATGGAACCACTATAATATGTTCAATGCAATGCTCCGGGACCACTTCTTTTTGTTGAATGCAAATGCTCTGTACTTGGATGACATTTTACTCTTCACTGTCCATTTCAGTCAATGTGCTTTAAATTACTTGTTGGAGTAGTTATTTTCACAGCATTAGGGGGTTGGAATCTCATAATAGACAAAGTTGTTATTTTTTATGTGTGTTTTCAGGTTCAATAATCTTGGAAGATTGATGTTATAAGTGAAAAACCTTATCAGGTTCAATACTAGTGCTTTTTACTGTCACATTTTTTTGTACTTATCAGGTTCAGTATAATAGATTGTTCCAACTTATATAAACCATCCACATCGAATGATACTTGATCATTCTTTATACTTGAAATGAAGACTTCATTCACATGTCCAAATTACACATAACAATTTAATGTTTTTACTGGTTGAGATTTTGGGTGTAACTGATTTTTATAAACTATGCATCATTGAAAGACTTACATTAGGTTGTGAACTGTGGATATGTTGTCAAACTCTTTTATTTAAAATAACAACTATAATCACATAACAGAAATGCACATAATACAAAGTAATCACATATGTTGTCCACATTTTATTGAATTTAAAACTTCAAAGTACATCCACAACACAACATTACCAATCTAATTACAATTTATCTTCAGCACAAACATAATACAAAACATCATTGTTAATGCCCATAATGACAATACAAACAAGACCAACATCATTTTCAACTTTTTTTCTCTCTTGCTCTAATTTCCTCTTCAACTTGTCCTTCTTCTTCCTTAGATCCAACACAACATTTTCAATACAGACTTCAACTTCTTCACTCCTCCTTTGTAAGCTTCCTTCAATTTTAGAGTCTCCTTCATCAACCCATTCAAAGTAGTTACAACTTGAATTACTCTGCAAAAGAAATTACAAATCACAAATACAAACTTCATCACAATAAGTAAAACATTTTCTCACTTACTGCCTAATTTCTACATCTATAAAATAGTCTCCCTTTGTTCTTCGATGTAGTTGCCTTCAACAGCAACAATCTTTCCCCACAACCACAATTTTTTGAAGCTAAGTGAGAGGAGGATCCACATGTTTGGGACATTCCAGAACCAATACTCCTTCGCATACAACCATTTCCTCCTCTGTCAGCTTCCATTTCCCTTCAACAGTAATTTCCAAACTAAATCAAGTTCGACTACTCCCAACAAAAACCCTATATCCCAAATTCATCCATTTACACGAAACGAAAGAGGAAAATGAACTTACGTGACCAACTACACCAATGTTGAAGAAGATGAAATCCAACCTTTTGCGATTCACCTTCAACCTTCTTTCCAGCTGAAATGATGTGCTCGTCTTTGCTCTTGAACCTTCAGACCACACAGTGAACCAAACATTACTAATTAACCTAATAAAGCAAAGTTCTCACTTTGCATTTAAAATGTAAACACACGTGGCAAATGTTAGAAAGGATACATGTCATCCCACGTACCTATACGTTAGCCACCTCACCTGAATTTTAACGCTGTTTATTTTGGATGACCAAAAATTATGGTTTCCTTAAGGAGAGGGATCAAATCGTACAAAGTTTGAAATAGGGACGAAAAATAAGATCGCTTGATAGTTGAGGGACTAATAACATATTTAACCCTTAAATTTTATATGCAATTGTGACGTATAGAGTCAAGGGGATAATTTTATTTGTAATTTTATTAGATCTTATAATAACAACAATAAAATAAATATCTAAAGCAATCCAATGAATTCTCTAAATTAACTCATCCCGTGTGAAAAAAAAAAAGCTAATCAGTTGTAAAGTTATTTGTGTAATATCTCTCTCATATTTCATTTATAAAAGAAAAGAAATCTGACATGAAATTGAATTTACTCGTGATTCCATAAAATTTAAAGGACAATATTTCATCTTAGATACGAATACTCTAACCACTTACAACATGACATCGTATAGAATATCTTACTTTGTTCAATAATAATAACTAGAGATAAATAAATTCATAAAACAAAATAAACAAAAAAAAATAAATTACAAAAAATTACAAAAAATAAATTAAAAAAAAATCAAACACGGTGAGATTTCAAAATCCAAGAGAATACTTAACCTCCTTTTGAAATTTGATACTATCCTTAAATGGATTTTGAAATTGGACAAGTTCCTAAATCGAATTTCAAAGTTAGATAAATTTTTAAACCAAATTACAAAATTTGTTGAGTTTCTAAATCGAAATTTGGAATGTGATGAATTCCTAAATCAGATTAGAAAATTCGATGAGTTCGTAAATCGGATTTTGAAATAATGTGAATTCCTTAACCGAATTTCAAAATATAAAGAATACATAAAGTAAATTTTCAATTCTGGTGAATTTTTAAATCAAATTTTAAAATTTAATGCAAATTTTAAAATTTAATGCATTTCTAAATTTGGTGAGTTAGTTAACTAGATTTTGAAATTTGTTGTTTCCGTAAATAAGATTTCAAAATTCGGTATTTTTCTTAATAAAATTTTGAAGTCCAGTGACTAACTAAAGTATTCATTCTAAAGATTTTAAAATCCAATAAATTGATTCATTATCTACATTTCAAAAAATTTGGTACATACAAAATATGAAAAAGTAAATATCAAATCCGACAATAAAAAAACGTATAAGTGAAGAAGAATTAAGTGAATAGTATGTCTATGTTTCAAGATGAATGAAGAAACGCATGAAAACATTGTTAAAAGAAAAAGAAAGTAGAAGTGGAAGAAGAGAGAAAACGCCATTGGAGTTACTCTTGAAAGTGACTTGGGTTTGCCAGTAAACATAGCAACTTTCGTAGTAAATACATTTGATAACCAGTAACTATTGCTTGCCTAATTAATTATATATTTTTTATATATTAAGAAGGACATATTTGGCATCACATTGAAAGTTGGGGTGTAGAAAGAAAAAATAAAGGTACAGAAAGAAAGCCCCAAAAACTACACTTTTGTTCGGCAATTTCTTCCTGCCCTCCATGCTTTTTTAAAATTCCAATTGTACCTTATTGAAATTATAGATTTAGATTGTGTTTTTCGGATTATGTAATCTGGAATTCAAAAATATTAATGTTATAAATTTCGAATTATAGAATTTAAAATATAGATTTGTATTTTAGATTATATAATTAAAAATGTATTGAAGCAGCACAAGTATATATGTTTATCATACAAGTATATACATTGTTGAGACCTTATATCCTTAGTCACTGTACAAGTAGAGATAATAATCGTGGAGGTGCAAGAAGCAATAAAGTTGATAGATGAATAAGTTATGGAAAGGAGTTGAGTGATGATTGGGTGAGAAGAATGGAAGAAGAGGAGGAAAAGTTTGTGCAATCCTACCCTCATTATTGGGGATTCACCCCAGAACAAGACTACTACAACCACAAAGGAATCAGAGGCACAAAATCGGAATTCAGGACGGCGCGTGGCCTCAAGCTCTTCACAAGGTCATGGCTTCCCAACCCCACCATCACCCCACGCGCCGTCGTCTTCATGGTCCACGGCTACGGCAACGACATCTCCTGGACCTTCCAAGCGACCCCCATCTTCCTCGCCCAATCGGGGTTCGCCTGCTTCGCCGTTGACCTCCAAGGCCACGGCCACTCCGAAGGCCTCAAAGCCTTCGTCCCCTCCGTAAACCTCGTCGCAGACGATTGCCTCTCCTTCTTCAACGCTATCAAACAACAAAACCCCCAATTCCAACACCTCCCCTCTTTTCTCTTCGGCGAGTCCATGGGCGCCGCCATCTGCCTCCTCATTCACTTCCTCTCCCCGGAACCCTTCAACGGCGCCGTTTTAGTCGCCCCCATGTGCAAAATCTCCGACAGCGTCAGACCCAGATGGCCCATTCCCCAGATCCTCACCTTCCTCGCCAGATTCTTCCCCACTCTCCCCATCGTCCCCACCCCCGATCTCCTCTTCAAGTCCGTCAAGGTTCCCCGCAAGAAACTCATCGCCAACATGAACCCTTTGAGGTATCGCGGAAAGCCGAGGTTGGGCACCGTCGTCGAACTTTTAAGGGTTACCGACTTCCTCAATCAGAGGCTCTCTGATGTCAACCTTCCTTTCATTGTCTTGCACGGCAGCGCCGATGCTGTCACCGACCCCGATGTGAGTAGGGAGTTGTACCGCGAAGCCAGGACCCTCGATAAGACCATCAAGGTTTACGACGGGATGATGCATTCCTTGCTGTTCGGAGAGACCGATGAAAATGTTGAGATTGTCAGAAACGATGTTCTGTCGTGGCTGCTCGCTAGGTCTGGTGGGGAAACAAGACTTCAATGACGAAGGTTTCAAGGTTCTGTTTTGTTAATTGTCTTGATGCATTTGGTGAATTCGATGCTACAAACAAAATTATATCATCGGACTGGCAACACCAAAATGTGAACTGTACTGTCCATTTCATCCAACAATTCTAATTTATTAATATATTGATGCAAGAAATTTATTCCCTTCACCAAATGTTCACTTCATCGTTTCTGTACGGGCAAATCATGAACAAAAGCTACCACTTTTGGCTCTGATACATAGCTTAACCTTACCAGTATGTATGTGAAGCAAACTTTGACTTTCGGTATTTTATTATGATTATTTTTTTTAAATGATAATAATTTGATTTAACATTATTTGAGAATTTTAGGATGTAAAACAATTAATTAAAATAAGTCATCGATTTAAGTTAATATTTTTTTATAGATAATTAAATTTGGGTTTTCTTATTTATATCATATAATTTGTAATTATAATTTATCATGTGTTTATATAATTTTAATTTTAATTGAGAATTTTTCAATTATTGAATGTAACTTTTCACGAAGAAACAAATTACAAAATGGGAGGCTTAGTTATAGTAAAATAATGCATTTATTCAATTACTTTTTATATATTAATGCTGCTTATGCAATATACATTATATTATTAATAAGTAGATATATCTTTTGATTGCAATATACATTATATTATTAATAAGTAGATATTATTAATAAGTAGATATATTAGAGCAGGTTCTCTATTTATTTAATCCTTGAGTCGACCCTTTTGATTGCAAGTTGCAGCTCTGCAACGAAATTCAGATTTTTGAGTATTGTTTGGTTAATTGGTTTCTTTAGGATCAGAGAGTTCATAGAACGATAGGAAGACCTTTTAAATTCTTCAAAAACTACTGGATGCTAAAGTACTGGAAGGATGCTAGTTTTTTAGGGAAACCAAAAATGATAACTAATTTTGTTTTACTTTTTCGTTTTTGTTTATATAAACAGATTTTCAAATCTGCACTAGTTTTGTTTATTCTTTTACATTTATGATGTCGAATTAATTATAATTTCCTAAACTCATGTCTTTACTTATACGAAACTCCACTAACCAGAAAAATTAGATCAACATGATTATTGATAAATAGTAGCTTTACAAAACCACTCACAGATTATTCGATAAATTTACAGTAAGGTGTACATGGAGCAAGAGATGTATAATGGATTAAATTTAAGTATCGTTGTTGTAAGGGCATGAAAATATATAACAGTTGGGTCTTATGTTTAAGTAGTCAGATCCATAATACTAAAGGCACTATGGCTTTAGGAGGAGTTTTTCAGATCTAAGTTCATTATCTCAGCTTTCCATTTTCTCTAAAAAGTTTGTCCCTCCATTTCTTTCTGTCTTCTCTCTACCATTCCCTCACGTTTAGTGGTTGCATGTTGGATTAAGTGGTGCCCAAGTGACCGAGACGTAGAGACCTTCGCAATCATCCGAATAGATTTTCATTCTTCAGCGGGTAAGTAGCTCTTCACTATTCTCCGCTCTTTGGGACCTAGGGCAAGTTGCATGTGCCTAGTGTACTCTTCTTTATGTTTTCCTCCCTTCATTCTAGCTCTAAGAGCTGTTCTTGGTCACCGCATTGCGGGTTGTAGGGTGTTGTCTAGATTATTCGCGTGTGGGGTACTGGAGCTGCGGGTCCTTGAGATGAGCAAAGAAGTTTCAAGGTAAGGGGAGCTAGAATGTTTCTTTAATTGGTTGCATGAACTGTATGTTGAGTGTTGTGCGGTTGGATTGTTGATATTGTGTTTTGATTTGGAAATACTTAGGTGCATGTGTTGGATTGAATGACTATGAAACTTGATTGTAATGTATGTAAATTGTTTTGAGATGTATATAATGTCTATGTTGATGCGTTTGGGCTGAGAGACATGTTGTAACAGTGAATGGATGGAAAAATTGGTATTCTGTAAGGGTTTTGGGTCACTTGAGAGGAAGTGAGGCAGTGATTTTGGAAAGTAAGGGTTCTGGGCACATTTGGGCTCTTGGGACATCTTAGGCAAGTCATTTATGATCTGTTAGGATCATAAAACTGGACTAGAATATGTTAGAAGTTAGTAAAAATGGTTAGGAATGGTTGTGTTAGGTGTTGTTCATAATTCTACAGAAATTCTGCAGAATTAGGGAGTTTCACAACTAATAACCGTTAGGCCTTAGCGCTCTGTCTTGTTGAGCGTTCGGTTTTAGCGCTCGGTCGTAATATTGTTTGATGTTAGTGCTCATCTTAAGTGGAGTTCGGCCTTAATGCTCTGTCTTGTTGAGTGTCCAATCTTAGCGTTCGGTCGTAATAGTGTTTGGTCTTAGTGCTCATCTTAAGTGGAGTTCGGCCTTAGTGCTCTGTCTTGTTGACCGTTCAGTCTTAGCGTTCGGTCGTAATAGTGTTTGGTCTTAGTGCTCATCTTAAGTGGAGTCCGGCCTTAGTGCTTTGTCTTGTTGAGTGTTCGGTCTTAGCGTTCGGTCGTAATAGTGTTCGGTCTTAGTGCTCGGTCTTGTTGAGCGTTCAGTCGTAGCATTCGGTCTCAGTGCTCGGTCTTAAGTGGAGTTCGACCTTAGTGCTCTGTCTTGTTGAGCGTTCGGTCTTAGTGGGTGGTCTTGGTAGCGTTCGGTCTCTTAAAAAGAGTTTGGTCTCTTAAGTACCATACGGTCTTAGTGAGTGGTCTTGGTAGCGTTCAGTCTCTTAAAGAGAGTTCGGTCTCTTAAGTAGCGTACGGTCTTAGTGCACGGTAGCTCAGTCTTAGAGGTTTTCCTAACGCTCCAATGGTCTTTTCTCAAGTAGAGAAGATTGATCCATGTGGTGAGGAGTAGCAGAAGGTCCTACTCTTGGGTGCTTCCAGTATGGCCCAAGGTGAGTGATAACGGACTAACCTCGTGAGTGTGGTAGGGTGAAACTCATTGGCAATGGCTTTGCAAAGCAGTAAAAGCCACCACAAGTGCATAACCCGCCATAGCTCGACAATCATTCTAAGTCTGGACGAATCAAGTTTAAGTGCAACAAGTCATTTCTGTATAATATAGTATATTCGCCTTTACTTGCATGTTGCCTATGACGGTTAATAACATGATTTTTATATCTAACTCACCCTTGCTTGTGTGTTTGTGTTTGTTTGGGTATGCTTTCTTTTGCAATGATCATCCACTTGGATGTAAGCAGAGATGGATGAGGTGCCTCTGGAGCAAGCTTTGGAGGAAGACAATGTTACGACTTAGTCTCCTTAGGACTCTCTTAGTATTTCTTATATTTTGATTATTGTTTAGCTGTTAAGGATTTTCCTAGTGGTTCCTATCCTTTTGAAACACTCTACTTGCGTTTAAGTTTTAAATTATGCCTTATTCTGATATGACTGTAAGCTTAACTACTTTGTTTACAGTCTACTCTAACTGTTCTCTTTTATTTAAACGTAGACTTACCATGTTATTTGCTTCTATATAGTTTTTTCTTCTATTATTACTAATGCACTTTCCCACACAGTTTTGAGTAGATTCTCTGTTATTGACTGAAAAATTGATAAACACCACAACTTATTTTAAGCATTCTGTTTTAATTGTGTAGGTTTTAATAATTTCTAATCACTAAAGATAATACAATAAAGACTGTTTTTAATACTACTCTTCAAATTAAAATTACACTTTCAACATAATCCTCGGACTTAAAAAATCGAGTTTCGAACACCTTAAATGGATTAATTTATTAAAAATATTCAATAATAGAATATTTTGAAATTCATAAAAAAATTATTTGACTATGTATTATTGCATTCGACCTTAGAAATTGTACTCAAAAGATGGAGAGAAAATTTCTATAGAATTTACAATGAAAAGAAATAATCCATGAAATCTCTGTTGCTATATATTTTTCTGTTCTCTACATATCCTACGATGATGCAAGATTTAACTATAATTTCCAGTTCAAAGAATGAAACATCTCATTCTAAACATAAACATTTCATATAATCTTCAAGTCATTCGTTAATAGGGACCTTGTTACTACTTGCAATCCTTTGTTAGAAAATTTGTTTCTGGTTTCTTCAGCAGTCAGCAGAAAGAAACCGAAGATAATACCATCCCCCTACCCCACCCCAGGTAAAAAATCACCAATCAAAAAAATGTTGACTATATATGTAAATATGTACGTCTAATCACATCATGAACAAATATTTTAAATCATCCACAGTGAGGCGACTCTGACGATCACCAGTTCCATCCTCCCCAAAGGCAGATGCAACCATCGTTCTCTTCTTTTGCTGCAAGAACATGTCAGATTTAAAATGCAATCAGGACTTTTATTATTCAGATGGGACCAACTAAATCGTTGTTATGCAAAATACAACACATTATTCAGCTAAAATAATTATTATTCACACACACGGTACATTTTAAGCATTTCAACCCAAGAAAACAAAAAAAGTGTAGGCGCCATTGACTGACTGTGCAGAAGCATTCTAATCTCCTGCCAGGAACATTATTTAAAACACTAACTTCCCCCACAACAAATCATTCTAGCTTAAAAAACCAACCGTATAAACACGATTTCACTTAGGTGCTGCTAACTAGAACAATATAAACCGCATCCTAGAACTCAACACAGAGTTACTAAAAGCAACGTACTATGGCACAAAAAATTACCTGCAGAGCTAGAATTCGATCTTCAACTGTATCTTTCACAGTTAATCTCAAGACAGTCACAGGACGAGTCTGCCCAATTCGATGTGCTCTATCTATTGCTTGGTCTTCAGTTGTAGGATTCCACCATAAATCTAGCATAAGAACATGGCAAGCTACCACCAAGTTTAGACCAAGACTGGCAGCCTTCAAAGACATAATTATAACTGATACCTACAAGACAGCACGTCAAACTTCATCATTCAATGAATCTGGCTGCAATATTATGCCGTGGGAACAAGAAATTGAATCATGATTTAAGGGATCTGCAATTTTACTAACCTCGGGAAGAGTGTTAAAATCTTTAACAGCTTTATCTCTGGCAACAACCGACATTGTTCCATCAAGCCTTCTATAATTAATCGAAGATTTCTTGAGACACTCTTCAAGCAAATCTAGCATCCTCGTCCACTGAGAAAACACTATAGCTTTCTCCCCTACGACAGTAACTGAATCACTATGGTATCTATTCTCATCAGACAAATTTTGACACTCATGAGAATTAATTGAGGATTTCCCATTTTCAACATCCGAGGGGTTCCCAGGGCAATCATTATCTTCCCTCAAAGTGCTATTCTCAGGAGTGCTTTTTGAGGTATAGGAATGTGGCTTACGCAGTGATTTCAAAACCTCAAGTGCAGCCTTTATTTTTGAAGATTCATATGACTGACTTTGAGACCAAGGCTCAAATTCTTCCACTTCAGAAGCAGGGCAACCAGGTGAATTATCACAACCCTGGTCAGAAAGACAATTGTTCAGAGTGACTTTTGAGAATACCCTAGATGTGCTCAGTCGAATTTTGCAATTTGCAGCAGGGCACTGGTTGTCATCACCAGTAAGATGTTCACATATGCATTGGTTACAGAAAACATGACCACAAACTGAAACAAATGCATCTTCCGGAGGATCCTGTCCAGAAAACAAGTATTAGGAAAGGTAAATCCGAGGAGTTCGGGAGGACCTATACTGTGGCAGAAAATACATTTAATGTGGATGATACACGCATGCAACAATGATACAAGTCCTTTAACCTCAACTCAAGTAAGGATGATAAAAATAATTCCCAATCACCCTTCCCCGATTTCTGCAAGGGAATAAGTTTTAAGATTAAACTAAACCTTTTCCACTCCATTCACTTTTACTTCACTCGAGTTTACTTTTAAAGCTGCTCTAACCCCTTACAAGCACAATCTATAAGTCTGTTACCTTAAGAACTAATATACAACTACAGTTAACCAGTTTACATTCAAGCAAACAAATAACCAACACACACAGATGAGCAGTCAGACAAATCCAATTTTATAAATACCAAAGGATGGTCAATACATACGTTACAAATGCTACAGAGGGCCAAAGAAGCCTCTAAACATTGCAGAAGAGAGATTTGTTTTTCCTGAGGAAGTGTCTTTGCCATCTCAACCGAATATCTCCATAGAGAGTTTGAATTGTATCGCTTGACAAGCAAAGGGTGATCACAAGCTTGTCTAAGGCGCAGGAGCATCAGCAAAATGTTGACATAATTTTGCTTGACAGTGCCAGCATCAGCATATTCCTGACATGACATCACATCACATACATGTAAATAGTGGACTTCAAATATGGCTTACCAAGATTTGGGTTGGAAAACAGGCTCAACCAAACAAAATATTGCAAGTCACATAAAGCTTACTATCTAAAGGAAAGACCATACCTGGAACTGTGCACGTGAATCAGCCTCTAGTTTGTAATAGAAATCACGTTCCTCAGTTGAAAAATCAACCTTTTTCAGCTCTATATATTTAGGCGGCAAGGAAATAATAGGTTCCCCGTCAAGAAGTGTACCTGAAGAAAAATAGTATCGCATGGTTACACTGGCAAATTTGAAATCCATAGAACTACTGATTGCTTAGAGGAATGAGCTCAAGAACAATGCACTGGCTACTACAAGACAGGAAAGGGAAACTATAAAATGATAAATTATCTAATTCTATCCAATGCCTAAAATTCTACCCATGTAATAAAGCATACAAAATTGAAATGATAATTTTATATCTTGAGAAAAAGGAAATGGTTATAAAATTTTGGAAAAAGCTGTATACACAAAATCTGATAATCAACTTTATCAATTGTTATGGATGACTAAGATGGCAAACTAGGAAATAACTAATAATTATAGCCTACTCTTTTGTTGACACAAAGTTCATAAATTCAAATTAATCAAATCTCACCTTTGGTCCGGCGTAACATTATAGTCTTCAAGACAGCTTGTAGCTTTCTATATCCGTTTGCTGGATCTCTACTAATTCGGTTCTTAATTTTAGAATAAAATGATGTATAGACATCATAAGGGTCATATCTTAGAAATCTGAAGTAACTGTAGAGATCGTCAATTGCATTCTGGATAGGAGTCCCTGACAAACACCATCTTCGCTTAGCACGAAGACCCCAACAGGCCCTTGCAACTTGAGTTTTGTGATTCTTTATACTTTGTGCCTCATCCAAGACAACCCTAAACCATGCCACCTTTGCAAGCGGGCGAGCATTAGTTTCAAGAACTGTTCCATCTGATCTCTTCTTGCCATTTTTACTAGAAATAGAGGGACTTTTTCTTTTCCTACTCGGTACAGCATGATCTTCAACATTTCCTTTTTCCTCATCATCTTTGTCAGCTGAAGGCTGCTTAGGAACCTCCATGCTGACAATGGAATAAGTTGTTAGAACAACATCATACTTTGCAACCTCATAAGGATCTTTTGTCCGATTGCTTCCATGGTATACTAGCACAGAGAATTTTGTTTGACTAGTTACCTTGCTACGCAACTCCTCTGCCCATTGACGTAGGACACTAGTGGGACAAACAATAAGGGTCCCGGCAGATGGCCTTCCCTTTGCTTGGTTTTGCAAATTCATACTCTTGATTGGATGTCTACTTGACTCATTCTCACAAATATTAGATTCTTCCTTTACTCTACCGTTCTGAGGAAGCACGTCATCATCCACATCCAGATTCAGAGAATCCAATTCACTTTTGTGGGCATTGGTGCCCCCATTAGGTAATGGAGGTCTTTCCTTTAATATTAATGCAATAGTTGATACTGTTTTTCCAAGTCCCTACAAGAAAAAAGACTTTAACTCACTAAGGCTAAGAAAATTACATTTAATCAATTACTTATAATCTCATATTAACACTGCAGACAACTAACCTGATCATCTGCAAGAATTCCTCCTGAGCAATTAAAACTTGATGCTTCCTTTTGAACCATCCATGATAAAGCAATTCTCTAAACAGGGCAACCACAATTAGTTGGAATCTTCAATGTTCCAATTATATATACAAAGCAAGTTATCAGACCAGCTCAGGAAAAATAGGATTGAGTTTACAAAGGATCAGGTCGGCAATCAGAATTAGACACACGAAGAGCACACAGGAGTTCTTGCCCTGTATGATCCAACAAGACATAATTTTCAAAGAATACACACTTTTTTTAGTAAAAATGAGTGATAAGGCATCATTACGTTGTTTGTCACATGAATCTATGATTCTAGTCTCAACAATCTTATTCCTGAGGAAAGTTGAATTCTTTTTATTGTCAGAGGAAATAATTATTAGAACAATCTGTCAAGGAAATGAACCGAAATACATGACAATGAACTTTAGGATAACGGTGCCTTTGACACTTCACATCTTTAAAGACAATGAGAAGGTGTTCAAGTGTGAGTGTGTGACATACGATAAGTACTGATATGATTGATTCATTCACTCACTGAATAAGTCATAGAAGTTTTCTATTTTTAAAATATTGGACAAGAAAAGTAACCTGATGCCTTAAAAGAGGAACTGCCAACAACCCTTCTGGTAGACTAACTTCTGACCTTGGCTGAGATAGATCCTACAACAAACCACTAAAGAGCTAAGTGCAGTGGCAGAAGAATACTTTCATATCTGCCAACAGATACAAAGCATAAAATCCATAAAATGAAGAAGCCAACCTGCAATGCAACCCGTAATATATTACGCTCATCACATGCCTTCAGCCTAGTACTTCCAGCCATGTAAGACTGAGAATCAGCATATCTAGACGACTGAGAAATATTAGACGAATTCCCACTGATTGTAGATCGACTTGTCGGAGCAGGATGACTGATGTCTTCAATAATGCAAACATCAGGGTCTTCCTCGACATGGAAATTCTCAAATTTTCCTTTTGAAAGATGAGAATCAGCAAGTTTATGTCGAACTCCTCCTTCTCTCTTAACACAACCAAACTGCTTCTCACTGGTAATTAGTGCCTGGGCATGGGGCCAAGATATATTTGCAGCTTGTAAATTCAAATTGTCCACATTTTCTTGAAAACTAGCAATTCTACCATTGCTATCTTGATATTGATTGGATATCCCAGATATAACTGCATAATTATCCTCATTCTCATAAAATTGGTAAGCCTGAGACCCTATAGAAGAAAAAATATCAGGTGTTTGTCTCACCGATTGGCCTACATTGAACTTAGCATCCTGATAATGGTCTTCATATGGTACGTATGAATCATAAGCTGAAAGAGACAATGATGGCAGGTCATCAAAATTAACTTTTCTAGAATGAAAAGATGGATAAACATTATCAGTTAAATCTTGAAAAGACGTCCACCCAGTAGTGTTTGAGGGCATGCCACTACTCATACATGAAATATCAGAATTTAACTCCACACTTTTGGCCTTCATGTTATTCATCATTTCGTCGTTTGGCAATTGAGAGCAAAAACCATTTGGAAAAATACCAAGTGAAGAGTCAGCAACAAAGGGTCCACTATGCATTCCCTCGTAATAAGTTGAAGATCCATGGTAGTCAATGAAATCACTGGAACCATGAGAACCTTGACCAATAGTAGAATCAGGTGAAGTTGCAACATGCAAAAATCTATCAGCATCCATAAATGCTTCAAAAGATGTACACGAATCATTTTCCTGTGGCCCAGAAACTCCTCCAGTGGTGTCTTCAACATAACCTTCGATATTTATATCATCATTGTCAACTATAGAACTGATTGAAGTATCTACAAGTAAAAAATATAATCAGATTGTTGCTAAATTTTCAAATATATAATGGTCTAAAGTAAAATTTTGAGATTCTTCACAACCATATCCAAGTGAAGATTTCACATACTTTCAAATTCAACATCCTCTCGGAAATGCTTGATATGGATCTCATTTTCACCTTTCCACGGACTTGGATTCAAATTATCTCTACAAATTGATATATCTTTTGACTGTGCGTCAGGGAAACTTGATTCCACACTGCAAGCAGGTATCTCATGTTTAGAGACTCTGGTCCTCTCTGTGCAGAAAACCTCATCACTTTCACCTGGGGAGAGGGTACTGAGATTACCGGGAAATGCATTTGGGAAGGAGCATGCCTGGGATTGAGGTCCCTCGTTTTCAGGTTCAATATCAAGCCAAGAATTTGCTACAGAATCAGATACACCAACTGAACCTCTGACACCAGAATCCGAGCCATCTGAGCAGAACGGAGAACAACTCGTGACTGAATCTGCAAAGCCCAACCTAGAAAACTGTTGTTCTTCTAACACTTGAGACCCTAATGAAAATGAAAAGGAATCAATCCAAAGCAAGACATAATATCAGAAATTTGATTTTACATCCATGATTCAAATTAACTCAAGAACCATAATGTCCAGTTCTCCTCATTGACAGCCAATTGCAACCAAAATACATAAGTTATATAAGACTCAAAAACACAGATATCTACATACCATTTTGTATCTGAAATGAGTCATGAGTTCCAGATTCACTGGGTGAAACATTTTTTGATGAAGAATCATCGGGAAATTTCTGCTAGGACATAACATAAAAAGGTATAAGGATAATATCAAGCATGAAAAAGACAAGAAGGAAACTGAAAAAATTAGATGATTGTTTCAATTTTGTTGTCAAATAAAAAAATTGAAATGCAAAATATTCCCAGTTATTTTTGTATATATAGTGACAGACAACACAGCTTCCCAAACTCCAAGCAGAACGCCAAACCTCTATCTTCATACACAACCCCACTCCTCAATATGAAAACAACAACAATAAAGCCTTATCCCACTAAGTGAGGTCAGTTATATGAATCACACTATCATAAAAACTGAATAACAACACAGTAACTAAACCAAATACCCTTCATTGTTTTGATAAGAAATTTAAAATAGTTTACAACTCTTTATCTTCTTAACAGAACAATACAGAAGAAATATGCCCCCTAGTATCCAAAATGTCGAGCTTAACAGCATAACATACATGACCCAAGTCCAAGACAAAATGACACATTTTTCACTGGCAACGATAATTACATTGGTTAGTTATTTTTAAAATGTAAGAAATGGTTTTTCGGAGGATTGGAGGGCAGACCTTCACACTTTGAGTGGAACTAAGTGACGCAGGCACAGATGGATTGCACGTCACTGGCATTTCCCATTGTCAAGTGAATGTGAATACAAACACAGAAGCAATGAACTTCAAAAACTAAGTAAATAATAACGTGTGCTAGAAATATTTTTCTAAGAATCACTTCAAAGCTACTATACCACACTCCTTGCATGAATTGACCTTCCGTTTTTTTTCTTTTACAAAAAATCGTTCCTAGGAACACAAATCTCATGCTTTTCAAGCACAAATTTGTCATGTTAATAACCATGCCATAAATTTCTTACTTTCGATGAACTAGAGAATAAATAATCAAATAAAGTGTCAAATTAAACAATAGATACCTAAATAAAAATAAGTATTACTGGTTAAACAAATTTAAACAACAGGCCTTCCAGTTCTGAGCAGATTACATCATCAATTCAACAAAGTAAAATAAACAAATCTTCTGAGATCGAATGACAGAATTGACTTTGTCACTGCACAGAAGCTTCAACTCTTCTATCACAGGATACTTCGTTTGTCACGATTCAATTACTAATTCGGTTTTCACAGTAACCTCACTAACACAGTCACACACACAGCATTCTCTGTTCCGCAAGAGGGAAAAAAAACCCTACCTCCAGAAAATCACAACTATCGTCTTCATCAAGAACCTTCTGAACGGTGTTCATATCTATATAAAACATGCCATCGTCATCATCATCACCATGGAACAGTTTCGAAAAGTCGACATCATCATCCGCCATGACACCGCCGCAAAAACCCTAATCCCGGTTCCTTAAACTGCGAAAAAAGCCACACTGAAACAGAAGCAAGACCTTCTCCCCAAATCGCATAGCGGAGAATTCAGAGAAATAAAGTGTGAAATCGAAGAAAGATTGCGGAGTCAGCTATGGATGGTTCGGTTTCTTGGAAGCTTCGACTTTTCGTCCCAATTGAGGAGCCAAGAGTCAGAAAAGGCAAAAGAAAAAATAAAAATTAGAGAGAGAATGGTAAAACGTGAAGAACGCCTGTGTGCACAGTTTAAATACCGTTTGGGTTCGTTACGGAAGAGAGTGTGCGCATGTTAAGAAGGCTTATCATTGGTCTGTGCTCTTGGTTTTCTATTCCTTATTCATACTGCAACTTCCCTGTTGTTGACCAGAAAGAAGTACTCAGATACTCTCACGCGTTGCATGCGCGTGATATCCTCTCAAAAAATAAAAAAACATAAACTCTGAATTTTCATAGGAATTTACATAGATCACGCAAATAGGTGAAAGTGAAAGGATAGGGTTAAGGAAGGGATGGATCACGGGTGTGCATGCTATTACCTACTTGTCAAAAGCAGAGAAAAAAAGAAAGTGGTGTTTGGTTAATTGCTTAATTTGAACAAGTTGCTGTGGTGGTCCAATCTTTTTTATCATTTTATATTATCATAAATCTCATTCTTTTACTTCATTTTGTTGGCCTTGAGTCAGATTAGCACCTCCTTTATTCTCCTACTTCACCTTTTACACATTTCCAAGGGACATCACAAAATTAATTTTTTCATATCATCAATTTTTAATTCAGAAAATAATATATTATTATGCACAAAAGTGTTAGTGTGATTTCTTGGTATTTGCGCAACCTTAAGAGACTGTTCTTGTCCCTTTATATCATATGATGTTCCGCCACAACTTGTTTTCTTTTTTAGCCTTACAGATTGTGGTCATTTTGAATTGAAAACAGACAAAACAAAAATTGCGTTAATTTCAAACTATTAATAATGTTTTCATGATGGAGTGAAAAGTACTTTACTCCAAAACAGGAAAGATTTTCCATTACTCCAAAACAGGAAAGATTTTCCATCCTGAACAAGCGTTTGATGAATTTATCATGTCAAAATGTCATCATTCTCTTAGGACTAAATTTTGTTTAATTTTAGCTCAATAAATAAATTCCCAACTTGAATAAGTTATATTGCATCTCTTTTATGAAAACATTTTTAAATAAAACATACATATTGTAAATGGTTCTTTTTTTCTATACGCCGCACATTTTCAAATAAACTTTAAAAAATATCATATTAATGTGCCTTTAGAATTTTTTAGTATACTTCCTTGAAATGTAAAGTAATTTTGGAAAATGAAATTCTCATTATGGCCCTGTTTGATTGCACGGAAATTGAGTTTTTAGCTTCGTGTGAAACTTTTAATTACTTTGAGCAAACCTTTTCCTTGCATAGCAAAAATTTAACTTCAAATATACATCCTTTCCAAAACCAATCTCTACTCTAACTAGTAATAATAAAATAAATGTACAATTCTTCACATTTTAAATAAGGAATGTCTCCTTGTAATTCTTCCATTTGTCTCATGTGTTCTATTTATCTTCTTTGTCTTTCCAAATAATTAAACATGAATTAAAAATGTAAGCCCAACATAAATATAAAAAATTTATATAGAAAAAACATAAATATAACTATTTCTTCCGGCACCCCTGACTTTTAAAACTCTACTTTTACTCTTAGTACATTAAAAATCCTAATTTAATTTTCTCTTTCATCTTCTCTTTTTTAATGGTGTTGTTGTTGCTACATTTCATCTTCCCCTTTCTTATCCATGTCATTGTTGCATCTCATTTCTACTAGTTGTATTGTATATAGTATAGACCGAACGGCTAATACCCAGGATCAGGTTAAAAGGTATAGGCAATGGCCGAACGGTTAAAGTAAATGGTCTGGTAACCGATCAGTTTGTTCTTCTAGTCAACGAACGTTGATTAAAGTAAATGGTCTTATTCATGTTGGGTCTGCACATAGTTCATGGTCATTAGGTCTCAGTAAGACAAACGCTTGCCAACTCCAGCAGGATAGGACCAATGATATAATCCGACAGTTAATAAAATAATACCAAAATAATTAAAGGATATTATTTAAGGATGTTAATGATATACGATTAAAGATATTGATAAGTTATTTATGAGCAATTGACTGGAGAAAAGGTGAGTTTGTTTTTATTTGATCTATGAAACACTTATAAATATAATGACAAGGCCAAAAGTCGGGTACATTCGACTAGATCCTAAATACTCAATTGTGATAAACAATTCACTAAACTACACCTAACTTGAGCGTCAGAGTGTCTTTTGCAGGTACCTCACACCCTGTCAAGAGTGAAAGCGTTCGGAGCAGACGACTCAAGCACTGGAAGGCAAGAAGGCTACGTCAGAAAGGTATATCTCTTAGTCCTATACATACCCATACAAAAGCACTAGTCTTGTCAAAAAAACACCATGCACCTTCCTCTATGCAATATTGCACCTCCATCACATTTAGAAGACCAAGTTGCACCTCCATCAATCTTGCTTGCTCTACAGTGCTTATTTTGTTTCGTACAAAAGAATATGTTTCTCCATCTATGTGCATTTTATTATAGCTGAGTTTCAGGACAAAATGGATGTTTGCGAAGAGGAGAAAAAGGCAAAAAAAGATTACAATGCATACCTAATTACTCAATCCAAAAGTTATTACTAAATTCGAAAACCCTTTCTGGAATGTTCAATCTAGGGCAATTTTATTGAATTGGTCAATCTAGAATGGGTTTTCAAATTCAGTAATGAGTTTTGGATTGATCTTTTTTTTTGGATTTATTATTTTTCTTTGTTGGGTTCAATGTTATCGCTTGTTTAATAAGTTGGTCAAAATTAGTTGTATGTTGTTATGATGATTTTGATATGATGATTTTCATATAAAGAAATGGCTAGGACAAAAGGTGTTGGTTCTTCCCATGTTCGAAGCAGTAAAGATTCTACAAGACAGAGACTCACAACATTTATTTGTAGGAGGAAGTATGGTGAAGCTCTATATTGAACCCTGTTGTTGCAGCTGCAATGATTGGTGACTATTAAGAGCATGAAAAAGGATTTCCTAGAGACCCATTAGACACCATTTGCATTATTTTGATCACGTGACTTTAAAATTCTGGGACAACAAGGTAAGTAAATAAAAATAATGTCATTGTTAATTTGATGACGAATTTGCAATTTATGTAATATAATAACACATATATTATGTTTAGGATTGAGGAGAGTTTAAACTAGTATCTCAAGGTCGGAAGCTAAATAAATTAGGGGTTCCTCATACAATATTGAGGAATATGTTTTAAATTTTGGATTGTTACCTTTGTACAACATAAGTTATGAGACGTCAGGTAGGGGATTGTTATCTGTCTTTATGGAGAGGTGGCATAGGGAGACAAATACATTTCACTTGTCGATCGATAAGATGAAACTAAATCTGAATTATGTGTCTACACTGCTTCATCTTCCTATTGTGGAACAATTTTGTCTATTTGTGTAATTGGAGTTTGCTATTATTGTTTTAGTTTTGTTTGACTTATTAGAGGTACAACTCTCAAATGCAATTTTAGAATTGAGACAATGTTGTGGACAACATGTAAGATTATGCTAGTTGAGAGATGTGTATTTGGAGTTGTGCATGGAGGGGTGTTTGAAGTACGATGCACGAGCATTCTTATTACATCTTGTGGGTGCATTATCTATACAGACAAGAGTGTAACTTATATCAATGTGTCGTATTTGCAGTTGTTTAAGGACTTGGGGTCTTATGGCGAATATTGTAAGGGAGTCGCTACATTAACTCATATGTACGAGCAATTAGATAATGATGCATTTTTTGTCCATACAAAACAATTAGCTAGTTATGTGACGTTGTTGCAAGTGAATGGTGTTTGTTGGTGAGACCAGTGGAAATAGGGTGTAGCGAGTGGCTTAGATAAGAAGGGAAAAGATTGAGTGTAGCGAGGATGTCAATAAGAAAGGAGAAGATGAGAGAGAAAATCAAATTAGGATTTTGAATACACTAAGGATAAAAGTGAAATTTTAAAAGTTAATGGGTGTAGGAATAAATTATTTATAAATATGTAAAGAAACAAAATGACTTGAACCAACCACCAAAATATAATAAAGAGGTCTTAAAAAAAAGTGTTTCTTCCTACATATCACTTTTTGTTCCTTCACCCCATAAAACCTATAATTTCCAAACACTTCCTCTTTTTTAATATTTTTTAGATTAGATGTTCCAAGAGGTATTTCCAAATCTTGAAATATCTTCCAAAACATAAAATTTAGAATGTAAAAAAAAATGCATTTTGAATTAAGTGTTTCAAAAGAGTATTTCCATATCCATAAATACATTCTAAAACATCCAATCATGAATATGAAAATATTTTTAGATTGAATATTCCATAAAATAACTCCTGATCAATAAATGTATTCCAGAACATTTAATCAAAAACAAATGTTTATATTTCATATTGAATGTTTCAAAATGCATTTTCGAATCTGAAAATACTTTTTGAAACACACCATCCGAAAAGCATTTAAAAAAATACTTTTTAGATTAGTGAATTCAGAACTTTGTTTATTTTGATACTTGTTTCAATCTAGATGTCTTTGAAAATCTAGAATCATTGGTCATTTCCTATGATGCAGAGGGGCTGGAGATGCTTGGTGAAGATGGAAAAGACAATGATAAAGGCTAAATAAAATTGACATGAGAAACCAAGAAGGATGAAAGTAGGTGTTGGAAGAATTATGTTGAATCTCGTGCCTCCCTTCACATGTGTGGAAGGGAATGTAAGTAGTATTTGATAGTGCAATGATGTAGAGTAGATGAAAAGTGTGCATGGTAGTTAATATGTGAGTGTGGATGCTGGAGATCGAAAGAGAAAATAGAGATGGAGAAGATGATGGGGGATTAAGGATTAGAGGTGTAAAAATGATGAAAATGTGATATCTCTAAAATGGATTCCGAGAAGATAATGGGTGTTCACTATGGAAGCGGAGAAAAAATGAAAAAGATAGTGAATGATTTTCTGGAAGATATTCGAGAAGATGGAATAATAAAGTTAGTGATGGGGTGAGTGAAAGAGGTGCAAAATATATTTATTTTTTAGGTTTAATAGGTTCGGAGGTCCTTATATTTGTGGGTTCGTTTCAATTGGGTCCTCCAATTTTGAAAGTGGTCTATTTGGTCCCTAATTTAACAAAATTGAGTCAATAATACCCTTTCCGTTAAATGCAATGGACGACATTAACTTTTTAAACATGTGGTATGTTGAAGCATCCTTCAAATAAAATTGTGCAACCTGCAAATAAAAGGATGCTTCAACATACCACGTGTTTAAAAAGTTAATGTCGTCCATTGCATTTAACGGAAAGGGTATTATTGACTCAATTTTGTTAAATTAGGGACCAAATTGATCACTTTCAAAATTGGAGGACCCAATTGAAACGAACCCACAAGGGACCTCCAAACCTATTAAACCTATTTTTTATTATACTTATAATAGGGGTAATTTAGGGTTTATGAATATTATGGAGGTGCAATTAGAAGAAAGGGAGATGCAAGAAAAACCAGTCAAAAAAGGAACAACAGTACGAAGCAATACATGAAAAGAAAAAGAATTTGTTTTTGCACTCCGATACCTTTTATTTGCATCCTCATGGGGTGGTTAAATTATTAAACAGCCCCTGTTGCCATCATCCTGATAGTCGCGGCTTCTTTGTCACCATCTTTTATTGTTTTGCTGTTATGCTATGTATCGTGTTATGGATGTACTTAGGAAATAAAGTGTTCTAGATTATATCATCTAAATATCAAACAAAAACTTTTTAATTAAAAAATAATTGTTATGAAAAAATAATTTTTAGACTGTGTAATCTTAGATATTATATAATTCAAAAATTAGTTGAAAAAAGTTGAGATTTTCATATTTGAAAAAGTTATTGTGAAAAATATAGGACTGCAAAAAGAAATTCCCAAACAAAGGACTAAGATCAATGACCAAATACGAAGTGTTATTCCGTTCAGCTATAAAATAATTATACTCTTCGTAAAATTAGAGTTTTGACTTCGGTTTCTATACTTTTTTTTTTCTTTGTATTCTTATAAAATTAGAAATTATTATTTTTAGTTATTTTAAACTAAATGGATTTTGGTTTTACTTTTCATAACTTTTGTCGTTTTAAGATTTGAAATCACTAATGTCTAATATCCATTTTAGAATAAATAATATATTTTTACCAATTTTATAAGTCTTTTTAAACGCTTTGACATTATACTACGAGACCAATACACATAATTTGAAATGATTTTCGACGTATGAACCGATAGCAAGAATTATATCGACTGAAAAAAAATAGTAACTTTTAAAAATAAATAAGTAAATTTACAAAAAGAAAAAGTTTTCATATGAACTGAAGTCATATTTAAGTTAATTAATAAATAAAGATATGTGGCTTTGCTCACAGATCGCAGTCCAAATCTTCATAAATTTCTTCGTCATCCTTTCAAAGATCATGACCCTCTTTATTGTTACATTTTCACAATTGCCATGGACAAAAAAGATGTTAAACAACCAACAAATACGGATTAATTGATGTAAAAAATGGATTTAATATAATAAGATGTTTAAAAAATAACATGGTCTAACTTGTAAGATAAAATTTATATACACTTGTATTTTTGTTATATCTCTAAATTATATGAAGTGTTTAAGTCAAATTGTCTCCATCTCATGGACCCAAATGGGCTTCGTGGATCCACCATTTATGGGCTCAATTCCATGCCCATTTGATGGCCAAGATGTTGAGTTTGTCTCACTGGAGGTTTCTTGAATGTGAAATTGATCGAGTTTAGGGGCTTCTTTCTGCACCCTACTTTTTTTCTTTCTTGTACTATCAAATTTTAGGATTATAACCTTACACATTATATATAAATTATTAAATTAATTAGGTAAACAATAATTATTGTTTATCCACCTGTATTTACATTGTTGTTATATTTACTTATGTCAACACTCCTAAGTTATTTTCACACAAATGACTTTTCAAATCATGTTTTTCTTCTTCAATCTTCTTTTTTTTTCTTTAATGACATTGTTCTTCTTCAACAGATTTCATCTTTGTTGACTTTTCAAATCATGTTTTTCTTCTTCAATCTTCTTTTTTTTTTCTTTAATGACATTATTCTTCTTCAACAGATTTCATCTTTGTTGACTTTGGTTAAAATAGAAAAGTATGTATTTACTTCCTTCTTCATTTACATTCTTGCTTTTCGAGTTTTTCAACCAAATTTCATAATCATTTATCATTTTTTTTGTCTATATATCAAATTTCAAAATTCAATCTGTAGATAATTTCAAAATTCCACTAACAAACAAATTCTTTAGATATCAAATTTTGAAATCTAATTTAGAGTAAATAACAAATTTCAAAATCCGGTGGTTTAATCTCCCATATTTCAAATTTTGGTTTTGGGTCTCTTGAACTTTGAAATCTGAATTTCTAATAATTTCGAAATTAGGTTTTTTTAATTTTTTGGATTTTGAAATATGATTTTGTTTTTTGTTTTATTTCATGTGTTCTAATTTTATGTTTTCTTTTTTTAATTTTAGTGTGTTTTTTTTATGAATTTGTTGTTATATGGATTTTAGTTATTATTATACAATAAGTGGAATGGTATCTAAGATGAAATATTATTATTTTTAATTTTATGGAATCATAAGTAAATGAGAGCTTCATGTTATATTTTTTTTCTTTTATAACTGAAATGTGCGAGGGAGATCATACAAATAACTTTACAACTAAACAATTTTTTCCTACATGTGATGAGTTTATTAAGTGTGTTTAAGGGATTTCTTTTCATCTTGATTTTGTTGTTGTCATTATAAAATATGATAAAACTAATGGTCAACCAAGGAGAAAGGCATATGTATTGTTAAGATGTAAAATGGGTGGAAAGTATAGGAAATATAAATCTAATGTTCAACCTAGTATATCCGACACAAGAAAATGTAATTGTCCTTTTAAATTGACAGACAAACCAATTGATAATGGAGAGGAGTGAGTATTAAAGGTAATATATAAAAACCATAATCATGATTTATCAAAGACTTTATTTGGTCAACGTTTTGATGGATGATTAAAATCCAACAAATATTCATTGCTTGTTGATATGGTTAAAAGTGAAGTGAAGTCTACAAACATTCTCCTTACTCTCAAAGAAAATAATGAATATAGTGTAACAACACTCAAACCATTTTATAATGCAAGATACACATACAAACAATCATTGGGAGGTTTTATAATTGAATTACAATAGCTAATGATTTTGTTAGAGTATGATAAATACATTCATTTGAGTAAATATGTAGACAAATCTGAGGTGGTAAGTGATATCTCTTGAACATATCCTGATGTAGTAAAATTGTTGAATGCATTTAACATTTTTTTTCTTTATGGATAACATCTACAAAACCAATAAATATAGGTTGTCATTACTTAAGATAATTGGTGTGACATTAACAAAGTTGACTTTTTCAGTTGCCTTTGTATTCTTATTAAGTGAATGACAAAATAATTTCACTTGGGCTCTTGAAAGGCTAAGAAGATTATTTATAACATATGAGGGTGGTGTCATTAGTAGTGACAGAGACCTAACACTCTACAATGAAGCTAAGCACTCACTCACATCATGAAAACCAATCATCCTTCGTAAGATGGTCACAATGCATTTGATAGCGCCCTACAATGATGATAACAACAAATTAAATAACATTGTTTCATTACATAAATACATCAACATTATTTAGTTACGTATTAATAAACTAGATGTTGACCCCAATCTCTTGGTCCTTGGAATGCCATTTGGGAGATGTCGGAAAAGTCGAGATACAAGACTCAGTCAGTCGTCCCTAGCACCACGGATATGTTAGAATCGCTGCAACAGAATTGTTAGCGTGGAATAACAAACCAAGAGGGCTTTTAATACGAACGTGTGCCTTTTAATTTCTACTCAATTAAACTTACCAAGCAAATAATAAAGACAAATAAAGAGAGTAAGGTTGAGAGAAATTTGCACAGATGATTTTATCCTGGTTCAGATCTTACCAATCCTACGTCCAGTCGCTTATCTCAAACAAGATAAACTTTTTTCACTAACACAAAACAATTACAAATTACAATCACAAAGAAACACAATTTGTAAAAGTTTAGAAATCACCTCTCTTGATACCACAAGAGATGAACCTACACCTCCTTTGAGTCTTCACAAAGGATGAACACCTCCTCCGAATACTTCACGAAGGATGATTATCTTCCAGACACTTCCTCAGACACACCAAGGATGATCAAGCTATTCCTCTGTCACCGCAGTACCACTTCAGGACTTTGCAGACAAGAGTTTCCTTAGCTTCAGCAAATTCACAGAGTTCTCAAAGAGTTCAGAGTTCTTTAGCACAAGGGAAGAGTTGTTTTTTTGAGATAAAGAGTGAGTCAATTTATAGACTCAGCCAAATACTTTTTCATTCTACGAAAACGGGCCATCTAACACATTTAATCGATTAACACAAGTATTAATCGATTAAAATGAGTACAACGGCTAGTTTTTCAAATCTGAAATCCCCAACGGTCAGCTTTAATTGATTAAAATGTATTTTAATCGATTAGCTAATAGATTAAAAAAAGTTTTAATCTATTAAAACAAAAAAGGTTGAGTTTTCAGCTTTTACTCGTTTTAATCGATTAATACTTGTTTTAATCGATTAAAACAGTGCGATTTTGACTCATTACATTAATTATATAATATAAAACTACATGGAATCAAAACCACTAGAAATCTAAGTCCTAGACACTAAACTACAATTATTACAAAAGCTTTCCATAGCAATACAAGTCTTCATAACATCTTGAATCTTGATTTCTCTTGACTTGATTTGGACATCATCAAAACTACATCTTCATCATTTTGCTAACAGGATAATATATGAATGTGATACCTTTTTAAACCACTGTAGGTTTCCTTGAATTCATGCATATAGAGAGGACACTGGAGTCACGTTGACAAAGACATTTTCCACGAAGCATAACTAGCGATCACTAATGGTTGGCAAGTTAGTCTCTGGAACAACATGTGGAGATCGCAGGATAGGTTGCTTAAACCTAAACTATCTTAACACACATGCAGGCATATGACAATGAACAATCCCTCCCACCCATCCTAATGAAGCCAGAGAGTAAAGAGATTGACACAAGTGGATGAGTAATTCAATGTGATCCATATGGGACTCATATAATTTTGTCATATGTCAATGCATCTAACTATGCTTTGACCTCATATAGGTTGGAAACCTATTTCCCCCTCACAAAACATTCCACTTGAGGTCTAGTCTCATCATAAATATTGAGCAATTTCTTTCTTCTCATCCAAGCGAAGTGCTCATATATCCAACTCTACAAAAAAGTGCAAATGCATTTGAATAACAAAACAATAAAGGAAATTAAAGAACATGTAAAATGTGTAGTTGTAAAAGAGTGAGATGTTCAACTAATTGTTTTGTCTCTACAGAGTTAGCATCTCTAAGTTGCTTGGATAGCGTTACAAATGCAATAACTCCCCGTGCATATCTATCACATGGCTGTAAATCTCTAAAGAGCATTAGGTCAACCCACGAGATATGGGGAGGAGTTTCATACTCAAGAGTCAGCCCCACCCTACCTCAATCCTAACGCACTTATTATTGGCTTTGGGGGCTAAGACTTCAAAAAAGTCCCTTAATGAATGAATTAAAAATAAAGAGCTTAGTTTTGATTGGGATTAGGGTCAACCCATGGGATGTGGGGGAGGAGTTTCAGACTCAAGGTCAATTTCACCCTATCTGAACCCCAACCCACTTATTATGCGCTTTGGAGACTAGGACTTCAGAAAAGCCTCGTAATGAATGGACAAAAAATAAGGGGCTTAATTTTAAATAAAGTTAGGACCAACCTATTTGATGTGAGTTAAAATGACAGGTCTAGTTGTTGAAGTAGAGAGTGAAAGAAAAAAAGAAAGAAAAATTGTGGGGTGCATATTGGTGTGTGGGAAAGAGTCGGAAAGAGAATGAAGAAAAAAGTGTGTGATACTAGATTATTGTGAAAGTTTGAGAAGTGAGTGTTCTTAAGATAAATACATGAAGAGAGAAAAATTAAAGATTTATTCTAATTAAAGTTAATAAATATTCAAGGTATTTTGAAAAGTTTGGTTATAAAAAAGAAAAACATGAAGAAAGGCTAGTACACTTAGAGGCTTTTTAGAAAGAAAACAAACTCAGCACTTTTGTCAATGTTATATAACTATGCATAGATTTTGGCTAAACTAATTTTTAATAAATATTATGTAAATTATAAAGTGAAATTTATATATTGAATGAGTCACTCAATGGTGTTTGTATGATTGAACAATTTTAATACTTTTTTTCTCTTTGGAAATGCATACAGCATATCAGTATACTTAAATAATATGTTTAATTTTCTTAACTAATTTTCACCGTTAATTTGTTTTTAATCTATCAATCTAAAAACATATCTTTTAAAGATAGTTATCCGTGTTTAAAAAGTTATTTTAAAAATTCAATTGATTATTGTAAATCTAAAACGTAATTAAAAAATTTAAAACATTATTCATTATGAATTTAATTATATAAAAGCAATCAGTAATTTTTTCAGTGAATTAAACAAGTAATAAAAATATTTAAAAAATTGTGAATTATAAGTGTTTCAAATAAAATTTAATTATAATATATAAAGAAGGTCAATTATTTGTACAAGTTTATTAGAAAGTAAATAAGTTGAATACATTCTTAAAAAAATCAATTTTTAAGATGAAAATTATTGTCAGGAAATTGGATGTAAGAGGTAATGATATTGTAAAAGTTTTTCTTAGGTGAGGATGTATGGGAGAGGCATGTTGAGAGACATTTGGAGTGAAGTTGATGGATCACATAACCAACCCTTTTCAAAAATGGAGACCAACTCTCACCATTGGCCTCCCAACCAACGACTCTACCTAACTATGCCACCAATTCCCACTCAATTATTTCTCTAATTTCACCTCTCAATGTGCTCTTTCTTTCCTCTCTTCTGCAACTCTTCTCATGCATCAACCCATAAAATAAAAACACAACAATTCAAATTAACACCAAACAACCCAATCTTCTGTCTGTCAATTTCAATTTTATATTAATTAATACTCTACAAAATTTAAAATAAATAGGGTTGAAGGTTTGGTAAATATTACTGTCATTTAAAGTAAAATTAGGGTTTCATTTTTTTTTACTGTTTGTGGGATTGTCCCACGAACTGTGCCATAAGTACAAAGATTCTAATTGCCTGGTCTTCAGGCTTTCGGCAAACACCACAACCAAGGGCATGTTTTTTGCGACAAGCCCGTAATATGGTCTGTCTGTAAAGTGGGCCCAACTGATGGATTATGGGCTCCACCCACTGTATGGGGGTGGGCATATACATAAACTCCAGAAGCCCACACATGGAGGCCCACTGTGTTTCAAAGTGTGAACCCCAAAAAAGGAACCGAAGCCCAGTTCCATCGAAGCCCTTTCTTTCAGCTTTCCTCACCTCACTATTAATGGAAATACTGATACCCGTCATGTTACTCGGTTGGTACCTGTCTAAAAAACTACTCATAAATTATTTTAAATTTGTAGCCATTTATTAAAGTCCACATCTTTTTGATTCAAAATGAAATTATTTAAAAATATAGATTCAAATAAAATCATATCATAAAATATTAATAATACAAATGAAATTAATTTATCTAAAAATTTAAAGTACCATAAAAAAGTGTAAATTTAAATAAAATTCTTCGTTTTAAAATAAATTATATAATTTAATTAAAAAAGTAATAAGCGTGCACATAGCCTGTTGAAAGATATTTTTCCTTATTTATTTATTTTTCTGATTTTTATTAATTTCTAAATTTCTGTGGGGAGCATGTAACGAGCATGAAAAGAAGAGAAAGTTGGCAGCGAAAGTGGGCACTGCTTGCTCACGTGAGCATGGGCTGAGGAAGCACGTGCGAGCGAGGAAAGCCACACACATAGGCATGGATGATGATGATCGTACACATCACATTACATATATACATACATAGAGTGTTTTTGACAAAGAAGTTTGCACGTGCGAGGGGAGCATGGAGGCGTGAAACCCTTCACATCAGTGGAGAATGATCCGATGGTGTTGACCCCTGTGACTTTGACCACCGCAAGAACGGATGAACGGTCAGGATTATTTGGGAAATGAATGGGGGCCGTTGATATGATAGACAACAGGGAGGTGGGCCTGATGTTGGGTTGGGCCGGAAAAGGGCGACAAAAATTGAGGTGATTTGGTAAAGGACACGTGGAGAAAGAGGAGAGTGGGGAACCTTGTTTCACTTCACACTTGAATTAACTTAAACGAGCATAATTCAGTGTATATAAAATCCGAAAGTAAACAAAGTATTATTATTTGCAAAAAGAAATAAAAGAATTTTTAACGTAACACTATATTTAGCTAATGAGATTTTATGAAATAAGAAATTTGATGTAATGTTGTTGGAAAATATAGTATTAGTATTTGTGAAATATTGTATCGATAAAGTTGGTAATAATTGTCATAAGACAGAGTGCATGTGCTTGGTTTTTCCAAACATTTGCATTTTGTAGGTGAAGCATGAGAGGGGGACATAGAGACATGATGCATTATGAGTGGATTCAAACTGTTCTCATTGGTCCCTTGCACGTTGAACAGTGTTGTTTGTTATATCTACGTCTCTTGTTCCTCGAAATTTCATTTTTTTTTATATTGAAACTTTTATAAATTTCCAATAAAGTTCTATCTGGTCAAATGTAGAATGATGCAACTGTTCTCCAAAAACTATACGGATACAAGAATACAGAAGAGAGAAGTCTCAGAAAAACCAAAAAGAGGAGAAAATAGGACGAGAACAATGTGTTGGTTCCAATCGTGCAAGTGTTGGCTAAATAGTTTTCATTTCTCTTTCCTCATCTTTGTGCCATCGCACTTGACTTTTTAAGACATGATATACACTTTCTATGTTTTCTTTCATCTAATTTAAATAAATTAATATTTTTAGTTGAAAATTAAGTATAAGTTTAAGTTTTATATTATAAAACATTATATAAAAATGTTGGAAGTTCCATATCGACTAGAGAAAATATCAATTTATAATATATAATTGAGGTATAAACTTTATCTTACAAACAAATTTTGTGAAGTTGAGTTATACTTAAAACTTATTTTTAAACTTATATTTTTAGTGATGTCAACATTTTATATGGTTGAACCTATATCTCATTGTTGTTTGTGTCTCTCACTAATAGACACAACAATATTTTAGTTCCTCTATATTAAGAAATAAATATTTCTTTTATATGATAAAATATATACTGTATATTATACGGAGTTTGTACATATGATAGAATTAAATCAATGCGACAAAAGAATTTGTTTAAACTTTTCAACCTCACAGAACCATAAATAAAAGTTAACTGTTTTAAAACAATAGTAAATAAAAATAGAAAAATAAAACTTACTTGCAGGAAAGTGTTGACTGAGAGAAAAAACAAAAGAGCAAGTGAAAATAAAAAATGAAAAAGGTGTTGATAGGGAAAATATTAAAGAGGTGCTTGTATAAAAGCTTAAATAAGTAGTTTTACCATGCAACACACATTAGCATCACATAATCTATTTATAACCAACAAGGTTAGTGTGCATTGATGGCATATATATTTTAATGATAAAGATTAAAGTAGCTAACACTAATGATTTTAAGTGTTATAACCTAGAGTATTTGTATCCATGTGATTAGACTTAAATTATTCTTGGATGGTGTATAAAGATTCCTTAGAAAATAAAAATCTAAATATGAAGATAAAATCAAGTATTGTATTAAGATATTAAATCACAAGAAATATTTAAATGTAACATACAAGTCTTTTATATATGAATACTTAAAAGTTGAATTCAACATGTAACATTTTATCAATATTGGATTAAACTCTATCTTAGCATAAACTTTTTACATGAATTTCTCTGTAACTAAAATTATCTTAAATGTAAGAACTTAAACAATAGAATAATAGAGTAAATATGTGTTTTAAAATAATAAAATTGAGTATTACTACTAAAATAAAATTTTAAGGGTCACAAGTTAAAATGTTCCCAAACTAGCATAATTAAGTTGGCGGTCAGAGATTGTCTTCTAAGGGAACTTGGATTTGTTCAATTGCTCAACTTGGTACCCTCTTAGTGTATTTGTTCAAATAATTTTAAATTGAGCTTGTATCAATTTTCTCAATTGCTCTTATTTTAACTTCCCTTAATCACAAAACCGACAAAATTATCCATGCATGAATCAAACTTTCAATTTAAAACAATCATACACACCAATAAAATTCATCATAACAGGCAATTCCATTTTTAAAATAAAATCTGTAATACCCTAATATTTTAAAGAGTATTACTTTTAGTAGAGACTAAATTAACTTATCTTCTATAAACAATCCAACTTTATTTCAATTCTCCCAAAGTACAATACCAAACTTACAAACTTCAAACAATATAGTCTTCATCACTTAACATAAATTCAAATTTCAACTCATAAGTTTTACACAACATAATATTTCCAATACAAATTTATTCTTTTTACAAAATATCCCTGAAAGTTTTTCCCCGCATCTCTCTCATCTCTAAGCTTTTTCAACCGCATCTGCAACATTATCTATTCACATATAACATGAGTTATATGATCATAGCACAAACAAATAAGGGTAAGCCAACCATATCATATCAATCATTAAACTTGTAATAAAAATATTTCAATCATGTATTTCTACAATTACTAAAATATCATTACCCCTATGTCATTAATTCGTCATTATCAAAACCATCTTCCTCAATTTCATAAACCTTACAATTTTACCATGCTTACTCACGAAGCCTTATGGTCAGACCGCTCTCTGCCTGCTTCCTTAAGCCTCACCTGTATACTATGTCTTACTCTCTGAAGCCTTATGGTCAGACCTCTCTCTGCCTGCTTCTATAAAACTTATGAACCACATATTTATGTCAAAGCCTTATGGTCAGACCACTTGCTGCCTGCTTTCATAAACCTCAGGTGTTACTTTGATCATATCAAGCTCTCATGGTATAAACCGAACATACTACTTCTCGTAGGAAACATCATTTCATAAGCAATGATTTCTTTTATCCACTCCAACATTTCATCCAATCAACATTTCATACCCTCTTATCCACTCCAATATTTCATCAAATCAACAATTCATAACCTCTTCTCCACATAACTCAATCATGTTCATTCTCTAATCATAATTTGACAATAACCTATTTTGGTGTCAATAAATTAAACATATTGCCAGATATCATACTACATATTATAAACTCATTTTGACCATAACGAGTATAACTCAACATATTTTCACCAATCAAAGATTCATTGATCATCCAAAACATTTCAACATATCTTAGCAACTACATAATATAATATGAGCTCATTGTAACGACAAATAAAATGCATCTACAGTTGACTTATTTTATTTTATTTTCATCCTATTAGAGATCTTTCTTTACCCCAATTGGTCACCGGAGAGGACCCAGATGTCTGAACGCATCAAACTCACCTTCGACGCCAGCACATATGACTAGTCACAACTGACTGGACCAGGCCAGGGCTGCTCTATGATCAGGGATGTGCCAACTCAGGTTTTTAAGGTTCCTCTATCCTACCAACAAAAGGAGGTCCTCAATAATTAACAATTTATTTATTTAATTTATCTACCTTATTTTCTTATGCTCTAAATCTTAAAATGCCTAATTTTACTTTCTCTAACAACCTCAAACAGTATCTGTATATCTATTTAATACCCATATACAAATTACTACAAAATCCTTATTCTAAACCTTCTAACAAGATCAATTTCAGCCAACAAACTCATTCAATAAATTCATCACAATAAACATCCATAATAGAATTCATACAAGATAATTATAAACAATTAACAATAATAAAACATTACTATAAATGGTCATAGAAGAATACAATATTTGACAATCATAAAAATAATCTTAATATAAAAATTCATGGGGAAACAAGAAGTGGAATCTGGCAGAGCCGGTTAGACAACTTCTAATCCATCCAACAATACAATATAATTAAATAACAAGAACAATACATGTATGGGGAAATAAGAAGTTGAATCTGGCAGAGCCGGTTAGACAACTTCTAATCCTTCCAAAAATGCAATAAAATAAATAAGTAAAGCAATAAATAGTTTGGGGAAACAAGAAGTTGAATCTGGCAGAGCCGGTTAGACAACTTCTAATCCTTCCAAAAATGTAATAAAAATAAATAAGGAAGGAAATAAAAGTTTGGGGAATCAAGAAATTGAATCTGGCAGAGCCGGTTAGACAATTTCTAATCCTTCCAAAATACAATAAAATAAATAAGGAAAACAATAAAATGTTTGGGGAAACAAGAAATTGAATCTGGCAGAGCCGGTTAGACAATTTCTAATCCTTCCAAAATACAATAAAATAAATAAGGAAAACAATAAAATGTTTGGGAAAACAAGAAATTGAATCTGGCAGAGCCGGTTAGACAATTTCTAATCCTTCCAAAATACAAAATAAAACCACTAACAACGTACAATTGACATAACATAATCAACATCACATTCTACAACTATCACACTTGGATATTAACACAAAAGCATACTCTCATTTAAAATTCAAGATCATACAGAAACAAAATACTCCATATTCAAGAATTTAAAATCAGACAAAAGAAAAATATAGTATATTCAAGACTCAAGATAATACAAAAAGAAATACTCAAAGTTAGCTTCCCTTACCTATATTACAGACTTAATCTCCTCGCTCTCTGAAAACTTCCAGAATATCCCCTTTGAAATTAGAAATTCTTCCAACTCTCTTCTCTCAAAAATTTTCTAAGTTCTTTGGTGTAAATTTTCAACCTCCCCCCCTTGGCTATTTATAGCAAAAAATTTACTATTCATTTTTTACTATTCATTTTAACTATTCATTTTTTTATTCATTTTACTATTACAAAAATAATTTTTTATTTGCAATTTGATGAATTCTGATCTCAAATCTACGTGGAACACTTATCCTTTCCAAATATTATTTTTTTTATTTATTTTTTTTTAACTATTCACTTTTTACTATTCACAATTTATTATTCACAATTTACTATTCACAATTTACTATTCATCATTTTTTTTTTAGCATTTAACTTACAAATATTTTCAAGGATCTTACAAAATCAATCATCAACATGCAAAACATCAAATTTACCAATCTCACAGATACCAAAATAATTAGGTTCCCTTACTTGACCAGACAAAGCACAAGATCCTAACGAGCGAAACTCTTTCCAACTTGTAAGATGTTTTATCTACACATAAAAACATTACAAGAACGACCTAAACATACTGTTTTGATCACTGATCAACAAAGACTGATATAGATTACTAAAAAACACATGCAAGTAAAAGAATACTCACTTGCAACATATAACAAAAAAAGACCAAAAATAAAAAAGACTAAAACTCAACTTTGGTTAATAATGAAAGTAATAAGTCCAAATTAAAGAATTTTTCGCAATAATAAATTCTATTATCTTGATTCTTCTATAAAAAATATAGAAAAAAAAACTCATAAAGAGAAGTTAGAAAACTTGTTTATAACAAAATTATTTATATTAAAATATTTTATTATAAAAATAATTAAGTCTCACCATTTTTAAATTACTGTCAATTTTAAGATACCATATTTTATATTTATACTATAAATATCTTGAATAGATATATTATCTTAGTTTATTATTTATTTGTTAATGATACGAGTATATATATTATGTCATTTAACTTGTGAATACTTAAAAAAAATTATTTAATATATATTTTTTAAAATTCAAGTAACCTAAATAATTTTTTTAGTAAAAGAAATATTAATATTGAAGTAATTATTTAAAAATTGACTTCATATATTTTTATTTTTTATTCATACTTATAAAATTGAAATTACTTTATAAAATATTAATCTTTTAATCTTATGATTAACAGGTGATGAGATGGGTAATGAAATATAAATTTTTATATGAAATGAGTAGTGAATAAATATTACCTGACTTATTATTATCTGTAATCATGAAAAACATACATTTTTCAATAATGTATAATAGTTATAATTTTTATAGACAAATTTAAACTTTAATTTACAAGTTAATTGTTATTTTTTATTAATAAAAATATTTATTTTAAATATAAAAAATTTTAATTTATAAAACGATGTTTAACTAAGTTGTTTTGATATTTAAATTTAATTGTTATTTAATAATTTTGTTAAGTAATATGTTACTATTAAACAATAACTTTTAAGAATCAAAATAAGAATAATAATTAAAAACCTGTGTTTCTATTCTGCCCATTTCTTCCTTTTTTTTTTTCAATTATTTTAAAGAAATATTATTTTAAAAGAGTATTGGGAATTCACAGATAAGGCGATCCCTGTCCTCTTTTTTATTTGAATAGATTAGAGGAAGATGCAAGTGACATATTTTTGTTGGATATGATTAAGAAATTAGGCACTAAGTTTTATTAAAGTTTGTCGAATTCTGATTAGACACAAAGTTTAAATAATTGAAACTTTGAAAGGAAGAAATTTTATTGAGAAAATGGCGAGGCATCTCTTGCATGCAAAACTTCAATCATACACAAAGGAGTTAGACATCAAAAATGTTATTTTTCTCTAATACAAAGGGAAAGCTCCAAATCATCATCAAAACTAAAAAGTGAAACACAACCTTTAATAATTTTATTTTTCCACCAGCTACAAAAACTTTATATATTAAAAGGGTTAATATGTTTTCCTTTTTCTTTCTTATTTTTTGTACATTTATTCAACAACCAACAAAAATATAATTTTTAAACGTAACTTGAAATGAGCGATATTTTTTTTTCGTATTAGAGTTTAAGTTAATGCGTTCCAATATTATTTTTTACAACACCACATTACTGAAAAAAACTTTTATTGGGCAAAATATATCATATTTAATTATTTTTCAATATAATCAATATTTTTACATTATTTAGAACTTGATATGAAAAATGTTACAAAAATCCCATACTTTTGCAACATTATTATCCCAATCCCAATATTTCATTCTTTTTTCTTTTCAATTTCTTTTATTTAAAAATTTATGTCAAAATTACGTAGACCATTACGGCAATTAAAAATATATTTACTGTACCACGTCAAACCTACATTAATCATTGGGTTTGATTTAACATAAGTATAATTGTTGTAATTTTAAAAAATAAAAATTAAATTGAGAGGTTGAGAAATAAGAGAATCAATTTAATATTTTTATTCATAATTTAAATATATTATATTCTTTTTAGTTTTTACAATATTTTAAAAATAAAACTGTAATAGTAATTTCAAATTTCAAAATGATATCATATTAATATATTTAACGTTAAAATTAAGAATGATAATTTAAGACGATAACAAGTCAAGTTAAATATGAACGGTGTTTATTGATAATAAAAGAAATTCATTGATTATGTTATTTATGAAATACTTGTTTATAAAATATTTGTAAATATTTAAAAACTTAAAGAAAAGATATCTACAAATGTTTAAAAAAATATTTTATAAATTTTTAAATAAAATATAAAATATAATATAAATTATAAATGATAAATATCTACGTGTATTTATAATATAATAATATTTTGAATCTATTTAAAAATGTCGTTATTTATATATCAACCATCTCCATACACATACCAACGCATCAAAGTATTTTTGTCATCCTGGGAGAAACATGAAACATATTATTTTTACAAAAAGATATCACTTAAAAATAATTTAAAGAAAATCAATGATAAAAATCTTTAAATATTGAATGGATGGATGATTATATAAATAAGCTTTCCACCGAAAAATAATAAAAAGTTAAGTCCATCATTGATATACAAGTCATTATCAATATGAAAGATAGCTTAATCTTCATATACTGGCCACTGGCTACTGACCTTCCATGTCCCACACTTTCCGGTCTCTGTCATCAATGATAAAACAAAATTGGAAGGTAAAAGGTAACCAATTTATAAATCTTTATAATAAAAATATATATAGTAACTCTAACTTATATAACAATTTTTAACTGTAACAAAATAAATATATCTCTTGTGTAATACACACTGATTAAAATGTGAGTTCTGTTTCTATTTTTAATTTAAATAAATATAAAATTATAAAAAATATACGTAGTATTAACTTGAATATAAAATTACAGAGTTTAAATTGGAACAGGAAAATGACATTTTTTAAAATTATAATAAGTATCTTATGCAACTTAGTATTTTTTAATAAAACTAAAAAAACTTAAAAATGTAAATCAATCGAATTTTATTCTCAAAGTATTACTCGGCCTAATTTGATTCTTAAATGTCACAATATAGTCTCTCAAAATTGTACTTATACAGGTGAAACACTTATTTCTTTTCTCACTTTAATTTATATCTTTCGAAAATAGTTTGGGCATATCATAACTTTTTAAGGGATAAAACAAGTATTTGTTTATTTCTTTTTTAACTCATTTTAATATTTAAAAATTTATAATACAGTGTTTCTCATATATAATACATTAGAACTAGTGATGATACATAAACATTTCATTTTGTATTTTCTATCTATTCTATATTATCTTATTTATTTTATTTATTTATCTATAATTTTATTTTATTTATTTATTCATATTTATATTATATTTGTGTTGTTGTTTCTATTTTTTTTTATAAAATTAGTGTTAGGTATTATTATATGTATTTTAACATCTAATTAACACCTCAAAGCAAGTCTATTATTGGGCATTATAAATATTATTCATCATTATATAAATATTTACTAAAACAAATAAAAAAATATGAGTATGAGACTAAATCAAACTCATATAAATAAACAAATGAATCTTTCCAAAAAAAACTATATATTTCTGAACATAAAAAAGATGAAATATATTATGGTAAAAATTATCTAAATATATAATGGATAAGGATACCAAATACAGACTTCTCTATTTACTAAGTGTCCATTTATCTCCACATTACCCTTCCTGAAAGTTATTATTCTATTTATTTATTCATTTTTATATTTATCTTCAATTACATTTATATATTTATATTCAAATCTTTATAGAATAAAAGAAATATACTAATTGAAAAAAAAGTAAGTGATATTATTTTACGTTATATTCGTTCTCACTCTCTTATTCTACATTTTTCTTTTTCTTTTTAAAATATCAGTTGAAATACATGGAGGCAAAAAATTATCCAAACCTATTTAATGTTGTATTTAGTGCAATCTTCTCGACAACATGTTAGATTACAAATCATTACTACAATAAAAGAAAAATACTATATTATTGATAAAAAATATTGTCAGTAAACTAACATTTATTAATAAATTTTATGGAAAAAAATAACATTTAGTAATGCAAAAAATTCCCTCCTATTTTTCATCAAAGAATTTTATGATTTTAATTACTAGAAAATAGTTCTGTTGTTAATGGTGTAACATTCCAAAAATATAGCATTAAACTATATATAAAAAGGAGTTATCATATAATAATACAATAGGATAATTATTGGAAATAAAGTTTGTAACTTTATAGTTATCAAAAAATAACCATAAAATTTAAAACTTTACAAAGTTCCTATACTACTACAAAATTATGTACATAACCGAGCAGTTATTACAAAGCTAGAGTTATGACCCAACTGTTAATACAAAACTACCATTAGATGTATAACGAACGATCATAATCTAAACAGTAGGGTCCTCGACATCCAACGCTTGCTCCAACGAACACTCTTCTCTCTCTGCTCACACCCACACGATGATCATTGCAAAATAAAGAATACTAAACGGAAGACATAACAAAATAGACAACAACAAAAGAAAAAGGGTAAGCTAGTGTAATTTAATTAATCATACTACTCATGCAAACAAAACACATTATTTCAGGCAAAGACCGACCACTTGACTTGACTATCCGGATTGTATGAATATGTAGCTTGAGACCATTCATGCACTCGAGTGGTGTAGTAACTGGAAAGCCCACAGTTGTCACCCGAGGTTAGTCTGTTATAACTCACCCAAGAACCTATGGGCTAGGACCTCCTGCCATTCTCACACAATGCATTACTCATCTCTACTTGAGAATTGGTAACCATTAGAATTTCAGGATGAACTCCGTGGATTTCGCTGTCCATACTCATACTTTACCACTTTGATAACCAGCACCGAAACATCCCTCCTTGATATTCTTTTTCATACCAATAGAAACATCATACCTTATTTGAACATCAATATAATTTCTAATACATAGTATATCAATGCAACTATAACAAGCAATCAAAACCGTACAGTGAGATCAGCATTTAAAGACTAAATAATTTTTCGTAGAAGAAGATCGAACGACAACAACACAACCCCGGAATACAACCGAACGAAAACTCACTAACTATGACAAAACCGAATATCATTAAAAAATTGTGTACCAGTACAAGGTCGAACGCTAGCACTAAACAAAATACTAATACGAGACCGAACACTATGACATAATACAAACATCTACAACTTAGTTCGAACACTTAAGATTGATACTAAATACTATTCATAAAACCTAGCACTACTGAGAGATTGAGCATTACAACAATATGACCAAATTGTATACAAGAACTACTATCCAATCATAACTGAATATTCATGAACATGTAAAGCCCATGAGAAGTTGAACACCTATAACTTAGACCGAATGCAATTAAGCCGAATACAAGTACAAGGTCGAGCACTAGTATAAGAATGAACGCTAATAGGATATCAAACACTAGTGTGAGAACGAACGCGATAGATAAACCTTATACTAGTACGAAAATGAACGTTATGACAAAACTGAATACTACTAAAACTAAACGTTAATACAACACTAAGCACTATCAAATTGAACACTGAGAAGATTGATCATGAATACAAAGCCTAACACTTATATGAAACCTGACACTACTAAATCGAACTCGAATACATAGTATGACTAATAAAAAATGCTAATACCTAGTACAATTAAGAATGATCGCTAGCACCTAGTACGACTAAGAACGAACGCTAATACCAAACCGAATACTATCAAGGCCGAAAATGAATACTGTTAAAACCGATCGTTTGTACTAAACCAAGCAACACTAAAACATAATACTACTACGAAACTGAATACTGCTAAGACCGATTACCTAACCTGACCGAGCGTTCAACAACGAGCGCTCGACTTTCTGCATAATTCTGCAGAACTTCTACATAATGAAATACACACTAGAATTTCCCAAAACTGAATATTTTTCCCAACCTAGAATTCACCCCAAGATCGGTATAGTCTACAACTTAACAATCACAACATTTAACATGTCAAACAACAATGTTGATCACCCAAACATTTAATTTCACTCACATGCAAAACCATCAAACAACGTTTTCATACATCACCAACAAAACAATTAAATTAACTAGCTTCTCTTACCTCTTAACCAAACTGAAAGACTTGTATCCTTCCAGAAATTTGATCACTTCCAGAAAATCCTAATGACACCTATAACTCATTGATTGGTGAGAAGAGACCCACCAAAGTACCAAAAAGGAAGTTAGAAAGAGAAAGAAAAGACTAATGAACACATGCAAACAACAAAGTTTACTTGCATGTGTCAGAAATTCTAGAAATTCACAAGAATTAAAGGAATGAAACTTACCAGCTCTAAACAAGAGTGTGATCGGTAGAAATGGAAGCTCTTGACACCACGATTCCATAGGCACATACTGATTGTAGAATAGATTAAATGAGATGAAAGAAATCTAGAGAGAATGAGGATAAAAGAAGAATTCAAAAAGTTAGAGTGAGATGGTGCATAATTTGAAAATTTCATATATATATATATATATATATATATATATATATATATATATATATATATATATATATATATATATATATATATATATATATATATATATATATATATATATATCACTGCCAAAATCGGTCGGTTCAATCAACTACATACACTTGTCCTTCTCCACTTTCTCTGAATTTCTTAGTCTTTACAAATGTATCTTTTGGTAAAATTAATTGATAAAATATGTCTAAAATACATATTTCTTATTATCAAAAAATGAATATTTTTATTCATAAATTTCATTAGTAAAATATGAGTGAAAGTTTTGGTTTTAGTTTTGATCGTGATAAATTTGTTGATATATCCATTAATATTTATATATTTTTAATAATTTGTTGATAAATTCATCAATAATTATATATTTTTTTATAATTAATCAATAAATTCATCGATAAAATAATCGACAATTTTTTAGTTAAATATAATAATATATACTATAAATAAAATGGAGATGAGTGTGAATAAAAGAAAGAAAAAAAAAAAGAGGCACAAGAAGATGAAGAAGGGAAGGAAGAGGAGGAAGAAGAGTCAAATGTGAAGTTCACACTCACAACTACAATAATGAATAATAATAACGACCAACTATGAAATAAATGGTAGTGAAACATAGAAAAATGATAACAGAAGAGAAAAAAAGAAGAAGAAAAACACAATAAAAAGAAAAGAAAAAACAAATCACAATATTTATTTATTAACAAATATTTATATAAATAATTTCTGACAAATTTAGATAATTATTTTTCAATCACATCTATAAAATTTATTTATAAACATTTTATCATTAAATTTTGTCTGTCGGTAAGTCATTAATATTTTACTTTACGGACAAATTTTCGACAATAAATTTAACTTTTGTTGTAGTAGAACATAACTGATAATTCTATTGTTTTAAAAAAATATGTATGTTGATTGCAACTTTAATTTCACCTGTTAAAGCCTCGCTTACTTCAAAAATAACAATCAATTTAGGAAAAAAATAATTAATCATTATATTAAGTAAGTTAGACACTATTTATAAAATAAAAGTTATCATATGTGAAATAATTTCTATAATTAATAGAAAATTATAATTTATTTATGAATGAAAAACTAAAATAATATATAACATTAACTACTAATTTTTAATTACTTATTGATTATAATTTATAATAATAAGTAGTTAAAACACGAAAACAGTAAAATGTCCCATATTATTATTTAGTGACATTTTTCATTAAAAATCATATTGAATAAAATAATCCAAAAGACCGAGTTTATTCTAAAAAAAACGATAGCTGAGACAAAAAATTATTGATTTTTAAAATATTTACAATTTATTTTAAGATATATTAAAAAGTATTAAATGAAAAAGTTCTGTAGTTAAAAATATGTTACAATACATTCTCAAAGCAATAATTTAATATATATTTAATTTGAGATTTGGAGTCTAAAAAATACGTTTCATATTTAAAAAAGGAAAATTATTTAAAGTGATTTGAACTTAAATCTGAATTATTAGCTAAACTTTGAGACAAAATGTTTTTACGTAAAAATTAGGAACTACATACTTTAAAAAAAACTAAAGAAATGAAATTTATAAAATACATGAATATTTTATAATTATTTAATTATTTATGTTTTAAAATATTAAAATGAATTTTAAATAACAATAATACTATATTTTATGAAAAGTAATTTTACATTGGTAAAAGTATTTTTAGCATTCTATCATTCTGTAACTAGCCATTGATATAAGTGTGGGAAATAATCTCTAAGTGAAAAATAAATTTAAAACTTATTGAAGTTTTAACTTATTGGATGGTGTGTGTGATTATAAGGTAGTTACAAATAGTGAAGAGAAAATGGACCTGAAGATTTGGGCTTGATTCGGCTTTAAGTGGGTTTAGAACGGTTTAAAGTTAGAAAAAATGAAAGTGGAAGTGTAGTTAGCCAGCAAGGGGTGAACGTAGAAAATGAGAGTGTGCCATTAGAAATCCAAGTCTTTCTTTTTTTTCTCTGCTAAAAGAAGAAGAGAGTTACTCCCTACACCACCACACATTGCTCCCTACACCATCACACTTTTTTTAAATTCTAAAACTATCCTTTATATTTTAAAATATCCTACACCTCCTCCTTTTCTCTTCAATGGATGTCGACATCCGTTAAAGAAAAAATTCTTCAACGGATGTGCCGCATCCGTTTAGTCTGGGAGTTTTTCATTTATTCTGTTTGTCAAATGTTGGTAGTGAACGTTTTAGGTATTTTAACCTTTATAAATGAGTTGTTTTAAATTGTAGGTAATTCAACTCATGTTGCAGTTGCAATTTTTGTACGAACATGCTAACCTATTTTGATAAATGTTAAAGTATGCATTCTTCTTATGACGTGTGCTAAAGTCAATTTTAAATCCATTTTTTATTCCTACTTTGTGCTTTTCATGTATGGTTAGTCAACTTTCTTCTGTGACTAAGAACTATCACTAATTCTGAGATGGTTAACTGCTCCCTTCTCTCACAACATCGTGCTTATTGCTTAATGTAATTTATTCATGAAACAATGTTTTTTTTTCTTCCTTGTGATGTTTGTAGGAACTTGGTGGAATTAGCACTGGCATGGAACGACAAAAGACTTTGCTGCAGGAACGGACGGATGTCAACATCCGTTGGAGGTAAAACGGATGATGACATCCATTTTAGAGAAGGATAAAATTGATATGGAGTGGTGCATAGAGTATTCGGTGGTGGAGGAAGCAATTGCCAAAGAAGAAAGAACACATTCTCATCTTACAAAATTTACTCTTCCACCATCCCTCCTTTTCTGTAATAATTAAATATGTATTTTTGTCTCTTTAACTTTTAATAAAAGTTAAAATTATTTTTAAAAATTTGAACTAATTTAACAACGCAAATATTAGCATAAAATATATTAAAAATGTTAAATAAACTTAACAAACTTTGATTAAAAAATTAAATCTATACTAAAGTTAAGGAACTAAATTTAATTAAAATTTTAAAGATAAATTAATTTTAATTTTCACTAAAAATTAAGAAAAAAAAACCATCTTCTAAAAATATCCAAGTTTTCCATCAATATCTTGTACATTCTTCTTTATAAAAAACCTCACTCTCTCAATGTAAGTTTGTTTCCTTCTTCAAATTCTTTCTATTAATTAATGAATATGTATATATCTAGAACTATTGGATAAAAAGGAATCATGTGGTTTTATTCTATATTGAGATGTTGTAAAAATTAGAATATTGAGCTAATAAGGGAGCAATGTGATTCAATAATTTCTTATTCCATTTTCACTTATCTTTCTTAGTGTAAGAAACTTAAGCTAAGAGAAGTTGATATCATTCTACAATTCCTTTTGCTTATATATGATATTTTAAGTTGGAGTTTGTTTGGAAAATCTTATATATGTAAGTAAATTGATAAATTTTGGAACTATATGGTATTTATGATAAATTGTAAGTTGATCTTATAATTGTAAGTTGAAGATGTTGTGGTTAAAACAACACAAACACAATTTTACATTAATTATACAACAATAAGTTTAATATGTTTTTGTTTGCTTAACTAATTTCCCAACATAAAACTATCATATTTAACAAAGAGAATACGTTGTCGTTATTAGAAAAATTATATCAGGAACAATTTCGCGTTCATTGTAAGGAATAATATGAAATTAAGAAAAAAAAAGTTAAATCTGCCCATCAAAAATGGAATTCAAAGAGACCATTTTAATCATCCAATAATTATCCAATATTTTAATATAAAATAATCATAAACTGCTTAATGACTTATTAATAAATTTAAGTTATTAATATTTTATATTGAAATTAATTTTATGTTCACATTAATTATTAATGTTAATTCTTTTATTATTTGTATGTTAGAATACTGTTATAATAATACTAATAATTATAATTAACTTGTATTCATTTTATATTAACTTGATTTTAAAATAATTACAAATTATTATCAGTAAGTGTATTTTATTTATTTTTTTAATATTACTTATAAATTCGAAATATTTTATATTTTTAAAAATAATTTCTATATTTTTAATTTTATGTATATTTTTAATTTATTAAAATATAATAGGTGTTATTGTTGTGATATTATTTATATTATTATATTATATTAAATTTTGGCAATCTTAAAAAATTTATTAATTAAATAAATTTAATTCTAAAATTTTCATTTATATATTATGTCTACAAAGCCAATTTCCACTTGCCGAATAAAACAAGAGTTGATTACTGAAGTTTAAAATATTTATTTTATTTTATTTTTATACTTAAAGAAGTACAAGCAACTTTACCACCCACTTTAATAATATAAAGTGAATGGTTTTTATTTAGTACATCTAAAAAATATCACTACTCAATTAAAAAATCAACTTACAGTGATTTGACTTTTTCCTTACACATTAAAAGGGTTTAATATTGTACAAAGTTAGATATGAATTGGGTGTGGTATTTATTTGTTTGTTAAATTGAGTTTGAAATATCAAAATTGGCTATAGTAAGTCTATTACTTATGACCTTATTCATGCTCAAAATTTTCTAAACTAAGTCAACTGTTAATAAAGTTTAACGTAAATGTTAACTGATGTCTTTATAAGAAATTAAAAGAAAAAAATTACTCAATTTTTTTTTTATAAAACATTATCATGCAATTTTATTAAAAATTATTTTTTAATTTGTTAGCCTTAATAACACTTATTTGCAAAATCCTGATAAAAATATATTAAAAACACTATACCTATTTTTAATAGAATAAAATAACTCTTTTGTACTGGTTGCCGTATGAATAATATTATGAACTATAAATTAATTTTACTTTATTTAATCAAATGAAGATTTTATTTTCTTCTGCGCTATTGTATTCTTATATCAAATGCTAATAAACAAATAAAAAAAAAACACTTTTAAATAAGACTGGCATGATAAAATAGTCTGGATAGACTTTCTTATTTCTGTCTGTTTTAGAGTAAGTATAGTATAAATAAGAGTTTTAGTTAAAATATATCCTATTTTTAAATAATGATAATTAGGAGTTGCAAAATGGCAAATCTAGCTTGATTATGTTCGACCAAACTTTGACCAGTAAAAAATAAGTTGGGTTGAACTGGTTCAGAATAAATCAATTTTTACAATTTGATTAGTTGAGTTATAAGATTAATTTGATTTTTCTTTTCTTTTATTATTGAAAAATGTAATTTTATGAGAAAACAACTTGAAATTTTTGAATTTTTACATAAAAACAAATTGATTATGGACTATTTGAAAAGAATATCGTTTGAACTATTTCAAGATCGAACTATATTATATCTCGATCGAATTATATCACTCTACTGATCCGTTGGATTGATCTATCAAAACCAAATTGATCGAAACTCTCATTAAAAATATTATCTTGACCTACTTTTTTTTTCTAAGTGTGTTTAATATTAATTAAGAACTAGTGTGCTTAATATTAATTAAGAGCTTCTGTCTTTAATTTGGTGTTAATTAATTTTTATTATACTTGTAATAATATTATTATATTGTTATTTATGAACTATTGTTTTAATCTTGATAAACATGAATGAGAAGGTTGTGAGAGAGGGAAGACATCATAAATAACTAAACAGCTTCTTTAAGGAAAAAAAAATGAATAATGATGGTAAAGAGGTTTCTGGTTCTGTTTTTATCGTATGTGTGTGAAATATAAAGAAAAGGAGAGAGAGAGGTTCATCCAAATTCCAATGTTCACTTCAGTTCTTCCTTTCTCTCTCCTTCACTCTCTCTGCATTGCTTAACACAGTCAAACTCTCTCCATTGCCAAACTTCACTGAACTCTCCCACACTGTTCTTATTTCACTCTCTCTTTCTCGGCCAACAAAAAAAGAATGGTTGAAACAGCATAGCAGAAGAGAAGAGAGGCTTCATCGGCACCAAAAATGGTGGTGGGGGACCACGCCATTGCGAACGGGTGGCCACCAATTCAGGCTCCACTCAACGTCCACAGAGACGAGCATTGGACCAACTTTGACAGCTCCGTCAACGCCGTCTCCTTCGGCTTCGTCGCCACCGCCATTCTCATCTCCATGTTCCTAGTCATGGCCATTTTCGAGAGGTTTCTCCGCCCCACCTCGCCGCCCCTCTCTCCCGCTGCTCGCCCTGCCCCCCGCGACGTCGAAGCCCAGATCGGCTTCCCCGCCAAGCTCGCTCACCCTTCACCAAAAGTAAGTAAAATCAATTAAAAAAAAAGTAAAATTCTCTCGTCCCGATGATAAAGCCTCCACCTTTTCGTGCCAAAAGTTGTTTTTCTTTGGTGGGTTTTCTCATTTTCTAGCGTTTGTATGTAATTTTAAATTCTCATAATTTCCTCACTTAATTGCTCAAAGACTGCTGGATCTTGGGATTTTTTGAAATTTTACAGTCTTCTTGCTATTTTTTTTAATAAATTTCTTCTGGGCTGTTTGATTGTTACACGTTTTGTGATTGTGCCTGTCATCTTAATCACCACCACCTTCTATGTTTTCTTGTTCATTCTTGGACCTGAGTCTAACTCAATTTCAGAAGTTCTCCCACTTACATATACCGGTTTGGTTATATATATCTGCAACGAATGTTAGATCTCTAACTGTATTGGTCTTCCATAAGAGGTTTTCCTAGTGGCTCTACTCTTCTGTTCCCGTCTTCAAATGTTTTATGTTTATGCCTTTTCTTTGATAAAAACATGCTTTGCTATTTTACTGTGGTGGTTAATATTAATCCTCAACTTCCCTTCAGTCAAATATCAATTTAGCTCTGACAAACCCTTTTTCTTAATCTTCATTGGAAAGTGAACTCTATAGCTTTTAGCTAACCCTACCATTTTTTTTTGGTTTGATTTCATTCTGCATTTGCACGTTCTGTCAATTATCTTCGTTATGATTCGTGAGCGAACTGTATTGTCTTGTAAGTTTTATGTGAAGATGGTCCTGCGTGGAAGCATTCTACTCAACACTTGGTCCCTTGCCACGAGTCTTTGTAAATCTTTGTGATTAAAGTTGAGACCCACATTGTCCTTGCTGTTCATCCTCTCCAGCATCTCCAAAATCTTTGATGAAACCGTGTGTGGCCGGTGTCTGTGGTCTCAGACAGTTGGTCAACGTTTAAATGCTAGTGTTGTATGCTAATAGATAAATAAAGTAACCACATGGTATATTGTATTTTATTGTACATATATATCTTCTTGGCTTATACCACTTTAATATTTAGTTTTTAATGTAGTATAGTGTAGTATCCTATGATGAACCAGCACCATGTAACAATTGTGTTGTCTGCCTTGTGCCATTCCTTCGGTGGAACACGCTGGACCCACCTACTTATCCAATCTCAGTTCGGTAGTAGGGCACAACTTGATTGAGACGCTGTCTCCGATGGATTTGTTTCTTTCACCTTTATCAAAAACTATTAAATGATTCTCTAGTATTGGCCAATGAGATTTTAGACAGAAAAGCTCTCTCATCACACAATTCAAATTTTTATTTTGAAAGGAACTAATCCAGAATTTAATAGCTTACTTTTTTGGCATTTTCATCAGCTCAGAGGATCTCAGTATTGTGTTAATGGAATATAGATAACAGAATATGGACTTTGGTGAAAATGCTCCCCGCACTTTGGCTTCTGACTGGGATTCTTTTTTTTGTTTATGGTAATGATAGTGGTCAGAGACCGTTTTGGAATTTTCTTTACATAAAAGTAAACTTCACATTTCTGTAACAAACCATGCGCAGAAGGAAATTGGATTAGAGACTAATCACACAGAAGGGTAGAAATATAGCATGTGATTCTTTAACTGTTAATCTATCTGAGACATTCAAATAACCTGTTAATAAACAAAGAATAAAAAGTATTTTGTAATGTTATCTTATCGTGATTTTTAATTAAAAAAGTATTGTATATTGATTCTTTAACTAGTGTCCTTTAATAGTAACTAACTATTGAAAGGTATCAACATGTTATACACAGTGCAGAACATTGACTTTTAAAATGAAGGCAATTACTATGCTTTGTTTTCTGTGTATCAATGTCTCTTCTGTATGTTTATTTCACTGTCTTGCGTATAATGCATTGTTGTCAAATTTATGATATAAATGCTTTTGTTTTTGTCACTTTATTTCATTCACTCTTACACAGAAGTGAGGGCCACTAGGTGTCTAGGAAAAGATTCTTTGTACCAGTGAATCTTATACAGTAAAATTTAATCACTTTGCTGAGTGATGGGATGTGTTTCACTCGCTAGATCTTGGTTTATAAGTTTAGCATCGGATGCAAACAACTTCACAGTAAAATTCTGTTCAGCAATAGCCAATATGGGTGGCTTGATTGTGTTTTACCTACGATTTTTTTAGCCACTTTTTATATAAAACGTTGTGCATGACACTGACCCATTCACTTTCCCTGTGTGCTTGCATCCTAGACCATACCTGCCTGGCTGTGTGTCTGACATTGTGTGTCAAACTGATAGCATTCTTTTCTTTGCATCGTAAAGCTGTCACAATCAACTAACCTGGTCGAATTTTCAGTTTAAAATGGGTGATAATGTCGAGTACTAATCAATTGTTTTCTCCTTTCTGATTTTCTGGACTTGGCCCTTTGGTGAATTTGCTTTTTGTGTTGAGAAGTCTAACTAGAAAATAGTGCTGCAGCTATTGTATTACTATATCTGCATAAATAATGTGTCTAAACGCCACTAGACTATTGCATACTCTAAATAGCCTAGCCCTGAAGGAATTCACATGTTCATTGATATACATTTTATTCATTTATGATGTCAAAACTAATGCTATTAATGGTTGTTTGAAAGAGTTTTAACTGTAAAAGTAACCAGAGATTCTTACAAGTCAAGTTTGTGACATAAGCTATCATGTAAAAAGACTTGTTATATTTGTACTCAATTTAGTTGTGTATCCAAACACAGTTTTAGACATAAATGGAGCAACAAATAAGCATTTGTTGCTGTTCTCCGAGGTTCACAATGTACAATGGTTTGTCAAGCTTGGTTTATTAACTTATGTTGTGGCAATAATACAACTCTTTAATTCATCTATGGCTGGAGATAACTTACTCTTTTGTTTTAGTTACACATGAATTTCATCCTGGTTTTCTGTAAATTTTGCAGATGAGTGTATATGCAAGTGGGGTTTCGGTTCTCATGCCTGGAGATGAAATTCCTACATTTATTGCCCATCCTGCTCCATGTTGTCCAGAACGGATTTCTTGGCCTTCTCATCAGCAAAACACATTACCATGTTCCTCTTCCAACACCCTCCCTACTTCCATCAATTAAGTCTGAGAGATATGAACATAGACGAAGTTCTGCATACTGCATCAAGGGCCTGATTCATTTTCTGTGAAGAGTAGACTATTTCTTGGGGTTTGCCTTTCAGCCATTTTTACCTCTGGAGCTCTCTTTACAGTTTATGACATGTAAAATAGGATTTAGTTTTAGGCAAACCGGGTTTGGCACTTGGATATCATTTCCATCATTGAAGTAAAACATCAAATTCTGTTCATATTTCTTCCCAATTCTTGTCCACCCACCCATCATGAAGCTTTCAGGGGGGTTTTCCCGTGTAAATCAATTATCTATAGATTGAACATTGTGCCCATCAACTGGGTAAATCCTCTCTCTGCTTCTTCCACATGAGATCTTCATATTATGCAGTAATGTTAGAAACATATCACTTTGATTAATAATAGAAAGTGAGTAAGCAAAAATCACAAAGAGTAAGCAAAAATCAATACTGTTCAACTGATTTTTGGTTTAGTGACTGACAGTGCGAAGTTTGTTACATGTAAGTGTTAAATATTACAATGCAAAGTTCAATTCTTTGTTATATCCGTGGTGGTATATAAATGACAAGAATGATATCATTACTAATAGTAATAGTAATCATCGTGATGGTAATCTTGTGGGGATAGAAAAAGTTGTCTCTTGGTTTGGTACTAATAATGTTTTTTTTTCACAAGTTTTGTCTTATTTTATTTTATTTCTCTCGTTTATTATTTCATTATCACTTTCAAATCAAGCAAAATCATACAAGTCTTTAAAAATTTAAAATGTTTATCGCGTTAATCTGTAAAATTAAAAATTTCGAAACAAATTTTAATAATGTCAAATAAATTCTTAAATTTAACCATTTATTATCAGGTTACTTCCTAAACATCCGTTAAGATAATTTACAACTCTCAATTATTTGACTTCTGATTTTAAGTGCTCAACATTTAATATATTTATTTGTTTTCTTTTTCAAGATTTATTATTTTCAATAACTAATAGGTAATAATATAGATAAGGGACTTTATGTTTTACTCCTAGTCGTGTAATTTTTCATTTTCTTAAAGACTTAAATTAGTTTAGGTTTAGTTGTTTAAATTAGTTTTTACATATTAATATATGCTTTTTCTTTAGTATGATTGTAAGAAATGGTTTGTGATTTTGTACCACAAAAATTGTACGAAAAGATTTGCCGTTTTTATTATGAAAATTATATAAGAATTTATAGTTTTTTGTCAAAATAAATTACATGTTAAATAATAATATTTTTATAAATATTGGTAAATATAGATCCTAAAGTGCTAAGCCATATTAAATTTATGTTGTATTTTTATTTATGGGTATAGACAAGAATATTTTTCTATTGCGTAATTACCGACATTTATCAGGATACAGACCTACTTTTGCTTACCCATGTTGGTGGCTTACAACATTTTCAAAATTATAACGAACAAGAGTATATAGTTTCTTTTCTGGTGGACTTGAATGATTCTTTTTCCCAGATTTGTGGAAAAAATTTACTATTTGAATTTTTATTATTGTCTTCTCCTTAGTCCTTCAAGAAGATGAGCATCACAAAAATTGGGTTAACTTCTTCTTCAACTTCCTTTATTAATTATGATAGTATGACCTTTTCTTGTTAACTCTACAAACAAATGTTTTGTTTATTCTAATAAATTAAGAAAGGAAAGACCCAAAATGTGGTATCCTAGGTAATACAAAAAGATAAATGTTATAGATTTGTAGATACCATCCTAATTACAGTTTTAAGAAAAAGTCGAGTCATGTTATTGATCCCAAAAAATCATAGTATTGCAATGAAAAGTATAATCGACATAAGACAAAGTAACTTGCAATTAGTTTTTTACCGTGCAATATCTGGGCATCATTAGATTGATCATTTATGTATACCGTATAGTCTCTTGGGCACTATCAAACCGATCATCCAAGCCAATCGATCATCCAGATCGATCGTTTAGGTTGGCCATCCAGGTCGACCGACCATTCAGGCTGACCAACCACTCAGGCCAACCGCATAGTTAGATTATAAACATGATAACTCATTAAAATCCTAATGCAGGTTAAGGTGTGATTAGGTCATCATTAAGTCAGCGAAAGGTAAATGTTCATCACCAACTAGTATAAATAAAAGTCTCAAGTATGACTTTGGAACCAACGATGTACAATATACATGCATTACCTGCTTTTCCAACTGCTCGGTTATATTACTAACTGGAGCGTCATAGTGCTTTAACAGGTGTTCGCCCACACAGCTTGGACAAGGAGGAGAGAGAATGAACGATGTAACTTGGAGGAAGGAGGACCACCAGGAAGCCCGTCCACCCTACATGTCAACTGGACGACCACTAGGGAGCCTATCCGGCCTACGTGCCAACTGGAGGACTACTAGGCAACTCGTCCGGCCTTCGATACAACCTGGAGTGCTTTGAGCTACGTCCATCAAGTCTTCAAGACAACCTAGAGTGTTTTGGGCAACGTCCGTCCAGTCTTCAAGACAACCTGGAGTGCTTTGAGTAAGGGACTTCAACCCTATACCCAAAATAGTTTCTAATCATTTGGAGAAACATGACTTAATTGTTTATGGATAATGATATTTTATCACTACTTTTTAATAAACTTTTGACTCGGTCCATGTATCACTTGTGATTGGTCTAGGTGGAGAAAATTTTAAAAAACTAGAAATGACGTGAAATGGAAGTGAGAGAGGGTTGGAGGGGTTTTGATTTGGTGGGCTTCATTTTGGGGTTTCAAAAATTGGAAGTTCATTTGCGCGAGAGAAACCTCGAGAAAACGTCTTTCCACCCACATACCTCTCATTCATAGAAGTCGACGTTCAACCACATTACACATTCACCAAACTACCAATGTTCACCTGAGTCTTGTTTGCTGTTGTTCTGCCGTTCTACCATTTTAAAGTCATTCATCAAGCATTGTCCACCGTCGTTCCACCGTTTCGAAACATCAAGGTGTTGCGAAAACCACCAATCAAGAGGAAGAAACATTGTTTGTAAGTTTGCGTGATTAATTATCGTTATCTTTTGTTGTATTTGTTTACTGATTTTGAGTTGTTAGAAATATTTAAACTTTTGTTTGATCATTTTAAAGTTTTTGTGCTTCTTGGATGCGAAGTTATAATTTTTTAGGTGTGATTGTTGTTGGGTTATTTTAACTCTTTCTGGTTGATGTTTATTGTACAAATAATTTGATTTTGTTTTCTGACTTTATTTGTTTCAGGGTATACTTATTGCGACCAAAGGAAATTAAGGTCATTTGATTGTTAAAAATGGTACCTATAAAAAGAAATATTTCTTGAACATTATTTCCTACAGTAGCCAAAACATGCATTCTCTTACATTTAAGTTTGGTAGACAAATGGTGTATAAATCATAATTCACTTGTATTGTGGACATCACTGCTCTCAAAATTTCAATTTCTTAAATTTCTTAGAAAATAGATTACAACTATTCTAATTATGTCCATGTGATAAATTAACTTTGCTTAACTAACATACTAGTTATAGTTGTTTTTATTGAACTGAATATTTAGTAAAGTTGTTGATTTCATTACAGTTGAATTCATGTCTTGTTCATATTATATTTCCTTCTAAATATCTATCTGTTATTAACTAAACTTCTTGTATTTATTTATGGATATGCTATTTGACCGTGCTTGTAATCATCTTAATAGACAAGATTGTTTTTGAATAGTTTATTGCATAGAAATACCTGCAAGTGAATAAATAATATATTGAGGTCACCATTCTAGACTTTTTGAGAAGCACTAATTATGACTAGAACATCAATAAATTTGTCAAATATGTTACTTTAAAGAAGGGGTATAATATATTTAAATTACTTTTAAAAGAGTAATGTTATCACTTAAAAATTATTGAGAGGAAAGAGTATAGAAATCTTGTTTTGTCTTTAATAACATTTGAAAATTATAATACAAAATATATAATAAAAAAATGATGTAAAAAATAATAAAAAATTGAAAGATAAGAGAAAAAATGAAAAATAAACTAATAGATAGGAGAAGTGATTATGATATATTTAAAAAAAATAATTATTTACATATTAATGACATATAATCATGGATTTTATATTACTTTAAAAGTTACCTCAGGTCTACTTTATAGATTAAAACTAATATAACGTATAAGTTTTTAAATGTATAAAAATGTTAATAATTTTATCATTTTATTATTATACTTTAACTTTAACTAAATTTAATATTGTAATTAGTAATTGAATGGATAAATCATAAAGTGAATTTTAAATATTAAGTAAATATCGAGAAAAGTAATTGGTACTTATGATTTCCTTTGTATAAGAAATTAAAATCATCATGAAAAATTTACGTTAACCTATTGTCACGCTCAACAAATACGTAATATTTTTATTTATGAAATTCTATATTTTTTTTCAAATATTACCAATTGTAACTTATAAGCATTAAAAAATAATATATGAGTTTCCTTTAGAAAAAAAGTAATATAAGAGTTAAAAATTAGTGTTGTTAAAATGAATTATAATTCGTGACCAATCCGGCTCATTACAGGTTTGAGCTGGATTGAGTTTGAAAAAAATGTAATTTTTTATGTGGACTAGTTATCAATCCGACTCACATAGAACCCGACTCACCGAGTTGAATCCGTGCTGAGCTGAGTTGGATCACCAACCCACCTAATTTCATTTAATTATTTATTATTTAGTGTTTCAATATTATTAGTTAGCATTTTTTTCATTATATTGTAGATGATGATAAAGAAGAAGATGTTTCAAGAGAGAAAAATATTATAGATTTATCTATTCAAAACTCTAATATTATAAATGGAAAAGTGATACAAAAGTTATCAATATTAAAAATTTATTTGTTCGGTTTTTGTATATGTTTTTGGATTCTATGATATTTTTTTTTATTTTGAATTGTCTTTTGAAATTTAACATCATTTTAGTACAATGTTTATTTAGATTTGAATTAAAAATGTAATTTTTTATGTTTTAAAAAAATTATAATTAAATGAGCTAGTTATCCAACCCGTTTAACCTTCGGGTCGGATTCGAATTTTTTCAGCTCGCTAATAAGTGAGTCGAGTTAGGTTAGCTCACTAAGTGATCAACCTGTGATAGGTCGGGTCGAGCCAAATGACCTTGATTCCCTTCAATCAGAATAAGTATACCCTACAATGAAACAAAGTTAGAAAACACAATCAAATTACTTGTGCAACAAACATCAACCAAAAAAATATGTTAAAAAAACCCAACAACAATCACACACCTAAAAAATTGTAACTTTACACCTAAGAAGCACAAAAAACCCAAAACCAAAAGTTCAAAATTTTCAACTCAAAATCACCAACTTATAAACAATGTTTCTTCCTCTTCAATTGTGGTTTTTGACACACATTAATACTTTAAAACAGTGGAACGATGACGGAAAAGACTATGATGAATGACGACGGCCCAGTAAATAATGCAAAGTGAGTGAACACCAACTTCTATGAATGAGAAGTCTGTGGGTGAGAGGACGATCTCTCAATGCTCTCGCATAAACGAGCTTCAATTTTTAAAACCCCTGCGAAATAAAAACCCTACAATCTTCTGTCACTTCCATTTCCATATCATTTTTAGTTTTTTAAAATCTTCTCCACTTAGACTAATCATAGGCTGACACATGAGCAGAGTAAAAAATTTGGTAAAAAATGGTGTTGAAATATATTTATCCGTTGTTTATATCAGGTATCGTACGTAACAAGATTACAAGAACGAGAGTTAAGAAAATCAAGGAAAAGTAACCTGACATTTTGCTTAGTTGTGCCAACCTTCTTCGAGAGTTATCTAGTAGGCACAAATTTACTCATAGGGCCACTGTTACTATTTGTTTAGGACGTCCCAAAGGATAAAAAGGTTACAAACTTCTTGATCTTTTTCTACCAATCCAATTTTTAATTTTAGATATGTAAAATTCTTTTGATCTTATTTTTCGATAAAAAAAATTTGATCAAGCCCAAGATTCAAATCCTTTTGTTTTTCCTAACATTTTCCCTTTGTTTTGATTTTTTTTTTAAATATTTGATTGCGATTAATTTCATATCACCACTTTCATTTTTGAGTGACTTGAAAATTGATGTGAATTGCTACTAAAATTTTGAGAGATATATAATAAGTTGATTAATATTTTCGAACTAATCAAATAAAAACATAAATCTTCCTAAATGAAATAAGGTCACATTTTTATTTTAAAAAAGTGAAACTAGGATACATGATGAGAAAATGATATCATGCATCAAAGTTTGGATTAGTTTAGCACACATAATAAATTAGAATGATAGAAGAGTTGAATAATTTCTACAATTGCAAAAGGTAATGTCTTTTTCTACTGTTGATTCATGAAAATTTAAGTTGATTCATGCAAATTTAAGTGCCCTTATATGAATTTTTTAATTGAAAGAAGATTTAATATTGAAGAAATTAAGGTGTATCTTAGTGATAAATTTCTTAAAAGTTATAAGAATGAGTGATGAACGGTTGAATTTGCCAAGCTTGAGCCGAACAAATAAACACGTCGATTGACGTAGACATGCACTTTTTCTTTCAAAGTGTTATTGTAATTTAGTTTAATTTGATTGATTTACACTACATAAGCACTAAAAGAGAACTTAAAAGTGGTTTTTGCGAAAGTATAGAGTAATTTAATATTTGAAAGAATAGTATCTAAGCTATAAATGAAGAATTTATATTTAGATAGCTTGAGATAGATAATTGAAAGTTAAATCATATTAATACCCCACTTTCCAAATACCTTGAACTTTGTTTCAATTGGTGGCATAGAATCGGATGATATTGCAGAATAAGTACATATGCCATTTCATTATTTTAATATTATATATATATAAAAAAAAACTCCATTCATTGTTACCAAATGAGCCATTATCTTTCCATTTCGATTTCCATTTCCATGTTAGTTTTACTTTCAAAACACTTGGTGTTTTATTTGTTTTATGTTCTTACATATTTACTATTTAAATATTTATTCAAGAAATAAATGTGAGTGAAAATGAATATAATAGTGAAAAAAAGTTGAGATACTAAGCATAAGGAATAAAGACGAATACGCTGGAAATAATTGATGTATAAATTAATTTGAAACTATAATTTTTTTATTCTTCTGATTTTCAAGTACTAAAAAAAAAAGTATATTTTCAAGCCCTTCTATTCTCTTGGGGTGCATTTGAAGAGAAATAAAAAGCTGAGCCTTTTGAATTTGAGTGGAGGCAGATATTGAGGATTCTGGAAAGCACTTAAAAATGTTTAATAATTATTTTTCCTTCTTCACTTTGTTGCTCTTTGTCTCTTGTGCTTCAGAGGATGAAAGCAAAACAAAAGTGTCCAAAATGGTTTATATCCAAAGCACCATAAAACAATTTGCAGAGTAAAAAAATGAGGACCACCATTATAATGCTTTTCCCTCCTTTCTCAAATCAAATTCAATAACAATTAGAATCATAGCTTTCTTTATTAAAAGATGTACATTACATATAGTTAATGCACTCTTCCTGTTGTTTTTATAAGTTTTCAACCATTGCACCTATATCTAGCTCAATTATTCACTAAAGTTATTTCAATATATACTCTTATTACATTGCTAAAACAAACATAATTTAACATGCAACATTGTTTGTTTTTCTCTTTATTATATGAAAAAACAATGTTTTTATATATATTTTTAATAATATTTTGACACAGTATACGCGTCATTTTTTTACTCATTGTTTATTTGTTTTTTCTTTTACTTAAATTTGTTATCATACGCTGATTTTGTCTCCATGTTATCATATCATCACCTATATATATCATATTGTGGTAATAAAATTTTATCAACACGAAGTTCAAGAACGTTTATAAAGTTTGTGGATAGTTGCTTGTAAAAGTGTAGGTTGATGGTGTATGAAATTTGTCATGAAAGGGAAGCATTGGGGCTAGGAGGCCTCGAGATGCAAAAACCATGTGCTTGACTCACTTTAGTTTTAGGATGAAACTTGGATCCAAAGATAATAAAGTTTGGGAGGAAAATAAAACATATACTACCAACTATGCTTGAAATAATTATCTGAAGAATATTAAGAGAAATCGACTAAGACTTTTTATACAACTTCATTATAACTTCAAACACCTTTTTATTTTTTGATTTTTAATTAAATCTTATTAATATTATATTTCGTATTGAAAGTTGAGTTGTAGTTATTATGTGTGACTAATTCTTCTAATAATTGAGTATCAAATATACATATATTAGATAAAGGTATATTATTATTACTATTATTACAATCTTTTGTTCTTGTTTAGGGTTAAATTTGTCATTGAACAATAAAGAACATAAGATGGTTAATTAAAATTGGAAATAGTCTTGATGCATATTATCAAAGGATGTAATATTAACTCAACATCATTAATAATCTGAAGAGTATAACATTACTAATTATTATATCGTTAATCCAACTAGTAAATTATAGTTTTATGTTCTCATAACTATTATTTTAAATTTTATTATGATTAAAAAAATAATAATTAAATGACTCGTATTTTAATGTATGTATAACACAACTTTTTTTTAACTTATCTAACATTTTGTATACTTAATATATCTGAAACAATTTTTCCATCTAATCATTGTGAGAATTTAAAAAATGGTCTAAGAATAGTGATCGTTTCAAAAGATAACACTAAAACATTTGAATGATAAAATGTTAAGGTTATAAAATATTTTAAAAGCTTTAGTTTTATGTATTTAATTAGGAGTATGTATTTGGCAAAAGTCATCAATACTCTACTAAATTTACAAATTTACAAAATGTGTTGTAGTTTAGATAGTGAAAGTTGAAGAAGATTTTTGAAACGAGAATAAAGAGTCTCACAATATCATAAGTAACTTACTCTCTCAAGAGGAATTTGATTGGTTAGGTTAGATAATGTGGAGTTAGGACTTTTGTTATAATTCACTTTAAATTAGGTTCCATGCTTATTATGTAAAATCCCAAAAAATGGTGTTTAAGAAGTAGTGATAGTTTAAAAATAGTGAGACTCGATTATTTTAATATTAAACGATCTTATTATAAATAATTTTGTTGTAAACAACTTGCATTATTTTAAAACGCACTATCTCTCTAGAAACCACTTTCCTAGAGTTCTCTACCTTCTCTCTACTGAGTTATCTGTTCGACGACCAAGAAGTACCTAGACCATCCTGGCGTCAAGGGCAACAATCTTGACCGATCAATTTCTTGTTCTGAGTCGGTAAGTTGTTTCTCCTCTTTTCTCGTACGTCTTTAACCGTAATCATGCAAAGAGTTCTGGTTGCATGTGTTTAGTTGTTGTCTTCTTCAATTTCTAACTCAAATTAGGTTCTAAGGTTGTTTTCTTATCACCAATCGGTGAGTTGTAGGTTTCTGTTGAGTTTCCTTGTGGTGCAAGCTTTAGTCAGGGTTTGTAATCGGTGTAGAACTTGAGCTGAGGTAAGGGAAGCTAGATTTTTAATTTAATTAGTAGTTTGGCATGTGTATGATAAAATTTGTGTTATGGTGCTGTTTGAGTTGAACATTAGTTGTTGAGTAGATTTAATTGTGTGTTAATTGAATGCCAAATTCTGTAAACTGTAAAATGATGATTATGAACTGGTTTGGATGGATCTAATTGTTATAATTGTGCATGTTGGAGGTACTTGTTGAGTAATATGTTGTGATAGTAATGAGATAGGAAGTGAAGTGAATGATGCTTGTTTAAAGTCAATTTGGAGGAAGTGAGGTAGTGAATTTGAGTATTTGAGGTCAAGTGTTGTTAGGGTCTGCTGGGGCAATCTAGATAAGTCATATGTGACTTGTTTGAGTCATTAAAATGATCAAAAACAGGTTCAAAGTGGTAAAATTGGATTTGAGTCTCGAAGTTGATGAAAATGAGGTTTTAGAGTAGGATTTGATGCATAAACACTTTAGATTGATGTTAGGAATGTTTAGAATCACTTAGTCTAGTCTAATTAAGTTTGTACAACAATCTAGGAGTTTAGAAATTGGGAAAATTGAGTAGAATTGGTAAGTTGTTGTTGAGTTGCATAATTTTACAGAATTTTGTTCTACAGATTATGCAGACTCGTTGTGCGAATAAATTCGCATAACGAGTCACCTTGGCGAGATGTTCTCTGCCAAGGCATTCGCACAACAAAAGGGTGCGCTATGCGAATGGATTGAGAAGGTTGCTCTCTGTTTGATGATTCGCATAGCGAATCAAGTCGCTATGTTACTGGTTGAGGTATGGGGTTATTATTCTTTTTATTCGAACAACGAATGGGTTTCGCTATGCGAGTGTTTGAGGAGCATGAGCCACTGTCTGAGGTTCTCGCATAGTGAGCTGGGACGCTATGCGAGGGGTCTGGGTTTGATTCAAGTCGCGGTTTATTCGCATATCGAGTATAATCGCTATGCGAATGGTTTAGAGGGTTGGGTCTTTGTCTGAGGATTCGCATAGTGACTTAACTCGCTGTGCGAGAAGCCTCTAGTTTCGCTATGCGAATGTGTACGCTGTGCGTGGGGTTCTATTCTAGTTCACTTTTCTTGTGATCTTAAGTTGTTCTAAATGAAACATTGAGTGTTGTATGAAGTAAGTTGAAGTTGTGTTATGTAATATCATTGGTTATTGATGTATGTTGTATTTCAAAGTGTAAGTTGGTGATTTCAAAGTGTAAAGTTCAAAGTATGGTTGATGAACGTAATTTCATGGATCTCAAAGGGAGATTACATGGTGGTGCCCTATGTTATGGACGTAATTCCATGGATCTCACAGGGAGATTACATGGTGGTGCCCTATGTTATGGACGTAATTCCATGGACCTCACAGGGAGGTTACATGGTTGTGCCTCATGTTGTGATCCAAAATGAATTCTCTTGTTGAGATTCAAGTATGTTTAGAATGAATGTAGGAGCTCAGTCTTGGGGGTTATCCTGAAACTCCAATGGTCTTTCATTCTCAAGTAGAAAGGATTGATCCATGTCGTGAGGAGTAGCAGGAGGTCCTAGTCTTGGGTGCTTCTAGTATGACCCAAGGTGAGTGATAACAGACTAACCTTGTGAATGTGGTAGGGTGAAACCCATTGGTAATTGCTTTGCAAAGTAGTAGAAGCCACCACAAGTGCACGACCCGCCATAGCTCGACAATCGTTCTAAGTCCGGACAGTCAAAGTCAGTGTGGTGTTATGGGTGAAGAGTTTATGTGATGTGAATGAATAGTATGATTGTATAAAGTTAAATAAATTGATGTATGATTAATCTTTATTTAAACTAGCTCACCCTTGTTTCTATGTTTGTCTGTCTGTGTATTGTTTTCTCTTTTGCGATGATCACTTTAATGGTGTGAGCTTAGAGAGACATCTGTTTCAGTTACTTCAGCGATAAGTGATCGAGGGGATTCAGTAAAGAAGTCGGACGAATCTACAGGTGTAGATATTGTCTTTCGTAGGTTTGTTTCTTATATTAGTTAGTTTATCATATATGTAATATTCATTTTAGTAGTATTTTATTATTAAAGATGAGATGTTACATATTGAGTTCAAGTTAATGGATGAATCCATATATTAAGTTTAGAATATTATATTATATACGTAAGTTGTTTATTCTTGAGAAGAATACATGATGATTTTGTATTGCAAGTAATTAATAGGACTGCTTTATTTAGTAAATTCATTGATAAGTTTCAAGCGAGCGTGAAATCTATAAATATATAAATTATATAAAATGAAAGAACACAAAAAAGAAAGTTTGAACACATGACATAACGAGAAGATTTTTTAAAAGAAAATAGAAAATGAAAAGTACTAAATTGGGATTTGGTGTTTGAAGATAATGTCATACAAAATGTAAAAATGATGGAAAGATTATATTTATATGTACTATAAAAAGAATGCATGTAAAAAGAAGAAGAAGAAGAGATTATTTAAATCCTAACTAGAAACTGAAAGTCTTCCTGTCATATTAGGTGTCACACTTGTTAGAAAAAGTAAAAAATATAAAGTACAAAATATTATTAATAATCATATGTATTTTAAATTTCCAAGAGATAATTGACATATTATCATGTCAACGAAAAGGATCTCAAGGGCATTCTTCTGAGATTGAGTTGGCCCACATCAAGAAGAAGAAAAAAAATGCATAGTTTGAGTTTATGAACAGGCATGTTGGTGGAAGAGCAAACATAGACAAACAAGAACATTACTACGTAGAGCAACTAGCGAGGAAAGAACATAAATCAAACATTTTTCGGGAGATGCTAGGATGATTTTGACTATATTATAGCTGTTTTGGTGATGTTATTACTTTTTGTGTTGTTTGTAGGCTTAATTATGGTGCTAGTGAAAGAGTTCAAAGTGTTCTTGAACTATGTTGATAAAACAGTTTCTTGTAAATGTAAAAAGTTTGAGATCTTTGGCATGTTATGTTGTCATGCTAATAGTAGTTATATTAATTTTCTTCATAGTGATACATTCTGAAAAAAAGTGGACAAAGAAACGTAAGAAATAGAATGGTGTGTGGGAGTGCTAGCGTAGAGGATGATAAAATTGATAGCAGACTTTGGCGCCTGTGGAAATCATCAATCATTTTTTGAAATTGTGTTTTGAAATTACCACCATAGCAACATTTTGGCACATGTCAGAATTCGATTCCAAATAATCGAATTCTCACCTTCGATTTTGTTTGTTTTGACCCAAAAACAAGTCAATATTCAATTTCGAGAAAATCAAATTTTGAGCTCGAATTTTATTTTTGTTTTGTTGTTCGTTTAAATAAAAAATAGGATAATTTAAATAAATAAATATAATATTTTAAGATAGAAAAATATATTTGTAGTGTTTTTTTTAATTTTTGAAGATTAATTTGTATCGACGAGTTAAAAAAGTGAAATAATTTATAATTTAGAAATGATTATTTAAATATTGAAAAATGTTGTTTTAGTTATATTTTTTATTATTAAGAATAGGTAGTAAAAGTTATTAATAGGTGTAGAAAACAATTAAGTACACATGTAGTTAAAAATGATATTACTGAATGTTAGTTCCAAATAATGTGTACAAACCATACGTCAAGGTTATATATTTTTATGATGACATTTAACTTATAATAGAAACTCATTTACATATTGAAGTTGTAATGAATATATGTTTGTAAATTGTTAAGATACGGCAACATGATAGATGAATTTTATAAAATTTCTCAACTCGTTCCATTGTGTTAAGTGGAAAAAAATACTTAAAAATATTAGTTATCATATTTTTATAACATTCATAACACCAAGATTAAAGGTGCAAAAATCATAGTTGTATCTTAGTTTTTATTAAGCTTGTTAACAAAATAATTTTTTAAATAAATAATTCACATAAAATGTGTATAACATTCCATTACTTTATCTTAAACCATTACAAAGCTAACTATAAAATTCAAATAAATAAAGAAAACAAGATTACATAAGCTTACTTACAAAATATCTCAAAGACTAACATTATAGTAACTCCACCATCATCGGTGGATGATGGACCACAACCATAGTCAAACTTCTTAACCTTATTGTCTCCATTGAGAGCATTACTGAATGTCAATGAATCAAATGTTGAACATCATCATTTCATAAAAAATCGGAGTTAGAAGCTTCTTCAACAAATTATGGAGAAATATGATACCACAAATGACTTAACTCTAGCTTTCATGGTCCCAACAAATGACTTCTAATGATCTGCCGCATATGGCTAATAATAACCTCCATTTAGAAAAGTACAAAGGCAAACATTCCATCTTCAAAACCTATGTCAGCATTAAAAGTATTGGGAACATTCATCTTCTTAAGAAAAACCATCTCTACTTCTTCTACTAAACAACTCCACAATTTTTAAACATACTTAGTACTAAACTATCCACCATCACAAGCCTACTAACCCTTCTTTGAAAATTTCTCATTAGATGATTCAATTTTGATTAGACTTCACTATGAACTTGGCTTGACTTGTCAGCTTTATCAGGTAATCGTGACAAAGACACAATCTTTTAATCAATACTTTGACATTGGTATATGCTTTAATGACTCAGTCTATGCTACTTTACAATTGTATTTGGTAAGCATGCCAGAAACATTTTTGCTTTTAGTACACTTTAATATAACATTACTTAGGAGATGTTCCAATGACTCAGTCTCTCAATGAATGCTCTTACATGCACTTCACACAAAGACAAGACTTTATAGCTTTATTAGGTAAGCTTTCCAAACACATATTTTCTTTTCTTCAATCTGACATCACTTGGGAGATGTTCCAATGACTCAGTCTCTCAAAGAATGCTCTCTCACATGTCCTTTGCCACAAAGACAAGTGTTAAGACCTCGATAAGCGTACTGAATAATTCAAGTAATAAAACCGGTAGGACTGAATTTCGTTTCCCAAGAGACTTGTGGAACACTAAACGATCGTATAATTGTTTAACTAATTAAGACTAAGAATGATTTCATTTAGCAAGGTTTGAATGCACTTAAAGTAAACAACTCGCGTGAATAGTAAAATGATCTTTTGTAGCCAAAAAGACTTGGAAATGAATGAGAATAAAAATAATGAAATGGTAATGTTGGGGTTAGATTTCACCTACTTCACTTTCATGTATATTAGAGATCATCTTCTTCATTAAAACACTAATGTCAACTTTCTAGATTACTTAGAACCCAATTTTTTGGTGTAAAATGCCTATACTAGCTTATTAGACTCCAATCTCTTGAAACCCTAATAATCAATTATGCATTAAGGAAAGAAGTTCATGACAACTAAAGGTCCTAGCTCCAATTCTAGATACTATTTCCTTTTGGTAGCTTACTCCAAGTCATGGTTCATGAGTTATCTTCTAATAAGAAACAAACACAAACATCAAGTTATGAATGGCCGAAACATAACAACATTAAGAGTAGGAGAAAACCATTAACATTCAATGAAAGAAGCTTAATATATTCAAAACATGTTCATATACATGAAGTTCAGAGGTTACATCTTTCCCCAACAAGAAATGAAGTTAGTTCTCCATTGTCATGGAGAGCTTGAGCTTACAATGGAAGAAATGAAAAGCAATGGAGACCCAAGGAAGAAGAAGGAAGAGCTCCCACACACCCAAACTTTCTCCAAGAGGTCAAAAACTCTATGGTTCGTGCTTCAGCCACCAAAAGATGGCACCCTTGTTGCATGGTACTCTTAAATAGGTCTAGGGTGCCACATCAGCAAGTGTCGCGCTCAGCGCCCAGAGAAGAGGGCGCCTAGGCGAGCTTGCGAGGCAATGGTGCTTAGCGCCCCTAGAGGGGGTGCCCAGGCTGTAAGATTCTTGAAAATATTTGTAAGTCAGATACTAAATTAAAAAAAAAAAAGTAAATAGTGAATAGTAAATTGTGAATAGTAAAAAGTGAATAGTAAAAAAAAAATTAAAAAAAAAATTATTTTTGGAAAGGATAAGTGTTCCACGTAGCTTTGAGATCAGAATTCACCAATTTGCAAATAAAAAATTATTTTTGTAATAGTAAAATGAATAAAAAAAATGAATAGTAAAAATGAATAGTAAAATTTTTTACTATAAATAGCCAAGGGGGGGAGGCTGAAAATTTACACCAAAGAACTTAGAAAATTTTTGAGAGAAGAGAGTTGGAAGAATTTCTAATTTCAAAGGGGATATTCTGGAAGTTTTCAGAGAGCGAGGAGATTAAGTCTGTAATAGAGGTAATGGAAGCTAACCTTGAGTATCTCCTTTTGTATTATCTTGAGTCTTGAATATGCTATATTTTGCTTTTGTCTGATCTTAAATCTTGATTATGGAGTATTTTGTTTCTGTATGATTTTGAATTTAAATGAGAGTATGCTTTTGTGTTGATATCCAAGTGTGATAGTTGTAAAACGTGATATTGATTATGTTATGCCATTTGTATGTTATTAGTTGTTTATTTTTGTATTTTGGAAGGATTAGAAATTGTCTAACCGGCTCTGCCAGATTCAATTTCTTGTTTCCCCAAATGTTTTATTTCTTTACTTATTTATTTTATTGCATTTTGGAAGGATTAGAAGTTGTCTAACCGGCTCTGCCAGATTCAACTTCTTGTTTCCCCAAACTACTTATTGCTTTACTTATTTATTTTATTGCATTTTTGGAAGGATTAGAAGTTGTCTAACCGGCTCTGCCAGATTCAACTTCTTATTTCCCCATACATGTTATTGTTCTTGTTATTTAATTATATTGTATTTTTGGATGGATTAGAAGTTGTCTAACCGGCTCTGCCAGATTCAACTTCTTGTTTCCCCATGAATTTTTATATTAAGATTATTTTTATGATTGTCAAATATTGTATTCTTCTATGACCATTTATTGTAATGTTTTATTATTGTTAATTGTTTATAATTATCTTGTATGAATTCTATTATGGATGTTTATTGTGATGAATTTATTGAATGAGTTTGTTGGCTGAAATTGATCTTGTTGGGAGGTTTGGAATAAGGGTTCTGTAATAACTTGTATATGGGTATTAAATAGATATACAGATACTGGTTGAGGTTGTTGTGAGAGGAAGTAAAATTAAGCATTTTAAGATTTAGAGCATAAGAAAATAAGTTAGATAAATTAAATAAATAAATTGTTAATTATTGAGGACCTCCCTTTGTTGGTAGGATAGAGGAACCTTAAAAACCTGAGTTGGCACATCCCTGATCATAGAGCAGCCCTGGCCTGGTCTAGTCAGTTGTGACTAGTCATATGTGCTGGCGTCGAAGGTGAGTTTGATGCGTTCAGACATCTGGGTCCTCTCCGGTGACCAATTGGGGTAAAGAAAAATCTATAATAGGATGAAAATAAAATAAAACAAGTTGATTGTAGATGCATAATATTATCATGGTAAAAATTTCATATATATTTTATTTATCATTACATTGAGCCCAGACTTTAATATGTAGTTCTTAAGATATGTTGATATATTTTGGTTGATCCATGATCTTTGTTTGGTGAAAATATGTTGAGTTATACTCGTTATGGGCAAAATGAGTTTATAATATGAAGCATGATATCTGGCAATATGTTTGATTTATTGATACCAAAACGGGTGATTATGAATTCATGATTAAAGAATGAACATGATTGAGTTAGGTGGATAAGAGGGTATGAATTGTTGGTTTTATGAAATGTTGGGGTGGATATGAGAAATCATTACTTATGAAATGATGTTTACTACCGGGAGTAGTTTGTTCGAGTTATACCATGAGAGTTTGGTATGAGCAAAGTAACACTTGAGGTTTATGAAAGCAGGCAGAAAGTGGTCTGACCATAAGGCTTTGACATAAACATATGATTCGTAAGTTTTATAGAAGCAGGCAGAGAGGGGTCTGACCATAAGGCTTCAGAAAGTAAGACATAGTATATAAGTGAGGCTTAAGGAAGCAGGCAGAGAGCGGTCTGACCATAAGGCTTCATGAGTAAGCATGGAACACTTGTAAGATTTATGGAAATGAGAAAGATGATTTTGATAATGATGAATTAATGACATCGGAATAATGATATTTTATCAATTGCAGAAATACATGATTATAATATTTTATTACAAGTTTAATGATTTTATGATATGGTTGGCTTACCCTTATTTGTTTGTGCTATGATCATATAACTCATGTTATATGTGAATAGATAATGTCGCAGATGCGGTTGAAAAAGCTTAGAGATGAGAGAGACGCGGGGAAAAACTTTCAGGGATATTTTGTAAAAAGAATAAATTTGTATTGGAAAAATTATGTTGTGTAAAACTTATAAGTTGAAATTCAAATTTATGTTAAGTGGTGAAGACTATATTGTTTGAAGTTTGTAAGTTTGGTATTGTACTTTGGGAGAATTGAAATAAAGTTTGATGGTTTATAAAATATATCAAATTAATTTAGTCTCTACTATCAGTAATACCCTTTAAAATATTAGGGTGTTACACAGGCGAGACTGCGAGGCAATGGTGCTCAACGCCCTCTACTAAGGGGCACTCAGTGCAAGCACACCAGAAATCAGCTTCTGTGCAATTTGTGCAGGTGGTGCTCAGTGCCCCTGACCTCGGGGCCCTCAGCCTGCTCTGTTGCACTGCATCTTTTTCTCTTTTTCTCCAGATCTGCTTGCTTCTATGGCTGGTTCAGTTCTTTAATTTGTTGGAGATTCTTCCAAGCACATTTTAGCTACAAAATGAGGGGATTAGTGATGAATTTATATCAATGTAGCCGAAAATATAAATAACATTAAAACAAGATAAAAGAAAGGATTTAAGCAAGTAATAAGCTAAAAGGGGGGTTGATTATGTCTCTAAAATGAACCTTAGATAATGGTAAGAATTACTGTTATCAACAAGACTTCACAACTTTGTTGGGTAAGTATTCCAAACACATCTTTACCTTTACTACACTTCTATTTGACATCACTTGAGAGATATTCCAATGACTCAATCTTTTAATGAATGCTCTCATATGCACTCTGTCATAAAGACAAGACTTAACACCTTTATTGGTAAAGCATGTCAAACACATTTGTTTTTAGTATACTTAAAACTAACATGTACTCTATCACAAAGACAAGACTTAACATCTTTATTGGATATGCATGCCAAACATAAGGTTGAACATCACATGGACTAACTCATTATTTCAATCAATACCCTAAACCTTAAAATATTTTCCATATAAATACCAACACCTTACTCCGCACTTTAAACCCAACCTATCATAGTTTTTTATTATCTCATAAACCCAACCACCACAATCACTTTCTACACATCAACACACTGACTTCTTTGAGATGGAGAACTGTGTTATCAACAACGAACAGAAATATTCAAATTCTTACCTCGTATCCATGTTTTCAAATGCGAGAATCACTAAATTTGAACATGGTGCGCAATTCCAATGTTAAATTCCAAAACTTGTTCGCATACCATACAACTGCACATCCAACTTTCTCAAGAAAAATATGTGCACAATTTTGGAAATTCCACCTACCACATCCATCAACGAATTGTGCTTCCAAAGACTTACACTGAATGAATAAGGAGCCATTACTGATGCTCATTAAATATCAACATATTGTGATGTTGCACAAATGAGTATTGTAAGTCTCATTTTCCTATTAACAAAATAATTAAATTGTTTGCTACCTTCACAAGGTCAACTAAAGAAATACTTTCTCTTCTAAACCCAACTCCCTCATTCTCTTCCACAAACCCACACCCTATCCATCAACAATATTTTATTATGGAGGACCTCTCAAATGGACATCCATCATGGAAAGTCCATGTGGTTATTGTCTAAATTCATATCAAATACCCCTGGCACCATTCTAATCTGTCACAATTGCAAGTTTAATAAGCTTCTACAAAAAATAAGCTAAAAAATATATTGTGAAAACCGCAAACTTCATCTAGTGAGGCTAGTTAATAATAGTTGAAATAAAATCAGATAATAATGTTTCACAAATGATCCACTTTAAAAAAAAAGTTCAACTTAAACTAGTATGTCTTACCTTGTCACACTTGCAAAATATTAAACTATTTATCCAAACAAGATATATACATCACCAAACACATGTTAAACAATATGAAAAATTAGATTAATATCAGACGAAAAAAGAGAGTATAATATTTAGACAAATATTGTATTTTTTCAAGTTTAATTTTATTTTCAGTTATGTCTACTAATTTTATTTATTTTCCAAGAATTACTATCCATTTTCATTACGATTTTAAATATATATTGCAAAGTTAATTTCACTTTTAATTAACAATACTAATATTCATTTGTCACTAAGTTATTTTTTCCTTTAACTTTTTAAGCTATAATTTTAATAACCTATACATTGAATTTAATTTTCTAATTTTCAATAAAATGCATTAATCATCAATTCCTACTTTATAAACTTTCAACAACAAAATAATAATAATAAACTTAAATTACTTAACCATATATTTATACATTTTTCAATATTATTATCTCAAAAAATTACACTAATTATAAAATATTAATAACTTACCTTACATATATACATACATACATATATATATATATATATATATATATATATATATATATATATATATATATATATATATATATATATATATATATATATATATATTCCATTTCTTGATTAGACTTTTCCATCTCCTACTGTGTTTCAAATTCAAAAATATAAAATAATACATTTAAAAAAAATATTTAATAAAATCCAACCATATAGATAAATATAATTCCATCTAATAAATATAATCTTTTTACTTTATTTTCCTCTTTTTTTAAAAAAATTGAAAATAAAATAAATAATATATTAGATAAATAAATATATTATTCATCTAATAAACATCTAACTCTTTTTTAAACTCTAATTCAAAACTACACGAATGTTAAATAAAAAGTTATACTTTTTAAAAGAATAAAAAATAAAAAACTAATTCAGAATTCAATTTCTAGATAACTGATTATTTACTGGATTTCAGGAAAAAGAAAGAAATTGAACTAACCCCGTTAATGTGCATGGAAACCGAATTCCCACCTGTAATCAAAACTGTGTTATGTGTTATGTAGGCAAATATTACCTAAGGTAATTAAAAAAGAACTGTGCTGCTGCTGCCGCTGCAGGAAAATAATATCCACCAACTTTTTAAACTCTTTCTATCGTATCAAACAATTTCCAAAATCTTCCTGCAGAGGCTAATTTCCAAAACCTGCCACTCCATCCATTGGGTCTATTCTACCAACAAATTCAGTTGTTTTTTAAATTCTTCTCAGGAATTTTTTTACCTTTTTTTGTTTTGTTTTTGGACCTTGCCATTGTCACTGTCCAAAAGTTAAGACAATGTACTATTTCAGACCTTTGACTTACCATATTTACACCCAAACTGCACAAGTAATTAAGAAGATTCAAGAAAGTACAGAAATAATAAATGACGAGTACTCATAACATCACTTCACACTTAGCTCACCCACTCACGGTGGCTCACTGGTGGCGCCACCCACCACCGTTGCTGCACAATCACAACATCCTATATAAATATGAAGCATTCCAGTGACACAAGTGGATTCTCCAGTGACTCGCCGCCAGAAACCCATTTCCTTGCTGTCGCCAGATTCTCCTTTCTCCGGCAATCGTTTCCCGCCGTGCTTGTTATTACCCTTGCCGGGCAACGGTTAGTTTTTCTCACAGATGGGTTTCGACCCACAATGGACCTAGAGCCTCCGGTAGCCGGCGACCTTGACTGCCGGAAAGATTTCTCGGCTGGATCTTGCCGGCGAAGTGTTCCACCGCTGCCCGTTTTCTGAGCCGTTTGGTCTCTGCACTGAACCAGCCTCACAGACCTAACATTGTTCCTTGGACCATGCACTGTTCTCTCTCTTCTCTCACCGGGAAAGGAACGATTTTTCAGCAATTTGGCCTGAGATACATCGACCCTTTTGCGCGTTTCTTGTCCTGGCTCGGTGATTGAAGTAGTTGTGGACACGGTTTCGCTCAAGCTGCAAACTTCATCCGAGGGGTCTTCCGCTTTATAAATGGGCAAAGACTTTTTCTGAACTTTGCTCTGTTCATCTCTGACCTTGTATTGGAGTGGCTTTTGAGGTTTTGGTTTGGCAAAGGTTGTTGGATTCCGTTTCCGGGCTTCCAAGAGAACTTGCTTCACTGTCTCACTTTCTTCCTCTCTGCTGCTTTCTTGAGGTTTCTCTCGATGAGTGAGAGGTTGCGGTGAACCACGGAACTTTCTTAGTGGCGAGGTGGAGGTTTTGTGACTAGAACTCACACAACAACCCATTGCTACGTTGGATTCTACACAGTTGGAAACCAAGTATTTGGTTCTTCAAAGAAGAAACATTATTGTTGAGGGAAGGCTCAAAGGTCTTTTTGGTGGTTCCATGAGTGAAGTTGGTCTTGCACAGCTAATGTAGTTAAGGAACAGAGTGAATGTTGGGGTCAAAGGAAGGATGCATTTATTGTGGGGGGATATGTAAAACGTTTTACTTGGAAAAGACAAGAAGCAACGAGGAAAAGTTAAAATGCACATGAAATGGGGTAGATTCATTTAGCCAACTAATTATTCCTTTTAACTTGGAAAAATAGAGTTGTAAGGTAAGTTTAAACAAGTGTGTTTTATGTGGTATTCGTCCCTGATCTGATGAAAGTGCTCGTACATATTGGAAAAGAGGGAATAAAAGGTGTTGCGTAGGATGATGGTGATATGGGGCTTTTGTATTAGGTGTCGTGAATCTTAAGGTATGATATATATGGGATGAATAATGATAAGTAGATATATATATTTATATTTATTTGATAGATATTATAAGATAAAATAATTATAAAAGAAATGATTTTTTGTATATTTAAAGAAATAAAAAAATAGTGTTAATTGATATAAAAAATTTATGTTTCTCAAAATATCAAATGATGTGTAATATGTTAAAAGTATGAGTCAAGTTCTGTGATAATGGTTATTGCTTTGATCACAACCGTCCCGTATGAGTGATGGTGTATGAGAACGACAACCCCGTTCCTGCATTGTTTAATAAAACAAATATTTAGAATTATACTAAATTTAAAATGACAGAAAGCTAATTATTTTAACACCATTATAAAGTTTTAGTCACTTCTCTTTACACATGCTTCTTCATGTAATAAGTAGAATAAGATAAAGTAATTTTTGGATAATTACTATAGAAAAATATTATTTGTAAATATATTATGGATAGAGTGAGTTTCAATATTAATATATATTTTTTAGATAATAAAAAACATTATATTTTTAATTCGTAAACTTGAAGAAGTAATTTTTGTTTGAATTTTATTAATACCTATAAACATGTAGAGTTTTATGTGTTTCTGAAGCTGTTTTAAAATATTTAGAGTCATTTGTTTATTATTAAGTAAGAGAAGTTAGTTAATAATTTTAACTTATAGACAAGTTATTATTGATTGTAGACTTGTATGATAATTGATTTGTGTAATTGAATTGTCCGATGAAACGTGATATGTTGAGTTGAGATTAAGAAGTTTGAATTATCTTTAGAATAAAGAGATTGAAATTTGATGTGTTGAATTGTTAATCTTGTAATTGAAGTAAATTAAGTTATTGAATTATGCATAATTTGATGGTTGATTATTTTAGCGTTTATGGCTAGTATTTGACTAAATTGTAGAGACTTATACTAGTACAAAAATATATATAATGTCGTTATTTTTTGGCATTTCACATCGAATTCAAGGTCGACGTCATATCGGAGACGTTAAATTGATGTCGAATTTAAAAAATTCAACGTTAATCAAATTGACATCGAATTTTGTTAATATTCGATGCTAAGCAATTTCTTTGTTTTTTTAATTAATTGTAATCCTTTTTTACAACTCTACGAGACCTGAAAAGCAGAAAAACAACAAATTTTAATTTTTGGTATTTTATAAAGCATGAACTATGAACGTGTAGTATAGTATCAACAATAAACAACCATAACAAACAAGTTCAATTAAACAACAAAACAACAAACAAGTTTAACCAAATAACAACAACAAAAAACAACAACAAAGAAGTTCAACAAATAGGTTCTTCAAAACGAAAACAAAAACAAAAAATAACATTTAAAAGGTGGGTTCGTCGGAATAAAGTGTTTCCACCAGTGAGAGAGAAAGCAGAATGCGCCTATGAAGGACAAGAACACGAAAATAATCGGTCAAAACAAACGAAAATTATACATAAAGTAGTTAATTAACACGCATTTGTATCAAATGTAAGAAAGATTACATGTGATGATCATCAAACTTCGTTCGAGAAAAGTTTGAGAAGAGAAGAGGGTCTCGCGCGCTAAGATAAAGTGAATGAATTTTCAATCTCCCGCTCAAATTAAAAAGGGGAAACTTTTGGCTGACAAATAATATGTCTAAGCTTCTACAAAATTTGACGTATTCTATGTGGTTTAAAATAAAAAAGAATTAAAAAGGAGTTACTTTTTTACTTTTAGCTGACAAATAATACATCGAAACCCTTACAAAATTCGACATATTATTTGTTGTTTAAAAGAAAAAAGAAAAAAAAATTAAAAAGGGTGACTCTTTGGCTTTTGACTGACAAATATTACGTCGAACCCCTACATGATTCGACATACTATTAGTGGTTTAAAAGAAAGAAGAAAGAGAATGACGTACTGGTTTAAATAATTACCATCATAGAACGTCAAATTGAATGGGGCTTCGAGGTTCTACAATTGCATTTATTTACAAAAAAGCCACCGATCATTTTTAATGTTGGCTATTCAATGGTTTGACGTTGAACGCGTGACGTTATACGCTGCTTTTGCACTAGTCGCATAAATCTGTAGAATTATGCAAATTCGTTGGGTAAGCATATACTTGTTGAGGTCAACGTTAGAGACTTACTGACTATGTGGTCGTTGAACGAAAGTATACTCTCTAGGCAAAACCAAAGTCAGATAAATCACTGATTTGACTTTCGTTGAGCAAGAATATGGTCATTGGGCGAGCTCAAGTTAGAGAGCTACTGACTTGAATGTGGTTGGGCAAGACAAGTCTCATTGGACGACTTTCATGATACATTTAGTCTACGGGATCCAGTGACGATCTTGTTGGGCAAGTTATCTAGTTGTTGGGTGAGAGTACTTTTGAGCACTATTCCAAGCGAATATATATTCTTGCTAGGCGAGATTAACAAAGTCCAACACAACCTTTCACATGTGCTTTTCTGGTTTATGTATATTTCTATTTATGAATGTTAATGTGATGGTTAGTTTGTGATAATCATATGAAAACTTTTGATATGTTTATGTGTGATATGATTTTTGAGAGAATTTCAAGAAGAAATATGAGAACCTTTGATATGTTTATGTGTGATATGATTGTTAGAGAATTTTAAGAAAAAAAGGTGATTTTTAGTGTATGTTTGACATATGAGAGTTTAAAAAGAAGGTATTGTGCTATATTTCAAGTCATTTAACTCATAGAGATTAATAAAGTGAGGAGAGAATGATAAGAGATCTTTATCCTAAACTTTTAATCTTAAATGTAAAACATTATCCTCGTAAGGTTTATAATCTGCAAAACATAAATACTACTATTGCTACATACTTATAGTGAAGTCTCATATCAAAATATATATTTGGATAATTGAGTTTGGAGTTAATTGTTTGTATATTTATATGAATTATGATACATTATAATATTTTATTTAATAATTTTATATTATTCAATGACATATCACACTATATCTTAATTTATCATATTTTTTTACATATGGTCATTGAAGGAAAGGATAACAATTATGAGATTCTAAAAATAAAATATATTCAATTTTCAAAATTAAAAATGAGTCAAAAGCACAATATAAACTATTTTATTATATTTTTATTTATTTAACCTCTTTTACGTAAGAATTGGTATACCTCAGAATAATTTATATCAATTTTAAAAATAAAATATATTCAAATTTGAGAAAATTTAGAAGTGAGACAAAATATAATTTTTATCGCGTTGATATAACTTATTTTAACTATTAAATATATTCAAATTCAAAGTTAAGAATTAGCGCTAACTTGTTCAAATAAAAAAATAATTATTTTTAAAGTTTATGAATTAATGTCAGTTAGTCTTATTATAATTATAAATATATTTCATTTCTTAAATTTATAACTTAGCATAAATAGACTATAAAAAAGTATATTTAATTAGTTTTTACTTTTAAATTTGTAATAAGAATTTAAAGTTACTATTAGCATATGCGTACTACTCTCTTTAAATTTCAAAAGTTAATGAAATATATTTTTGTATAACACGAAGAAGATTGTGTTGGCTTAAAATAATTTATTTTATATCTAATTCCCTATTCAATTCATGCTAAATATTTACTTTAGTTTTTTTAACATAAAATACTTTTCAAATTTCAAATGTATTTTTTTATCTTTTAATGTTAATTTATGTATCTATAATCTATAATAATCTATAACTATTAATAAATAAAAAAATTTGTTGGAAACTATTTGGTAACCACTTTTTTATGTAAATATTTTATTTTGTCCTTATTAATATAAATCACTTTATTAATCATTATATCTTTATATTTTATACTATTTTTTTATGATTACTTTTTAAAATATACTTTTTTATAAATTCAATAACATTTTTTATTTTAATAATAATTAAAAGAATTAATTTTTATTTATTATCATAAAGTAAAAGTATGCATTGCGCATATGTTTCTACTAATTATTTAAAAAAAATTAAATGAAAAAGATACTTTTAAGTATAAAAACTAATTTTTAAAAGGTTAATATGTTGAAAAGGATGAATAATTAATTCTGAAGTTTATTTTAAAATAAATTATAATTAAAACCTAATGGGAAAAAAACCTATATGTTATGCTATATGTTAAAAAAAATTTACTACATTCATTCATGTAAATATTTTACTAAGTAGCATATTAAAATAAAAATTGTAATGAAGGGTTTTCTAATGAAATCTTATAAATTTTAGGTCGTTAATTAAAATCAAACTTTAATTTTGTTGCCAATATTTTTTTTAATATAATTACTGGTAAACATATACTTTAAGAACTAATTTTAAAAACTAAAATAATCAGTCACTATATATTAATTAAGTTAGATATGATTTTATGAACTAAAAATTATATAAATATCTAAAATAAGTTATATTATAAATAAAAAATTAAAATTATTTTATAAAAAGAAATCTCATTTTGTCTCTAATATTATTTACCAAGTTTTTAACTACTTATTTATTAATTATAAATTAGTATCTAATTTAAATTAATTACTAATTTATTTGGAACCAAAACTTTGATGAATAAGAATAGTGATTAATTAATTTTGTTTTATCTGGTACTATAAGTAACTGGATACACAGTTATAACCAGTAAAGCTCATGGGTGCATTGGATTCTTCTTGGAGGAAGAAAACAACACGAAACATTTTGCATGTGTGTTGCCTGCAGCCTGTGGTAACAAGGAATTTCATAACCTGACAATCAAGAACAAAACTGCCAATGTTTTATGTCTGTTTTTTCGATTTGTCATGCCTGTAAGTTATGACAATAAATCTGTCACACTTTCAATACAAACCACAAGTTTTCCTTTTTATTTTACAATTTCCGTATTAAAATATTTTTTTACAGTAGAACTTCTCTTTGTACAAAGGTTAATGATACTTTTTTCTAGTTCAATGCAGAAAAAGTTAAATAAAATATTTCATTCTTTTCCCCTATTTATTTCTTCTGAACTAAATGTTAAATATATATAATATTTCGATTTACATATTTAAGTATAGTAATAAATATATTATCTTAGACTAACATGAAACTTGAAAACCGGTGGAATCAACACATATACATATATTTCAATCAACATCAAATTAAGAATTAATTACCACTTCAGATCTGAGAAGGGCATGGACCAGACTAATAATTCTTCTTTTTCTTTTCTACTCATCATAGTCTACGAAAACAACAAGGGCATTAGATCTGTAAAGCATTAATAATAATAAAAGTTTTAAAATGACTAAAAATACAAATTGCATATTCTCATTCGTGATTATTAATTGACTTGATCCATGAGTAAGAATCAACTTTCCATCAGAAAATTATTATTCAAAACTCAGTTTGTATTTATAAACCTTTATACCCGAAATATTTGTCAACAATAAATTTGTTAATTTGGTCTAGTACACATGATTTGGTTTATATCCACGTGAATCGGTGCTGAAAAACTCATAAAACCAAATAATCCTCAAAAGAAAGGGTCAAATTAGCTTGGGTGTTGCTCCCTCCACCATCATACCTTTCTCCCTCCACCTTTCCAATTTTTTTTAATTCCAATTATATCCTCAAATTAAAATTTTTTATTTTTATTATTTTAATTTATTCCAAACCTAGTTCTCCTACTTTACTCCCTGCACCCAATCTTTTCATCTCTCAATTCCGTTTAATAATTTGTCTTCTGTTTTACTTTACAACTCCATTTGTCTTCTCCGTTTCACTTCTCCTCATCCGTTTCTTTCTTCTTCATTTTCCTTACATTATTAAAATACATTAAAAATATATTAAAAAATAATAAATCAAAATATTTAAATTAAATTGTTAAAATATTTTCAAAATAAAGAATAAACTAATAAAACAAACTCTAAAATTAAAAATGTAACTCAGAGTCCGTTTAAGGAAATAACGGATGTCAACATCTATTTATGAAAAGAACGGATGTCAATATCCATTTATGGAAAGAACGGATGTCAACATCCGTTTAAGGAAAGAATGAATGTCAACATCGGATGTCAACATCCAGTTAAGGAAAAAGCGGATGTCGACATCCGTTTTACCTTAAACGGATGTTGACATCCGTTGAAGGATGTTGACATCCGTTGAAGGATGTTGACATCCGTGGAAGGATTTTGACATCCGTTAAAGGATTTTGACATTCGGTCACCTCTGTTTAAATGTTACATTTTTATTTTAGGGTTTTATTTGAAGGTTTATTCGAATACGCACCTTGAGGAAGCAACACACGCACTGCACCACTCCATACACTGCACCACGAGAGGGAGACTACTTGATAATTCTTTCCATACCACCCACCTTTACAACTTGTAGTATCTCACCGCGACAAAAGAAAGAGAGAAAAAAATATAATGTTAAAATAAAAGAAAAGTATTTTACTCATGTACGGGAAACTAGAATAGGTTAGTAGTGGAATAGGTTGTGAATGGATAAAATTAAAAAATAATCCTAAAAATAAAATTTTACTTAAGGGCAAAATAGTAAAGGGGAGGTGGAGGAAGAAAGGTGTGGTGGTGGAGGGAGCAACACCCCTTTACGGTTTGAGTCCATAGAACTCAAAAAAGTTCACATTTTTCACATGTTGTGCAAGTGGGTCTTACATCAAGATAAATATGATTGAATTCCAACCAACTCAAGTAGATCAATCAAGGATCTAAATTAGACTCTCTTTAGGTTAAGTTAAGTTAAGGTTGATAGGATTAAAGATAATTCAAATACAATTTATGTTAAGTTGAAGGTTGAACTAAGTCACATTGAATCAAAAGTTAAGACAAGTTGATTCGAATCAAATGTTAAGATAAGTTAGCTTAAGTTGTAGATCGAGATAAGTCGGTCTAGGTCATAGGTCGAACTTAGTTGACCCTAGTTAAAACTCGAACCAAATCATATAGGATGTAGATCGAATTAAGTCAACTCTGATAGAAGGTTAATTCAAGTTGGCTAGGTTGAAAAACTCAGTCTAAGTCAACTTAAGTTAAAGGTTAACTGAGTTAGTTAAAAGGTAGAGTCAACTCATTTCAAATTAAAAATTAAATTACTTAAGCTTAGTGAGATTAAATTCAACCTTAACTTTAATATCAAAAAAGATGATTTTAAAAACTGAAATATTTTAAAATTTCTAGTTTGAATAACCACTAAATGGAGATTTATTTATGAATGGGTTGAAAATGACCACAAACCATGAATTAAATTCACACCTAAAATCAAATGATTTGTTAAGAGTACAAAAATCAAACAAGAATGAATTAAATAAAAACAAAATTAAAATTTCAAAATCAATCACAACTTTTTCATGTAAAAAAAATCAAAAGGATTACCCTTATGTTCAAAACTATTTCATGTCCTAAAGATAGGTCAAATCAAAATATCACATTAATACAGTTATATTCAAAACGTAGGAAATGAGTCTCAAAATTTAGAGTATTTAATGTGTCTTTTTGTTATCCGGTTCTTATCTATAATCCAAAATTATTATGGAACACTAATCATTGACAAGTACATGAACAAAGGAATCCATCCAAGAGATTGGAGAGGGAGTTAAAACTATAAAATCAAATCACAGATAATTCATAAAAGAAGTATAACAACTACAAGGAAGGATTACTACAATGATGACAAACGGACTTTGAAGAAAATATTTGAAATAATTGCCTTCTTAGTGTAGGAAATCCTTATTTGTACATAAAAAATGAGTCATTATCTTTCTTCAGTGTTTCTACAACTGATAAGTAGGAAAAATAGGAAAGGATGTTATAGCTTCCTAAAATAACCTAACTTATGTTTGTATACAGCTTAATTTACCTTAATTAGGAAACAAACATATCTTACCTTCTTTAGTTTTCCAAATCTCAATGCAACTATATATAACTATCTTCATTATAACTCTTTCATTGAAATCGATATATATTATAGATTGCTTTTACTCCAAAATTTGGTGAATTTTCTTTATATCATAAAAGTCTACTTATTGATTAGCTTAAATTAGTGTCACAATTTAAATTTTGTTTATCTTTTTAAGAATTTAAAACAAAAAATTATATTATTATTGGCTAAATGTTATTGACAAAACATTAATTGATAAAATGAATTTTATCAATAAATTTTTGAATTTTTATAATGGATGGATATTAATATCGGTAATACATCGATTACTAAAATAAATCTTTTATTTTAACATTTTTTTTTGTTGGTAATAGATTTATTAGTAAAATGAGAGTTAAAATTTGTCTTAGTTTTTGACCATTCATGACAATATTTTTTAATAATTAAATATTTTAATGTCTGTCAATAAATCTTTGTATATATATATATATATATATATATATATATATATATATATATATATATATATATATATATTTTAAAATTTGTTGAGGTAATTAAATTATTTAAAATTATTTTATAATTAATTATTTTTAAAATTTATCGATAATTAAATTTTTAAAATTTTGGACAATTGAATTTTTTAAAATGTAATTGATTTTTTTTAATTTATTAGTAAATTTGTTCAGTAATTAATTTTTTAAAATTCATCGGTAGATTCATTGGTATTATGAGTGTCAAATTTTTTAATAAATCTAACAAAATATGTCTTATAAATAACTTAAAAATAAATAAAAAGAAGAAGAAAAATTAAAAAGAAAAAGTGACAACGAAGTAAGATGATAAATAAATGAATATAATAACATAAGAATGTAAGAGAAAAACTTATAAAATGATGAATATTGTCATGCCACTTGTGTAACATCCCAATATCTCACATTGGATAATTCATAATTTATATATTGTAACATTACATTTACGGTAACATCCCGTAATCTCACACTTAAAAATTCACAGTTGATATATTTTAAACTCAAATTTTAACTATAAACTCCTAAATATAACTTGAATTCTTCTAACTTATTCTTCGATCTCTTTCTTCCTTGGTATTGTTTCAGACGACATTCCTTCATCTGCTCCCGTATAACGAATTATACGATCATCGCACATACCCAAACACAAAACAAACACAAACAAGTAGGGTGAGCTAACATGCAACCAATCATTTATAAAACATGCATGCAAACCTCATATAATAATTATGTCAGACATACTCATATCATCATACAACAATCACATCATACATACTCATCCATTACTTTGATACACATGGTAAAATGACATCACAAGACTTGTTACTTTATAACCCGACTCGTCCGGACTAGAATGATTACCGAGCTATGGCGGGTCTTGCACTCGTGGTGGCTTTATGAAACTTGGCACTACCGCCTTATGAAACTTGGCACTACCGCCTTATGGAACTTGGCACTACCGCCTTATGGAACTTGGCACTACCGCCTTATGGAACTTGGCACTACCGCCTTATGGAACTTGGCACTACCGCCTTATGGAACTTGGCACTACCGCCTTATGGAACTTGGCACTACCGCCTTATGGAACTTTTATGAAACTTGGGCACTACCGCCCGATGGAACTTTATGAAACTTGGGCACTACCGCCCGATGGAACTTTTATGAAACTTGGGCACTACCGCCCGATGGAACTTTAGGCACTACCGCCTGGTGGAACTTTATGAAACTTGGGCACTACCGCCCGGTGGAACTTTAGGCACTACCGCCTGGCCACAGTCACGAGGTTAATCCGTTATCACTCACCTTGGATCATATGGAAGCATCCAAGACTAGGACCTCCTGCTACTCCTCACCACATAGTTCAATCCTCTCTACATGAGAAGAAAGACCATTGGAGTTTCAGGATGACCCCCAAAACTGAGCTACCATGCAATCATTCTATACACCCCCAAATCACCACCATGTATCCTCTCCTTGAGGATCATGGAATTACGTTCATGAATCATACTATTACCTTGAAACTTAACCCAAGACATGAATAACCATATACCATCATATTATCACAGTGAATCTAACATATCTCATACATTCACATACTTTCCACATAAATAACATCATTATAGTTCACAATCATGTTCAGATGCATAAATTCAAATGTAATAAAATCCAATCATTTCAAAAATCATACAAACTGAATATATTCCAACAAGATATATTACACAATAATTTAACAATACATAATCTGTTCAATAGGATTTAAGTTAAAAACTTGTAGAGTAGACTTCCAGGAAAGAGAGGTGCGTCACAATGGACAACTTAAGTACCAAGTCTTTCCTTAGCCAAAGTGTTCCTCAACTAGTTTTTAACAAATTTCTTATTTACAGATTCAAAATAACAGCATACAATATTTACACCGAATTTCAACATAGATAAACATACAGTAAGCATTAACAGTATTTACACAGAATTTCAATATATGAATAGTAATAAAACAATACTAAATCATAATATAAAAGCATAGAAATACTAAATCATAATATAAAAGCATAGAAAAGTTAGCTCCCCTACCTCTATTGCAGACTTAATCTTCTGCTCCGAATTTGTTTTCCCGAAAACTCTTCCGAACCTCTACTCTTCTTGCAACTAAAAAATTTCTCCCTAACTATTTCTTCTCTATTTCTCAAGCTCTCACTTGATTCCTCTTCTCTTGGTGCAAAATACCCTTCCCTCCCATGGCTATTTATAGTAAAAAAAATTTATTATTCCTTAATATTTTAATATTATTTATTATTTTAATATTATTTAAAAATAATATTTCAATCATTTTCTCACCAAATCTGATCCTAATTTCTACCTACTACTTTCTTCCATGCTAAGGAATCCAAATGCTGAAAATTTATTTTTTTCTATTTACTTTTTACTATTTACTATTTATTTTTTACTATTCAATTTAAAAAATTTACTAAATAAGTTACCCAAAATTTGAACCTCTCATTCTAAAATTACTATAATTTTATATCCAAAATTTACAATTTTCTATCCATTAAAATTATTATTACTAATAAATACTAGAATTTACTATTATAAATATATATATATATATATATATATATATATATATATATATATATATATATATATATATTTTTTTTTTTTTTCATGAATCTCACAACTTGGAGAAGCTCCGTTATAATAAGCATTGATAAAGTAAGAAGACAAAGATACAATTAAAGAAAAATAAATGAATACAAAATAGGAATGGAAAAGAGAAACATATTAAATGATAAAGATTATTATGAAACTTGATTAAGGTTCTTTTTAGAAAATCAATCTTTCATTCAATTAACGAAATTCCTTTAAAAAAAACTATTTATAGTTAAAGCATATGGAATTTACATCTAAATGAAATTTACATGTGTCTTAAAATTAAATCTATATTAAAACCCAATAACCTATAAACTTTGGCTGAAATTAAACGGAAAGTCTGTATTTAAAAATTCAAAACAAAATGAAGGAAAAGCTCCATTAATTGAACAAAAATTGAGGAGCATACATTCTTTGCTTAACCATGCTTTTTATGCTCTCTTCACATAAAAAATTAATACTAATTTGTGCATAACAAGAAAGGTTTTCCACATGATAGTGGCCAATAGCCTTTTCTTCGTTAGGCTAAATACGTGAGAAGAGAAAGATTCATTTTATATATGGACATTGAGATCATATTCTATATGGATTAGGAGAGTTGCTTTTTCCACCACTTCAAATACTCCTTAAACCTTCTATGAAGAAAGTATTTAAGGTGACCGAGAGAGCAACTCTTCCAAACTAGATGTTTCGAAACATAGCAATGTTATTCGAATTGACCCAATCCGTATCCGTAAGTACTTTTAAAACCCCCAAACAGTACACAAGGAAGAAGCAGGGGAATATCTGACGTAAGGAAGGAAGAAGGAGAAGTGAAGTTACGATTGTAGAACTTTTAATACATTTTTAAAGAAGGGTAAAATAAGGATATGATTATTTATAGGGTACAGGAAGAGAAAAAGGGGTACGGGAAGAAAGTCCCTTCAACTAGATATAAAGTGGTTTTGAAAGGGCTAATTTAAGGGGGACAAAGCAGCCATTGTACTGAAATATATTGTACTAAAATATATTTTAAACAATAAATTTGGAAGTACTAAAAAAAGAAAATATATAAAATATTAGTGTTAGTAAGTGACTGACTCTTCTTTAACTTATCTTTTCACGCAGTTTTTATTAGGCGGTGCTCCTTCCACCACCGTTCCCTCCACCTCTTCAATTTATTTTATTTCTAAAATTATCCTTCTGTTAAAACTTTTTTACTTTAACCAATTCTTTAATATATTTCAAAATCCTAATTTAACCTAACTTATTCACTCTCGCAGCTGACTCCACCACCACATCTCTCTCACCCCCACCACCACATTCTCTCTTTTCTTTCATTTCCGTTTCAACTTTTCTTCTTCCTTCTCTTTCTTTTTCGTTCATTCTTCTCTTCCCCATTTTTCTTTCATTGTTACCATTGGTGTTGATTCTTGGTGTGGAGGAGCGTAGAGGAGGAGGTAGATCTGGTTTCGTTGTGGAGGGCAGGGGCTCTTCAAGTTGAAAGTGCTCCTTCCTTCGTGGGGCAAAAATTTCAATCTGATGGTGTCATTAAGGCCCAACAATTTGATAGAGAGACTCTTAATGCCATTTTTGAAGTTGCAAGGAGCATGGAGAGCATTGAAAGCAATTCATCTGGGAGCCAAATGCTTAAGGGTTACCTCATGGCTACCTTGTTTTATGAGCCATCCACTAGAACCAGGCTTTCGTTTGAATCCGCCATGAAAATATTAGGTGGGGACGTTCTCGCAACTGAGAATGCAAGGGAGTTTTCATCTGCTGCTAAAGGAGAAACGCTCAAATGTATGTCTTGTCGGTTAACGGTGCAATGTTTTTTTAGTTGGTGCATTTCATTGTTGTTTTATCTAAAATTGGAGTTTTGTGGAACTTTACTTCTTGCAGATACTATAAAAACTGTTGAAGGTTACTCTGATATAATTGTGGTGAGACACTTTGAAAGTGGTGCTGCAAAAAGAGCAGTAGCAACTGCTAGCATTCCTGTAATCAATGCAAGGGATGGCCTTGGACAGCATCCCACCTAATTACTAACAATGATGTAAAATATTTGGTAGGACGGATATCAACCGTGCAACCTTGATTCTTAAACGTATGTAAGCGAATATCGACATTCGTTTGTCTTGATATCCGATGTTCACATCCGTTTTGAATGTTAGTGAAGGCCAAAAGAGGAATGAGAAGGTGCAACGAGCAGTCTGTCGTGCTGGAGGGAGTAGCTCTCTTTTTACTATCAGTTAAAATTTATAAAATCATGAGTAAAACACACTAAATAAAAGGAAAATTCATAAATTTTTGTTTTTCTAATTAATTAAGTTAATAATAAATAGGGTGTTGAATAATATTTTGTTTCAATTGATGCAGATTTATTCTTAGATTAATTAAAGATTTTGAGTTGAAGTTTTAAATTGCCTTAAATATTCAAAGATTAATTTATGATGTTTTAGTTTATTTTTTGAGGTTCCATTACATTATATTACTTTTAAGACGGTTATTCAACTTTTATTATAATGCAAGAGTCTTATAATACTTACATTTTAAGCAATGTTTTATTTAGTTATTGGTAGAAATATATATTTTTAAAATAAAATAAAAATTATTCTTATGATCTAATGTGTTATTTAAGACGTAAAATTGAAATTTTATTCTATGTCGGCATACGTTATTAAAAAAATCTTATAAAACTTAAATCTTAAACTTATAACCATGTGTATAACTTTTGCAATGAAGATATCCTTAAACACCTTTAAATAATAATAATACATTGGGAAATCTTCGTGATAATAAATTATAAGTTTATTATACATTTTTTTAAGGGTTAAATATGTTTTTAGTCCCTCAACTATCAAGCGATTTTGTTTTTCGTCCTATTTTAAACTTTACACGTTTTGATCCTTCTCCTTAAGGAAATCATAATTTTTGATCCTCCAAAATAAACGGCGTTAAAAATTAGGTGAGGTGGATAACGTTTAGCCACGCTGGAATGTTTGAAACTCTCTCTCTACAACATTTAATATTTTTCAATGCAAAGTCAAAACACTAGTTACACATGAACGCCAACACACCTCCACTAATTCAGGCTGTCACCGGCAACGTTTGTTGTCGCCGGAGAAGTCATCGGAGTTTCCCTTCCTTTTCTTCCGAGCATCATGCAAGTATGACCCAGTTTTGATATCTACCAAGGTTTTAATGTATGATTACGGGAAATTGCAGACAAAAGCAACCAAAAAGTCTCGACCTGCAGTTGAAATCGAAGGTCGTTTATATTAAATCTTGACCTGTATTGAGCTTTATGAACCACGAGCTTGAATTACTTTTTTCTTTCAAAAAAAAAACAGGGAAAAACGAAGGGGTGGACTTCTAAGAAATTATGTAAACCACGATGCCTTGTTGTTTGTTTGGTTGAGAGAGAAAGTGCGCTGTAGCTTTGCCTTGCACACACCTCACACTGGATCACATTTTCTCTTCTTTCTCAACTCTACCCTCTTCTTCACTCAATTCAATAGTTCCTTTTTTTAATTTAATTAATAGATGCATAGTTAAAATAATTATAAATAACTTTTAATCTGACTTTTAGTTAACTATATAGATTGTTCCTTAATATTGAGACTACTTGTATAATGTATTACAGATGGTTTTGTTTAAATAAAAAATTATTATAATAATACATCAGAAATTAATTTCCAAAATATGTAATATATAAAAATCATGATACACTATAGTTGATCCATATGCAGACACATTGGAGTGTAACCAGATAGATAAGAAATCAGCAATTAAGATTTGGATTTGGAACACGAAGGGATCTCATTATGCAGAAAACATGATCAAAAGCTTATCCAACAAGTTGGTATCTTGAAAGGTTCCATCCTCTGTAACATGTCTGGTTTTGTAAAATTCTGGAAAACGAAATGATACTCCGATTCAGTGCTCATTTCTCATGACCCCACCCATGATGTCTTGTTTTCCAGAATTTTCCACACCTCCTTCTTCAAAGTTCTATTCTATATATATATATATATATATATATATATATATATATATATATATATATATATATATATATATATATATATATATATATATATATATTTCACAAAAAACCTTCATTGTCCACATTCAAACGTCACACTTCCACCAATTCATTAGATTAATAACCTTAATTTTTCTTCTGTTATGCGGTCTCAACAGAAAGAACACGACACTCTTCACAAATGGCACACACTTTGTCCTCTAATCTGGATCTTAACCTTCCCACATCGAGGTATCTTCTTCACTCTAAACCAATCCAATTGAAGCCAGTGAAGTTCATGGTGATGGGAGATGCGAGAGAAAAGCTTGACCGGAAGATTTGACTGTTTTTTGTTTTGGGATTGAAGCTTGAAGCTGCGACGGCTGGTGCGGACCGATCGAAGGAGACACTGGCGTTGACGACACCCCGATGGCTCCATATGCCACCCGCGGGGAATCTGGTTGGAGTGGAAAGTGATGGTGCCTTTATCGTTCCTGATGAGTGTTGCAGAGATTGAAAAAGAAGAAAGAAACCCTAATGATTAGAAGAAAAGGAAGGGAAACTCCAATGGCTTCCTGGCGGTAACAAACGTCGCCGGCGATAGCCCGAGTTAGTGGAGGTGTGTTAACGTTCGTGTGTAACCACTGACTTTGCATTAACAAATATTAAATGTTGTAGAGAGAGAGTTTCAAACATTCCAGCGTGGCCAAACGTTATCCACCTCAGCTAATTTTTAACGCCGTTTATTTTGGAGGATCAAAAATTATGGTTTCCTTAAGGAGAGGGATCAAAACGTGTAAAGTTTGAAATAGGGACGAAAAACAAAATCGCTTGATAGTTGAGGGACTAAAAACATATTTAACCCTTTTTTTTAATATATTATTATTTAAAAATATCCACCAACACTTATAGAATGTCAAAGAAATGTTATTCTAATAATACACCCTAAATAAATAATTGCAATTTAATTACATGACTAAATAACTACACATATTAATAATAACATGATTACTAAAAAAACACAAATAGACAAAAAAAATATGATAAACTTTTATAATTTTGAACATTTTTTATTTCCTCTATTATTCCTAGAAAATGATCCTGATTATAGGAATGATACAAGGATAATTTCAACTAATCCAAATAAAAAAAAAGTATGAGTCTTTCTCGAACAACAATCTTAGTCAAATAAAAATTATTTACATTAATTTTAATGAATTTGAATAAATAAGTAATTTGTTTAAGATAAAAAAATATAATTAAATATATTTTTAGTCTTAATTAAACTTGAATGAGAATTTGTATCTCTCTTCAAGTTTTAATATAGTTTGGTTTTTGAATTTGAAAATGAACCGATGTAGTTTCCTTGATGCAACCGGATTAAATCTTTTTGACATTTTTAAAAATTTGATATATTCTAACTCAAATGTTCAACTTTAGAGATTTAACATATAAAAAAAAATTTAAAAGAACTATATTTCTTAATTTTAAAAGTTTAAAAACTAAAATATATTAATTTTAAAAGTTTAAAAACTAAAATATATCAAAATTTACAAGACGAATTTCAATTTTATGTTCAAATTTAGAAACTACCCACGTATTAAACCTAAAAACATATGATTAAAACACTAATATGTAAAAAACTCTATTTAATTTAAAAATGAAAATTGTACTTTAATAATTAAAACATTTTAAAATAATAAGATTGCAATAAGAACCAAAATTAATTTATTAATTTTCAAAGTTATAAGATGAATCAAAGTTTTGAATAAAAATGAATTTCAATATATTGTCAAAATTTTGGAACTATCTAGGTATTAAACACTAACATGTAAAAAACTTTAGTTATTTGAGTATTAATGTAAAATTTTTAACAAATTTATTTCAAAAATAAAAATTTTACTTAAATAATTAAATCATTTTGAAATTATAATTTTGCAATAAAAGTTTATAATTAATAATATAACTAATCACAAACTTAACTCCTTTGATAATATTTTCATATATGATTGGGTATAATACCTCTCAGGTTTGCCGCTTACTTGTTTTTGGTTCAATTAAGTTCTATTGTGTGTTAAATTGATTCAATATGGTTTCTTATGTTAAATTAACCTTAACATCATTTGAAAGATGATCATGTATCAATCTAATAAAAAGTTTAGTTATTAATTTGATCCCTATATTCCTTTTTGAACCTCAATTGAGTGTTTATATTGTTTAAATAGAGACAATGTGATTTATTTCATGAAATCAACGTTAAAATCGTTAGGAGGTGGTCATGTATGAGTCCAAACCTTTTTGTCCTCCCTTTAACCTCTTCTTCGACAACACAATCTCATCAAAATCACATCTTTCAAATCCAAGATCTTTGTTTTTGTCTATTACATCATAAAAGATGAACAAATGAACCCAATTGTGGCTTTCAAATTTGTTAGCAGAAGGATGATGCTAACAAAAAATGGAGCACACTATCTCCTTGAAAAAAAAATTTAGGTACTCAATTAAGTCAGAAAAAAATATAGAACCAAATTACTAATTAAGCCTTTTATTCGACTTAAATGTGGAATGTCACCTTCCAACTGACATTAATGGTCAATTTAAGAGAAGGGACCACACTGAATCAAGTATAAAATATTAGAACCATCGCAAATCAAAACTAAAAGTATAAGAACAAAAATAATAATTAAGTTTTTTCATAATTGTTCATTCCTTGCATAAATTTGTGAAGAATATAATATGCTAAAACCATAGTTCTCATTCTCTTAAAATAATAATGAGATTTCATTCCACTAAGTATGGTGGAATTCTTTTTCTATACCAGAAAATGTTCTTTTAATGACATTTCTCAATAATGAATAATTAAAAAATTCTTATAGGTTTTGTAAACTTATTTACAAACATTCTTTAAGGTGGTATTTTGATATGGTGTAACAATTTGTTCCTCTTACATGAATCTAACATTTTCAAGATAATACGTTCCTACACAATACAAAAGCATGGTAATTAGAATTGTTGGGAATCCAAGTGAGTCTAAAATCGCACATTGGATATAAATGAGAAAGTAGAACACTATATAAAGGTCAAAAACTCATTAACCCATGTTTTGGATAGAGAGTGATGTCAATCATTTATGTGGTTGGATTTAGATGTTATTGATGCTTGTGTCTCTCCGGTGAACCTCCTCGTTGATAAACCCAACAAGAATGTTATAATTATATCTTAGCATACAACTTATACTTAAACAAAAATAGATAACCTTTAGGTATATTAAGTGAATCTTCTCTCATAAGAATATCCTTCAATATCATAGAATCAAATGTTGTTCTTACCATCAAGAATACATGTGATTTTCATGCAAAAAAAAAACAAAAATATGTTGGGTAGTCTTTTAAAAGTAAGGACCATCCAACCTTGACACCTTTACTTGGACACGATTTTCATCAGTGTCACAAAAAAATAGTTAACTCTCACATTATTTGAACTAAAAAAGTTGTTTCCAATGCATACTTTATTCAACCATTATTAAAGTGACTACTAACAATTTTACTATATTGATGAATAAAGAAACTCATTGTTCAACTTTTTACGTTATATCCTATAATATGCAACATTTTGGCCATTTGTTATTTAATTATGGATCTAAAAACATCCTTCACCATACCACTTACTTTTAACCTTGACAAAAGTTAATAAATTTATATTGTGCGACTAATATTAAAATGTTGATTAATATGAACGATATACAATATCAACTCACCCCTATAATTTTTCTTTTCATAGTCGCATTTGAAATATGCATTTTCATACCACTAAACATAAATAACAAATGTAATCCATGAACAACAAAATAAGTGCTTGTAAGTGTTGCTACTTTTATACACATTTGTAATTTTTTTTTCTCTTACATGTAAGATAAAATTTATGTTTAACTCTAAGACTCTCCTTCTAGCATACGAAAATAGATGCAATTTGTTTAAACAAATAAAATTTCCCCTTCCATTAATATTAACTTTTTCATTCATATTTCACTTTAATGCTCCATTGTATAATGGATTATGACTCCTTTTGTTATGTCCTAAACGTGCATGTTCAACATGGTAACAAGTTTTAGTGTCAATCAATCACAATCAATAACATGTTATTCTTCAAGTGTGTATGACTCCTTTTGTTATGTCCTAAACGTGCATGTTCAACATGGTAACAAGTTTTAGTGTCAATCAATCACAATCAATAACATGTTATTCTTCAAGTGTGTATGAAGTGGAAAAAAAACAACATTCAAGTGTGTAAAGATTACATTGTGTTAACAACTTTTGTTAAGACCAACCGTGTCTTTTGAAAAGACAAGTTATTCACATAATTTTTTACTCTCTTCTATTTAAATTTATTTAAATAAACAAATGCTTAAAACAAGTAAAGTATAAAAAACACAAAAAAAATATATTAAGTAACGCCATTATGAATTTAAATCTTGAAAGAAAATATTAACTACAAGATTAAAAAAAATGCTATTAGTTATGAAATTTGATTTAAAAATTGTGCACTAAACAGTGCAAATAATATTATCAATACACAGAGTTGAAAAGATGTAATAAGTTTTCTATTTTCAGTTTCCAAAAATGATTAATAATAGTATTTTTATATTTCTAAGTAAATGTTAAATTTAAAACGCCTCTTGACCAAAAAAGAAAGCCTAAGTAGTAGTACAATTGATTTCGTGAATACTTGTCGTTATGTTTATTTTAAACTTTCATTATAAAAATATAACATATTTTGATACAAGTTTTGAACGGATTCTAAAAGCTTTAAATTGATTATAAAAATTAATTATTTTTAATAAATTAGATAGTTATACCAAACTATTATTATATCATTAAAAATCCTCTTATTATAATTCTGTGTTTTTTGTTTTAACGGTAAGGAGATACAATTACAATGAGCACTGACTAAGCATAAAGGGAACAGTGATGGTCCAAGGTTGGTGGACCCGAGAATCTGAATTTTTATTCTTTTTATTGAAAGGGTATTTGAATCGAACGTTCAACACAAAAGCAGTGTCAGTGTCGTTGTAGTAGTTGAGAGCTCATACTTTTGGAAAGGAAAACAAAGCAGCAGAACAGAGTGTGTCTGTCTCCATCTGTATGCACTTTGGACAATTGGAACCATCTCTTCTTTTTACACTCTCACAACCATCTTCCAATCTTCCCTCACTTCAACTTTATTTTCCTCTGATTGCCAAAGGGTATGTTTCATTTCTCATAATTATCCTCATTCTCATCAAAGTCTGCGCCTTTGGCTTACTCTGTTGTTTCGATTTTCAATTCTGAGTTTAGTAACGTTTTTGAGGCTTATGTCTGAAGGCTGTGGAAAAGGTGCTGTTATCAGTGGAAAACAGTTTCTTCGGAAGAAATGGGTTGTTGGAATTCAGACATGAATTTGCAAATTTTCTTGTTTTCAATGTTGACTTTCGGTGCAACTTTCTGTGTTGCGGACACTGATCCACTTGATGGTATAGTATAATTCAGGGTTCTGATTTTGTAGTTTCGTTTCTAATTTTATGATGCTCTGTTTCGGTCATATTAAAGCTTCACCCGAATTCTGTTTGCATGTGTTAGTTAGACGTTTTCTTTGAATGTGATTATTTTTCACACTTCACAGTTGCGGCAATCAATAGTCTGTATGTGGCTCTTGGCTCACCACCCCTTGAGGGGTGGAAAGCCATAGGAGGAGATCCCTGCTTGGAACAATGGCAAGGTGTGCGTTGTGTCTTCTCCAACATAACTGCTTTGTATGTCTCTCCTCACTTCCTTAAACTATTGTTGGTTGTTCAGTCTTGTTTTGTGTTCTATTTTCTTAAAAAATACACTGTTTTTTATCTTTTGCTTGGTGTTCTCGAATTGTTTAATTGATGAAGATGAATGTGATCCCTTGGGATACGGCTCTCTAAAATTTAAATTTGGGTTGACAGGCTACTGGGAGGCATGAGTTTAAGTGGACAACTGGGAAGTAATTTGGATTTCCCATCCATCATAGAATTGTAAGTGTGTTTGATTTTTCAGGAAACGGTAAAGACCATTATCATTTGTTTCAAAACCAATGAGTTCAGTATTATATATTTGAATGAGGCAATCCAGAGTATTATTTTTTTCCCCGTTGAAATTATGAACTTCTGTATGCCATGTCCATTTGCCTTGCCGAGAATGATTGGCTTCTGGGTAAATATGTTTGATCATAACCTTACAACTGTTTTTATCAAGACTACAACCTGCAATAAAGCCTGTAACCACAATTTCAGAATCAACTTAGACCTCCATAGTTTGATTCTGAAATTGTGGTTACAGGCTTGTTCATCTCTTACAACTTCAGCACATCTTGCCAAGCCATTTAATCCTTGCACAGGCCCATCTGTATTTAAACAATGTCATACAGCTGTAGGAGCTTCCCCTTTGACTGAGATCTGCGGCTTATTCTGCGTGACAGAGGGACTTGAGGGGCTTAATTTTTCCATGTTGGCTTTGTACAATTCCCAATGCTGATAAATTGCCTCTCGTGGCTTGAAGTGTCTTACAAAATTAGGGTCATGTAATTGCCAATTTCTCCGTCATCAAGCTTGCTACTGCATAGACTGGGCCAGATTTTATTTTATCCAATTCTGCAACTTTTAGTTAAAAACTTGCTCATATTTTCGGCATCTATGATGTGGTTACCATATTTGAAAGGCTGTTGGACAATCTCTCAAAGCGTGTAAAGTTGTCTCCTCCATCTATAAATAATGTTTGTATGCTGAGTTTGTTGCTTTCCATTTGGATATCTGTAGATTAGTAAGATTTCTATCATGTATGATCTGCCAAATAAATTTTTTAATTCTTTCAGGGTGCTTTAATTCTCCAAATAATATCATTAACCTGCAAATTTTGAAAATTATTTAATATTTTGTAAGCATTTGCTGCTGTAAATTCCCCTTTTTTGTTGCCTGCCCAAACCATTTTATCTTCAGTAGCCTCTGTTGAAGGAGGAAGTAAAACAGTGATTCGTTGGACTGCTTAAGAGGGTAAAACTCTGTTTAGAAGCTGATAGATCTTGACTAACAAGTAATAGCTTTGTTTTGCATTGCAAGATTTCAAATATGGAATATTGAAACTGTTGCATTTATTTTATATACTTTCTTATTTTTGGTTCTGCAATTGTGCTTTCATTTTCATAAAAACCTCAAGAAGCTTTCTATTCCTCAATTGGGCAGGGATCTTAGCAACAACCAGATTGGAGGGGCCATTCCATCCAGTTTGTCCCCTACTTTAAGGAACTTGTAAGTTTTCTTTAATCACCAAATTCGTGACTTGTTTTATTGTACTGGCTATTGCTAAATCATTTGTATTCATATCCATAATTGATTATCCTTATGCTAGTTTCTATGTTATAAATTTAGGTCACTCTCAGCTAATCAATTAAATGGAAGCATTCCAGATGCCTTGTCCTCATTAACTCAATTGTCAGACTTGTGAGTTTATAGCATTGCTTGTCTCCATGCTAAGTTGTTATATTTTTACATAATCTGTCTCTTCATTTTGAATATGATGCCACCTTTAGGTCATTAAAAGATAACCATCTGAATGGAGAAATTCCAGATGCATTTCTACACTTTACTGATTTGATAAATATGTAAGAAAATGTCTTAAATCACATTGATATTTCAGTGTCTTTACTTTTTGCACCATGACAAATCCTGCCTGCTCCTTGCTACAGGGATCTATCTGGAAACAACTTGAGTGGTCAGCTGCCTCCCTCAATGGGGAATTTGTCATCTCTTAACACATTGTGAGTAACTTTTACCAACTAAGAGCTTGTGCTTTCGTACTTGCTAAATGAAATGAATGCATCTTTTTAAAATTTTATTTATTTTGCAGACATTTGCAGAACAATCAACTTTCTGGGACCCTTTTTGTTTTGCAGGACCTCCCTCTTCAGGATCTGTATATTTCTCATAAACCATAATCTCTTTGTAGACATAGAAATGAGTCAAATGACTGTTGTCCATATACCTATCTACTATTTATGCTTAGGAAGTTTAAACTGTGTTTAAGTTACACTGTGAATTTATAATGATATAGGAATATAGAGAACAATATATTCTCTGGGCCAATTCCTCCGGAGTTGTTGAGTATCCCTAATTTCAGGTGAGTCATGGCTTACTCTTTGAGCATTTATTTTTCTGCTCTAAATGGTATTTTAGTCAAACTCCTTTCTTTCTCTGGCTAAACTGAAATCTTTGTTCAAGTATTATTATTTTGTCCTTCATGGAGATGTTACATTCGAAATTTTCTACTTTAGTTTTATATCCATCAAATGTAAAGCCATATGCTAAGATTATCCTTTTACAGATCATTGAAGCCTTTTTACTTTTGGCTTAGTTTCTTTGCATAAGGCCTTGTGGTAAAATAAATTCATTCAAATCCCCATCACCAGATCTCTCATACATGTTAGTTATAGTAGCATTTTCCTTGCAGAAAAGATGGGAATCCGTTTAATACTACTATCATTCCATCACCTCCAGCTGCTTCCCCTGCACCTCTTGCTATGGCTCCCTCCCCAGAAATATCACCTTGGAAAGTGGCCAATAGTCCATCTGCTACCACCATAAAAGCTCCAATACCTGCAACTGCTGAGAGGTCTTTCAGAACCAAGAAATTAGTTTGGATTGTTGGTGCAGGCTTTTTAATATTTATTGCATTAGGAGTTTGTCTTCTTATGTTGTGGTGCTTTAAGAGAAGACCAGAGAACAGGAGTTATAAGAAACACAACATGAACGTGTATAAAAGATCTTTGCATAAACGTACAAGCAGTGACTCCCCTTTTGAAGCAACTGATGATGAGGAGAAAGGTAAATCTGACGACGAATCTTTTATTCTTTTAGTGTGTTACCTATTGTAATATAGCTTCTTAAACTCTATTTTCAATTCAAAAAATCAAACTCTATATGGGGTGAAGTACATGGCAAAAGAATTTCTTCAATTTCAGAATGCAATAACATTTATGTATTAAACAATGTAGGATGGGGTTCAAAACTTCCAGCCTTGCAGCCAGCGCCACCACATAAACTCCCAATCATTCCTGGAGAGAATTTAATCATTAATCGAGCTATCTTTGGTGAAGAAACCAAAAGACAAATTGTAACAAATTCCATCAAAGTTTATACTGTTGCATCACTTCAGCAATACACAAATAGTTTTTCCCTAGAAAATTATATTGGCGAAGGCATGCTTGGCCCTGTTTATAGGGCTGAACTCCCTGATGGAAAGGTAATGTTCTTATAGTTTATCATAATTGGGCATTCTTATGTCAATGGAAGGAAAGGGAAAAAGAGTTAAATTTTCGATTTGAATTAATTTTTTATTTATTTAAACAGCATTATTTAAAAGTAAAGGGAAACACCAGTTATTTGTTCATCATTTTTGCTCCCTGTTAATAGTTTGAACCGTATTTCTTTTCCTCTACTACACTTAAATTCAGAAGATTAGTTTCAAGTTTAAACTGCATTTCTCAATGTCGAAATAAAGACATGCTTGTAGATCCCTTGTTAGTCAGTTCAATCTTCCATAGTCTCAAAGATGCATTGCAGTTTCATACTTGACAGGCATTATTTTTTGTAACGAATCTGATGCTTTGTGATTTTTGAAGATTTTTTCTATTGTGCTCACTTGACATGATAAGTTGCTAATTATTTTACTAGTTTCACTTATTTAAGTGGAGCTTCATATGCTCACATCATTCAAACTATCTTCATTGTAGTTACTGGCAGTCAGGAAGCTGAATGCTACTGCTTTGATTGACCTAAACCACGAACAGTTTCTTCAATTAGCTTCCAGTGTCTCCAAAATTCAACATGCTAATATTGTAAAGTTTATGGGCTACTGTGCCGAGCATAGCCAACACTTACTTGTATATGAGTATTGTAGTAATGGCACCCTTCATGATGCATTGCATACAGATGCTAAACTTCAGATTAACCTTTCATGGGATGATCGCATTCAAGTGTCACTTGGAGCGGCAAGAGCTTTAGAGTAAGTTTAGAATTTAGTCACAAATCATTAACTCCTTGTAACTTGATAAACTCAATATTGTTAGTGAACAATGCCATCTTTTCTGGAGGTTGGAAACATATTTTTATGTCATGTATTAAAAATAATATCTTAAGTCATGCAATATATGCAATCCATGCAAGGTAGTTTATAAGAATATAAAGACAAGTTGGATCTCTATATCCACATATAAAGAACTTATGTTTTTGGACAGCTAACAATAGTGTTGTCATTTTCTTGACAGCATTAATTTTGATCATCTTCTTTCTTCTCATTAAAAAGGTATTTGCATGAGTACTTTCAGCCACCTATTGTGCACGGAAACTTTACATCTGCTAATGTACTATTCAATGACAAGTTGGAAGTTCAGGTCTCGGATTGTGGATTAGGTTCTTTACTATCTTCAGGCTCCGCAAGTCGGGTAACTCTTCAGCTTTAATTTTTTCACTTAATTTCAAACTGAGACATACATAGTTTGGGGATTTGGAGTTTTGATTCTTTATAAATCAAAATGCTAAAGGAAGTAGTTTTGAGAAACAATAAGATGCAGTTATTGGCCAAATGCAATTGACTTAACTAGTAGTATCAAGTAGCATGTATTTTATTATAATTTCACCTGTTGATTTGTTAGCCAACAACTATCACAATGTTTTTCACTATGAGGCCTTTGGCCACAAACTTTGGAATGGGTCAACCTTACCTTCTCCTTATATTGCATATACGAAAAAAATTGGATGTAGTTATGAGACTTGTTTAGGTTTCTGTTAGAAGTGGACTTTAAGCCTAACTCAACCTCACAAAACCGGCTTGTAGGGTGAGGTTTGCACCCACTTATAAACTATGAATTGGTGGTCTTATCTCTAGTTGATGTGGGACTTCCAACACACCCCCTCACACCGAGGTATATACATCTCGAGCGTGAGATTAGACATTTTGAATGGGTGGTCCGATAGCGACCCGATAGCGGGTGGAACAATATACCCAGCAGAGAACAAATATCGCTAGAATAGACTCTAACCATGGCTCTGATACCATGTTAGAAGTGGACTTAACACGACTAGGTCCCCAAATATCAGAATGAACCAATGAAAAGGGGGACAACGCTTGTTGTGAGACACTACGAGGAAAGGAACTACGAGTATGCTTTCCTAACTGACATGACTCACACGACAAACTTGATAATTTCGACAACCTCGGGACAAGTTGTTGTAGTTTGGCAAGACTAGGATGACCTAATTGAGCATGAAGAAGGGATGGTGACTCCATGATTGCGCCAACATGTGGAGAAGGCGAAGATGATATAGGCCATGAGACTCACATCCTGTGTCAATCATGTTTAGTAAATGAAATAACACAATTAAGGGTACGAGTTAGACGACTTATGGACAATAAGTTGAAGGGAGACCCAGGGACATAAAGTACATCATCAATGGATATGGACGAAAAAATATGAACAGTACCAACACCATGAGATGAGACTCTAGACCCATCAGCCATTGTTACCGAGGGTAAATTATCCTGACATGACAAGGAAGAAAACAAGGACTTGTTACCAGTGATATGATCGGTGGCGCCTGAGTCAAGGACCCAAGGTCCGAGGGAGTGAAAGTGAGTCAGACCAACAAAAGGTGTACCTGTACGTGCAGCAGATGTAGTGGAACTAGAGTACTGGCGATCCTCATACCATCTGAGAAATTCATGAAAGATTACAGGGTTTTCTACGATATTAGATGAAGTAGGATGGTCTACAGACGGTGATTGGGGAGGTGGATCAGAATTAGCCATTGCTACAGGTCGAGGAGGACGTCCATGAAGCGCATAACATCTAACAATTTTGTGGCCTAACTTGCCACAGTGGTCACATTTTGGACGTCCTTTACTTGGCTTGCAAGACCGACTTCGATCATCACGTTGGGCAGCCATAACTGAGGAATCATCAGTATGAGGAGATGCCTCAGTGACTGGTTTGCTCGGTATACGCAAAAGAGTAGAACACGTAGAAGTAAAGTTGGGTATGACAGGAGAACCCAAAATCTGATCACGGACATGAGAGACATCATCAGAGAGTCCGTATAATGCCAACAATATGAAGAACTTTGATTGTTGTTCCAGTTCTTTAGTAGGAGTGGAAGCAGGAGGTAATATCTCATTAAAATCATGAAGAAGGGCATGAACTTTACCCAAATATTCTGCCATGGGACCAGGACTGCGCAGACCAATAACAATTAATAGGTCTTGACAAACACCATAAAGACGCTGAGTGTCATTTGTGTATAACAACTTCGCTTGTGCCCATACTTCTGAACATGTTTCATATGATCGAAACATTTGTTTCAGTGAGAAGTGAATGGTGGACTTTATAACAATGCATAACTGGGCATCAATTTTCATCCAGCGGGAAGTGTTATCTGTGGTAGCAGTGGTCACATTTTGAGTAAGGTGATCTAAGTACCCCTGACTCTTCAACCAAAGTTTGATGTCGGACGCCCATGTTGCATAATTTGTGCCATCTAGCTTGTCAGTGAACAAGTGTACATTCACATAATTGGTGTATATTGAGGGATCAAAAGATGAGCCACCAACAGAGGTGTTTGTAGACGAGGAAGACACCATGGAGAGGGAGAAACCCTAAAAATCCAAAGTGCTCCGATTGACGCAACGACCACAGATCCAGAAAGAGGGCGAGGAGGCGATCATGACGGTTCTGATCGGCGGCGGAACAGCGACAACGGCAGTGATGAGTGCCGGAGACCATGAAGTTGGCTGGAACTAATCCTATGCTCTAGATACCATATGAGAAGTGGACTTTAAGCATAACTCAACCCTACAAGCCGGTTTTGTGGGGTTGAGTTAGGCTTAAAGTCCACTTCTAACATGGTATCAGAGCCATGATTAGAGCCTATCCTAGTGATATTTGTTGTTTGCTGGACATATTTTTCCACCCGCTATCGGGCCGCTATCGGACCACCCATTAAAAATGTCTAATCCCACGCTCGAGATGTATATACCTCAACGTGAGGGAGTGTGTTGGAAGTCCCACATCGACTAGAGATAAGGCCAATTCATAATTTATAAGTGGGTGGAACAATATGCCCAGCAAACAACAAATATCGCTAGGATAGGCTCTAACCATGACTCTGATACCATGTTATAAGTGGACTTTAAGCCTAACTCAACCCTACAAAACCGGCTTGTAGGATTGAGTTAGGCTTAAAGTCCACTTCTAACATGGTATCAGAGAATAGGTTAGAGCCTATCCTAGCGATATTTGTTGGCGTGAGGAGGGTGTGTTGGAAGTCCCACATCGTCTAGAGATAAGGCCAATTCATACTTTATAAGTGGGTGCAAATCTCACCCTACAAGCCGGTTTTGTGGGATTGAGTTAGGCTTAAAGTCCACTTCTAACAGTTTCAAAGGATTCAAATAGACATTGTTCATTCCACACCCTCTTTCTAGGTACATCATGATGGCTGCTAACCAAATTTAGGTAAAGCCTAAATCAAATGGATGATCGGTCTGCTCTACAAACTATATGAAACTAAATTACTTAAATTCCAAGTTGTGCCTATATTCATTTCTGAAAATTCATTTCACATATGCATGTGGGGATTGTTATGCTTGTCGGATAGCTCACAGGAGAAACTAAAAGTTGACTTTTTCTCCATTTTTGTTCATCTATGGCTAACAAACACTAGTGCATCTATTTTCAGTTGTCGGGACACCGACTCACAGCAAATGGTTACAGTGCCCCAGAATACGAGAATGGAAGTTATACACTTCAAAGTGATGTCTTTAGCTTTGGTGTTGTGATGCTAGAACTCCTCACTGGACGAAAATCCTATGACAGGTTAGCAATCCTTTTAGTTATTAAATACTTGTGTTTGATAAAGTCGTAATTGAAGAGTTGGATTTGGCTAAGGCACCATTAATTATGTTTGTTTGTAGCTCACTGGCTCGTGGAGAGCAGTTTTTGGTGAGATGGGCAGTCCCTCAACTCCATGACATAGATGCATTGTCAAAAATGGTTGACCCTTCTTTAAATGCAGAATATCCTAAGAAATCCTTGTCACGTTTTGCAGACATTATTTCCTCATGTATACAGGTAATTTTCTGTCTACTTTTATGTCAAATCCAATAAGAGATGTTGAAGTCACTCAACTTGTCTCATGCTTCATTGCACAAATTTAATCTTCAATAATTAAATATTGAGCCTGCCTTTCACCAAAAAACCAATGACTTCAACCAATTAACGAGGGTTGGTTTACATTTTAGCCTGTCATTTGCAGTCTAAAAATTCTCATTTGTTTAGTTTAAATGGAAATGTGCGAGCCATAACATTAAGTGTCAATATACTAGGATAATGAGTTCATTAGGGAAAGATTACATAAAATGTGACCTGAATTCAACCCACATAAAGAATTGGCAATACCCTTTTCAACCTAAAATCTTAAAACAGTGTTTATGGGTCTTCTTTCTTATTTCTTATATGGTGCTCAAGTTTGAATTCCGTGCATAGGACCTCTCAAGAAATATGGATATAATTTCATATTTTCTATAGTGCTGGGTGATGCAGTTTATCTACTTTATCTGTGCCAATGATAATCAGTATCTTTATCAGGATTGTAGCTACTGTTTACAAGTTCTTTCTATTTGAATGATATAATATGATATCACTTTCTTATGGCCCATTATTTTTTTTGTCAATTATTTTTCTTCCAGCATGGACCTGAATTTCGACCAGCAATGTCAGAAATTGTTCAGGATCTCTTGCGAATGATGTAGATGTGGTGTAGCTGTTGATGAGATGAACTGCCATAGCTGGTAAAAGAAGCTATGGTTAACAATTTTTGTGGATGTTACATATCCATTCTTTTATCTTATTTTTTTTCATTGTCATTAATCGTTTTTTAATTTGTGAATCTGTTCTGTTGTATGTATTATCCAAAAGCAAAAAAAGTGTTACATTATCTAGTTTTTTCAAGTACTTCATATACCAATATGTTTCTAATATTAAGACAAGAGGTGTGACTCATGCACATGACCTTCCAGCATAATATTAGATCTTCTGAACACAACTCAGACTCATGAGAATTTTTTTGACTCCTACATTGTACAATCCGAAAAGGACGAAATGAGAATTTTTATATTCATGGGAATGTTTTTCATTTTTTAATGAGAAAATTAGTAGTTTTTCATTTATTCCACAATGGACCACGATGGTTTTTTCTTTAAGAAATTGGGTTCTCTACTAGTTTTTATGCGTGGTAGGTTATTTTGTGGGATATGGGTAATGGTTATGATATTATTCTATACAAAAAAATAAAAAAAGAATTATGTTTTCTTTTCTGGTGATTTTTTCGAAAAAAATTGTTGTATTATTCTCAAAAATTCATGAGATTCAATCTATCAAAATAATAACTGGAGGTTAAGAAAGACGAGTTGTCTTTTATCATTACCCTTATGAAAGTATCATTTCTATGGAAAAAATAGAATATGGGTTTATTCTCTTGATTCATATTGAAGATAATTTATCTTCACCAAATATTGTCATATTTTTTAAAGATCCGAAATTTGGTATTTTTTTTGTAAAATTTTATAATCATTTTAGGCATGTTATATTCTTTTTCTTTTATTTTGAGTTTTATACTTTAAAAAAAAAAAAACTGTAGCATCAATATACCACTTGAAAAATTCTTGTGCTCTAAAGAACTTGCGCGATATAGTTCTTAAAAATAGTATTTTGTTACGCTTTAGGAAATTATTAACTATATTGTTCATATAATTAATTATTTATCTTACAATATTAAGGATTTCTGGCTAAAATATACAAACTATTATTGTACAAGTGACACATGCTTATTGCAATGCAAACTATCTATGCAAATTCTTTTAAACATTTTAAAATTGAAGTTTCAACTAATAAAAATTGTTGACCGTGGCAAGAGAATTTCAACCATGTTAACATATATGAACTTTATTGTGTTTACTAAATATATTAATGATTAGTGACACAAATAAAATATGTCATGACACTTTGTTCAGCATCATGATAACTGAATTGAGATACAAATGATTTATCAAGGAAATTTTATTTTGAAGAGTTTCGTATCATAAGTTGTAAAAACATACAAACAAATATACAATTAATAAAAACCATTTGTTATATAAAATTTATGTTATATAAAATTTCTATAACTTAAAGAATTCTATTATTGTTGTTACTTCATACTAGTATGTTGTTGCTACACATACTAAAATGTCATAATACAAAATATTTAATTCAAGAAAATGTATATTTTATGAACTTTCTCTACATTATTTGTATTTTTGAAGTTATCTTCATCTTCTAACAAAAGCTCTTCTCTACGTATATTATCTTCAATTTCTTTCTCATCTCTTACTTTAAATTTTCAATTGTTCTCTATCTTGATATTTAAGTTCATACGACACAAAAGAAAAACAAATAAATCACCAATTTAGTTTGAACTTTGTAGTTTTAACTTCTAAACAAGTCAAAATATAAATAATTATCTTTTTTTTGTTTGAAAACATTAAAATATTATTGGAGAAACATACAATATTATAGATCAGTGATCAATGCCTTTGTGAAACGCACTTTAAGTGTGTTAATCTTTTCAATTTGGTCACAGTGATGATTAGCATACTCGTTGAGTTTAAAGATAAGTGATTCCTCATATCTAAACTTATGTGCATCTATCAAGATTCATCCCTCCAAAGACTAATTACTTGATAAGAATCTTCCAAAGTGATATTTTTGTACTTTAAAATTCAATATTTGGAAAAGCTTGTAGAAGATATTTTGTTTCCACAACATTCTTGTGACAAATGTAGCTCAATACACAAGAGTCTCTTCCCTTGATAGAGCACAAGAGATTGAAGAAGGGTTTGAAGTGTTTTTCTATTCTTAAAATATGATATTTTGGTTTTTGTTTTTACACATTTAAAACGTAACTTCTGTAGTCTCTCGTTTTCAAAATAATATACTTGTTTAGGTTTTTAGTTTCCTAAAGTTGAATGTTGATGACTAATAGATTGACACATAACCATTAGTCATGTTGGAGAAAAATTAAGTTCAATTTTTTTATGCTTTTAAAATAAAATAATTTTTTTATATATGAATAAAAACATACATTCTCATAAAATGTTAGTAACATGAAACAAAAATGACATGTAAGAGTTCATATTTATTAATCTATTAGTCACATAAATATTTAACACAATGAAATTAGTTAAGAAACTAAAACATATATTTCTTAAAATGACCTAACTTGGTTCAACATAGGCTCAAACAAACTCGACTTATCTAGTTTTACCTAGTGTTAATCTGGCTAGGACCAATCTAGTATCAGTCGACTTATGATTGAATTAGACTTGGTCTAGCTCGACTGAATGTTTGTCGACCTTGACTTAGATGAACATGGACCCACCTTGACTAGACACAACCTTAGCTCTGGCCGACTCATCGACCTTAGCCCAAACTGACTCAACTATATTCAACTCAACTCAATTGAGTCTGGATCAACCCAACTTGACCTAGGCCAAAACAAACTTAGCACAACCTGGATTGACTCGATTTTGATCAGACTACTTGGACCTATGGCAACTTATGTAACATCCCAAAAATATAGTTGAACACTATATATAAGAGTCATCACATAATAATAATGTAGAATAGTTTGAGAATAAAGTTAACTTACAGTTATCTTAAAATAACCATAAATTTTAAACTTTACAAAATTCTATCCTAATACAAAACTATATACATGACCGAATGGTCTCTACCAAAACTATACACACAACCGATCGACCCTAGTCTAAGCAGTTGGGTCCTCTCCATCCAGCGCCTGCTCTAGAGAACACTCGTCATCCTCTGCTCACACCCACAGGATGATCATTGCAAAGATGAAATATCGAACAAACAACATATACAAGACATAAAAGAATGGTAAGCTAGTGTAATTTAATAGTCATGTGAGCATACAATTCAAACAAACAGATCAGATAATCATACACATGTATAAAACATATAAACACATATTGACCGACCACTTTAACTTGACAGTCCAAACTAGTATGAATATGTAGCTTGAGGCCGCTCATGCGCCTAGGAGTGTAGTAACTAGAACACTCTCAGCTGTCGCCCAGGGTTAATCCGTTATAACTCACCTAAATACCTTTAAACTAGGACCTCCTGTTATTCTCACGACATGACTTACCCATCTCTACTTGAGAATTGGTAATCATTAGAATTTCAGGACGAACGTCGTGGATTTCGCTGCCCATATTCATACTTTACCACCTTGATAACCAATCACTAAGACATTTCTCCTTGGAATTCACTTTCATAACCACATTAGAAATCACATACCAGACTTTAATATCAAAATTATTTCTCATTTATCATACGTTTAAATGACTGGAACAAACACTCATAGTACAACATAATCACAACCTTTTTAAAAGACCGAATGCTTCCTAATAAGGTCAAACCGAACGGTAAAACCACCACTACCCATGAACACTACCGAACGAGAAAGATCAACTTAGCCTATGAACAAAACCGAACAGAAAACACTCATAATATGTAAACATGACCAATCAGTCTTTTAACAAGTAAGGCTTCAGTATGAGCCGAACACAGTTCGAGGGTCGAACGCTAAAACAACCAAACACTTTTAGCTTAGACCAAACACCTAGAACTTAGGCTGAAAACTAAGAACTTAGGCCGAAAACTAAGAACTTAGACCAAATACTCAGGTAAGACCAATCACTAAAGCATGAACGAACGATCATTAACAAGTAAGGCCCATAGGAGGTCGAACATAACCAATACAAACCGAGTACTAGTGTAAGACCGAGAATCTAGACTATACTGGATACTTTATCTAGACTGAATACTAGGTTAAGACTGAAAGTTATAACTATACCGAGTACTAGTACAAGACCGAGTGCTAGTACAAGACCGAGCACTACTAAGACTGAGTGCTAGTACAAGACCAAGCACTACTAAGACCGAGTGCTAGTACAAGACCGAGCACTACTAAGATCAAGTGCTAGTACAAGACCGAGCACTACTAAGACTGAACGATCATGAACTAGGAAGACGCTAAAGAGATCAAACCCATTTAAGGACCGAACACTTGAATATGACCGAGCAATCAATCCGCGCGTGCCCAACTTTCTGCATAATTCTGCAGAATGATGAACATGCTAGCCTTTATCCAAACTAAACATTTTTCCCAACTTTAATCCTCCAAACCTGAATCATATACCCATTTACACCTATCCAAAGGTACCTAAATCTTTCTAACATCATTTCAAAGAATCCCAAACCAAAATTCACTCCAAATTTTGCATACTCCACAACTCAATGACCACAACATTTAACATCCCACATAAACAATGACGAACACACAAACATTCAATTTCACACGCATGCAAAACCATCAAACAACATTTTCATACATCATCAACCAATCAATTAAACTAACTAGCTTCCATTACCTCTTAACTGAATCGAACGACTTCGACCCTTCTAGAAATTTGTTCACACCTCTAGAAAATCCTAAGAACACCTGTAGGTCACTGATTTGTGAGAAGAGACCAACCAAAGTACCAAAAATGAAGTTAGAAAGGGGAAGAAAAAGGTGATGAACACATGCAAACAGTAAGGCTTACATGCATGTGCTATAAATTCTAGAAATTCACGAGCATTAAAGGAACAAAACTTACCAAGTCTAAACACTAAACCGATCGGTGAAGTGGAAAGCTCTTAACACCAAGATTGTTGAGGCACAGTCTGATTGTTGAACAGATGAAGTGAGATTGAAGGAATCTAGAGAGAAGGAGGAGAAAAGAAGAGAGTAAAAGAATTTGGAGAGATATAGCTGTATTCAGAGAATGGGATGAGACTTTTGAAACTTTCATTTATATATCACTCTTATTTTAATCTAAACTACTTGGTCTCATATTTTTCTTATTCATGTCTGCTTCAAACTTCTTTAAACCTCTCAACTCTTACAGCTTAGATGAACATGGACCCACCCTGATTCAATTGAATGTGAACTTTGTCCGACTTGACTCAACCTAAAAGTTGACTTGGCTCGATTTAGACTTAGACCGGCTTAGGTGTGGGTAAACTTGACTTGAGCTAGTGCTCCCATTTTTTATGTTAGTTGTTAGACCCATTACAAATCCACCCAAAACCCAGCTGAGTGGAAGATAAGTGTCAAGGAAGGGGAGCTGGAAAACAGATAATGGAAGACAAGTGTGAGTAGTGGAGTGACCGTTCGATTTTGACGGTAGGAGTAAAACTCTAAGTTTTCAAAAATTCATGCCACTTTTTGCATGCAACCCTCTTCTTCAACCTTATGAAACTCCATTCTTCTCCTCCTTCTCTCTAAAACCTTTATCTTCTCTCTAAGAAATTCTTACCTTTTCTTTCTCCGATCACCACTCAGGCATCATTTCTACTTTCCTAGCATCGAGGGCGTCCGTTTGAACCGATAGTTTCGGATTATGGACTGGTAAGCTCGTCTCTCTCGGCCGAGTGGTTTTTCTGTACATGCAAACTCATTGGTTGCATGAGTTTCTTAAACCCTTTTTGAACGCTTTTCTAGTCTTGCATTCGGTTAGTTTTGTAAAACGCGATCGTAGTCTTCTAAGAAATTGGTGGTGAGCTATTCTGTACAAATTGTGAACGGTCACGCTTAGAGGTAAAGAAAACTTATTTAATTTAATTTTATTCTTACTTGGAATGATGACATGTTTGTGTGAATATTGGATGAAATATGAAGTATGATTGTTACTATGTTTTGGCTGTATGTATGTATAGAGATAAATGTTGAGAAATGTATTAATAAGAGTATGAATTCTGAGTATGTATTTCCATATGAAAATTGATGTTCGTCACTAAAGGTCATTGACCATTCAATTATACAAGCGTTCGTTCTCAGTAGCATTCGTTCTTAATAAGTGTTTGGTATTAGACCATGTTGTCGAGAGTCAGTATTGACCATTCAATTATACAAGCATTCGTTCTCAGTAGCGTTCGTTCTTAATAAGTGTTTGGTATTATACCAACGCTCGTTCGATATAGTGTTCGGTTTTCTTGTGGACTTCGTTGGAACTGGATTCTTTTATTTGGAGAAAATTCTAGTTGAAGACTAGCATCTTCATTTCGTTTTGTAATATTTGTACTTAAGCATTCAACTGAGGATATTCGTTCCTTGGTGTTTGATTATAAACTTCAGTATATCTATATGTATTTGTATATTTCGTTTGTTCTTGAACATTAGTTAAATGATATCTTATATTTATCAAGCCTTTATTCTATAAGTTAAGTAGTGTTCGGTCTTACACTAAGCGCTCGTACTAAGTAGTGTTCGGTCTTACACCAAGCGCTCGTACTAAGTAAGTGCTCGGTCTTACACCAGGCGCTCGTTCTCATTTCCATAATAGATCTTTATAATAAGAGCGTTCGTTCAAACTCAATAGCGTTAGCTCTCTACAGTGTCCGGTCTTCGACTGACATTCAGTTTCCTTGATGTTTAACTCATTAAGAAGCTAAGTATTTATTGGCGTTCAGTTTCTTCATATGATTCCGTCAAGTACTATTATTTGATGTCCTACAGTATCTGTCTGAATTGGTTTCGGCCTAGAGTCTTAGTACTCGACCTAGGCTTTACGGTGTTCGGTTTGAACTCTCAAGAGTCAGTTCATTAAATTGGCTCACTTGGAAAATAATGTTCGATTCTATTGGTCTTTGAGAAGTATTATTGTATTCAGTCCCTTTCACAACAAGTGAGTAACTCTCTCGATTTGATCTGTTTTGAGTTGGAGACATCTCGGTCTCACTCCAAGTTTTCAGTCTCGTTCTGGGTTAAAAACTAACGTTCGGTATCTGGTATCCTACGAGATCTTTATTCAAATTGGTTAAGTTGAAGTTTTAATGATAAAAGATGATGGAATATGATATGGATGAAATGACTTTGATTATGAAAGAGTATTTCGGGGAGGAATATCTCATGAATGGATATTGGAATTTGTAAAGTATGAATGTAGACAAAGCTAAGCTAGCGGTTCATCCTGATATTCCGTGATTACTCATTTCTCACGTAGAGAAGGGTAAGTCATGTGTGAGAATGACTAGAGATCCTAGTCCTTATGGTTAATTTGGACAGATAGGACTAACCTCGGGTGACAGTTGTTGAGGGTATCCCAGTTACTACATCACCCGGGTGTACGAACGTCGTAGCTACACATAATTAATACAGTCGGAGTCTAGTATTAGGCTTTGCATGAAAGAGTTAATGATTTATCTGGTTTAATTGATTTTATGAAATATATGCTGATACATGAATTAAATTACATAAGCTTACCCTATTTTCCTGTCTTGTCCATTTTGTAAGTTTAGTTTTTGTCCTGTCGCAATGATCATCCGTGTGGATGTGAGCAGAAGGAGAATAACTGTTGGAAGAAGCGTTGGAAGAAGAAAGTTTGGTCGAGGTAGAAGTTAAGACTGAACAGTAGAAGTTAAGACTGAACAGTAGAACCGTTCGATCATCTTTTGCCTTTTTCTTTTGTATGATCGTTCGGTATAGGTCTTTTGTAAACCGTTCGGTCTAGATTGCTTATTTGTATAGTTTTAACTTTTTTGTTATTCTGTAAGGTCGTTTGGTCATAAGCGTACGTTCTATCTTTTGTAAGACTGATCTGTAATATTATTAACATGTGATTATTCTATTATATAATTTTATACTGTATTTTTAGGATGTTGCATTATTTCTATGTATAATCGATATAGAAAGTCTCATCATATTTATAATGTTATCACATATAAGTTAGTTTAATTGAAAATAATAAGATCCTTACAAATATAAATAAGAATATTAAAGTGAGAGGTACTTACATTCTCCAAATAAAAGAACAAAAAAAAAATAATGAAAACATCATAGTCATATAACTAAAATTTAAAATTTTAATTATTTAAGTATGAGAATTAGATAATTATCATTTTATATATGTATATTATTTGAAATATAATTTTAGTTAAGTGGAGTGTTTCAAATCTTATTATTCTACTTTGATTAAGTATTGTTTCACTTTGATAAGGTGATTTTTATTTTACCTTATATCTAATTATATTTATAGAAGTAAAATTTTAAATTATGCATGTAGTAAGATATTTCACTTTTTTTTATAGTAATGATGTAAATAGTTGTAATAATTAATAGGGTTAAATATATTTTTAGTCCCTAAATTATTGGTCGTTTTTTGTTTTAGTCCCTCTTTCAAAATAAGATACAATTTGGTCTTCATTCTTTTCGAAACTTTGGTTTTAGTCCTCTAAAACTAACACCATTAAAAATTGGCTGACGTGGCTAACGGTAGACTGACACGTTTTTTTAAGTGTTTCTCACCTTTTCTCCCCCTCTCTCTCTTCCTTCCATCTTCCACCCAACTTCATCTTTCACAGCATCCCTGGTTACATCTCTAACGTAACCCAACTTTCTTTCTCATGGAAATGGCAATCCCTTTCTTTGTCTCCTCCATCACCAAAGCAATTTTTTCCCCAATATCAAAGAGTAACTGGAGTATACACCAATTTCCAAGGTGTTCTTGGCATTAATGAGCTTAATAAGCATGCTCAGAAATTGTCCTTCGTCTGGTGGTGTAGCCATTATGTTCCTGTTATAAAAAACATTACCAAACTATTCAACAAGTATTTCCCAAGAATTTGGAACAAGCACGGTTTGTTTTAGAGACTACATATTTTTTATTAGGAAATGCAAAAATGACCATGATTTTACCGAGGGTGTTTTTCTGTCATCTCGCGGATCTCCTTCAAGCACTCGTGCTCTCTTGGATAAACACTGGTTTCAAGTATGTACTGCAATAATAGTACGTATGTTGGTTTCAAGCGAAAATATGGTTACAATTTGAAAGAGAGAATAAAAGAGTTGTTGAATTGACCTGATAGAGTGCATCGCTCTAAAGGAGAGTCTTATGAGAGAGATTTCTGATGCCCAAGAGGTGGTTTTTGGGTTCATCTTCATTAGCCATGTCTCTGCTGAATCTCTTACTAGCTCAAGCTTCATTAGAGATGTAACTAGGGATGCTGTGGAAGATGAAGTTGGGTGGAAGATGGAAGGAAGAGAGAGAAGGGGAGAAAAGGTGAGAAACACTTGAAAAAAAAATCGTGTATCAGTCTACCGTTAGTCACGTCAGCTAATTTGTAACGGTGTTAGTTTTAGAGGACTAAAACCAAAGTTTCGAAAAGAATGAGGATCAAATTATACCTTATTTTGAAAGAAGGACTAAAATTAAAAATGACCAATAGTTTAAGAACTAAAAACATATTTAACCCTAATTAATATATATATATATATATATATATATATATATATTATGAATGAAATTATTATATTTTACTAGTTACATAGTCATAAGAAAAATTCATAATAGATTTATATTAAATATAACGCCTTAAAATGTTGATTATATAATATATTGAATTAAAAATATCAATTAGAGACAGATGTGCCAAACAAAAATGTAAGTGCGTACTTAAATAAAATTTTATTTATTAACATTAAATTGACAAAATTAAATTATTTTAAAATTTACCTTCAAATGGTAGATTGAAACAGAATTCTAACATCATAGTTGTGTTTTACTTAATGAACGTGACATTTTTAACGTCCATAGACTATTTTCTGCATTAAATCTAACTATGCATCATAACACCATCATAATACCATTATGACATTTTCACATCCCACTTTTATTAATTCATTATTATTAACATCATCAAATATCATGTTAGACTTAGACATATGATTTCACTAATAGTTAAAATAAAAAATATATATTTATGGGACTAAAATAGAAAATATATCATTTGTTGGAACTAAAATTAAAATTAAAATATTAACAATTATCAGTAATAAAAGTAAGATTTTTGTAAAGAATAAAAATAAAAAACAACATATTTAAAAAATTATAAAATAAAAAAAATGATATTTACATAGATATAGTTGCCCTATATTAAAAGTAAAAAAAGAAAAAGGTCAAAAATCTGGAAATAAAATAAAATAGGAAATTAAACCAAAGCACCCTATATTTTATATAGGTACTTAAATTTTAATTAAACCTAAAAGCTTGTTTAAAATGTCACTACAAAAATATTTAAAGAAAATGAAAAATCAGATAATGTATTGAGAATTGATCGGTCATGGTGATATAAACTTATTAATATATTAACAATTAATATATAAAATTGTTTGAAAAACAGGCTAAAAAGATAATATCGCGTGAAGTTTTTGAAATAGTTAACACATAAAAATGTCTTAACTAAAATATATATTATAGAGCTAGGATTTGGGGATACATAGTTAAGAATTGAAAAGGAAAGCTTTAAGTAGTTAAGGTATGGTTGGTGATAATATAAGTTGAATCCACGTTAAGCAACTAACTAATGGACCCAAACACATGCTATGTCGTAAAACACTAAACAGTAACACTGTTCTCACTTCCCAACTACGAACAGTAAACAGATAGCCATTAAAAATCATCTTCTACGTACTATATCACATGACAATCATTAATATTAGTAATATTCTCTTCTCTTTATTCACTTTACAATTATGGTAATATCATTCTATACCTACAAAAATACAAGTTATTCTATTGGTTACGTTGTTTGCTTTTGATTTCTGCGGGTACTTACATTTAGATTTGCATATATAAATGTATTCTAAATGAAAACAAACTACTAATTATCTTAACCATTAACTCTCATTTATAATTTTCATTTTTTTTTACTTTTATTTTTTTGTCATTTCATCCCAATAATTTCATTTACCAAAATATCTCTACTATCTTTTTTTATAAACAAAAATGTCATTAAAAAAAAAATACCCCAACTACATTTCTCAATTTACAAAAAGTCACTAAAATAATTATTATTTACAAATTTTAACATCAACTTGAGTTGTATTTTTTTTACGGATCATATTGTACTATATGCTTACACTTTACTTAGTTAAACTCAAAATCTTTTTCATCTTTTCTTCTAACTTTATCAATAAATTAAACCTTATATCTTCATAAAATATTGTAGATATATATACTTATTAGTTATAAACCATTCATCTAGTTAATATAAACTATAAAGACTTGTGTTGCTTACATTTTAATATAAATAGATGTAAAAATTGTGAAAAACTTTAAGCTGAAAAGTCAAAACATTCTTATGTCATGAGAAATTAATAATAAATTGATAATTCCTTTTCGTAGATTCATTTTTTTCATATATAACAGAGATTCTTCTTTTAGCTAATTATCTTTCTTATAGTTTTTGTTTCTACGTTAAATACAATTTTATTATAACAATTTAGTATCATAGCTATAACATTTGTGATTTCTGACATTAAAGAATTTATGGGCAATCCTGACTTCAATCTATGATGGGTGCAAAATGTTCACTCTCATACAACATGAATGTGAGTTGGTGTTGGAATGAAAGTTACATCTACATAGAAGAATGTAATAGTGTTATGGCTAATGATGAAGTTTTTGAAGAAGTCTCTAAAGAAAAGATTATCGACAAGCTTTGAGCAAAATTTCAAAATCGATATACATGACAAAGTTTATATAATTGCAAATGTATGAAGGTGATTTCATTCATCAACATACTCATAATTTCCACCAAGTCGTTCTTCTTAGTTCCTTGCCAAGAGCTTATGAAAATTTTGTGGACACAATACTTTTTGATAGAAGTTCTTTATGGATGGAGTGAGTTAAGTTAATCTTACAATTCTAAGAATTGAAAAGGCGTATTATTATTCATGTAATAAAACTCGCTGAGGGAATAGTTCAATGGTAGGAGAAAGAATAACGGAAAGAAACAAGAATTTTCAAGGAAAACGCCCAAAATCATGCAACAAAAGTAATAGAAAAATAAATGTCATAACTATTACAGGAAAAAAAGGACTTTTTGGAAGAGCATGTCTCAAGCTCAAGAAAGATAACGCAAGTACTTGAGAGTATATTGGTGGAGTAGCTTAGGCCTTTGAAACAAATTGGTAGAAATGTTTTCTGTCTCATCTAATTAATGTAAGTGATGATGACTAGATTCTTTATTCCACACGTATTTTTAACATGACTAATAATAGATACTAGTTTGCTGTGTACAAAGACATTGATGGTGGTGAAGTTCTAATGGGAAATGACGGTGCTTGTAGTATAGCTAGTAAATGTATAATTAAGATTGGTGATGGTATTGCTAGAACAATGTGAGGTAAGTTCCTAAACTTCAAAAGAAATTAATATTTTTTTGGAACATTAAACTTTCTTGGTTGTTCATATCGAACTAAAAGGAGAGTCTTAAAGAGTCTCTAAGATGACATGTTAGTTGTGAAAAAGAAAGTTGAAAAAATGAACTATAAATATTGCAGGACAGGATAATGGTAGGTGCAACATCAGTTCTTTCTATTTCAAAACTTTACCAATTAAACTTGTTTGTGGTATATGATGTTAAACCATACGAGTGAGGGTATCTACTAACCTGATAAATTAAATGGCTGGATATAAGTTTTAAAATATTAAATTTGGATTACTCTAGATTGATCAAGTTTGATCTAAATCCAATATAATGCAACCAATGCTAATCCCATGAGTGAGCATGGAATGGGATGAGCTTAGCAAGACACACATTCTTGGTGAGCATTGGGTTTATGGAAAACAATCACTAGACATATAGCATATCATCTATGGTTTCTCAAGGATAAATTGAAAAGGTTTATCACTTGAAGAAATTTTCCAATATAAATTTTAAGAAAATAATATCTTATTTTTAAAACATTAAAATTCTCACAAAACTTATTAATTTCATTAGTGTGAATAATATATAGAAATCCTTCATTTATAAGTGAGGAGAGTTGAAGAGTCATATAAAGAAATGCTAAAAAGATACAAACAAAACAAATAAATACAAGTGAAAATGACTTCTATTTATGAGTTTATGATGGTGACATGAATAAAATCATAACTTTTTCATGAAGTGGTTAGAGAAAACTTACTTAATCTCCTCTTTAATGAGATATTAAGTGAGTTCATATAACTTATTTCTTGCTCTCATCTATAATCTTTTAGAAACTACTACAAAATTTTAGAAACTTGTAAAAAGTTAGAAAAAGAAAAATATTAAATGTTTTATAATTTTCTTTTCAAACTCTTTTAAGTCTATATCTTCATAACTTTATTTGAGATATGTTTTCTCTTCATCCATGGTTACATTAGTTCTTGGAATGAGGATCACAACTAAAAATAGTGATATATATAAAAGAATTTCTTGTTGGATGAGTAGTGTTCCTCCTTCAATGCTCGAACTCTTCCCAATAAAAATTTAGTCCCACCACCCATCAAAGTGGAAGAAAAATAATGCCTTTATCTAATCACTCCTTTTTCAAGTTCCTTCCACGAACTAGTTTTGTTCAAATGTGATTCAAACTAAATTTTTCATATTTTTCTAATTCTAATGACTATAAAAACGGTTGATCCTTTTATGTATGTTGTCTGTAATGTACTATAACGTATATTGATATAGAAATCACTAACGTTATAATCTCTATTGAAATTTTATTTATTTATTTATTTTTATCCTTTTGTTTCTTTTACCCTTTGTCTGTCTAGTTTTTTATTTATTATTTTTTTGGTTTATTATATAAATTTAGAATATTAAAACTTTACAAATACCTATATTAAAAGATTTAATCATAATTTTAACTATAGAATCATATCATCTTCCCATTCCTCAAGAAAATGAATTTCAAATTTTGATTCAGTGGCTTGCCTTCTCCACAAACTTTGCCTAAAAAATTACACTACGGATGATCACCGAATTTCAATGTCATCAAACTGGTAGATGAAATGTTTGAACAGAAGTACTTGAAATCACAATATGCATACCTTGTGCTCGACATAATACTTTGCTCTTCTTGAATGCACTTAACTGATACTTGATTCAACAACATTCAATTGCATGCGCGCGACAGACCTTGATTGATCAACATCTCGACCTGTTAGCCTCATAATTTACAGCTGCTGGAATTCAAGCTTGATTGTACTGCTTCAACGTGCAAAAGAATATAACCGCTTCAAATCTGCAGCACCACATCATGTTTGAAAAAGTATCAAACACAGTAAACCATGCACTATTTTACGAAATGCAACATGAATGGATCGAAATGTATGCCACCTCATGCTTCATTGCTTTGCCACAGAACTTCTTGTACTTGAATCTCTCGATCGCCTTGTCTTTAATTCACATATCACCAGTTTGCTGCATAGAAACTAAACCGTCAATAATCCCGTACGTTAATGCCTTTATGATCTACCAGCGATAAAAAAAAAAAGTGAAATCAAAATACCTCTCACCAACATCAAATAGCCACGAATTGAAATCAACAGCTCGATTCAATTTCTTTAATTCATCACGCCACCGACCCAACAATTCTTGCACGCAATTTCTTGTTCAAATTCGTTTCTCACGCCAAATCTGGATTCTTCGAGAACGTCCATGTAGCCCTTCAATTGCACCGGAAATAAGGCAATAGTTGATTCAATTCAAGATTTCGCCATGTTCAATTAACGTGCGCCGATTGATTCCAAAGCAATCATGAATGAACGCTAAACATATGCTTTAAAATAGACATTGACAGGATTTCTAAAAGCAAAAATTGAACCGCAAAAGTGGCTTGCTGATTTGCCACGGAAATCGAATCATGTGCTTCCTTCAATATTCCGTACATCGTTCCATACACCTACTCAAGAGCTTGCCAACCACTTGCACCGAATCAAATCAACTTCGGTCTTTGATGATTTGGAGAGGAAGAAGGAGCTTCGAGTGGACAAAAACGAGAGTGAACATTTTCTCCGAATAATGTATTATAATTTAAGATTAATTTAATTAATATTTTCAAGATTTAAATTTATTTCGATCCAAAAAAATTGTTGTATTTATTTTTTATTTATGAAATATAGCTATATTTTATTTTGGTAAGTAAATTCTTTTTCTCCACGTTTGATCTGTTAAAACTATTTATTTTATTTTGGTCTTTCTGATTTTGTTTACATTTTTCTAAAATATATTTTCTTGTTATATGGAGTAAATCCCTTCAATCCTTATAAAATATGTTTAAAAGAAATAATTTTGAATAAAATATTATATGAACTCACGAATATGAATATATATATATATATATATATATATATATATATATATATTATAATACAACTATATTTTAAGAAAAAAATATAAAATTGTATTTTCAATTAGTTAACCAATAAATATAATTATTTTTTTGTTAATAAAAATACTTAATAAATAGTTTACGGAAGAATATTTTATATTTATAACTTGTTAAATGCACAAATAAATTTGCAAACAATATTAATGTTCCAAGGGTATAAAAGTACATAGCAAAATTTTTATATATTTTTTACATTTATTAGCTTAGAAATTCATTTGTTAATAGTATTGATTGAAACTTTGAAACAGTACTGGTTGAAGGATCTTTATGGAATTGAAAAATAGATCTTATATTATATCCCTTCATAAAAAGCAGAGGATCCCAAAAGAAGTGTTCAGCAGTGAGGAATATATCTGAAGATGTAACAGAGGGTGCTTTTGGTAAACTGGCAACTGCAAGGACATTCTGGTCCGAACAGGGTGACAACTGTTTTTCTTTACTCGACGTGTTCCCCACATAAGACAAGTTCACAACAACATTGAAACTATTATTAAATAACAATTAAAAAAAAGTTTATTTCTGAGTGTTTAATGATTGCTGTTCTTCTTTCTTTTGTTGGTTTGTTGAGAGTAGTTCCCAGCTAAAACTGAGCATGATAAATTTCTCAGTTTGCTTCTGAAGAAGCTCACCCAACTCCTCAATTGCTTCATTTGTGAGGAAAGGAACTTCATTTCTACTTCACCAGCTGCCTTTGCGATTTCCAGACAACACTAATGGCAAAGACAGGATACAAGCTACGTATCCTTTGTTGTTTTTATTTCTCCTTTTGATTAATATATGTGCCTCAGAACATGCTTTCTGGTTCCACCATTAAGGTTGCTGTTACCATTCAGTGACTTAGTTTCTGTTGAAATGTGGGTGAGTTGTGTTCTTGGAACATCCAAATTGTTTTAAATGGTACATTGTTATAATAGCAAGGTCAGGTATATGTTTTATGTTTTATTAGCTCTAGGGGAGGTGATGCAAATGTTGGATGCTCATCAGCCATTTGGAAGTTATTGAAAAAAGTTCATAATTTTACCTTTTTTTCCTTGTTTTAGTGGCTGAGGAAATGTTGGGTTTATTTTCTATCTTACTTTTGATGAAAGTGCTTTTCTAGAAGAAAAGGGTATTTCAAAAATTGATTTTTGATGGTTTGGCTCCAAACGCTGATTTTGTAATTTTTTGAGGTTCTTCGATTGTATTATTTTTTTCAATACCAGTCTGTTATTAAGTCTATGGAGTGTAGATGTTAGGTTGTTTTGATAATGTGCTTTCCTTAGCCAATCAACTGTAGAGGAATTTGTGGCTCATTCAGGGAATGTAAACTGTTTAAAGATTGGAAGGAAGGCGAGCCGCCTTTTCATTACAGGAGGGGATGATCACAATGTCAATCTATGGATGATTGGAAAAGCAACCTCTTTAATGGTCAGTTGATTGTTGCCTTTGTATTTTATCATTTAATTGCAATTTGACTAAGGTAGGAATCAGGATTGCTAAGCAGTAATGAAGATCTATTTCTTATGTGCTCTTTGTTGAAACTTGCAAGTTATGTTCTTGTAATGGTAGTGTCTGAAGCATTATTGCTCTCACTGAGGACTTGCTTTCAGTTCATATAAATTGACAGGCTTACATTTGGACTGAAACTGGCATGGTAAAACAATGATGGAGTATGATAGAAAGCAAGATTTTTACTCAAGTAATGCATCTTTTCAATTTTTTTACCAAAATCAGGATCCTTTAAATCTATCTACCAATATTATCACTTTTTTTTTTCATCTCATCTTGTACATATTTTATGGGATTCAATGATAGAGTGGGCATGTGGGATTGTACAAACATAATGCCAAGATGCCCTTTTCACCAAAACGGGGAATTTCCTTAGTGGCCAATTCAATGATCATTGTACAAGTCTGATGCTAGTTTTGTTTATTGCTAAATGACTAGCTTGAAAGTTGCAAATGAGAAATTGAATCAAACCAAGATGAATGAAAACTGAACTGTATGATCTCAAACGTGCAGGTGGGGATAAGGGAAAAAAAGTTCTTGAGAGTAAACTGAACTTTAAGCCTGAAAGTGTAATATCCTTGAAATAGGGAATGTTGGGTTTGATTTATCTTAGTTTTGGGCTATCCGAACAGATTTCGTGGTAGTAACTTCAAACCATACATTGATCATAGTAATCTGTCATCTGCATTTTTTTCTCTGATTGGATTCCCTTTGTAATATGGGTCTGAGTTTCTTATGATAGCAGCATAACAATTAGAGCTTTAAACGTGACAGTCTTATCTTAATGTAAATACATGCAGAGTTTGTGTGGTCACTCTACTACAGTAGAATCTGTGACTTTTGACTCAGCAGAAATTTTGGTTCTTTCTGGAGCATCATCGGGGGTTATAAAGCTTTGGGATTTACAGGAAGCAAAGAGTAAGTTAATTAGTATATTCTGAATCCATGGACTGTATACTTTATAGTGATATTATTTATAGAGCATCAGACTTTTATGCTAGAGAAAAAGGGCAAACTTGCTGATCATAAACAGGCAATTATTTGATTGAAGAATTGAGTTACACTATCTAATTTGCATGCATAGGATTATACTGGCATCTAGAAGAACTATTATCAGTCCAAGTTGAGTTTTATGAATTGATGGGTGAAATGTAAGGTTCATGCATTTACCAATTTCTCAACAATCTAGTAATATGTGTGCAATTGTTCTTGAAGTATAGTGCTTCGCACTCTTACCGGACACAGAACCAATTGCACTGCTGTTGAGTTTCATCCCTTTGGAGAATTTTTTGCATCAGGCTCCTCAGACACTAATCTAAATATTTGGGATATCCGAAAAAAAGGATGTATTCATACATACAAGGGCCATAGCCAGGCCATTAGTACTATCAAATTCAGTCCAGATGGTCGTTGGGTTGTTTCTGGTGGATTTGATAATGTTGTGAAGGTAATAGCGTGAAGTTTTCTGTGGCAGACCTTATAATTGTATAACTCTTACTACTGTTCTATGAATAAGTTACATATCTAACTTATTAAATATACAGGTCTGGGATCTAACAGGTGGAAAGCTCTTGCATGACTTCAAGTTCCATGAAGGACACATTAGGTCCCTAGACTTCCATCCTCTTGAGTTTCTTCTGGCTACAGGTGTGTTGGTGTGCCTTAAAGCAGCTTGGAACAGTAAATAATCATGCATGTGCACAAAAAATTATGATGTTCCCTGTTTTGTAATTATAATGTTGTTTCAAGTGCACCAAATGATAATCTACTTAGGCTAGATGGCTGTTCAAACATAATGGAAATTTACGCAACTAATTCTCGTATGTAGAGAGACCAATAACATATTTGAGCCTCTTCAAAAGCTCAATTAGGGTTACCCAGAATGCATTCTGGTCTAGCCCCCATAACATGTTTTGGGTGGTGTCGGATCTAGTTTCGTTAACAACTCAAAACGCAAGCTTGGGTCAAGAGTGCATTTTGAAAAAAAATAAGTTAAAAGTACTGTGTAAAATGCGTTCTTGGGGAACTTCATTTTCAGTGTGACTAATATGGATGTAATGAAGTATGTATATTTATACAAAACAGAAAGCACTGTTTTCATTCTAGAAATGTTACATCCAAATGTAATTTACTATTCAAAACATACACTCATTCTTACGAAATTATTTTAGATTGAACATTCCCAAACATAATAAAACATATCCAAACATGCAATGATGCATAGAGTGTTGTTAGTAGGATATTAAGTTTTCTACTACAAGTTGTTAGAAATTGTAAAAAGGTTCTAGAGATATTTTTCTAATTATTACTTTAGGGTTAGAGTACTCTATATATGTAGATGCTGATGTACTGTTTCATAGAAATCAATTTGAATAAAAATCTTCCTTCTTTCATAGTGTCATCATGACCACAATCACTATTGACAGGGATCTGTCTTTGTTGCCACAGCTATTACCTTACTTTCATCTTCATCTTTGCCGAACTGCTATTATTTTATTATATTTCTCAATTATCCCTATTGCTGTTCCTGAAAATATGTAATTGAATTTGACATCTATACGAAAATTTATGTTCTCTTGTCATGGTTCATTGAACCATGTGACTTGACCTTGAAGGATATAAGCTGTTATATTGACAAAATCATTTATATTGAAACTATTCATTGAAGTCATAAAGTTGGGCAAAAAATTAAGAGTTCATAATTTTATTTACAGGTTCGGCAGACAGAACAGTGAAATTTTGGGATTTAGAAACCTTTGAACTGATTGGATCCAGTAGACATGAGGTATCTAATCTTGCCCAAGTGTTTTTCTTCTGTTTCAAAGGAATCGGTTATACCAATTTATAAATCATAAATTCTGGTTCCAAATCTTCCTCTTATCAATTGAGTTTTTTGCTGTAAATCAGTGTCATACCACTACGATCATTCATGGAAAGTGGAAACTCCTAGATAACCTGTTTCAATGGTTAACGTGCTTGGCAAATTTTTTACCAGTTTGCCATAACATTGTTGTGGGTGATTTCTAAATACTACTAAATGATTCCTTTAGTTGTAACCTAGAATATTTCCCCAATTTTTTTATACTCTTCAAACTTCAAAGTTAATTTGTTTCTGTAACTTGAAATTTGTAGTGTATCATGCCCAGTTGTTAATCCTATAGATGTGCGTAATGTATTGTGTTTTGTGTTTTAAGTCATATTCTGTGATGTAACTTAGTTGCAATTGTAGTATGGTAGATGTATTTGTTGGTTTTTTCTTTCTTCTAGTGTAAGCCTGTACATTTATTTCCAAGATATGCATGGACATGAACAGACTCACAAAAATTTATACAAAATACTAATTTCTAATAAATATAAAGTACCTTGTGTTAGGTTTCAGGGGTATGCTCACTAACTTTTCATCCGGATGGACGGACCCTTTTTGCTGGACTTGAGGATAGTTTGAAGGTACGTATTTTTTGTTCCAATAATTAGATTATAATGGTAAACAGCTTGAACAGGTTAAAGATATCATATCTAATTCTCATTTACTGTAGGTGTATTCATGGGAACCTGTCATATGCCATGATGCTGTTGACATGGGATGGACAACCCTTGGTGACTTATGTATTCATGATGAAAAGCTTTTGGGTTGCTCATTCTACAGTAATTCTGTTGGAGTATGGGTGTCAGATATTTCGGTAGGACTCACCCTCAATAGATTATTTTATATGTTTTTTCTTGTCAATTTTGAAACATGATCTGTATGCTATTTAACTAAAACACTATGATTGTAGAATTCCTACTATGTGGCTGGCTGGCTGCTGTTATGAATTTTATGATGTTTTAATTGCTAGTTTTAAATGCAAAGCCACCGTTTCCTGTTGTGTCTATCTCAATGATGAATGTCATTCCATCCTTGTTAGTCTTCAAACAACACAATAGGCTAATATGTAGTCTATCATTCTGATTGTTATTTTTAATGCATCAGCTTATCAAGCCATATGGTGATGGCTTGGAAACTGAGAACAAAGAAAGCACAGAGCAGAAGCTCAGTCTCCAGGGAAGACAAATGGAGAAAGTAGAATATGGTGTGGACAACGAGTCAAAAGAGATAAAGAATATATATATAGACTGTAAGCCATAGACCTTCTTGTCTTCCCATAGCTTCTTCAAAATTATGAATGAATAAAGCTTTCAAAATAAAGTTTGCACCATAAAGTATATATAAGCTTTTTGAGGAGCTTTTTAGTTAGATTATATAAAACTTCCATGTCAGTTTTTCCTTTTTCTTTGTAATTCTGAATGCTCCCAACTAATGTATTTTCAATTTTTTTTCGCATATAAAGCTTCTGAAGGGAATCCTGATCACTTACTAAGATCCAGGTCCTATAATTCTCCAAAAATGGATCATCTTGAGGAATCTAAAGAAATGTTAAACTTGAGTTCTGCAACAAGAGTTCGAGCAAAATCAAATGAACAAACTCTTATAAAGTCTTATATTGTGTCAAACGTTGCACCTCTGGACATTCTCAATGGTAAGGACTCAACAAAGCTTTTGAAGTCGTGATGTTGCTTAAGTCAGTTCATGTTCAGGGAGCATCCACTGATATATTTGATGTTTTGATGGGCTTTCATCAGATATTGATTTTAGAGAATTTGTTGATACTATAAGGAACTCTGACAGTGCAACAGATCCTAACTTCGAAATGAATGAAGTCAGAGACTCTATTGATGATAAACATCCTATTGAGAGTGTCACAGAGAAGTTTGAAAAAACTTTAACACCAGATGGATTTTCTGAACAAGAGAAATGTAAGTTTCTTTTTCTGTCAAATCACTATGTAGGTCATATACATGTCGTTACTGATTCCATTTCTGGATTTGGATCCTCTAAAGTGGGGTAGTTCACTGTAGAGAGAAGTGTGACATCTCAAGTTATCAACTGTTAATAAAATCCAGGGATAGATTTAACATGTCCACCATTTGTTATATATGTGCATGTAGCAACAATTTATTTTCTCATCAATTAATTAGGTTCCTCTCTCTTCCCTCTAAAGCAAGAGCTCCCCTTAGTGGAGCCAAATCCTATGTTTCTTTAATCTTATTCTTGCAATGTCCTTTCTCTAGTCTATGTCTCTATTTCAAAAAAAAATGAGTTAACTTACCCACCATTCTCTTGGTTATATCATGGGCTAAATTAGTGTCTGACATCATTGCCCTGAACTATATTTGACTTCTCATTGGTTGAATAACAACTAGTCGCTCTGATTCCAGACTTATATACTCAAATAAGCCAAATCTAATAATTTTTTGTTTCTCTTCCATTCATTATGTCTATGATAAGCTTCTTATTTTCTGACTTCAATCTCCTGAAAAATATTGAGTAAACTGTTAGACAACACTCTCAAGTCTTGACAGATAAACTCTTTTATGTGTTTTAATAAAGTGATCCTGACATTGAGCTTGTTGATACTTTTTCTTGAAAACTTGGCATGCCTTTTGGCATGCCTTGTGTATTAGGTCATTATTAGCATGGGAAAATACCATATGGTCATCCATGATTAATATGTTATTATCTTTCAGGTAGTCAATCCTCTTCTTACAGCAACGCCATTAATCCAGTTAGATATGCCAATGGAGGTTTGCCATAGCCCATCAATGTAGTTTATTGCACTAAGAAAACTCCTGGAAACTGAATATATTAAAATTCTCCTTTGGCAGTTGCTGTTGTACAAGGAAGGACACGTTCTTTGGTTAAGAGGTTTGAAAGAAAGGAAATAACTCCAACCAACGAAGATCAAGATAATGCACCTCCCACGACAACAGTTGAAAATAGGGAAATTTTTCTCAAAGAAGATCAAACTAATGCATCCCCCATCACTACCACCTCAACATCTGAAAAGGGGGAAATAATTCCTTTCAGCGAAGATAAAAACAATATGCCCACTGTTCCCAACACAACTAGTGAAACTGATAAGCATATGAACTTCATGGTAAAATTCTAGCTTGACAAAAAACAAGCTTTATGAACTCTAGAAACAGGCCTCTTCTTTCTAGCTTAATTTTTTTAGCCAAAACCTTATGTGTGGTTGTCTATTTTATGACTTATAAATTGGAATAGGATGCTAGACTTGAGATGCATGTATCTGTTGCTTATTTTTCTCCCTCAGACATGTTCAGTGGCAAAGATCTCAGTGGAAAAGAAAGGAAATTGTTCGTACGTTTGGCATCCACCTGGCCCAAACATGCAAGCCATCTGTTTTCTTTTCTAATACAAATCTTCTCTTTTAAGAATAGTGTTGAAGGGTTAGAAATCTTTAATTTATCAAGAAATCAAAAAATCTAAATTTGATTTCTTTTTTTCACGCATTTGTTTGAGTTATGCATCTGCTATTAGCATGAATTGATATTACTAGAGAAAGGCTCTGAAAGTATACATGGCATTACAATTTTAGTAATTTGGCTTCTGATTTTTTTCTCTGGAATTGAACCTCTTCTTGACCATCTCTTTGTCCTCGGAAGTTTGGACCATTGATCAATATTTTTTATTCTATTCGTGTTGGTTTCCTGGTTTTGGGGTCTAACTATGAAACTTATATATTGAAGGAATGGGGTAGTTCACACTCACATTTTAGAAATTGTTGCGATGGTTTTCAACTATATCTTGTTATATAATGTTAGAAAGCAGAGTTTGGAAGGGATTCAAATCCTGCAAATGATGGAGAAATAATTGAAGATCTGTTGCAAACTCATGATGTAACATTAAGCAATCTCCGGTCACGTTTGACAAAATTACAGGTGAGTTCAGATAGTTAGATATTAATATCATTTTCTTTTAGACCAAGCTTGAGTTAGAATGGAGTAGGGAGAACTCGATAGTATGTGACACGAGACCCAACAAACTTTAAACCTAAATCCTATCAAATCAGTTTAGTAAGATGAAGTTTACATCTATTTATATATTATAATTTGGTTTTATCTATAGTGGATGTGAATTCTTAAACATATGCACTAATATCAGCTAGAAAATACTTACTTTACCCATGCTTTAAAGAAGCCAAATCTAGAAAGAAATGATGCTTAAGGTGCCATCAGTGGAACAATGTCGTTCACCAAGTTGTCAATGTGCACTTGCAGGTAGTGCGACATTTTTGGGAGCGCAATGATACTAAAGGTGCCATCAATGCTTTGGAAAAGCTGCCTGATCAATCTGTGCGTATTTTTTTTTTTAAGTGCACATGTGTCACTATTTCGCTCTTTGTCTGTTCTGTATCAAATGCTTTAACTAGTTATTTATGGCTTTGTTATTGAATATATAGCATTGAAGATAATTTCCTCTGGATGTAGGTTCAAGCTGATGTTATCAGTGTCCTTGTTGTGAAGATGGAGATTCTCACCTTAGATTTATTTTCTTGCTTACTTCCGGTGCTCACAGGTTTGCTGGATAGCAAGACAGAAAGGTAATTCTTTATTAACATGGTGTTAGGAAAATTAAATTTTAGTAGAATCCAGACGTTGTTGGGAGGACTACTTTTCAATTGATATTGACTAAGTCTTGATCAATATTAACTTACATTGTTTTTGGTCAACATTAGCTGAGATAATCTTTCAGCTAAATTGACCGAAAAGTCAAACAATCAACAATGTTGTAAAATTAACTTTGATCCTTGTTAACCTAAATAACTGTAATGACATCCATTCAAAGCAATTTTGGTTGATGACAAATGAGTAAAAGCTTTGTTGACTAAAAAAATAAGATCAACCATGAACGACTAAAAGAGATTGTCAATTTTGAATATTGATATTTTATTTATTAACAATTGTTTGATATTCAAATAACTTCGTACATTAGCCAAAACCAAAAAGTTTGAATTCTTGTCTAAACAAAGAAAGCATTTGAAAAATATAACAAGAAATGAGCTTAGTTCAAATTCAATGCATTTGCATGTCTTAAAAGATGTGAAATTCCTGTCCAAACGAAAGCTAACTCTATTCTCTAGTGCAGACATGTGAAAGTGTCATTGGATATGCTGTTGAAGCTTGTTGTTGTTTTCTGTCCAACAATTCGTTCAACTATTTCAGCTCCTCCCTCTGTTGGGGTTGATCTACATGCGGAACAAAGGTGACCTTCATCATCAACTATAATGTCGCTTTCATTATCTCAAAGTTTCTATGTGAGTGAACCTAATTGACATAGAAAATGTTGAGAACAGGCGAGAATGCTCCAATCAGTGCTTCATGCAACTGCAAAAGATCCGAATGATTCTTCCAATATTAGTAAGGTAATAATGTAAACTTTAATGTTGCAGAGACATACATATGTTATAGCCATTGTTGCATACTGATGGCTTGACAGAAAACAACAAAAAAGTCTTGCGAATTTCTAGTTCTGTATTTTAAACTCGTCCTTTCATGGCACAGATTTTATTAAGCATCAATCCCTCAGTTTTATTAATCAACTCAATGTTGTTGATTCTTAATTTGTCTCATCAAAGACTCTCAAGAATTCTGGTATGAGTTTGAGTCACACATTAAGTAAAAACAAAAAAATTAAGTGTCGGACTTACAAATCCATTGTCTTAAGATTATGAATTGGAGATAGTTTTTAATTCCTACATGGATCAACTCATGACTTATTGGTACACATTTATTTACATCTACATTCAGCAATCTATCTAGAGTCATGGTTTTTTCTTTCCCCTGGTGTTTATGGTTGCAGGAGGGGTGGCGTATTGGCCAAGACTGCTCAAGAGCTAAATTTAATTCTTCAACAACCTTAACTAAAGGTGCAGTCATATGAACTTCAACCAACATATGAATGATCGATTTGACTCAACATGATCGTTAGCTGGACTGTGTACAAAACATTAAAGTAGTGGTTGTCATCAGATCTGTTTAGTGGCAGAAAATTCTAACAAATGACATGTGTGGGATATCTGAATAAACTGTTTGACCTTGTGTTTAGATCCTTGAAGGTGGAAGGGAAGCAGTCATCTAAGTAATTTGTTCTTCAGCTCTGCTCTAGCCTTTTGTTCTTAACATGTGCTGGTCTTCACCTTTATGTTTTCTTTCTCAACTGGGCTTTGATGCACCTTGGCATGACCTAGTGCAACATGAGTATATGTACCAGTCTACTGTATTTAGTAGCTCTGCAAAATTCTATATGTATGCAATATTTAATGAAGTGAAATGTGTCATTTTCATGAACCAAGTACTCAAGCTTCATCTGTATTGAAAAATGGAGTGATCAGAAATTACAAAATGTGATGCTAACTAGATTTACATCTTAGCATGCTCAATTTATTGAATGCTAGGCAGATTTACATTGTGAAACCAATTACCAAAGCTAATATTGTCTTGAATTCTATTTTAAGCTCGGTGATAATTGTAGACTTGTAGAGTTTATCATTTTAATACTTTAAAATGGACCATTTGGAAGAATTTAGAAGAATATTGGAATGAAGTGAAAAGGTTTGAAGTCTAAGAGTTTGATGAAAAGGTTTTTTTCTTTGTTGAACGGAGTTTTCTGAGTTGGTAAACATCAATTTTCCCTTTTACATTACAACAACCTGAATAAGACCATCAAGCCATCATTTGGACACACAAAAAATGCAACTATGCTTGCTGGGTGAAAAATTATGATTAAATTAAATAACCCATAAGGTTAGTTAAGACATTTCATATGTTTGATGAGGTGTGGGCAGAAATTTGACGGGATGCAGGAAGCAATTGTCTAGTTTGTTTGTCTCCACTAATTAATGAATCAGTTCCACTGTTACATGCATTAATATTAATTCGATTTAATTAGTAATTTTAAGTTCAAATTATAGATATATAATTTTTATATTTATTTTATTAAATTCAAATCAGATTAATATATGAAAAAATGGGTTTAATTGTATTTTCAGTCACAGTATTTTAAATATCTGCAATTTTAACTTCTCTTAGTTTTTACTGTTTTGTAATTTTATCCTTTTACAAATATTGATGGTTGTAGTTTATATTGATTAATGAACACTAGATATAAAAACATCAAATAAAAGTTTGGAATTAACTTAGACGGTATTTATAAAACAATTGATTTTAATCTTATTTTCAATTTTAATATTAGAATCAGATTCGAAGATTTTATGAAGTTTTGGTTGTCGTAATATCTAGGATTAAAATATATGAAAAGCAATAATTAATTTCCTAATTTCTTTTTAATTCATTTTTTACAACTGAATTTTTATTCTTGCGTATTGATAATTAAATTGAAATTTGTTTTTCAACATGTTGAAGGTTAAAGAACATTATATTGTAAATAGATGTTTTTATGAGTATTTGGAGGGGAGAACTTTAAGTTGAAGAAGACTGATAACTCTTTTAAGTTAATTCTAAATTCTATAAATAAAAAATTAAAATAATTGTATTATTCTCTTCTTTAAATTCATTATCTCACTAAAATTTGAAGATTTTAAATCCTAAATACTTTGAACAATTCTTTTTCTTTTCTTTTTAATCCCATGCGAATAAATAGTTAGAAACATAACCTTATTTTTGGGTAAGTTTCTCTGTTTTATTAGGATTTTAAACTTTCTGTTGCATGTTGTTTTCAGTGTGACACGTGTATGATCAACTAAGAAAAGATGAATCATTATTAGTTTAAATCTATGGTGTTATTATTTTCTTTTATTAGGTTTGACTTCTTAAGAGCAAAATAGAGGGTGTGTGAACATTTTCCTATTACTCTCTTGTTTTAAGATTATATTTTATAAAGATGGAGGTGTTTCCAGTAAGAGAAACTAATATTGAAATTTGAATTTAATTATGAGAGTAGAAAAGAAATTAGTAGAAAGGTTATTAAGTGTAAATTGAATTTAAATGTTGATGATTTATGTTGAAAGTGATAAATCTCATCAGATATGATAGTCTATCATTTATGTGAGGGCAATATTGTTCAAATACAAGTTTGGTCTCTCAAGCAACTGTAGACGAATTCATATCAATATTCTCTCTTTTTGGATGAATATTTGTTTAAGTGTTTAAGGTTATTCAACCAATAAGTCTCACCACATCATTTGAGTAAGGACAAAAGCATATTGATTTTGACTCTTAACTAAATAATGTCACTCAAATATGTATTTTCAATTGATATCTCTCTTTTTTTTAATGATTTTAAAGTACATTTGAATACTATTAACATATATAAATAGTTGTATTATTATATTGTACTTTTATCTTTATTCTATGGCAAAATAGCTTTTGTGGTAATTGATTATTCAAAATCGAGATATGAATGATGTAAATATTAGTTACCTAGATAATGATTAACTTGAGTAGAGCGTAAGTATTAAGTATTAAAACTACTATGAATATGACGAATTTAGATTCTCTACTAGATTTTCCTGTGTTGATTTTTGTCTCCAAAATGCACATGTTTTAAAATACATTAAAAATAATTTTAATAATACTTATATCAATGTATTTTTAACGTGTAACAGTGAAAAACACAAAAAAAAATATTAATAAAAGATCGAACTCAAGTATATCATATCTAAATTTTACTTAATAATCATGTAATGAAAGTATGAGAAGTTGAAAAGTCAATGCATTTTTTTTTCTATTAATAATAACAACCATCTACCTTAATTGAATGTGAATAATTATATAATTATATACTAAACACACCTTCAATTATGAGTGTAATTATCTTTAATAAGTAAATAAGAGAAAAGAATACAAAACTCATTATCATTATACATCATACATAATCATATGCAAAATCTTGTTTCCAATTAATATTATAAATCAATTCATACTTCACAATAAATATTATAAACCAATCATTCAAACAATCACATACATTGAACACACCTTAAGAAGTACATAAAAACTTAGTTGAAAATATGATATTTTCACTCAGCCACCAAATTTGTTTGCTCAACTAAAAGTGTCTACTAGCCACTCGCTCAGTCACCATGACTCGCTCCACATATATAGAAACAGTGAGTTTTGTTCGCTCAGTCACTACACTCGCTCAGTTACAAGTGTTTTACTCGCTCAACTAGAAGTGTTTTACTCGTTCAGCGGATACACTCACTCAGCGAGACTACATAATTCTACAACACCAAAACAGCATAATTTGCACTCTTCAACTACACCTATCTAACTTACACACTTCTATTAACATCTACAACTTTCATTTGATATTGTAAACCTAATTGGACCCATCTAAGCATGTATAATTCAACTAAAACCAAAGCTAAACTCATTTTATAAACTTAAACCAACTAAAATTTCAACCTATAACCATAACTTAAATCTACCACTTTTAGCCCATAACTTAGCCATTTAGGGGTCTAGCTAAGTCTCAAATGATCCAATAACAAACCCCAAACACTCCACTTGACCTAAATTCACTTACTTTGAAAACTCACAACTCAAAACCTCTAATTGTCTAAAAACAACTAGAACAAAACCTATTTGTAGTTTTACCAACTCAACAACATATTTTTACTCAATTAAAAGTCTAACAAGTTTTAAATGACCAAAATAACATGTCCTAACCACAAATTCTCACCTTAGACCATTAATTCTAAAATTCACCTATCAAACCTCCATTTTTACTACAAAAAACAACTTATAACTTAGTCCAAAATTCTTCTTCTCAATTTCCTAACCAAATTGATACCATCAACAGAAGCATTCATAAAATTAATCAATTCCAAACAAAAACAACAAATTACACTACATCATTCAACCAAATTCCATCATTTCAAACATCGATACTTAATGATAATCATTTTTAACACAACCAGCAACATTGATTAGTTATACACACCATTAAATAACAATTCATACATCATAATTTAACTAAGATAAAACACTAGCTTCCCTTACTTGCTAGAAACTCTAATTGGCTCTAGAGAACCCTACTTTACTCCCTTAGCTCAAAGAGACTAGACGACACCTATAGACCACGAAAACATGATCATGATATACCATTAGAACCACTGATCAGTAGAGAACCTAAAAAAAATCTCAAACGATCATACGACAGAGAAAAAAACTCACATGCATAAAAGAATGTGAAACTAGAGAACGGGTAGAAAATTGACTTACTCTATTTGACTTACTCTATTTGAGAAACTGATCACATAGAGTTGAAGATCTCACTGTGAGTATCACATAGGCAGTCTTCGATCTTCAATCAGATGAACATGGTGCAAGAACCCTTACGAAGAAGACAAATGACTCTAGAAAAATAGTTTATAAAGAGATTGCGTTTTAAAATAATGAAACTCCTTTATAACAATTCATTTTATATTAAAATTTTTTAATATTAAAATAATAAAATCTCATTATTTTTAACTCACTACCATTTCTAAAATATCATTTTCTAGATCTTCAAAAATATATATATATATATATATATATATATATATATATATATATATAAATTGATAATTACTCTTTTATATTGATAATAAGATTACATGCAACATAACATTAATAATTATATCTTATTAAAAATAAAAATTATTATAAATTATATAGACATACTATATTTTAAATAATAAAATTATTAAATAATAAAATGAACATCTCGAGTGAAAGATCGTTTACTTTTATTCACAATTGCAATAAAATTTATTTATTAGTTATGTATCACAATTGTAATCAACACATGAAAATATGAATGGATGAACCACACATTCTTAGAATTTCCCAATTTGTAACAATTATTTCGTCACTTGAATATTCAAGTAAACACTTGAGTGTTAGTCACTTATTAAAAAAAGTTTTAACATTTTCTCTATCCACCAATATCCAAGACACGCATTACACATGATCACGTATTCAAAACACATGTATATTATTTTTGTCACACTTAAGCATTTAGAGCAATGTTTAAGCAAGTTATATAATTTGATGTAGGGTGTTACTCCCTCCACCACCACAACTTGCTTCCTCCACCACCCCATTCCCCTTTTACCCTTTTCTTTATTTTTTTCATTCTTATTTTACCCTTACTAAAAACATATGGCCTAACGTAGTGCATTTTATTGGGACACATGGCAGCTTGTGGCGAAACCTTGGATGCCTCATGATGTAGAAACCTGCCAAACCAGCCACAGCTTGAAAAGGGGTAACATAGAGCACCAACGCAGATGGAAGACACAATGTAATAAATAAGGATGTAGCACGAGGGTCTCTCCAGCTTAACAGTGCCTGAATCCTTTCTCCCTGGCTGGCCAAATCCTCAATCACTGTTTGAATCCTTCCAGCCACACTCCTCAAGCGATTATACCTCATTCTCACAAGGTCTGGGCTTCTGCTCGTTGGGAAAGTGTCAAACTCTTCATCCAATTCATCAGGGTGCACTGCCTCAGCTTGTGAGATTCTTGTGTTCATGTGAGGAGGGTACCTTGGTCTATATCTGAAGTTCCACACCCCTATCAAAAACATGTAGAGAAAAATAGTGGGCAAGATCAATTCTGGGAAGAACACAAGCATGAGAAACAGCACATGAACCAGCACTGTTGTGATAGGATTTCTCCACATGCAGATATCACCGAACCACTTCCCAACCGCAAACACACCAGAGAAGACAGTCATCAGTCTGAAGAAATTCGCCTGGCTTCGCCGCATGCTCCAAAGGTGAGAGTTCACATCTGACATGTATTCCACAACTTACTTGCGAAGTGGTGGCTCTGCTCGACCGAGTCGTGTTGCCACTATGTTCATTGCTTGGTGGCGTAGCATGTCTAGCTGTGTCACGGAGAAACGGATGTCGACATCCGTTTTTTCTTAAACGGATGTTGACATCCGTTGACGGATGCTCACATCCGTTTAAATTATACGGTTTATATTTTACAGTTTTTTTATATTAATTTTAAAGATGTTTAAACAATATAATTTATATTTTTTGATATATTATTTTTTAATATATTTTGATGTATTTTAATAATGTATTTTTTAGGAGAAGACATATCAGGTCTATGGAAGAAAAATGGAAGATGAGGAATGGATGTGATGGAGAAGGTTGGGAGGTGGGTGAGAAGGAGTAGAAAGATAGATTTTAGGATTAAAATAAATAATTAGAATTAAAAAGTAAAAAGTAAAAAGGTTATTTTTGTAATTATAAAAGGTTAGTTTTGTAATTCAAAAAATATGTAATAGAATTGGGGAGGTGGAGGGAGAAAATGTGGTGGTGGAGGAAGTAACACCCTTTGATGTAAGGTGGTAAGTGCAATGGTTACATAGCACTAGAGTTTTGAGAAATAATATATCCCTCGAGTGATAATTAACTTGAAAGCATCTCAAATAACTCTGACTCAATGTTTTTAATATATATATATATATATATATATATATATAACGATAGAAAATCTATTACAACCCCACAATTTCATCAAATAATTCATATATTTTCAAATTTCATCATATAATTTATAATAAACATCACATACTTAAGTTGAATTATTAGTTCCTCTTACTTAAATTGAGACGTGTTTTAAATAATAATCACTTAATAATCCTTTCATCAAATCAATCAAGATAAAAATATAAAATAAATCTTCTTTTAACTTATTCACTTAAAAAGAAAGAAAGAAAAAATTAAGACTCTAACTCTAACAATTTTACATCATATTTACCAAAACTAAAACCAAATTATCCCAATTATATAATATTAAAACTATAAAGAAAATGTCACATAATTAATAAAGTAGATATATCAGTCAACAGACAGGAATATAAAATTAATTTACACTCATCTATCATAACCATAAAAATAAATTTTATATGTCCAAGGTACTAAGATAAAAACTATATACATCTAGCTAGTTTAGATAAAACTAAACATTATCCCTCCATCCAAAGCTTTATATATTGAAATCTCATTATCCTCTGCTCACACCCACCAAATGATTATAGCTGAAACACACAAGCAACAAAAATACCCAAGTACAAAAGAAAAGAAAACAAGGTAAACTAATGTAAACATAATTATTATAGAATAATTAAGATTTCAGCATAGATTACATTCCAAGACAAATAATCAAACACACTAAAAGCATACAATACACTCAAACTTGACTCATTCGGATATAGTATGAATGTCGAATTATGGTAGTTCATGCATTTGCAGTGGTGAAATATCTGACCTACCCCAAGCTACCACATAAGGTTAGTTCGTTAAACAACACCTTTGGCCAAGGTAAAACTCCTAGACAATGACCTCCTAATACTCTTACCACATCCCTCACCCCTCTCTACTTGAGAATTAATTACTATTAAAGTTCAGGATAAACCACCAGTACTTAGCTCCATACATTCATACTAACAATACTTGAAACCACAAAAAAGAATTCTCCTTAGAACTCTTATAAACCTCAAATCCATTTAACCATATGTTCCAAATCTTATCACTAAGTATCTTATAAAACGTTACATCATATAAATCCAAGCACAAATGAGAAATAGAAAGCAAAATAACCAAACAATCCCAAAACACTCACCCAGCGACCAAAGACCACTCGCCCAACGAGGGCCCAAACAGAGGGCTTCAACAGCTCAGCGAGCTGGCTCACCCAACTCCTACAACCCACTACCAAAACCCCCTAACAACTCGTCCAACAACTCACCAACTCGCCTAGTGAGTGCAAAAACGGTGAGTTTTACGGGCCAAGCGAGCTAACTCGCCCAACCTTGAAAACTCTTTGGAAAACACTCAACTTATTCTCTAGTGAGCAATTTACTTGCTCAACGACTTTGCATAATCTGCAAGACACCAAAACTTCACCATAAGCACCCCTTCAACCTTACCTGATCTCTCTTAGGTACTTCTACCAACTTTTATCACTTCCATTTGATATCCTAATCTACGATTTTACCTATCTAAGCATGTATGATTCAACTAAAGCAAAAACTAAACTCATTTTGAAATGAAATTATAACTTAAACCAACTAAAACTTCAACTTATAGACCATAACTCAAATCTACCACTTTTAACCCATAACTTAGTCATTTAGGGGTCTGATCAAGTCACAAATGATCCAATAACAGACCCCGAACACTCCACTCGACCTCAACCCACTTACTTTGAAAACTGACTACTCAAAATCTCTAAAATAAACCAAAAACAACTTGAACTCAACCTATTAGCAACTTTACCTACTCAACATAAGATTTTTGCTTAACTAAAAGTCTAAAAAAGTTCCAAATGACGACATGACATTTTCTAAACCACCAATTCTCACTTTAGACCATAAATTCTAAATATCACCTATCAAACCTCCACTTTTACCTATAAATGACCTATAACTCTACTAATTGATTCCTCTTTAACATTTAAAGCATAATTTACACCAATACAATTGTATCAACAACATTCACAAAGAGTTCTACAAGCCAACATAAAATTTATACAAAGCATCAAGCAATCACACAATTAATTATTCTCCTTCAAACACCACTCTCACCAAAATAATCATCTTAATTTACAAGTTTCTAATCATATCAATCATCAATCTTATTTCATAATTTAAATTAAAGAAAAAACACTAGTTTCCCTTACCTTAAACAGAAATGCTACCATGCTCTAACACGCACACATGTTGCTTCAAATGCAATGAGCTTTAGAAATGTTTATAAATCACCAAATTGAGATCACAGTGAGTCCTTGGAACCTCAGATTAACCGAGAACCAGGAATAAAAGACCAATAATACATGTGAAAGGGGTTCTTAAGCATGGTCATAGACAGAAAACTAAAAGCAAAGCGGAGTAAAAATTTACTTGCTCTAAACCAAAAATTGATCATATAGGAATGAATATTACTCTGTTGTGGTCTCCTAGACACTTCTTGATTGTCAAACAAAAGATCAAGGAGTTAGATTTCTTAGAGATTAAGGGATAGAGAACTGGCAGAAAAAGTTTTAGAGAGATGATTTATGTTTTAAGTAATGAGACGAGTTTAAGAAATTATATTTATATTGTTGAATTATTTTTAAAATTAAAATACTTTATCTTATTATTTTAAAACACATATAAATTCTAATATTTTATTTTCTAAATTCTTATTCCTTATCGACACTTCAATTTAATAAAATTCTTACTATATAAAAAATTGTTCTTGATATATTGATATATTGAGAGAACGCATTTTCTTAAAAAGTTAAAATTTTTAGAATAAATTAAAATATACAAGTCTAGCTTTCATTTCTTATTTAAACATTATTGTTAACATAGTAATAGAAATTAAAAACAATATTCCATATAAAACAAAAAACCTATTTTTTTCATCTTTTCTTAATTATTTAATCTATTAAACTTTTTAGAAGTTTCTCTATTTTTTTTTTTTGGATTCTCGTTTTTTTCCAATTCATTTGAACTATACTAATCTAGTTATATCATTAAAAAAAATTCAATTGATCAATCTAATTTTTGTCGTCTAAACAAAAGTAGCATGCATATAATGATATACCATTTGAAGTCAAATATCTATGATTAAAAAATGCAGAAGGAATGACCCATGTTTCGAAATTATTGCCATATTAATGTATTGTAAGCATTATGTGGAAACTTCTTGCAAATTTCAGTATACTTTACATGGATAAGGCGGATATTTATTAACCAATTTGAATTACTTATGAATATTAGAGATATCATAATGATAAATAATAATATTTAATACATCATACAAAAGCTGACATATAAAACATTGAAGTTTTTGCTTTAATTTCTTTATTAGTTTTAATTTATGCAAATCATATTGTATTAACAGATTATCCATATCCTCCAACTGTATTTTTGTTCATTCAAATCTCTGGACAGCATGGTAATTCGACATTAAATTCTAGATAAATTGAATGAATAATTATGTCATTACATTGACTCTAATAATATTTATGCACTGTTATGGCAATGGAATTATATATTCTGAACTGATAAGAAATTATCGTAACAATTAATAAGCTTAATTGAAAATATAAATTTTCATTAAATAACATTAAAGACAAACATTTAATGTAAATATTAAATTGACTAAAATACACATTATTTAAATATATTATTGGAAACTAATTCTTCGTTCGGTGATGCCAAACTAAATGAAATTGTCAAACAATTTTCAATTTTTTGAATTATCATCTGTAACTGAAGCTTTAAAACAAATTTTTTATATTAAAAAAAATAAGTATTCTTTATACTAATTATAAATCCATTATTTTCTTAAAAATAATTTCACTCAAGTGTTATTTAATTATTTTCATAGAAATTGATAATAAATTTATGAACATAAAAGTGTCTAAATATAATGTATAAATGTATAATTTACTCGTGTGCTCCAACACGTGGCATTACAAAAGTACAAAATCCACATCACCCCACGATCCTATGTACAAAGGTAATTGCGATTGGGATAGGTTCTAGTGATTATTCCTTAACACAACCTAATAAATCATTATTTAAGTGCTTAAAAGAGATGTTAAGGTGTAATTTCATATATCATAAATTAAATACGTGAATTGACTTTAGTTATTGATATAAAAATTTTGTTTATCGATGCTTTTCAGATGTGCTTTGAGTTTGGATGTTTTTTTAGGTCTTTGATAAATTTTGAATGTAACACATCTAACTTATTTGAACAAAATGTGTATTAGCATTTAATTATATCTTAAATAAATTGACTTCACAGAATACAAATATAAGAAAAAGTTGATGTATGGATAAAAAGTAATTATATTGTATTTGGATTCTTCTTATGAGGAAATATTAAACAAAACTTAAATATATTTAATTTTTAAAAAATATAAATATATTTAGTAATTTGTAGGATATTGTATTCACTAAACAGTAATAATAAAAATATTAGTTAAGTATAATCTTAGTATCTGATCTTTATGTACAAAATTAAAATTTGTTTCTATTTTAAATTTTGATATTTTTAATTTTTAAATTTTCAAAATGAATAAATTCTTTATAGAATTATGTTTGACTTATTTTTAATTTTTAACATATTTTAGTTCAAATTTTATTTTAAAATATTATTTAACATATCTATAAAAGTAAATATTATTAAATTAAAATAATTATATTTATTTATTTTTAAAATTTGAATATAAAAATACATTAAAGTTTAAGATAAAAATAATTTTCAGTTTTACATCAAAATTTAAAAACTAAAAACATATTCAATCATAAAAATAAATAATCCATTTCCTTACAATAACAATCCAAATCTATCTATGTATATCTTGTATCTCTAACATTACTTTAATTTCAATTATAATTTATATTTTAAATATAGAAAATATTTTTTGTAATATTTATGCAGCCAACATTTAATATAATTAATATTTAAAAAAAATACTTTGCATTTTATTTGATGTTTTACTTTATAAAAAAAATAAATATACATACTTAGTCCAATCAGTGAAGAGATGAAGTTATGTGAAGGGCCTTACTTGGTAAAATATGGAGAGTCCGATAAGTTGATTAGATCCAAATTGGTTAAAAATATTATCTGATATTATTATTATTTAGTTATTATTCTATCATTATCTTATTTAGTTATTACCGAGATCTATGGGTTAATCAATCCTATATACGTTATATTAAGGGAGGAGTACTTAAGCATGTAGGTGGATGAACTTGTTCTAACTTACTTTATATTAATAACACAGCATCATGAAAAAATGAAAGATTCTTCCACAATTTTTTATATTAATAACAAAATTTTATATAAAAAAAAATAGAAATCACCATTCAAACATAGTATAAATAATATTACCAAAAAGTATCATAAATAAAAAAATAACAAATACAAAACAATAAAACTGAACTTAAGAAATAAAAACCATAATTACACTATCGACCACGAATTTGTCATTATTCAAGCACAGAAATTCAAATTTCAGACATCCAAATTTGCCAGGGGGCAAAAGCGCGCAATGTCGAAAGAGAAACGGCGAAAATAATAAAAGAAGAGGAGGAAGAACTAAAAAGCAGAAAAAGGGTAAAAGGGTGATTTCACAGAAAAATCCCCCAAATTTATAAGACAGAAGAATACATAGTTGAGAAATTGAAAATACGAGTCTACACGACATTCCTGATTGTCGTCCATTGTTGTTGTATGATGTGTACCTTCATTTTATTCTATTTTTATTTTTTCATTTTACCCATGTTCCTTCTTCTCTCAATCCATCATCTTCTCACATTTAATTAATTTTTATTTCATTTCCTGAACAAACCAACCACCCAAAACCGCCACCCTCCGCCGGGAAACCAACCTCCTATCCCTTATTTCCTCCGTGCCACATCTCCAAAACCTGTTTTCCGCTGCCCAAAACCTTTTTTCTCGCCCCTCGAGCCATTCTCGTTCCATTTCCGTTGTGTCTGTTATTTATTCTCCGTTGCCGTGGGGTTAGTCGGGGCAGTAGCGTTTTTTTTTACGACTTTGCTAACGTGAGCCGCGAGCGTAGGATTAGGAACTTACAAAACAAAAAAGGCAGTCGTGTTTGCTTCAATCTCTAACGTACACGTGTACGGCCATGGGAGCAGAGTTGGTGGTCACGTGGAACACCTGGGAGGAGCTTCTCCTCGGTGGAGCTATTCTCCGGCACGGGACCCGAGATTGGACCGTCGTTGCTGCGGAACTCAAGACCCGAACCGTTTCACCATTTAGTTTCAGTCCCGAGGTATGTATAATATTTTATTGTATTTATTTATTATTATTTTTTATTTTATTCTCTTTCCTTCTTTCTTAAGTATAAAAAAGACTAGTGAATTAATTTCGCTTCGGTTTCAAAACCGTTACGGGTCATTATTGACCGACCCACTGACCTAATCTCATTGCCTACATGTGATTATTATTATTTTTATTTTTATTAATATAGTATTAAATGAAACGAAATGACTTTATTATATTTAATTATTTATATGTTTTATAGTGAACGTGGGGCTAGACTGGAGCTTTTGATGGGGTTTTTCTTGCATTGTATTGTATAGTATCCCAACAAACATCGATTGTGACGCCTAAAACCTTTGTTTGTGTATTGGATTTTGCTAACGTGTTTTTCGGGGACTGGGTGCTGTTTTACGTGCAATTCCTTTTGTTCGCTTTATCGATTTCGTTACGCTGCTTATATCATCACCCGCATATGGTGATTGAGACGGCGTTAACCCTATTGCTCAATTTGTTTGCTGATAATAACTCACGTCTTTCAATTTTGGTTTATGTATTAGAAATTGTGAAATGAATCATTAGGACCTGTGATTATAGCTTTTCATTTCTTTTCAACTTTGAATTGAACGAAAGCCCTCAATTGAATTCGTGGACCTACCAACTTTAACGCGTCCTAATAATTTCCGTACCAAATTATGTTGATATTAAGTTTCAACAATTATAATAATGTTTTAGTACACTTACTTTGTGCGTAAAATTTGCTCCGTGTTGCGTTTATATAACCTATAACATTCAGTGAAATTAGATGGGGGTGGGTATGAAATTTTAAAAATCCTATATTCAAATTTAAAATTTGAAATCCTCGTACGTTTAATTGAACAAGACTTGTTTGAGTTTTTGACACTGGCTTAAATTTGGTTTTAAAACCATTTTCTCTATCAAATTTGGTTTGGTTTTGAATTAGATATAATCCGTGGGGAATGTCTTAAGTAAGGTGGTCGAGTAAAAACTTCTCCATCTGGGATTGAGGCAAATGTTATTTAGTGTAGACCAACTAAAGATGTCTAAACAATCCATTAATATTGACTTAAAGTGATTTGGATTGAGTGGTTATAGATTTGTTTCAATTATTTGGACCTTTTGCACATCCCTAGAGTTGCATTATGTTTGGTTGTAAAACTTAACCTTTAAAGATGGTGCACAGGAAGTCTAGTACCATGCCTTGTAGCAGTTAATATTTGTATTGAGAGTCTTGTTTAAATTAGAATCCTGAGCAATGTGAATTTAGTATACTCACCTTGTTGGGCTGAATGTTGGAGATGGCTGAGTAGTAAATCTTACATTTTTTTTACATTGGTTACTTCTAGCATGTTTACATGTCAAACATGTGGCTCGCTATATTGCTGCTCTTCATGCTTTTATTGTTAAGTGTGAAGGAAAAACATTTGATGAACCTTCATTTGATAGGGGACTTTCTTTTTACAGGTTTGTAAAGCCAAATATGAAGAGTTGCGACAGCAGTATTCCGGGTGCATTAAGTAATAATTGTTTTTTGAGTTAGATTTACTGAAATGCATCTTGAAGATGGCATTGAAGTTGTATTGTATCTCAGCATATTATGTTTACATGCATTATCAGGGCTTGGTTTGAGGAGCTTAAGAAGAAAAGAGTGGCAGAGCTTAAGAGAGACTTGGAGCTATCTGAAGAATTAATCGGGTCAGTTACATGGCCATATTTCTCTGTCTGCGAATTTGTAAGACAGCTAAGTAATATTATGAGACACAACAAATCTCGATTTCTTCAAGCTTTTTGTTTACTTAAATGTCCAAAAAAAACTCAGTTTAGCTTGCACATTCTACACCCTATTGAGCCCCTGGCGTAGGGCAGTGTGAAATTCTGACCACAGGAACTAGTGTAGATATATCTTTTCACTGTCGTAATTACCAGCATTTGGGGTATAATTATATTCAATATCTTTGTTTCAGATCCCTTGAGTTGAAGCTTGAATCCCTTAAGACTGGAATGGACGAGAAAAGAGTTGATTGCCATGTTGACGATGGCTCAGTCGGACCCGAATTACATGTTCCGTTGGAGAAATTGGATAGAGTTGTTCCTTCTGCAAAAGAGATGTCAAAGGATGGACTATCTGCTGGGAGTTTCACACATGAAAGCCAGACAAACTGGTCTCATGAATGTAAGGTTCCAGCAATGTCATGTGAAGATGTGGAGACCAAACCTGAAGTTTCAGAGTCTACTGTGCAGGAGAAAGTTTTGAATGTAGATAAGTCGACTCACACTATATATGAAGGACAGGGAGGGTGTTTGAAAAAACGAAGAGGGAAGAGAAAGAGGAAGGATTGTGGCAGAAATACAAATGAAGCCAGTGTAAGAGAAAGTGATTTATCAGCTGATGTGTGTAAAGAAAGTTCTACCAGCAACTGTGATGAGATCGCAAAATCTTCTGGTATGGATGAGGCAAAAGCAAACTTGAAAAAGGATGAAATAAAAGATCTGATGGAGCTCTTGGATTCTTTTTTGTCAGTTCAAGGTGCTTCTGCCTTCTGTCGTAGGCATGATAGTCAGGTATGTGCAACGTAAGAGATCTCATTCTACTCAATAATTTAGCAACTTTTTTTCACCTTGTAATGCTTTTAATCAAAGGTCCACCAGTTTCTTAGACGCGCATGCTCTAGATCTTACAAGCGAAAGTTTCATAGTTTCCTTTCCTTTTGAAACTGTTTAGCAATGAATGACAGATAGGTATATAGTTTTTAAAACTTGAGGCAAGGAATAGGCAATGATGTGGTTCATTACTTAAGCACCACTTTTTTACAACAGAAGCGAGGAAGATACAAGAAAACGATCCGGCAACACATGGATTTTGACACTATAAGGTCTAGAATCAGCAATGGAACAATCAAGTCCATGTTGGAACTTATAAGAGACTTGCTACTATTGACCAACAATGCTATATTATTCTACTCCAAGATCACTCGTGAATACAAAATTGCTCTAAAACTGAGAGACCTTGCCATCAAAACATCGGCAGAGAAACTTAGGTTTTTGAGCAGCAGTGCCTCCACATCATCACCTGTGCCTGATCCTCAAGTGAAAGTCAGAAGCATGAGCACATCACATGTGCATGATCCTCCAGTGAAAGCCAAAAGCATTACCACATCACCTGTGCATGATCCTTCAATGAAAGTCAGAAGCATGCGCCCCGGTAACCGCAAGATTGTTGCAAAGGTAGCTGGTGGCAGCAGCTCTGCCGAAAGGGTCTCACTTAGAGCTAAGAAAGAAGCTAATAAAGTAGAATCTCCATCTTCAATCGAATCCTTACCCATCAAGAAGGCTTTTGGAGGTAGAACAAAAAACGTTGTACGTGAAAGTGCAGGTCAGAGACATGCAACTCCAAGGAAGGGAAGGAAAAGAGGGAAAACAAAGTGAGGATTTGACCATCTTAAAGGCTCTCTGTACAAAGGTTTGTTTACCTTTTTTTTTGCATCCAAAAGGATTAACTTTCATGCAAACCAGAAGGAGCTGCAGCACCAGGCAATGAGCTGGCTAGTTCAAGTATATTATATTATAAATATCCCTGAATTATGAATAAAAAAAAAGTAGTTATAAATTACAGTAACCAAGCTAGACAACATTTCAAACTGTACTAGGTACTTTTAGTAAATCTTTTGTAAGTTGTAAATCCAGATTTTGTTTTCAACAAAAGAGAAGTATACTAATTTAAATAGACAGAAAGTTATAAATTAGCATATGCTAGATGTTTTCTTGGTCCCTTTTGTCATTATCTAAAAGGTTTCTTCTGTCAAATTTATATAACACGTGTTAATATTTTTAATTTTAAAATCATGATTGTGTTGGATTCTAATGCAATTTGAAGAGTTAACATGACCCAATGGCGATAAACCACTTGATTTTGTCTTTGTGGTTGTCTCTAACTGGTATCGATTTAACCCTTCCATTTTGTGATTTGTATTTTATTCATCTTTTGTTTAACAAGATATGCCATGCCTTGTTGATAAGATTTTCCATGTGGACTTTTTTGGCTTTTAAATATATTTTATGTAGTCAAAGTCAAATGCACAGTACATTGATAATGTAAAGGGAAAAAATGACAATAATTGTTATAATTTAGGGTGTCTTGTGCTTAATTTGATGTATAAAATAGAACAACTAGATTAATCACTTAGAGAGAATAAAGTGTTTCTCACCCTAATTTTAACGTTTTTAGCATAGATTCATGGATCGTGCATCCATTACCAAGAGAGTTTCCACTTGATGAATATGCCATTTTGTTTTTTCAAAAACACATTGAAAATATGCTAACAACCACTTTTTTTATATATATATTTTGTCCCACGTCCACAATAGTATCAAAGTGTTCCTCATGAATCATTCTTTCATGTGACACTTATTTTAGTATATATTCCCTTGTGGATTACTCCAACCAAACCATATTATGAAAGATACTTTGAAATGGCTTTAACCCTTACAATGGCGGAGAAAACAATTCGAAATAGCAATAAAGGAAGCATAGGTGAAAAGAAATTCACATGAAAAAAAAAATCAAAATCAAATGTTGAAGACCTTTTTTTTCAACAAAATGTTAGTTTTTTTTTTATTTTTATTTTTACATAAATAGGCATAGTTGTATTATATTTATTGAAGTGAAACATTTAATTTAAATTAATTGAAAAATAAAGTATATTTCAGAATATAAAAAACGAGGGGAGTATTCAAAGAAATATTTTTTGAAATACCTTCTTGAACATATTTTATTTTTGAAAATTTTAGAAATTATTTTGGAAGTTTTATTATTTTAGTGTTTTGGAAAGACCATATTTTTATTAGCATATTCTTTTCCATTTTACTGGAAAGTATTGTAATATCCCAAAATTTTAAAAATAAAAAAACTAAACTTTACAGTTGACTTTACATAAAAGAAGAGAATTGACTTTACATAAAACAAGAGAATGGTGAAAAATCATACTCCACCGTTCACTAACACTTGTTCATCTCTGATATTTCTCTAAATTCACATAATTTAGATGACCATTGCAAAAGAAAAAACAAAATACACAAACAAACAACACAAAAACAAGGATAAACTAATATATCAAAAAACTTACATATAATTAAAGCGTAAATATTACTTACCACAAATGAATCAAACAATCCTATGCATACAGTTCTAGATGGGCTATATGGATACAGATTGATGTCAAGTTATGGCGGGTCATGCACTTATGATAGTCTCTACTGTTCTGCAGAGTCATTGCCAATAGGTTTCACTATACCCCACACACAAGATTAGTCCGATAAAGCACCCTTTTGCCAAATGGAGAAGGCCCCACAAACTAGACATTTTATTTCTCATATTTTAAAAAACATCTTTGACCACGATAAAATTTGTCCAAGTAACAAATAATTTTGTATTTTAATATTTCACATATGATAAAATAAGATGAGATGTATTTAATACTATTTATATTTATTTTTATACTTTAATATCTAAATAAATAATAGGAAAATAAGATATATTTACCTTCATTTTGAGACAAGTTATAAAAGTAAAATATAATAAAAAATAAATTTTTGACTTTTAAAGAAAAAAAAATATTAAATAAATATAAAAAATTTGTGTATTAAAATATCATTTCTATTCTAATACATATGCTGGCAAGTCTCTACCACATGTTATTTTATTTTTCATAAATTAAAAAATCATTTTATTTTATTTTAGGTCCAAAATTTTAACATTAAAAAAATATGTTTCTTCTTCCTCCGCCTCAACGCCATCGTTATTATCATCTTTTCTTATCAATTACCTGGAACAATCATCACAACTCCATTTCCGTTTTTCAACTCTAAAGAGAAACCAGCGGCCCAGCAGGAAAATAAAGGCCCACAGCTTGAGGCCCAGCAACGTGAGACAAAAGTCTCACTGGAAGTCTTCGATAGTAAGAGAAACGTTGGTGAGCCAGCTGCGAAAAGAGGAGAGAAGTGGGATCTCCATGTTCGTCCGGCAAGAGCACCGCGACGGTGGTGGATCGGAAAGTGGACAACGGTGGGACCGACTCGCGACGGAGGTAAGTTCCTTGAACTGAATAGAGATAAGGGAAAAAGAGAGAAAACGTATGTGCATGAATATATGTGTGTAGTTATGTTTACAGAGGCTGGAAACCTTTATATATGGTTCCAGTAAGGCAGCAAAAACAGCCAAACTAACAAACTAACTGAAAATAACAAAACCCCCAAATTAGAAAACCTAGAAACCGAAAATACTGTTCACAGGAACAGTAAACCAAAAACAGTAACATCGGATACATTCAATAGCCTTCCCTCAAGCTGGATGATGGATATTCATCATTCCAAGCTTGGGAATAATAGATTTGAATCTAGTCCGGTGAGGAAATTTAGTAAATACATCTGCAAGTTGCCCTTTTGATCGAATGGGAAGCAGATGTAGGAGCTTAGCTTGTATTTTCTCACGAACAACGTGACAATCCAACTCTATGTGTTTGGTTCGCTCATGATAGCTTTGATTGTGAGCAATATGCCTTGCTGAGTTGTTATCACAATAAAGGACAACAGTAGCTGTTGGCTCAATGTGTAAATCTTGAAGAAGATAGTGTAACCACTGCATCTCACACACTGTAGCTGCAAGAGCCCTGTATTCAGCCTCCGTGGAAGACCTTGACACCGTACTCTGTTTCTTTGACCTCCATGAGATAAGAGAGTTGCCTAAGAAAATGCAGTATCCAGTAGTAGACCTTCTTGTATTAGGACATGTGGCCCAATCTGAATCACTGAAGCCCTTTATCTGAGGATTAGAATCAGCAGCAAAGAAAAGTCCTTCAGCTGGACTTGCTTTGACATACCTAAGAACATGTTGTAAGGCTTGATAGTGGTGCTTAGTTGGTTCCTGCATGAACTGACTTAAGAGATTGACAGTGAAACATAAATCAGGCCTAGTGTTAGTAAGATAGAATAATTTTCCTATTAATTTCCTATAATCACTAGGATTCTCCATATAATCCTCCTTTTTGTACAGACTGCTAGTATTGCTCAAATAGGGTGTGGAACTAGGTTTACTCCCTAGCATTCCTGTTTCTTCTAGGATATCCAAGGCATATTTCCTTTGGCACAAGTGTATCCCTTTCTTCGATCTAGCCACTTCAAACCCAAGAAAATACTTGAGTTCTCCTAAATCCTTAATCTGAAATTGATTATCCAAAAGAGTTTTCATGAGATTAATTTCTTTCATTGAATTCCCTGTCAAGACAATGTCATCAACATATATAAGTAAGGCTGTGAAATCCGAAGGGGTCCTTTTAACAAACAGGGAATGGTCAGATTTAGATTGGGTATATCCTGAAGAAATAAGAAAAGATGAAAGCTTGTCAAACCACTGTCTGCTAGCTTGTTTCAGCCCATATAAGGATTTGGTTAGTTTACAGACCAGTCCTTTATTGTTAACAGTTAATCCTGGAGGAAGATCCATATAAACATCTTCATTCAAATCTCCATGAAGAAAGGCATTGTCCACATCAAGTTGATGTAGGAACCAGCCTTTAGAGGCTGCAAGAGCCAACAAAAGTCTAACAGAAGTGAGTTTGGCAACTGGGGAAAAAGTATCCAAAAAATCTATTCCCTCTTGCTGAGTGTAGCCTTTGGCTACCAATCTGGCTTTATATCTCTCAATCGTACCATCAGCCTTATGCTTCACCTTATAGACCCATCTGCATCCGATAGATCTCTTTCCTGGAGGAAGTTGGGTCAAATACCAGGTTTTATTCATCTGTAGAGCATGTATTTCCTTCCTCATAGCATCAACCCATTCAGGGCTGTTCTTAGCTTCTTCATAGGAATTGGGCTCTTTATTCACAGTTATAGCAAGAGTGTATTTCAAATGTTTATCTGAAAGAGATTTATAAGACAAATTTTTTTTAATGGGATAGGGAGTAATCAAACCATTTTTGGCACACAGTTGAGTGGATGGAGAGTGATCACTTTGTTGTATGTAATCTTTTAAGTATTCTGGAGTCCTTCTCACTCTGCTGGATTTCCTCTGTGCATTTCCAAGTTCTTGATCTATAGGATTGTCATTCTCGGTGGCAGCTTCCTCTTCAGTAAATCTCTCATTCTCAGTAGAACCTTGTTCATGGCTGTAAGTAATGTCATCAAGAAAAAATATGTCTCTTTTATCTTTATCATGATTACTGCTTCCTGCTTGTTTGTCTTTATATGGGAAAATATTTTCATAGAAGATAACATTCCTACTTATGAATATTTCTCTACTATTAATATCAAGGACTATATATCCTTTTATCCCACTCTTGTATCCTAGAAAAATACCCTTTCTAGCTCTAGGATCAAGCTTACTTCTGTTACCTTCTAAGGTAGAGGCAAAACATAGACAACCAAAAATCTTTAAGTCAAGATAGGTGGGTGATTTACCGTGTAAGAGTTCATATGGGGTTTTATCTTTAATGATAGGAGAGGGAATTCTATTGATCAGATAAACAGCTTGGGATAGAGCATAGGACCAATATATGTGAGGGATATTAGATTGGAAGATCAAGCTGCGGGTTACATTCAATATATGTTGGTGTTTCCTTTCCACAACAGAATTTTGTTGTGGAGTCTCAACACAACTTCTTTTATGTTCAATTCCATACGAATTATAGACACTAGAGCAATTAAATTCAGGTCCATTATCGGTTCTTATCACTTTGATAGCCTTATTATGTTGTGTCTTAACCTTAGCAATAAAACTCTGCAGCAGTTCTCTAGTTTGGCCCTTATTATGCATAAGAAAAATCCAAGTATGCCTACTGTAGTCATCAACAACAGTTAAAAAATACCTATGACCATGTACAGAGGGGTTAGATATGAGACCCCAAATATCACAGTGAATCATGTCAAAACAGTCATCAGATAAAGAAGTGCTTTTAGGAAAAGGCAATTTGTGCTGTTTGGCAAAGTGACAGATATCACAAGCGTCATTATCACTAACAGTTTGAATATAAGGGAAAACTTTACACATCTTATCAAGAGTTTTATGTCCAGGATGACCAAGTCTAAAATGCCAAATATTTACATTGTCATGTTCATACGAAAAGGCAAAACTAGGAGCTAAATTCCTTCCAAAAGATTGTAAATGGTAGAGTCCCTTGCACACACTAGCATATCCAATCATCCTCAATGTTGAGTTGTCCTGAATTTCACACATCTTAGAAGAGAAAGTTAGTGTACAGTTTATATCCCTAGTGAGGCTTTGAACAGATATGAGATTAAAGGTGAATTCTGGTATATATAAAACGTTAAAAATCACAAATTCTTTAGAGAAATGTATGGTTCCAGCATAATGAGCAGTGACAGTAGAACTATTGGGTAATTTTACTGATATAGGACTGATTTTATAGAAAGTTGTAAACTGGTTTTTATCATGGGTCACATGATCTGTTGCCCCTGTGTCTATGATCCATGAAAATGTACCTGGGGCATTCTCTATGTTGTCTTTCTGGATTTGACTGATGCTGTGAGATGGTGTGTCAACTTTCTCCAGCATTTGCAGTATCTTTTGCATCTGTTCATGAGTGAAAGAATTTTGAGTGACATTTTGCTGACTTGTCTGCACTCCAGTAGATGTAGAACATACATTAGCTGCCCCCCATTCACTCTGTCCAGTGTTGTTTTCATTACTGTTGTCATTCTTTTTGTACCAAGGTGGGTATCCATGCTTGGAATAACACTCATCAATGGTGTGGTTCATCTTATGACAGTAGGAACACTGTTTTCCGTAGTTGGGGTTTCTCCCTCTCCCTCTTCCTTGATTTCTGGGAGGATTTCCACGTCCATAAGTCTTCCAACCTTGATTGTTCTTCCACTGATTTTGCTTTTCAGTGGCACTTGCAAGAACCTTGTTGTCATTCTGATTAGAATCATTTTCCCCTTGTCTTTCTTACTGTATGATGAGGGAAAATACACGATTAATGTTGGGTAGAGGCTCCATAAGCAATATCTGGGTTTTAACAGTATCATAGCATTCATTTAGGCCCTTTAGGAAACATATGACATGCTCCATGTCCCTGTATTTCTGTGATGCTTTGGACAGATCACATTTGCATGGAATTTTGCAACTGCAAATGGGAATAGGTCTTAGAAATTCAAGTTCTTCCCACAAGATTTTCAAATCTGTAAAATACTGGGTCACACTCCTTTCACCTTGCTTGATGGAGTGAATTTCTTGGAGTAAATCTGAGAATTTGAAGTGATCTCCTTTAGAAAACCTTTCCTTCAATTCTTCCCACAGTTCTTGTGCATTCTCTACGTATATCACACTCTCAGCTATTTGGGGTGAGAGGGTTTTGATGATCCAAGATAGCACCATCATGTTGTTTCTTTCCCAAGAATCAAACAAACTGTCACTTCTTTCGGGTCTTGTGATGCCTCCATCTATGAATTTTAGTTTGTTCTTGGATAAGAGAGCCTTTCTCATGTTTCTACTCCAAGAAGTATAGTTGGTTTCATTCAAGACCTGAGATATGAGGGAGGTGCCTGGGTTCTCCCCTGGGTGTAAGTAGTAGGGACTGACTGGGTTATTGGTCTGGTCCAGTTTTTCCATAGTTAGCAAGAAAAAATCAAAGAACCAAAGAAAGATCAAGAAGAAGAAGGATGTGCAGCGGAATCAGTGGCAGAACAGGTCCAAGACCTGCTCTGGTACCATAAAGAGAAACCAGCGGCCCAGTAGGAAAATAAAGGCCCACAGCTTGAGGCCCAGCAACGTGAGACAAAAGTCTCACTGGAAGTCTTCGACAGTCAGAGAAACGTTGGTGAGCCAGCTGCGAAAAGAGGAGAGAAGTGGGATCTCCATGTTCGTCCGGCAAGAGCACCGCGACGGTGGTGGATCGGAAAGAGGACGACGGTGGGACCGACTCGCGACGGAGGTAAGTTCCTTGAAGTGAATAGAGATAAGGGAAAAAGAGAGAAAACGTATGTGCATGAATATATGTGTGTAGTTATGTTTACACAGGCCGGAAACCTTTATATATGGTTCCAGTAAGACAGCCAAAACAGTCAAACTAACAAACTAACTGAAAATAACAAAACCCCCAAATTAGAAAACCTAGAAATCGAAAATACTGTTCACAGGGAACAGTGAACCAAAAACAGTAACACCGGATACATTCAATAAACTCCATTATTAAACCCTTCATTTTCACATCTCCATTCATCCTCTTCTCATTGGTCAGTAAGAATAAAGCATCCCAAAATAAGAACAGAAGAATATTAAGAAAGGTGGAAGAGGGGTTGTTCATCAACACCACCAGTGAAATCACAAACATAATTAGAGAGGTTAAAAGCTTGGTCCATGGCCGTGGGAGGAGGGTTGCGATTTGAGCCTGGAGGATGGCCTTGCCATCGTCGCCGCGGCGGCTCTGAGGCTATAAGGCTTAACAAGATTATTAAAATATCATTACAAATTAAAATATACAATTTAAATTTTTGTTTTCGTTATTTTTATAATTTAATATTTCTATATATTTTTTCCTTTTTCTTCATTTTACATATTAGTATGACAACTAGATTTTTTTTTTAAATAAAATAGTTGATAATAATTAAAACATCTTTATATTTTGCATCATTTTGCAATTTTGCTATCCAAAATTGATCATTTTTTTCCATAATGAATGAATTAATTAATTATATAAATAATTTATATTTAAATATGTTTATTTGTTATGTATTTTAATATAATCTTGTAATAGACGAGGGATAACTTGGACATTTTATCTACCCAACCGCCAGTTGTAATAGATACGGGTTCTGTCTGATACCCATATTAAAACTTGGAATCATTCTTGACCAAAATCCTTTAAGTCAATATGAGACACCGCAGCGCCGCGCCACTCGCAGCGGAACCACCGCAACCCCAACCTTCACTGTTCAATTCGCTTCCTCACCGCAAGAAGAAGCGCAAGCGCAGAGTCCCCGGTCCCGCCACTTCCACTTCCGTTTCCTCTGAAACCAGCTTCGCCAATGATCCCGACCAGCTCAAGAATCGCATTCATGACGCTGCTGTTGAGTTCGAGCAGGAACCTAAAGGGGAACAGAGTATATCCTCTTATCCTTTGCTGGAGCTAAGGCAGAGAAGTGTGAAAGTTGGCGAGAGTTTGGGAAATTCGGTGGTTACGGCGGTCGATGCAGGTGATGCTAAGGAAGTTTGTTCGATTGCAGCGGCAGCATCGGAGACGGCGGAGTCGTTGGAGTTAAAGCGTGTTTTGGAAGATGATTCGATCTGTGAGTACAATCTGGCTAATACTTTTTTGGACAAAAATAGTCAATTTAGTTGTAAATTATATATGCCATGGTATAAAATTAGTTTCTTGCAATTGGTAAATTGAGAGGGGATTAAAAATGACCATATTTTCTATCTCTTATATTTATTTGATAACTAATCTTTTTATTTGTTTTCTATCTTTTAAGTTATTTTATTCTTGCTGGCCAACATCATGATGTGATGTGGAAAACCCAATAGTGTTTTAAATATTATTGTAGATTTTCAAACTGGCTTGTCTTGGTTCTTTCTTGACATAAAAATATAAATTAAAATTAAAAGAAATTTTAAATTGAATAAAAAATTATTACAAAACTTTAACAAAAAATTATGTTTTAAAATACAAATATATAAAATAAATCATTTATAAGATATCAAATTTAAATTAATTATTTAAATATTTTTTATTGTAATTATTTACTTTTATAATATAAAACATATATTTACAAAATATTAAATTTATTTTATTTTATTAATTATTTTATATTTTATATTTTAATTATTTATTTTATTATAATGCAGTAAAGTATTTTACTAAATATCAATAAGTTAAAGTAGTGTTTGATTTTGGTGTTTTAAGTTTTCCAATACATTTGTTTTTACATTTTTTTCTTCACCGCGTAAACATTACATTCCTAAATTGTAACATCCCAAAATTATACAGTCATCAACTATATAATATCCGGTACACATTGCTAAATGTACCAACTGAAAAACAGGCGTACGCGCGTTAGCAAACCCCATATATATATATATATATATATATATATATATATATATATATATATATATATATATATATATATATATATATATATATTAACATGTATTAATATGATAAAGCAGTTTTACAATTAAAGAGAGATTGTGCAAAAGTGGCCGAACGGCCTTACATATACACACAAAATAACGAGCATTCACAAAAAGAATGAGGACGAACGGTTTACAAAGCAATGACCGAACGTCCAACTATTTACAAACAACCAAAAGGGCGCTCGCTCATAAGCGACCCGCTATTCTAATCTCACTAACTAAAAACCGAACGCCTTTACTGCTCGGCCTTCACTTCCACTTCAACGAGATTCTCCTCAGCTAGGATTTCCTCTTCAAGTGTTTGCTCCAGGGAAGTATCACCTTCTGCTCACATCCACACGGATGATCATTGCAAGGACAAGACAGATATACATATACAGACAACACAATGGAAATGCAAGGGTAAGCTTATTATATTTAATTCAAGTAAAACATACAGCTCATACATATCAAACATATAAATTAATTCACCACACATACATTCAATTCATCCATCAACTCAATCAAAATCCTGATACTAGACCGACCGTCCGGACTGTATGAATTCTGTGTAGCTACGACGTCCGTGCACCCAGGTGGAAGAGCTGGAATACTCGTCAGCTGCCACCTGAGGTTAGTCCGTTCTGTCCAAGTTACAGTTATGGACTAAGACCTCCTGCCATTCCCACACATGACATGCTCCTCTCTACATGAGAACGAGCATTCACGGAATATCAGGATGAACCGCCAGCTAAGCTTACCACATTCATACTTTACCATTCTCAATTTCCAACCAAGAGTCGTTCCTCCCTGGAACGCTCGTTCAAAACCAACAATCACAATTTCATTTCTCATGGTGTTCGCACATCTTAATCTTTCATCTTATTCACACTTTCACGTTTAGTTCTTCTTCCATAAAAGAACGAACGTCCAGCCCTCTTTGTAATAGAGGACGAACGTAAAACAATACCAAGAAAGGCTCGTTCACGAGTAGAATAAAACCAACATAGGTTATTTAGATGGACTTCATTACAACTTGAATCAGTTAGATGAACTGACTCTAGAATGATCTGGAAATTACTTAGAATAATTTAAGTTCAATAACTCTGGAACGAATCCAATGGATAGATACACCACAAACTTGTTTAGATAAATAAACCGAACACGAGTTAATTCAGGAGACCAACCGCCAGTCAATGACCGAGCGCGAAAATAGGCATTTAATGAAGTTTTGGACGAACATCACTGAAGTATTGGACGAACGTTAATAGAACTATTTGGACGAACACTATTTAAATTTACGGACGAATGCTATTACCGCTCGTTGATAATTACGGAAAGAACGAGCGTTCGGTATAGGACCGAGCGCTACTTATCATTTACACTTTTTAGGACGAGCGTTCGGTCTAAGACCGAGCGCCACTTAGAACGTACGTTTTCGGGTCGAGACTATTTTATTGATTCAAATTCATAGAAGTTTGGGATTTATATATGATGAGACACTTCAAGTTTATGGTTTAATAATTTGACTAAGAGTTCAAAGGAATGTTTTCAGGCTTCTCAAATTCTCACACAACACTCATGATGTTTACGTCTGGCCGAACGCTCAAACGTAAATTATGTATAAGAGGGCGTTCGTCCTCAAAGGAAAATCCTTTCCAAATGAAAGGGTTCAACTAATCCAGAGACGACACTGGGAATATCGAACGGTCAATGACCGTATCGATAACGAACGTTTATTTTCATAGACTTAGATATTCAAACTCATTTTTCAGTATACCAAATTTTCCAGTATAGGCTTTCATACATCAATTTACTCAAATCATAGTACAAATCCATACATTTTCATACATCATCTCATCATACAACTCATTTTTCAATTAAATCAAACCATAGAACATTGCATCATTTTCATACATCATTTCAGAATCATTTTCATATACCAACAGTCCAATATCATGAATCAGATTTTCAAACATCACATAACACGCATGCAGTACAGAAATCACATGAATTAAATCTAATAAGCTTCCCTTACCCGGATTGTGCGTTCGTTCTTCAGAAAACCAGATCCCAGTACACCCTCTTCTACCCTTTACGATTCAACCCAAACTTCCTTAAACTAAAATTACAGAAAACCAAATAATGGTTCAGAGAAGACGCATGCAAAATCAGAGTGAGGCTTGCATGTGACTAACGAAGAACAATGAAGCAGTTGAAACTTACCCGTTTCAGAATCCAGAAACGTTCGGTTCAACTTGAAGCTCACGGTGCAGGGATGGTTCTCACGGTGCTGAAACGTGAATGGAGCAAAGGATGGTGAGTTGCAGAAGAGAGAAGGAGAGAGTTCTAGAGAGATGGAGGAGAAAAGAAAAAGTCTGAGTTTGGAAAGGAAGAAGGTGCGCAAGAGAGTGGGAAATTTTCCAGAAAATTCACTTTTGTTCAAAATCCCACATTCAGACGAACGGACGTCCCCCTGCTTGACACCTGCACCCCACCATTCACTTCAGAAACTTCCACTTTGACAAGTGGCGTGCATGCAGGGCTCGTTCTCAGTGGGTTTTTAATGCATTGAGGTGCGTGGCATGGTGCATTGATGTAAGCAGAGAGGTGAGTCATTCCCCTAATTAATGAGACGTGACATAAATCAACACATCCTAGTTGAGAAAATCATCATGTGATTGTTAAGAACTTTTATGGTATTGTAAAAGTCAACAAACTTATCCTATACTAATTTGTGAATGGACAATCGTATGATAGTGCATTGATTAATTACTATTTTAACTAATAATATATGTGAGTGCATATAATGTTGAACGTGAGAGTGAAAATATCAAGTTCTGGCCTGTATCCCTGTTTTCTTCCTATGTTTCATCTCTTCATTAATCAGTAGTCAATCTGTAATTTGATTATTTCTAGAAGTTTGTTGCGTTCCTTATCATTTGTCTTGTTTTATTAAGGCATTTATGCTTTACAACGTGTTTTCAGCGAACAAGTCACCCATGTCATACTTTTTTGAGAGAGTGTACTATGGAAATTCTGTGTGGAGCACAACAACTATTGGGGATGAAAAGGGACGAGAAAGAGTTTATGACACTATCTTCCGCTTGCCATGGAGATGCGAATTGGTATTTGGTATACTTTTGTTTAATTCGTTGAAAAATAAGATTAATAAAAGGAACTTTGTATGCCGTTGACAATGTCGTCTAGAGGTGGACTTCAGTCCAGTGTTCATGCTGTATTTTTCCCTCATAATTAAAAAAATCAGAATAAAATGTAGGAAGGATGTAACCTTAAACTGTTCACCTACTATACTTAATTTATGTCTGGGTAGTTTTATTAAGATATTCTACCCTTTGTATTATGATTTCTCAAACTTGGAATGCATTATTGCAGCTTATAGACGTTGGTTTCTTTGTCTGCTTCAATTCGTTTCTGTCATTGTTAACTGTCATGCCCACTAGGATGCTGATGGTCGTTTGGAGGCTTCTGAAAACAAGGTTCATTGCTGTTCTTCAATTTTCTCGTTTAGTACTTTAGTGTTTGCTAAGTATGCTTACATTTGTGAGGATTTTGATGACGGATTAATCTTGCATTGTTGTTGTGATTTAGATGATGGACAAATCCTCTAAAGCAATGTTTTTAGTATTCAGTTTCATAAATCAAAAATTTCTTTAGGGGAAAGAGAACAGGGTGATTTTTTTTACCCCCGTCACTCAGATTAAATAGTTCATTTAACGGCACAATAATATATACCTGATTTTTTTTAAAATTATAAGTGGATTACCGTGGTCTGTGTTTACTGAAGAGTTGGAACCAATCTCCGATTTTATGGTACAATATGCTAATTTTTGTGCATTGATTTATATGCTTTTATACAATGCTCGTGTTCTGTTTTAAGAATTGTGGTTGCAGTTCAAGATTTTTCAGTTTTACACTCTGACCTTATCATGCTCATGGCAGGAAGTTCAAAAGGCCATCTACAATTGAGTTTTCAGATTTTAGCTGTTTTCTTATTTTGGCTTGTGGAGTCACTGTTTTGCAGCAAATAGGTATAACGATAGTATGCTTCCATAGTTTTATCTTTTATGTTTCCTTTTCCATTGATCACGTTCTGTTTATTACTTTGTTGTTATAATAAATTTATTTTAAGCTCCCTGCTTTAAAAATTTTGCTATCTTAGATATCAGCTTAATATATCATATGATCCGTGGTCAAGCAACAATCAAGTTGTATGTGATCTACAATGTGTTAGAGGTGAGTATGAATTAATCTTTGAACGTAAGTTGTACTGATTAATTAGCTCTCCACACATGCCAAATTTCTGGACTTCTGAATGTAATTAGATCATTGTTTGGCATTTTTTCAATAGATAGTGGCCAGACCTTGTGTGATCAAGTGGATATGCCATGATACGAAAGATGTCTATTTTGTATGTGAATCATGAATGTATAAATGGTGTAATATATATGTATAAAACGGCCTTTTGGTTTTTGAACAATTCATTTCACTAATCACACTACTAAAAAATATAAGTTTTTTCTGTCTCCTACATTCTGTTTATTGCATATTGGTCATAATTATCTTGACTTCTGAACTGAAACTTATAGTGACTGGTCCTTGAACCTTCTTGCAGATATTTGATAAATTATGTCAAAATTTTATTGGGGATGTGCTGCAAATGCTATTTCATTCAGCAGAAGAGCTTGCAAGATGCCCCCCTGAAACACAAAGTATGAGATTCTGGATATGGAGATTTATTTCTGACCAAGTTTTAGCCGTTGTTACTTCAAATATCCTTTTTCTTTGAGTTGATAATTTTTTTATGTTTAATTGTTTCATGATATGAAGTCAAGGGATAAAACAAAAGTGCTGGTTATTTTCCTTGACTACCTTTACTTGTTCATTCTGTTATCTTATTAGTTCAGGCAATCACTTTATCAGCCTGTATTGTTTCTCACTACAATGCCCTGCCAGCCTTGCTGGTGTCCAATAATTTTGCTGAGATAAAAAGCTATGTGTTTAAGGGATATAGTAAGGATAACGTTCACAGTATGGTGTACTCTGGTGAGTTATCTTTCTTCTTGTAGTTGTTTTTTCTTTGATTGCATTGTGTTTTCCTCTTTTATGTGCTCTTATATTCTTTCGTTATTTTCTTTGTCCATTGATCTTATTGCTGACTAGCAGATTCCATAGAGAGATTCCATATATCAGCATTTATCTTATTTGTTTTGGCTCAAAATATTCTGGAAGCAGAAGGACCCTGGTTTATAAGCTTTATCAATGTAAGTTTATTTAACTTTATAGCACCTAAGATATATTGTATGAGTTTATTATGGGGAAATAAATGTCATTACTTGGTTCGGTCTTGCTCGTATCACAGTTATTTTGTGTGGTGCAGAATATCCTCTTGGTTTATCTATTTGAGATGGCTATAGATGTGATCAAGCATTCATTCATTTCCAAATTCAACAACATTTCACCCATTGCATATTCTGAGTTTCTTGAAGTCCTATGTAAACAGGTATTAATTTGATTTCATGTGCGTGTTAGCTCTGCAATATGATTAGTAGTTACTGCTTAAATTCGAATTGTACTCGAAAGCAAGAACACTTTCTATACTCAATTGCAAATGCTTTTGAAATCATTAGCTGCAGCCTGCAGAATGTTCTGTTGAGAAAAGGGTTGTATTCCTGTGTCCCTAACTTTTTTATTGGGCAACATGGACGAACAGAAACATAATCGAGTTCGACGTTTTGGCTCCCCCCAACTTGCAATTCACTATTTCTCTCATTTCGTAGTCGTATTATTTATCCGCATATGTAATTTAGAAAGGCTGTTGATGCCAAGCGGCTTGTACCTTGGATAAAAAGAAGGTTAATATTTTATGGCTCTTATCAAACAAATTTTCTCAATAGTCCAGTGCTAGTATGCTCCATGTCTACCCAATGATGCCTATAGTACATAATTATTCCAACATGCTGCTAGGATAAGCCATCAAAAAGCCTTTTACTCATTAGTTATTGGTGCTCGCTGATGCATAACAATCTCTTAATGAATTCATCGTGAAAATTAGTTATCTGTACTTTGTTAGTTTCATTGGAGTGTGTATAGGCTTGTACTTTCGTGTTACAAGAAGAGAACAAGAGAACAGTATTTATCCTTGTATTTATATGTCAAGAAAAACCATATTTTGAATCTTTTGTTTTGTGTTAATGTGTTGTATTTTGGAGTAACTTATTGTCTATTTTCTTTGATGGACGTTTTAGAATATACGATTGACTGCTGCTTTTGTTTTGTAGACTCTACATATTCAAACCGAGGATGCAAAAAAAAAGTTGACTTTTGTCCCTCTTGCTCCAGCGTGTGTGGTAAGCACGAATTTAACGTAATGTCCTTTTTCTCCTTGGTTTATGGCTGCTGATGGATGTCTGTCTATTTCCCCCACCAATTTTTTTCGTTCTTAGGTCATTCGAGTTCTGGCTCCAGTTTATGCTGCTAACCTTCCTTACAATTCCCTTTCATGGAGGCTATCTTGGATTCTGTTATTTTCGGCAATAACCTACATTATGCTAACAAGCCTCAAGGTTCTAATTGGCATGGTTCTACAGAAGCATGCCAGATGGTATATTAATCGCTGTCAAAAGAGGAAGCATCATCTTCATGCAGATTAACTTGTGGAGCACAACTAAATTAATGCAGATCAACTTCCAGCACCAAGGAAACACATACACGTAAAATATTGAACGCATGCAGGAAATCTTTGAATCATGTGCAGTAATGCTCATCAAAGATGTGCATTTGAGCTTGTAAATGATTGTGTATGTATGTACATTATACACATTTCCATTTATCGTCTTTTATATGATTTTCAGGAAGCTAATAGTTTATTAGACAACAAAAAGTCTTTGTGCACATGTAAAATGTTCTGTAGCTTCTACCTTATTTTTGAATTTATCTATTATGCCATTTTTTCCTGCTCAACTGCTGTAGCTTTGAATTGATGCAACTCTGCAAATTACTGGTGTTTTAGATTCAAGTATTTTGGGCTCAACAACGAGACTGTTATCTAGTTCTCTAGAGGGGAATTTGCAATCAAAATCGAACCCCATCAAAGTGTTCGGAAAATTTTATCCGAAATATGAGTGGGTGAGTCTCTTTTGGAAAAATATTTTCGTAATTGATTTAGAGTGTTTGGAAAAATAAAATCCGAAATGATGGGGTGAAGGGAGAAATTTGACGGGGTGCATGCAGAAACAGCCCTATAGTTTCTAAGTTAATCGTTTTAGAAAAACTGGGTCAATGAAGGGCTGAAGCACGTCCTCTACGGAGACAATTCCTCTTTATTGTGTGTTGATATTTTTTAAGGACGAGCAGTTCAATTTTTACATTAGATTTCACCTTTATAAATTTGTTTAGTTTCTCAATTATATTGATTAATATATTTATATATTTTTTCTACTTGCACCACTAGCTGTGATATTAAGTCTGATTAATTATTGCACTTGTAATGAATTTTTTTACATGGCATAATTAATTGTTAACGAGATATATTTTTTTATAAAAACAAATGTAAGAAAATGTTGCAATTGAAGTTTAATTGAAGATGTTTTATTCTTGCAATTACGGACATTTGACGATTGATTGATTTAACCTGATTTTAAAATTGAATCTATTGACTCTCAAAGTTGTAAAAATTATATAAATAAAGTATCCTCCGTTAAATTAGCATAAACAAAGATAAGTTTGTGCTTGCGTGACTATAAAATTTGACTTTTTTTCTTCTCTCTCATCTGTTCTTTCTGCAACGTTTAACTTTTTCTCTTTCTATATTAATGATTTTCATAAACGGACATTTTTTTTTTCTTTTTCTCTTTTTGCAGTTTGGTGGTGATGATGGAGAAGTGGTCCTGGGCGGTGGTGATGAGGATGTAGAAGTGGAGGAGGAGGAATAGGGAGAGGATGGGAATGGAGAGAGGTGTGTTGTGGGAAGTGGACCACCACTAGTAAAAAAATGGGATATTACCGTGCCCGTTATGCATCGGTTCACCAAAAACCGAAGCATAAAATGACGCGGTGACATTTTTGAAATTTTCTCGACAGTATAGCCCTCGATTGCCATTGAACCGATGCTTAAGAGGGTATATGGCCACTATTATATGCAGAACCGCGGCCAAAAACCCATGCAAGAATCTGATAGTCTAGTCTCCTGGTTATTGAAAATCCCTGTGCAGGAGATATGGCCGCGGTTGTTTGTAGAACCGCGGCCAAAAACCCTGACAGTTCACATTTTTAGTTTGTTGTCATAAAGGTGGAAGTCAGACTGTCAGGGATATGGCTTCGGTTCCCCTCCGAACCCGGCCATAGACCCTGATCTTAACAAAATCTAAATATTTAAGTAAAATATAATTTATAAACTAGGATTTGGCCTCGGTTTGGCAGGGAACCGCGACAAAAAGGTTTAAAAAATTTCAAAATTGCCATTTCAGATTGATTTTGAATTTTTTTTAAGAGAATAAGCATCAGTTGTGTATGTAACCGAGGCCATATCCCTGATATTACCGCGGTTTTACTGAGAACCGAGGTAATATACTTTCGTAGGTTAAAAAAAAGAAACCAAGAGAGGAACAATGTTGTCTTCCTCGCGATTGAAACAATTTTTGCATTCCCTCTCGACACAACACTGTGTCGCACTCCTTCTTTGCCATTTTTTTGGAATTTTCACTGTTTAATCTTGATTTTTCTTGTTGTTGTGGCCATCTTCAAGGTTTAGGAAGCTTTTTAGCCGATCAAAATCGTTCCAAATGTCTCTTTGATTTGGTGTTTTCGATTTCCCCTTAGAGGTAAATTATCGATGTTTTTATTTTTTGCATTTTGATGTTTGATTTTGTTTCTAAAACTAATATTATTTTGTATATTTTTGTATGTTTGAATTTTGCAGAGTTCAATTTTTTACCTTTTGGGTCGCGGGTTGTTCTTTGTTATAGGCTTTTCACACTATCAAGTTCTTATATTAATTTTTAAAGTTTACTTTTTAATAAGATTATATAATTTTGTATGATTGTGTGATTGAATATGTGATTGGATGATCATATAATATGTGTATAATATTTAGGATTGAAAAATTTTGTATGATCGTATAATTTTGTATGATGGTATGATTTTAAAGTTTATTTTTTTAATTTTACAATGTTATTTTAAAATTTGTTATGTTGAATATGTGATTATTTCAATACTTATTAATTGTATGATTATATGATTGAATTGAATTAATCTTAATTTGTCATTAAATGTTCACTACAAAATTAATTTTTGTAATATAATTTTGTAGAATATTTCAAAATATTTACGTATGGATTGAAATTGGATAAATTTACCACGCATTAGTGCTGAGTATGAGAGAATGGTAGAGAAATTTATACAATTTGCGCAACGTAATGAGAGTAGAAGTGATGATGAAGTGAAATTTAGATTTCCTTGTGTGAACTGTTTGAATGCAAGAAAGTTGAACGCAACCCAAATTAGAGAACATCTTATCTGTGATGGTTCCCTAAGATGTTTTACAACATGGATATGGCACGACGAAGAAATGCACTTTCCGACTAACTCCCAAGTTGAAAATGTTATTGATTCCACCATGGAAGAAGATCGACCAGATGAAGAGAAATTAGAGGATATGATCCGCGATGTTGGCGTAGAAAATTTTGCCAAAGCTCATGTGCATGAGACGATGTCGACTGATACGAAAACGGTTCAACTAAGTTTACACGTTTATCAGCAGTGTTAAGGCTCATGAATTTGAAGGCGATTAATGGATGGACTGATAAGAGTTTCACATAGTTGAATGAAATGCTGCCAGATGGAAATACACTACCCACTTGTAATTATGATGCGAAAAAAAATTCTATGTCCGATGGGTATGGAGTATAAAAGGATACACATTCTTCTCATACTTTGTTGTGGCTTGCAAATGGTTTAAAGTTTGATGTCGTATGTTGTACAGGTTATGAAGTCAATAATTGCACATTTTTTACGAAGACTTTGGTGATAAAAGCACAATACAAAATAGTGGAGTCAATTTAGAAGATGAGTTGCTTCAATTTTCCACATCAAAAGATCAAACTCCTGTACTTGGATCAATGAGATATTATGGTATAATAAAAGAGATATGGGAGGTTGATTACACTAACTTTTTTGTTCCATTGTTCATATGTAAGTGGTTTGACAATAAGAGTGGTGTGAAAATAGATGAATCGGGTATGACACTAGTTCATTTTCGAAAGATGGGTTCTCGAGACAAACTGTTTATCATGGTACATCAAGAATCTCAGGTTTTTTATGTTAAAGATCCTGCGTCTGACCATTGGTATGTCGCTCTTCAAGGCAAAAAATAAATTGAAGTTAACAAAGACAATCTGATTAATATTCATATTCCTAACAACCATTCATTTCAAACTACGACAAATTTGGATGACCAACCTCTAGTTGACGATGTACATGCAATTCGGTCATATCATAATGAGGGAATATACATATGATCAATCCATATCTTTATGTATGAATTTCAAATTTGTGTATATGTTTTTTATTAATATTACATAAGTTAGTTATTAATATTTCATATAACTACTATTACATGTTTTGTTAAATTATATGATATTACATAAGTCTTTTATTAATATTACATGTTGTTATTTGTTTTGACAGATATATGGCTTACCATCCACATTCATAAGGGGATGAGACTCCCTTATCCAGACCTACTAGAGGACCCACCAGAATGAAACAACTTTTGGTCAGAAAAAGTAGTGGTGAAAGAACACCCATGGATGTTAATGTGATCACGGGTGATAGGATTAGTATACTTACTCCATCTTTTGACCATGTGTTCAAGGTTGATCGGAACATTATATGGAACGATATATTTGTAAGTTAATTAATATCATTTGAATTACAATTTGTTTGTATTGATAATTTTGTACTGATACAACTTTATTATGTTTATTGCAGATGACATTTGACATTCCAAATGTCGCAACACTTAGAAATAAGTGTTTATCAACTATTGCTGAAAACTTCCGAGGTTTTAAGAGTAAGTTGACCTCAAGATATATATTCGGAGGAACAAAAAATGAGACTCCATGTACAAAATATAAGGCCATTGATGAGGAGACTTGGCGCCTCTTTGTACAAAGTCGGACATTAGAGGAATGACAGGTTAGTATAGTTGATATTATTCAATTCCTCATTAACAAATATATATCATATGAACTAATTAATTCAATATATGTGACATGCAAAAAGAAGCAAAGCACAAGGAATAAGTGCTCAAAATAAAAAAAACCCCACCTATTATCTCGTGGTGGGCATAGGAAGCTTGAGGATAAAATACTCAAGCAAAAGGCATAAGGTAGACCATCATTTGAGGGTGGTAGCCCCCAATCTCCTTCTCCACCTTCTCGGCATGTGAAATGGAAGTTCGCTCGTTTAAGATCATCGGGCGCCTACTCTTCTGATATTGCACGGGAAATAGCTGAAACAATTGTAAGTTATCACTGTTCCTAAAATAATAATAGTTTCATTATACATACTACCTTGAACTTTTTTAAGAATAATGATGTTTTGTTATGTTACAAGACTCCTTGGTTGAGCAGAGCTCCCAAGGTCAATTCACTCTAGAGGGTCGCTAGGGTATTCTTACCATTGCAATTGGACAACCTAAGCACCCTAGATGTATGCATGCTGCTAGAACTGGAGTAGGCATTCAAGATTATTTTGGGAGTTCTTCTTGTCAGACTTCATATGCATACAACAAAGCACAAGAACAAAGGCTGCCACAAGAGATCTCAAAAAAACTTAAAGCGGACCTTAGGGAGGAGCTTAGGATAGAGCTTAGGGCAGAATTGTATAAGGAGATCAATACAGAAGTGACTGACAGAGTTATGCGCCAGTTCTAGCAGCAGTTTGAGAGTTATGGCATGCACCCGCAATCATCTCCTGTACAGGAACAAGAACATGTTGTACCTCCCATAGGTAAAATTAATAAACATTTATGTTCAATAATTTCTATTTTTTGTATAATCTAACATTTACTCTGACAGGGAGAAGCTGGAAAGGAAGTTGCTCAGCACCAGCCGTCCTAGGGGATGACATGGACGATCTTAGTCCATGTCTGCTATACGTTTTAGATGGTATCAGGATGATGCTGGTAACTCGTGGAATAGTGTTTCAACCAACCACTATTGTTCATGGTATGGAGCTATCAGAGGATGGGGTGAAGGTCTCAATAGACGACATTATCATACCAGATGCCTCAGTTCCTTTGCCCACAAATGAGACTTTCACTGTGGCACATGTGAAGCCTCCCTCGTCCTCGACCTCCCTAATGTTGCAAGCCAAGTTCGCATCTTCGTCATCTCCACCAGAAACGTAGATCTTTAGTGCCTCCATAGTAGCCACTAAGTAGCGAAATCTTTTCCATCCACCATCGTCGGAGCACCATAAGCTTTCTCCTGCGCGCGCCATCATAAATCTCATCAACACTGAGTCGCAAGTCCTCCATGGCACCCAGTATAATCGCGAATCGCGCCACTCCTCGCGAGTTTGTCATCTACATCATCGGACCTGCAAAGCAAAATCTAGAGAAGAACAGAAATGTCGGTCTCTCACCGAACCTCTGCTGTGGTGCAATCATCTCCCTCACATCTTCATCGTCAACCTGCAAGCAGAAAACCACAAGAAGCGCACCACCAGAAACCAACCCAGAATCTTCTCCACCATCACCAAGCATCATCGTCGCCGCTATTGAAGCCTAAATCGCCTCGACCACCACCGCACCGCCACTTTCTCCTTTGTCTCCATCAACTTGTGAATCAAAAACACACAAAATCCAATTCACGGCGTAGGAAGGAAGGCCTTCTTCCAACTTCCAATGCTAATTTGTTCCAAACACGAACCCTACCCCTAATTGTTTCCCCAATCTCAATTACATTTGTCAATTAAAGGGGTCTACACTTAAAGTTTTCTATTATTCCCACTTTACCCTTCCAAAAAGCTTATTACACCACTATGCATTCATAACTTTTAATACAAAATTCCTTTATAATGCCACATCTCATTAATGTGAACTATGACCATGCCACATAATCAACATTTAAACGATCGTTTGCCCAATTTGACGACAGGCCTTTAATTGCTCAACTTTTACACAAAAAGGACACAATTGAGACGAAAAAAAGAAAGGGGACCTATTTGAAATTCCTGACCAAAATGGGGACCTACCGAGACATTATACGTTTTTTTTATATAGTTCCATTTCAGCAAGTATGATGTTGGTTGGGAGATCAACTGCTAACAGTAGAAAGCTTGCATGGATTACTCTCAAGGTTTGACATATGCTAAAGCCATACTTTCTTATAGTTGTTTTGTTATAATGATTTTCACTAACTATTTACAACTATGATGATATATTGTAGTGTAACAGACAGAGCGGGTCATATGAGTGCGGATACTATGTAATGTATTGGATGACCTACATTATTCGTGCCCATATCACAAGAGGCTGGGAAATGATATTATTTAAATTTAATGAATCTTGATTTTCTCCAACATTTGGAATTCATATACACTAATTAATATGAATTGCCTTATGCAGAGATTCAAGACTCCTACTCCAATTCCTCATAAGTCACTTACATTCTTGAGGAAGGCAATTGCAAAACATTTAGTTAGATTATATAATAGTTCATAGTTATTAGATTTAAAATACATTAGAACATGATGATTTATATTTATTAGACTTTGTACATTATGTGATGTAAATATTGACTATTGTGTTGAATCTGTTGAATTTGTATTGTTATGATATTGTTTGATATGCAGGTCTATTTTTGTGATAATGAATATCACAAAAACATACCTGCTATTAAAAAAAAGTGTAGGAGAATAGGCCGCGGTTGTGGTCAAAACTGAAGCCATAGGGTGCACGTGATTTAAAAAAAAAATATGGCTTTGGCCGCAGTTCAAGCTAGAATTGCTGTCATATCCCCACGTTATTACCTCTGTTGAACCGAGGTAATAACCTTCCCCCCCCCCTTTTTTCTCTTCTTTACTACTTCGGTTATTGAAGAACTGAGGCAGTATCCTTCAGGATATTACCTCGATTGAAACCGCGGCCAAAAGTCTCAAACCTTTTTACCTCACCCGTATATGCCGCGGTTCTAAAACCGAAGTGTATATTCAAAAACAACCGCGGTTGTTTCCCTTCACTGCACTAGTGAACCACAAGCCACCACTGCAACCTAGCACCACCGCTGATCATCTTCACCGCCATCAAACCCTATTTCGCCTCACCACCATCAACACAAACCTGCAATCAGAAAAACCCCAATCGCGAAGCCATTGTGAAGCTGTCATACTCATCTTCTTCACCAAAAACCTACATGGCTTCGCGTAACTAGGACACCACCGATTGAAACGTAATAGTTTTATTGAATATTGCCTCAACCAAGTCACGTCCTCATGACACCCAGAAGAAAACCTTTCTCCCTTTTAACTTTGATCTAGGGATTGAGGGACTTTGGGTGCTAATGATGGAAGTGGTTGAGTCAAAAGTAATGTGTAGTTTATGGAGGGTCTAGAATTTTGATTTAGCAGGGATTCCAATATGGGCACGGGTATTGGAATTGAAAAATTGTGATGAATTGATTGAATTAGTGGTTGGGGTTAGAATGTTTTAGAAAGACTCTTTGGGTATAAAGATACGAAGGAAAATTAAAAAACCTTGATTTGGGAATTAAATATTTAAGATCAACTTAAATTATTAAAATCTTTTAATAAACAAAATTATAAAATAAAAATTTAAGATCAACTTAAAAACATGTAAAGTAATATAATAAATGTAACTAAATCATTAAAGAAAAAGAGAGAGAAAACATTATATACATATTAAAAACTAATTGAAAGATAAAAGTATAAAGAAAAAATTATTAATATTATATCTTAAATTTTAAAAAGAACAATTAAATAAAAATAAAAATCATTAAAAAGATAAGGCATTGGAAAGATAAAAAGTAACACATTCAATGTTGCTATCTTGGAATAAATGTAGCCATGTCGTGATTAAATTTAATAAGCATTTAAGGTGCATCGGTTGGAGGAACCAATTTAAAGTCAAAATAATAATAAATATCAACTCTGGACAAAAGCTAACTGAGCTTCAAAAAAAAACTGTTCTTCTCTCTTCTTAAATTTTACTCAAATTATTTCCATAAGTTAATTTAATTTAATCACTTTAATTATGACGATAAATGAAAATTTTCATATAACTACGGAATTTTCTAGTTGATTGTCATTTATATATTTTAATATGATAATTATAATTTTTTAATATTGCTCCAAGGTTGTCTTTATAGTAAAAGTTATGCTAAAACATTTAAGATGTAGATCGTCTAAGTATGTTTATATCACAAAAGTTTAAAATCTTGGACCTTAAATAAGACTCTACATCATAAAATAAAAATATTATTTTTTAAAATTAAAAAAAAAATTTATTTAAACTAAATATTTCATGATAAGAACTATTTATGTAAATAACATGTTATTAAACTACATCTTATAAAAAATTTACATTGATGAAAAGTAGATATAAAATCTTAAAAATAATGACTTGATAAAACTTAAAAAAAGAAAAAATTATAGTTCTGCAATAAACATACCTAAAGAAACACTCACACTAATCTAAGTTATTTTATTATTAACGATAACCAAAGCAGGTTAGAATACTGGTATCCGTAAATATGCTTGTAAAAGAAGATGTATTAATTGTTCGTTTTTAAATTATAATAATAACGAAAATAAAACAGAAAAATATATAGGAATGTTTTAATAACAATTTTCTATTCTCTTAACTTCAACTCAAGGTCGATGACAAAAGAGAATCCAAAATATTTTTAAAGATTTAATCCTTTTCGACATCCTTATTTGTGTAGGATTGTCTCATATAGGTCCTCGTTTTCTAAAGTGTGTTAAAATGGTCCTTAATTTTTAAAATTGAGATCAATTGAGACCTTTCCATTAAGTTGGCTGGATGGCGTTAAAGAAATTGATGCATGGTTGCTGAGATGACTGACGTGGCACAGTGCTGTTGTTGACCTGGCTTAATGGTGAGTTTTTATATTTAAAAAAGTTAAATTTTTAAACGAAAACGCAACGTTTTGATTTTTAACAGAATGTTCTGTTAAAAATTAAATATGTTGACATTGAATGGGATTCTGGCTATGTGGAAGAGGGAGTCGCGGTCAGGCAAGGGCTCGCGTGAAGGAGATGGTTGCGAAATGAATTGGGATTCTGGCTTGGAGTTTGATTTCGGCGTTTAGGGTTCGAAGGATTTTTCAGATCAGATTGGATTTTCTAGGTTTTTAGATATGCAGGTCTGAGATGATGATTGGGAAAATGAATAGTGGCACGGTGATGATGACTTGTGGCTGGCGGTGCGGTGGCACGATGTTGTTTGCGGTGGTGTTGTGGCGAAGATGATGGTGGTTTGAGATTGCCGAACTCGCGAAGAGAGACGCGATGAGGATCGCGATTCTGGGTGGCTGTTCTCGCGATTTTGACGGAGGCTGGTGGCACTGTTTGAAGGTTGACGGTGGTCCGGGGTTGTGCGGCGGTGATGTTGCCGACGAAGCTAGGGAGAAGATGGTAAGGAGGGTTTCAGTGGGTGGAAGATGGTGATGATGTGGTAGAGGGGGTGATGTGGCAGCATGTGGTTGGCAGCCCTCTTCATATGTTGACATTGAAATTAAATAAAACTAACCTAACGTTCTGTTAAAAATCAAAACGTTACGTTTTCATTTAAAAATTTAATTTTTTTAAATATAAAAACTCACCATTAAGTCAGGTCAACAACAATACTGTGCCACGTCAGTACCATTTGGTCATGTCAGCAACCCACACATCAATTTCTTTAACGTCGTCCAGTCAACTTAACGGGAAGGTCTCAATTGATCTCAATTTTCAAAATTAAGGACCATTTTGACACACTTTAGAAAACGAGGACCTATATGAGACAATCTTGCACAAATAGGGATGTCAAAAAGGATTAAACCTATTTTTAGACTATAAAATATTTTTAATATTATTTTATACTAATTCCATCCGTAAATGAAAATTATTGTTTTATTATTATTTTTTAAATAAAAATGTGATATATTATTGACATTTATATTGTAATTAAACGTCAGGCTTGTTTGAGTATGATAAATTTTAAAAAATAAATTTAAAAAATGTGAATTTATTTTGTTAAAATCAAATATTTTAATGTAGTCTGCAACATACCAAAATTAATAACGATATACTAAGCTTAGTTACTTGATAACAAAGTTAATTAATAATTATATATTTATGTTAATGTGTAATTGCAGTCCATTGCAAGGAATTCAAAATCACTCAACAAGACATATTAAATATATATATATATATATATAACCATAATTTATACAATTTTCAAAATTTATATATAAATTATCATTTGGTTTAACTAATCTTTTAAGTTTTCAGTGACTTTTCTTAAATCCTGTACTATTACAGTTATATATGTATTTTTTGCAACGTATTATGATACTATTATTATTGCATAAGACGAAAACAAAACAAACACAGAATAAAAGAATCTAAGGGTAAGTTAAGCTAATACACAAGAAAAGCTTAGGGTATTTCAAAAGTGTATAGACACAAAAAGAATTTTATACTTCTATTTAAGATGCAATCAACCCTCAACTTTCATCATTCTTCCACATACTTCCGTCGATAACTCATTCAATAAAAGTTTCATTATATAAATCAACCATAAACCTCAAATCATAAAAATCAACTATCTAACATTAATTCTAGTACTTTATCCAAAATCTCAAGCACAATTAAGTCCAAATGGTTCAAACAAAAAAATACATATAAACGTTATTTTTGGAAGACTAATATATGGAATAGACTCGTGAGACTCTACAATCATATTTAGTATTTTGAGATATTATTCTCTATTTAGATATATAAGCAACTCTCTGTAAAGCTTGACATCAAAATAAATATATTTTCTGGTGTAGTGTGAATGTAAGAGTATAATTCATAGTCATTTGTATCTTGAACCACTTTAAATTTTTGTGTCATTTATTTATCTCTTCTTTTATTGTCTCGTTCTTAACATGACTCATCCTTTTATGTTTATAATTATTTTCTAAATAAAAAACAAATATTTTAGAATTTCAAACGTATTTGTTAATAAATAAATAAAAATGTGACTCTAATATTTAAAGAACATCTTTTATGATGTGTTCACTTCAAGTTCACAAAGAATTAAGCAAACGGATTAGAGAATTAAATCATGTTCGTTTTGAGAATTTCGAAGCAACTTAAAGAGTTGATTTATGGGATACATACTTTTTTTTTATCATAGTCTATGTGCTCATATTTGAAGGTATTTCACACTAAATATCCTTTCTATTCTCCTATAATTTCATAATTCCAACTTTGATACTAAATGTAACCATACTATAATCAATTTCAAAATGAAAGTATTCTATTTTATGGGAAAACGTAATCTTGTAATCCAAAAACGTAACTAATATGTTTTAATTAGTAATAAATAATAATAATAATAATAATAATACCACAATTAAATTATATTCTTAAAAAATAATATTTAAACAAAAATAATATTTAAATTAAAAATAATAATTTTCTAAAAAAATATTCTTTTAATTATTTTATTAATTTTTTTATTCTATTATTTAAAATTATTTTTATCAAAAAATATTTTATTAATTTTAATTAAAATTATATTTATAAACTTTAGAGTATTTTTTATATTCAATTTACTAAATTTCCATTTTTTTTCTCCTTATAAACATTCTTACAATTAAATTTAACATTTACAATTATCATTTTATATTACTTTAATAACTAGGGCATTTTGGTAATATTTAATTTTTACCAATTAAATTAAATTTTTTATCAATCACATCAACTAAATCTTACACTAATTTTCATAAAATTTACTTCCAAATCTACTCCCATTTTACCTTCAAATCCACCCAAATTGTAAGACCCATGAAAAATATTTACCTTAATAGTAACAATTTTATTACTAGTAGTAATAAATTTCTTTGTGAATGGAAAATATAATAAGTTTATGTAAAAATAAAATATGGAAAGCTAAATAAGAAATTTTGATAGCTTAAATGGTAGAAAATTGTGGTGATTTCAAGAATATGAGTTCAAACTCTTTTCTACCTTTTTCTTTAAAAAAATAAAATTAAAAATTAAGAATATTGATAGTGGATAAAATACTCTAGGTTTGAAGGCATTATTGAGGGATCCAATATGTCAAGTGGTGATTAAAATATTAATATAATAAAATAATATTAAAATAATAAATAATATTAAAAAATTAGTGAATAGTAAAATTTTTAGACTATAAATAGCCACGAGAGGGGAGACTATTCTGCACAAAGAGAGGAAGAATCAAGTGAGAAATCTTGAGAAATAGAGAAAAAAAAGTTAGGAAGAAATTTTTAGTTGCAAGAAGAGTAGAGGTTCTCGAGGGTTTTCAGGGAAACAAATTCTGAGCAAGAGATTAAGTCTGGAATAGAGGTAGGGGAGCTAACCTTTCTAAGCTTTTATATTATGATTTAGTATCATTTTATTACTATTCATGTCTTGAAATTCTGTGTAAGTAATGTTAATGAAAAACATATGTGCTTACTGTATATCTGTCTATATTGAATTTTTGTGTTAATATTATATGTTGTTGTTTTGAATTTGTAAATAAGAAATTTGTTAAAAACTAGTTGAGAAACACTTTGGCTAAGGAAAGACATGGTACTTAAGTTGTCTATTGTTACACACCTTTCTTTCCTGGAAGTCTACTCGATAGGTTTTTAACTTAAATCTTGTTGAACAGATTATGTACTGTTAAATTATTGTGCAATATATCTTGTTGGAATGAAATTTTCTGATGAATTCATGTTATTGTGGTAGATATGAAATTATGAATTATAATTGTGATGGTAGGATAGAGGAATCTTAAAAACCGGAGTTGGTACATCCTTGATCATAGAGCAGCCCTGGTCAAATCCAGTAAGTTGTGACTAGTCATATGTACTGGCGTTTATGGTGAGTTTGATTCGTCAAACATTTGATTCTTCTCCGGTGACCATTTATGGTGATATTTTAGTATTGTTAATTTATTTTGTGATATATTCATTTTGTATGATTTCTGTGATGATGGTATTTTATTATATTGGATTTGAATTCATGCATCTGAACATGATATGAGTATTATGGGGAGATTATGAGTTGAGTAATATGAGCATGGTATGAGTCTCGTGGAGAGATTATGTAATGATATGGTATTAGTGTATATGTTGATGTTGAGGGTCCTGTTATTGGAGCTTATCTTGATACTCTAATAATCATCCAGTCTCAAGTAGAGAATGATGAATTATGTGGTGAGAGGGGCAGGAGGTCTTGGTCTATGTGCCAATTTTGGACATAGTGTTGAGGACTAACCTTGTGGATGGTATGGAGTATTTTGGAAGTGTATTTGTAAGAAGAAGTAAAAGTCATCACAAGTGCATAACCTCCCGTGATCGCTCATCAACGTATCATCCGGATGAGTGTCTATTGGGTATTGTGGGATGAGTGTCTATTGGGTATTGTGGGATGAGTGTCTATTAGGGATTGTGGTATGATGGGATGAGTATCTATGATGCGATTGTTGTATGATGGTATGAGGGTGTCTGACATAATTATTATATGAGGTTTGTTGAGTTTATCAAAGTAATTATGCATGTTTTATAAATGATTGGTTGCATGTTAGCTCACCCTACTTGTTTCTGTTTGTGTATTTGCGATGATTGTATAATTCGTTATACTGGAGCAGTTGAAAGAATATCGTCTGATTTAGTGCCAATGAAGAAAGAGATAAAACAATAAGTTAGAAGAATTCAAGTTATATTCTTTTTTCATACTACTTTTTGCCATTCTTTTAAATTAGTTTTTCTTATTTGTTTGAATATAAATGATAAATAGAGTGAATATTTTTTTTTTCAATTATATATTTAATTATATTTTAATTTTTAACAACATTAGAATAAATGATAAATCATTAAAAACAAAAAATTAATACAACAACGTTAAAATTATTTTATCATGTAATTATTTTTAGTTTTTTTATATGAACTAAATAAATTATCAATTATATAATACTTATGAATATTTGTCTTTTAAATAAAATAAATTTGTATTGATAATTATTAAAATTAAAAATCATTTATATTATAATTAACTACAATTTTTTGTAAAATTAAATGTTTGAGGGCTGACCCGAATTTTAGATACATGATTTAGTTTTCTGTGCAATACAGTCATGAGTTTGAGTTCTAAGACATTTTTTTCCTCCACGTACTTAGTATTAAACAGGTTTTTGTCAAGACATTTAAAATTAAAATGAGCATTTCAATTTACATATTGTGTTACCCTTTGCAAAACCAACATTCTCAAATGTTTATGGCGAACCAAATTGCACCATTTAACTAACAATAATCAAATAGTCACATACACCACTACACAAAAATTAAGATGCAAACATCTAGGATCTGTTTTGTGTAACGACATGCATGTTGGTGTAGTTGACAATGCCATGATGCAAAAAGTATTAGGTGAATATCAATAAAATCTAAATCCAATCGTATAAAAAATTATATCACTCTCTATTAAAAATTTTAAAATAATAAATTAATAAATTTTTCACCTTTATATAATATTTCACTTTAAAACTCGCACTTAATTCAAAAAAAAAAAAAGCAATAATCTTTAAGATAAACAAAAGAAGAGAAAGGAGTTGTTGTCTGCACGTTTGGAATGGAAGGAAAGGAAATAAAAAAAGACTTTTGGGTTCAAAATCTCAGTATTCTCGCATTTTTTATTATTGGCCTACTTGACCACCCACTTCACTTTGTCATTTCTAGTTATTATATTCATATGTAATAAATCACGATCACGGTTCATTTTAGTTTTCTATTTTATTTTATATTAATAATTAGATTAAAATATTGTTTTTATAACTTTTATTGAAATTATTTAATTTGGTCTCTCTTTTTTTTTCAATTAAATTTTAATTTTTTAACCGATCAATTCCAGTTAAGTTTTGTTTAAAAATATTAACGTTGTTATGTCACTTCTTAATTTATGATATTTTTATTTTTATTTACTTTTATTTTTAAAATTTTTAATGGTTTTTTTTAACTTTTTTTCACGTAAAATGTCCTTATGTCATGGGACAATACCAATATTAGATTTCAACGTGAGTATCATGTTAATATTAACACGTACCAATTCAATTAAGTCCTTATATTTAACTGTTTTATTCAATTGATCTTTAACTTTTTTTTTAAAATTAAGTAATGTCTTATTCTTCAAAATGAGACTAAATTAATAATTAAGTTTAATTACAACTTATATATTTATGTTAAAATATCTTTTTGGGATATATACATTAAAATTAAATTTATTTTTAATTTAAAATTTAAAAATTACCAATTTTAAAGTTGTACTATTTTTAAGTTTGACTACAATGTTTTGAGTTTAATATGTCAATTAAGTTGATTATTGACTAACAAAAAAAAAGTTAATTTTGACATGAAATTTAAACTAACTTATTAATATTTTGACATCTTCTAACTTTATTTGTCTATTTAAATCAATTTTGTAAGTAAATAATATATATAATAATAATAATTTATAATTTATTTATTTATATTGGTAAATAAACTGAATTTAATTATATTTTGGAGAGAACATCATTATTCTACATCTTAAAAAAATTGAGATATAAAAGAATTAAATTGAATATAAAATAATAATATTTGTTATTGATATTGAGAATTGGTACTTAATACTCACAAGTGAGTGATGTTGACACGGTCATGTTTCATCAATTAAAAAAGGGTTAATATAGCCTATTTTGTTCCTAGTTTTGCTGAATAATGTTAATTCAGTCTCTCGTTTTAAAAGTGTTTAAAATTGGTCGTTACTTGATAAATTTTGCGTCAATGTCGTCCCTTCCATCAAATACGAAGAAACAATGTTAACTTTTTTCTCTCTCTTCTCTACTCCTTTATATAATAGCAGACTTTTCACTTTAAGTGCATCAAATTAATTGCCAACTTTTTAATGTCAAATCACCGATCACTCTTCCTACTAAAGGTACTACCTAACCAAATATTTTTTTTCTTCTTATATATAAAGTGGGACCCACACTTTTAATTTCACCCAAATAAGAACCACTTTTTCGTACAACACCCGGGTAACAAAATTCCAAAGGTTGTTGAACTGGATTGACATCAATATTGGGGAGAAGTTCATCAGAGGTGCGTTGGCTAAGGGATCGATAAGTAGTTAGTCATTTGAGGAATGTGGTAGTGCAATGTATTTTATATTTGGTGTTTTATGTATTGAAATTTGATAATGGCATTGCAGGTTGTTCTTGATGTTAGTGTGTCCAAAGAAGAGCTTTGTTATGGTATGGTCAAAGAGGGTATTCATAAATATGGTGATCCGTTTAAGAAGCAAAATAGAGAGATAAAGAGAAATTAATTCTTGTTGTAGAAGAACAAACACATGTTATATCGGACATGCAAAGTAGGATTCATGATTTAAGAAAGTTGGTTGAAGCCATAAATGAAGATAAGGGTGAAGATTATGTGGAGGAACCGTTTTGGGGAAGTGAAGATCCTTGTTAAAGTACGCTGGTTCAACATCAGCACCAAACCCCGGTGTTTAAAGGAGGTGATGAAATCAAACAAAGCACAATGTATGATCGTATGAAGGCTGAACCACAAAGACAGATTAAGAGTCGGGCAAAAAGAACTCCCTTTACTGTAGATGGTAGAAGAAAAAAATAAGTAGTTCAATAAATTATTGTAGAATAGGAAATGTAAATGTTAGTTAATATGATGATGTTTGTTATCCTCTTGAAAAAATTGGTTGATTTTGAAAATATTGGAAAATTATTATGAAGGTCGAAATGTGACTTAAGGTGTATGTTATTGTTGATGATAGACCAAGGAAGTTTAAATGATGTTTGTATGGACATGACACATACTTATTTGAACACGGACTAGATAGTGTATTTGAACCATGTTTTATTGATGTTAGCACATGGTTGTTGAAATGAATAGATTGTGAATTTGGTACTTCATTTTTGAAGACCGCAAATGATTACAAAGGCATTAAATTGGATTAAATTGGTCGTGATAAAACATCCTTGTTGAAATCATAGGTTTTTGTACATATTAGTCAATATTAGAAGTTTAAGACCTTGATGTAGAAGTTAGTTTACCCTGGTGTGCATAAGTCATACTCATGGTGTAGAAATAGGAGTGGTAGCAGAGGCAAAATAAGTGAGTACTTCAGATCAATGTTTTGCACAGGAAGGTCAACTACGAACATGACACTCATTTTGGAGTGCCTAATTTATTTCTCATCCTTTTTTCAACTTAAAAGTCATGTTCACGCATTCGTTGCCACTTAACCCAATTTATTTTCATCATTTTTTCTACATAGAACCCTGTACATACAAGGTTTCCTAAATAATCACTTCCAAATTTAGTGGGGACTGCAGTGGAAACATTTAAAACATTGATCATTCTGATCTTCAAATTTCATTAACAATAAATGTAACTAATACTTTTCTTTGAACATTTTTAACAACAAATATGTACATTCAATCATCATCAATACATATTGAAAAAGTTCTAAACAATTCATCAATAACATTGCAAAAATTCTTTTCACCAACATCTACACAATGTCTAAATCTTGCAACACTTCATCCCTTCGCACATTGTTCACATCCAAAATCCAATCACAAACATATTTCTCCCTAACCTCTTGCAGTTCCTCCTAGAAAGACAAAAATGCACAACATATGAATAAAATGCACAATTTCTATCAAAGCTCCACAACATAAAATTTTTTTACAACTTACAGTTGTGTAACTGGACATTGTGTTGCTTTCGTATTTCTCAATTTCATCCCACAATTCCATAAGTTTCAAAAAAATTACTCAACAATCAAATCTACAACAAACAAAGTTCAAACAACAAAATAATGATATTTAACATATAATGAAATAATACAAAATTATATTTACAAAAATAAACATCACATACAAGTTTCGTTGGATTGAAGTCTGCAACTGTTGTATCTCCAACAACAATTTGTTGTCTTCGGAACCACTGAACAAATGTCCAAAAAACAATGCAAGATTTTGTGCGTGCAAAACAACATAGTCTCCTTCACTATCCAAACTACTGAACAAATTTATAATTACAAAGTACACATCAATTGCAACACTTACAATGACATTGTCAATCTTTTTACGTTCTTTTCTTTTGTGCGCAAAATAGTCCAGTGCAAACAAACTACCATTACACAACTTTTTTCAAACAAACTAATAAAATTTGAAAACATGAAATGTACTTACATTGTTATGACATTCTTCTTTTGTGCAATCCATCACTGTCAAACCAAACATTATAAAAAAAACAATGTAAATTTAACCCAACAACAACGAAAAAATCCAATTATAATACAAAACCATAGTATAAAGAACCCAACAACAACCACAAACCACATAAATTCATACTTTCCTCCCAAAAACCACATCAACCACTATATGTTCTACACAACTTCATGCAACACTAAACCATACCACGAAAAACACCCAAATAACACAACAACTCCTAAATGCCCAAACAAATTTAAACAAACTAAACTAACCCAACACAAAAAATGCATTACCAAAAACAATGGAGGAAACCTTCAAAAAACATTTCCAATGGCGGTATCCAAGTACGTTGGTTCAAAAACGCCTAAAGTTTGCCGCCTACAACGTTGCAATGGCGATAGTCCGACCAACACCAATGCTTCTCGGTGGTTGGGAGGGAGGAATATCAGTGGGTGAGTATACGTCAACGACGACACTCTAGTGGACAACAGACCGCAACGCTCTAGGGAAGACGCACGAAAATGGGTTGGTGGGTGGGTAGACGTAAACGACAGCACTCCGGCGACAATGAATGGGTGGGAGGGAAGTCCTCTCATAGCTTGGGTGGTGGGTGGGAGGAAGCAACACTCTCTCTAGGATTCAGGTTCTCTCTCTAAGCTTGGGTTCTCTTTCTAACCTTGCTTCATATTCAAATTCTGAAATTTGAAAATTGAAACCAATAACTTGAATCTCTGCCTCCAATTCTCTTTTCACGTCATTTTTCAATTTGAAATTTCATTTCCATGTGGACCAATCATATTTTGACACGTGACTCGTGTCAAAATGTTGTCAAGCAATGTTGTCAAAGTATCATTATCCCTAGTGAAAACATGTGCTTTTACTTTTTTACCATAATAAAAAAAATATAATTATTATTCTTATTACTATTATTAAATTAAATATAAATAATTTATATAATTTTAATGTATGATTTTATTTATTTTATAAGTAGTTTTATAATTTAAAAAATGGTTAAATTTAAGACGGTAGCAAATTGAAAAATCGATAAAACTTAAAGAAAATGATAAAATTAATAAAATAATTATTTTATTGAAAATTACCTATTTAAAAAATAATTTTGAAAAATAAATATTGACTAAAAAAAGGAGAAATTCATATATATATATATATATATATATATAATTTTAACAAAAGTTATAACGTAATTAAATAAAGAAACTAAAATGAATAATTTCAACAAAAATTCACAAACAAAATGTATATTAGCCTAATAATTATCATTAATGAGTTATTGCCGAAACATTAATGCTCTTTCATATACAAACAGTAACGGTCTTATTGTTAAACGTGTAGTGCAATTCTTTCTTGTGTCATTATTAATATATTAAAAATTAAGATAAAAGATAAAAAAGAAAAAAAATTATGTATCTACTTTTCCTTATTTTCTTTATTATATACAGTGAAAGCACATGAATTATACATGTGTTTTAATTTTTTTATGATAATAAAAAATAATAAAATTATTATTCTTATTATGAAATTAAATATAAATAATTTTTATTTATTTTATATGTAATTTAGAAGATAAATATATTTAAAAATTGATCATATTAAAAAAAACAGTTAATTTTAAGAAATGATAAAATTGATAAAATAATTATTTTAATTTTAAAATATTTTTATTTAAATAGTAGTTTTAAAAAAAATAGGACACTAAAAAGAATAATTTTTTATACATAGGTTTAGATTAATAAGATAAATATTGAAAATAGTATAATTTTAAAATATAACTAAATATAAGTATGAATATATGAGATACACATAAGAAAATGTATATTATGTATTATTTAAGTAAATTATGATTTAATGTTAACTTTTATTTTAATAATTAATTATTTTTTGGAAATATTTTGTTGTCTAGCTTCTATAGAGCCCTGGGGTCGCATATTATTTTCTGTCCAACTCTTCTTTTAGTAAAAAATGATTCATTTATATGAAAAAAATAAAAATAGTAATACAGAAATTAAATTTTTATATGAAAAAAAGTCACAGATGAGTGTAGTTTCGAAGAAAAGAAACATGTATATCAATAGAAATAATTTTCCTTTGTTCTTATTTTTGTTTATTATTATTATTATTATTATATATTATGATTATTATTTTAATATATGTAATATATTGATGACCAAAAAGGAAATAATAACTTATGTATTAATAAAAGGAAAATAAATTATAATAAGTAATTTAAAACTTAGAATATAAATAAGGTAAAATTTAAAAATTAAGAGTAACTAATTTCAATTAATTGAAAGGAATAATCTTGTTGATATCATAATTATACTAATTAATGTTTATATTAATTAAAGTTTGTCATTATTATCCACTCATCACATTAATGAATTTATCTTAATTTGTTTTTCAATACACGAGTTATATTTAGAATTGTAAATTTTATAAATATTTTTCAGTAAAATGTGTTAATATTTTATACAATATAAAACCTTATTTATAATAATAAAGTAATTATTTTTTACCTAAAAATATCATTGTGTAACTCATAAATATTAATAAAATTCTTACATTGAAATATAAAATCTTAAAAATAATACAGCATAATTCTTAAAAAACAAATAATAAATCACGTTATAAATGTTGCATTGTAGATCACAGTTTCTCATTCATTAACCATGAGCCAAGCTTGGTGCAAGCTTCCATAATACCACAAATACCCACAGTTCTCCGTAACAACGCATGCATATAATAATATATTCCTTTTACCTCTCTCCCTCTCTCACTTCACTCGTAACTCTTGTTCCATTGTCCTCGCCTTTCATTCTTCCATATTTCTGGCTCTCACCTTTGTTTCCCTCTTCACTGAGATTCTTCTGCATCTGGGTATGTCCAGTGATCTTCAAAGCTTTATCCTTTTCCATTTTCATGCATACCCTTTTTTCCCCTGTTTTATTATCCATCCCATTGCCTTTCATGTCTCTTTTCCCGGTTTCCTCTTCTGGGTCCTATTGCTTAATTCTGGGGAGAATCTCCAAGTGTTGGAAAGTTTGGAATCTGTCCTATCTCATGAAAATGTTGTTTCGATTTGTGATGCCAATCAAATGAAGGTTTTTGCTCTTTATTTAATTTTGGGGTGGAAGTATAACTTTACTCTTCTCTATGTGGCGATGATGAATGAAAGTCTCTAAGGGTTGGATCTAATTAAAAATCTCAGGGAGTTGTTTTCAATGTTTTTTATGTATGACAATTTTGAAGAGTGACCCGTTTTTCCTTTTCTGTAAAATGTTTTTTGTTTTAATTTATTAAGCAATTGGACTTTTTTCTGTAAAGGGCAGAGTTTTGGTTTTCATGTGTTGACCAATGTTTTGGCCAGCTGTGTATTTTCCTCTCCCTTTTCTTTCTGTTTTTCATATGATCCTTGTGTCGGTTAAATCCAGTGCATGCAGCTCTGTTTCGTGTTCCTGGGGGGTGCTTATGTGTTGGAGTATGTGGTGTCAGTTTTTAGATAACTTTTATATGAATTTTAGTGCCGTTTTAAGTGGAGGTTTGGCTGTTGTTGGTAACGAGTGTGGATTAAACAACTTGTGATCATTGCATATGCTCTAAGCATGTTTCTGAAATTCACATGCATTACCTCTTTCTTGTCGCACTGTAACATGTGCATGAGCATCTCACCAATCCCCTTGTTAGTCCCAATCTCTCTCACATAAGTAAATGTAATTCACAATTGCTTATATGCCATTCAGTTATGTGCAAATTTCTCCGTGTTTTGGAACCTGGGGTTTGAGTTGGCTTGTGATTTAGCTGACAATTCTAAAGCAGTACTTTTCCTTTTGACCCTTTGTGTTTTATAAGATTTAATAATTTCTGATACTTTCTATCAGAGCAAACAGTTTGCGATGAAGACTGAATAAGAGATCCATTTCTTCTATGAGGTCAATCGAATCATGGAGGTGGCCGACGGGAAAAAGGAGTGTCTTGCCTAATGGTTTGTCTTGTTTTCTTTGAAGTCATTGATTATGATATTTCGAAGGAGAATATCTCGTAAACAGATTTTTATTGAGGAGTTATGTGTTTGTAACTCCGCTATTCTAATTTTGGATTTTCTTGAACCAGGGGAAATCAATTTTGAAGATGAAGCAACTTCCTTTTATGGTAGTTGTTTGTACAGTAATGTTGTTTGTTGTGTATAGGACTTTAAAGTATCAATATTACGAAGAAGAGGTATGAGATCGCATGTCATGACTTTAGGCCAAAAATGTTGATTAAACTTATATTCTGCATCAGGTTGGGGATCATTTACTGTTGAAGCGCTGTTTTATCCAGAGTAGTATAACAATGTAAATGTGCATTTTAGTTAGGAAACTTGTGAAGTGGTTCTCAAGCATTAAATAATCAACTCTTTTTTGTCATTAAGTGATATTGAAAAAGTAAATCTTCATAAAATTCTATAGCCTTCCTTGAACGTTATTCCCAGTTCCTAGTATGGTGTACATTTACATGGCCTGAGCTTTACCCTTCGTAGCAGGTGGCAGCTACATTGCCCAGCCTTACCCTTGCTATAATGCACCAATACATGACATTATATTCTGGTACTTCCTGTTCTAATTTGAAATTTCCTTCTGTGTTTCGTTTATATTATCATCAGATAGACAAAAGGTGGAGTTTCCTGGGAGAACAAGAGGTATATTATGGCGCTAATCATGATTTTTTTTGAATTTAAGCCTTGGTGCATTTAGATGGTGAATGATGGCAACTTTCAAAATTTTGGATGCACGTCCGTACTTTGCAATACTTTCATTTTTTTGATAATCTAACTTGGATGCATATTCGTTTTCATATTGGTGCTTTTGATGCCACTTTGCAGGCATATCCTGGTACTTCAGGAAATCTGAAGGGCTTACCCCGAGGTATAATACAAGATACTTCAGATTTTGAGTTGAGGCCTTTATGGTCGCCAAGTAGTTTGAGGTCAAAGGTAAGCATCTTTGAAGTTTTATATCTTTTATATTGTGGTTTTATTTAAACTGACAGATGAGGGCTGGATTTGGAAACTGCAATTAGCATGCCATCAATTATCAAGCTGCTTCACCTGAGCTAGTTGATTTACTGATTTCTTGGTGGTGGTTATTTGATTGCAGGTTAGTGTTTACTCCGATCGCCACTTGCTTGCAATTCCAGTTGGTATGAAACAAAAATATAATGTAGATGCCATGGTGCAAAAGGTATTTTGTTGATTCATTAGGCTATCGAAATTGTTTGTCAGTACTCCTGATCTAATTTCATTGATTTCAGTTTCTTCCAGAAAATTTTACAATTATTTTATTCCATTATGATGCCAATATGGATGGATGGTGGGATCTTAGTTGGAGTAGCAAGGCCATACACATAATTGCTCAAAACCAAACAAAGTGGTATATTACTAGACCAACCATATATGTTTTTTCTCTGTCTGGAATCCTTATATTGTTTAATGTGTGTTAATTAGAGAGGGTTTTCTTCAAACATTTCTGGGAACATGTCATGTTTTTATCAAGGATTTATTGAAAATAATGAGTCAAGAAGGCTTCTAAATATCATTAGAAGTTGGGAAGATATTTTTGTTTCTGTCAATGTATTAGAATCAAGGTCATGATTTACATCCGTTTTTATTCCTGGGAACAACCATTCGAATCAATAAACATTACAGAACAACTTAGTACCTCATTGTATCCATGTTAATCTTCTAGTTGTAGATGAGTTGGGTGATGTGCTTGACCTTGGCTCTGTTACTATTGCTTGGTTATGTATCTCTTTTCAGTCTGTGGCATTTCTGTGCATGCCAGATAACGGTCCTCTTACTTTTGTTGCCTAACATATGCTTTTGTTTTAAATATATGCTGAATGTCTATATTTCAATGGTTTGTTTTTTACCTGTCTAGATATCAATTCTTGAGTGTTTCCACAGGTGGTTTGCTAAAAGATTTCTACATCCAGATATAGTTTCTATTTATGATTACATCTTTCTTTGGGACGAGGACTTAGGGGTGGAGCATTTTTCTCCATCAAGGTATTACTGGTGGTTTTGTTCCACTCTTGTGCTATACTTTTACATTTGTCTGCTTTTTTGCTTCTAATATGAAGCTTTTCATTTTTGTAGTTGAGGGACCCATGATACAATTACAATGAAAGTGATCCTATTTTATTCAATTATATGACATGATAATTGAATAAAATAGGACCATGTTTCATTAAAATGGCATCTTGGATGCCTCGGCTGCTATATAAAATGAAAATCTTTTAGAAAATAAAACCCACTTAAAACTGTAAGTTGTAGAAAATAATTTTCAAGATAAAGTTCTTTATAGTGAACACTTTAAGAGGCGAGCCTGTATAATCAATTTGTTCAAGAGGTATTTCCCATCTGTTTAAAATTACTATGAAAAGCTAGATCATGGCTTTTCAGAAAAAAATGAATTCTCTCTCTTTCTATTGTAGCACATATTTTTGAAATTAAATTTATTTTATTTTATGTCAACTTTTGCTTCACCAAATTAGCTCACAACCTGCTTCATCTGCTCATAGTATCAGTAGTTCACTTGATTATTTATGCCCATGGCTGGTGATGCAGTGCCAATTCATTTCTACATGCATGTGTTTCAATGATTTCATATTTGTTGAATGCCGCATTTTCAATTTATACACCTATACATTATTGCAGTATTGATAATTTTTTAATTTTAGATAAAACGCAAGGAAATATTGAAATGCTTTTCAAACTCTATAATGATTCTCTGCCTTTCTGTTGTTTAATTGAACTTGCACGCAAAATAAGCTCTAAAGTATCCTTATTAGATTAATAAAGTCACATTAGATCTCTTAGTAATCTTTTATTGTCTTGTTATTTCAAAGGCTAGTCAATCACCTCATGACAAGCTTTTTATGCTCTCATCAAAGAAAGAATGAATTAACATGTTCCTTTTCCTTTTTTTTTTTCAGATACATTGAAATTGTGAAGGAAGAAGGATTGGAGATATCTCAACCAGCACTTGACCCAGATTCTGGACAGATACATCATAAAATTACAGTTAGAGCTAGAACAAAAAAAGTTCATAGGTGACTTTTTGTTTGAGGCTATTGATACATGCACTTGCTAATCAATTTCAAACTTAGCTTGACTTTTCATGTATGCAGAAGAGTCTATGAACTCAGAGGCAATACTAGGTGTTCAGAGGCAAGTACAGGGCCTCCATGCACTGGGTAACTGCTACTTTATTTGAACCTAAATATGCCAATTTTTTCTTATGATGTTCATTCTGATTCTTATTCCTGTGGTGTTATCCTCCTTCTTTGTGGCCATCAAGATATCATAGATCTTTAAATTTGACCAGTCAAGTCAATGCATTGAAAAAGGAACTTAACAAAATGAAAATAACATTTCCTCTTTTTTTTTTGAAGTTTTATGATAGTTTTATTTTTTGCATCTATAATCATGTTATGAATGATAGAAATTTCATTGAAACTTGGCAGGTTTGTGGAAGGTATGGCTCCTGTTTTCTCTCGGTCTGCCTGGGATTGTACTTGGCATCTTATACAGGTAATTTTCGGTGGATTAACTTTCTACTCTCTTCTCTTACAATTGAAAGTAAAACTTATTCCAATAAACTTAGATTTCTTCACTTATTTTTTGGTTAACATCCGTATTGAGTTTGACTTTGTCATTCTGAAATTTTTAGTATTTAATTTTTTTATTTGATTGCTTATAATATAGATTAAAATAGTTCATAGTTTGGTAACGTCATTGTCATTTTCATTTTCTCAGAATGACCTTGTCCATGGATGGGGATTGGATATGAAAATAGGATATTGTGCTCAGGTGAGAATTACACATTTTCTGGACTAGTTTTCTATTCAACTTGCATATCAACGGGGTTGGCTGTCATTATAGTAACTAATTTCCACTTGTCTCTATTTTAACTTTGTCTTCATGATAGGTATCATTAACTGTTGAAATCAATGTCATTTTTCAGGGAGATCGCACACAAAATGTGGGAGTTGTTGATGAGGAATATGTTGTTCACAAGGGAATACCAAGTCTGGGTGGCAGTGGGGATGAAACAGCTAAAGTATTGTGTTCCTTTCTCTCCACATTGGTGAATTAATTTTGTGTGCGATCTTTGCTCCCTAAAATGGGCTTTAATACACAAAATTTATCATTGTAATCTCTGTGTGTGTGTTTATAATCAACGGTTGCAAATACCTAAATTCGCCTTCTCTTTCGGTTCTTCGCCAAATCCATGGAATTGTACATAGGGACAGCCCTCAGGAACAAGCATCGTTATATTAGAACATTTTTAACTATATTCATTTTGTCTGTTGAAATTTATTGGTCTGATCACACGCCACACTAGAACCTGTGCCAATCAATAGCTTGAGCACACTGAGTTGATAGTGAAACTTTGTTCAATGAACACCCCTTTCCTTTTTTACAAGAAAAATTCACAGGAACAGCACTGTCAGCCACATGTATTTTGTCATTCCTTTTCTTTTTTACAAAAGGTGTCCTTTTTACCATTTGTCGTTCATTTTTCAGGTTTTGAGTCGTGGAAGGCCAACTCCGGTACAGATTCTAATGACATTCACAGTTATTCTCTGTAATCATATTTCATTTACTAACAAATCAAATCCTAACTTCATTTTCTTGTTGGTTTTGTTTCATAATCAGAGACACGGTGCCTCGGCCTTTGATGAGCGAATTGAGGTGAGGCTTTTGAACAGCATTTGTTGATCACAAAGCATTTTACAAATGATCTCGTTACTTTTTAACTGCTTTTGAAACCAAGTCTTGTATTGATCACAAAGTTGCTTGCAAATGACCTTGTTTACACTAACATGAGTGATCAGATAAGAAGGCAGTCAACGTGGGAATTTGAAGTGTTCAAAGGCCGGTGGAATAAAGCTATAGCTGCAGACAAAAACTGGGTTGATCCATTTACCAGTGATAGAAAACGCTTGAGACATAGGAAGAAAAAAAATCACTTTTCTTAACTTTCTTTTTACTAGGTTTGATTTGTTAGCCATTTCATTCACAGGGCAATAGGCACAATTTAGTTGTTGTAGCTGAAAGAATAAACACTTCATTCAAGTTTTGGAATCTCAACATATTTCTTTATATTCTTTTGTTCTTTTCTTCATATTTTTTAGATGTAATTCTCATATAAGCAAACCTTGTTTCATCATTTCAGCTATAATGAAGAAGCTTCCATTCTTTTTGTAGTGCTTTTGTTTTGGTGGTCTAAGTTTGTTAACTCAACCATTCTCAACATACTGTGTAGAATGTAGGAGCAGGTAGTGACTGTTTTCCTTACAGTAACAGACTATAACTGTAACAAAAGCAAACAATGAATATATTAATAGTGTAAACAATTTTATATATCATTCATTTATGATAAAGTGTTTTAATGATAATTATTTTGAAAGACATCTGTCATTTTTTATTGGTTGATAGTGTAAAGCTTACGTAAAACTAAATTTTCATTCGTGAACAGGAAAAGTTATTTGAGGCGATATACTATTTTATTAATGATAAAAGTGTTTACTTTATCTTAACACATAGGACACATCATATAATGTCTGTCATAAACTCACCAAAATTAAATAATGTTTGTCATCATAAAAAAGAAAGACATTATAAAAACTTAAATGATTTAGTCCCAAATAACCTATACATATTGAATGACACTTGCACTATATGTTTTCATATAATAAATACTATTAAACTTTAAAACAATAAAAAGTTAAATAAGGTATCTTCTAATAAAAAAATAAATACTACACTGGAATTAAAGTACTAAATAACTTTAGGTAACATAAGCTTCTATGAACTAGAAAAATAAATCATTTATCGTCTAAATAATTTACACATTTTTTTTGTCAATAGTTTTTGGAAATTGAATTCATAACCTTATCTCTAATATCAATTATTAGATGGAGTACTTAAAACTAAACCAAAAATTAAAATTGATAGTCTCATACAAATTTTTTTACTTAATATTGTAATAACCAAAATGTCATAGTTTGATTAGCCCACCTAACCTCTATTAAGATACCATTAATGACACATGCAACAGAATAAATCCAAGTTAGAAGTTTTACTTAAAATATTAATTTAGATTATAAATGTTAGTTTGATTTTGAATTAATATTTTCCATTTGCATCTGAAATTTTAAAAAATGTAAGCGTGTTGTATTAAATAACTTTAATGTTATAATGAACATTTTTATTAAAGAAAAAATTGATGATACAATTTTATGATGGATCAAGTAATTTGCAGTTTTGATTATGATTGTGAGCTGAGGGAAAAGAAAATACTTTATCAGTCCAAGATTAGTATTACTTTCTATCCAAAATTTTAAATTAATGAGTTTTTATTAATAAATCTTTATTTTTATATTTTGTCTCATTTTTCATTTCTATTGGATTTGGACAACGTTAATTACTTTTGAGTTTTGAGAAGTTTTAACTTTAAGAAGATGATGTTTTTTGAGAATAAAATTTGAGATATAAAAACTTGAATCTCTTGTGAAATTTATCATGAAGCCAATAACAAGCTTATCCATTCTATAATTTATCTAAAGAAACAACTTAAAAAATAAAGAAATAAAATTTTCAAAATTATTTGTTCATACGATGTATTCTTATTAAATTTTACAACTTTTTTATTTGGGTATTTGAAATATGTTTAATCATCCACCATTTTAGATATAACAGTAGTAAAACATATGATTATTAATTAATTATAAAATTATATTGACAATAAACATTGACACTCCGTCCGTGTAAACAGTACCCCACTTAGAAATTGACATAATTTTGAATTAGAGTTAGATGAGAGAGAAGCGTCATTTGAAATGTTGGGTTGTTTCTAACAGAAAAATGCCAACTAAACAATTTGAAAATTTTGTCTTGTTTGCAACATAACATGTTCGGACAAAATAGGTTGATTACCTTTTCTCTTTAACCATGAGTAAGTGCAATTGTTTCAAAACTTCATTTCATTATGCCTTTGTCGTGAAATGTAGTTCCCATTTTCACAAGATATTACACTACACCAACAACTAATCCACCCAATTCATTTTTTATTTGGCTAAAAGTAAATAAAAATTAATTAAATTTCAATAAAATGAATAAAAATATCAATGCAAATTAAATTCCGCCACTAGATTAAAATCTTTTAAAGTCTTGTCTCACTAAATCAACCACCAAGAGAAAATAAAAAAATAAAAAATCAAACGAGTTGTTTGTTATTTGAAAAGAATCTTACACACTGTTACATATTTAAAAAAAAAAATTAAAAGGTTTTTTGTTTTTTTTTTCAAACACTACGGGCATAAAATTTTATTTGTCAACTAACAAAATATTAGTTTAAATCTAAATTTTAAAATTTTCACTTAAAGAACAGCAAATTTATTTTAAGTATCTAACTAAAGTGAATAAAAAATAACTTTTATAATATTATCAATTGTCGCATTAATGAAAAAAATCCAAATATACCAACTTTAAACTTCTAATCTTCTGTGTTTTTTTCTTTCAAATTTCAAATTTTCCGATTATATATACGATGAGAAAGCTAAGTTGAAAACAGAGTCTTCTGTCTTTATTTTCTTCTGTATTACGCTGACCAAAGACAATTCTTTGTGCCTGTAGCTGGAATTTCCCCATATGCAACGCTTCTTACTTTATCTTCTAATTCTTTAAAGAAGTTTCTTACTTTCAAATATCACCGCTCTAGAAATCTTCTCTTTTTAATACCCATTTGACCTTAGTTTCTGGAGAGATCAGATCCCTGCATTCCAATTCCCATGGCTGGTCGTTATGATAGTAACCCCTTCGACGAGGAAGAAGTGAACCCCTTCGCGGTAAGTCTTTTCACGGTTGTTATTATTTTCCCTCTCAAAGTTGGGATTTTGTGAACTGGGTTTGCAGTTTTTGTGTGGAAATTGATTTGATCCTGTTCTGGGGATGTTTCAGCGTGAGATTTTGGTCAATTCTTGTTTGCGAATTGTTGTTTCTGTTGTCGGTTTTCTGTTGACTTGTTTAATACTATAATTTATGGTCAAAGAAACCGATTTTGGGGTTGTTTGTGTTAATGTCTAGTGTTTCTGTTTTAAGGTAGTTGTAGATTTTGTTCTCTCTTGCTTCTTCATGTTGGGTTTTGTGTGGTGTGTGTGTGTGTGTGTGTGTGTTTTTTTTTTTTTTTCATGATGTTTTGACCTTAAGAAGTTTACCCTTATAATTAAGCTGAACATGTCTGGACGAATTTTTTAGATGTCCTTGAGATTTACTTGCAGATGCAGACACAGATGCTGATACTGTGTTTCTCAAAGTCAGTGAGCCTAATAACTTCTTAATGAATTATCATGAAGTAACCGTGCCTCTCCGCTGGTGGTGACGGAAATCAAGAAGTTTTCAAATCCATTTTTTTTTTAAAAACAAAAATAAAGATGTGGAACTCATGCGTCCTGACCACATAGGATTAAATGTTAACTAGGGACTGGAAGATCTGATAATGGTTTATTTGAAAGAGATATTGAGAGACATCTTCCCTTTGATGGAGGATAAATAGTGGTTTTGGTGTAAGTATAATTGGAAAAGTACTGGTTATATTAAGTTGTTTCAAATGCTATTGTGTGTGTACATACAAACATACACAAATGCAATTTAATCCTTGAAGATTTCAGTAGTGACTAGTGAAGGACTTCTGTTAACAAATTTATTGCGTTTAAGTTCAACTAAGGATGGCCCTAGACAGTTATGTGTATCTTAAATGGACCTGTAGCAGTTTTTCAATTATCAAATGAAAAACTAGAAACTAAGAAAATGAAGAATGGGGAGGATAAATTACAATTATTGGTTTTCCTGTAATATTCTACGAATTTTCATTCTGGTCCCTCAATTCAATTATAGAAATGTTTACTGCAGAATTTTGAAATTGGTGCAGTTTAGTCTTTCTGTTAGTTTGATGGTGATGTGGGAATGCCCCCTTTTAGGTGACAAATTGATGATGAGTTTCTTCTCTTTTTTTTTTTTAGTTCTGGCGTGGAAATGGTGAGGCACAATGCAACACTAACTAAATTAATGCTTTTTTGACATGGCAAGATCAATCTGACTCGGATATAATTGCACCAATTTGAAAGCTATTAACCAGGCAACATTGTTGCCACGGAAATAAGGGGGATCAAAATTGAATTTTATGTCTAATCAAGGAACCAAAACTATAATTAAACCAACTGCAAGATAGGGAAGGGTAAAAGATTATGGAAGTAGAGCTTAGAAAGGATTACTTAATTGTACATCATTTTGTCACTGAGCTCTCAGAATATTAGTGATGTGATGTGGGTGTATCCGAACATTTTTTTTTTAGAATATTCTGAACTTATAATTCAGAGTTTTAAAATTGTATTTAATTATAGTAATGGACATTGCAAAAGGAAAAGGTAATACCACATATATCTTGTTTTTAGTTGATATATTTTAGGTTTGTGAATATTTAAGAAGTATTATAAGCCTGCGAAGGTCTCTACTCTCTCTACATATCACAAAATAACTAGAAGTGTAATAATGATTATGATATGAAAACTAAGTTGTATGAAGGTGCATGATTGTGATATTGACATTTTTTCTTAATGTGGAAGGGACAGATATATGAGAGGGAAATTTAGATGTTGTGATTACTAGTGAATCATTTGAGAGCATAATTATCGAGGAAAAGGAAGATGTGTGTTGGGGGTTGGTGGGAGGGAGCATGACCCTTCTGGCTTCTCCTACATTCATTGTGTTGTGACAATTCATTACGGAGTAATCTTATCCATTTAATGGGAGGGCAATCGCCTTTTTACTACCTTGTCTTGGGATTACCCTTTTCTAGCTTAACTCTAGAGTCTAGGTTCACGGCCAGATTTATTTATTTATTATGAAGTAAATTATGTATCATCTGATGATAAAAGGCTATAAATCTTCTGTGACTTACAGTGTTGAAATGTTTTTAAACTGTTAGAATCCCGGAAGTGTTCCTGCAGCCACAAATTCAAGGCTCTCACCTCTTAAGCCAGAGCCTGTTGATTATAATTACGGCTTTGGTGCAACAGTTGATATACCCCTTGATTCATCAACGGTATGTATAAAATTGAGGTTGATGAAATCCTCAGTTCTTTTCTTATTTCTAATGTGTTGTTGCAAGTATTAATCATGGTTTTTCTAATTATGATCTCCTTTTACTGTAGGATTTGAAGAAGAAGGAGAAGGAACTTCAATCTAAGGAAGCTGAATTGAGACGAAGGGAACAGGTATAGAATGGGATTTCAATTAATCTAAAATTTGATATGCATGATTACCAAGACAATAAGAATATCATATGATTTAATAGTTTGCTTTGTTGAATTTGTATTCTATATAATTTATTAAGTTGATGGTGTCCAACGCTTACTCCTAGAGTAAGTGAGTAGTTTCCTCTACATTTTTGTGTCCCCACAAACGTTTAGAATTTTAAACGAATCTGATTGATTATATTACCTGAAGTTTGGATATGAAAATGATGAAGGCATCTGAAAATGTTTTGATTGATAATAGGTTGGTCTATGGAAATATGGATCTTCTTAACAAAGGCCTCCTCATCAAATCATGTTATCCTCTATTTAATATTTATAATTTTTGCACTGATATTTTTTCAATTAACCTTATGTACATAAAGGTTTGTCTTCTGACTTTTCTGTCAACTGCAACTGCTTGGAAATTCACATGCATTTTATTTGTTTTTATGTATCAAATTCAGGATGTCAGGCGGAAAGAAGAAGCTGCTGCAAGAGGTGATTTACATTTCCCGATTCTCTATTTGAAGTTTGCTATAAAAATAATTGTTTGCAAGTATTTTTGGTCTTTGGCCTGGAGGCAGGTTGAGATTTCTGTTTGCTGTCTCATACCATTGAATAGTGGAGGAATGGTAGTACTGCAGGGTTCTTTAGATGTCTCCGAATTTGATGCACTAACTTAAGTTCTGCTTAATTATTGTAGTAGGTACTTACATTTTGTTTTGCAGCTGGAATTGTTCTTGAGGAGAAGAATTGGCCACCGTTTTTCCCAATAATCCATCACGACATTGCTAATGAAATCCCTATTCATCTACAGAAATTGCAATATGTTGCATTTACTACACTGTTAGGTACATTATTCCCTTTATTTATTTTTTGGGAATGCAGTGAGTATTATCATTTCGATCTTTTATTTTTCAATTTTGTTAGTACATTCTATTTCAAAGATCATTTGTGTTTTCTATTTCAAGGACCTTGGTCCCTTTGATTTTCTTACGTAATTATCTTTGGCTCAATTCCACCTTGTGTTACTCAATTACCATCATTTTTCGAAATTTAACATCCAAGTTTTTTCGTTTCATGCATTTTATCATCATTGTTTTTTAGTTTTCACACATTTTACTGAATTGTTAAAATATCTAGCAACACATTGATGTGTCAGTGAAAAAAAGTTAAAAAAATGGCATAAAAGTAATTTTTTTTCGATTTTTTTTACCTTTTTTGGTGATTTGTTTGCCATTATATAAAAATTGAAGAACATGATAGTAAAATGTGTGATAAAATTTGGATGGTAAAATTTGTGAAATGATGATAGTTGAGTGTTAAACTAAATAATTAATCCGTTATATTTTAATTGGCATCAATGACAAGTTTTTTACACCTTATACTAGAAAGTAGCAATTGGGAAGATTTTCTTTTCTACTCCCAGAATTTTTAAAATGAAAGATAAAAGAAATTGAAGCCTTGAAACGAGGTGAAATACTCTGAATAACTAGCTTTGCCTGAATGATTAATTTGAAAGCATTAAACTGGATTCTTGGAACTAATCTGGTTTGTTGATTAAGATAAAGGCATTCTGTACTTATTTGTTCTATCATAATCACATGTTTTAATTATGGTCATAATAAATGTTTCTATTGTAAGTTATCTGTATATAATATAATTTCATACCCCTAACCAATGCAAACATGAGATTGGTTCACTGATTAAAAAACATGTTATGCAGGATTAGTGTTGTGCCTTTTTTGGAATGTCATAGCTGTTACTGCAGCTTGGATTAAGGGTGAAGGTGAGTTTATCTACATTGAATATTTACTTAGGTTATTATATATAGCCCAAATTACAAATCTGACATCTAAATTCCATGCACGTGGAACTTGGCCTTGTTTGTTGTAGGTGTAAAAATATGGTTTCTTGCCATTATCTACTTCATAGCAGGGGTTCCTGGGGCATATGTTCTGTGGTATCGCCCATTATATCGTGTTTTTAGGTAAATTTTTACTGTTTGCATGCATTAATGTATTATGCAACTACAATTATTTGTTTATAACTTGTGTAGTCACTTGAACTTGTTTTGGTGACCACAGTCATATCTAGGCTTAATGGTTCAACATTGGGACTGTATGAGTGTTATCATATTTTATCACATTTGGTTGTGTTGTGTCCATATGGTTAATCTGAGCTGCATAAGACTTGAATTCCTGAAGTAAATAAATATTAGATTTTGGACTTTAGAACCTAACTCAATCCTCAAAGCTCACGTTGTAATTTAAACGATCTAGAATAGAAGTAAGCAATTAAGTTGACTTTTCAACAATTAAGTTGACTTTTCGACAATAAATTTAATTTAGTTGAACACCTTTTTCCATTTATTTTTCCTTGTTTTCATATCAATTAATGGGTTGTTCATCTTAGTGTCAGGTTATTATTTATTTTTCCTTCTTTTCATATCAATTAATGGGTTGTTCATCTTATTGTCTGGCTATTGTTGATGCTGACGAATTTTGATGAGATGCTCTGCGCCTACTGAAAATTTTACCTTATGCTCTGAAGCATTCATGTGAAAAATAGGAAAATATAATATGCATGCATATTTTTATCTTGGCTTAATTTCTAATTTGGTCCTCTAATTTTATTTGAATTTTCAAAAAGACCCCTAGTTTTTGGTTTTTCCAATTTAGTCCTTTAGTTTTTTAAAAACATAAAATTTAGTCCTTTATTTTTTAAAAACATCAAATTTATAGTCTTTTAGTTTTTTAAAGACATCCAATTTGGTCCTGTTGGATGCTCACTGATCCTTTAATTTTCAACAAACCATCTGCTATTTCTATTTTCCATCCATTAGGATCTTAGGTTTATTCCTCTTAGACTACCATTCATGGTCAAACAGGAAACTAGCGAGCAGCCAAATTGGAAAAAGGACTAAATTTGATGTTTTTAAAAAACTAAATAACTAAACTGGAGAAACCAATAACTAGGGGTCTTTTTGAAAATTTGAATGAAACTAGAGAACCAAATTAGGAATTAAGCCTTTTATCTTTTTATGTGGCCATACTTCTTTGAATATGCTTTAAAATATGCGTCTTGAATATGCTTCTTGATTTTGCAGGACTGAAAGTGCTTTGAAATTTGGATGGTTTTTCATGCTTTATCTGGTAAATGGATTATACTTTTGCATAAGCTATGCTTCAAAAAATGGAAGAAATCTAATGATATTCATTCCTTGTTTTCCTGACAGCTTCACATAGGATTCTGCATCTTAGCTGCAGTTGCTCCTCCTATAGTTTTCAAAGGCAAATCCCTGACGTATGTCCACTTCATATATGTTCTCTATTTTACACAATATTGCTCATATGACTTTATTTATGTTACAAGGAGACTAAGTATTCAAATTCTGTTTCCTTGCTGAGAAGATAGATTTCTTTTTTTCTTTCCCTTGTCAGAAATAGGAGTAAATGATGAATAACCTGATTTGAAATCTTCTAGAAACATGTTAGTTGGTTGGCTGACATTGAGAAGAAAATTAACGCATATTACCCATAAATAAGAGGGTGGGTTAAGACCTGAGAATGGTGATGAATTTGGGGCTTTGGGGCGTTGCTAAGTGTGTTATATTTTAGGGTTTAATGGGTGTGTTTCATTTCTCAAGATGCCGAAGTTGTTTCCAGCCTTTTAATATAGTGACTGACACTGTCTATTCATTTGTTCAGGGGTATTCTGTCTGCCATAGATGTGCTGGGCGACCATGCTTTGATTGGGGTAAGAGGGTTTGTCATGAGTTATTTATTGCTCCAAAAACATACTATTTAGTAGTCAAAGTTGTATTTATACGCATTACACCTTATGTTATGCACCATCTTTTTGCAAATACTACAGAATGCAACCTAGACAACATGATGCTTCTGAATGATTATTTTTTTATCATGTTTTTATCCATTGCCTTGCAGATTTTCTACTTCATCGGGTTTGGATTATTCTGCATTGAAACGTTGATCAGCATTTGGGTTATTCAGGTCTGATTACACTTGCTGAAGTTTCAAATCATTTTAAGCACATGCTACGCAACTTACCTACTCACTATTTCATTGGTTACCATACAGCAAGTATACATGTACTTCCGTGGCAGTGGTAAGGCTGCTGAGATGAAACGGGAGGCTGCTAGGGGAGCATTGAGGGCTGCTATATGATTTATCAATCTTCTGCAGAAGACACTACGGATACATTATGGATCAATGTTGTATATTTAAGCCACACTCTTGAATTTGAACAAAAACTATTCCACTGAGCATGATTTTTGCTTACACCTGTAATTTTATTTATTTATTTTTATGTTGTTTAACATGCTATCTATTGTTGTGGTTTGTTAGTGTATATGCTGAGAGCATGGACATACTAGTGGCTGGTAGAAACGTGCTATAATTTATTGAAGTTGATCCTCTATACATATTTAACGTTTCATTTCTTATTCCAAAAGTTGAATTTTCATACATGAGTTCTTCGTTAAAATTAAAAAGAAAATTTAAAGTCAAAAGTTGATTCTAAATACAACTTCATTAAAATTACATAAATCTAACTAAAATAATAATTTTAAACACGGCTTTTTCATCTTATTCATTTAAAATTTGACGTAAAGTTACACCATTTTGACATTCATCTTTATCCATCAATGATTCTCAGTACATATTCATATTAGTTTTAGCCTTATAGGTATATGAAACCCTCTTCAAGATGAGTCATGCGTGTCCTAGTAAATTTCATGCAGAGTACAAAGCAACAGCCTTAAACTTTTATCATAACATTTCAAACGATAGTAATTTCAGCTTAGCAAGTCGGCACCAATGCATAAGCTATAACATGTACATAAGCAGAGAGATTTGTGTCACCAATGCATAAACTATAACATGTACATAAGCAGAGAGATTTGTGTGATACTGTGTAAAACAGAAAGGAAAAGATTATACATTATTCACATAATCTCAGTACATATCCCATATGCTTGTAAGTTATTACAGCAGTCTCAAAGACAAGAAGAGACCCAACTAGCATCAACTGCATCGATGATCTTTTCATGTAGTGTGGTTCCAGCACAAGCAACTATACCACGATCAAGGCTTTCTAAGTTTAAACCTTTTGAGAAGTCAAGGGGGTTCCCCTTAGCATCTGTTACCATGCCTCCAGCCTCTTGTATGATGATAGCACCAGCAGCATGATCCCATATTTTTTCCTTGTAACCAGCCCTTGCAAACTTCATGAAAACCTCAGCATGCCCACAAGCTATTGCGGCATATTTCATCATGTTGTATACTCTTAGTGGCTGATTACTGCATATAAATGATGAATACTAGTTACATTATAAACTACCTAGAAAGTTCATGTTGCCTTTGGTGACATTTGTCAAATGATATTCTAGATATTTAATAGTAAGGAATGTGCTGCTAAACACAACACTATTTATCTTGTTTGCATATTCTAAGAACCTCTTTATCCCTACACTGCAGTGTTATTAAATTAGCACAAAGAAAATCTGCACACAGAAAAAATTAAATGCGTTGGCAATGGCAGAAATCCTATGTTTGAACGTCTAGAGAAACTACAGCCATAGAAGCTTAAAGTTTTAACGCCCGAGAGGGAGACTGATACTGAAATAAAAACACACCTGATACCAACACTCTGAGCCAATCCCTCAGTAAAAGTGTGGCGTGAATTGGCCTTTTCAATTGGTTGGCAGAAAGTGGCCAACGCTAGGTTGTCAACGGAAGACACAGAAACTTGTTTTGCATGATTTGGCCACACATACTTCTTATTGACATGAAGCAGTGGTTGGATCCAAGCTTTCCTACCACCTCTCTCAGCATAAATTATACAACCTTTATTCCAAGTTTCTGAGGTTGGAGGAGTCAACATAGATATCATCCTTTGATAGCTGAGATGGTAGCTAAACCAGTCCTTTCTCATAGGGTAGTTTGGACAGCCAAGAACTCCAAGCACCACTTCACCATCCTCTATCAGTGATAAACCTACAGCATATTGATCGCCACATGCAGACCCCATTTTGCCATCAAGAGGGCTAAGTGCCCAAAATCTTCCTGAAGCACTTCCAACTAAGTTGCTGCAACTAATGATTTCAAGAACCTCTGAAGTTCCCAGAGCTGATTTTGGCTCTTCAACCCCAAACCGTGGTGCTTCAGCTAGACATTCATTCACAGTTTTAACCACTGCTTCCAACAGTTCTGATTTATTAGTATTGGATAGTGCCTGAACATCCTTTTCAGTTACAATTGAGACATTTTCACTCCCTAAACACTTAGACAATATCCAGCTGACAATTGTGTTGACACTCAAACCTGTACCACATATAATCATCAATCGCGCTTTAAAAAATCTTCTTTTCTAAACAAAATTAGAAATAATAAATAGCTTTAATATATATCTTTACTTCTTCACGTAGAGGGCAAGAGAGCAGTGAAATACAAAAGAAAATCTCATATTTATTAATCTGGAGAATGATATTTACAATTAGTAGATCTTAAGGTAAACAATTGAATTCAGTCAAATCAGTTTGCTTATGGAACAGAGCAGGACCATAACAGTGCTTACATGTTAGCACTCTATTACTGCTATATTCCAAGTCATAGGGTTTGATATTACTGTATCTTTTGAATTATTAATGAATTAACATTAAATATTTAATATAATAGATATTATCTTAATATTTGTTTACCCTATATTGCATGTTTAAACTGACAAAGCCTATAAAAACGATTTATATTTTACAATCAACATAGTACATCAAAGAGAGTTGTTTCATTACATTAATCATCCTCATAACTTGTGAGACACCATGCATAGAAAATGTATATGCAGTATCCAACTTAACAAGTTTTCAGTATAAACAAAGGCATGTATATTTATTTCCCTAACTCATTCTTAACAGAGATTATTTAACAATGAAAAGAAAAATGTTGAAGAAATTACACAGATCAAATAGGAAGATTCACCTGCTACTGTGAGCGGTGAATAGGGATGGCTGATCTGAGAATTCGAAATCCAAGTGTCTTGCAGTTTCTGACAGAGAAAGCATGACATCTGAACTGCTCTAACAGCAACATCTAACTCCCTGCAATATTCCTCTGATTCTGAGACAAGACCCAGTACTTTTTGGTCCTCCTCCATTACAGGAGAAGAAAAGCTTTGATCAGATTTTGACACAGAAGCAATGTGGGTTGGGAGAGTATTGGTGGGTTTATGGTGTTGAAACATAAAGCAGGAATCTTTTGTTTGTGCATGGCTGCATATGAAGTTTTCATTTCTCTTCCCAAGTTTTAAGGTATGTGCCATGTTTGCACACAAAGTGGAACAATATAAAGGCATGTGAGTGCACAATTTCACCCTTTCTTAATTTGGTTATGTAACGTTTGATAGGAGAAACTGCAAAATGGGAAAGCTTTGGTAAATTTACTATGGGAATAACATTGATCTGCCTATGAGAGTATTTATAGGCAATTTTACAAGCAAAACACAAATTCATCACTTCTTTTTTGTATATACGTATTAAAGAAAAGTAAATTGCATTAGGATGGGATCTTTTGTATTGATAGACATTATGCTATTAAACAAGGAGAAAGGACAAAACAAACAAAAAAACAGAAAGAACAAGGATAATGGACAAAGGTTGAAGTCATAAACCTATCATTTGTGAAGAAGACTAGTCTTTGTTATTCCTTGTACGTGATAAGGAAAGGTAAATTATAATACATAAGTAAGTTAAGAAGTTAATTTGTAATATTAAATTAAACTAAAATTTTACCTTTTAATATTTTAAGTCAGGGATCAAATTTTATAATGTAAATAAACTTATCTTAAGTATTATTATAAACTTTCACATCTTAAGATAATCTGATACCTTTTGAATAATTTTTCATCACATTAAATTTTATTAAATAAAAAAATATTAATAAAATATGAGATAACAGACTAAATTCATGTAAAAATTATACTCACGAAATATAAATAAATTATACTAATTATGAAAGAAAAATCTAAATAAATACATGAGTTAAAACATCGATTATATTATTATATAATAACTTTTACATATATAAAAAGAATTAATGGTATATGCATATTGTTAAAAAAAAATTAAGATTTTGTAAATTAAATTTAAAACCTTAGGTTTATACTTTTAAATTAAGAAGAGTTTTGGTTCTATCGTGATAGTATTCCATTTAAACACATTTGTTTATGTTGTGATTAGTTATTTAATGTTAAATTATCATATAATTGCAAAAATTCCTATCATTAACTAATTATCTTTACTAAATTTTATGAAGAATAAGTGATCATGCCAATCTAATCTCTAATTGATTTGAGTGAAAATAATTTTATAAATTGAAGTTATTCAAAATAAATATACTTAGTAAATTCTTTTTAGTTTTTAACTTAGATGGTGATAACACTAACAAATTTCACATACAATACATAATTTCAGAGTAAAACTCATCATTCCAAAGATTAAATCTAACATTCATAGTTATTAAAACTTCATTTTCATAATTTAAAATACAAAAAATAAATTTACACCTTTTTGTAAGTTTTACTAATAAAGTTCTCATAAATTAAAGAAAAAAGCATTCATACTTAAATGAATAAACTTTATTCTAATGAATGACAGCTAATTTGAAAAACAACCATTTATAGAAAATGTACATAACATTAAAATAGTTTAGTTAATGAAAATTTTAAAATTTGCACGAACTAAATAACATGAAACTAATTTATTGAAAAAGTAAAATAATTCAATAAAAACACAAGGCTAGATCTAAATAACATGAAATAAAAACAATTTAGAAATATATTAAGTAAGAAACTTTGAAATAATGGAGAACACTAATGCAAATAAAAGATAAACGAGAAGTGTAATAGAAGGTACAAGAAATTATAACTTCCAGAACATATCTTATAAGTGAGTTATATTAATATTAACTTGAACACATAAATAAATGTGTACAAATTTTCAAAAATAAATAAAAATGACAAAGGTTGAAAAATATTAATTATGGAATGTTATAACTATTTTTGTGTAATTTTATATTTATTAACTAATTTATGAAATAATTTTAATTTAATAAATATATTTATGAATTCTATGTTAGAATTCCAAATATGAGTTTAAGTCATATATTGGATAAAAATGAAAAAGTAAAGTACTATATATATAAGGTTAAAGATTCATTAACTTGTTAACATTTTGGATAGAGAGTTGTATCAATCTCTTATGTATTTAGTCTATATTTTATTAATTTTATGTTCTATTAAATCTTGTGAACCTTCTCTTCAATAAACTTAACATTCTAAATTTGAAGCTAACTTTGTTCATTATTAAATAATTTATTACCTAATTTTACCAAATAAACCTGCGTATATACAGGGGTGGGCAAAGTGCACTGTACTGCACTGCACTGTACAAATTTATAGTTAACTATAAATCAGTTCAGAAAAACTGCACTGAACTAAAAAATAGTTCAAAATAACTGAACTGAACTATTTTCTGGTTCAATTATATTGCATTACAGTTGAGTTAATTAGTTTGTAGTTTATCACACTACAATTCAATTAACTATATTCCATGTTCAATTAATTCATGACAACTCATCAACACTACACTCTTCCCAAAAGACATAAATCAATAAACTGCAGAAGAAAATAAAACACGATAAAGTAAAATTCCCATAATTAATTAATATACGCCACAATAATATTAATTTGATAGAAACAAAAAATAATAAAATAATTTATCCACACAAACATTATGCGTGTAGATGCTAGCATCCTTCTTCACCAATCCTATGGAGAGAAGATGTTGCATAACGAAAGCCCTCAGAACGAGTCCAAATTGTACCTAAACAACCAAGGGTACACAATAAACACAGAACTATCCCATCCAAGCTGACCCACCCAAAACCCGTCACTGCATCAAGTTTCTCCATGGAACAGAGCATCATTACAGGGTGTTTCCTAAACCCATCATAAAAATGACCTAAACCACTATGATAGAAAATGACATAAATCACAGTTCACAATTAATTGTACAGTTCACAGTTAACTATGCACTAAGTTCAGTATTTTTAAACTGAACTGTTAAACAATATAATTTGATTTTTAGTACAAATAGTTTAGACTCATTGATCATTATTAATCTATATGCATATAATATCTTAGACTATATCAAGAATTAATTACGTTTACTAACTTGCAATAATCTATCTAGAGAAATATTCCAGAGAATTTTGATAATTGGTAATTATTCTCTAATACATCTTGTTTTTGCAAATGTTTTGTTAATTTTATTTTTATTTATCAGAAATACCAATAATTACTCTAACTTCAATATCCTCAAAAAATAATTTTCTTTACCAAATTTATCAAATGTTCTTTATTCAAATAATCTAGAATTATTTATTCTCCTTGTTTCAGCAAATTTCTTTTTATTGATAACACAAAATTGATAAAAAAGATTGCAACAAAAAAAAAATACCATAAAAAGAAGCTTGCTAACGTGATACTTGAAGTGAAAGCTAAAGTTTAATCACAAATATAAATTAGTATCTTTAGCTACAATAACCTTATCATTCTCGTTTTGATTGAGCACTTGAAGCACTGTATCTTTGTAGAATAATTAATATGTTGCTTTTAATGAGGTGAGAATACTCAGTAGATTTTTCTTTTTTCTTGTTTTAGTTTTCCACTAAATAAACATAATTAAAATAAATAAAAATGTCATAATGTTAAGAAAAAAACTATTAAATGGGGATAAATGGTATTGTTTGATGGTTAAACTTACTATATTTAACACTTATCTCAACTCAACAACAAACTATGAATTATTTAATAACGATTTACTAGAAAAAAAAAAGTCAACAACTACTGTGTCCTCTTTCATACATTATTTTAAGTTATAAGAGAATTAAAGAATATATTCTTTTAAGAAAAATCTTAAAATAAGTAAATAAATCCCAAATAAGATTCATTGTCAAAATCATAAAAAAGTCCAAAGAGAAAAAAATAAAATGTAAAATCGTATTTTGTAATTAATGATACGACCTTGAATCTTTGTATCCTTATCCTGAACACTTCAAAAAAGATACTCCAAAATTCATCAACAATGGGCCCATAATTCTGAAATGTGTGAGACGTAATAACCATGAAAGTAATGATGGTTATTTCAAGCTGCAACTTTTTCACAAAAATAAAATAATAATAAATTATGTACTCTATTATTGGATTAAGAAATCATCACTTAATTAACCATTTTACTTTTTCAAAATTTGGTCACTTAATTTTTTTTTTCAATCAAAGTGCTTCTTTAAGAGATAATTTTAATTTAATTTTAATGAAGTCTTGATTTAAGTTGCAATTATTTTATTTTAAACCTTTTTATTGATGTTATTAATTAAAAGGACTGCTTATACATTTTAATTATAATAGCATTTTTTTAAAAGATCAAGTATTTAATTTTTCTAAAATGTCATTAGTTATAAAAAGATTTCATTTTTATAAAAGGAAAATAATTTAGTCTTATAACATTCCAATTTTAATAATTTACCTGATAAAATGAAATGTTATAAACAAACAAATATAAATTATTAATACAGCTATCAAGTTAAATAATTGTAATGAGAAAATATATTTAAAATTATTATGAAAAGCTATTAGATTTCTCCAAAAGAAAATTCTATTGCATCACTATTTTGATTCAAAGACACTTTAACACTTACCTCTCATTTGTTTATGTTAATAAGGTGATTATAAAAAAAAAACACAAAAGACACAAGAAAACACTAAAAAGAAAATGACAGAGTAAACTAATGTACAAAAAGATTTTCTAAAACAATTAAACCATATTAAATATAAGTTAAACATTTATAAAAATACAATAACTCATATCAACACACAAAAATATTGTCACCAGAGTCAATTATTCATATTCATACTTTTGACATGTATTCAATGTAAATATGTACTTGTAGAAGTATTTATATTTTATAAAGTCCTAAACACAAGGGTTATCGCCCTACTACTCACGAGGTTAATCTCTTCATGCATAAACCAAAGTCTAGAGAAACGACTTCTTGATATTCTCTCTCCCACCTGATTCATCTCTGAGTTGAATGACTGGTAGAATATTAGGATACCACTTTTAGAACGCTCATATGTCAAAGCATACACATAAACAAAACTACAATCAATTCCTCCTTGGATCGATTCTAACAATTCTCAAATGAACATAACAAACTAACTATTACATTAGCATTAACATAATCATACACATTAAACACATCATAAGAAGCATATGAAAATTTAGTTAAAATCTTGATATTTTTCACTCAGTCATAAGATATGCTCGCTTAACTAGTAGTTTTTGACAACATACTTGCTCAACCACCAGATTTGTTCACTCAACAAGTAATGTTTGGTGTCAACACCCAATTTTGTTTGGATAAATAAAATTCATCACAAAAATAAATAAAAAAAGAACAAAAGAATTAAAAAAATTATTTGTTTTGCTATTTGCACCCCCAAATTAAATTGTTATTCCTTAATTCAGTGGCCCAAAATAATCTCACACTTTTTTACTTTCTTATCACCCCTTTTCTCTTATCACACCCCACTCTCCACATCACCATCCACATCACCCTCCATATCGCATTCCACATCATCTACCTTTTTCATTTACTTTTTCCACCTTATTTCCATATTAATTTTTATATACCAACTTTTCTAATTATTCCACTTACATTTTTTAATTATATCTTCTCCATCAACATTTTTTATTATTTCCTTTATCCATTTTTCTCCATCTACTTTTTCACCAACTTTTTATATTATTTTTTTCACTTATTTTCCACATTAACTTTTACTATTCAGTATATTTTATTTCATATATTTTCTTCACCCACTTTTTATATTATTTCTTTAACTTAATTTCCACGTTAACTTTTACTATTTACTATATTTTATTTCACCTAATTTCTCCACCAACTTTTTATATTATTTCTTTTACTTATTTTCCACCTTAACTTTTTTTATTTTTCCACTCATTTTTAAAATAAATTATATTTTATTTAACACTTTTTTCGTCCTTAACTCTATAAATATCTACAGTCTCTTCATTCCATTTTACACACACACAATTACACAATATTAATCTCTTCTCTCACACACCAAACCTCTTCATTTCCATCCCAAAACTCTACTTCATTTTTCTCTTATGCAATACATATCTTCTCTATACTCAACCATTATCCAACACTTCAACACAACATCTTGTCCTCCTTATCATCATTTTCATCTCATAAAGTTTCCATTCTCACCTACATCTCAATTGAACTATTTTTATTCTCATCAAGTTCAAGTTCTTATCCCTTCACTTTTTATTTTTATTTTTAATTATCTTGTTAAATTTTGTTTTATTGTTCCATAATTATTTTTGTTGTTTTCTTTTATTCTAAGTTTTCATTTATAAACCATTTTGTTTTTTTATCTCTAATAAAAAAATCACAAAAATATCAATTATCATGTCAAGTCTCGGACTTGCTTGATAATTCAATTTTTCATAATAATAATTATTGTCATGTCAAGTCTCGGACTTGCTTGATAATTACATTTTTCATAATCACTTTGATTGTCATGTCAAGTTTCGGATTTGCTTGATAATTAAAGTTAAAAAATAGTTTTCTTTGAATTAAATATAAACATTCATATGATTGATTCTTTTTGTTATCTTAAATTTTCATAATCAAGTCAAAAATCATAAAAAGTACATAACTTCTCAAAATCACAAAACTAATTTTATCTTTTCTCATTGTTTCTTATCTAGTTCATTGTCCATGTCATGACACTTTTCTAATAATACAAAAATAAAAAAAATCATAAAATCTTCAAATAAAAATTATCAATCTCTTTCAAATCATCCTTATTAGTCTCATTTTCCAAAAAAATCCAAAATTACCATGATCATTCTCAAACAGATTTCCAAACCATTTTTTAAATAATTTCTCAACTTTCTAAACCAAATTTTCAAAAAGAACTACGTACCTCTGATCTCTCAGATAAGAATATGTAGGAACAAGGTTAATCCTTGTTGGGCTTCCTAAAAATTAAAAAATAATATTTTTCTTTTATTTGTGTTGTCTTGCATTGTTATTTTCAGGAAAAAAATGACATTTTGAAAACCACATCATTTTTGCACATTTAATTAAAGGTACCACTTTTGGGCAAGTGCTGTAGGGTGCTAATACCTTCCTTACGCGTAACGGACTCCCGAATCCATAATCTCTTGTTTCGTAGGTCATGTCTTTATTTTACAGTTTTTTCATAGTTTTCCAGAATAAACTATGGTGGTGACTCCAAACTCTGATTTTCAAATAACCTTTATTTATTTTTTAAAGAGTCTCGCCGGTCACCCCGTCGCGATCCCGGTTGCGACGTTTGGAAATACACTTGTTCAGCCATTAGATATTCTCGCTCAACAAGTAATGCCTAACTGCGCACTCGCTCAGCCACCAGATATGCTTACTCAATGAGTAGTGCCTAACTGCACACTCGCTCAACCACCAGATTTGCTTGCTCAGTGAATAATGTTTAACAACATAGTCACTCAATGATCAAATAGCTCGCCAAGAGAGAATAGCACTGGAACTTACATATTTAAAGTCTCCCAAAAGTTGCCTAGCGAGTATATTCTCGTCTAGTGATTGTCAAGTCAATGAACTTTCTGATTTTGACCTCACTTAGCGACTATCAAGCCAGTAACTCTCTAACTTTGACTTCGCCCAGCGAGTATATACTCGCCTAGCGAATTATGCCACTAGCATTGCAAAATTAATATAACACTAACCCTATATACCAAATCAACCAACTATTAAATTACACACAATTCAAGGACTCAATTCACCTCAAATACAATCTCAAACACACAAAATATCAACATTTCAACATATAATCACTAAAGACGATTCAAAACCCCTAACTCAACTCAACAAATCATATCTCATCAGATTTTATATAAACTAATTATCATACAAACATACAATCAACTATTATAAGTTGTCTATCAATTAAAATCAATGTAATTAGTTTCTCCTGATAGATGACCAAAGGCATAGGAAGTCCAATATGCTACTACGAAAAATAAAAACACGATTAGGGAATACCATTAAGACCACTAATCAACAAATAGTTTTATAGAAGACTCAAACGCCACATGTAACCCCATATAGCTCGCATGCAAAGGAAGACAAAACAGACCAAAAAGAAAAGTAGAAAACCAACTTACTTTATTTGAGAAACTTATCGGTCTAAATTGAAGAACTCGCTGTTAGGATCAGTCCTACGGTCCGGTTCTTCAACTAGACGAATAAATGATAAGAAATCCTAGAAAATAGTCTAGAAAACTATTGAAAAGTGGTTTTTAGAGATTATGTGTTTTAAAATAATAAAAATCGTTCATAACAAAATTATTTATATTCAAAAAGTTTAATATTAAAGTAGTTGAGTCTCACTATTTTTAAATCACCGTCACTTCTAAAATATCATTTTATAGGTCTTTATAAGTCTTAAATTGATTATGTGATTGAAGTAAATATTGTCATATAAATTAAAGAGTAAAATAAATTTGAAATAAAATTATTGTAATATTTTAAATTAAGTAGAAATATTATTAAGTATATAAGTAATATTTTTAATGAAACAGTAAATACATTTTGTTTTGTAAATTAATTTCTATTTTAGTGTCTAGATATTTATGATTATTATCTAAAATGCTGATATAGGTGATTTTATAGTTTACATGGCGAAACAGTAAATATATAGATATATATATATATATATATATATATATATATATATATATATACATTTCAATCAATTTTAAATAAATAACTAAGTTAATAAATTTTAGTTAATTACATGAACAATTTTAATCTCACTAATTATCTTATACACTAATTATCTTATACGTTATTTTTTAAAATTAAAATATGTTTTAAAATAAGCTCATACTTTTTAAAATATATATTTTAAAATATTTGTCATAATTGATTTCAACTTTCTCTTTCTATTAAATTAAATGATAAAAATTCACCTTATTCACGTAATCAATTTATCATCATCAAAAAACTAATTACATCTTAAGAAAATTAGACGCCTTAATATTCTTTTAACCAGCACTACTATAATTAAAAAATATAAATTTCAAGATTTTAATCAATTATAATTTATATATATATATATATATATATATATATATATAATAATAATAATAATAATAATAATAATAATAATTACTCTAATATGTATATACCATTGTGTTGTGTAAGATTTGAGTCATAGTGAGGTCATAGTATAAAATAAACATATATTCCCAATCTACTTTTATAATTCGTAACTTCAATCATAACTCCATCTTATTAATCAAACTATCTTCGGCCGCAACCAGAAGCATGACTAATCAGTTAGCCCATTGGGTCAATATTTGTGGCCCCTGGCCCATCACAAATTGACAAAAGATAGAAGCTTTATAAAGGCTTCTCTATCTAAAATCAACATTTATGTTTACTTATAAAGCCTAATTAAGCTTTTGTTTTAATTAATTAATCCTAAAACAAACAATGATCAGTACTAAATATGTTTGTCCTAGGTTTTGATTTAACAGCATTGTCATTCGTTATTGCGTGCAGGAATAAGAGTCTGATGCAGCCATGCATAAGCATAATGCATTATGAGTCTGAACACAGAAAAAAGGTGAAAAAAATAACCCAAAAAGACGCATAACTCGAAGTGGTGGTCCTCGGTGGCTTATAGTAACGTTGATGTGAAAAACTTCTTATTTTTCATGACGTTAAGCATATGGAAGGATGATATAATATTATCATCGAGTTGCATCACTAAATCCAAATGGAATATCTTTTCATGCAAGTTCTTCTTCCTTTTTGCCTTGCAAAAGTACTTTTTCTTTTCTAAATAAAGAAGTTATGGTAAAGGTACATACGGGGTATGTAACACTTAAAAATAACTTCTATTCATTAGGTTTTGGAAAAATATATTTAGAAAAAGATGTACTGGAATCGTGGTTAAGATCGATTTCTAAGTTTAGTTCAATGTTTTATTTTTAATATTTTCTTTACGTTGAACTGGATCCTACATATAAAAGGTACTCTGATATTAAAGTTAGTGTTTGTCCAAAAGTACTAGCAATAAATATATAGTAAAAAATAACTAATTTTTTGAATATCAAACATGTATTTATAAATTTTTGGATGAACTTTTGATTAGTGATGACCTAATTCCGACCAAAACAGGGAATGATCTTACTCAGAATTGATGTAATTAATTTTAGCGTTATCTTTGTTTATAATCCAACCTACCACTCGATCAACCGATTCATGGAAGATCGGAAGACTTGTTGACAGAATATTAGCCCCAAGTATTTATATTTTATTTGCTTATGCTCTTTGATTAATTTGATTTCTTAATTTTTTTTTTAAAATAAGCTTATTTCTTTAAGCTTTTAAAATAGTTTAAAATGGTCCTTTGTCGATTGATGATCAACCAACTTTTTTTCAAGAAGTTTTCTAAAATACAACTTGATCAAATAATTAAAAAAATAAAATGAATAAAATATGAAAACTAAAATACAAATATATATATATATATATATATATATATATATATATATATATATATATATATATATGAGGAATAAGAAACAATACACGTATATTCAATCTTAAATTTATTTGTTATAATTAAGTACAAACAGGGATGGCAAAAGGTTGGGTTGGGCACGAATAGTGTCTATCCGCAACCCGATCCGACAAAAAAAAATCACCCACTATCCAACTCGTGACTTGCATAGATACTTGCTTAAAAAATATCCGCGGGTATTTTAAAACCCACGGATACCTATGGATACCCATGAATACCTGCAAATATTTAAAAAAATATATTTTTATAAATTATTTAAATAAAATTACAAAAAATATATAAAATATAATATAAATTTAATTTTAATTTTAATTAAATTTAACCTTATAAAATATAATTTAAAGTTAATTTTAATTAAATTTAACTTAATAAAATATAAATTTAATGTTTATTTTTATTTTTGTGCGGGTAGCGGATATCCGCAGGTACGTATAGTATAATACCTGCACTCGGCTCATTTATAAGCGGGTATTAAAGTACGTGCTACCCACAATGCGCAGGTACTAAATATCCGCGGTGTCAACTATCCATCATGGATTTTATCCGTGGATATTCGCGGGCGTTAGATATTTTGCACTTTTAAATATTGCATTAGTAATCTATTATAAATTTAAAAATATTTATACCAAAATAAGAAATCTATCTAACTAATGTTGAAATAATAAAAGTTTGTTGAGAAAAATTATTTATGAACAGACAACATTTTTTTTTTTGAACTTGACTCTTTGTTTCAGTAATCGGCCTAATAAAAAAGCATCACATTTACGGAAGAAATCTCTATAAATATTAGCTATGTTCTTCTCTTCCTCCCACCACAACATCCTGCAAACATTATGCAAAGTAGAGTATATCTTTCTTCTTTGTTATGTTTAGAGGTATGCATTTTTTTATAATCGTTTTTTATGGTTTGTATATTAATTTTGCATGCAGTTGCAAACGTGATTTCTTGTTCAAATGTTTGTTTCTTGTCTTCATCACGAGCTTTGTTTTTCATTATGTTTCTTATAAATGGAACAACAATTCCAGGAACTGCGTGTGTGAAATCAGTCATTCTCGTCTGTTTTTTCATTTTTTTTGGTGTTCCAGTAATTGTCCATGTGTCCTACTTTAAGTCAAATTGGTTGGTGAAAAAAGCTAAAGTCAATGGGGAGAATCCTTAGTCGTGTAAGGCCCCAAAAACCCGAGCATGTCTTCCATCGAAGAGATGTGAAGGGGTTTGTTTAGGGTAAGGAGATGACCGTGCGTGCTATGGCAATTGCTCACGTGGGCAGTTATCGTGGTGGTTACAAGAAAATGTAATTGGTGCGAGTTGTGCATGTAGATGCTTAGGATTCGTGCACCTGCTTGAATCGAAAGATTGCTCCTCGTGGACTGTCAGATAGTGTTGGTTCCAACGGTTGAGATTCTCCTGTTGAAACCTTTTTTTCGGCTATAAATAGAAAGTGGGGTCGTTGTGATTTTGACACTTGCTATCTTTCTCATTTCTAATGACCGATTGTTTCGTTCATATCATCCTAAGGTAATTATGTCGACTATGTTAAAGTGTAAATCAAAACAGAAAAACAAATTATTCTCATACATATAAATACTGTAAATCATTTCTGTAATGGTTAATAATACAATTTTTGAGAGTTATTCAGCATACCTGTGAGTCTTTGCAACCTGTTGACCAGTCTGAAACTGTGTGTGTGGTGGTGTAATGTCGTGTGTGGTGGTGGTGTTCATGGTAGAGGGTTGAAACCCTAGCAGAGAGTCGTGTGACTCTTTCTCTCTCTGATTCTCACCTCTCATTTCTTTCTCTTACTAAAACACGTGTGCGTATTACGTTTAAGAAAAGGAAATATCTGGAGATGGAGTTTACGTTTCTGCCCTTATTCTAATATGGTATCAGAGCATAGGTTCGTGTTGTTGCTTTCCTGGTGAGTGATCTAGAATTATGTGTATCCAAAGGAGAAGAAAGAAGGTTTCTTTGTGTGGGTAAAGATCAAAGAAATTTCAAGAACTCAGCAAGAAAGGATGGCAGGATTTGGAGGAATATAAGGGCCACTACCAGTGTTTGATGGGAAGCAGTTTGAAGACTGGCGCATTAAAATGCAAGCCATTTTTGGCTTCCAGGATGTTGCAGAGGTGATAGAAGATGGATTGCCCGAGTTAAGTGACAGGGCCACTGAAGAAGAGAAAAAGAGTTATAAGTGGCAAGTAAAACTGAATAGCAAGGCAAGATTTGTGTTGTACCAGTGTGTCAGCCAAAAGATCTTCAACAAGACAAAAACACAAAGGTTAAACTACAGGCACTGAGAAGACAATTTGAAGTTCTAGTCATGGAGGAGAGTGAAACCGTGGCTGAGTACTTTGATAAGGTACAAGAATTAGTGAATAAGATGAGGGCCTGTAAAGATGGAATATCTAATGAGTATATTGTTGACAAGATCCTGAGAACATTATCATCCAGATTTGATAATGTTGTGGTTGCTATAGAGGAAACCCGAAGGAAGGAAACCATGGAGATAGAGGAATTGTTGAACTCATTGGAGGCTCATGAATTTCGTATTAATGAGTGCAGGCAATGCTAGGAGCAGGCCTGACAGGCCATATCCCAGTGGAAAGGCAAGAAGCTGTTCAAGAAAGGAGGAAAAGGTAACAAGAAGGGCAAAGACTCACTGGACCAGCAAGGAGAAGAGTCCAGTGAATCAGGCAAGGTAAAAAATCAAAAGAATGTTGAATGGAAATTCGACAAAAAGAAGGTCAAGTGCTATAATTGTCAGAAACTTGGTCATTATGCCAAGGATTGCTGGAGTGGTGAAGGTGCTAAGAACAAACCAAAGAAGAGAGCTAATTTGGCCCAAGAGGAGGAATCAGATTCAGAACCAGTAATGTTGATGGCTAGAACTGAGGAAAATTCATCAGAAAATGATGTCTGGTATCTAGATTCTAGGTGTTCTACCCACATGACAGGGATAAAAGACTGGTTTGTGCAAATTCAAGATGCTGCACAAGGAAAAATTCGATTTGCTGATGACAGGAGTTTGATGGCAGAAGGTACAGGCAGGGTTGTTCTAAGAGATGCAGAAGGAAAAGAAGTCACAATTGAAGAGCTACCGTATGTACCAGGTTTGAAATCAAATCTGCTGAGTTTGGGGCAGCTACTACAAAAGGACTGTGTGATGAAAATGGAGGATAATAGCCTCAGTATTTTCAACCAACAGAGGAGAATGACTGTACAAGCTCAGCTGTCACACAATCGAACATTTAGAGTTCTGATGAGTGTAGTAAAACACCAGTGCTTCGCTGCCTCAGAGAGCAAGGAGGAATGGCTGTGGCACTTGCAGTTTGGGCATTTAAATTTCAAAGATCTGTCTCTGTTAGGACAGAAAATAATGGTGAATGGGTTGCCTAATGTTGAGATTCCAGACACAGTTTGCAGGGAGTGTGTGCAGTGTAAGCAAACAAGGGGTAGTTTTCAGAAGAATCTACCCCAGAGATCTGCAGGAAGACTAGGAGTTGTCTATTTTAACGTTTGTGGACCTATACAAGTTGAAACACCAGGAGGTAGCAGATATTTTCTGTTGTTTATTGATGATTACACCAGAAAATGTTGGTTGTACTTAATCAAGAGGAAAGGAGAAGTATTGCAGGTGTTTCAAAAATTCAAAAGAATGGTTGCGAAGCAGTGTGAGCAGAAGATTAAGATCTTGAGGACAGATGGAGGTGGAGAATATATCTCCACTGAATTCAAGACCTTCTGTGAAAATGAAGGGATTGTGCATGAGGTTATCCCTCCATATACACCACAACATAATGATGCAGCTGAAAGGAAGAATAGAACTACTGAACATGGTGATATGTATGTTAAAAAGCAAAGGATTGCCTAATTTTCTATGAGGAGAGGCTGTGGTGACAACCACTTATATTCTGAATTTGTCTCCAACAAAGAGACTGGTGGGTCTGACACCTAAAGAGGCATGGACAGGGGTGAAACCAGATGTCAAACATCTGAGAATTTTTGGATCTATATGCTATAGGCATATACCAGATCAGTTATGGAGAAAGCTGGATGACAAAGGTGTGCCACTGATTCTTGTAGGCTATAATCCTACTGGAGGTTACAAGCTATACGACCCTATATCAGAGACAGCTTGTATTAGCAGGGATGTAGTTGTTGATGAGAGTGGGGCTTGGCGGTGGAAAGTAACTGAGCAGGAATCACCAACCATTTCTCTGGAGGATACCACTGTTGCAGCTGAAACAGAAGAGAACAATATGAATAGCAGGCAGAGAAGATCATCCAGAACTCCACAGCTGTCAGTACACTTGAGAGATTATAAGTTGTCCTATGAAGCTACTCTAACAGCAGATTACAGTGTGTTCATTATGCCCTAATTGCAGAGGCTGAACCAGTAGAATTTGAAGAAGCTGTTAAAGATGAGAAATGGCATAAAGCCATGGAGGAGGAGATTGACTCCATAGAAAGGAACCAGACCTGGGAGCTGGTGGAATTACCCTCTAGAAAGAAACTCATAGCATTAAAATGGGTTTACAAATCAAAGATAAATCCACAAGGCATTGTTGTGAGGTATAAGGCACGGCTGGTTGCTAAGGGATTCTTACAGAAGGCTGGAGTTGATTATGGTGAAGTTTTTGCTCCTGTGGCAAGGGTTGAAACTATCATATTAGTGATATCTCTAGCCACTAAATTTTGCTGGTCTTTACACCAACTTGATGTGAAGTCAGCCTTCCTAAATGGAAGACTGGAGGAGGAGGTATATGTTGTGCAACCACAGGGTTTTGAAGTCAAAGGGCAGCTGGACAAGGTGTATAGGCTGAGGAAAGCTCTATATGGGCTTAAGCAGGCTCCAAGGGCCTGTAACCAGCATATTGATGGATTCATGGGCAGTATTGGGTTTGAAAAGTGTGTTTCAGAACACGGTGTATATGTGCAATGCTGTCAGCACAAAGGCAGAACAGAGAAGTTGATTGTGTGTCTCTATGTGGATGACTTGTTGATCATTGGAAGTTGTGAAGAATTAATTTCAGCTTTCAAAATTGAAATGCAAAGTGAGTTTGAAATGAGTGATCTTGGAAGACTCAGCTATTTTCTTGGCATTGAGTTTACCAAGATTGAGAGTGGAAAAATGATGCACCAGTCAAGGTATGTTTTAAACCTGCTGAAAAAGTATGAGATGGGTGACTGTAATGCTGCAAAAGTGGGATTGAGGCTAGAGAAAAAGCCAAAAGAGGAAGTTGTTGATCCAACAGCTTACAGGAGAATGGTTGGAAGTCTTAGGTATCTCTATAACACCAGACCTGATTTGAGCTATAGTGTTGGAGTAACAAGCAGATACATGGAGTGTCCTAGAGTATCACATTCGAATGCTGTCAAACAGATACTGAGATACTTGAAGGGTACACACTCGTATGGGATTCTACTTAGAAAAGGAGAGACTGGAGAAGAAGTACAAATTACTTCTTATTCAGATGCATATTGGTGTGGAGACAAGACTGACAAAAGGAGCACTGCAGGGTACATTTTCTTCATGGAAGGATCTTCTATTTCCTGGAGTTCTAGAAAGGAACCAGTAGTTGCCTTGTCATCATGTGAGGCAGAATACATAGCTGCCTGTGAAGCTACATGTCAAGCAACCTGGCTGAAATCCTTGGTAGAAGGACTGAAGATTGAGCTATCTGAGAAGAGAGTGAGACCAATGGTTGACAACAAATCAACCATAAATCTTGCTAAACATCCTACATCTCACGGTAGGACTAAACACATTGAGACCAGATTCCACTATGTCAGGGAACAGGTCAGCAGTGAGAAACTAGAGATTGTACACTACAGATCCGAAGATCAACTTGCAGATATACTGACTAAAGCTCTTAAAGGCGAACGTTTTCTGAAACTCAGAAAGCAAATCGGGATGGTACAAGCTGAGATTTCGAAAACTTAGGGTTTTCATCACAGAGAAGGAGATCAGTCTAGGAGGTATTTTTCCCCGGATTCAATCGGTGAAAAAGAGGGGTTTCGTCGTTTAATCAAAATTTTTCAAGGTTTTGTTTTAGGAGGAGTGTTAAAGTGTAAATCAAAATAGAAAAACAGATTATTCTCATACATATAAATATTGTAAATCATTTCTGTAATGGTTAATAATACAATTTTTGAGAGTTATTCAGCATACCTGTGAGTCTTTGCAACCTGTTGACCAGTCTGAAACTGTGTGTGTGGTGGTGCACTGTCGTGTGTGGTGGTGGTGTTCGTGGTAGAGGGTTGAAACCCTAGCAGAGAGCCGTGTGACTCATTCTCACCTCTCATTTCTTTCTCTTACTAAAACACGTGTGCGTATTATGTTTAAGAAAAGGAAATATCTGGAGATGGAGTTTACGTTTCTGCCCTTATTCTAATAGACTATGGAGCTTTCTTCGCCTGAAGAGTTCGTTAAAAGGGAAGGTCAATGGTACGCTAATGGTGGATTGGGGTCATTATCGTCGTCTTCCATCTTGTGGTCAACTGAGCGGGGTTGACGGAGGGAAAGCCTTGTATATAAATAACAATGTTGATCCTGTCAAATACGGTGTTATGGCTGCCATGGAGATAGATGCCATCAAGGAGTGGACATGGTCTTGCGCGTAGCTGCTACCTATTCCTGGGTACGGTTGGGCTACCCGTGTGGTGGGGAACTACATTTCATACTCCAACACCGATTCGTCCTTGGAGGATTTTAGGGACAACATTAACCTGGTTAGGGGAGGTTGCAGATGCTGAGTATTTTAAGCTCACTATTTGCAAATGAACCAAACGGGCTTGTCACAAGAGGGAGGGTTACACATTATACTTCTTCTATGCGTACTCGACAATTTTCTGTGACATGTTCGTTCGACTACCATTCTCTAAATTTCAAACAGGCGCTCTACGGGAGATAAATGTAGCCCCTACCCAACTACACCCGAACGGGTGGGCCTTCATGCAAGCATTTCTCGTCCTCTGCAAGGCCCTGGACCTGACTTTGACGCTAGCATCTTTTCTATATTTCTTCGGACCCGGCAACACCCAAATAAGTTATAGGTGTCTCTCATTTTTGAGAAGGATCGAACGTTATTCACTCTGTTCAACGCTTCCTATAAAGGTTTAAGACCAACTTTATAAAGGTCGCAATAAAGGAGACTAGTCATTCAAGGTTCTATTTAGATAACAGTCGGTCGAAGTTCCCTTTTTACTGGATCGAGCATCCCAAAAGGGTAATCTCTTGGGAAAAATCTATGATGACGCCAGCGAAGGTAGAGACGGTCGACCTGATCAATTAGCTACCTCGCAAAGTCCCTTCCCGCAACCTCATTAATTACCTTGACCCAGACGCTCTATGTAGTAGAGTGTTCGATAAGCCTTTTATTATGTAGTATTTTAGAACTGTCGTGTTTTACTTATTTAAGGTTTGTGTTTTATTTCAGATCTCATGGTTGCTTATGATGTTGGGTAATCGAACGCCTTTGCCATCATGGTCGCTCGATGCAAAGAGCAGCTTAAGTGGCACAGGGAGGGTTCGTCACAATTCCCCCGTCCCCACGACGACCACTTCTGCCCATGAAAGTCTAAGATCCAAGAATTGCACATCCTTTGCCCCAAGCGTCTCATCCTATGCCCGAGGGACGCTCGGGGCAAATGACTATTACTATGTAAGTGATTTCTTTTTGTCATAACTAGTAGGAACAAATAAAGCAATATGGATGATAATAGATTTTGCGATAATGAATACAAAAATCTCTTTGGAGAAAATAATAATGAATTAAAAAAGTACAAGTTTCAATTAATAGGTTATCTTGAGAAAATAATTGTTAATGCAAATGTTTAAAACCATTAGGGGATATAGATGTTAGCAGTTAAGATTAATTAGTTTAGATTTAAAAAATATTTTGGGCCTATTAATTATTGATAAAACTAAATATCTCAAAGGAAGTCGATGATACCTTAAGGTGTAAAAACATAATATAAGTGTAAGACAGAAACCAAAGGCTGAATGTCATCGACCAGGAAGTATGCTAGTATAGCTAGATATTCTGGTGTTATAGTTACATAATATTTTCATGGACTTTTACAACCACTTTCCACTATGATAGTTAAGTGTGGTTGATAATATATTAGTATGAAATTTCATAAGTATGTATGGAAGAGCTTGTCTATAAAAAAGGAGAAAGGAATTGGAGTGACTTTGATGTTATTATGGTAAAAGAATTTTTTGGATTTGTGCGATTGGATGTTTTTACTGTGGTGTAATAATTTTCTTTACAAGCCTTAAAGTAATTGAACACTTTAGTTTAAAGAGATTAAAAACATGTGAATTTGGATTATTGTTGCAAAAGTTGTGAGTATGTTTGACTGGATGTTTGTATTACAATAATGTATTAAATGTGGCATGGTATTTATATTATGAGATTTGTGGTATGCCTATATAATTGTTATAAAGTGTGAATTAGAAGTAATTTATATTGTATGAATTTATGTTTGCTAATATATATATATATATATATATGTAAAGTTTTAATGTGTGTGGTGGTCAAATTAGTGTTTTTACGAGAAAATGCCAATTTAGGTTGAGTCCAAGTGTATCGAAGGGGACTTTAAGGGTAGTTTATATGTTTTTAGTTGTTTCAGCCTTTAGGCTAAAAGTTGTTTAATTCATTGTCTAGAAATATATGGGTTGATACCTAATATTTGATTTGATAAATATGAATTGCATGTGTTTTTGGACAGTTCATGTAATAAAATTTTATTATTGAATTAGTTATTAAGCTAAAGCAATGGATTGGTTTAAATGATAAAAGAAGAATGACTAAGTTAAAGATTGAGTTCCATCATAAATTTATTTTTATAATCTTTATTATAAGTTATTATTGCTTTTTTTTTTTTATATTAAGCTTCTTCTATAAATGCATTAGGTGAGTTTTTTTCTTTTCTTTTTTTAATGTTGGCTTTTAAAGATAATGTTCATTGAGTGGATAATTAAGTTGTGGTATATGGAGAAATGAGACAAGAACTTATTTTTTTCTCTCAAATATATTTTCATATTCTTCATATTAATTTTGATGGGTTAATATTGCTAGTATTTTATTTCTCATAATTTTTCTCTTTTTAATTGTGTTTATTCTTTTGAAAAATTTGTTTCTTTTCTTATGCAATAATCATATATATTTTATATGACCAACAAAGATTGAAGCTGGTAGTGATATTAGCACGGGAACTAGAACAATAAACTAAAGTATTAGATTAGGAATATCTTAGAAAATTTGTTTAACTTTTTTTAAAAATTATATTAAGTTCCTATTTTATGTTTTAGTACTTATGATTTATTTTGAATGTATTTTGAAGCATAATTGTCTAGCTTTAAGAACCGGAAGATTAATCAGATTATCTCCAATTATTATCACAAAAACCTTACGATTATTCTGTATTTAATGAATGCACATATTAGAAGAAATTTCGGTTGTTACAACTTCCAACATAAATTACCATCAATAATAAAAGTAGAAAAATATTTTTTTCTAGAATTATATACTAAAACAAGTCCCCAAACATAATATGAATTGAGTCAAATTGAAGATTACAAGACATGATGCACGATGACACTTTGAGAATTGACAAACAACACATTGAAAATATTCAATGACCTCTTTGGTAAAAAAAAAGTGAAAGAACAAATATTTAATAAGGTTGAATGAGTAATATTAAAGTCTTATGATGAACGTCATATTTTAAAAATTTTACATGTTTATAATGCTACTTGTTGATGAAAAAAAAATCATAATAAAAAAGATCAACATCTTTATTTCCAATAAGTATACTTATAAAAAGTAAGATTAACGCAAAAATATAAGTGAAAATATTTATAACACATAAACAATTTTCTTATACATATCCTTTGATTCCTAGTACACACTCTTCAAAATAAGAATTTAACTCTATCTTGTCTTTAACTTTTCATGTCTTTTAACTCCAAATATACACTCTTCCAGAATAAGAACATACTCTTCAAAACAAGAATTTAATCAAAACGTCACAATATTCTATTATAAAAATATAGAAAAGTTAGATAAAAATCTTAAATAAATAATTATCACAAATAATAACAATAACATAAATTAAGAATTTTATACCAACATAAATTATGTGTAAGTAAATACAAATTATTTTATTAATAATAGTTATACGAATTACATTCTTATCACCTCCGTAATAATCATCAAAGTATTATGAAACAGAAATATATGTTTTATCCCAAAAATATATTATTCACAGAATTTTTTATTCTTTTCTGTCATTAAATTTATTGGAACTACAAAATATTAAAATAGTACGTATAAGAATTTAAAGGAATGATTTCTACCTCTAAAATTTCAGATAAAGTTTGTAGAATTACAAAAGTTAAGTGAAATATTAGATCTCATATATTGATCCTCAAATCTCATAATGGACAGTATTTGTGTCAAATTGGTAAAGATAATTTTAATAAAATTGATTTTAAAAATTAAGCCTAAACGGAGTATTATCAAATTAATCTCCATACATTACAACATAGAAAGAATTGAATTTTGGTCTAAAGCAAAAGGTTATTTTCTTTTATCCAAAACTCTGCAATCACATAAAACTATTGGAAGATGAGATTATTCTTTTCTACGTAATAATGAATTTATAATTCTGAGAAAGAACAACACAAGTAGTTATCTTTTTTTGTTGAAGAATAGAATAACTGGATTTGCGTATTTTTATTTTATGAGAGTTACTTGCTCCACCGTCCCAACGGCTCCATGTATCTTTCCAAATTATTTTTTATTTCAAAAATATTTTAGATTAAATTTTTTAATTTTTATCATTTAACTTTATTTATTTTTTTAAAACCCTAATTTTGTAACCTCCACCACTTCACTTTTCTCTTTATCTAATTGTACACAAATCTCGTTCCCTTACTTTTTCTCTTCCTTTCTTCTTCACATACATAGAGCCCCCACTCCCTTCCTTTTCCTCTTCGTTTATTTTTCCTTTGTACATTTTTGTGGTTAAAGTTTCTTTTTTTTTGTTCTTTTTGTATATGGCTTGTGTAAGAGGAAGAAGAAGAGAAACACGAATGCTTGAACGGATGTGGAAAATTCGTTCAGCCTTCAAAGGATCTTGAGATCCGTCTACGAATGTCGAGATCCGTTGAAGGGTGAACGGATTTCCCACATCCGTTCAAGCATTCACGTTTCAACTATTTTAATTTTAATTTTTGTTTTTAGTTTAATTTTTTTTTTGTAGATTTTAATTTCTGAACATTGTAAATGTTTATTTGTGTAAATTTTACATAATTTAATCATTTTTGTAATATTTTATATGTGTAAAGAAAACTGTTAAAAAGTAAAACAAATAGTTGAAAGAGAAAAGTGAGGGGGTGGAGGCCGCAGAATTAAGGTTTTAAAAAAGTGAGGGGTGAGAGATGCGTTATTCAATGGATTTTGATTTACGTCAACTCTCATGAAAAAAACTTTTAACTACAGGATAAAATAGGAATGTTGAAGTGCAGGGAGCAACCCGGAATGGTGGAGGGAGCAACCCGGAATGGTGGAGGGAGCAACCCGGAATGGTGGAGGGAGCAACCCGGAATGGTGGAGTGAGTAATCCTCTTATTTCATTTAGGGTGTTACTCCCTCCACCACAACTTGCTTCCTCCACCACCACATTCCTCTTTTACCCTTTTCTTTATTTTTTTTCATTCCTATTTTACCCTTATTAAAATTTTAGGGTTAATATTATTTAAAATCTCACGTGGACATTCATTCTCTTTATCATTCTTCCCTCTTTCTCTTTATTATTTTTCCCACGTTATCTCTTAGGTTCACTACCCTTGGGTTGTCTCTCATGTTCCACTTCTTCTTCTCTTTTATAGAATTGTGACGTGAGAGTGTGGTGGACTTTGTGTTTAGTAAGATTGAAAGTGGGAAAAACAATTCCTCTTCAGCCGTGAGTGTGGTGGTGCTTTAAGGTGCTGGTTTAGAGGCGTGAGAGGTTCAGAGCCATGAAGGTGTGTAATAAAACCCTAAAATATAAACGGTATAATCTTTAAACGGATGTGAGCATCCGTCAACGGATGTCAACATCCGTTTAAAGATTATACGGTTTATATTTTACAGTTTTTTTTATATTAGTTTTGAAGATATTTAAATAATATAATTTATATTTTTTGATACATTATTTTTGAAAATATTTTGATGTATTTTAATAATGTATTTTTGAGGATCTTTATTGTTATTAGTATATATTTAGATTTTTTTTTATTTTGCACGTTAGGGTTTTTGTATAATATATATTTTTATATATGACTTTTGTATTCTTTAATAATTTTATAATTATATAAAAAGTTATTTATTAGTTTATTTATATGAAATATATAATTTTATTATGTTATTGTTTTTATATTTGTTTGATTATAGGGATGTGAAACCCTCCTAAACCACTGTATGTATCCATCGACACATTCATAAGAGTATGATGCTTGTCTCACATTCGTAATAACGTGATTCATGAAGTGCAACCATGCATAATCAATAGCGAATACATCTGCATCTGCAACGGCAGTGTGTGGTCGTGGAATCTCCTGGTATAACCCAAACTGCCTCATCACACGCTCGGGCAAATGACGGGAAAGGGTGTCACCAATCCAAATCCATCTAGAATACATACAAATGCCAAAGAATGGACGAATGCCCCGATGTCCCTCATATGGATGCCATACAACTCCTCTGTATGTCAGGCCATCCAACTGCGACCGAATCTCTGCAAGAGTCGAACTCTGCCGAGGGCTCTGCCACCTAGCCGCACGTGGTGTGGTCTCATCATTAGAAGACACCAACCGCCTCCTTCCCATGGTAGGGAAATGCTCGTATATCCAACTCTAAAAATGCAATTATTCAATTAAATATCTTTCTTCTTTGAACATCGAAATAAGTACATCAAATAAATGTGAAGAGTATTTGTCTGTACCTGAAACAAAGTCAGAAATCCAGCCATCTGCTTCGTGGAAGCCAGACTCGCATCCTCGAGCTGGTCGTACAAATGGGCGAGTGCAACAACACCCCAAGCATATCTACCACACGCGTGTACATCTCTAAATAATAGAAGGTAAGACACACGTATAGAAGTGGCACTTTTATTTACGAAAATCGTGCATCCTACTAGATGCAACAGATATGCTCTGGCAGCATAATCCCACTGTTGCGACTAACACCTCTGAACATATATCTCTCTTAGCCAGCTGAGTCTGACTTTCGGACCACGTGCATCCTCCATCTCAGCACCAGCTACGCCACCATCAACGCCGAGCACTTCTACAAGGGTTGTACGAGCCTCCTCAAACTCCAACTCCTCCAAATCACATAATTGTCCCATACCGGAAGGTGAAGTAAAGTGGAGACATCGTCAAGAGTGATCGACATCTCCCCTACAGGGAGATGGAAACTACTTGTCTCAAAGTTCCATCTCTCTATGAAACCGAGCAACAAACCCTTATCAACGTAATCATAGCAATAAACCGAGCAACAAACCCTTACCATGGGAGATCAACTTCAGTATCTCCTCTCGATCCTACACAACAATATTTAATATCAATTGTATTCGAAAAAAAAAATAATTAAAATTTAAGTTATGCACTCACCCAGCCCTGCGAAATGCCATAAGCAACATGCTGAACATAGTGTGTCAACAATGAAGCATCACGTGGACCTCTAGGAAATCCACCGACATAACTCTCTCCACGAGAACTAAAAGATACACCTCGTGTTCTTACCATTTCTGATAAAAATATTTTTAATTAAATTAATAATTATTTCATTAATTAATACTATTTTTTATTAATTTAATAATAATTATTTCATTAAATAAAATAATTTTAATTTAGATATAAATAAATAAAAAATTAGAAAAAAACACTAAATTTAAATACTCTATAAATTAATTAAAAATATAATAAAATAATAAATTAAACAAAATAAAAATATAATAATTACGTAACAATGTAATTGAAAATAAAAATTTAAAATAAAAACTAATAATAAACTTAAAAGTTAAAAACTATAGGTCAAAAACAGATGTCGGGTATCCGTTTGGATCTGAAACGGATGTCGACATCTGTCGACGGATATCGACATCCGTTTCAGATCCAAACGGATACCTGACATCCGTTTTTGGCCTGGTTATCTTCTTCCTTCCTCCCAACGCACGCACACAGCAAAAAAAACGCAGAGCACACATAACACACAGCACGACGAAATATCATCACTAACCTTGTGGGAGAACGCACCGCCACACCTCACCGTCACACCATCGCCGCACTGCCGCGCCGCACCGCCGCACTGTCGCGCTGTGCACCGCTCTCACCGCCGAACCGCTGAAGGAGGAAGAAAACGGATATGGAGAAAAAATGGAAGATGAGAAACGGATGTGATGGAGTTTGAGTGGGAATCTGAGAGGGTTGAGAGGTGGCCGAAAAGGGGTAGAAAGATAGATTTTAGGGTTAAAGTAAATAATTAGGATTAAAAAGTAAAAAATTTATTTTTGTAATTATAAAAGGTTAGTTTTGTAATACAAAAAATATATAATAGAATTGGGGAGATATAGGGAGAAAATGTGGTGGTGAAGGGAGTAACACCCTTTCATTTATAGCAAACCCAAAAGTTAAACAGAACTAGAACTGACAAAGCCCGCTACAATTTGGGCCTTCATCTACATGATCATGTTAATATAAACAACGGGTCGTTTCTCTCTGCACATTTTTTTTCTGGACCTCATAAAGCCCCAAATTATAATAAAAAGATAAAAAATCATCTCTACACCTTCATATTTTTTTAATGTATTCAGGATTGTAGAATCTAAAATGAATTTCTAAATTTAAAAATACTTTTTAGATTGTATAATCTACAATATATTCAAAATATACATTTTAAAATATACAATTCGAAAGATATTTTCAAATTTCAAATTATATAATTCAAAATATATTTTAAAAAAAATACATTTTGAAATAGGTATTATGAAAGATATTTCAAAATTTCTTTTAAAATGTATAATTCAAAATACATTCCGAATTTGAAAACCATTTCTAAATTTGAAAATACCTTTCAGATTATATAATCCGAATGAACTAAAAAAAATACATCTCAAAAGGCATATTTTAGAATATATTTTAATTCTGAAAGTACTTTGAAAACTATGTATTTTATAATATATTTTAGATTGTATATATTTCCATAAATACTTTCCATTTGATGATTGAAAAAAAAAATTGGATTGGTGAATTGGAAACTTCGTTTTCTTTGATAATTTTTTTAATCCAAAAGTGTTTTATAATTCGGACTATTGGTCATGGAGGCTTCTGTGTGAGGTAGATTTTATTAAAAGGAAATGAAGGAAGTGTTGAGGGTGTATGAGTGGAGATGAAAGTGAAAGAGGCCCAGATATATTTTTACTTTTTTTTGGGATAATTTATGGTTTATGGATATTACATGATGGAGGAAGAAAAACAAAATGGAGATGCTAGAAGAAATAGCCTTAACAAAGTTACAACAATTATTATTAAATAAAATTAGGTTTATTACGAAGAAAATTCCGCTGGAAAATTACAGTCAATTTTTAATTGATGAAATGAAGTTACAAAATTTTTCACAAAGTTTTAAATGCATTCCATGTTTAAATTTTTATACTTGAAGGGTATTCATAATTTTTATGATTAAATATATAATGTAGTTTCTATACGTATCCCTGTCAAAATATGTATACTTTGTGTTAGAAAACTTTTACCTAATCTTAGTCAACCATCGAGTCCAAAATTATTTAAAAATTAAATTTTATACTAATTTCAATCAACCCAGAAAGTATTTTCATTCTATATTCATCCATCTCATTGATTATATAACTCCAAACCAATTTAGAAATTCAGAAATAATAAAAAGGATATTATTAAACACAAACTAATATTATTTTAAAGTTATTAAACATATAAGCATACAATTTTCTTTGAAAAATATAAAATAAAAGAGTAAATGAAAAACAAAATCATCCAATAAGATGACTGTGTATGGCTGCAAAAGAAACATGTCTATATGCAATGTTTTCGTAAAAGCATGTAAGACAATGTATTAATTAATCGAGGCAGTTTTCGCATTTATTCAGGTAGTTTCCTTAGCCTAACAAAAGGGTCATGGGAATTTTTTTATAAAGTTTTCTAAGACATAAAAATATGAAAAATTAAATAAAATAAAATATTCCAAAAAATAAAACTTCAAGAAAATATAAAGAGAATTTTTACAAGATAAGTTAATTGTGAGTTTTATTTATTTTTCTATTTTTTTCATACGTCCTTATAAAAAAAAAAGCTTATTGAAAGAAAAATTGAATGTAGAGCACTGAACTTGTAGTCTTTGGGTCCCTATCTTTGGTTGTCACATCAAAGAGAACGCTTTCAGAAAAAAAGAAAGCATCAATTAGCAATTAATTGAGATAAGAATAAGACAGTGGAAATAAGCACTAAAAATGAGATTCTGCACGTGAATAATATGCACCAACTTAGTATATAAAACAATAAGAGTGTTGGATTTTCTACGAAAAATATTTAAAATGTTATAAGTTATGATGATGCATTATGATAGATCTTATGACTACCAAACTTGTTCCCCAAGATCTTTATTCTGAAGTGGTGAGCTGTATTATATTTTACTTTCATCACTGTCATCACTCCCACCCACATTACTTTTTCCCTGTCGTCAGTTTACTCTTTCACACCTTTTTCTAACTTAGCTTTTTGCCAAATGTTGATCAGTGTTTCAAGAAAAGTATTTCAAAAAGATTTTTTTTTTTATTTGTTGAGATAAGTAGAAATATGTTTTACTACAAGTTTTAATATGCTATTGTATAATTTTCAATATATTTTTAGTCTTTGACAGGGTTCTACTAAGTTTATATAAAATTTTCAGTATTTCTGATAAATTTTATCCGTGTTTTCTTTAAGATTTTAATTCTCAAATTTTAAAAAATTCTTAATTTAATACTATATATATAGATATATATAGTGGCGGACATATGGGCTCCCCAATTTTTTTTATATATAAATTAATATATAATTTTAAATATCTATGTAAAAGTTTAGTATATTTTCTATATATGACACTTCAGAAAATGTTATTTACTTATATAAAAGTTTTAATACTTCCAAATATTTCCACAATTGTCGATTACATTGAAATTATAATTTTTTTATATCTAAAAATTAAAATAATATAAAGATAAGCATCACTATAACAACTATTAAAGGAGTCCAAAACTATAATTTACACGAATTATATTTTTAGGTTTATTCTATTTATATTTTTTCTTCTTTTCATGTTTTTTTTAGCTCTTGCGTTCAAATTTCTCTTTTTGTTTCTATTCCATCTTATCTCATCATAACTCAGTTTAGAATAAGTTCCTTTTTAATATTATATCTTCTTGGTTTGTGTTTGACAATTATATTAGATTTGTTGCTTGAAAAGTATTGTTCTTCTCACTAATTGATTATTTGATTTGTGCTTTAATGGTCTGGGTGATGTTTCATTATATTTCTAAGAGATTTGATAAATTCTTACCCATTTTTTCTTTGAACACAAAGTTCAAGTAGAGTCTACCTTAAGTTGTAATGATTACTAATTTAATTATGATAGCTGAAATTGTTGATATTAAGCAAATTATATATAGGATTTGACAGAGACTAGATGGTAGGATTTGAGAGGACGGGTTGGATTTGAGAGAGACAAGATGGTAGGAATTAATGGGACAAAAAATGGATAAAGATGTTGTTTACTTTGAAAATTCAGATGTGAAAGTAGATGAATTTGAAAGAAAAGTGTGTAAAATATTTGATGGATGTGACCAATAAAATAAACAGTTATAATAAGTAAAATTAGAAAATTACACATTTGTCTTTTGTGGTTAAAAAAATATAAAATAAAGAATTCTTTGAGTATAACTAATTTAGAAGCATATGTTGATGATTAGTTTTTAGATAAAAAAGAAGGTTTAATCCTTTTGGATATCCCTATTTGTGTAGGATTGTCTCAAATAGGTCCTCGTATTTATTTTTATCTCAATTAGGTCCCTATTTTTGTAAAATTGAGTCAATTGGAACCTTGCCATTAATTTCAATAGACGGCGTTAAATTTATTGAGTCGTGGCACGCTCACGAAGCAAATTTTAATGACGTGGCACGTGGTCCATGGAGGCGAGGACGAAGAAGGCGGAGAAGCGCGTGTAGTGGCGTAGGAAGGCGGTAAAACAGGCTCTTTCTGCAACATATAATTGGACCATCTGAAGAAACAAGAGGCTCTTTCTGCAACATAGAATTGTGGAAATTTCACTAAAGGAGGACATAGTTCTTAAAATCAGGTTTGATGAAAGCTACTTTATAACAAATTTATTAAAGTGAATTCAATCTAACCAGGGGCTTCCATTGTGTTTCATCAGGGCAGCGGAATGTAGCCTCATTGACAGCTTGACGCTCTATAGCAAACCTTGTTGCACCACTATTAACCCCAAAATGCAGCTAAATGAAAAAAATTAGAAACAGCCAAAGCATAAGATTATGAAGGCTGAAATGAAAAAAAAATTTAATCAATGACTACAAATTTAGGATAAATGAATGATTCAACTATGAGAGTAAAGGTTGAGAAAAGAGCATAAAAAATGGGAAAGTTGAAGTCAAGTGTCATTTCTTCAGATTTGGGTGGTATTCTACTTTTCCTACTTCTTTTATCACTCTATTCCATTGAACCAGCATCTTGTGCCTCCAGAGTGAGGTTCCTTCCAGGATTCGAGGGACCCCTTCCTTTTCATCTTAAAACTGGGTAAGTTAAACTAAAAAAAAGTAAAAAAGTAAAAAAAAAAAAACCTAAAAAATCGCGAGAATGGAACAGAGCGTTTTGGAATGTCTGGGCGCTGAAATCATCGATGTGATGAGTCCGGTGTCGATCTGCATGTTCCTGGTGGTTCTTCTGGTCTACGCCCTCTCCTCGCCGTCATCCTCTGCCGCCACCATCACAACCGCCGCCAACCTCGTCTACGCCGAGAATCCCGCCGATAGCCCAGCGGAGAAGTTCGAGGGCGCGCTCCTCAACGCCGTCGTCTTCGTCGACCTCATCGCGCTCGTCACCTTCCTCCTCGTACTCCTCTACTACTACAACTGTACCGCCTTCCTACGCCACTACACGCGCTTCTCCGCCTTCTTCGTCCTCGCCTCCATGGACCACGTGCCACGTCATTAAAATATGCTTCGTCAGCGTGCCACGACTAAATAAATTTAACGCCGTCTATTGAAATTAACGGCAAGGTTCCAATTGACTCAATTTTACAAAAATAGGGACCTAATTGAGATAAAAATAAATACGAGGACCTATTTGAGACAATCCTACACAAATAGGGATGTCCAAAAAGATTAAACCAAAGAAGAATAATAGATGTAATCTTGATATTTAAAAAATCTTATGATATATTCATTTTTAAAAAATGTTCAAATTGGATTAAAAGTAAAATTTTAATCATGAAATCTTGTCACTCACTCTTTTCATGGCATATATATAGTGATGGGACACAATGAAGACTAAAAACAAAAATATGAGTTTTCTACTAAGGGTTAATTGGTAAATTGCACACAAATTCTACATTATTTCCTTGTTCATCCTTTCTTTTATATACAAATTATGAATTTTCAATATTACGCAAATTACTCACCTCACTTGTTAGGAACAAAACAATAAAAAAGAAGAGAGAAATAAACAATACAAAAGTTTTACGTGAATGTGTATGCTTATGTCCTCGTTACACTAGAAAGTATGTTTATTTGGTACAATTGAAAACTTTACATAAGGTTGCTTATATAGAAAAATGGAGAGCTTCATCTCATAATACTAAACAATGTGGGACTAAATCAAATTACAAAAACACTAACAATTCTCTCATTTTTGGAGTTTGATTTACATTATCACGTAGTGTACTTGAAGGCCAATTAAGGTAATACAAAGCCTCAACTTATCTATTGTGACAACATTTGTCAACATATCCAGTTAACGTTAATACCCCATCCTCAAGTAGAGATCTGATGAAGTGATAACGGAGATCAATGTGCTTCATTTTAGAGTGAAATGTTGAATTCTTGGCCAGATGTATTGCACTCTGCCTATTACTGTGCAAAACACTCTTTTCCTCAGTGAAATATGATGAAGTGACTATTAGCAATCCTTGAAGCCATATCAATTCTTTGCTAGCTTCTGTTATTGTTAGATACTCATCCTTTGTAGTAGATAGAGCAATGATCTTTTGTATTCGTGACATTCAACTATTAGTTGTAGTTCCGACCATAAATATGTAACACTTCTTCGATGATCAATTTCTCTTGCAAAATTTACATCTACATAGCCTTGTACTTTTAATTGACCTTTACTAAAGCACAAACACTTCTCCTTAGTGCCTCGTAGATATCTCAAAATTCATTTCACAACTTTACAATGAGCTTTACCTAGATTTGACATAAACCTACTAACAACTCCCACTTCATGGCCAATGTTTGGCATTATGCATACCATCATGGACATCAAACTACCAATGGTCGAAGCATACAAAATCTTAGCCATTAATTTCTTTTTTCCTCAGCCTTAGGGGATTGGTCCATTGATAGGCTAAAATGACTAGCCAAAAGTGTGCTAACTGGTTTGGTATTGTTCATGTTGAATCTTGCAAAACACAGTTGATGTACACCGCCTAAGATAACTACAAAGTTTCCTTTTGCTTATCTCTCATGATTTGCATTTCAAGGATCTTCTTTGTTGGTCCCAAATCTTTCATGTCAAATTCTTTTGACAACTGCTCCTTCAAGTTTCTGATATTGATCATATATGAATCTGTAAGTAGCATATCATTGACATAAAGTGGAAAAATTACATAATTGGAGTTGTGCCCCTTGAAGAAACAATAGTAGTCAACATTGCACTTCTTAAAACCTTCCTTGTGCATGAAGCTCTCAAACTTCATATACACTGTCTTGGAACTTGTTTCAAGCCACACAAGCTCTTTTGTAATCTACACACCATATTTTCCTTCCCTTTCTCTAAGAAACCTTGAGGTTGATGCATGTAGATTTCTTCATCCAAATCTCCGTGAAGAAATGTGGTCTTCACATCCAATTGCTCTAGGTAGAGCATTTAACTAGCAACAATACTTAACACAGACTTGATAGTATTGAGCTTCACAACTAAAGCAAATATCTCAGTGTAATCAACTTCATCCTTTTGTTAAAATCCTTTTACAACTAGTTAGGATTTATATCTCTTAGAGCCATTATGTTCATCCTTGATACACCCATTTTTTTGTGAAGTTCCTTCTTCCTCATAGGTAACTTTGTTAGCTCCCATGTTTGATTGGAGATCAAAGACTTCATTTGGTCTTTCATGGCAAGTTCCCACTTGTTCTTACATATGTAGTTTAACATGCTTCTGAATAGTCTTCAGGATCTCCTTCGTCTGTTAACAACTTAAGTCTCTCCTTCTTTGGGGCTCTTCCATTTTTCTAAAAGCTTACTCTCTTCTGCTTTCCAAATATATAGTCTTCACACATGTCAATTTCTACTAATTGAAGACCTGGAAGTTTGCCCTTTGAGTTCATAAACTTCATCCCCTTCTCACTCATATGACCAAGTCTTTGGTGTCATAGATTGGGAGTTTCATTTATAACAACTATAATAAAATTATATGATCCTTCTGTCTTGTAAAGAGTACCACTTTTTTTGTCTCGTCATTACACCCTTCGAAACTTTCCACTGATCTCCATGAAAGATTGTTGTATAGCTAAACACATCCATTCAATTTGATCTTCACTACACATTTCCCACAATCTTACAAGACTGTTCATTTCCAAGGTAAACTTTATCGAGATTTTCAGAGACATAATTTTCGAAGAGTTCTTTTTGTGAGGTTGTATGAAAGGATGCTCCAGAATCTAACACCCAAGACTCTTACTTGTTTTCTAAAGAACGTATCAACGCATCTCCTTCACTTGAGGTCAAAGAAATGCTTGCCTCATCTCTCACCTTATGTTTCTTTAGGGAACTCCCACAATTCTAACATTCAATAGTCTTCGATTTGTTAGAACTATAATGATTTCTAGATTTGGAAAATTTCTCCTTTGATTTACTGTGTCCGCTTCCTCTAGTTGAACTCCTACCTCTTGACTTTGTATGCAATATTGAAGAGGTTGATGATTAACCCATCTCTCTTCTGTGGAGTTCTTCACTAAGGACCAAGTCACAAACATCATCAAATTTTAACTTGTTGCTTCCTGATGAACTACTCACAATTGTGAGAGTAGCATTCCAACTTTCTAGTATGAAAGAAAGAAATATCAAAGCTGGTACTTCTTCATCGAAATTGATTCCAACTAAATTCAACTGGATTGTAACTGTGTTGAGTTCATTTAGATGTTGCATTGTTGATGCACCTTCTGTCATTCGTAAGTTGAACAACCGCCTCATCAAATGAACTTTATGAGACAAATGGCTTTTTGTACATAATGGAAAGAGTCGTCATAAGACTAGCTATAGTATTTTCTTTTGCAATGTTGAAAGCAACATTACGAGATAACGTCAATGAGATGACTCCAAGATCACTTTTGAAGAAAGCTCCCACTACTTCTCTAAAGTGAGATTCCCAAGAACAAAAGAAAAAAAAATCTTATTTGATGTGGAAGATCAGACACAGTTGCAACCACAGAGTATACTAAGAAATTGACGCTGACCAAATATTTTTTTTTATGTGGAAGATCACATACAAATGCAACCACAAAGCATAGTAAGAAATTGACTCTTGATACCAAGTGTTAGGAATAAAACAATAAAGGAAAGGAAGAAAGAAATAAACAACACAAGCGTTTAAAGTGGTTTGACTACAATGTGTATTCCTACGTCCACACTACACAAGAAAGTATGTTTATTTGGTTCATTTGTAAACTTTACATAAGGTTGCTTATATAGAAAAATGAAGAGTTCCATCTCACAATACTAAGCAACGTGGGACTAAATCAAAACACTAACATCACTGGCTTGCAAATTGTTTGAAGTGAATAGAATAAAGTATCACAAATTCATCTGCTAAAGTAATAATTCATTGGATGTGAAGAGAGTCTAACACTTTTCACTCAAATTATGGGTTGAGTGACAAAAGATTTTTTAAATGATAAAATAAATGAGTATATTTCATAAGTATTAGCATGGTGTACCATTTAAACAATGTTCATGTCCCTTAAATTATGTGTTATATCAGTCGAATAAATTACTTGTATTTCAAATGAGGATGAAAGTGGATAAAGTCTTTTTAGTTGCTCAAAAATTAATACAATGCTTAAGCTATCTGAAATACTATTCAAGAGATTACATTGTATGATACTCTCCTATTTTATATGATAAAGATTGATCAAGTTCTACATGTAACCAAATTAATGAAGTTGATGTATATTTTTATTCACTTAGTTGTATTATTATAATTTTTTTACAATTTCTTGATTAATATACTTGATCTTGTATAAGAATAATTATCTGAAAATGTGTTTAATTATTGTATACTATAATTATTGAATTATTTGAGATTACATATTGTTTTCGCGGTTTAATAATATAAACTTATTGCTAAAAGGAGATATCCTTATTTCACCGATAATATACATCATATAGATTAAAATATCAAGTGATAAGAAATTCAATAAAAGTTCTTTTATAAAAAAAAAAATACATTTTTGGGTATACGATTATTTGTGCAATGAACTATAAATAGTTTATGAAAATGAGAAAAGGTGAGTGGGACAAAGCATCATTGCAAGAACATATAAAAAAAAGCGCATGGTATTAAAATAAGTTATTTAAAAATAGCTTTAAATGAGAAATATGTTATTTATAATCCATGAATGAAGTAAAGAAAGGAAATGGTAGAAAAGATAGTGAGTGGACGAAGCAAATGCAATTGAAAATGATGTATTGAATGAGGGCAAACGTGCTTTTAATGCCCTCATTTCCCAATCTGTTTTTGGAGAGTGGAAGAATTGATTTGAAGATTTATGTTGGAGCAGCCTTTGGAATGTCCAGAAGCAATGTATCTAATCCGTGGGACCCATCGATCCTTATCTAAGGGACACCGTGGGCTCCCCAAACACTCTCTTGCTTCTCATGGCATCAACATCGCATCTATCTTCTACTATATCTATAAAACTAAATTAAGTACTGTCAAATTTCCCATTTTCAGTACTACTTATCCTTTTTACACTTATATTATAATTATTATTCTTATTATTTTTATTGCCATTAGAATTAGAATTAACATTATTGCTATTAGTATTATTACTATTACTATTAGCATTATTTATAATTAGTGTTATTATTTATATTAATAATTGTATTAGTATTAGTAATATTAGTATAAGCATATGTATTTATTGTTATTATAATGATTATTGGTATTAGTATTATTAGTATTAGTATGATTGTTTTTTAGTAATGTTAGTGTTAGTATTTTTAGCATTAGTATTATTGTTGGTGTTAACTTAGTATCACTGTTAGTATCATTATTTGAATTAATATTAGTATTATTAATATTGGTATTCGGTTGTATGAGTATTAGATCTTTTATTATTATTTATTATTATTTAGTATTATTTTATTATTATTAGTACAATTATTGTTATAGGTATTATTATTATTATTATTATTATTATTATTATTATTATTATTATTATTAGTAGTAGTAGTAGTAGTAATTGTTGTTGTTATAGTATTGTGTTATTATTATTAGGTTAAAACTCTCAGTTGTTCCTCAATTTTGTATGGTAATCTCAGTTGGGTCTTCATTTTTGCAACTGTCTCAATTGGGTCATATTTTTTTGTAAATATGAGTCAATTTTACCATAACCGTTAAGTACTCTCAAAAGGCGTTAAATTTAGCTTAGTTGTATTTTATGTTTTGATGACGTGACATTGCGCATTAAATTGAACGGATGATGTGTTTTATAATTATCAAATCCACGTGGTGAAGGTGCTTCTTCTTCCCTTCAACCATTGATCACCTTTCACTCCTCCGTCCAAACTGCTTCCTTCCAACTTCCACCCTCAAACCCTCACTCTTAATACACACACCCTTTCTCCCTCAACCGAGATTAAAATTCTTCAGATTAAAATATTTTTACTGAAATAAGATTAGAGAAAGAGAATTAGGGATTTGGTCAGTGGGAGAAGAGGAATTGGAATCCTAGAGAAGACGAAGACAATCAACTGCGTTCTACCAATCCGAAATCCATTAGGGTTTTCCGCCTCTCGCACCAGACTAATTGGTGTATGCATCCTCCACTTAAAACTAAAAGGGAACTAGAAGAACCCCATAAGCGCCCATCTCCTCCGTTCATGCGCGTCCGCCTCAGCCTCCACCCAATCGGTCGTCGCGAGTCGTGGTCCAAGGCATCGCCAACATCGTTGTTGACCATCGAAGGCATCGTCGACCATGGCGTCAGGTCCTCCCTTCTCATTCTTCTCTTTGCGTGTGAGAGAGAAGCTCTCTCGTTCCTCCGTCAATCGTCTCTTGTGCGAGCTCGGCCGCCGCGAGGCGTGAGCTAGGGTGCCACCAGCGCCACCGATCACCACCAAGCTCGTCGCCGGTCACCTCGTCAACGTCACCAACGCTGACTCCTCCTATTAACTCGTAAACAGGGAAACCTTTTCCCTCTTCTTCGAGTTCGACACTATCGTCACCAACGATTACGAGTTCGACACTTGGGTGATGCACAATTTGCTGATTGGGGAAAGCCCTAATAGAGAAAGAGTTTGGCGTGGACAACAAAACTGTATCATTTTGTAGCAATCTGAGAAGAGGTTCGAAAGGAGAGACAGAGCGAGATTTTTGGGATTTTCCTTTCCTTTTTTTGTTTATGCCACCTCTAATGGTCTCTCAAATTAAAAGCAATTTGCTCTAAAGTACAAGATTGGCCTATGACTTCCATAGGAGATGTTTTTTTCTCAATGTAATTAGCCATGTTTGATGTGGTGCCCGCGAAACCGAAAGAGATATTGTCATTCTTCTGATATGTCTACGATGAATGATATACCACAAACATTTGTTAGTCTGATCTTGTCTTACTTTCTGATATACTATTGCATCTGTTATATTTGAATTTGGATTTTGGAAATCTTCAAAATAACTCATTGACTCCTTTTTTTTACAATTTCTGTAGCAGTATTTTGGTTTGAGAATTATGTTTTACTCTAATATTTTAACTTGGTCAGTGATCGAAAGGTCAATTAATACCATTTTAAATATTAACAGAACAAAACTGCCTCTGAAAGAAATCTGCTCAACTTTAGACATGAAAGTATATCATTGATGTTATTTTGAATGAATTCCTTGGTTCATTAAAATCTGAAGTTAAGATTATTTGACTATGGCAAATTCTATTTGGTTTTAATGGATTATACAGTATCATTTGACTGGTGATGATGATTTCAGTGATGTGTGAGGTGTGGGAACAGCGGCAAGGCATACCCATCACTTAGAACACCAACAACGATGGGAGATACCCAATTCCTACACAGAGCGAAAGAGAGAATCTGAACTTCAGAGAGAGAAAGAAAGAGATAGAGAGACAGAGAAAGATTGTCGCCGACGAAGCTCTGACCATGACTGGCGGCCGGTAGGGAGGCACATGGCTTGACTTGATGAAGAACATTTGGTGGTTATAATCCAGATCCCTAATTCCCTTTTCAATTCACTCTTTCCTTTTCTGACCCTTTTCAATCCCTAACATATTATTTTAACATAAACCAATTCAATTTTGCCATGTCATAATTTTTTAATTTAAATAAAAATTCTATCTAATCAAACAATGAACATCAGCATAAACACATCAACTAAATTTAACACCGTCTGAGAGCACTTAACGGTTAGGTTTAAATTGACTCATTTTTACAAAATTATATGACCCAATTGAGACAGTTACAAAATGAGGACTCAACTGAGATTACCATACAAAAGTGAGGACCGACCGAAGGTTTAAACCTTATTATTATTATTATTATTATTAGGGTTAAATATGTTTTTGGTCCCTTAACTTTCATTGAAAATTGGAATTAGTCCATCTTTGAAACTTTGGACCAATTTAGTCTCCAAACTTTAGAAATGTGTGAATTTAGTTCTTTTAACTAAATTTTGTTAACTTTATTTGATGTTATAAACGGATTTCTTAGTTAACATTGAAATAAAAATGTGTCAAACGATGTAAAAAACTCAAATGCTATCATGAAACACACTTGAAACATCAAATAAACATAACAAAATTTAGTTAAAAGAACTAAATTCACACATTTCTAAAATTTGGGGACTAAATTAGGCCAAAGTTTTGAAGAAGGACTAATTCTAATTTTCACTGAAAGTTAAGGGACCAAAAACATATTTAACCCTTATTATTATTAATATTAAGATAATATTATTAATATTAATATTAATAGTATTAGTATTAATATTATTACTATTATTTTTACTACTACTATTTATATTATTATAATTATCATTGTTGGTGTAGTATTAGTATTAGTTTCATAATTAGCATAATTATTATTATTGGTGATATTATTATTTTACTATTATCATTTATATTGTTATAATTATTATTTGTATTATTACTATTACTATTAGTATTAATATGATTATTAGTATCATTAGTAATATTATAGTGTTATTATTATTAGCATCAGTATTATTTCTGGTGTTAGTATTAGTATTATTATTTGAATGTATTAGTAGTATTAATAGTATTGGTATTAGTAGTATGAGTGTTAGAAGTTTTGTTATTATTATTATTTAGTATTATTTTTATTGTTATTAGTTTAATTATTTTTATAATTGTAATTATAAATATTAAATATAGTATTATTAATATTATTGGCTTATTTTTATTTGTATTGGTATTAATAGTATTAGTATTTATATTATTATTGTTATTATTATTATTATTAAAATTTTTTTACTATTGTTATTTATATGATTATATTTATCAATTGGTAGTATTAGTATTAATTTTAGTATTATTATTTGGATTAATATAAGTTGTAGCAGTATTAATATTAGTAGAATGAATAATACAAGTTTTAATTATTATACTGTATTATGTTTATTATTAGTATAATTATGATTATTGGTGATATTAGTTTTTTTTACTATGATTCTTTATATTATTATAATTATCATTGGTATTATTACTATTAGTATTAGTATTAATAGGATTGTTAGTATTATTAATTAGTAATATTAGTGTTAATATTATTAGCATTAATATTATTGTTGGTGTTAGTATTAGTATTAGTTTTAGTATTATTATTTGAATTAATATTGGTATTAGTAACAATAGTATTGGTATTAGTAGTATCAGAAGTCTTATTATTATTATTTGGTATTATTTTGATTATTATTAGTATAATTAGTATTATAAAGACATAATAATTTTCGTGTTATTACTATTATTATAATAAAATATTAGAAGTCTGTGTAAGGAACAACACCAATAAAAAAGCAAGCTAAAACATTTGATTTAATATATCTAATTTGAAATTTTAGTCCTATCATTACATGTATTAATCAATTATTATATTAATTTTATAATTGGACACAAATAAATTCACACCAAATGTTAATTTTTAATCTTAATATTTATGATAAATAAACAAAAATATCTATTATTTCACATGCTAATATATTTTAATATTTGCACGTGTTTCTATTTACAAATTTTAATAATAACTTTGTGTTGTATTTGTTTTATTAGAAGGATCATATTTCATAATATATCTACGTTTTACTTTAACAATTACCTTTACATACACATATCATTTTAATATAATATATAACTAAAAACTTTGATAATAAATTTTAGGTTTAATTGCTTCCTTTGTCCACAGTTTGGTTGAATTGTGTCAAATTCATCCTCATTTTTTAAAAAGTTTCATTATCGTCCTCACGTGGTGTAAAAGTGTCAATTGAATCCAAACATACAAAAAATTTGGGTGTCAAAGTAGTCATTTTTCCTATATCTCTGTGTCTTCCTTTCATATGTCACTTCTCTGGAGCTATGAAAAGCCTTAAATTGGATAAGGTAAAATGAATATCTGTACTTGATTGTATGAAAGGAAGACACACAGATATAGGAAAAATGACTACTTTGACACAAATTTTTTCTATGTTTGGATTCAATTGACACTCTTACACCACGTGAGGACGACAATGAAACTTTTTTAAAAATGAGGATGAATTTGACACAATTCAACCAAACTGGGGACAAAGGAAGCAATTAAACCTAAATTTTAATCATAAAACCATATTATTACACATCACTAACCAATTATTATATTAATTTTATAATTTAACACAATCAAATCCATATTCAAATATTGTTTTTTAATATTATTATTATTAGTATAATAATAATATTAATATTTTTTTATTATTAACAGTGTTATCTTTTTATTATTATAATTATTAACATTCTAGATATTATCACTATTATTGTCATTATGATTAACATTAGCATTTAAACTAACTTATTAGCATTACTATTATTATTATTATTATTATTATTATTATTATTATTATTATTATTATTATTAACAAATCATTCCTATACCATAAATTTAGGAACAACGCTGAAAGATAAGTTAAAATATTTAATTTAATATATTATTTAATTAAAAAATATAATTCAAAACTTTTGTCATATCATTATGTCACTAATAATTTATTATATCAATTTAGCACCAAAAGATTCACATCTATATTTTTAATCTTAATATTAACAATTAAAAAAGTAACCATATCGTGTTAATATATTTCAATGTATATTCGTATGACTTTTTATTTTCAAATTTTAACATGAAAATACGATTATACTCTAAAGTATAATTACTCATAAATTTGAATTATTTAAGGTAAAAAAAATATTATTATTGTTTGTAGTTTTTGCTTTATTTAACTATCGTTGAAGATGTGTTTGATTAATTTGTTTGTGTTGTAGCTTTTAGTTAGTTTTTAGGTATATATCTTTAAATCTTTTCTAGAAGGAAATGATGTTTTAGTTTCTTATAATCATTTTACTTTATATTTTTTTTCTTAATACCATTTTGGTCTTTAGTTTCATCAGTTTTGTTTGATGTCAGATTTATTTTTTTCGAAGGTTCAATATAATATCTTATATCGTAATTTATGTTCAATTTTGTCCTTTTGGCTAACAATGTTTAAATAGTTAACGCCACATCACCAATCAGTGAATTACATGACAATTATTGGCTAACGTGGTTAGGCCCAGAGTTGATTAGTCGCGCTAATGAGGGTTTGACATGTGACAACTCCTTTCTTCACCCAAAAATTAGGGTTTTAGATTTGCATCTGCAAATTGGGGAAAAGTTTGCTCTAGTGTCGTCACACGAGAAGGCGTAGTGAGAAGCTTGCGGAGAGGCACTGAGGCAATAGTTAAAGATGATTGTGTGATTCGGTTTTGCGTTTCTACGATTTGGGTTTTGCTTGCGAGAGGTTGGTGATGATGTTGGTGGCTCTTCATCATTGCGGCGCAAATAATGCTTTTGGTTTTAAGGAGATTTCTGGTTTTGTGGGTTTTGATCTTCTGTGTTTTAGGTTGATGGTGCTTGATGAAGAATGAAGAAGCTTCATGACAATGTTACTCAAAGGTGCGAGGAATTCGCGATTCTGTTTTGCGATGCTTATGGCAGAGCGTTTGGAAAAGCGGCGCGGCTAGTGCATGATATGTTCGTGAAAGTTTTCTGGTTAGGGTTTCGAAATATCTGATGATGGAGGTGCGAAGATGGTGGTTAGCCGTGAGCGTGGCGGTAGCGATTAGGGTTAGGTGATGGCTAGGGTTTCTGCATAAGGGGAAATTAATGTTTATGGAGGTAAGAGATGATGATGACGTGTCAAGGGTGATGTGTCATTGATTGTTGCTGTTGACATTTTGCCATTAACGATTTAAACATTGTTAGCCAAAAGGAGAAAATTGAACATAAATTACGATATAAGGGACTACATTAAACATTAGAAAAAAATTAGTCTCACATCGAACAAAGTTGACGAAAATAGGGACCAAAAGTGGTATTAAGTGTTTTTTGTTTACTAAATGTAACATTCCACTTTAGTAGTATAAAACTACTAAAATAAAAACATTTTTTAACAATGATAACTTTCAAGAAACTATAAACTACTACCGATGAAGAAGATTTTACACTTGGAGAAAAAAACTCTATCTATGTTGTTGTTGCACCCTCAACTCACGTTGAAACGACTGAAAAAACATCCTCCCTAAGCTTACGCCATTTTAAGGTGATCATAGCAAAAGAAAAAATGCACACAGATAAACAAAGAAAAAAAAGAAAGGGTAAGTTAGATACAAGACAAATTAAATAACGTTTATAACATAACATACATGAATCATATATATATATATATATATATATATATATATATATATATATATAAAACATACATCAACTAACTATCTAGATATAGTATGAATGTCGAGCTATGGTGGTTTATGCACTTCTGGTGACCTTTACTGTTCTATAGAGCCATTGTTAATGAGTTTCACCTATCACACACAAGGTTAGTCCTCAAACCCCTTTTTCCAAATGGAGAAATGCTCCTCAGGCTAAGACATCTTTCTACTCTCCACGACATAGCCATCAATCTCTACTTGAGTTGGAGTTATTAAGAGTGTCAGGATAAACCTCCAACGTAACTTCGGTCATTCATACAAACAATACTTGAAATCACCACCAAGAAGTTCGTCCTTGGAACTCATCTTTATAACTTTGAAATCATTGATATCACTTCACCTTTACATTGAATCCATTTGAAATCATATACATATATCCCTTAACTTTCACATTGCATCATATACCAATCACACCTTAAAGTATCAAGGTAATTATCATTCATTAAGAAAATAAGAGAAGAGAACACAAAATTCATCATCATCATATATCATACATGATCCTATACATAATCTTGTTTCCAATTCATATTATAAATCAATTCATACTTCACAATAAGTATTATAAACCAATCATTCAAACAATCACATACACTGAATACACCTTAAGAAGTATATAAAAACTTAGTTGAAAATATAATATTTTCACTCAGCCACCAAGTCTGCTTGCTCATCTAAAAGTGTATGTCAGCTCACTTGCTCTACGAATATAGAAACAATGACTTCTGCTCGCTCAACAACTACATTCGTTCAGCTAGAAGTGTTATGCTCACTCAGCAGATACACTCGCTCAGCTAGACTGCATAATTCTGCAGCACCAAAACTATAGATTTTGCACCTTCAACCACTCATGACCTATCTTATGCATCTTTCTCAACTTCTAATACTCCTAGATTGTATTCTAAACTAAAATCGACCTAAAAAAATGTGTATCATCCAACTTAAACTAGTTCTTAACATATCAAACATCTAATTTCATCATATCAAACATAAATCATACAATACAATAACATACACATCTAATTGAATTAACATATCATAATTACTCAAATTAATACTCAATCTAGTTAATAAGTAAACAATCATTAAACTTGCAAGACAATTATAGTTAATTATAAGACATCTAGTTTCCCTTACCTTATACTAGAGCAACAGAGCTCTATAAACATCGAACCCTTTCTTAGAGTTCAAGGAACTCTAGAACACCCATAAAAACACCAAACATATATCAGAGAGGGAGTTCTTAGGACCTCTGATCAACAAAAAATTAGGAAAAGACATTACAACTCACATGCGACAAGAGATCATCAAGAATGATCTCAATTAAGAACGTAAAGAGAAAAATGATCTGAAATTTACTTATTCTATTAAAGAGACTAATTGTGTAGAAATGTAGACGTCGTTGTCATGATCGTTTAAATACTTCCTAATCGTCAAATAAATGACTCAAGAGTTAAAACTCTGAAGTAAAAAACTCTAAAAATATATTTTAAAATAATAAAACTCGTTTATAATAAAAATATTTATAAATAAATCATTTAATATTAAAATAATCGAATTTTGTTATTTTTAAACTGCCTGAAAAATATTATTTATTTGATTTTACATTAAACATATAACAATGAGATTAAATGTGAATTGTGTTGTATTCCAAAAACTCATTACATAGAATTCTTCTATGTGGACACTCGTTATCTTTATTAAATTAATCATAATTATGTATACACTTAAAAGAAATTCATATTTAACTTCATATAGAATTTTACTTTTAAAACCTAGAGGAATCCATGCCCTTCAAGAGTTTCTTTTTTACTAATTCGGTTTAAACCCTCCCTTGGTCCTCAAGTTTGTATGAAAATCTCAGTTGGGTCCTCAAGTTTTTTTCTGTCTCAATTGGGTCATATTTTTTGTAAAAGTGAGCACATTGTACCATAACCGTTAAGTGGTGTGAGACGGCGTTAAATTGGTGTGAGCTGGATTTTTTCATTTACTGATGTGGCATTGTGCACTAAAATTGACTGTTTGTTGTGTTTATCCACATAGGCTACGAAACCCTAACATTTAAACCTTATTTTAATGTTTTTCAAAATAGGATAGTTTGATTTTATAAAATTCAAACTGAAGTTAGAGTATATCCATAGCCAGAGGAATGGAAAAGTAACAGAGATCTCAGAGTAAAATAATATGCAAGGGAAAACCAAATAAATTTGAAGACTCGTGTTCGATGTAATTTTAGTGGCAGAAGAAAAATATATGGGATTGAGTTGAAAAAGGTGAAAAGTTGTGCTTCTGCGTCATCTACCTGCGGGCGGCTATGGAGGTACCAAGCGTGGAAGCCAAACGTATTATAGTTCCAACATTATTTTATTTTGGTTCAACCACACCAACAGTTAAATCAAAAAACACAACTCATTATCTATTGGATAAAACATTATCTATATTTCCTATTGACAAACATGAACTGTGGCTTCCCAGTCTGTATATAAATATAAACCCACCTTTCTATTCTTTCCCAGAACCAGTTTCGTGCTTTTCCATTTTTCATCAAAGATTTCGACACACATTTTTCGCATTGGTTTATTGGGTTGAAGTTTAACTAAGATGAGGCCTGGTGCGGAGTTGTATTTCTTTAAAGAACAGCCAAGGAAGGTCATCAATGGTCCTCGTCCTTCTCCGCAATTCCCAATTCCAATTTCAAATCCCTAATTCTGATATACCTAATATGAATAAAGGGTACTTATGCCACATCAGCACTATTTTTTTAAACAAAACAGTCCACGTAAGAAACCCTAAACACATCACCACATTCTCTGTGCTCCAGCTCACACCAATTTAACGCCGTCTCACACCACTTAACGGTTATGGTACAATGTGCTCACGTTTACAAAAAATATGACCCAATTGAGACAGAAAAAAACTTGAGGATCCAACTGAGATTTTCATACAAACTTGAGGATCAAGGGAGGGTTTAAACCTACTAATTCCTTTAAAAAGAAATAAAAAATGTATAATTACAAGATAAATAATTTTGTATATATAATTTAACTTCGTAAAGCTAATTTTATTTTCTTCACGTTTAAAAATATTATTCGTATATTTTATTTATTTTTCCTTAAAGAAACATGGTTGGACTGTCCACGGATCACTGTTTTTCTGTCGTGTCCATCCCTTGGGCAGCAAGAAAAGACCGCACCAAGACAGGGTCAAAACGGTCAGTGGTACTCCTGTAAATCTTTTCCAAAACAAGGATCATTTTCACAACATCAGTACTATATAATCGAATCCTTCGTCGGAAACTCACACAACACAACGCACAAACCAAACCAAACCAAACCACAAGCACATTCTGTCTTGGGATCCAGGAGTTTCTCTGCTCTCACTTCTCACTCTTCTCTTCTTCACCAAACAGAGAAAACAGAAATGGCAGGTGCAAGAGCTGGTAGCATGATCAATGGAAGAAGCATCCCCAGAAGGTTCTCTGGGCGTCCAATTCCAAAGCGTGGACAAGTCAAGGTCGGAATTGTTCTTGGCCTCGCAAGCTCTGTTGCTTCCATCTTCTCTCGCAATAGAACCAGAGCCTCTGCTACACTTTCTCACCTCGCACACTAGGATTCAACCCTTTCACACCAATCGATGAGCTACCAAAATTTTGATCTTTTTTTATGTACAAATTTGGGTCTTTTTATTCCCTTCTACCATATGTTCATATGTAAATCTCTTGTTTTCTTTCATGCTAATGAAATCATCCCATCGTTTCTTGCTTATCTCCTGCTCAGTATAATTCTGTTCTTGGATCTGCAACAATGGATGAATCTTAGATTCTCGAAAGCAAGCAAAAGGAATTTACTTTATAAACACCCAGATTAACTTATTGATCACTACTACAAAAATAATAATTAATAGTTTAGAATACATTAACTTCAATCACCATGCTCTGGTCTCTGAGACGAGAGTTTATTTTTCTGAGAAATAAAATCTAAAACTGGAAGAATAACTTAAAAGAAGAAGACAAAAATAGAAATACAAGTACTGCGTCATACAGAATGGTATCTAAATAAATTATTTAATTTTCTTACAAATAGTTGAGGAAATCTGAATGATCAAAGTACAACAAACTGTACTGCATAGGGTTGGTTTCTGAACTGTAGGCAATGGAACTCTTAATCTTAGATAATTATATGCATGATTACCACAAATTACAGAGTGATTTGAAAATCAGCAGACGAAAAACAGGGTACTGTAACATTGACTCATCCCCACGTGCCCTCCAATTTTTTTGTCTTCTGAACTAATTTTCATCCATTATTTAGTAAATGTGCACTTTTCAGATTTTCTAGAGGTAGGAGAAAGGTCGTGTCAAAACGTGGTCATGTTGAAGATGAAGTGTTCTGATTTCAGTGAAAATTAAGGGTATGTATTACTAGGCAGAGCAAAGCGACAAAGCACAAGTGGTGTTAACTATGCTATTATTCAATAATTGAGATTAACAATGGATTAACAACTGTCATTTATACTGTTATATCTTACTACTAGTAGTATTTTTTTTATTCTACGAATCTATTGTTCCCTCAACACAATCCAACACGATCTCAAACCTACCTATTTGAATATTAATGCTTTCAGTGCATTGTATCAAGGGCTTTCGCTTTGCAAGATTCAGAGCACCGAAATTAACCTCTGAATACAAATCAATAAATCCACGCATCCTTTTTAAGTCCACTCAGTACCCACCTTCTCTTTCATTCTCATTTTTTTAATACCTTTCGTTCACTAACTTTCAGACACTAAAAAAAATCATCGTATAATGTCTTTTTGAGTTTAATTATGAGTGTCGAGAGTTGAAATTAGTGAGGTGGGTTGCATATGGAGCATTACGTTTGGTTTGGATGAGGGAGTGATGAAAATAATGGTAGCTAAGCGACAAAGTGACACCTAAAAGTGTTTGGATTCTGCAATATCATTATCGTTTTTCTTTCTTTTCTAATTGAAGGGATCGGGCACGTGCTTTTAATGCGTTGAAAAAAGCTTCATGTTTTTTTTTTAATACATAGGTTTATTATTAATGCTTATCTTATTTTTAACCTTCTCAGATTAAATTACATTTTTTATACCGCAGCATGGAGTGGGCTTTTAAAATATAGCCGGCGCGTGGGACCATCTTTATCTTGTCGTCTTCCCTAAACCATATCTTCTCCTCCAAGTTTTTTCTTAATCAGATTCTTTGAACAATGACAACGTTATTTTTTGTCAAATTTCTTGTCACGCACGGTCATAGTAAACGGTACAGAATTATAACCAAATAATTATCAAAATTATTATAACAAAAAATGTTAATTTCTCCCAACTATTCTTCATTTAAATCACGACAAATCTAGTGCACTTTTTTTTATGTGAAACTGTATGTATCTGTTTAAGCTTCAATCTAAAAGATGTTTTTTTTTTTCTTTCAGTGATTTACTAATTGAAGAAACACTTTTTAAATCTTACATGAAGTGAAGAATTTTGTTTACTTGGTGATGAGTACATATTAGCATTTTGACTATTTGCCGATTTCCCTTTTCTATGTTGGCTTTTGTAAAACATTCAAAGTCCAGAGGGATTTGCTCCTGGTAACTACTGTTGACCATTCACTTTCTTTGTTACTTTGTTCTCTTGTATACGATTCAAAGCTTTGGTAATGATGATATTTGACTGTTGACCCTGTTATAATATGAACAAGCAACACTCAATTTATTTTATTACATTCATCACTTACACACAGTTTTATACGTATTATTTTTATGTATTTCCAGTATGAGAGGACAAATAGTACTAGTGTTCTTGTACTTCTTCTGCAATCCTTATAAAATAACACGTTATAGATATTAAATATTGCTTAAGAAAATATCAAATGTTGTTTGATTCATTTTAGTTTTTTAATTGATGCATCATTATATGGAGAGGAATAATGAAAGTTACAAACTTTATCAGCAAAAATTAACAATTGAAATGAACGTTAAAGTCTAAAAATATGGCGAAGAAGGAGATGTTGAATAACACAAAACGACAAGGAGTGGTTTGACTAACACGTTCATGGGTCAAAATCAAACAAAGGAAAAGAGGTGCTCTACGACCCCACGTAATGAAGAAAAGGAAGGTCAAAATTGTCAATAAATGATCGATTATTTTATACCCACAAGAGTATAGAGAGAGGGAGTATCACGAATAGAAATCAAACAACCCAAAAGAAATATATGGAAAAAAAGTGGTAGTTTAGTAGAAAAGAAGGGGCTTTTTTGTAACTAAACTTCACTTCATCCTCTATATAAGTGGAAACTCTTGGAATCACTTGTACAACTGTGCTACTAAGCTTTGTGTTGTGTTGTGTTGAGTGTTTATTGTTGTGGGCAACGAGGCTAAACAAGAAGGAAAAAGAAAGTGATGGGTGTGCAAGTGGTGGTGATCAAGAGAAGGGATTTGATGAACAAGAATTATTTGTCCAAGAGCAATATTTCTGGCCGTTTGATTCCCAAGAGGGGCCAAGTGAAGTTGGGAATTATGGTGGGCTTGTTTCATACTGTTTCTTCTGTCTTTTCCACCATTACTACACGATGTGTTGTTCATTTAACTTGAGTTTTTCCTTCAATGATTTTTTGACCATTTTGATGAACTGTTAAAAGAGAGGATTGTGATCAAGGATTGCTTCTATTTTGTGAAGAAATCAATTGTACAAAGCTCATAATTACTTAATTCTATAGAAATAGATTGGTGTATTTTTTCAATACCATCCAATCATTTCATTGTTGCTGTATTTTTTTTTTAATTTGTCAATAATGATAATTTTGTGAAGAAATTGTAATTTTCCCAAAAAGCAATGCATGGACCAAAGACTAAGCCAAAATAACGAGGAAAAAATAACATCTGGTTTTGCTGACAATGAATTTTCAACCTATCCTACTATTGTCTCTGCCAAAGACTAATGTGGTGGCCCAGTTTACTGCCACGTAAAGCCTGTTCCTCCAGCTAAGGACACGTGTAAGATATGCAGAGCGCCATATCATCCAGCTAACAAAACCAGCAAGTGACAACCCCTTTGCATCCTACACAACATATATATGCAGAACAAAATCAGAAACTAGTTTTTGACTTTTTTCTTCTTTGAATATATAACTACACTCTTGACGTTGGTAAGATTTAAGATAGAATTAGAAAAAAAATTCCTATATTATACCTTTGTCTGCCGTAGATCAACCAGTGCTTTATAGCCACCTACAGATGCCATGCTCCCAATATGCTTATACACAAAAGGCTCTCCCAGTGGCGTCCCTTTTGCAGAGAAAGCCTTGCCTCCATTCTGCTTCCCAATTTTGTTGAACAGCTTCACAAGAAACTTCCCTTCCCTTTCAGCAACCTATAATTAGCCATTGGTAAGTGCATAGTACATAAACACCTCTTGATGCTTGCTTTTCCAGCATCTAATGGAATATACTTTTATGGAGTGTATTACAAGAAAGCCTTGTTGATTGTAACTACTATTTTCATGTGCACAGTGACATTACTGATTCATGAGCCTTGTTATCTGCAATGCAGGGAATGACTAAGCCTAGCTTATTCATAGAAAAATTATGTTCTATTTCAGTAATGTGAACAATGACAGTTCGATCTCCACACATAGATAGTGCATATCAATAGATTTTCTTCATTGTGCCTCCTTAGAAGCTGCCATAAGGGTCATCAGGAAGTGAATTTGTAAAATTCCGTGCTTAAACATAATAAAAGTCAACTTCAAATGCAAAATACGCTCTTTGAGATTTTTCTCATTGGATAGAAGGAGATCATACATCAGCATAAGTTTAACTTCGTTTGGCTGTTTACTTGGTCACTTTATCCATATCATTTGGCAAATCGAAATGGATAAAGGCTAACCTGAGCTAGAGCTGGAAGCACGGGCCTTCCAGTTTGTTGAAGAAAACCAGCACAATCTCCAAGCGCAAAGACATCTTCCACAGAAGGAACACGCAACCATTCATCTACACCTATTCTGTATCAATCAAAGAGAACAATTAAATGGAGATCACATATTGTGAACGGGTAACACTATTCTTATTCTCCTTTTGGGCTGCACATACCTTCCGCCTGGAGATTTAGGAAGATTTAAGGCTTTCACAAACTTTGAAGGACCAACTCCTGTGGACCAGACCAAGAGGCCATAAGGAACTTTTGTTCCATCACTCAGAATTATCTCTTTGCTATGCACTTCCTTCACTACACCACGCTTAAGACGGACACCAGACTGATAGAACATTGAATGTCTCAGGCTTAAATTTGAATGTTGAAACCATGAACTAGTGGCTAATCTAGACAGATTAAAGTATATGATAAAAACTAAAAAGATTCACCTTTGTTAAGTGCTTTGTTGCATATTGCCGTAGGCTAACATCAAAGGATGACAGTATCTCATTTGCCTAATCATAAAAAAGTCAGTATGATGGTTAGGTACACTAAATATTAATCTCACTCACAAAATAGGCTAAAATGAATGGAAGTAAATTCATCCAGTTACCTCAATTAGTGTAACGTGAATGTAATCTTTGACATGAGTATAACGCTCATGAACATCCCTGGTGATGAAATCACTCAATTCACCACTAAACTCCACTCCTGTAGGGCCACCTCCAATAACTACACAGTGTAGAAGGCGTTTCTTTTCTTGTTCCGATATGCCTGTTACACGAATATGTTCTTTGCTCTTTGGTACAAATTGACGAGTGCATAATTATTAATGCAAAGTGAATAAATTAAAAATATAAGGTTGTATAACAAATTTAACTGGCTCTTGCTAAAGAACAATACTAGAAAATAAAGCTCACGCTCTTTTTCAGGTGAAGTGATAAAGGTGAGTTGAAGTGGAAAGAAAAATAACTTAGGACAGAACATGCGACTGACACAGAGTAGTGTTGCATTGCCAAGGTTTGTTTTCCGTTAAAATGACAAAACTACAGTGGAATATTCCAAAATAAACTATGATGGAGATGAAATACCCACCTGGATTTTCTGAAAGCATCAGATTCAGGAGAAGTCTCTTCCTTATTTCTTGAGCATGGTTCACATCACGAAGAAAAAAGGCATTTTCCTCTACTCCCTTGATACCAAAAGTCAAAGCCTCGGCTCCTGCTGCAATGACAAGCTTGTCATACGCGACTTTAAATTCGTAAGGCTCTCGGGGCAATTCACCATTGTTGACTGCCTCACAATAGACCTGTTTGCATGATGTAAAAAATGAGTAGGCATTTTATAAAAGAGTTTTCTTTTTTTCAAACAACTTTTTATATCTCACATTTGAGCATTCCATGACTATATGAATACACAGAAAACGTAAAAATACATACACACATAGGCCAAAGGTTGTATATCATTATACTCACTTCGTGTTTTCCAGTGTCGATGCCTGTGCAAGAAGCTAAAAAGAAGAAGGAGTTGGGGTCTTTCGCTAATGCATCTTGTATTCTGGTGACAGGCTCAGCAACAGTTCTGAATTCCAGGGTTCCAACACATGTTGAAGCCAGCAAAGGAGTAAAAACCATGTGATTTCTTGGTGATATGCACACAACATCATAGATTTTGGTGTCAAGCCCTTTGAGGAAGCGACACGCAGCCCAACCCGTACCAAGAACAACCACCCTAGGCTTTTCACCTGGCTTTGTTGCCTCTAGTCCTGCATATCTACGCTGATCATTCTCCAACTCTGACTCTGACTCCTCAACAACCGTCTGTGCGTTAGCAGAAGGAAACTGATGGTATGGAGTTCCTGATATTCCCCTCATTGCAAAGTTCACGCAGTTATGTTCCTTATTTGTTGGAACATATGAAAACTTCTCATCTGAATTGAAATTTACATGGGAAGTTGTGTCCCGTATGCTTGTGTATCCTCCCACTTTGAATAAATCCTTCTCACTCGCATAACTACCATAAGCACCTCTTGATTTTCTGAAGTTGGCCCTAGCAATCCTTGCCAATGCCATTGTAAGAGAACAAACCTTTTACACTTTATAAGCTTTCTGAAAAGATCAAAGCTCAGAGGTTTAAGCGCTTTCAACTTTGAACTGAAGAATGAAATGTTCTACAAGATATATATATATATACAAGGTACGCAGATCAGGTGCTTCAGAGTACGAAGCAGAGACAAATGAGAGTTCGAGGGTTGCAAAGAAATCTACAGCAATTAGTTCCAAGAAAATGGGACCACAACAAAACAAAAGTTAATATAGCTTTGCTCATCAGTTTTTAGTAGTTGCGGAGAATCCCATAAAACTAGAAATTCCAATTTTACAGTTTTACAATAACGTAAAGTAAGTGACCATTGAATATGACAAAATATGGAATATGATGGACACTAAAATCAAGTGTTCCTTTTTCGCTTGATCCATCAAACATATTGTGTGCAAAAAATTATCTGTTATCAAAATGCTGTGAAGATGGTGGGAGTTGAAAGAATTCATCGAAGCTCTTTCATGCGAGATTATAAATCAGCTAATGACGTTGCATTGAAAATAAAGAACATAAAACTGAGAGGAATAGAAATTTCATGGAACAAAGTATGACTGATCATTGAAAATCGAATACCTGCTTATAATCAGAAGTAAAAGAATAGAAAAAATATCATTTACTGGATTTGTCAAGGTGAGAATCCCCTAAAAAGCTTATAACAAACACATAAAGTCACAGGAAAAGCATGCCCAAACAAATATATCATACATTAGAAGACAGATAGATCACATTCTTTAATAATCAGCCACTCCGCAATTAACCTTCTGAACAAAGAAATGTAAATACTTTTACCATACAAATCTTGAAGAAACTCAACAAATATACATGAGCAAATGGAAATAAAAAAAAAAAAAACAAATAACGTTAATGATCCATCATGTGAAAGAAAGGTAACCTTTGGTTGGGTTATGAAGCTTTTTGGGACAAAGATTCAAGAACCTTTTCACCCTCAGTTGCCAAATTCTCGTACTGAAGTTGTAACGCTAATGCCACTGTTATACATCATTCCCACACATCTAAGTGGACCTGTCACCGACAAGAGTTCTATTTATTTTTGAATTCTCCCATGTTTGTTCACTAACCAAATACAATATTTATTATCAAAATAAGACTGTTAGATAGTTATTTAAGAAAAAAATTGCTTGTAAAAGAAGGTTTTCTTTCTTTAATAACATTGATATGGAAAATTTAAAATGGCGGGTGAAGTGCCCAGGTTCTTGGAGGGCAAGAAGCACGTGTTTCTTGTATATCAATTTAAACGTGTTTCTTTCATATTCTTGAGACAAAGACGATTGTATCCCTGTAAAATGGCGTTTGTATGCAGAAAGTGGAGGACAGATAAAACTTTGTGCCATTCCATCTTTGACCGTACATAGAAAGTTCCGTCCCAAGGTATGGAAGGGACGCAGTGTTGAACTTTGATCAACGGTTGAAAATGATGGTCATAGAGGTTCCGTGTCAAATGAAATGTGTTTCTGCACCGCTCAATAAGCTCCGCTTATGGCGGAAGATCTTTTTTAGATGCGCATTGGGCTTTTAAGCCCAAGGAAATTGGACCGATCCATAGTTTAATGGACATTCTAACGAAGAGACTTCTCCCTCCACCATCTAATATTCATCCCTCTATCTTCCCGTTACTATTTTGTTTTTCAATAATATTAAAACAGACGTGAATATGTGTTGATTCTTAAACCAATATCAATATTTATCTACCACATATGTGTTGATTCTTAAACGAATATCAATATTTATCTACGGCATTTAATGAAGGACAAACAAATATTGATATTCAATTGAAGGATAAACAAATATTGATATCCCATTGTGATGTTGATATTGCTGAAGAATCTAAAGTGCAAATTTTAAAATCTACTAAAAAAGTCCTTTAACAAATTTCAAAATCTATTGAAAGTTTTAACGAATTTCAAAATTTCTTGATAATTTATTTTAATAAATTTTGAAATTTGTTTTGGTATTTTAAAATCAATTAAAGAAAAAAAAGTGAGATTTAGAATTTTTTAAATGTAGAGAATAGTTTTTTGAATTTTTAAAAAATATGGAATGCAGGAAAAGATATGTGGAGTGATAAAAGGAAAATTAAAAAAAAATTATTTTCTTTAATTCGATCTAGAAAAAATTAAAAAATTAATGATTATATTAGAACCATTCAATTTCTTTTATATTTTAACCTAATTTTTAAAAAGGAAGAAAAAATAATCCAATTTCAAAAGAGGAAGAGTTTGAGAAACACAGAGACCTTGTGGGCATTAAATGATGTTAACTAAAAGGTTTAATATCTCGGTAGGTCCATATTTTCGGCGTGAATCTCAAATAGGTCCCTTTTCTTTTCGGCGTCTCAATTGGGTCCCCATTTTTGTAAAATTGTAACAATTAAAGGCCTACCGTCAAATTGGACAAACGGCCGTTTAATTGTTTATTACGTGGCATGGGCAGTGTTTTCAGTAATCACAGGTGGCATTAAAAAAGAATTTCAATTAAAAAGTATGAGGTTAAATCAGCTTTAGTGAGAGGGCATAGTGGGAAAATTGATTATGATTCTCATCTCACACTGACTTTCTATCAAACACCTTTTCTTCAACCTCGCCTCGCCATGTTTATCATCCCAAACCCCACATAATAAATCTCACCCCTTTCTATTTTTCAGCACAGATGTATCCACCCCTCATCACACAAACCTCGTCTTCTCTCTTCATTCTTTCCACTCTACACAATCTCAATTTTCCAAAACCATGGCACTTTCTTCTGCAACTGCTTCCTCCAGATTCATACTTTCCCCACCTGCATCATCTACAGTTTCTTCCATTCCCTCACCCAGTTCAATGCTGGACTGAGAAATAAAATTACCACTACTTTCTTCAGCCATCATTAACAAAATCGAGCCCAAGCCAAATCAGGATTTCGAACCTCTAAAGGAGTCACGCGTCAGTGACGGTGGTTGGGAACTGCAGCTGCACCGGCGCGAGCGGAATTGAACCACGGAGGCACTAGAGGCGGCCCGATTTGAAGCAGCGGCGGCGTGGCGACTGGATCCGAAGCAGCGCTGGTGGCGGTTGCTGGCGTTGGTCGCGTGTAGCACTGGCAAATCTGAGTCGCGTGCGGAGAAAGAAGAAGCGTCACGACCGTCTTGATCCTGGTGACGAGCGGCGGCATGGGCAACGTCCTGGGTGGCCGGCATCAGCCTCGCGCTCGAAGAATAGAAGACAGCGGCGCCGCGGTCGGTCGTGGTTCCGATGGTGTAAGATCCTTGAAAATATTTGTAAGTCAGATACTAAATAAAAAAAAAAGTAAATAGAGAATAGTAAATTGTGAATAGTAAAAAGTGAATAGTAAAAAAAAATTTATTTTTGGAAAGGATAAGTGTTCCACGTAGCTTTGAGATCAGAATTCACCAATTTGCAAATAAAAAAGAATTATTTTTGTAATAGTAAAATGAATAAAAAAATGAATAGTAAAAATGAATAGTAAAAAATGAATAGTAAATTTTTTTACTATAAATAGCCAAGGGGAGAGGCTGAAAATTTACACCAAAGAACTTAGAAAAATGTTGAGAGAAGAGAGTTGAAAGAATTTCTAATTTCAAAGGGGATATTCTGGAAGTTTTCAGAGAGCGAGGAGATTAAGTCTGTAACAGAAGTAAGGGAAGCTAACCTTGAGTATCTGCTTTTGTATTATCTTGAGTCTTAAATATGCTATATTTTGCTTTTGTCTGATCTTAAATCTTGATTATGGAGTATTTTGTTTCTGTATGATTTTGAATTTAAATGAGAGTATGCTTTTGTGTTGATATCCAAGTGTGATAGTTGTAAAACGTGATATTGATTATGTTATGCCATTTGTATGTTATTAGTTGTTTATTTTTGTATTTTGGAAGGATTAGAAATTGTCTAACCGGCTCTGCCAGATTCAATTTCTTGTTTCCCCAAACGTTTTATTTCTTTACTTATTTATTTTATTGCATTTTGGAAGGATTAGAAGTTGTCTAACCGGCTCTGCCAGATTCAACTTCTTGTTTCCCCAAACTATTTATTGCTTTACTTATTTATTTTATTGCATTTTTGGAAGGATTAGAAGTTGTCTAATCGGCTCTGCCAGATTCAACTTCTTATTTCCCCATACATGTTATTGTTCTTGTTATTTAATTATATTGTATTTTTGGATGGATTAGAAGTTGTCTAACCGGCTCTGCCAGATTCAACTTCTTGTTTCCCCATGAATTTTTATATTAAGATTATTTTTATGATTGTCAAATATTGTATTCTTCTATGACCATTTATTGTAATGTTTTATTATTGTTAATTGTTTATAATTATCTTGTATGAATTCTATTATGGATGTTTATTGTGATGAATTTATTGAATGAGTTTGTTGGCTGAAATTGATCTTGTTGGGAGGTTTGGAATAAGGGTTCTGTAATAACTTGTATATGGGTATTAAATAGATATACAGATACTGTTTGAGGTTGTTGTGAGAGGAAGTAAAATTAAGCATTTTAAGATTTAGAGCATAAGAAAATAAGGTAGATAAATTAAATAAATAAATTGTTAATTATTGAGGACCTCCCTTTGTTGGTAGGATAGAGGAACCTTAAAAACCTGAGTTGGCACATCCCTGATCATAGAGCAGCCCTGGTCTGGTCCAGTCAGTTGTGACTAGTCATATGTGCTGGCGTCGAAGGCGAGTTTGATACGTTCAGACATCTGGGTCCTCTCCGATGACCAATTGGGGTAAAGAAAAATCTATAATAGGATGAAAATAAAATAAAACAAGTTGATTGTAGATGCATAATATTATCATGGTAAAAATTTCATATATTTTTTATTTATCATTACATTGAGCCCAGACTTTAATATGTAGTTCTTAAGATATGTTGATATATTTTGGTTGATCCATGATCTTTGTTTGGTGAAAATATGTTGAGTTATACTCGTTATGGGCAAAATGAGTTTATAATATGAAGCATGATATCTGGCAATATGTTTGATTTATTGATACCAAAACGGGTGATTATGAATTCATGATTAAAGAATGAACATGATTGAGTTAGGTGGATAAGAGGGTATGAATTGTTGGTTTTATGAAATGTTGGGGTGGATATGAGAAATCATTACTTATGAAATGATGTTTACTACCGGGAGTAGTTTGTTCGAATTATACCATGAGAGTTTGGTATGAGCAAAGTAACACTTGAGGTTTATGAAAGCAGGCAGAAAGTGGTCTGACCATAAGGCTTTGACATAAACATATGATTCGTAAGTTTTATAGAAGCAGGCAGAGAGGGGTCTGACCATAAGGCTTCAGAAAGTAAGACATAGTATATAAGTGAGGCTTAAGGAAGCAGGCAGAAAGCGGTCTGACCATAAGGCTTCATGAGTAAGCATGGAACACTTGTAAGATTTATGGAAATGAGAAAGATGATTTTGATAATGATGAATTAATGACATCGGAATAATGATATTTTATCAATTGCAGAAATACATGATTATAATATTTTTATTACAAGTTTAATGATTTTATGATATGGTTGGCTTACCCTTATTTGTTTGTGCTATGATCATATAACTCATGTTATATGTGAATAGATAATGTCGCAGATGCGGTTGAAAAAGCTTAGAGATGAGAGAGATGCGGGGAAAAACTTTCAGGGATATTTTGTAAAAAGAATAAATTTGTATTGGAAAAATTATGTTGTGTAAAACTTATAAGTTGAAATTCGAATTTATGTTAAGTGGTGAAGACTATATTGTTTGAAGTTTGTAAGTTTGGTATTGTACTATGGGAGAATTGAAATAAAGTTTGATGGCTTATAAAATATATCAAATTAATTTAGTCTCTACTATCAGTAATACCCTTTAAAATATTAGGGTGTTACAGATGGCGCCTGAGGTCACCGTCGACGCCGAGACCGGTAGAGGTCGTCCCCTTTTTGCGGTGGCTGCGTGGGCAGAGGTAAGTGTCTCTGGATTTCTCTCGTTCAGAAGAGAAGATGGAGAGGGGAAGATGAAGTGGGAATCATAATGAGTTTTCCCACTGTGCCCTTTCCCTAAACTCTTTTTTAATTCCACATGTGATTACTGAAAGCACTGCCCATGCCACGTAATAAATAATTAAACGGCCGTTTGTCCAATTTGACGGTAGGCCTTTAATTGTTACAATTTTACAAAAATGGGGACACAATTGAGACGCCGAAAAGAAAAGAGACCTATTTGAGATTCACGCCGAAAATAGAGACCTACCGAAACATTAAACCTAACTAAAATTAGACATGAGAGAGATTGAATAGAGACTCTGAGTCATTACAAATAAAACAATAATTAAATGAAAATACTAGAGATCAGTTCCATTAAATTAGTTAAAACTCGACCAATAACAATTATTTCATTTATATTTGATTCTGAAGAGAAACTTTTTTTGTTTTAATTTGAATTATATAATATGCCGTGACTATGCTATGTGTTAACTGTTTGAATTGACCCAATCTTTTCTCGTATGTTGTTGGGTCATGGTCAAGATATTCATAAAATATAAACTTTTAAAAATTTCAAACAGAATAAGTATTTTATTAAATTCATGCTACTAACACTCGTAAACCATAAAATGATGATGTATTCATTTTTACATCATATTGTTTTGTGGATTTCATCAGAACATGGCCAGAAGAAACATAATGATTATTGAGCTCTTTCTTGAAGACCCTCCAAGAACAGAAGAGAAGAAGAACTCGAGAACAATGAGAAAACTTCTTTGTTAAATATAGAAACATTACTGTTTTTTGTTTCAACAAATTTCTTCTCTGTAAGAAGAAAGTAGACAAATCATCACTAACAAGAGCCCCAAGGTCTAAAAACAAAGGCAGAAATATGAACTACTGAGCAGTTCAAGACAAGGTGGATGAATCAGACAGGTAATAAGTGTTATAAACTCATAGTGCAAATTGCTTCCGAAAGCAACGCCCAAACGTTGCGCGATGAACATTCTGTTGTGCACGTTCAAATTTCCTTTTTCCCAAGTTTCAGAATAAAGATCTCGTGAACAACTTTGACCACGAGGTAAGGTGCGAGCTCCAGGGACAGTTTCTACCAAATCTGGTCCGTGGGTTTTTTCCCATCTCTTTTTTTCTCTATAAACAGAATCTTTCATTCATTTTAAAAATCATAATCAGAACCTCTTCTTTATTTCTCTCTTATGTTAATTTTATTCTTTCTTTTTTCCTTAAAAATATTCTGAGTTTAATTTATTCTTTTTTTAAGAGATCCTTGCTAGTTCTGAGATACTCAGAAATTTTGATAAGTTCATGCGCAATATACCGCAGATAAGTGCTTAAGAACAATAATTTACACATCTCAGGAAATTCTTGTTTGTGATCTTTATTCTTTATTGTCAGCTTTTACAACAATCTTAAGGACTTATGGCTGACAACAACAACAACTCAATCCCAGAAAATCGAAATATTGTTTCCGGACGGTCTTCGCGAAACATTTCCCGGATGTATCAAAAATTGAAGTCTTCTTTGGTCAAAATTTTCGGCGCTGGCAAGAACGCGTGTCAACCCTCTTAGACATGTACAAAGTCGCTTTTGCTCTTTCATCTTCAAAACCCAACTCCAATCTCTCTCCAAATTCAAAACAAGTTGAAGACTGGGTTCATGCAAACAAGGTATGTCATCATACTTTACTTAGTGCGCTCTTTAACGATTTGTTCGATGTGTACGTTTCCTACGAGGAAGCGAAAGACATTTGGGATTCATTGATTCTCAAATACACTGTTGAAGATATAGTCAGACAAAGATTCATCATTGGGCATTACTATCGTTGGGAAATGGTTGAAGACAAGGACATAAAGTCGCAAATTAATGAGTACCACAAATTGTTCGAAGATGTCAAAGCGGAGAACATTCTTCTACCAGATGATTTTTTTTTATTACAAGCAACAACTAAAAAATAGGCACAAGCAAATGTCACTTTCAGAGCTGATCACTCACATAATTATTGAAGATACCAATAGGAAAGAATGTGTTGTTGTGAGGGCCAAAGCATTGTCTGCAAAAGCAAACATGGTAGAAGACAAACTTGCTCCAAAAAGGTACGAACACAAACCTAATCACAATAAGAAAAATAATTTTCGAAAATATCGCCCTAACGCATCCAACCCCACCTTTAAGAAGAAAGGAAATTGCTTCGTATGTGGGAAGCCGGGCCATCATGCACCACAGTGCAGGCGCAGAGCAAGAAATGACAATCCTCCTAAGGTCAATATAGTCGAAGGAGATGACATTATTGTTGCGGTCGTTTCTCAAGTAAATCTGATGACAAATGTGAGCAAGTGGGTGGTAGACTCTGGTGCTACCAAGCATATCTATGCAAACAGAAGTGTCTTTACCTCTTACACTAGTGTAGGGGATGGAGAAGAACAAGTCTACTTCGGTGATTCCAGGATCACTCCTGGGAAAAGGGAAAGTTCTTCTCATACTCACATCTAGAAAGACTCTGGCCTTGAGTGATGTGCTACATGTGTCATCAATCAGAGTTAATTTAATATTTGTAGCACTACTCGGAAAAGTGGGAGTTAAAGTGTCATTCGACAAGATTGTAATGACAAAAAATAATGTTTTTGTGGGAAGAGATATTGTGATCAGGGTCTCTTTGTACTTAACATTTCTGAAAATATTAATGAATCATCTTCTTTTGCTTATACTATTGACTCATATGATATATGGCATGCTAGATTAGGACATCTGAATTCTTCCTATGTTATGAAATTAAAACAACTAGGATTAATTAATATGCATGATAAACAGAATAGTAAATGTGATATATGTGTAGAATCTAAAATAACAAAGAAAACTTATCTGTAGAACGTCAAACTGAACTGCTAGAGTTAATTCATACTAATCTAGCTGATATGAAACAAACCATGTCTAGAGGAGGTAAAAATTATTTTGTGACCTTTATAGATGATTATTCTAGATACACCAAAGTATACTTAATCAAACATAAAGATGAAGCCTTTGTTGTGTTTTTAACTTATAAAGCAGAAGTAGAAAGTCAATTAAATAAGAAAATTAAAGAATTAAATCATATAAAGGTGGTGAATATGTTTTGTTTAATGACTTTTGTGTTAAAGAAGGTATCATCCATGAGGTAACTCTACCATATTCACCTGAGTCTAATGGAGTAGCTGAGAGAAAGAATAGAACTCTTAAGGAGATGATGAATGTTATGCTTATTAGTTCTAGTGAACTTGATAACCTTTAGGGAGAAGCCTTGCTTTCTACGTGTTTTTTACAAAATATAATACCTCATAAGAAAACTGGTAAAACTCCCTATGAGTTGTGGAGAGGTTATCAACCTAACCTTAAATATTTAAGAGTGTGGGGGTCTCTAGCTAAGGTGATGTTACCCGATCCTAAGAAAAGGAAAATAGGCTCTAAAACCTCTGAATGTGTTCTTAGGTTATGCTAAACATAGTGCTGCCTATAGGTTTCTAGTTCTTAAAAGTGATACATTTGAAAGAAATTCTATAACGGAGACGAAAAGTGCTAAGTTTTTTGAACATGTGTTTCCTTTAAAGGTTAGTGAGAAGTCTCAACCTATAAATAATAATAATAATAGTGATGCCTTGTGTGAGGAATTAAGAAGAAGTAAAAGACAAAGGAAGGAAACTTCATTTGGAAATGATTTCTATACCTATCTAGTTGATAATGATCCAAGTAACTTTGTAGAAGCCATTAGTACTCTTGATGCAAAACAATGGGATAAAGTCATTAAGACTGAAATTGAATCAATTTAGAAAAATAATACTTGGACCTTAATAGATTTTTCTAAATGAGCAAAACCCATTGGTTGTAAGTGGATCTTTAAGAAAAAGTATCAGATGGATCTATAGAGAAGTATAAGGCAAGATTAGTAGCAAAATGTTTTACTCAAAAACCCAACATAGATTACTTTGATACTTTTGCCCTTGTGACTAGGATTTCCTCTATTCGAGTTTTGCTAGCCTTAGCAGTCATCCATAAGCTAGTGATACACCAAATGGATGTTAAAACTGTCTTTTTGAATGATGATTTAGAGGAGGAAATTTATGACTCAACCTAAAGGATGTATTGTACCTGGTCAAGAGAATAAAGTTTGTAAACTTTTAAAATCTTTGTATGGGTTGAAAAAAGCACCAAAACAGTGGCATGAAAAACTAGATAATGTATTGCAAATTGATTATAAAAACAAAGGCAAGTGTTATAAACTTATATTGCAAATTGCTTCCGAAAGCACCCATGAACGTTGCGTGATGAACATTCTGCTTTGCATGTTCAAATTTCCTTTTGCCCAAGTTTCGGGATAAAGATCTCGAGAACAACTTTGACCACGAGGTGAGGTGCAAACTCCAGGGGCAGTTTCCACCAAATCTGGTCTGTGGGCTTTTTCCCATCTCCTTTCTTGCTCTATAGCCTTTCATCCATTCTGAAAATCATCATCAGAACCTCTTCTTTATTTCTCTCTTTTATTAATTTCATTCTTTCTTCTTTCCCTAAAAATATTTTGGGTTTAATTTATTCTCTTTTTAAGAAATCCTTGCTAGTTCTGAGATCCTCAAAAATTTCGAGAAGTTCCTGCTGTATCTTGGAGGCTTGCGCAATACACCGCGGATAAGTCCTTACACACATCTTAGAAAATTCTTGTTCGTGATCTCTATTCTTTATTGTCAGCTTTTACAACAATAAGTGATGAATTTATTTAATCAATGCATACTATAAATTTCCAGAAGAACATGCACATATTAAGAAATAAAATGCTTTGAGAGAATTAAGGTCAAAAGTGCATTGTCAAATTCCAAATTGACGGTTGCAAACAATGTTTGAAAAACACTAATAGGCCAATGAATTTGCCTATCTCCAGAATGTTGTGTATTGGAACATTCAAGGAACACCAAGTATGTGGTTCTCAATTATCTAGTACAGGAATAAAGTCTGCTTCAGTTTTGTAACTTGTGATATAACTTTCTTTGAGTGTAACATGCTTGGATGATAGGTGTTGGTGGGTCCGTGAAAGAGCCATTGAGGATACGGTTAGCAACCCAGTGGTTAGCAGCCTCAGCATAATGAACACTGTCCCAACTTATATACTGTGAAGGGTTTTCACAAGCAGTACCAAACACGTCTTTCCCATTTGCACTCCCCAAATTTCCACACCAAATATGTGTATCATTCACATGATAGCCACAACAGATCTTCATAGGATCCACAAATCCTGAAAATTAAGAACAGTTGATGTGCTGTTAAACAGCTTTGCCTAAAATGATTAGGCACTAGAAAAATCATTATCAAACATCTATCTTTGCGTTAGTTTTAGGTGAAAGGAACCAGGGGTTAACTGAATCTTGTAAAAATAGTATACAAGTTACCTTCAGTTTTGGTGTTACTGATCAGTGCATACTTTGCAGCATAGACATCTACATAAGTAATTGCAGCCTGTGGAAGCTCTGTCCTGAGTTTGATGATTCGGTCTTTGAGCTGCTTGTTGAATTCAGTAGCCATCTCATTTTGATCCTTCACACATCCATACTGATCAAGATAGCCGGCTCCTATATTGTGCTTGTAAAATAGTTGTACCGGCATGCACCCAAAGGGGCTAGTGTTGTGTATCCAGAATGACCTCCCTCCTTGTTCGTAAATATTCTGCAAACAGTTTATCAGTAAGATTTATTTTAGACCTTTTTTTTCAGTAAGATTCTATTCGAATAAACTTTCTTAAAATTCAACTCATAAGTTGATTTTAACTTCAAAATTCATTTTACTTTATTGTTTTTGTTTCTGAAAGTACATCAAATCCAACTTTTCAAGTGAACCAGGTGGCTACTTACTTTGACTGCATTGGCTAGTTGGTTGACAATATCTGGCATGGATTCACGTATTTGGTCAAAAGTCATCTTTCTGAATCCAACTGAGAGATCATTTTGACCAATGTCGAAAGTGTAGAGAGCCTTAGAGAACTCCTCAGGCACCGGAAGCTTGCTCCTTTCAAGTGGGGTTTTGGCTAAATTTCCAGCAAGTAAATACCAACACAAACACATGAACAACAAAGAACCAACATAACAACAAGGTTTGAGTTTGTTGAACTAAAACCTCTTTCCAGGCACAATTACCTTCTTCGTAGAGTTGTTTGGTGCGTGCTTTGAACTGGTTAAATTGCACAATCTGGATGTCAAGCGAGAAAGGACTTATCCCATATTGAAATATAGTTTCATTCTGCTTCCTAATGGTGGACCCCCCAGTGGCAAAATTTGCCCCATGCCGGTAATTGGTTCCAAGGGAATTCAGATAGGCACTTAAGTAAGGCAAATTTAGCTTCTCAGCTGCACAATAGAGTATAAATAGCAGATTTTAAGGTAAATTAAAACTAAAACTACTTTTCACTGACAACTAATGAACATTGCAGTGCCTAAGTTTTTAAAATGCAAAGTTGGAAACAGCATAACAGAAAGAGATAAGGGTATTTGAAAGTTCATTATACCTATGAAATCTATAATGAGACGGCCATCACAGTCCCTTCCTGAAGGTTTATGAAAAAAACCCTCGCCATAAGGTGCAGGAATTGGCACAAATGAAGCTGATATGCCTCCAGTGTCTGAATTGGAGTCCCCAAAGTTGTAGATTGCAGGAAATGTACAAGTGGGTGAGGGTTTTGGCTCCACACTCTTCACACACACCACACAAGAAAGGAAGAAGAACCCAAGAAATAGTGCCCCTAACCCCATTTTTCACAACATGTGCCTTTTAAGCAAAGGTGGAGCACCCTTATATATAGATAACCAAAAGCACAAAATATTGTGAGATACCCTAAGCCTGAAGGACAAAAGCATAATCTTTCAGCAAATCGCGTGTAATGAAGATATTTTTAGACCCTTGTGTTTTGCTTACAGTTGTCACTTAACTACGTATACTGTAATCTCTTCCAGCTGCCGACTCGTCAATAATTGTCACATGATACGGCTTCGCAATTTAGCAACTCTGCCATTTATGGTCACATGGAGGAAATTTTGTTTTCTTATAATTAAGATAAATGTTGTGTTATCTTTATAAAACAGTACGATAGATCATATTGAAAACTAATGTCTAAATTAAACTAAATTATATTGTATAAAAGCAAATGATAGATAAAAAGTTATTACGCTAATATTATACACATGAAATGATAAAATAACATTTAAAAGTAGGCATAATACCCAATTTTGTCCCCACTTTGGTTCGGAAATCTCAAGTTAGTCCCTTTATAGAAAAGTGAGTTGAATGGATTCTTACTTGTAATTAATTGACTCTAATGAGTCACTTCCGTTAAATAGAAGGAAACAGAGTTAGTGGACTGATGATGTGGCAGTTGTCTTTGGTGAGGTGTCAATACGCAATTGTTTGCGTGCTTACGTGGTTCAGAAAGCTTCAGGTTCTCCTCTTCTCTCCGCGCCATTCCAACGGGATGAGACCCAGAGTCTCTTTCTTCTCCCTGCAGTTCGCTGGCCTCCCAACCAAAAATGGCCACCGCATTCCAACCGGCATCGATGCCATCTCCGACACCCACGGACGGCCATCGTCGGACGCCGCTCCAGCCCCTCCTTCTCGCGTGCGAGGGAGGACCTCGCTTTTCACGTATGCCCCAGATATGCTCCGAATCCATCCTTGTCGCGCCTCGATTCAGCCACCGCGGACGGATCCCACGCCGCCGCACGTCACCAGGACCCAGATGGCTGCGACGCTTCTTCTCTCTCCGGTCGCGACCCAGATTCACCGCTGCCCTCGCCGGAGCTTGCTTCTCCACCGACGCCACCACTCCCTTTTTTTCTTTCCCTCTTCTAAGAAGGGTTCTTTCATCTCCAGCATCACCACCGAACATTTTCCCCTCTCTTTTTACTCATTCATTTTTTTTTTGAACCACGTAAGCACGCAAACAATTGCGTATTGACATCTCATCAAAGACAACTGCCACATCATCAGTCCACTAACTCCGTTTCCTTCTATTTAACGGAAGGAACTCATTAGAGTCAATTAATTACAAGTAAGGATCCATTCAACTCACTTTTCTATAAAGGGACTAATTTGAGATTTCCGAACCAAAGTGGGGACAAAATTGGGTATTATACCTTAAAAGTAATTAGAAGATCGGTTAGTATTAGAATAGAATATGAAAATTATTCTCATTGTATTTTTGTTTTTTTTTTCTCTTTGTTACAACAGAATAATACTCTCTTGCCATATGTAATAGTCTCACTAGTTAAAAATCGTATTTTTAATTCGCACATTACGTTTCAGTTTTTCTGAAACCGAAATGTATCAAAACGCGGTGATAGTCTCGTAATTTTTAAAACACTATATGTCTCGGTTGTTAAGCAATCAATGTCTAAAGAGAATATTGCCTCGGTTGGCAGGGTGAACCGAGGCATAAACCTCATAGGACAGAGATATTGCCTCGGTTGGCAGGATGGACCGAGACATATAAGCCTCTAATAAGTCTTGGACTTGGACCGTGGAACCTTCAAGTCAGTCTCTAGGTAGCAAAAACTTTTCCCCAAATGCCTCTTCTCCTCTCCTCTGCACACGAGTCTCCCTCATTCTCTCCCGCTTCACCCGCACCAACCATAACTTCGTTGTCCTCAACTTCACAGATCCACCATCACAGAACCTTCATCGTAAGTCAGATCCACCATTTTACCTTTCCTTCATTCTCACCGATTAAAATCAGGTTCTAGCCATTTACACTGGTTAAATCTTCGTTTCTAGCCTTTCAAACCATTTAATCAGACCATTTCACTGATTAAACCACCATATAACTTCACCAAACAATCCTTCGGATCTAGGGTTTGCTCGTTCCTTTTCCTCTTAAACACCGAAACCTAGAGTTTATAGATCTGTGTGCTTCTTCCGTTGTCTCATCTTCTCCAACCACGCGTTCAACTCCAATTCTCGGATTCTTATCTGATCTGCTATGACCAGGGGGTCATCATCTCCTCTTCTCCTTCTTCTCTACGATGCTGCGATGGTGGTGAGAGCACCGACGATGCTATGATAGCGGTGAGAGCGCAGCGACGATGTGACGAGGGTGTAGCCGGTGGATTTGCGTTTCTCTTCCTTGGGTTTTTGGTTCTGTTTCTCGGCAGGTGGATGGCGAAATGGATAGTGTTTGCAGTTTGGATTCGCCTCTTGAATTGGGGGTTTTGCTTCTTAGTTTTCTCTGCGGCTTCTGATTGCTCGCTGGGAAAGGTCTTAAGGTGGATGATGATGATTAAGGTTGAAAATCTGGTTTGTTAGTGCAGGTTGGAGTTTACCTGGAAAGAAATTATGGTTTGAGCGAGGGTTTCTGATCACGACTTCTAGAGCTTCTTGTGTTTGAGCGAAGGTTTGCTTCTAGAGAATGTATGGGTTAAAAGATCCTTTGTCACCATTGCCTATAGATGGTGATACATGGTTTGTCATGCAAAGTTGGGTTCCAGGTATAAACTAAGTTCATTTCGCAATTGATCTCTTTGTAACTTGTTTGAGAGTTAAATAACTAATGTAAACCACAATTTGTGCAGAATGTTTGTGGATGCAATGATGCACAGATGTGTGATTGCAATGGATGCAATGAAGTTAAATATTCAATAGGACATTGTCCTTTGAGTTTGTCAAAAGTAATTTTCTTCCTCAAAGGATCAAGTATTTTTGCCCCATTTGTATAAAAACATGAATGAAATAAAATTGCAGGATAAGCTTGAGATTAAAAAATAGAGAGAGAAGTTTAAGGCACAAAGAGAAGGAGAAGAGAAAGTAAAAGAACATAGAAAACTAGAACAGAATGAGGAACCAACAAGTGATCTCGGTTGAGATTAAAAAAAAAATTAAAAACACTCTACTGTCTCGGTTGTTTGTGAACCGAGGCAGAATCCAAACCTTTTTTACTCGGTTCATGATGTGATCATGGATGGGCCAAGTAATGAAGAGAATAAAAGGATGACAAGAAGCATGACTAAAGGGAATCATTTTACTTCTTGTCTTCTTTACACGTTTGTATCAAAAAAGTAGAATAAGTTCTCTTTGGGCGTGTATTTGCCTTTTGATTTCTTTCTCTTAGTTCTTGTGAATAATTGCTTATAAACTCTTCTTTCTCTTTAAGAACAAGCAATGTGGGACTATCCATGGCTTGATCTTAAAAAGAAGAGAAGAGAAAGTGAGCATTCTAGGCGTGTAGGAGTTAGTAGCATAGCTAGTTTTCATGTTTTGAACTATAGGAGAACTAGTTGCCTTATAAACCCTTTGGAGTGGAGAGAATTGAGCAATGTGGGACTCAAAAGTCCCTAGAAGACATGCAGCAGCTGCTGGACGGACTACACCTTCAAAAGTCCCACATCTCTTAGATCTTGCATCTTAGCTCACTCCAAAGGTTATATAAGAAGGCTTAGGGGTCTCCTTTTTGTACACCTTTGCATTGAATGAAATTTGAGTTGAATTGCAATCTTGCATTCTTCTTTGAGATAGAATTCTGTCTCTAAAGTCCCAAATTTGGGCAGGCCTTATCTTGCTCAAGCAAGTGGCGGTCCTCTTCATGATGCTTATCTTGGAAGCTTGTTCAAGTGGCGCATCTTCATTTCCTAAGTTTCCTTTTCTCTAATCTCTTCCATTTTTAATTTCTCTTCCATTTCTTAAATGTCATTTAGTATATTCTCTCTAGGTATGCACTTCCCCATCAGTTCAGAACCGAGGCAAAAAGTTTATCCCTTTTTACTTCGCCTATATATGCCTTGGTTGCAAAACCGATGCCTATAAGCGAAAATAACCGCTGTCATTTTCCTTTACTACACTAGTGTCTGTTATTAGTCATAGGCAACTTGTTTAACAAGGATAGTTACTATAAATGTTCCTTTTTGTCCTTTACTTTTGGTGTGTCGAATACAATGAAAACATTCATTATTATTTGAATCTAAGATGATATTTAGAGTCTTATCTTCTAGTGGAGTTTTCTTTTACTTATATAGCAATTCTCATTCATAAATTATCATAATAGACAGACCTTTTAAAAATTACGAGAATAGATAATTAGTACGAGACTACACAACTTCAAATGAAGAAATTGTGTGTTTTCAATTAACTTTCGAATGGATAGAACTAGATAGTAAAATTGATCTGAAGGTGTTGGGGACATGATGACTTTCAATTGGAAATTAAAATTCGTCTTAGGATAAGACGACTTCCAATAGATAATACGCACTATAATCGATTATGAGTGAAGTGTAATTGATTACCAGGAAAATATATTTGTAAAATGACGAACTGTAATCAATTACACTTCCCTATAATCGATTAATAGAGTGTTTTGATTGTTATTATAGAAGAAATCCTGTAATTGAAGAAAATCACAATTGATTAAATAATTTGTGGTGTATATTAATGATAATGTATTAAGAATATAAGATACAAGAGTAAATTAATAAGACAAATTAATTAACAATATAGATATGTAAAAGTTATTGATGAAATGGACATGTTTCCATGATGACCTTCATTGCGGCACTAAAAATATTTTTTAGGTTTATCCAAAATTGGTTGATCCATTTTGTTATGGATTCCAATAGTAGTTGGTCTTTCTAATGCCTTATATCGAAATTGAAAATTTGGTGTTATGGTGTCGATTGTACACAGGTTCGATTAAATTTTGTTAGTAATATATGATAGTATGCACAAACAACTATGACATTTACTTGAAAGTGATGACAATCACACCACAATTTTTTTATTCTGATGTTATATAAAATTGGTTGAGGGCGATATTGGTGGGGGTTAATATTTCTGGCATGTCGAATTCTGAATTTTCTCGATCATACTAATAAACATGATAAAATGTTGATTGTTGTTGATTTTCTTTAAGAACAATATTAATGTCTTTTAGATATTGATGGTCTACTCTTAATATGGACTCAACTTTCTATCAACACCTAATTTCATTCGGATAAAATATAAAATGATTTCAAAAAAATAAATAAATAAAATAAGTATTTTAGGTATTAAAAGAATATAATAATAATAATAAATGAATCAAAGGAAAAAATAAAAAATTAGAATAAAATATAAATTAAGTTAAAACATGTGTATAATAAAAATTATTATATAGCAAAATTTAGAATTATTAAAAATAACAAAGGGGGAAAGGTAAGAAAGTAAAATAAAAAGAAAAAAAAGACAATGACGATTCAATGCATGAATATGTTTTTAGAAAGAAAAAATGGGTTAAATATGTTTTTAGTCCTTAAACTATCAAGCGAATTTGTTTTTAGTCTCTCTTTCAAAGTAAAGTACATTTTAGTCATCCTTCTTCAAAAAAACCTTAATTTTTGGTCCTCCGGGGAGGATAAAAAATTATTGTTTTTTTTAAATAGAAGGAGTGTGGCCAAAAAAGTTGAGCCAGCCAAAGCTCACCCAACGAGCTTCTCTTGGCGCTTAACGACATGCCACTCAATGCCTAACACCCATTGATATACGCCCAACGACATACATGAAGTTGTTGCTAATTTGTGCATTTATTTTCATATGTTTAATTAGCTTTTAAAAACGTGGCACTCCATGTGGTTTGTGATATGTGACATGAGGAGTCTGTTAAGCACCAGGAGGCAGTGTAGGAAGTTATTCTCGTCCCCATAAATGGAGTGTTTCTCCATCATGTAAATCACTTTTGAGAATATACTAAAAAAATGTTGTTGAGATCACTCCAACCCATTTTTCTACTTAAAATTCACCATTCAAAGACATTCGTAGCCTCCTCTAGCCTTCTTTCCTAACTAGGTTAGCAGATCTAGATTATTCTACCACCATATACACCATACCAAATTCATCAAGCCTTTCACAGTTATGCAATGATGACAAGGGAGACGATTTTCTTGAAAGTGACCATAATCATACCACCATTCTTTTAATCTGACATTATATGAAATTGGTTGAGGGTGATATTGTAGGAGTTGGTATCTTCAGCACATTGAATTTTGAATATTCTCGATCATGCCGATGGATATAACAAAATGTCAATTGTTGTTGATTTTGAGACAGTGTTGCGGTGGTGACTAGGTTTAATGGAGTCATAGGTTGGTTCTTTGTCATCCTCTTTATTGTGCTTAAGTGGAACCATCTACTCCGTTTTGGTGAGCAGCGATGTGTGGTTGTTATGGAGCAGTGTTTCTGACAAGGGAGGTTCCTTAGTCATGAACGCTTCTAATAGGCACAATAGCTTCGATGTGGGTGGTTCTCGACGGCTTAAGTGGTGTAATGGTGTGCGTCCTTTTTCCATATTTGTCACAATGATGGTAGCAAGTTCGCAAGGAAACTTTAGTGGCAAGCAAGGCACACTTCTTCCTTCCTCTTTTGACGACACCTTTAATGGTTGTTAGTAGAGAGGAAATAAAGATGAAAAGGCTTAGACATGTTTCTACATCTCCATTTCTACCACTTACGCACCTACTAAGCTATTTGGATGAGAAATTTATCACTCTTTTATCGTCAAATTTATCGACGAATGAATTCATTAGTAATAACCATTTTAAATTATTGAAAGTTTTTATTAACAAATTTGAAGATTTGAATATGTCAATAGATTTTACTGATAAAAAGATCTATTGATAAACAAAATATGTATTATTAATGGATTTATCGATAATTTTTTTCGTCGATAAAAGATTTATTAATGAAATCTATCGATAATTAAAATTTTATAGTATATTGATAATTTAAATTTATTAACAAAATTATTTCTATCAATAATTTCAAAAAATTGTGTAGCATATATACATACAAAATTAAGTATGAAAAATATGTTAATATTTATATTTATTTATATATACTACAAAAATGTCCAATTTTATTCGGGACTTTTTTTTTACGTTACCGGGGTTTTAACTCCCCTAGATACGTTTTCCGTGGTTACGAAAACCACTGGAAAAAACATCACAATTACCAGTGATTTTTTGAAAACCACTGCAAATTTTTGGAGTTTTCAAAACCGCCGGTACTAGCAGGGGTTTTCACAAAACCCCCGGTAATACTAGAGGTTTTCGAAAATTGCCGAAAAGTCATTTTTTAAAAAAGAATAAAATTATATATTTACATTTAACATTCAATCAATTTTCCTGTATTATGATCTCATCCAATCAATTTTTATGTATTATGATCTCATCCAATCAATTTTTATGTATTATGATCTCATCCAATCAATTTTTATGTATTATGATCCCATCCAATCAATTTATAATCAATATACTCTTTAATGTATATCGACATAAATTTAAGTGAACAAAATATTGATCTTCTTCTCCTATTATACAGCCTTTGATCTTCTTATGGAAATACTGATAATCCGTGGACTCTAAAATTGGATATGGTACCTTATAAACAATCTTTAGTATATGAAACATTGTTCATTTTCTCCGGGTCTAATGTCAAACTCGACTAGCCATGGGTACGATTATAAAGATTAGTAGCATTTTGTTCTTTTCCTTTCTTAACTCATTATCTCTTACATATAGTTTTCTCTCGAATTTCAGGTGGCTTTTTCTGTGATATCGTTTGTTGCAGGAGTTGTCATTGCTGCCCTTAGATATTTTTCCTTTAACCTTTTTGGATATAGCATGATTTGTGTTCCCTTCTTCTTCAGATGATATGCTGATATACCATTGTTATTAAATCTTAATCTAATAGTGGAGGAATGAACGTTGTAGTTGTGCATTATTTATTCATAATGCTGCTTACTCTATATATATATATATATATATATATATATATATATACGCTGACCATGTACCTTGTGTTGGTGGAAAAATCTGCCACTGAAGATGGACTTTCATCCTTGAAAATCAACTTCTCTGACAACTTTTTATCTCTTCCATTTTATGCTTCTCATCATAGTCATTGGCAAATTCTGAGATCCTTTATCTTAATATTCACAAAGTTCATAATCTTAACCATTTAAAAAAAAAAACTAATTTATATCGATATACATTAACAGAGTATATTGATTATAAATTATAAATTATATAATCAATATAATCAATTTATATAGTTTAAGTGAACCCCCTTCTCCTTCCTTCCCCATAAGTGACACTTAAATTACCTTGATTTCCAACTGAAGAATCCACGTTGTTGATTTCCACACCAAGTTGAACAAGGGAGAGAGAAGAATTGTTAGCATCAGGTATAAAATATTATAGGTATTAAGTGTGAGCTCATTATACTAACAAGAACAGAGAAATAAACCAACCTTGTAGGAAAAAGTCTTTAAGGATGATGTGACAAAGACCATAAATATCAGTAGTAATCTTTGATCTTTTTAATTTCATTGCCAAAGTTTTAGCACAATCCAAAGCTTGCAAGTTCGTGATTAAGCTCTGCTTTTGCAAGTGAGACACATAACTTTCCATAGCATTACAACAGGCCGTTTTATTACTTATCCCATCCCGATAACTTCTGGCAACTTGCATTGTGTCAGGGAAAACCAGGGGACAAGCTGATGCAAAAGACGAAGAGAAAATATATGTAAAAGAGAGGCAATATTAAAGGGCCAGAAGGATTGACATCTGGAATTATCATCAAGTGATTAAAAGGTACTCAATGGAATCAATTATAACCAATTAGATTCGTCATGCAATTATAATTAAATTTGAAGAATGAATTGAACATATATGCTTCAGATTAGTAGCAGCACCCTGGTCCATCAAAATTTGTTCTACATCTATAAGGCAATGTTTAGCATTGGTCCCATTTAAGGCAAGTACATTGTATATTCATTGAATTGATCAATGAGAATTGTGAGAGTTACTTCCAATTGGGGACAACATATTACGTTAGCCAGAAATGGGGCAAAAACTTCCCAGCAATTAATTGTTGTTACACTGATCAAACTTTCGGCAGTGCTAAAGTTCAAAGTGCAGAGTCTTACGATCTAAGATACATTTCTAAACACTATAAGAGAGAGGAAAATAGAACATTCAAGAATTTGAAAATCCAAAATGACCACAAAAATGTTGTAGAAAGGAACCTGATAACCAGTAGTGGAGGACCTTGAAGATGATTGAATCTACTGTTAAGGGATTCAAGTGTGCCTAGACCAAAACACGAGAATTTAGCTTTTGTTAACGTATATTTCCTCTTGCTCACTCCCTTAGAGTGAGTTACAACGCAAGGAAGTGCATACAGAAAGTTGCAAACATCATGTTATGTTAAATACTTACAATTAATAGCAACTACAGTTCAAGCATCAGGAAGTGAGAACATTTCTTATTCTTAAGAGGTGTTGAATCATGGAAAGGCATCATCAATTGAAGATTATTAATTTTGCTTAGAAGCAGTTTTTGCTTTCTGAACAAACAATCAAAAGAAATACATATGAATTTCCTCCAGTACCATTAGAGAAACCCCTAATTATGTGACTCTGTAGAAAAAATCTCCAGCTAGGGCAAACATTGAGTTATAAGAGTTTCGGTGGCATACCTGAAGTAATGCCTCCATGTCAAAGAAGGCGTAGAGCCTGACAAACGCATCGTCACCAAAGACATTAGAATCGCAGTGCTTCTCGATGTCGTATTTGTCATACTTATTGCAAATGGAATGAACTCTGGTGAGAATGTCAATGGCCGAAAAATAACCTCCCCTGTATTGCATTATTTTTGTAGTGGTAATAGTGTTGAATAGTGTGGAAAATACATTAGAACAATAAAAATTGTATTGTTTTATATTTATATATGCATTTATATGAATGTAAGATAAATTATATATTAATTTGATTAACAAAGTTATCATCTTATTTATTAACGATCAGGAGGTTACTAGGAGATTGTGTTATCCATTTCATATCGATTATTTTTTCATATAGAGTAAGTCAATTTCTGCTCTTTTCTTTAGTTTTCAGTTTAAGATACATACAAAGAGTATATTTCGCATGTGTCTTTAAAACTCTCTTATTAGTTCCTTGTCGACTAGTGATTCTAACGACATATCCTAATTATAATTTCATTGTGTATAGGCATAGTTAGTGTCCTTCGATTTTTGGGAGTTGTCTAGGGGTTCTATAGAGTCGTTGGTCTTCAAATAGGTAAGGGAAGATAATATTTACTTTAATTTCATATTAAGAAGTATGTAATCATGTTTGATGGAGTGTGATACGTATACTTAGTGGAATCTATTACACTTTGTATGAAGTTTATATCTTGATGAGTGATTGTTTGCTTATTGATGAATATTATGATGTATGCTTATGAAATGATGCGGACATGTGATGCTATGAAATATAAATTTGTTATGGAGTTGAAAGTAGTAAAAAGGGAATGTTTTTAGGTTTATTTTGGTCTAAAACGGGGTTTTGGTAGGTGATTTTTTTTTAAAATAATGATTTTGGAACAAAAATTGAGGTTAGTTAGTTGTTTTTATATCATTTTAAATTTGTTTAGAACTTTAAATAACCAGAAATCTAATGTTAATTTGGGAAGTAGCAAATATATAAAATTTAGAGTGGTTTTTAGATAAAAATAGAGATATTGATAAGTGAAATTTTCAAATAATGGTTGAATAGGAAAATTCAGGTTTAAGGTGTGTTTTATGATTATATTAAACTTGTTTAGATGTTAAGATAAGTAAAATCTAAGGTGGAATTGGTAATTGGTTGTTATGCTAAGTTTTGTCATGATTTTGGTTCATTTTGAAGGTTTTAACTTGTGAAAATCTAGCATATAGGGTCTATTATGAAAATGAGAGTTTAGGATCTTTTATTAGGTCCATTGTGACTTGTTAAGACCCTTAGTTTGAAAATTTCTGGTTTAGAATGTGTAGAACTGATTTTATGTGCTTTTTAGTTGTTAGATTGGTTTGATGCATCTAGTTTCTAACAAAATAAGCAACGTGGTACTCTATTTTCATCTATAAACATGTTTTCATATCAATCTTAGTGTTAAAGATCTCAAATTAGTCATTTGGATAGGTTCAAGGTGTATCAAAACCAGAAAATTCATATTGTTGTAAAAAACAATGACAAGAATAATCGATTATCTCACTTGATTATCGATTATTCTAGTTAGAAGGTCATTATTTCTTCAAAGCTCTCGAGAATGATTGATTATTACATATGATAATCAATTATTGCAATCTAAAAATCATCTTTGCATGAATTCTCTAGGGAATAATCGATTATCAGGTGTGATAATCAATTATCTCTCTTTAAAAAAACTTAAAAATTTAAATTTGTTTGGACATTTTGTTTCTAAGTTCTTATATGTTTTTCTTGCTTTGGATTCTTTATTTGGGTAAGTTTGTTTATAAAATTGCTATATTTGATTGATTGAATAAATGAATATTTATGATTTTTGAACATGTTTATGGTATGTGTACGGTTGATGAATATGATGATTATGATGATTTGGTTTTGATCATATCCATGGTAGATGAACGTAATTCCATGACTCTCGTAGAGAGATTACATGATGATGCCCTATAATGTGAGTATTGATGTAGGGAGTTCAGTCTTGGTTATCCTAACAGTCTAATTGTCGTTCATTCTCAAGTAGAGAGTGGTGAAGAATGTGGTGAGAGTAACAAGAGGTCCTAGTGTAGAGACTTTACCTTGGTCTAAGTCATTGTTTAACGGACTAACCTTGTGTGGTAGCCTCGAGCGAGCCAGTTGTTCCACCACTAAGTGCATAACACGCCATAGCTCGACATTAATACCTGTATTTGGATTTGTCAAATCTAAAATATGTATATATGCTTAGGTTCTTGTTTGATTTTTAAAGTGGAATGTGTTGTATGTTGAATTATAATTATATTATTTTATTCGTTTACAATATTAGTTTACCCTTGTTTTTGTCTGTTGTTTATGTGTTGATTTTCTCTTTTTGCAATAATCACCAAAATAATGTGAACTCAGGAGTCGGTTGATCCAATGCGGGTGTGAGCAAAACAATGACATACTTCATATGTAATTCTTCAACTTTAGAAGTCTTAGGTTTCTTGTCCGTTATCATAAGTGTAACACTTATTTTAATAGTTTTATACTAGTAAAATGAGATGTTACCATTATGTTTGTGCAAATAAATTTATTTTTCTTAAAACAATTCAAATAATTGCAACATAAGTTAATAAAAAATAATTGTTTTAAAAATAACTTTAATTTCATAAATCTACATAAAATACAACTTTAATTTCACTTACAAAAGTTCTTTTTTCATCTCTACCTATATTTCCACCAAATTGAGATTTTATTTTCTTCATATCAGTTCCTCTATCCTCCATACTTTGAGTCAATAACTTTATACCATAAAGTGTTATTTTGCACTTGTAGCTTCTACCCCATGGACTTTTGGCCAATAACTTTTCTCCTAATATTCCCAATGTATTTTGCTTTTGTCTTCTCCTGGAAACTTGCTTGAATATGTTAATATTCTAATTAAGATGACTAATTATACATATGTTAAATACACATTTCTAGTTTTATTATAGAATTATTGAACTCTTCATATTTTCATATGTATTATTTCAATTTTTAAGTAATTTTCTTTTAATATTAATAAATTGGATTCATATAGTATATATTTACATTAATTTTGTATTTTTAACTTATTTTGTAAATATATTTATAAATATCACAATTCAGAATATATTTTAAGATTTAAAATGCATTTTCAAATTCATAAATATGTTATGGATTTTCATGTTAAATAATTTAAAATTCCTTTTCAAAATAGTACAAACGTATTATTCTTGAATTATTCAAGTTTTGCATTTTGCATTCCACAATTCAAAATAAATTTTCAAGCCATAAAATCCTAAACGTTTTCAACCTATGAATATTTTAAACCTTTCACGTGAACAAAAAAAGAAAATACAGTGTTGAAAGAAATTGTCCCCATAAGATTTGTTATACACTCTTTCAATAGTGAAAATGTTAATTTAAAATGTAAAATTTATATTTTCCATCTTCAAAATTTACAACAATATGGTGTTTTTAATTCAAAATAAAAATAATATGTTTTTAATTCAAAATATAAAATAATATATTTTTAATTCAAAATAAAAATAATGATAACAAAATGGAGAAATAAATGTGATAATTATTCAACTTTAACTTTTTTATTATTCATATAAGTTCTAACTTAATATCTTTTTCATTATTTTGTTTGACTCCCTTACCTTTTATAACCACTCTCAAAAAGAACTCTATACAGAACAAAACTTACAGTTTGGAGAGGGGGAGAGATGGACATCCTATGAAGATTAAATGGGATTTTACAAGTGATTTTGGAGGTTTTATAACAAAGTCAACCTTGAAGTGAATTCTAATTTTATAAACAACTATTATTATCAGTTATTAGAATATCAGTTTTTTGTTTTTTAGAATTCTAATTTTTAAGTTATTAGAATATCAGTTTTTTTTTTTTTTAATTTTGGTTTGATTGTGTTCACGTCTTTCTTTCTTTTTTTAATATATTTTTAGCAGTAAAAGAATGTAATACAAAATCCGGGTAGATTGGTTGTTATTTCTACCATTAAAATAAGCATAAGAGAAATTGATTTACCTGCTAATTATAAAGTTATAACTTAGAATTCTACTTATTATAGTTATAACTTGGAATTGAAAACTTAAAACTTAAAAAAGTGTAGAAAAGAGAAAATCTGGGTAAGCAATTTAGCTATATAGAGGAAGAAATTGATGTTATAACTACTTTATTTATAAGAGGGAATGAGCACCACATTGCCGACATTCTCTGTCAAATTAAATATAAAATATAAAATATTATTCCATAATACATGTAACTTCATCTATATTAGTTAAGAAAATAATTAAAAGTTTGGACGAACAATAACAACCTTATCTTATAATTTTTTATTTAACCAATATTTTATTTTAAAATGACAAAAGTAGATCAAATAAGTTGATAATGGTTTTAATTTTAAGTTATTAGAAAAATAGTATTTTTTAAAAATTTTAAAGATTAGGAAGTTCTCAACATCAGTATGGTTAGAGTCAAAACTACAATTAAAGTATTTTTCATTACTTCAAAAATTTATAGTGTAAAATTAAACTAAAACAATATTATTTTTTCCTCTATCAAACTATTTTATTTTATTTTTAAAAACTAAATTTTATAAGTACTTAAACATCACTTAAATTGATTTTGTTTAAGAGTATACATATTTAAAAGATTTAATAATTGATAAGTTATTATAAGTTAAAAATATATTATTTACTCTTATTCTTTTCTTACATAGTTATTAATTTTCTTTTGTATGTTTCAGTAGTTCATTTATATATATAATAACTTATCATGTTATCCTTATGTTTAAAGAAATCATATATTTGGACATATCTATAAAAAAAAACACCTGTATGAATCTTAGGATAATTTTATGCATTATAAGATAGATATTTATTGTATAAAATAAATCCATAGCAAGAAAATAAGCATATTTAAAAATTAAAAAATTAAAGCCTCTAATGAATACTTCTACTGAGTTATTATTAATACAAGTAATAATATAAAAGCTACTTGATTAAAAATAATGAAAATAACGAAACAAAACAAAAAATGTTAAATCATTGTGCTTGAAATGATTAAAACTACAGTGCATTTTGTCTGATGTAAAAATCAATTTTATTTTTAATAGATTCATTTCTAAATGAATTGAAGTTTGAAGTGGAAAAACCTGTAACAATGTTAGTTGACAAGAAATTAGCTATCTATCTGGTCAAGAATCCAGTTTCTCATGGGAGAAACAACTGCATTAAGACTATAAACAAGTGAATAATGGTGAGCTTCAATTGGTTTATTGCTCAACAGAAGTTGAGTTGACAGGCATCCTAAGACAACTAAGCCTGATAGATTTGTGAAACTTAAAAGAGTTAGGATTTGTTACTTGTGAGTGTTTGAATAAGGGGGAGTGTTGAAGTAAATCCAAATATAGTTTTTTATGGTTAGTTTGCTCAAATCATCATAAGCTATATAGAAAGAAAGAAAAACGATAAAAGTGTAGATTTGATAAGTAATATGACTTTATAAGCAGAGAAAGATATAGAAAAGGTGAAGATTAAATTAGGTGTTTTTTTTATAGGTATTTATGCATATCATTACTTGAAAAAAAGGTGGAGCAAGATGCAACCAACCACCTTAGGTGAATTATTGATGACTTTCCAGACTGGCTTTTTAAGTTTTTCACTATGTTCATATTGCATTTTTTCAGCCATTGAGAAAAAGTATGAGATGTTCCAGGTTGAGGCAAATGACCCATGTTGACCATTCTGCTGTATGGAAGTGAATATACAAAATAATATGGTGAAGCAAGATTTCTCACCTCATGATGCAATCACACCACCTCTATTAGGTACATGTAGCTTCTACAGTGGTCCAAAGTTAAGTTCATTGATAAATGCAAAGTAAAGACCTCATAACTAAGAATGGCGGTGGTGTAAAACATATGTTTTTATCTTAGTAATATTCTCCATTATTAAGTTTTCTTGTAATATATTTTGAATGATAAGTATTTACATGTGTGATTAAGCACAAAAATCACAACCAACATAGAAACTCTTTATAATGTTTTAGGTAATGTGCTTATAGTCTAAATCAAGCAAATTCTCCTTTAGAGTACTGATACTGAAGGTCTCTCCTTTTGGTAGATACACAAGTGACAGCAATATTTATCATGGATGCTGATCTCCTGAAGATGTCTTCAAGCTTGAGCAGTTCTGATCTTAGAAGCAAAGATATTGTTGAGGACAGCTGCAAGTCGCACACCACCTTGAGCCAGCCTTTTTTCCACAATAGGCAATCGAGAAAGGAAGTACTCATCTACATTTTTTACAATAAAGAATGAAGGGAATCCTCCACATATTATGAAACCAAAGGTGGCAATTATTGAACATTGAATAAGTTGGTGCGTTCCATCGGTCATGATCAGGTACAGAGAAAATTGTGATACACACTTCAGATTTTATTCTATTAATATATTTGATAAAAGAAGAAGATTACTTGGAAGAAAATGGATTCGCACAATCGAAGTAGAAAAGAACACAACACAGATAAACAAAAAATGAGTCCCTCCGGTCTTTTTTCATATCAAACAAGGAAACTATCTTGAATTGAAGCCAAGGAAAACAAGGATTCTGAAAAAAGAACACTACCCACGGTAGAAGGAAAAGAGGAAAAAGCTCTAGCTGACGATTATGGAGTTCCTCTAATGGTTTATTTGTCCATGAGAAATAGGAAATAATACCTTCTAAAGTGCTTCCTGGTGTAGCATTCTTGTAGGCAAATTTGCATGCTAAACCAATGCTTTCAGAAGCATACCTGAATTGAAACCAATAAAATCAGAACATGCAATTTCAAATTATATAAGTTGTATGCAAGAATATGATATGGCAAACCAAGGAGAGTCCTTGGCTATCTGAATATGCAACAACAACGGTAACCTTACTAGGAAAGTTACAGGTAGTAATTGGCATTGTGATTAAGACAATTATTTCAACTTAATCAATTCAAAGTCTTCAAGGTGCAGAGTTATGACAATGAGGCACAAGAAATGAATATAAATCTGTCAATATGCATATAAAAATATTGACTATCAAGCAATGAATACTGTAACCGGTTTAATACAAAGCAGCCAATGAGACAAAACTAGAGAGTATAATGAAAAAGGCTGTGTTTTATGCTGATACCGATCTGGACAGGCAGTGTAGTTGTGTGCACAATGTTCCCAATTTGATACATCATATGACCAATTATCCTGCAGAAAACGAGTAAAAACAATAGTTAGCCACTTTGACCTATACGTATATGTACAAGTCCCAGCATAGCAATGACCATGATGACCAAAAAAAAAGTTTCAGTTTACCTATGCTGGGTGTCTTCATCATTTGAATAAATACATTAAAAAAATTAGAAAAATAAAACTCACTGTAATATTCCTTTGAATAGCTTGTATCATAATAGAAAGATCTGAATTATAGAATGTTTTTAGAGCAGACTGAATAATCATGTCATCCCACACCTGGACCAAAACCGAAACCACTGAATTTAGTCGATTTACTGCATTATTGACGGGGACAGATTGGATGAGCATGATGACCAACAGATAAAACCCAAAGGATTATGTAGAAGATCTTAGTGTCAAAGAAATTAAGAATCACTTGCAAAAGTGGGTGCATCTGTTACCTACAGCGTGTGAGAATACAATAAGGTTTCTTTAACTTTGGCATCAAATGCTAAGTGTAGGTATCAGTTCAAACTGCGAAGAATAAATAGAATTAAAATTACAACTCGTATGTTTTTTCCTTAAAAATGGACCGGGATCCTAAATCTCTTCCTTGACCATATTACCTGTTTCTCCCAAACACAATGAAGAAAGCAACAAGATACTGAATAAAAAATAATATAGAGTTCCACTACAAGTCAAGTTTCCCTCAGAAAACTATAAATCTTCGTTAAATTACACTGAGAAAAGGGGAAAAAACAATTTCAGTTACTTAATACAGTTAAGTCACAGAAGGGAATTTCACTTACATGATGGAGATTTGTTTTCCTTCTGTACCAACGAACTGTTATTGAATTTCCACCTAGGTCTCCAATGAAACCAACATGTAGGGGCTGCACCAGAAATCAGGAATGAAAAAACATATCCTTTCAAGCACAAGTTAGCTGAAGAAAAAAAGACATTTAACCACGCGATTGTAATTTTCACACAATACATAGGAAATAATATGTTGACTAATTACCACCAATGCTTGTTTTAGAGTTTCAAGTTCTCATTTCTCAACTTAACTACCCATAGATAAACTCAAACTCTACTTTTCCACTCATGCAAATCCAGGACAAAAGATTTGAAAGCCATAGTTACTTTTTGAACCAATAATAAGTTGTGTTTTTGATAATATTTAAATAGGATACAAGAAGAACAAACCTGATGAACATCCCCAACAAAATGTGACAAGAACAGAAGTGCCTCAGTCAAATTATCTGCATTTGATAAAATCAGAACAGAAAATTAAAGGGCATGTCTTCGTACGTAACTAAAAACATTAAGAATGCACTCTATGAATGCATGCACATACAGTTTAGTTCAGATCCAGCATCAGCTGATTTAAGTTGCATTGTATAGTTGTATATTCCTCCCGTTACACACCTATGTTTATGCTTGGAAGAATCATGGCAGTCTCCTTCAAGAATCATGAGAGTCGCATCATAGTAACTTGGAAAGTGCGTGGTCATTGAACAGTCTAAAGTCTTATTGGATAAACTTCTCGGGAAATACTAATACAATAAATAAAATAAGAAAGTAAAATGAACTTATAGTGTGTTATCCAAGTCTTATTGGACTTTTCCAGAAGTTGACAGTTTAACTTATGGAAGAAGTATAATTCATTTTAGCTTCTTATTCTCTGTTCATTTAAGAATGTGTTGATGAGTTTATCCAAAAAAGAGAACCTACATATACAAAAATTCCATCAAAGCCTATGTACCAAAGGGCCAAACATACTCACTGCAGTATTCGTAGTTACACTTGAAATCCGGCGTGTCGACATAATGTAAAGCACTACTCCAACGATAGTGGTAATTAAACCTAACCTCGTCAGCCCAAGAGCACACTGCAGCAAGATCACCTTCAGCAGAATCTGGAAGCAATTGTTTCACAGAAAACAGAGCACCTTTACCAAGATACCCCTGCAATTCAAACCTTCCAAGAATACTTTACCAACACATACACATGGTAAAACCCCAAAACCACTTATACTCCCAAAACAACTAAACTTCTAACAAACCCTTCATTTATACTTTATTGCTTTCACAGCTTGTTCTACACTACACTGGATCTGTTATCATTTGTTATACATTGAAACCAATTTAGGAATAATTGAGACATTGATAATGAATCTAGAAAGAGATGTAGTGTGGTATTGTTACTTTACCTGTGCAATCTTGCAAATGACATAGTGGCCCTCCTTTCCCCAACCCAGAACAGTTGGTAGTGGCATCAGCAACAGAAGAAACAACATTCTTACTCTCTCATCTTCCGTATGCATCATGTTAATGTTAATCTTACACAATCAACAGCAACAAGATGGAATCATAGACATGAATGAGTTTGGTGCTAAGCCTAAATACTATGTAAATCCCCAAACCCCAACCAGAAAGTAACTTCCTAAACTGTCATTTACCAAGAGGAAACATTATAAATTCAGATTTTCCTTTTTCATGTTCAGAAAACATTATAAATTTTAGAGATTTCAATTTTAAAAAATTACTGAAACTATTTAATTCACTATAAATACTCTTAAGAATAATTTATATCTTTCTCTAAAATCAAAGAAATTATTTCACAATTTTATACGATTATATTAAAGGAAGTAGTAAAAGATAACATTATTCTAGAAAAAAAAAAACGGTAATTTGACATTTTTGTAACATCAAAACTTTCATCCCAATTTGAACAATGGATTCTTACTTTCATTTTATAGCGAATAGGTAAAAAATATTTATGATAATTCAATTTTCTGAATATGCTATTTTTTAAATAAAACATAAACATTACTACTTAAGGTAGAATAATTTAAAAATAAAAAATATATATTATACATCTCTTAAAATCGTATGTTAGGGTCAATTTTTTCATATAAAATGAGAAAGAGGCCAAAACATTTGTATCTAATAGATATTTATAGAAGATTTGATAGTGATAAGATAACAGATACTATAATAGGTGATATAAGAATGATTCAATAACAGATGCATGATAGATTTAATAATCAATAAATTGTAAATAATTCTAATATATTACAAAGAAAATTAACTTAAGTTTAACTTTACTCTAGCAGTAAAATCCTTAACCTACTTGATAGAGATACTATAATAAAATCATATTAGTATTAACTTATGATTCTACACGACAGAAATATTATAATAAAAATTGCATTGGTATTAACTTATGATTGACTAATTAATATTGGTATACATTTATTATTGATGATAGATACTTTATTCTCAAAGAAAATATTTTGTAAAATAGTATACGTTGTTAAAAACTTTTATAATTAGTATGCTTATGTTTTCAAATAATATTAGAGATATATAATTTCAAAAGCAGACCACAAAGTCTATGCGGATTACCTTATATAATATAACATTAATCTTAACACTATTGTGATATACTTGATAAAAACCTAACATTCATTATAGGAATGGCCAATTTCATTAGATTTACTCCTAAAGATATTTTTCATGTCTTACATAAGAAAATGCTATAATAACAAAGCAAAGGTACATCTATTTTTGGTGGTATCTTCCACTCTAGAGAAGTTCTCTATAGAATCTTTTAGATTCAAGGTGAATTTTGGCAAATCCAAGCTTGCTTGCAAAAGGAGCATAGCTTCCTCCAACATAATTTTGTAACTAATATTTTGGGTATCATAAATGTCACTATATATATTGTAATATTTGTTTACTTGTTGTAGTAGCTATAATAATGCTTAGATATTCATACAAACTATTCAATAATATAATCTATACTAGGTAATTATTATAGACTCCAGAAATTTCTATCACAATAACGTATAGAATATTTTACACGATGGAAACTTTAATTAAGTTTTTCTTATTTTTTTGAAATAAAATCAATTTTGATGTAAAAGCAACAAATTTTTTTGTAGAAGTCATTAGTTGTTAAATAGTTATTTATTCGGAGTTGTATGTTTAAATAACTACAATTTAGAAAAGTATTGAAAAAAGTTTAGCTCACAATGGGTGAGTTTATTTTCTCAAAAATTTAATTGGTTTACTGTCTTAATTAGAAGCTTCAAATGCTGTCAAAAAGAAATTACAACCTACAAATCCAAATAGACGAAGTTGACAGTGGCATGTCACTAAGCAATAATGCAAATAATAATCTTATTTGTGTAATCATCAAATCATTTGAGGGACTTCTAAGATTGAATTATTGATTTTTTTGGTTAAGATGGTCCCAAATTCGTATTAGTTGAAAATAAGCCACGTGTCCCAAATTCACAATTGTATTAGTATATTTTAGAACAAACTGTGTAAAATATTAAATGTTTAAAAAACTAAACATATATTATCTATGTATACAATTTAAACATTTTGTAGACCTTATGAATGCAAGAAGTAATGTTTTATCTATTGTAATTGTTAGCAAAGAATTAAAAGATAATAATAGAAAAATAAAAAAACAATTATTGAATGTGATTAAGGGTTAGAAAAAAAAAAAGTTTAGTTGAAAATAGTTAGGTCAGGGTTAGGTTGAAACATAATGAAATTGAAAAGGGGAAAATGTGTGATTTGGTGGGTAACGTGTTGGAGAGAAGGGAGAAGGAGGGAAAATAGTAGGCGCAATGCATTGAGATTTGAGCATTGCGTTTGGTTTCTTATTAGTAGTTATTTGGTTTTCAACTGCTACACGTCGATGCCGTAAGCCGTGGCGTGCAGCAATAATAATATGTGGGAACCCACACGCAACCCCTTTCTCTTTCCCCGTGGACCGTACCGCACCCGATTTATTTCATGCAATCCATTCCCTTCTTAATCATATGGAAGCCACCTCTCTCCCAACCATTCCATAACGTCTTCTGCTTCTTGTAAGCCCTTCTCTCTCTTTCTCTTTCTCTCTCTTGCTCTTTCTTTGTCTCTGTCTGTCTTGATTATTGCTTTTCGCCTTTGCAATTTCTCCTGATTTGGGGTTTTTTGTGATGAACTTTTACATGGGTTTTCTTTCCTTTTTTCATGCCTGTCTGCTGATTTCTTTGTTTTCGTTTGTGTTTATGCTCCCTAGATGTTTGGTTTCTGAGAAATTTAAGGGAAATTTCGGAAACCTATAACGTCCATTGTTTTATTTTTTTGTTATCGTTGAAACCGCGTTTTACCTTGATTTTTCAGCTTTAGGAGAAAAGTTTTCTGATACCCAGAGTGTATATTTGAGAGAAAGTTGAGATTAGTTCACTGTCTTGGATTAGTTTTGATTTATTTGAGACAAAGTTGAGATTTTTCGTTTTTTACTGTTTTTCTTCTGATGGGTCTGTGAGTACTTTGGTCACTGTTTTGTATGCATTTTTATGTTTGGTGTGATGAAATAATGGTGTTAGTTGTTAGATCCCCTTTGTGGCGTTGTGATCTTAGCAGCAGTTAACATGCTATGTTTTGGGTTTTGTGGGTTTACTTTCAGCGAAGAAGGCCCTTCTCTTTGCGCGTGTCCCGTTCTCTTCTCCAATTTTCCTCCATCCCCACTGTGTGATTGGTTTGAATATAGCGTGTTCACATACTCATGAGTACCATGGAGGTTAAGCTCTGGAATGACAAGCGCGAGAGAGAAATGTTTGATAACTTTGCCGAGCTTTATGCCATCATTAAGGCCACCGAGAGGCTTGAGAAAGCCTATGTTAGAGACATAATCTCACCCCAGGAATATGAGTTGGAGTGCCAGAAGCTCATTGCTCATTTCAAAACCTTAGCTTCCACCCTTAAAGACACTGTGCCTAGCATTGAGCGGTTTGCAGACACTTATAAGATGGAGTGCCCGGCTGCACTTAACCGCCTTGTGGTGTCTGGTGTGCCTGCTACCGTGGAGCATCGCGCGACTGCGGCTGCCTCTGCTTCCACTTCGGCTGCTGCTGTTGCTGAGTGTGTGCAGAATTTTATTACATCAATGGATTCCTTGAAACTTAACATGGTGGCTGTGGATCAGGTGCATCCATTGCTCTCGGACCTTAATGCTTCACTCAATAAGTTGACAATCCTGCCACCCGATTTTGAGGGTAAAACCAAAATGAAAGAATGGATTGCAAGGTTATCCAAGATGGGTGCAGCTGATGAATTGACAGAACAACAGGCGCGGCAGCTTCACTTTGATCTTGAGTCTTCTTACAATTCCTTTATGGCAGCCCTACCCAATGCTGGTACATGATTGAGTGGCCAGCGTGCTTGTACATTAAATCAGAATTTCCCTCGTTTTTTTTTTGTATTTGCTTTGGTTATTAATCTTGTTGATTGGAGGAAATGAATTTTCTATTTAGTTACAGCTTATACATTTTTAATGCTGCCTCCTTGGATATTTACTAATGATGGCTTTGTGCTGATCATTGAAGTTTCATTTTATATTGTGGACTAGTTTCCAGCTTTTGTTTTCTTACCTGCAGTTGATTGTTTGGGTTTGATTTGAGTTTCTATGTTCTCCTAGCGGGGGTGGAATCTCACATAAACTCGATTGTTGAGTTTACAGCTGTATTATCTTTGTCTTTGTACCGATAGATGTGTTTCAGAACTACCCCTAATCTATATCATTCAGAGGTATATCTTTCAAAAAATTGACATGATTGATAGCTTTTGATGTGCATGAACTATGCTTATCATAAGTAGTTATGCAATTATTGGGTGGAGATGCGAGGAAACAGGGAAGAGCGTGATCTAATAGGTGAAAATCAGAAAGGTTGTTTGGATGTGTTCCATATGGGGGATAAAAAAAGGAGAGACCTGTTCTTTTCATTTCTCCTCTAGTATGTGGAGGAATGCAGCTTGGAAGACACGTTTTCATGATTTGGGGTGAGAAACCACTAGAAATTATGCAGAGTCCATTGTAAAAGTCGTTTAACTATGAATTTTTATTTTTTTTTGTCTCTTTTCATGTTGTGCCTTGTTTTTCTTTAAACCTTGCTACTTTATTTTATTTCATTTCATTTTATTTCGTGTTATATTATTTCTTTCTTCCCTATTTGTATTCACTGAATAACTTTTTTTCCTTATAAAAAACACACTGTATGCCAGTAGGCTCAGATGCACAAAATTACTGAAAAAATCGTTAGCGTCGTGCTCTATAATTTTTGTTTGGAAATTTTTTATTGGGATGCTATAGTTTTGCTTTGATCATATTAATTAATTGACAAGTATTGCATGAAGAGGGTGCGCTGTGGTGGACACTGGTACAAGTGATTCCCGTGTGCAAAGGTTATCTGTATAAAAATGGTTCTCTGCCATAAATTACAGCCATTATCCACTGCATGTTAGAATGAGACTGGGTAAATTGATTAAAATTGGTGCACTTCATCTCAAGCTATGAACTTCTGGTGTTCAGAAGTTCAAGAAAAAAGTGGGATAGTTTGGACACTATAATATTAGAAGGAAAAAGACAGTTACCTAGAATTTGTTTGGTAAATTGAAAGTCAAAAAGATTTGGTATACCTGTTATTTAATGGTTAGAGTACAGTTTAACCGTATGATATTTAACTGGATCACTTGTTTGGTTGTGAGTACGAAAATTGACACTACTTTAATCCATTCTTACAAAATAAATAGTCAATTTTCAACAGAAGACTGGTACTAAACTAATACTTAAACAATTTATTCTGTTATGACCAAAAACTGTTTGTACTGCCAGTGACAAGCAATTTCCTTTCATTATTTCCTTAAAATAAATTCTAATAATTAGTAGTATTAGTACCTAAAGGAATTGTACTATCATTGCGTATAACATTTTAAGGACACTAACGTTAGGGACGAGAAGGTACGTAGCATTCTGCAGAAGAAATCATTTAGGACTTAGGAGCCATGCTTACAATGAGGATTGCTGTCTGGAATCTATGTAGCAAGAAAATGGCTGCAGCAAGTAGAAATGCTGCTAGGAGAAGCATGAACGACATCAGGCTTTGTCGCAAAATTAAGGTCTGATCCTTTCTAACATGAATATTGAGTACACATCCATATTTAGGAGGAATTCAGATTGACTGAATTTCAGTTTCACTTTCAAATTCTAAGCATTAATTATTCAGACCACTCAAAGTTCTAACTTATTTCTAATCTGTAGAACGTCATTCACTTGTATACTTAGCTTGGGAAAATGAGAATGGAGCTGGTGTAAAACAAATAAAACGACCATTTTGTAAAATTAGAGAATATACTGAATTCATATTTTCTGCAGATTAAAAACACGAGTTTTTTTTTTCTCATACTCCAACAGGTATGTTTTCAAAAGGGTTAACACATTTTGAGGCTGTGACATGAAAGTGTACTTAGTGTTTTGAATAGAAAAGAGGCGAAATGAAATGAAATGAAACAAAGCTATATATTTACATTAGATGAGAAGAATAGCAGGTAGATTCCTAATCTACTGGAATCGAAAATGGAGAAAAAGCATGCTGTGTTGTATGGAGGTGTTGTGGTTCACCTCATCAAGAGATGAGGCAAGAGCGAGGTGAGGAGAGGGAAGAGAAGCAAAACAATGAGGATAGCGCCGAGAATGATGGCATAGCAGGTCCACTTCCTCGAACTCTTCTGAATCTCTTTCGCATCCTGAAGCTGCTCGGTGCCCCGTCGCACAAACGAACTCGCATGCGCCACGTGGCTCTCGATGTTGTTCAGCTGCTGCCCCTGCGCCTCCACCATCGCCGCCATGTCCAGAAAAACCTGGTGCAGTTCCATCAAGTTCTTCTCAATCTCCTTAACGGCGTCGTGCCGCTCCTGAATCTCCGAAATCGTGTCCATTATCTGACCCCTCCCCTGCTCCTGAATCGCCCTCTGCAGAAAGCTCTCGCTCTCCCCACTCGATATCAAATTCTCGATCGTTTCCTCTTCCGCCTTCTCCCCCGTGATCGTGAAGTACCTCCTCTCCACCGTCTCCTTGTACTCCATCTGTATGCGCGCCCGAAGCCCCTGGAAATCGTCCATCATGTCCTTCAGCTTCTTGCCCAACCCGCTCACCACCGACGTCCTCGTCCGGTCCGCCGACGACCCCGGCCCGCACCCCGGCAAGCTCCGGTTCGCCGCGTTCGACCGCTCCAGCGCCTCCAGCTTCCCCTTTATCACCTTCACGCGCTTCAGCACCAGCGCCACGTCCTTATCCATTCGCGCCCGAACCTCCTTCATCGCCTTGGCCGTGTGCGCCGTTTTGCTCTCTTCGTTCGCCTCTTGCAGCCTTCTGTACAGCATCTCGACACTCCTCATGTCCTCTTTCACGTCCTCCACTTCCTCGAAGAACTTATCAAGGTTCACGCTTTCTTTCCCCGCCTCCACATCATCCAGGTATGCCTGCTCTTTCAGGTCACTGTATTTCTTGAACGAGTTTGAGAAAAGGTCGTTCATTTTTCTTCCTTCTTTCTTCCCCAACTACCTAAAACCTTTTTTTGTTCTTTTTCTAACGTGGGATATCTTGCATGCTATGATCAAAATCTTGAGGAGCATGTGCTGAACTCATCCTCCTCTGCAAAACCAACAATGAAGAGAACCCAGAAGGTGACAATTGACAGAAGCGAGTAATTGCCACCAACACAAGGTTTAATTTTTGAGGATGTTTTTTTTCTTGTTCTTGTTTTTATGGTGCTGGTCTCATTGGCTTATGGTAATTAATGATGGATGACGAAACAAGATTTGTGTTTGCCTTTTTTTGAATGGAATCTTAAGATGGTTTGTGTCCTTTCAAAGCTTCTGCTCTTTTTTATTTTTAGGAAGATCGATTTTAGAGCTTAAATTATATATTGTTTGTTTAATTAGATGTTCCATTTTGATACTATCTAAAACAAAAACAAATTGGATGTTTATGCAATTGTGTTTGGAACCTAACAGAGCTTAAGCTAGAAATGATGAAGCCTATAATAGATGGAACTTAGCAGCCAGTCTTCCCTCTTTCACACATTCTATTTTTGAAAGGAAAATCCATGGCGGCTCAATTCATTTTCATCTTTCACGTTAAATATCTAACATAATGAAACTAAAGAAATTAAATAAAGTAATGTTGTATAAGTAAGATGAAATATTTCTCTCTAACAATAACTGTTCAGTGTAATCAATCTTCAATCAATCAGGAAGAAACAAAAAATCACTTAAAGATGTGCAATAATTTGTATGTTAAACATGTTTATACTTTGTAATATACAAGTATCGAATTAGTATTTATATATACATGTACATTATTGACAAATAATGGTAGATAATAATCATGACTGGTATTTTTAATCTTTAATTAGCATTATTGTTGTTGTACTTCTAGTCTTTACATAATAAATACATAAATAACTTATTAAAATCAACATAAAATAATTGAACTAGTTATTTTAATTGATAGTAATATAATTTAAATTTTATCTTGTTTGCTCATATTAGATTTGTAGGCTCTCTTGTTGAATGGGTTAGTGGGTTTTTTACTTGTGTTATTCGTTGTAAATTGTGGTCTTTGTTATTCATGCATGTTATAAGTGCAGGTGTATCTACTGATAATAAATAATAAATAATAAAAAATAAAAACAAAAAATAAAATTAAAAAATAGATATTACATTAACTTTTATAACATTATAATCAAAATAAGAACACTTTACGATAATTCCTATTTATTATAGGTGATATTTTACTGATAACAAAAGAAAATAAAAAGTAGTTGTTAATAAGAATAAAATCAACATAATATGTAAAAAAAATATTATAAAAATGATCTACGTTATTAATTGTTACTATATCGTCTTATATCGTCTAATATTAGTGAGGAACATTGGTTAATACTAGGGATGACAATTTTATCTGCGGACACGGGTACTCGCGGATAAAATCTGCAGCGGATAGTAACTATTCTCGAATATTTACTACCCAGAGGTATTTTAATACCCACTTTTAAACGGGTCAGGTATGGGTAGTATACTACCCGTCTTGCGGGTACCCGTTACCTACAAAAAATTAAAAAATAAATAATTTATATATATTTTTATTAAATTTAATTAAAAATATAAAATTATATTTTATTAGTTTAAATTTAATTTAATTTATATTATATATATATATATATATATATTTGTATTTTTATTTAAATTTTATTTTTAAAATGCATTAAATATTTTTTTTATTTTTTGCAGGTATTTGCGAGTATTCGCAGATTTTAAAATACCCGCAGATATTTTTTAAACGAATACTTGGTAAGTAATTGGTAGAATAACAAATAGAATTTTATCCAACGGATCGGATTACAGATAGACACTATCCGTGCCCGACCCGTTGGCACATTAAGAAATGATGTCGGTCAATTACGTTTACAAGAAATTCTAAATAATATATTTGTGCGTCCTTCTATGTTAGCTTAACTAATTAATGTATAAAAAATTGGATGTTTATATTTTAGGTACAATTTGTAAATCATGTTTAACAAATAAATAATTTATGCAATTAGAAATTCAACTTAATGAATAAAATCCAATTAAACTTAATAATTAAAATTCAATTAAATGTGATTATTCAAATCGGATTGATCCTTTTCAATCAAATAAACTAAATAAGACTAAATATAATTAATCACAAAAATTATTGGTTGTTGAACATTTCAGAAGAAATCATAGAACAACGAACATTTCCACAGCAGTTAGAGATTCGCATTTAATGATATACATACTTCCCACTAATATTTTGTTTGGACAGTATGGAATAAAGAAAAAAGTTAAAATAAAAAAGTAAAACTGTTTAAATGAGTTGAAGAGTAAAATATAAAATAATTTTACCTATTATTCTAATATTATTTTTATTATTTATTAATTTTATTATTCAAATACCCCTTAAAACACATTTTCTAGCAATGGTACATCTTTGTCCACCTCTTTTGTTCTTTGTTTTTCTTCTTCTTTCTCTCTCATTGCTGAAAAAGTTGTTCTAATCTTGGCTTTTCCATGCCAATCAGCTCGAGAAAAGCAGGGGATATCTTCTCTCATCCTCGCTTTCCATCTTTGTAACAGAGGAGGTTCGGAAGCAAACAAAGCTAAGTGTCAAATAAGGTTTGGTGTATACATCAATCTTCGTCCAAAATTCTTAAAACCCAGAGTATTCATTCTTTATCTGTTTCTCACTTTTGTTGTAAAGATGAAGGATTTTAGATAGGAGTAAAAAGAGTAGCTAAACCTTGATCCACTGTTATTTGAAGTTTATCATAGGCCATGAAAGCCTTCTGCTCACAGTGGTACGATCCTTTACCCCTTGCCAGAACCTCACCATCTGCATCTATGATCCCTTCCTTCTCCTGGTCCCCCAAGCGCGGTCCAGGTTCCAAGACCAAAGCTTTCACCTATGGTTTGTTTCAAAAGATATAGAAAGTAACAATTCTTGTCGTGCAAATAAATCAGTGCAGGAAAAGTATAACAGTAGTGATGTCCACACCTTTAGGTACATGACATGTGGCGATTTTACATGACCTCCATTATTCATTTCTGACATCAATGACAGCAACGGTAATTTGGGGCAATTCTTCATAATGATCAAGTCCAGATAACCATCTGAGAACTGCATTTACCAAATTAAATTAACAAAAGACTTGTCAAGTTCATGGCAACTATCACCAATAAATAGTTAAGATGTCACAGAATAGAGGGAGAAAATTTTGGGTGTGGTGTCAGCTAGCAGTTATGTCAATGATGGCAACAATTGGGGTGTCTCTATGATCTATTCTGCACGATACTTATAATGAACATTGATGTCTAATAGTCATTAAAATGAAGCAAAATATACCAATAGCCATTCCTCGTTTAGTTGTATATTAGCCTCCATAGGACCAGTTCGGATACTAATTTATATGGATTCATCTTCTAATTCTATTTTTAATGTTGCAATACGAATCAGTTCTAGCTATGACATCACACAACAGGTGAAAAGAGTACGAGAGAGCAATGATATACAAAAGAACTTTTACGCATACAACCAACCTCTGCATTTGGTGCAGCCTTGGTATTTTCAGCACCCCAAGGCACATTGTGAAGCCAAACAGAAATAAATGGTCCATTTAAGACCCTCCAACTCAGATTCTCCAAGTCAATTTCAGGTCCCTGATAGCCTAGCCTTTTTAACTTCCCTGGTTCCCCATCCATTTGATCACTAATTATGCTTTTGCTGGCAGAACTGCCAGGGTAACTTATGGTTTCCCCGTAAGCTTCAAATCCAGGTGCAGGCACAAAATAAAGACATCCTTCATAATGCCTCAAATGGAAGATTCGAGTGAGAGCCTACAACAATAGGTAATGCAAACAAAGTAAAAAATAACCTCAATCCTTTTAAGTCAAGGAAATTGCTGTATAACAACGAGAACATATCACCAAACTAGACTGGCACTGAAGTGTGGGTCACTACTAGGTACACATAATTCTGGCACAAGAAATCGAGAGACTCTTAAATTTGGTACTTTGGCTTCTACATAAACACGATTAACTTTTTTGTAAACTTTGTAGGTGATCAATACTTTGATGATTAACGGCTTTTTGATTTATGTTCTTGCCTTCAACCAAAGTATAAGAAAACTCATGCAACAATAATTCATATAAAAAGACTCAGCAACTAAAGAAAGCATCATAAACAAACATGTCTTCCTACTTATTATGGCTTACTTACATAAAAATCTATTCGTGCACTTCCCATCCACCTATACTTTTCAGACTCGATATCAATGTCAGCCACCAGACCTGAAATAAAATTATCAAATGTTACATCAAATAACATGGCCACAACCACATGCTTCCTCACAACCACCTCCTTTTCAAAATCCAATACATGGTGACGTTAATTTATAGTTACCCCATGCAAGCATCAACACACTGAAAAATCTGGTTTCCCCTTGTGTGATGGTGGCCACATCAAGTGATTGCTTATGGCCTGACAGCATTTAATGCAAAGTTAATATTTATATCAACACAGTAAAAAGAAATCATATATATGGTCACAATTGTGACAAGTTCGAAACCTCTTATGATGGCAAGAACAGAATTGGTTATTGTACAGGGATCACCCACTGAATCGAGAAGAGACTTTGCCATGCCATTCCCCGTACCTTCATTCATTTTATACGAACGTACATCACAGAGGAGATAATTGGAAGATTAACATAACAAAATTTATTGACTAAATTCATTGAAGAAAAAGGAACAAAACCTGCAGGAACTACTCCAAGGGGTATCTTTATTGCAGTGTCCCAGTCCTCCCTCTGAAGCAGTCCATTTACAACCTACTAAAAATGCGTGACGTTAGTAAGATAATTAAATAGAAACATAGGCAACCATGTGTACAAAAGAAACTCAAACAATCATTAGTTCACACAGCCAATTTCACAATCATAATGGTAGCACTTGGTACGAACTGTAACCAATTAACAACAATAATTTCAGTGAACTAACCTCAACCAAAATCCCATCTCCACTGACACAAACTATTCCATCGTATTTGGAAAAATCAAGTGACTGAACAACTTGCTTTGCATGGAGCTGATGCTTGGTTTCTGATATATAATAACAAAAAGAATAATTCCAACTTATAGATAGTACTATAATTTTTTTATTATGTTATAGACGATGATAGAATGCATTAATAATAAAATATTTAACCTTTAATAATAGTATTTTAAAAAAGTAATTTTTATTATTCACCATAAAAAAATCTGTACACTTATAGACATTAAACTAATAATAATTAGGCTTAATACCCTATTTTGTCTCCAGTTTCGTTCGAAAATGTCAAATCAGTGTCGTTTATACGGATTTAACGGAAGAGATTTCATTGATACAAATTTTATTAAGTGAGGACGTAATTGACGCATTTTTTAAAGGATGGACTGATTTTCGAACGAAACTGGAAACAAAATAGGATATTAAGCCTAATAATTATTACAATAACATTTACTATTTGTTTGGATTTTATACCTACAACAAATTTTTATATTTTAGTTTTTACGTATAGTGCATGAATACGACATTTCCATAAACTTAGGATAGGGCGTCAATCTAATCAATATAAATATAATTAAATTTTATAAATGACGAAAAAAAATGAACACTATTTATAATTTAAAATGAAATTAAATCCTTGAATAAGTTTCAATGTCATTATAGTTCCTTCTCTTCTTCATCGTCTCTCAAAAGAACTGACTCCAAATCAAGTCACCACTAGAAGCTTAGAAACTTCAAGATTCTTACCCTTTCAAGTACATCCTATTTATCTCCACCAATATCCCACATTTTGTTTTCACACTCTATATAACTATTACACGTCCTTGAGTGGAGATAGATATTTGTGTGTGTTGAATCTTTGGCTCTTTTAATATTTAGGAATATTAATGTTTGATTGGTCTTTATAGATTGTTAATATCAATCATACATTTTTTACAATAACAATAATGGTAAAAGAAAGAAAACCTAAGGAAAAGATCAAAACCTTGAACAGTAAGATGGACTTGTGCGTCTTCCAAAAGAGGTTTAACATGATCTCGAAAAATATTGGCAGCAAATTTCCTTCCCCCGAAAGGATTAACAAAAACAAAGAGCCTCTTGGGGCGTCCTGTTCCAATAAAAATCAGAATCCGCAGCACAAAATTAATCACATAAGCTCCAAAAAAGCTTCGAATTAGTTACCCAGGGAATCGATGAATTCTTTAAGCTTGCGGCACCAGAGCCCGTGCGATTCCTCCGACGATGGCCGAAACACGACGTCGTTTCGGACCACTTTTCCCCTGCTCCCGCAACCACAGCATCCATCTGCTCCCTCCACCACGGTTTTCAGCCTAATGTTCAAACCATCGGTGGCGAACCCGATAACCTCTTTTTCAATGGTCAAATTCCGTTTACCTCCATCCGGCCACCACAGCTTCCCATCGGCAAGCAGGGATAACTGCGTCACAGTTCCGTCAACGTTGACCTGATCGGAGATTATGGCGGCGGTTCGGTCCATTTCCTGCGAGAACCGGTTTGGTTGCAAATTAAACCGCCAGAGCGAAAGGTAATGACTTGAGTTAGGAGGAAAACAATTGATTAATTTGTTGATTTCTTTTTCTCAATCTTACCGAACAAATTTTAATATATAATAAAAGGCTTAATTTTTAAAAGTAGACTAGCAGTGTTTTTAACTAATAAACTCGTTTTTAATATATTTACACACACTCCAAGAATAAGTATTCAATCATACGTATTATATTTAGATTAATTTATTTTGGGAATTAAATTAGTCAATTTTTTTTTATAAATTTTACCACCTTTTTAAACTTGTTCCTAAACGTGTACTTTGATAAAAAAAAATTAAATGAAATGATTTCTTACCTTTTGAAATTTATTTAAAAAGGTATTATGTTAATGGTTATAATTTTAATTTATATACTTTACATTTAAATATGAATTAGTCAGTGTCGAAATGAGCATAGGTTATCAGAGTTCTCCTTTTCACATTGCGATTAGGATTACGTCATCGTTATAGAATTAAGAAGAAAAATAAATTAAAAATTAAAAATTAAAAATTATATTATTTTAATTTTGTAGAATGTAATATTATTACAAGAGTGTCGTATGTGTACAATTATTTATGGTCCTATTTAAATAACAAAACAAAATATTTAGGGAGAACATAGAGAGGTTCCTCATCTTTACAATAATGAGATATTGTTATTATATTGGTACAGATATTGCTATATAATAAGTATTAAAAATACATGTCAGGCATTTATTACCTTATCATAATAAGAATTAGATAATATAAAAAATTAAAACATATATAGTACCATATATCATTTATAATGATAAGATCAAATAACGTATGATAACTGCATTCACCAAATAAAATTAGTTAAAATTGTGAAGGTTGTAGGCAATAAGAGATAGAAAAGGACATGTGTTGGGACATGAATAGTTGGATTATAAGAAAAATAGATAAATATGAAATGGAGGGAATGTGAGGGCTGTATGGTGCTTTTTTGGAACTGTGGTTTTGTATGTTACTGTGTCAACAATAGGAAACAGTCCTCACTACAACAATAGGTGAACAGAATGAGATAGCAATTATATGCATAAATTATTTTGGAAATATGTAAATCTAACCATGGGTCAAACTCTATGTGCTTATAAATATTTTTCTTACATTTTTTTGTTGAATGAGTGGGTTGAAAAATGTTTTTTGTTTTCTACTTAAAAGTGAGTTAAGAATACGTATGTCTTCGTCACAATATTTTAATATTTTTTATAATAACATGATTTTTTTTAATACTTATATTGTGAATTAATTTTCAAATATTTTATATTAATTATAGTTGGTTTGTCTCAATTTGAATTAATATAACATAATTTGAAATTGATTTAATTGTTGTTTAACATGTCTCGACTCAATATAAGCTTGATTTGACTCACTTTATGTGATATGACTTTACTTGAACTAACATGAATATCAATTTGTACAATTTGATGTAAGTCAAACTTCACTAGGCCTGAGTTCGACCCAAGGTGGTCGGACTCGACTCATTCCAAGGTGAGACTGACTCGACTCAATTCAAGTTGAGTCAAACTGAAATTTGGTAGAGGTTGTCCTTAACTCGACTTAATCAAAGGTGGATCAAAATAACTTGGCAATAGGTAAGTTTACTTAACTTGGCTTAAGGTGGACATACCTCGACCCAAGGTGGGTACAAAATGACTCAATCCATGTGAAGTCGACTTGAACTAGTTTGGAGAGGGCCAATGTGGACCTAACTTGACTTAATACAATATAGGTCTAACTATACTTAGCCTAATGTGGAACCAATTTGATTGGATTTAGCATAGGTCAAACTTGACTTGACTCAACTTGACTGGGTCTTACTCAACTTAGTTTAAGGTGCATATTCGACTTGCCTTAGCTCGAGGTCTACTCGACCCTTTGTGACCTTAATTTGACTGGCCTGACATGGACCCAATTTGATTTGGTCTAACATAAATCTAACTTAACTTTATGCAGTGTGATCTTTATAACATCCCTAATTTTCTTAACACTTTTAAAGTCATTTAGTTATAAAGAACCAATGATTTCTAATAAATCCTCTAAAAAACTTGATTTTTGAAAATAATATTTTGTTTTAAAAAAATTGAGTTATCTAATGCTTAAGTATACAATAATCACTTCCAAAATCTTATTGTAAAAATACTTAAAATAAATAACCTTAAGACCTTTATTGAAATGGAGAAAACAATAATTAAGTGTCTTTATATAATAATTGAGTAACATGAATAAAAGAAAATTATAAACTATAAATTGTTAGACGAGATTCATCCCATTCTCCACATTTATCCTTGCTATGCATCTAACCTTGCTTCATCATCTACTCATAAACAACATACACAATCATTGCAAGTGAAAACCATAACGAGAAACAGAAGGGTAAATTAATATAACAATAATTATAATTAAAGAAATATTAATATCACATATATCACAACATATCATTTAGTAGTAGTCATGAAGACTTCTCTAACTCCTAACAATCATGGGGACTTGTCTAACTTGTAACAGATATGGGGACTTGTCCAACCGTAGCAATCATGGGGACCTACCCAAACCATAACAGTCATGAAGACCTACTCAAACCGTAGCAAACATGGGGACCTTCCCAAACCATAGTAGTCACGGGAACTTGTCTAAATAGTAGACCTATCCAAACCATAACAATCATACTTACTTAATCATACTTACTTAGATGTCTAGGAGCAATATGATCATTAACACAAAATATGACAATATATATTGATACTCATCACACAATCACATGAAAAATTAAATTCCCTAGCCTAGTTCTAGTATGTAACATTCCAAAAGCTTCTCACCACATTTTTACTTGTGCTCGTGCAAACCTATCTAGGGAGTTGCAACATGAGCTAGTGGCAAGACCTAAGCATTTTTCTTTGTTTGTGAATATGTGATTAGGAGTAATATATTTTTGTATAAGATTAGTCCTTTATTTGTAAACAAGTCTTTTCTTTAGGCCTTGCATTTAAGCCAAACAGATGTTTCTTTAGGACGGTGTATTTTGCTCATTTTTAGTATAAAATTCTTTAGATTAATCGATTAAAAAGATAACAAAAATCAATTAAAATAGAGCTTGTTCAGCAAAGAAGTACAACATCTCTAATTTAATCAATTATATAAGTACCATATTTGATTCAATCAGAGTTAGTTATGTAATCATGTAGTTTTGGCTTTTTAACTTGATTCTTGAGTGACCATACAAACTAAGGTGTTTTTTTGGAAAGATTGGACCTCCAGTGATCTTAGAACATTATTTATGGGTTAAAACATCCACTAGCTTGCACATGAAGCAAAGAAAGGTGAATATGCATTTGACAATTGACTAATCACTAAGAAAGTTATAAAGCTTTTCATTTTTAGATTCTTTGTATCTTTTTTCTCTTCTGTGGAGACTTGAGTCAACTCCTCAAATATATAAATAGGAGTGCTCAAGCATGGTAAAGAACAACTTGGAAATAATATAGAGAAATTCTATCAAATTTGCAGTTCTTCTTTTTCTGAGTTCATGGGGATAATTTGTCTTCTTGACTTATCCTACATCTTTTCCTCAAGGATTAGCCCAACCTCCTTCAAGAATCACACCCAAACCACTCTCTCTAAACATATTCTCATTCATTATTTTAGGCTTTTGCACGAATCATATCCATGGAATCAACTTCAACTTTCATGCAGGAGATTCTCATCATGTTCCTTATTTAACTTCATAGTTATCTCTTGTTCTTCTCTTTTAAGTATAACCAACAACATATTCTCTAAAAAAAATCATAACCTTCACCCACTCTTCTCATGTTTATACCATTCTCAAAAATAAAAACGGTCATTCAAGATATATCTCCCATAATCTTTATCACTTATTTTATTGTTTATAAAATCTTTTTAAATCTCTAGTAGATAAACATAATCACACACATAATAAATCTTATATATTTTTAATAAATATGTTTAAGAAATAATTATCATATATAACCCTGGGTTATATATAATAACCACCTTTATATATATATATATATATATATATATATATATATATATATATATATATATATATATATATATATATATATATATATATATATTTTAGAGAATTGTTTTAATATCCTTTTAATAATTATTCACCAAATCTTTTATTTTCTAGAAAATATTTTAAATACAATAAATATTTTAAATTAATAAACCATTATATCTCCTTCCATAATCTTTTTAATAAAATAGATATTTAATAAATCATTATATCTCTCCTAATTAATTTTTAAATATTTTTTTTAATATTTAGTTATCACTTATTAATATATAACAATATCTATTATCTTTTTAATTAAACAACTATTACACCCTCTTATCTTTTATTTAAAACATTTATTTAACTTTATTTATTTATTTTCATAATTATTATAATTTTTATGGTCTTACAATTCAACTCAACATGATGCAGACCTTATCAATTTTGGTTAGTTGGATCTACTCTAACTTGGCATAATCCTAACAACCTACTTAACTTGTGTCTGACCTAATCTTGTCTATCTTGGTCTGGGACAAACCCACACATACTGTCTCTTTACTTAATTTTCTTGACCTAGGTGTGACTTGACTTTGTCAACATTAGTCCAACTCAACTTAACCCAACATAAGTCATCTTAACTTGACCTTACTTACTTGAAACTAAATTTGGCAAACTGGACTTAATTCGACCTAACTTGTCCTAATTCATGCTCTATTTGGCTCAACACATTGGTCTGACTTGGACCTACTTTGTCTCAACTTGATCTAAACTCATGTCAACCAACTTGAGATGGTGTCAATCTGGTCTAACTTGACCTAATTTTGAGCTAACTTTGCTTATATTGAGTTAGGATTTAGATTGAGTAAATATCTTTATAAAGATGATTTTAATTAATATTTTTTTCATTTTCATTTTTAAATAAGATTTTTACTTTAAAAAATGGCTCATGGCTTCACGCATGAGGCTTTTGTTGTCATTTTGGTTCAATGTTTTTTTTTTCTTGAACTTTCTAGCCTTGTAAATTTTTTTACCCTTATGGACTAGGGTAAAATCTTGTGGGTTGGATCAAATTGATAAATCTATCCATATATCTAAATAATTGAATAATACTAAGCAACTATCACTCTAATTATGGATAAATACCCAAAAGATGAATCATATATATATATATATATATATATATATATATATATATATATATATATATATATATTTTAAATATCATTATTCTAGAATACATTTTCATATGAATAATGCCCATTTTTGGAAATTTGAGCAAAAGATTATACAATCATGTCATATATCATATATCAAGAAAACCTCTTGGCAACCAAGTGAATTTTGTATTTTTAAACAAATTCACCAAAGTTGCTTTTTATATTTTGGACCTAACGAGATCCAATTGCACTTTTTCTCCAAAGAAGATAAACCTTATTCCAAGTATTTATCATATGTAAAGTGTGATAAAAAATAATTTCTTGATAGAAAGATGACTTAAATAAATGTGAATAATGGTTAACAAGATAACAAAAGAATTAAAATGAAAAGAAATAAACAAAATCTAGTAACTTATTAGACATATAATTTCAACAAAGATTCTCTAGGAGCCATAAACAGATATATATGAATTTAAATAACCATTTATATTGAACATTTCAAATTCAATATTAGAATTCAAATTCAATATTAGAATACATCGGTTATGAGTCTCTTGAATTTATTCAAAGACAATATATATGACAAAGGAATTAATACAATTGAGTTTAAATGTTATGATATTGTGAAAACAGATAGAATAACTAAAATGATACGATGTGATATATAAAATTTGTTATGGATAGGATCATATAATAAAATGATATTCTTTTTACCATCATCATAACCTATAATAAGTTAGATTTTAATATGAATAAAAGACAAAGTAAGGAAAGTAAAAAAAAAAAAACTCTCAATACAAAATAGTCACAAACACAGCCATTGAATTTTTTAAAATAAGACAAACCTCGAATAATATAAAATAAATTTTTTAATCACATAAAAAGCAATAAGGACAACTTCTCTCGACAACTCACTTTGAATAGAAACAAATAAAAAAGAACCAATTTTAATTGTATGTTGATAATGTCCAACTTCCTTTTATTCACGAATATCAATATAAGATGTTTGAAGTACATTTTCATCAAAAGCAAATATCTCAATAAACTTATAAAAAATATATTCACAACCTAAATGACAATGGAAACATCGATGAAATTATGTTGAGTTTTTTTAAAAAAAACATGGTATATTATACATACTAAAGAATTTATGACAATGTTTCATAAGATAAATCTAATAACATACAAGTACAACCATAATTATAAGAAGCATGATATCTAGATTCACCTAGGTGACGATCCTCATACACAAGATATGATTAGTGCTTTTTTTTTTTATTCTAATTTATGTTTTATAAAATGTGACTAGTTAGAGATACAAAACCAATAAACATGTTTTATATACCAAAAAATCACAATATTCAAAATAATCATCAAGCATAATATATAGATTCAACATGTTGGGTACAAACAAAGTCCCACATCAGATAAAATAAGAGATGAACATGAGTTTATATACACGTTAGATACCTCCATTGATAAGAGGTCTTTTGGAGTGGTATCAAAAACAAATTCGTGAGGATTTAGTCCAAAGTGGACAATATCTTATCACTTACGAGATCCATGTTTAATTATTAAACAATTGATTGTATTAAATTTAACCAATAGAAAAATAAATAAAAAGTTACAAGAATTTAAATATAATGTTTTTTCACGAATTTAAATTTTTTTAATATTTCACCACGTTAAATGTTCTAATAAAAAAGACGTTTATATTTTGCCCGATATAGAATTTTATTTTCAACAGAAGTTATAATTTTTTTTCTTTACATGAAAATATTTTTTATACAAAAGTCAGTTAAAAAATTCTTATGAAACAATATTTCTTTTTTTTTAACAAATAAATTAACATAGAAAACAAATAATTTGAAAAAAAAACCCTATAGAAATACCTCATCGAAGTAATAACTTTTTCATCAAAATTATTAAAATGTTGAATTTCCGTTTTTCTAATGTTGTTGGCATGTGTTTATTTCTAACACTATTATAACCAATGAATTAACATTTTACACAATCCTTATTCTTGAATACTGTATTTATATTTTAAAATATGGTATTTGACATACTTTTTTAAGGCTTAAATATAGCTTGTTCATATTTTCATCCATTTTCTTTAATTTGTTCTTCTAAAAAAATTCTCAATTTTTGTTTTTTTCTTCATTTATTTTTCTTTAATTTGTTTTTCTAATAAAGTTTCATTTTTTTTTTTGTTAATTTTGGTTAATATGTTATTTTTTTAACTTCGTTTAGATTGTTAACGAAACTTATACCATGTGTTACTTGTTCATTAATGTTTTTTTTTAATTTTATTAATTTTTCTTAATTAAAACTAATTATCTACATGTCAAGTCAACATTGTGTTAGATGATCTGATCTGTTAAGTTAGTGTACTCAAGTAAGTATGAATGAGATATTAACGTCCTATATTCAATTCAATCTCAAATTTTTGTTAATTTTATTTAATGTCATCTCAATTTTTGTTAATTTTATTCAATTCAATTCAATTTCAATTTTGTCCCTCTTTTAATTAAGAACAAATTTAATTTTTATATAAATATTAGACTAAAGTTTTTATTAAAATTTATATTTTTATTAAATATTTCTTTTATTGTTTTTAAACCAATTCTAACTTTATTATTGGAATATAATTATTAAATTTATGATTGATTTTTGTTACATGTAAAAAATAGGGTTAGAGTTTGTCTAAAACATAATGAAGAATTTTCTTTTTAAGTTTTAAAATAATGAAAATTCTTTTTCTAATTTAAAAAAAATGAAGACTTTTTTTTTTAATTTTGAAAATAATGAAAAATTTTCTTTCTAATTTTAAACTAACTCTACCATTTACATATAACAAAAATCAAACCTAAATCTAATAATTTCCTTCTAATAATATAGTTAGAGTTGATTTAAAAATAATGAAAAATATATTTAATAAAAATTGAATTTTAATAAAAAATTCATATACCATTTATATAAGATTAAATATGATCAATCTGGAGAGTAATTAAATTAAGACTGAAATAAAAAAAGTTATCAAAAATTAAAATTAAATTGAATAACATTATTAAAAATTGAAATTTAATTGAATATAACACTAACATGTAACAATGATACTGATATTGACTTGACATATACTGATATTAACTTGATATAAAATACTATATTGACACATGATACAATGTTAATCTCCCATGTAAATAATTGTTTTTAAAATTAATTTCTTTTATAAATAATTAAATAAAAAAGCAACTTATACTATTCATCACCCTCTAAGTATTTAAATGCCATTACAAAAAAAGACTAAGGCCTTGTTCACTTGAGTGGATTTGAGGGAGAGTAATTGAGAGGATTTGAAAATAATTTTTTTTGTTGTTTATTTGAGTTAATTTGGAGGTAAGTGAGAATGAATTTGAAAGTAAAGTTTGTCAGAATTAGTGTAGGATTTGATTGACGTGAGAGATTAAAAAAATTTACTTCCAAATACAATCTCATTTACCTCCAAATTCACTCAAATAATCAACAAAAAAATTTATTTTCAAATTCTCTCAAATCCCCTTAATTACTCTCCTTCAAAATCCCCTCAAGTGAACAAGGCCTAAGTGACCAAAATTAACTAAAATTTAGACCTATTAAAAAAATCAAATTAAACATAGACAAAAATAGAAAAGAAAAAATAAAGGTTGTATTTAAGCCATATTTTAACTGCATCGTAAGGAAGGATTTGTGCGCATTCTAGGTTTTGGTTGATTACCGGATGGAGGAGACAGTGCAGCGCAAAGGCACGCACCTGAAGAAGAGGGCTCTGAAGAACAAAGCTTTGGGCATCAATTTCAACGAGAAAGACCTCAAAGACTACGTCACTGGTTTTCACAAGCGCAAGAAGAAGAGAAGAAAGGAAGCGCAGAAGCAACAGAACGAGGCACTGCGCCGCAAACGCTGCGAACAACGCAAAAAGGTATTCACTTTTCCATTTTACTTCTTTATGTGCTTTATTATTACTACGAGATTACATTCTTTTACAACCAATGGACGGTTTGGTTTGTGTTAATTTTTTTGTTATGGATTTTGTTATCATATCTATTTGATTGTACTCGTTTTGCAGAGGAAATTGGAAAGAGAATTCGTTCTTTATGGAGGCGTGCCACCTGATCAGAATGAGGAGCGCCAAGAAGAAGTTGCAGACCAAGTTGAATCTATTGCCGGTACATTTTCTCAATTGGAATATTCCTCGCAGTTGCATTGTTTGTTTATTCACTTGTTGATTTAGACTAGCTTCTTTTCAGTGTGCACAATTGAGAGAAAAAAATAGGGTGAAATGAGTTATTTTTTTCTTAATAGCACTTGAAATTATCTTGAGTTATCTTTTTTATTTTTTTGAAGAAGCTAAACAATAGAATAGAGTTTGTATAAAGTTGGTTACACATGAGCTTAACTAGAGAGATTATCCAAACAAAACCTTAGTCATATCAGCATTCCTTTTTACTCTGGCATTCGTGTTGTGTTTGAGCCTGATGTGATACTAGGACACATGTAACTTAAAAGTTTATCATCGGGGGTGAGGTCTAGTGGAAGAGGCCTAAACGTGGAAAATAAAGGTTGAATCCCCCCTTGAAGGAGTGCTCACATTTAATGTTTAACTGTGCCTTGAACAAGATTTTTTTTTTCAGAGGAGATATGGAAAACAAAAAAGTGTAACCTGAAAGTTTGAAGTAAAACCTGTCCAAAGTTTATTTACTAATGAATCTGAGGCTCTTTTTAGTGTATGATGTGTGATTGATTTCTTTTGTGCTTGTGGGTTGATTCATTTGGTGATTGGGTTTACCTTTTGTTGTTGAAAGAAACAAAAACATACGAGAACGCTGATTTGAAAGTTACTGTTGTGACAAGTGAGATCAACCCTGAAGAAGAAAGTTATCATAGTGAGAGGAAGGAGGAGACGGTGACCCCCCATTCCGTTGTGGCTGATAAAGGGCAAGGGGTACCTATAAGGAACAAGAAATCTTTTAAGAAGGTTGCAAAACAGAAGTCACGACCCAAGACATCAAATAAGAGAGACAAGAAGAAAGGAAAGAAGCGGGGCAAGAAGTAATGGTAGCTAAGCACCGTGCATCTTCAGGACAATGAACTGCGTTTATTTGAGGTGTTTGTTAAGTGCAGTAACTTGGCCACCTAGAAGTGAGAACTCGTGCTTGCTTATTGCAGGATTTGGACTTGTTTCATTTTTAATATTTGTTCTAGTTGGTTACCTGGTACCTAATGTTCATGACAGGACTTTCTCCAGCGGGGTCATTGCCGACTTCTTAATTTGGGGGATTCGAGAGTTAAGGAAGAAGCACCTACTTTTTCTCTTGTTTTGGTTAATCGGTAACGGTATTGTGTATTGTACATTTAATTAATTTACATATTTAACTTTATAGATTTTCTTTTCTCTTATTTTATGTCTAAATTTTTAGTTTCAGGTCAAAGAAGGGTTTTAGTTTTATGTCTTTTCCTTTTCTGGGTGCTATGGTTCATGTTATATGAAGACACATAATGAATCAAGCCCTTAATCCTGTGACAACCTTAAGAAAAATCCTTGGTAAAGTTGAGGAGTTAGGGAATGTATGTACTCAGCCAAGGCTAATAGCAACTTGACGCGGGTTTCAAGATTAAGCTGTTGCAGTTGTTAGTTCTATTTAAACCTTAATCAAGAATATTTACAGCCGTGTCTCCAAAAATTAAAACAGGTCAAATGACTGCTGCCATATTGGGATTCAGTTGCAAAAACTTTGAAGCAATCAAAATTTAGTTGAAAGCTTCTTAGCCATAAGCGACTTGACTGAAAATTTGGTGAAATTGTGCGGATGTTGGACTAATATTAAAATATATTTGCTATTAACATATAGGGCTCTTTTCAAATTGGGAGTTGCATCATCGACAAGGCATGACAGCATCTGTTACCCATGCCTGGTCTAAAATGCACATCTATTTGTATTTAATGAGCAAGATTTTACAATTGGTAGCAAATGGCTAGCTGTTCCTTATGAGAAAAAAATAATGTTTCAATTAAAGAAAGAATTGTCTTCAATTTTGCAGGAACGGAGTAAAAGAGTTATCTACCCAGTGAAATGCATGTGGCCGATGATTAATTGGCTAGTCTTTTTTACTAAGAACAAATCCAAGAAAAGGAAGTTAAGGGGACAGGAGCAGAAATAAATAAATTATAATTATTGTAAAAAAAATTGTGGTGCAATAATATGAAAGAAAAAAGAACTAAGAATTAGAGTATTTATAATAAAAATGGTATTATAAGAAACTCTCCCTCTGGTGCTAACCTTCAGAAAATTTTACCATACGTTATTTTTAAGAAATTCTTACAAGTTTTACACCAATTGATAGGATTGTGAGATTCTCACTTTCATAGTTTTTTATTTGCATTTATTTTTTACAACTTAAAAGGATTACTTTGATTATTATAATTAAATATTAAGCTTATGAAATTGTCTTTTTTTATAAATATTATTTGCATTTATTCTTGCAAGTTTTCTTTGTAAAAAGTTAGTATTGAACAAATACATGTTAGTAGAGGTGGGTAAAATTATACTAATTGATATGAACTATCAAATATTTCTATCATATTAGACTAAAAAATTGAATTAACAAAAATTGAATCGAACTATTTTATAATTTAGTTAGTTATAATTTAGTTAATTGTGCATTAATTTAAAACTACTTTGTTGATAAATACACATTAGTCACATATGTTGGAGGTTGAAACGAGTCAACTTGAATCGAAGATTGAGAAGTGCTAGTGTGAGTTGAAGGTCAAGATGGGTTAATGCAGACCAAAAGTCTAGATCAGTTCACTTGAGTTGAAGGTCGAGATGGGTTGGCATAGGCCAAAGGTCAAGATGAGTCAATATAGGTTAGTTTGATCCAAAGGTCGTGACGAGTCGACTTAGGTTGAAGATCAAGATGGACCAAACCAAGTTGAAATGGGTCAGGCTGGGCCACAATAAAATTTTGGCTACATTTGACGATCAAAATTTGATCAAATTTGATAGAGTAGGCCACAATTGACATTTTTTCAAATTTGATTAAGTCATCCCTAATTGAAATTTGGTCAAATTTGACCAAGGGGTTGAAATTCATTTGAACTTGACCCAGTTGACCCTGATTGAAATTCAACTGAATTCAGTCAAGTCATCTTCGATCAAAATTTGACCGAATTCAATTGAGTTGGTCATGACTAAAATTTAGTTTAGTATGCTCTAACTGAATTCGGCCGAGTTGATTCTGCTTGAATTTGCTTGAGTCCACTTTGATTGAAATTAAGCCAAATTTGACAAGGTCAACCATGACCAAAATTTGATCGAATTTGACTGAGTTGACTCAAACCAAAATTTAGTCAAATTTAATTAAGTTGATATCGACTGGATTTGAACATATTATCTCTGTCCATAATTTAATCAAATCGACAAATGAAATTAGTTGAATTTAACCTCGTTGACGGGAAAGAACTCGTTGAAAAGAGAAGACAACCTGTTTTAATTATCTCTATATCTAAAAATATTTAAATACAATGTAGTCGCACGATTTTGGTATCTGATATTTTAATTGAATGAATTGGATTTCTTGTATAACACAATTGTAGAATTTTGTCACACTCTAATACAAATTTAACAATTTTTTTTAAATGATTTATCATATGGAAACTAGTATATATATGGGTTAAATGGAGTTCTAATCCAATGCTTGACATTTTCAAGAGTCATTAATTTATTTTATTTTATTTTTACGTATTATCTTGAAATATGCACTACATCCAACATTTTGTTATTTGTTACATCAATATTTATATCATTGTGATAAGGAACTTTCATCATTACATATGATAAAAAAACTTATCACATGATATATCTATTATAACCAAACTTAAAGAAAACAATTAATTTATCCCATATATATACGAGGATCACAAGAACGAAATGATATTTTTTTTAAATATAGTAAACTGCTGTGTAAGATTTTTGAAAATATCTATCTTAATAAATAGTAAATAATTTTTATTATTAGTAGTAATAATTTTTTTTATGATTAAAAACATTTAATAGATTTATATAAAAGAAAAGTGGTAAGCTAAATAAAGAACTGTGGTAGCTCAAATGGTAACTATGTACGGTGATAGCAGGGTCAAAGATTCAAATTAATGTGTAGGCATACATTTCGGTGTTGACATTGAATAATAAACAAAATAAGAATTATGGGACTCTAAGTTAGCCTATAAAATGAAAGGAAACTTCTAAAGTAAACAAGGAAGCCAAGAACCAAAGTAACATTTTGGTTTTCTAGACTATATTTTTCTTATTTTCTATTTTTTAAGTTATCTCGGTAAAACATCAATTTTTACTTTGTTTACCAATATATTAAACTAAAATTTTGATATATAATTTATAAGATATATTAATTTACTTTTAAGGGTCGAGTTATTAATTTCAGGTATGTTATTAGAGGAATTAATTTAACATTTTTGAGTAACTTGATTAACACTTTATTTTTATATCTTTAAATTACCTCGATAAAACTTCAATTTCTACTTCGTTTACAGTTATATTGACTTGAAATTTTGATATGTAGTTCATAAGATATATTGATTCATCTTGACTGCTCAGATTTTTAATTGGATATATGTGCTTAGAGGAAATAGTTTCTCATTTTGGGTAGATATGAAAACCACTTAAATTCTATCCTTACGTTATCTCGGTAAAACTTCAATTTTCATTTTGTTTACCGTTAGATTGACCTAAAATTTTGATATATGATTCATAAGAGATATCAATTTATCTTAATCGCTCAAATTATTAATTTAAAGTCTATACTTAGAGAAATTAATTTCGTATTTTTGGTGGAGCTGAAAAACACTTGAATTTTGTCATTAAGTCTAGTATGATCAAGTCTAGTATGATTACTGCATGATAATATGATTATTGTTATGTGTAGTATATATTTATGCATGTTTTAGTATTGATCTTTTGGATGTTATGTTATCCTTACTTGTTTGTGTAATAATCTTACAACGTGTTCGTTATACGAGAACAAATTTACCGATATAATTATTAATCACTAGTGCAGAATTGGCCTTTAACGTCACCCAATAGACGTCCGTCCACCAAAACTCCAATGTAAATAATTAACCGGTGGCATAAATGTAAATAATTGAGTGTGGAGACGTCCGTTCTGGAGGGGGCCGGACGTCTATAATATTGTAGACGTCCGACCCCCTCTAACGGACATTCAAAAGGCTGACGGGGGAGTTGAAGAATTGATTGCTTCAGCCTTCTGAACGTCCGCTCTGGAGGGGGACGAACGTCTATAATATTGTAGACGTCCAACCCCCTCAAGAACAGACATTCAGAAGGCTGAAGCAATCAACTCTTCAACTCCCCTCATCAGCCTTTTGAACGTCTGTTCTGGAGGGGGCCGGACGTCCGCTTTGGAGGGGGACGAACGTCTATAATATTACAGACGTCCGGTCTCCTCTAACGGACGTTCAAAGGCTGACGGGGGAGTTGAAGAGTTGATTGCTTCAGCCTTTCGAACGTCCGTTCTGGAGGGGGACGGACGTCTACAATATTATAGACGTCCAGCCCCCTCCAGAACGGACGTTCAAGAGGCTGACAGGGTAGTTGAACCCGTTAGTCTCTTGAACGTCCGTTCTGGAGGGGGTGGACGTCTACAATATTATAGACGTCTGTCCCCCTCCAGAGCGGACGTTCAAAAGGCTGACAGGTTCAAAAGGCTGACGGGTGGAGTTGAAGAGTTGATTGCTTCAGCCTTTTGAACGTCCGTTCTGGAGGGGGCTGGACATCTATAATATTGTAGACGTCCGGCCCCCTCCAGAACGGACGTTCAAAAGGCTGATAGGTTCAACTACCTTGTCAGCCTCTTGAACATCCGTTCTGAAGGGGGACGGACGTCTATAATATTATAGACGTCCAGCCCCCTCTAGAACGGAAGTTCGAAAGGCTGACGAGGGGAGTTGAAAAGTTGAATGCTTCAACCTTTTGAACGTCAGTTCTGGAGGGGGACGGACGTCTATAATATTATAGACGTCCAGCCCCCTCCAGAACGGACGTTCAAAAGACGTTTAAAAGAAGGACATATATACCAAAACGCGAACCCGCGAGGAGTTATCCGAACCCGTGAGAGTTCCCTCTGCGCCTTGCATTTCCAGGTTGGTTTTTATCTGTTTTGGACCATTTAATCTTACTTTTATTTCGATTAAATTGTTCAGTGATGAAATATCTTTCATTTGGACCGATTAAAAATCGTTTTCGGTGCGTTTTGGTGCAGTTTGTGTGTGTTCTTGGGCGGCGTTTTTTGGCCTACGTTTTAGGTCGTGCACTCCTCCATTTCCCTCCATTTTCATTTCGAATATGCTCTTCAGACATTTGACAGTGCACAAACAGATGTCCAAACCATGTAATCCTAAATAACCCGTTCAGCCATATAGACGTCCATTCCGACACAAACGAACGTCTATATAGACGTCTGTTTGTGCCATAATGGACTTCTATATAGACGTCCGACCTGGCACAACAAACATTTGGTTAACGTCACCCATAAAGACGTCGGATGCATGTCGGACGTCAAAAGGCCAAAATAACAGACGTCTAAAACCCTTTCTGCACTAGTGAATGTATAAATGTGAGGAGACGCAGTGATAAATTTTAGAAGCTTTCGGAAAACATTTGAAAAAATATTTTAAGTTTGTGATATTTAAAATTAGTTCTAAATTTGGGACAATAATGATGTTTCAACTAAAAAGATTTCTATTCTTAAATTTTATATAACTTTTGGTAAAAACGGGATGTTACATGCTGCCCACTTTTGACACACCTACGTGGGTGTTTCTTTTTTTCAAGATTTCGTTTATTTTGGCAGGATGACACTTGCAATGGAAGGTCCACACCGGAATTGGAAAATTGAAGGGCGTGTAAGGACATTTGAAAGATAAAACTTAGTTTCTCTTACCATCTCGCAATTTCGCTGTCTGAAAACCGCTCATCCCTTCCATTGTCTGATGTTGACTCTTGCATTTCCAAATCGGAATCGACAACCCTTTTAGTGATAAGTTTAATAGATAAACTTCTAATTTAGAGTATTGACTTTTGTTTAAAAACTCTATAAATCTTGTAGTTAGCATGCACATTGGCTCCTAGTGTTACATAACTGAGCTCACATTGCATGCATTTGTAAAGTTACAAGTTGAAGGAAAAATTGTTGATGTTGTACAAACCAATGAGCTTGTTTTGGATGCTTGATTTCAAGTGCCAAAAAATGAGTCAAAGGATGGATTTGATGTCCCAAAAATCAAAATGAGAGTGAGTGATGAAGGAGTGATGAACGACTGAGCGATGAACACAAGATGAAAAGGAAAAAAATTAGGGATTGGAAACATAAACTTGAAAAAAAACCTCTAGAGTAAGAGATAACCGTGAGTGAAATTGAGGAGGGAAATTAAAAAATGGATTTAAAGAGATATTATGATAGGATTTTCAAGATCAGTCATAATACATTTCGTCATGTCTTGTGTATTATGACAGTTGTCCAGCTAACAGTCACAAAAATTGTATATTATGACATATCATCATATACCTATCATAATATGTTTTCAGTTTATTTACAAGTTTGTCATCGCGTTAGTTTTTATGATTGGTATCCATAACTCCGTCATAATAAATCTTATGTTTATTACGAAACTATCATCGATCAACCTATTATGACTGGTGGTTTTCACTCGTCATAACATGTCGTTACAGAAACCTACTTTTCCATTAGTGCTTATTTAAGTTCATATACATCTTGTCAATCAAATGTGAACTAAAAAATTCAAACTGAGTGGTTTACATCTAAATTCTTAAATGAAGTAAAATGTTCAGGGAAACCAAATCATTGATTGAAAGAGTAATGATATCATGACACACTTTTACATTCATTTGATACAAAATATAAGGGTAAAATGGTCATAAAAGTGTAAATTTTTTGTATTTTTTCAAGAAAGAAGAAAGTAAAAAGTAACAAATGATAATGTCAAATGAATGTAAAAAATTTAGGTGTGTCAAATGTAAGACCCAAAATAATTACGATCAATATTATTTTGTTTAGTTTGTAAGAATCTCTTGTTGAGTGACAATATTCATAAAATCATTTATTACGTTAAAAAATTATTTTTTTATGAATCAAAGTTAAACTAAGTGATATTATTTTGAATTAATTATTTTTCAGGAATTAAATGCGGAATATGTTAAATAACAAAATTTTCTGATATTGTAATTGACATCAATGGGCAGTAACATTTTTCTCTTCAAAGTTCATGCTTGGTTACATTTTTTTTATTGCCACTTGTTGGTGTTTTCTGAAAATTATTTGTGCTAAGTCATCTTACTAGTAATAGAGGCTTATTGAATGGACGTTAGACTTAGCCATTTAAACACTAAACATTATTTTATTTTTTCTTAAGCTAAGCTTCCCTATGCAATAATTTTCTTAATAAACCGTACCTTACTCTTCTATTCCTCCATTATGTGCAATTATGTTTTGGTTTCCCCACACAAATAGTAGTTATTTACTTTCCAACATAGCATCTTGACTTTCTTGGTTTCATGCACCAAAAGAGACAAAACATGAAATGAACCATGAAATGAGAAAAATGAATCTACGGGAGACATGGAATTCAATTTATGAAAGTTGAGACCCATTCATTTGAAAAACTTCTCCTACCAATTATTAAGTGAATTCTATTTAAGAAATGAAATGGGGAGATATCAGAGGGCAGAGGAGGAGAACGTGAGTTAACTAAGAACTTTCGTCAAATTGTGAATTTGAGAGCAAGCTAAGTGAAAAACTAGCTGTGGACTAGAAGCAGTAGGAGTGAAGGATTCCTTACTGGACTTGAGGTAGGGGAAGCTAAACCATCTCTTAGATATTACAATTTCATATTTCATGATCATGAATCTAATTAGGAGCATATTGGAATTTATTAACAATAGCTATCTGTCTACTTTTGTGAATCCTAGTTTCCTATTGTATTCTATTTTTCGAGTTACCTTAGTACACTGTCCAATTCTACTTCATTTACCGTTAGATGTAGCCAAATATTTGATATATGGGACATAAGACATATTAATTTGCTTTGACCGTTCGGATTATTATTCTATCATCTGTAGTTAGAGAATTAAATTCCGCATGCTGGAGTAATTTGATGACTGCTTTATTTCTGCTACTAAGTCTCTACGGTAAAACATACATTCCCACCTAGTGAACCGTTAGATTGACCTTAAATTTTTATATGTGGACCATAAGATATATTATTTTGCTTTGATCGTTCGGATGGTTACTTTGATGCCTGTACTTAGAGGAATAAATCTCGCATGATGGAATAAGTTAATGATCACCTTATTTTCTGCTACTAAGTTCCCTCGGGAAAACGTAAATTCTAGCCAAGTTAACCATTGGATTGATCTGAAATTTTGATATATGGTTTGTAAGACATCAATAGTGAATTCGACCGTTTGGATTAGCCAAATAATGTCTAAAGGTGGATATATAGATTTCGCATTTTGAGGTATTTGAATTTTCAGCTTAGTTCTATCTTTAAACCACGTAAGGAAAATTTAAGAGTTCCACTTCATCAACCATTGGATCGAACTGAAATATTTATTACAGGTTTTAGATATATATAAGTTTATTTTGACCGGTCCGATTTTCAATAAGAAGTCAGAAGCTATAACAAATATATATGTAGTATTCCAGTATTATTAAGTGTTTGAAAATTTGGAATTTTTTTTATTGTACTTTTGGAAACTGTACTGCAGTTAGTAAAGTGGTATAAAAAAAAATTTAGAATTTAGTGGTCAAAGAAATAATTTTGAATCTAGATTTCAACCAAATAAGAATCATCCCATTTGGAATTCTATGGAGAGAATAATGAGTAAAATATTGAGTAAAGGTCATCACTGAAAACTATAAAAAAAAAAACGTAATTAGAACATTAAAATCGGTACTGCAGTGGACTCTGTGGTTTAAAAATTTCGAATCTGGTGTCTAAAGAAAGATGTTTGAGTTTAGAATCCAATAAAATAAGAATCAACTCATTCAGAGTTCTGTAGAAAAATATATGAGTAAAACATTGAGCAAAGGTAAGATTTGACAGCAAATTGTCTTGAATGTGATTTTTGGATTTAATGCAATTTTTGCATGAGATTAGTTTATTGAGATTTGATAGAATAACCATTGATGATTCTCTAGTATTATCGTGTATAACAAGTAGAGATTTATGTTTTATCTCGGTAATTAAAAGGATAATTCCTTTTACCTGAAAAAGACGATAGGTGGATTCGAGTCTTGTTATTTTCCTCTTACGAAGGAATATGGATGTCTTACCTTAAGTTTCTCTCTCGTGCTGAGTATTGTGCTTGGTGAATAGATGTTGATCACCAAAGTTTTTACTCGTAAGACCTTGAAGGACAAGGAAGATATGTCCGAAGCTGTGGGTGGAGGACGACTCTTATCCACGGTTCATATGAGGAACCGGTGTTGATATATGTTTATCAAATTTATATGTGGGATAGAGCCGAGATAGGTCCAATAGCTGCGTGTGAAGGGCCAGTGTCCATTAGTTGTGTGTGAAGGACAAAAATCGATAAGTCTAATATCCATGTGTGAGGAATGGAAAACAAAGTGATACTCGTGTCCATTTATTTTATACGATATAATATCAAGATATAACATTTAATGTTATTATTTTGTTGTTTGAAATGGGAAAAACAAGTTTATTTATAACTTATGTCCTTCTGTAATTGGTTAGCTCACCCTATTTATGTGTCTACGATGATCGTATAACTCGTATCGTTATACGGGAGTAGATGATGTTTCAGGTAAAGTTGAAGAAGTTTAGTGCGAGGATGCGATGTGAAAACCTCTATGGGATTTTAGAACATGTATTTTAAATTGTGAAATGTGTGGTTTGTAATTTTAAAGAGTTTTAGTATTTGGTTTGTACTTCAATAAATACTCTTGAAAACTTTGACGATATTATTGTGTAATAATATTAAGTGTTGTGACTTTAAATGTGAATCAATGCTTTAAAAAAAAATTACTGTAATACTCTAAAAAGGGGTGTTACATTTGTTGGTATCAGAGCAAAGATCTTCAAAGAACGTTTTGGGGATTTTGGGGAGTGAACTCGTTAGCTTATACATTATAGTTCTGGAAAACTTGTGCTTATGAAAGTAGGTGAAGATATTCACTCAAATTTTGTGCTAAGTGGTATTTAATTTGTTGTGAATAGAGAAAGAGAAAACATGTCTCACACTGATAACCAAACACCCTCTGCTGATGAGTTCTCCCGAGCTGTTGATCGAATGGTAGGAGCATTGGATCGACAACATACTACTCAAGAACCAAGACATCATTCTGGGTTGAATGATTTTCTGAAGCACAATCCACCAAAATTTGATGGAAAGGCTGCACCAGATCGCGCAGAATCCTGGATTCGAGGACTTGAGAAGATTTTTCGAGTAATGAGGTGCTCAGAGGAAGAAAAGCTGGCTTATGCATCTTTCCTACTGGAAGAATTATGTTTACCTGTGAGTGATCTTGGGTATGTTCTGGTGGTTTCTACACCAGCATCGGACCAGATCTTGACCAGTTCAGTCTGTGTCGGATGTCCGATTATAGTAGCAAAACACAAGTTCAAAGTGAACTTGATATCATTACCTTTACGAGATCTTGATATCATTCTAGGAATGGATTGGTTGTCCACTAATCACATCCTAATGGATTGTGGACAACACAAGTTGATTTTTCCTGAAATAGACGGTTTGGAACTTGTTTCAACTAAAGAAGTTCTAAAGGATCTTAAAGGCGGTACTGCATGTTTCGTGGTTGTAGCTCACGAGAAGACAGAAGGTTCTGAACAAAAAACGATGGGTATTTCAGTGGTAGAAGAATACGCTGATGTTTTTCCAGATGAGATACCTGGGCTACCACCAAGGAGAAGAAGTTGAGTTCTCCATAGACCTGGTTCCCGGTGCAGGACCAGTATCTATAGCTCCTTATAGAATGGCTCCTGCAGAGTTGGCAGAACTAAAGAAACAAATAGAGGAACTATTAGAGAAACAGTTTATTAGACCCAGTGCATCACCATGGGGAGCTCCAGTGTTACTTGTGAAAAAGAAAGACGGAAGTTCTAGGTTGTGTGTTGACTACCGACAGTTAAACAAACTAACAATCAAGAACAAGTATCCACTGCCGAGGATTGACGACCTATTGGATCAACTACGAGGGGCAAGTATATTCTCTAAAATTGACTTGAGGTCTGGTTATCATCAAGTTTTGGTCAAGTCTGAGGATGTGCAGAAGACCGCTTTTAGATCGCGTTATGGGCACTATGAGTATGTAGTGATGCCATTTGGAGTTACAAATGCTCCTGCAATTTTTATGGATTACATGAATCGGATTTTTCGACCTTACCTAGATAAGTTTGTCGTCGTGTTTATTGATGACATTCTCATATATTCCAAAAGTCGAGAAGATCATGTAGAGCATTTGCGGCTAGTATTGAAAATTCTGAGAGAGCACCAATTGTATGGGAAGTTGTCAAAGTGTGAGTTCTGGTTGGACGAAGTTAAATTTTTGGGTCATGTTATTTCAGCACAAGGAATTTCTGTGGACCCAACGAAGGTTGAAGCAGTGCTTAAATGGGAACGTCCGAAGACTGTGACTGAAGTTAGAAGTTTTGTGGGCCTGGCAGGTTATTATCGGAGGTTTGTAGAAGGTTTCTCCAAGATTGTGGGTCCTTTAACTCAGTTAACACGTAAAGACCAACCTTTCTCATGGACAGACAAGTGTGAAGCAAGTTTTGAGGAAATGAAGAGAAGGTTGACGAGTGCTCCAGTTCTAGCCATTCCGGATACTACTAAGAGCTTGGAAGTGTTCTGTGATGCTTCATATCAAGGACTTGGATGTGTGTTAATGCAAGAGAGAAGACCAATAGCTTATGCATCAAGGCAGTTAAAGGTGCATGAAAGAAATTATCCCACACACGATATCGAGTTAGCAGCAGTAGTGTTCGCGTTGAAGTCTTGGAGACACTACCTTTATGGAGCACGTTTTCAAGTATTCAGCAACCATAAGAGTTTGAAGTACCTCTTTGATCAAAAGGAGTTGAATATGCGTCAGAGGAGATGGATGGAATACTTGAAAGATTATGATTTTGAGTTGCAATACCATCCAGGAAAAGCAAATGTAGTAGCAGATGCCTTGAGTCGGAAGCGTATTCAGATATCAGCTTTGATGGTAAAGGAATTGGAATTAATTGAAAAGTTCAGAGATATGAATCTCGGTTGGCAATTAAATCAAGATCACATTTGGTTTGGTCACTTATCGATCGTGAACGACTTCTTGGAAGAAATCAAGGCGGAACAAAAAGAAGATCCTAGTTTGCAGCATATATTGGAATCGTTGGGCTTAGAACAAGCTAAGGAATTCTCTATGGGGACAGATAACATTCTTCGCTTCAAAAATAGAGTATGTGTTCCAGCAAAGATGGAAATAAAGAAAAGGATTCTTGAAGAAGGACATAAGAGTCGTCTTAGCATACATCCAGGTATGACTAAGATGTATAAAGATTTGAAAGAATCTTTTTGGTGGAGCGGAATGAAGAAAGATGTGGCAGAATATGTATCATCATGTTTAGTTTGTCAGAAGGCCAAGATTGAGCACCAAAAACCAGGGGGGATGCTACAACAGTTATATATTCCTCAATGGAAATGGGATAGCATTTCAATGGATTTCGTGACTCATCTACCAAGATCAACAAAGGGTCATGACTCCATTTGGGTAATTGTAGATAGGTTGACGAAGTGCGCCCACTTTTTACCAATCAATCAAAGGTCGTCCTTGGATAAGCTAGCAGAACTTTATGTCAGAGAAATAATAAGATTGCATGGTGTGCCATCCAATATCATTTCTGATCGTGATCCAAGATTTACGTCAAGATTTTGGAAGAAATTACAAGAGGCTTTGGGTACGAAACTTAGGATGAGTTCAGCATATCATCCACAAACGGATGGACAATCTGAAAGAACTATTCAATCTCTGGAAGATCTATTGAGGACATGTGTGTTGGATCATCTAGGAAATTGGAACGACATTCTACCGTTGGTGGAATTCACCTACAACAACAGTTTTCATTCCAGCATAGGAATGGCGCCATATGAAGCCTTGTATGGGAGAAGATGTAGGACACCTCTATGTTGGTATCAAGATGGAGAAGCAGTTACATTGGGTCCTGAGTTGTTACAACAAACGACAGACAAAGTTAAGTTGATACAAGAAAGGATGCGTGCAACTCAAAGCAGACAGAAGTCTTATGCAGATAAGAGAAGAAGACCACTTGAATTCGAAGTAGGAGACCATGTGTTCCTTCGTGTATCTCAGATGACAGGCATAGGAAGAGTTATCAGATCAAAGAAATTGTCTCCGAAGTTTCTTGGACCATTTGAGATCATTAAAAGGATTGGACCAGTAGCATATGAAATCGCACTACCTCCACAATTAGCGAATTTACACAATGTGTTTCATGTATCGCAGTTGAGGAAGTATGTGTCAAGACCAGATCATGTGCTTGAAATGGATGACGTTCAAGTTAAAGGAGATTTATCTTTAGACGTCAAACCTGTGCGAATTTTGGATCATCAAACTAAACAACTCCGAGGAAAGAGCATCAGCACGGTCAAAGTATTGTGGAATGAGAGCACACAGGAGATGACTTGGGAATTAGAAGATCATATTAGGAAAACCTATCCGTATCTATTCTCCTGATGACCATAATTTTCGAGGACGAAAATTTTGTGGTTAGGGAGATTGTAAGACCCAAAATAATTACGATCAATATTATTTTGTTTAGTTTGTAAGAATCTCTTGTTGAGTGACAATATTCATAAAATCATTTATTACGTTAAAAAATTATTTTTTTATGAATCAAAGTTAAACTAAGTGATATTATTTTGAATTAATTATTTTTCAGGAATTAAATGCGGAATATGTTAAATAACAAAATTTTCTGATATTGTAATTGACATCAATGGGCAGTAACATTTTTCTCTTCAAAGTTCATGCTTGGTTACATTTTTTTTATTGCCACTTGTTGGTGTTTTCTGAAAATTATTTGTGCTAAGTCATCTTACTAGTAATAGAGGCTTATTGAATGGACGTTAGACTTAGCCATTTAAACACTAAACATTATTTTATTTTTTCTTAAGCTAAGCTTCCCTATGCAATAATTTTCTTAATAAACCGTACCTTACTCTTCTATTCCTCCATTATGTGCAATTATGTTTTGGTTTCCCCACACAAATAGTAGTTATTTACTTTCCAACATAGCATCTTGACTTTCTTGGTTTCATGCACCAAAAGAGACAAAACATGAAATGAACCATGAAATGAGAAAAATGAATCTACGGGAGACATGGAATTCAATTTATGAAAGTTGAGACCCATTCATTTGAAAAACTTCTCCTACCAATTATTAAGTGAATTCTATTTAAGAAATGAAATGGGGAGATATCAGAGGGCAGAGGAGGAGAACGTGAGTTAACTAAGAACTTTCGTCAAATTGTGAATTTGAGAGCAAGCTAAGTGAAAAACTAGCTGTGGACTAGAAGCAGTAGGAGTGAAGGATTCCTTACTGGACTTGAGGTAGGGGAAGCTAAACCATCTCTTAGATATTACAATTTCATATTTCATGATCATGAATCTAATTAGGAGCATATTGGAATTTATTAACAATAGCTATCTGTCTACTTTTGTGAATCCTAGTTTCCTATTGTATTCTATTTTTCGAGTTACCTTAGTACACTGTCCAATTCTACTTCATTTACCGTTAGATGTAGCCAAATATTTGATATATGGGACATAAGACATATTAATTTGCTTTGACCGTTCGGATTATTATTCTATCATCTGTAGTTAGAGAATTAAATTCCGCATGCTGGAGTAATTTGATGACTGCTTTATTTCTGCTACTAAGTCTCTACGGTAAAACATACATTCCCACCTAGTGAACCGTTAGATTGACCTTAAATTTTTATATGTGGACCATAAGATATATTATTTTGCTTTGATCGTTCGGATGGTTACTTTGATGCCTGTACTTAGAGGAATAAATCTCGCATGATGGAATAAGTTAATGATCACCTTATTTTCTGCTACTAAGTTCCCTCGGGAAAACGTAAATTCTAGCCAAGTTAACCATTGGATTGATCTGAAATTTTGATATATGGTTTGTAAGACATCAATAGTGAATTCGACCGTTTGGATTAGCCAAATAATGTCTAAAGGTGGATATATAGATTTCGCATTTTGAGGTATTTGAATTTTCAGCTTAGTTCTATCTTTAAACCACGTAAGGAAAATTTAAGAGTTCCACTTCATCAACCATTGGATCGAACTGAAATATTTATTACAGGTTTTAGATATATATAAGTTTATTTTGACCGGTCCGATTTTCAATAAGAAGTCAGAAGCTATAACAAATATATATGTAGTATTCCAGTATTATTAAGTGTTTGAAAATTTGGAATTTTTTTTATTGTACTTTTGGAAACTGTACTGCAGTTAGTAAAGTGGTATAAAAAAAAATTTAGAATTTAGTGGTCAAAGAAATAATTTTGAATCTAGATTTCAAACAAATAAGAATCATCCCATTTGGAATTCTATGGAGAGAATAATGAGTAAAATATTGAGTAAAGGTCATCACTGAAAACTATAAAAAAAAACGTAATTAGAACATTAAAATCGGTACTGCAGTGGACTCTGTGGTTTAAAAATTTCGAATCTGGTGTCTAAAGAAAGATGTTTGAGTTTAGAATCCAATAAAATAAGAATCAACTCATTCAGAGTTCTGTAGAAAAATATATGAGTAAAACATTGAGCAAAGGTAAGATTTGACAGCAAATTGTCTTGAATGTGATTTTTGGATTTAATGCAATTTTTGCATGAGATTAGTTTATTGAGATTTGATAGAATAACCATTGATGATTCTCTAGTATTATCGTGTATAACCAGTAGAGATTTATGTTTTATCTCGGTAATTAAAAGGATAATTCCTTTTACCTGAAAAAGACGATAGGTGGATTCGAGTCTTGTTATTTTCCTCTTACGAAGGAATATGGATGTCTTACCTTAAGTTTCTCTCTCGTGCTGAGTATTGTGCTTGGTGAATAGATGTTGATCACCAAAGTTTTTACTCGTAAGACCTTGAAGGACAAGGAAGATATGTCCGAAGCTGTGGGTGGAGGACGACTCTTATCCACGGTTCATATGAGGAACCGGTGTTGATATATGTTTATCAAATTTATATGTGGGATAGAGCCGAGATAGGTCCAATAGCTGCGTGTGAAGGGCCAGTGTCCATTAGTTGTGTGTGAAGGACAAAAATCGATAAGTCTAATATCCATGTGTGAGGAATGGAAAACAAAGTGATACTCGTGTCCATTTATTTTATACGATATAATATCAAGATATAACATTTAATGTTATTATTTTGTTGTTTGAAATGGGAAAAACAAGTTTATTTATAACTTATGTCCTTCTGTAATTGGTTAGCTCACCCTATTTATGTGTCTACGATGATCGTATAACTCGTATCGTTATACGGGAGTAGATGATGTTTCAGGTAAAGTTGAAGAAGTTTAGTGCGAGGATGCGATGTGAAAACCTCTATGGGATTTTAGAACATGTATTTTAAATTGTGAAATGTGTGGTTTGTAATTTTAAAGAGTTTTAGTATTTGGTTTGTACTTCAATAAATACTCTTGAAAACTTTGACGATATTATTGTGTAATAATATTAAGTGTTGTGACTTTAAATGTGAATCAATGCTTTAAAAAAAAAAAAATTACTGTAATACTCTAAAAAGGGGTGTTACATCAAAGAATCATTACTCTTGATTGACATTGGAAGCAGATGTGTCGATTATTCTTCAAACAAATATTGATTAAGAAAAAAATATTCGTAATGACAAAAGATTGTAAATTAATGAGTTAGAAAAAAATATGATTTATGTTGCTGTGATCAAATACTAAGAATGAATTCAGTGTGTTTTGGTTTATGATTGTATTTTAAATTTTAAATCTTATTATCATTTTGTTTTGCGATGAAAATCAATAAGAGTCAAGGACAATTTCTTACGAAAGTTTAAGTTTGTCAAATATTCACATGGACAAATATATATTATTGTTTTTACTGTCAAACCAAAGAAATAGTTAAAAATCTTAATTTTGGAAGAAGATGAAAATTTGAGTACCACAATTAAAAGTAAAGTGAATCTTCCTGCACCTCCCTCACCTCATCCTGCACCCCCAAATTTACCTATTTACCCTTCATTTAATAAAAAGTCAAAACGGTAATTAATAAATTAAATTTTTTTAACCCCCAACCATTTTTCTAACTCCCAACCACAAGCACAAAAATATTCCTTCTTTATAAACCCTGAGGTCCCTTAGGTGCACTGTTCTTCTTGGTTTTTCACTGTAGCAAGTAATTTTTGGTTTACTACATTGTAATTGGAATTGGATTGAATTGTAAGATTTGGAGATACAGCGGCGTGACGGCAGGAGGAAGAGGAAGAAGACTGTGCACCGGCGAAGGTACGCAACCGCACTTCGAGGTGCGGAAAGACTCAGCCGCACTTCGAAGTGCGTTTTTAATTATGGGGCCGCACTTTGAAGTGCGGTTTGTGATATCTTTTTTTTATTTTTTTGCATGCTTTTGTTTAATTTTTTCTTGTTTTGTTTGTTTGATGCAATTTTTTTATTTAATGTTTTTTTAATTATATTAGTACAATGCTGGGGTGGTGGTCATAGCGCTGGGTTTTGGGAGATTTATATACTGTGAGCGTGAGTGAGAGAGGAAGAAGACAGTGTGAGGTTTGGGTAGTGGAATCTGGTAACCGCACTTGGAGGAGCGGAAAGCAGTGGCCGCACTTCGAAGTGCGTTTTTCATTTTGTAGCCGCACTTTGAAGTGCGGTTAGTGATATGTAATTTTAATTTTTTTTTATGCATGGTTTTTTTTTGTTTAATTTTTTTTGTAGTTAAATTACTGCAATCATTTTTTTTACATGTTTTTTTATCTTTTTTTTTATGTTTTTGTTATTATGTTATTATTTTTAATTTAAATTTATTGTTTTATGTTATGATTATTTATTTTAAATTTTTTTTTCATGGATTATGGTTAGTCATTACGGAGTGATTAGGGAGTGTATTTAGGTTATATGAATTTTTAATAATATTTAGGTTATATGAATATTTTATTAGGGAGTGTTTTTGAATTTTTTATTTGGAATTTAATAAATTTTTAAATTTTAATATTTATTGTAGGTTATATTTAATTATATGAGATGGATAACTATCCATATTTGGATTCTGAAATAAATTCTGATTTTATATCGGAGTTTTCTTATTCTTTAAAAGAAGTGGGTGAGGGTGATTATTCAGATCAATTTTCCACTGATAAAATATTCCCAACACGCGCCGATTTAATTCAATGGGTTCGAAAGATTGCATTTGATCTTGGATTTGTTGTCGTCAGTATAAGATCTGACACAGCAACTGGTGAAGCTGGTAGAAAGACATTTATTTTGTTAGGCTGTGAAAGAAGCGGGAAGTATAGGAAGTATAAGGCAGATGTTCAACCTAGTTTCTCTGGCACAAGAAAATGTGAGTGTCCGTTTAGGTTGAGGGGTAAACCTAAAGGAGATGGTTGAGTGTTGAAGGTTATGTGCGGGTATCACAACCATGAATTAGCAGAGACTTTGGTCGGTCATCCTTTCGCGGGTAGGTTAAATGCGGCTGAACAATCAATTCTTGTGGACATGACTAATAGTCAAGTAAAGCCGTCAAATATTCTTTTGACTCTGAAAGAACATAATGAAGATAACGTGACAACGATAAAGCAAATATATAATACGAGGTACACGTACAAACGATCTTTGAGAGGGTCTAGAACGGAAATGCAGCAGTTGATGATGTTGTTAGATAGAGACAAATACATCTAGAGAAGTAGATGTTTGGACGATTCTGACGTGGTAAGTGACTTGTTTTGGACACATCCCGATTCAGTGCACTTAGTCAATTCTTTTAATATTGTTTTCTTAATGGATACGACGTACAAGACGAACAAATATCGACTTTCGTTGCTCGAGATTGTGGGAGTCACATCAACTGGTTTGACATTCACAGCCGCCTTTGCATTACTTTCAAGTGAACGCCAAAGTAATTTCACTTGGGTATTGGAAAGGTTCAAAGGATTATTATTGACATCCGAGGGCGGTCCACGCATTATTATCACTGACAGAGACCTTGCTTTGATAAATGCAATTAATAATGTCTTTCCGGAGACTTATCAGATGTTATGTACATTCCACATTGCGAAAAATGTTAGAGCCAAATGCAAGATGTTAGTGGATAAGGTCGAGTCAGTGGATGTGTTGATGGAAGTGTGGCAGAATGTCATGGATTGTGACGACCAGTCTATGTTTAGTGCTTATGTTCATCGTCTTGAGTATGCCTCTTCTGCATGGCCTCTATTTTTTGATTATGTCAACCGCACTTGGATAATTCCGTACAAGACATACTTTGTCAAGGCGTGGACGAACAAAGTTATGCATCTAGGCAACACTACAACAAACAAGTAATTTTTATTTTCATCGGCTTTTGTACTTATGTATTTCACATTTGTGTGTAATGTATTAATGTGATATGTGACAGGGTTGAGTCTGCGCATTGGAACCTGAAGAGATTATTGGGATCTAGTATGGGAGACCTATGCTCGTGTTGGGATGCCATGCATAACGTCATAGTCCTACAACATAACAAGATCAAGGCGTCCTTTGAAAAAAGTTTGAACGTAATAAGTGATGCTTACAAAGGTTTAATATATAGAAGACTTGTTGGGCGTGTTTCACGATACGCTTTAGGACTTATTGCTGATGAAATTGAGCGAGTCAATAAAATAGGTATGGACAGTGGTCGTTGTGGATGCATTTTGAGCTCAACATATGGCCTACCATGTGCGTGTGTATTAGCACGATATCAACCTGGAATAATTCCACTTGGTGAAATTCATGTTATGTGGACCCGTTTAAGCATTTCAGGTATTGTTTCTAATGAATCGCTTCCAGAGTTTAGCATTGACCGTGAAGTTCAATTGGTACAAGAAAGATTCAACAAGGTTGACATCGGTGAAAAGGTCAACATAAAGCAGAAGATGATCGAAATTGCTTGCCCAGAGATGACGTCTATGGTTGCTCCTACGCATAAAGTGAAAACAAAGGGTGCACAGAAGTCTAAAGATGCACGACATGAGAGGTCTACGAAACGTGACCCATCATATTTTGAGCACGTCGACACTTTACATTCGATGACAGAGTCTTCATCACGAAAAACCAAAGTGAAATCGAAGGCCAAAGAAGAAACGCGAAGGACAATACCAATGTTAAATCAATTTCATCCGATTTGTCATCCATTCATTGTAGATGTTGTTGATGTTGTTGCTGATGGTCATTGTGGTTATCGATGTATTGCTGCTATGTTGGGCCTAGGTGAAGAGGCATGGCCCATTATCCGACATGACCTCTACCAAGAACTAACTCAATGGTGTGATGAATACGCACAATTAGTAGGAAGCTACGATCGATTGGAAGAACTACGACAATCATTGATTGTTCATAATCGATCACAGGTATTGCTTATTTACCTTATAAACATGTAATATATTTATAATTTTGTAATTCTTTTCATAAATATTTCTTAATGACCTACTGTCGCAACCGGGATCGCGACGGGACGACGATCCGAAAAATAAAAAAAAAAAGTTTGAAAAAGAGATTTGGAGTCGCCACCATAGTTTATTCTGGAAAACTACGGAAAAACCATAAAATGATAAAGCATGGTCTGCGAAACTGAGATTCTAAGTTCGGGAGTCGGTTACGTGTAGGGAAGGTATTAGCACCCTACAACGCCTGCCCTAAGGCAGTACCTTTAACTAAATATGCGAATATGATGTGGTTTTCAAAATGTTTAACTATCCCCTAAAATAAAATTCTAAAGAAACAAAATGTATTTTTTAGTTTTTTAGGCCCGACAAGGATTGACCTTGCTCCTACGTATTCTCATTAAGAATGAGAAATCAGGGTTCCGTAGTTCTTTTAGAAAACTGCTTTAAAACTTGTTTGAGAAATTTGTTTAAGAAAATGACTTTGGATTTTTGGGAAAATGAACCTGACAAGGACTGGCCTTGCTCCTACGTATCTCCACTTTTGATAGAGAATCAAGGATCACGTAGTTCTGGCTGACAAGACTGTCTATTGTTTGAAAATGTGAATGTTTTTAGTTTTTGAAGGTTTTTATATTTTTTGGTATTTTTTTGATGTAATATTTAGATTTTTTTTTGCGTAATGAGCACTAGGCTGATGCGTACGATCGCACGAGCACTCACACAGCTTTTTCCTTGTTTTTGTTGTTTTGCGTAATGAGCACTAGGCTGATGCGTACGATCGCACGAGCACTCACACGGCTTTTTTGTTTATTTTATATTTTGGGTAATGAGTACTAGACTGATGCGTACGATCACACGAGTACTCACACCGATATTTATATCATTACATGTTTTTTAAAGTTTTATATTTTTTTTTATTTTTTATTAAGAAGAGAGGTGAATAAAAATAACAAAAAGCATAGGATAAAATTGTAGTAGAAAATAGGATAAATTTATTAACTAAAAAAAATTATCAAAATGAACATAAATAGAATGAAAAGGAAATGTGTACCTTGTTGAAGATTTGAAAGATGAAGCAAGACTTTGCTTGTGATAAGTTGTGAGAAGAGGTAGATTGATGGTGAAGAAGATGAATTTATAGTAGAAGTGTGGTATGGGATTTACTATGTATAGAGGGATTGGGAAATAGTAAAATATGAGAGAAAAATTAAGTAGAGTTTTGGGATGGAATGAAGAGATTTTGAGAGAGAAGATATGGATATTATGTAATTGTGTGTGTGTGAAGTGAAGAGAATGTAGGTATTTATAGAGTTAAGGATGAAGAAAATTGATGAATAAAAATAATATAAAAAGTTGGTGGAGAAAGTAGGTGAAATAAAATATAGTAAATAGTAAAAGTTAATGTGGAAAATAAGTGAAAGAAATAATATAAAAAGTTGGTGGAAAATTTAGATGAAATAAAATATAATAAAAAAGATGAATAGAAAAAGTTAATGTGGAAAATAAGTGAAAGAAATAATATTAAAAAGTTGGTGGAGAAATTAGGTGTGGAAATTAAGTGAAAGAAATAATATTAAAAGTTGGTGGAGAAATTAGGTAAAATAAAATATAGTGAATAGTAAAAGTTAATGTGGAAAATAAGTGAAAGAAATAATATAAAAAGTTGGTGGAGAAATTAGGTGTGGAAATTAAGTGAAAGAAATAATATAAAAAGTTGGTGGAGAAATTAGGTGAAATAAAATATAGTGAATAGTAAAAGTTAATGTGGAAAATAAGTGAAAGAAATAATATAAAAAGTGGGTGGAAAAATAAGGTGGAGAAAAATGGATAATAATGATGGAGAAGATATAATTAAAAATGTAAGTGGAATAATTAGAAAAGTTGATATGTAAAATTAAAATGGAAATGATGTGGAAAAAGTAAATGAAAAAGGTAGATGATGTGGAGGGTGATGTGGATGGTGATGTGGAGAGTGGGGTGTGATAAGAGAAAAGGGGTGGTGAGGAAGTAAAAAAGTAAGAGATTATTTTGGGCCATTGGATTAAGTGTTTAAAAGAAAATTTGGGGGTGCAAAAAGTAAAATAAATAGTGTTTTTTTTAATGTTTTTTTTTATTTATTTTTGTGATGAATTTTATTTACCCGGACGAAATTGGGTATTGACACCTACATGTATTACAGGTTAATGCTAAGAAGTGGATGACCATTCCTGACATTGGTTATGCAATTGCAAATCGATACAATGTCATCTTAGTATGTTTGTCATATGTTCAGAGTTTTACCATATTTCCACTATGAACTTCACCGCCTACAGATGTCACACAACATCGGATGTTAAGCATTGGATTTGTTAATGGATGTCATTTCGTACAGGTAAACCTCCATATCACAAGTGAAGCATTACCCATTGGATGTTATGATTTACTTACGAATATTAATTTTTCAGGTTCAATTACAACAGGATTGTCCCTTACCCATGGTGGACATAATTTCGTCAAACTATTGTTACCCACAAGCGCGAGCATGGTCTACATTTTATACACACAGGATGCAATCATTTGTGAATTTAATGACAGTTAATACGACTTATGTAGATCTTACAGAAGACTGAAATTAAATTTGTTATGTAGACGTTTTTTACAGTTCTAAAGACTTTTGTTATGTAGACTTATCGTTGTATAATTTCATTAAACAAACACGATTCATAGAAGATGTTAAATATATTAAAATTAGTCAAACTATTAAATAACCGGTACATAAATAACCATTAAAAAAACAATCATATATAACAATGTTCTTTCAAGAAAATGATGCACGTCCACGCACATGACGACCACCTCTTCTAGTACTAGACTCATACTCCTCAACAGACCTACGAGCTACCTGTAGTGTCTCAGTAATACGTTGATAAGCTACAGTGCCCTCTGTGACATCTCGACAGGTTAACATGCCCTGCAACATCTTGATCACACGCCTCATACCCCCCTAAAATGAAGATAACCAAAAAAAATTATTAAAGTAAACAAGAACCAACGATAATGAAAAAAAATCAAAATCAGTTAGTTTCAAGACATACCAACAATCCTAGCTCAGTCGACCGTCTACGACGAACTGGAGGCACCAACCTCTCATCTGGAATGTCTCGCCTCATGCGCGGTGCAAGACTAGGTCGTTCATCGTCGTTGCCTGGAGTGATGTACGGGTGCGACACCCGCCTAAACCACGTTATGTATCCATCAACACACGCATGTGGCTGATCAGCTTCAATGACACTAGTAATGGCATGCATATCTCGAACAAGCATTCAAGTCTCGCAAGAGAAGGAGATACGATACCTTAATTAGAGTCGCACTCTTATTCGTAAAAATTGTGCATCCAAGCAGATGCAACAAGTACGCCCGAGCAGCACACTCCCAACGCTCCTGCTGGATGCACTCCTGGTAGACCTCGCGTAGCCAACTGAGCCTAACTTTTGGACCACGTGACTGTTTCATCTCAGCTGAAGCTTTATCGTGGTCCACACCAAGCAGCTCCATGATATGAGATCGAACCTCATCATACTCTAACCCCTCAACCTCACAAAATTGTCCCATGATGGGTAGGTGGAGCAAATTCATGACGTCATCTAATGTGACGGTCATCTCACCTATCGGTAGGTGGAAAATATTAGTCTCTATGTAACATTTATTAAACAATTACTAAACAACCATGATCGGCATACTCGTATGAGAGGTTTACTAAACAACCCAACCCCGACATGGAGATATAAGGCTCAATGGCCTCATGATACATTCCAAAATGCTTCAAATTTTTTCCCATGGGTGACAACCTTTATCCCCCTTCGATCCTGAATACAAACATAATTATATAAAAAAATGTAACATTTATTAAACAATTAAAATTTAGATTGATGACTAACCCGGCCTTGCCATATGGCAAATGCAACATGCTGGGTATAATGAGTAAGTAAGGAGGTGTCATGTGGACCTCCTGGGAATCCATCATCTTCAGCTTCGTCTTCATCTTCATCTTCACCTTCACCTTCATGTTCTTCTTGATTAGTCATGTTGCTGCTGAATATCCTCCTCTTCAACGTAATCATCCTGACTATGTCCATGCTGTAATAACTCTTCCTGCTCCTCATTATCATGCTCATGAATAACGTCCACGCGATATTCTTCTACTCGTCTTCTACGAGCAGATGCTGTAGGTCGTCTTCTTTCATCTGATGGCTCACTATGAGAGGATGAAGCCTCACCATGATATCCACCTCTAGTTTTAACCATATCTATTAACCAATTATATTATTAACATATTATATACAAAAAAATAATTAATAATGTAATAAAAAATATTCAAACAAATAAAAAATAATATAAAAATCTAAAAAAATTACATATATAATAATTAAATTATTACAAAAAATTTCAAATTAATAATTATTATTTATTTCAATAAACAATTTAATTATTATTTTAATTTAAAAAAAATTTAAAAAAATTAAATAAAATTAAGGCTTAATATCCTGTTTTGTCCCCAGTTTCGCTCGAAAATGTCAAATTAGTCCATCATTTAAAAAATGCGTCAATTACGTCCTCACTTAATAAAATTTGCATCAATGAAATCCCTTCCGTTAAATCCATACACTAGTACAAGCAGGAGAAAAGACAGCGGTTGTTTTTCATTATAGGCACCGGTTCTCGAACAGAGGCATATGCAGACGAGGCAAAAAGTGTACCACTTTTGGCCTCGGTTTGAACCGAGGCATAAAGAGTGGAGATTTGGCATCGGTTCATCCACAACCGAGGCCGTATGTTCCACCTACTGCTTCGGTTGTAGTCTGAACCGAGGCAGTAGAGGTTTTTTTTTTATTGCACCCTACTGCCTCGGTTGTAATCTGAACCGAGGCAGTAGAGGTCTTTTTCTTTTCACGCAGTACTTTCGGCCTCTGTTGTGGTCATAACCGAGATCATTCCACTTTACTGCCTCGGTTGTACTCTGAACCGAGGCAGTAGAGTTCTTTTTTTTTTTTACGCAGTACTTTAGGCCTCGGTTGTGGTTATAACCGAGGCATATATCGCTTTTCTACCTCGGTTGTGACACCAACCGAGGCATATATCACTGTTTTTTTTTTTAAATGAGGTCTGTTTCTGCGACATTCCCAACAACAAAAACAGACCTGCATATATATTTACAGCCAGAACAGTCGAGAATAATCCAGAAACGTATATTTTGAATGAAAATTATAATAAAACATAAATACATTCAATTGAATCATAAATCAATTTCTTATAAGCATAAATCAATCAAATTATAATCCTAAATCAAGTTTGAAGCATAAATAAAACTGAATGTACAATGTTAAACTAATAATAATGTAGAAAAACATCAAACAACTTAGAAACATAAACTTAGAACTTAGTATATCTTAATATCTAATATATACTATTATATAAATGAATTACATATTTAGCCAGTGCTTTCCTCACAAGTTGAAGTGACTTCTCCGGAATTGGAGCAGTCCTATTGAATTTCTGCATAAAATACAATGATTTAACTTAGTGTATTTGAAATCTAAACTATAGGGAAAATAAAATTGAAACCTAAATAATATCGTTTCCCATCCACTGGTGTAATGTGCACGAATAATGGTCATCATCCAAAACATGACGTAGTAACCACATTCATATGACCCCGTTTGTATATTACACTACAATATATCATCATAATTATAAAATGTTAAGTAACATCAATTGAATGGAACCAAATGTAAATGAGTATGGACTAAAATACCAAACCTTAAGGGCAACCCATGCAAGCTTTTTAGCTGTAGCAGTAGATCTCCCAGATAACATCATATGTGTTGCAAGGGAACTATTAAAAGCAATTCCTTTAGCATACATTTATATATAAAAAAAGTAGAAACATTGAGATTCTTACCAATCTACTACATGTCTAAGAGAGCTGGGAGGAGACTTCTGCAATGAACAAAACCAGACAGCAGTGTTCTCCGGTATGGAGATCACAAGTAGTTGCCAATGACACCTGAAATTGGTAATAACTTATGAATCATATACCAAAATTAATAAATGAATGTGTTGAAGTTAACAAACTTCACTTACCCATGTATATAAGGGAGAAAATATATCTCCTTCCCCATTCCAAAACAGGTGCTGATGTATGTCTGGATATCATCAAATTTATTTCTTTCATGAGTCATAGAGGGGTCAATGAACCCATATACATCGTTGAACCCCTTCTTGTTACTAACATCAGACATATACCTAAAATGAAGAAATAATATGATATAAGTAAGTTGATAAAATAGAATTGTATAAAAAAGTTTTAATAAACTTACATCATCCACAGCTGAATGAGTGTAATATTAATTTCTTCTCTACCCGACGCAAGCTCCCTAACATCTTGATGATGCAAGTACAATGGGATTTGAGTTTCTCTTCCAAATGTAGTAGAATCCCAGTGTACATTCATCGGCACATTTGAAATGATTTTAGCGAGCTCGTCTAACGCACCAAGAGGGTCATCCTCAGATAAATGAGTCTTCTTCGGTGGAGGACTTTCCTCTTTACCTATCTGCTGTTAAATGCAAAAATTGTTATGTTATAATGTCAATTAGAAGTAAATATTAAAATTGAGAAGTATATAGTACAAGTGTTTACCGGGGGATTAGATACATCACCAACCAAATGTCTAGGCCAGGCGACAAAGGACTTAAATGCTTCTTCCACAGTGAAGAACTCATCTGTAGGCACAGGAAGAACGGCATCCGCTATGACAACTTCTTCCACTGTGACCTTGACCTCATCTTCTGAAAGTTGTACACCATGCACTAAAGTGGCTGTCTCATAAACTGTACCACGAGCCACTAGCACGGTCCCAGTATCAGAAAGAATAAATAACTGACATGGACGAGTTTCATCCATGTCGTCCCCTGGGGCACCGGAAGCTGAACAACTTCCTTTACCGCTTCTACCTGTCAAATTAAATGTTAGGTTATGCAAAAAGTAAATTAGTTACCAAAAATAAATAAGTTTACCTATAGGGGGCACAACATGTTCCGCTACAGGAGATGGCGGAGGACGATTGCCATAATCCTCATAATGCTGCTGGAACTGGCGCGCAACCATTTCAGCAACTTCATCATACAACTCTGCTCGAACCTTCTTTGTGATCTCCTGCGTCATCTCTTTTCTTATTTCCTCCTTCATCTTTTCGTATGAATATGGACGCGAGGAAGACCCAAAAAACTGTCGTATGCCTATGCCAGTCCCAGCACCACGCACTCGTCCTGGGTGCTCAGGTCGTCCAATAGCTGTGGCAAGAATATCTTGACGACCTTCTTGTGTGAATTGACCTTGGGAGCTCTGCTCAACCAAGGAGTCCTGTCACATAACAAAAGTTCAAAATCATTAGAAAAATCTATGTAATATATATAACAAAATTAATGTAAAAATATAAGGAATGACATCTTACAATTCTTTCAGATATTTCTCTGGCAGACTCGGAAGTGTAGGAGCCCGATGGTCTTATACGGGCTAACTTCCACTTCTCGTGCCGAGATGGTGGTGAAGGAGGAGGAGGAGGGTCACAACCCTCAGAAAGTGGAAGTCTGCTATCTGACTTCTGCTTCATTATTTTTTCTTCAAGCTTCCTATATCCACCACGAGACAATATGTGTGGATTTTTATTCTGAGCGCTTATTCCCTGTGCTTTTGACCTTTTTTCCTATGACAATATGAAACAATTGTCATAATATAGAATTATGAATGATGAATTGAATGATTTTACTGTACTTACCTGCCACGCCTCGGATGAACGAAGCTCTACAAACTGACGCCATGTTGCTTCGTCAATTGCTGAATATTTGGAACATGGATTTTCATTACTTTTTGGTCCAAATATATATCTAGACGTCAATTTTGTCTTAAACCCTTGAAATCTTTCTGCAATTGCAGATAAACACTTATTCCTTAAGCTCTCGATGTTTGGCATATCAAATGTTATCTGCAACAAAGAAAGTAATAACCTTATATCAATACAGATTTATCAATATAATGAATATAGAAGATGGAGCAATATTGCTTAACTTACCAATAGATCTTGCCAGATGAGATTCCGATCAGCCTCAGAAACATGGTCAAAGGATGGAGTAAGTATAGAGATACGATCACGTGCCAATACTCCAAGGTAAGACCTAAATACATCTGCATTTGGGCCAGATGCAACTCCAGTGACCACGTCAATAATGATAGGTGTCCTCTCACCTGCATTTCTTCTAAGTATAAGCTGTCGTAACCTCGTTGTTCCTCTCGTCCGTCTAGAAGTGGTGGGGACTTCATCGCCAGACGAATGAGGTGACTCAGCCATATATCTGTCACAAATGTGCTTGCATCAATTCTTCACGACTTTTCGTCACCACATTCACACCTCGGATGCTTTTACTTGTAGAATATCTACTCAACCATGATGTCCGAGGGACTCCTATCGGATTTGCTTTAGTCATATACTCAGAGCAAAACTCAATACTTTCTTCAGCAATATATCTTTCAATCATCGAACCTTTTGGACGATATTGATTTTTGACGTACCCTTTCAAAATCTTCATATAACGCTCAATAGGATACATCCATCTTAAGTATACTGGTCCACACAACTTTATTTCCCTGATCAAATGAACAAGTAAATGCACCATGATGTCAAAAAAGGATGGAGGGAAAAACATTTCTAGTTGACACAAGATGATGATAATTTCGCTTTGAAGTTCATCTAACTTTGTAGGATCGATGACTTTACTACAAATTGACGAGAAAAATGAGCACAATCGAGTTATGGTCAGCCTAACTTTTTTAGGCAAAATTCCACGAATTGCCACTGGTAACAACTGTTGCATTAAGACGTGGCAATCGTGAGACTTCAGTCCAACAAGCTTTAAGTCCTGCATTGACACTAAGCTCTTGAAATTTGAAAAGTATCCTTGTGGTACCTTGATACTCTTTAAACAAAGACAAAAACTTATCTTCTCTTGTTTGGACATTGTGTAACATGCAGGGGGCAAATAAGTACGTTTACCAATCTCTCTTGGTGCCAACTCTTCTCGGATCTTCATGTCAACCAAATCCAAACGCGCATTCACTCCATCTTTTGTTTTTCCCTGGATGTTTAGTAGTGTACCAATCAAGCTATCACAGACATTTTTCTCAACATGCATGACATCTATGCAATGTCTAACATCTAACTTTGACCAATATGGAAGATCAAAGAATATTGATTTCTTCTTCCAAGGGGTCGTTACAGAAGACTTCTTCGACATTTTCCCAAATATATGATGTACTTTATTAACTTTCTCAGCAACTTCAAGTCCAGTAAGTGGAATGGGTGCATTGTCTTTCTCTTGTTCTCCATTGAATGCTTTCTTTAACCTTCGATATGGATGATTAGATTGTAAAAATCGCCGATGACGCATATACACTGTCTTCCTTCCGTGTTTTAATTGTTGAGCTGCAGTGTTTTCTTCACATATAGGACATGCTTTATGACCCTTCACACTGTACCCCGACAAATTACCGTAAGCTGGGAAGTCATTAATGGTGCAAAATAACATGGCATGCATCATGAAAGTTTCTGAAGCAAAGGCATCAAATATTTCAACCCCATCAACCCACAACAACTTCAAGTCTTCAACTAGTGGCCTTAGATAAACATCGATGTCATTTCCAGGCTGCTTTGGACCAGATATCAACATTGACAACATCATGTACTTTCTTTTCATGCACAATCCAGGAGATAAGTTGTAAATTATCAGTATAACGGGCCAACAATTGTGATTGGTACTTAAATTACCAAATGGATTCATTCCATCAGTAGCTAAGCCAAACCTAAGATTTCTACATTCTTCACCAAATTGGGGGAATTCTTGATCAATAATTTTCCATTGCTTTGAATCAACTGGATGACGAAGCAGCCCATCAGTTGTTCTCTCATCTGCATGCCATCTTAGGTTTTTAGCGTCTTTGGGATTCGCGAACAAACGCTTAAGTCTGGCAACTAGTGGAAGGTACCAAACTACTTTCAAAGCAGAACCATTCTTTTTTGTGTGACCACCATCTTCACCGTTGTTTTTTGACTTGTATCGTGATAACCCACACTTTGGACACTTTATCAAAACTTCATTCTCATTCCTATATAATATGCAATCATTCGGACATGCATGTATCCGTTTATATTCCATACCCATCGGATAAAGAATTTTTTTTGCATCATAATTACGATTGGGTAACGTATTTCCATCTGGCAGCATTTCATTCAACAACGACAACAATTCTGTAAAACTCTTATCACTCCATCCATTGCTCGCCTTTAAATTCATGAGCCTTAACACCGCTGACAACCGTGTGAACTTAGTTGAACCCGCATACAAAGGAGTCTCCGCATCAGTGGACATCGTTTCATACACATGTGCTTGGGCAAAAGCTTCTGCACCAACATCGCGGATCATGTCCTCTAAGTTGTCTTCTTCTGCTTGATCTTCCATATCCATTGTGGAATCATAAACATTTTCAGTTTGAGAGACAGTTGGAAAGTCTGTTAATTCGCCATGCCATATCCATGTTGTATAACTTCGTATGAAACCATCACAGATAAGATGTTCCCTAATATCACTTGCGTTCAACTTCCTCCCATTCAAACAGTTCACACATGGACATCTGAACTTCACTTCATTATCATCACTTGTACTCGCATTACGTTGCGCAAACTCTATAAATTCTTCTACCCCTCTCTTGTACTCAGTGCTGATGCGTGGTAAATTAATCCATCCTCTATCCGTATGCATCTTTACTGAAATTGTTTACACAATTTCAATCATCTTGAATGATCACTTTGATCGTGTTTGTATTCAAGGTGTGACCCTATCCCATTCAAGAAGATTCACTTTTTTTAGTTTATTAAACATATCAATTTTAAACAACATATCTCATATTTCACGAAATTTTGCCAGCATTTCGCATTGGTCTTCAGGTTACACGAAATGAAAGTGATTATAAATCACAATCAAATATGCACCCGAAGATCAATACAAAACACACCGACAAATTTTCGTGAAATTTAAGAAATGTATATTAAAATTGATATGTTATAATAAACTATGAAAAAGTTATTACTCTTCTTAAACTGTCCAACCGGACAATTCAAGATTCAATACTGTAAATTATTATTACCATCTCCTCTATTTTCATTTGTAAAAAGTATGTTTGTTCAAAAAATCTGGAGATAGTAAATAATTTTTGTATTGAATCTCAAACGGGAAACTAAGGCTAATTCACAACAACAATATATATTCAAGCAAACAAATAATTACATATGCAACATGTAATATATTCAACCAAACAATATATTCAACCAAGAGTAAATAATGTCATTTCAATTAACTTTAGGGTTTAGATGCTTGAGTTTATTTCACTTGTTTACAACATGTTTCTCAAACCTTATTTAAATATTCAAAAACCCAACAAGTCTTTTTTTTTTTAAAATTTCTTTCTTGTTATTTATTCTAAACTAAACTTACGATATTTTAAGCGAATGGTGTTGTTACATATTATGTTGTATTGTTTAGTTTTATTTGATGAAAGATATGTAGAAAAGTTTTATATTAGAATGGAATGGATTGATTTTCTAATATATAGGTATAGGTTAGACAACTTGTCTATTGAACAAGTTCAAACTAAATTAGAAGCGAATTGATTTGTAACCTACTTATAATAATCTTTTATTATATTCTTACCATTTTTTATTAATAATGATTTATTATTATTAAGTTTGTAAGTTAACAATTTCATCTTTTTAAACACTTATTTATCAATAACGTTTTGATAGTATGAATATTAAATTATTTATTTGTCTAATTAGATGTGTTATAACACTTTAATTTTCATCTACTATTTATACTAATTTTTAATAAAATAAGTAAATTTAATGATTTCATATAAATAAGTAAGTTGAGTAAAATGCCTTTTATAATCCCATAATATATATATTAAATTGAAAAAAAAAATTATCCTTAAATAAATTAAACTACCAATTCTTAAAAAACAGTATAAAATAAACATTTGATTTTATAAAAATTGATGTCCAATTTATATGTTAGTATAAACATATGCATATGAACTTAATGAAAAATTAATTAGAATGTACCGTGTCTGAAAAATTGTTTAAAAGTTTTATTAGACGTAGTAATTTCATATGTCTTTCTCCATTATATGTAATCCTCATGGATCCTTTTTGGTCAGTGCTCATCCTTTTTTTGGTTCTATGAATTTGTTTTATAAAATTATAAAACAATTTTTAATGTGTACATCTATGGGAAATAAGCATTTCATATAACCACCTATGCTCACTGCGTAGAACTATTATTATTGATTCTGGGCACAAATACAGTATGAGAGCAGCCAAGGGACAATGTTCCCTTCACACAGGATGCCAAAGATCCTGTCAACCCTTCTCCAAACTATCAAAAACGTCCCCTGCACACAAAGACCCCCCAACTATATATAGGAAGCCTCATTCACCCTAACAACCTACTAACAACTACTTTTTAATATGTTTCCTCCTAACATATACATTACATATCCTATCAATTTCAGTATTATAATTTCTCACTCCTTTTGATGTTCCTTGTTTATTTTCTATATCTGCATTTTCTATAACAAAATGAATCAAATCATAAGTACTCAATCACGTTTTTTCTTATCAATGTGTTGAACAGAGATTTGTCATAATAGCCTCTAACTCTGTCTGAAATTACTGATCATGTTATAGTTCAAAGACTTCAAATCCTTAAAATATATACTGTGTTCCATTCTTTTGTTTTAATTTATTTATTCTTACAATTCCAGCTAAGCCAACTAATATTTTCTTTTACATTACTTTTGTCCCTACCAAAAGCTACGAAAATATAATGCAAGCCTGTTATCTTTGATAGGATGCTTGATAAAGATTGAAGTTTGAGAAATGACCACAAACTTTTGAAAATTTTCTTGAAAGTCATGTAAATATAGTTGGCTATTCATTTAAAGCCAACTACACCAAATACTGCGTTTGAGTATACTGAAGCAATCTCCATTGCATGCCTCTCTGAACAAAGCTCAGAGTCTTTCTGACTCCAACATTCTGCCACGTTCAAATTTGAAGGTTTCTATTAATCTTCCCGAGAATGAGATTTCATTGGCAAATAGTAAAGAGGGCACATCAGATAGAATTATGGGAAATGTTTCTGGCAGGCATCAGGTCCCTGCAAGGTCTCCTGTGTGTTTTCCTTTCATTATGAACTACTGTGAGGGCAGCGAGAGATTTAGGAATGTGTGATTTAGGAATGACAACTCCATGTGTGATTTAGGAATGTTTTGAAGGCTACAATTGATGTGCCTTGGGCTGGAGAAATAAATTTGCATTCTACTCAGCTTGACCACTTAGATGAGAATTGGAGAATGAAACAGGTGCAGGAAATATTTCGCTCCAATGACACTTCCCATATCTTAGCAGGAGGTCTCAATTCACTATATGGAGCAGATTACTCATCTGAGAGATGGACAGATATTTTTAATGTAACATTCTCAGTTCTCACAACTGTTTACATTAAATTGTTGCAGATTACTCATCTGAGATTGTTTGTTTTTGTTGCAGTACTATGAGAAACTCGGAAAGCCTAGGCCAAGGTCAGAAGTCATGAACTTCATGAAATCCAAAGGCTATATCGATGCAAAGGATTATGCAGGAGAATGTGAGCCCATTGTCGTCATTGCTAAAGGCCAAAGTATATATATATATATATTTTTTCACTTGTTTAACTGCTCTTTCTAAGTGAACTTAGGTGATTATTATGATCATGATTGTTCAAAAACATGGAAGTCTAAGTTGAGTGCTGAAATAACAGATGTGCAGGGGACATGCAAGTATGGCACAAGAGTGGATTACATTCTGGCTTCCCCAAACTCTCCATACAAGTACGTGCCAGGGTCCTACTCAGTGATTTCTTCAAAAGGAACTTCTGATCATCATATAGTGAAAGTGGACATTGTGAGAGTAAATGCATCTGCTCAGAAAAATGTCATGAGACAGTGCAGAAAACTAAAGAGTAAGGTTGTGAAAATAACACCACCATGTTCTGCAACAGGTGTAAGGGAATCAACCCCACCTACCAAAATACTTGTACCATAGGAAAATTATGTGACGAAAGTGATGAGGCATATTTTGATGAACAGTGTGTTTTCTGTTAGCTATGAAGTTAAAACGGCATGGCCATGCAATAGAGTTTGACATTTTCTAGTGAAATGAAGGCGAAGGTAACTATTTGTTACTCCCAGCAAATCAAATTGCAGCTCAGGAAGATAATTCATCCTAACACCTTTTATGTTTACATATGCTTACTTTAAGGTATCTATTTGTTTAGGCGAGTTCATACTCTACTCTTGCTTTTTGGCATATTATTTCCTTTGTGTCATTACTATAGAAGATGACAATGCCATTGCAACAAATTAATCAGATTATAGCAGATAAATTGTCGTTAGTTTGTGAATCTTATTAGTGATGCCTCTGCTAGTTCTTAATCTGGTGCCATCAATTATGACAAATGTGATGTTAATTAAGGACAATATATGCTTGATCCAACAAAATTAAAAAAATCAACTCAACCAATACATACAATTTGATTCTCTTCCAGAAACAACAATTATTATCAGCAAGAAACAACAATTATTATCAGCAAAAATACAATCAACTAACCTCAATGTAGACAGGAAGAATGAAACAGCGTTGGAGGCAGTACCGGCGGAGGCAGCAGTGGCGGAGGAAGCACCGGCAGGCGAGAGCACTGGCAGAAGCAGTGGCGGAGACCGGCGACGTACCAATGACAGCAGCAGTGGCGGAGGAAACACCGGCAGGCCAACGGTGACGCGTAGGTGAAGGGTGGAGGCGCGGCCAACAACGAGGCCTGAATGCGCGAGCACTGGCAGCAGTAGTGGCGGAGGTACACCGGCGAGGCACCAAGGCGAGTCAAGGGGAGCAATGGAGGTTCTGCGGCGAGGAGGGAAGTGAAGAAAAAACAAAGGTACGAGGAAGAAGAAGAAGCTGTCTGTCGCGATTCGAAAATATGAAATTGAGATACAACCTCGGTTACTCACACAACCGAAGTCATATCACCGTATTGCCTCGGTTAAAAGCATCAACGGTGTAGAACATGTGAAGAATCGACCTCAGTTTTTCGGCTAACCGAGGCCCTAGAGGTATGAGCAGTTCAACTGGCGCGTAGCAGCATTGGATAGGTAGTTGCAGGTGGTTTAGGCACCGGTTTCTCGTTGACCGAAGCAATAGGGTGGCATTTAGGCATCAGTTACAGGTGGAACCGAAGCAGTAGCATGTGGTTTAGGCACCGGTTTCTAGCTGACCGAAGCAATAGGGTGGCATTTAGGCATCGGTTTCTGGGAGAACCGAGGCAGTAGCGTGCCTTTTAGGCTTCGGGTTCCGAGCGAACCAAAGCAGTAGCTCGTGGTCAGACTTTTCAGTCACTTTGCAGTCTTATCAGACTGAGCATTATCAGGCGTATAGGCCTCGGTTTGGCAGTGAACCGAGGCAGTAGCATGTTGTCTGACACCAGTCCTTTTCAGCATGTTGTATAGGCCATGGTTGTGTCGGAACCGAGGCAGTAGCTATGTTCTAAAACGGTTTGATTGAGGACCGATGTATATAACGTTGTACGCTTCGGTTTTCGTATAACCGAGGCATATAATGGGCGTCAGAATCCAAATTTTTTACTAGTGATACAAACGGCGTTAATTAAAGAAAGAGAAAAATAATTAACGCCGTTTGTATGGATTTAACGGAAGGGATTTCATTGATGCAATTTTTATTAAGTGAGGACGTAATTGACGCATTTTTTAAAGGATTGACTAATTTGACATTTTCGAACCAAACTGGGGACAAAATAGGGTATTAAGCCTAAAATTAAATATACGAAAATAAGAGAGTCACCACATAAATACTTTATATTTCTATATTATTTTGATACCTAGTATAAAAAAAATCTTTTTAACTAGTATAAAAAGCCCATTTTACATTAGTATCTACTGGTTCACATTAGTATCTACTACATATTAGTATCTACTACATTAGTATCTACTGTGTATAGTGTCAGTAACCATTTTAAATTAGTATCTACTAGTATAAAAAAATCATTTTACATTAGTATCTTCTGGGTATAGAGTAAATAAAAAACACTTCAATAAGAAAACATTTCAAAAAAAATATAAAGAATTCAAAAAAAATATCATAACCATGGCAACAAGACGAACAGATCAAAAGATTTTTTCAACCACAGATTCAATTCAAATTCAAATGAAGAAACAGTTAAATTCAAATGAAGAAACAGTGTCAAACTGCAGATCACATATATTATCTATATTTAATTAAAAAAACTAAGTCTGAAAACGCCATTTTTTAAATCCGCTCTCTGTTTTCTCCTTGCCGCAGATCGAAGTCTGGTTCTGTGCTCCGGTTATACGTTTGCCGCAGATCGAACTGCGGTTTCTGCTTACCGCAGTTCGAACTGCGTTAATCCTTGCCGCACTTCCAACTGCAGCTCTGATCCTTGCCGCACTTCCAACTGCGGCGTGCACCTCCAGCGACCGCACTTCCAACTGCGGCGTGCACCTCCAGCGAGCTCTGATCCGATCACGACCCACGAACCCAATCACGACCCACGAACCTAACCAAGCACATAACAGGAAACAAATATATTACATGATGGAAGCTACTAACCTGGACGCCAGCGAGGAACGCGAGCAAAGCAGCGGATGCCAGAGACAGAGGACGGAGAGAAAAAGAGGGAGGAAGGAGGGGGTGTAGGTCTAGGGTTTTACTGAGATGCAGCAGGGGAAGAAGAAGATGAGTTAAAGTTTTAGGGTTTCAAATTTTATTAACCTTTTTAAACAATTTTTTTCTCTCTCCTCGTTGACTGTGAAAGGACACATTAGGAATTATAATTTTTTTTGGAGGTGCAGGATGAGGGTGGTGAGGTGCAGGGAGAATAACTCTTAAAAGTATTGTCTACAAAGAAATCTTTAAAACTTTTTAAAAAAGTCAAACAACATTTAGAATACAAAAAAGGTATACAACTTCATCTTATTTGAAGTTTTATTTATATTATAAAGTATGTTTATCAAAATTACGTTTTGAGTTACTTTATAGATTAATCGTAGATGGAAGATATCGATATAAGTTTTCATTATAAATAAAGTTCTTATTAAATCAATCTAAAACTTTGAGATAATGGAAAATGATTAAGATCTAATTTAATTTTTATAGACATTAGTATTCAATACTTTTACGTGTATTTCAAATTTAACAGATAATGTGAATGATGATTGTGACATCCCAAAAATACAGTCAGCACTATAAATTCAGAAAATCACATTTAATAATAATTCAGTACAGTTTTTCACTAAAAACAAAAGCCAAGCCGTATGCCTTACAACACGAATCACAATCTGAAGTCGAACGTACAAATAAAAACCTGACCGAACGGGTTACACAGTATAATTACCGAACGGTCGAACTTAAAAGAAAACGAGTGGGTAGGTCGAACGACCACTCACGCCAACAACTGAAATAGCCGAGCGTCTCATTGCTCAATCTTCACTTCGACTTCAACCAAGATCTCTTCGTTCAGCACCTCTTCCAAACGCTCGTCTCCATCTGCTCACATCCACACGGATGATCATTGCAATGACAAGACGGACGTACAAGGACAATGGACAACACAAGGAAACGAAAGGGTAAGCTTACATAATTTAACTCATGCATCAACATAGAATTTCAAGTAAACAATTCATCATACATGCATATTTCAACATACACATTCATTACATAACAACCCACTTTAACGTACTCACTAAATAAAACTCAACACGACTGACTGTCCGGACTGTATGAACTCTGTGTAGCTTCGGTGTTCGTGCACCCGGGTGATGTAGTAACTGGAAATCTCATCAGCTGCCACCCGAGGTTAGTCCTATCTGTCCATATAATTACCAGGACTAGGACCTCCTGCCATTCCCACACATGACGTACCCTCTCTACGTGAGAACGAGTACTCACGGAACATCAGGATGAACGACCGGCTAAGCTTACCACATTCATACATTACAAATCTCAATAATCAAATTCTGAGTCTTTCCTCCCCGGAACGCTCTTTCAAAATCATAACTTTCCATTCTTCTCATATATTGTTCATCATTCACTTTTCATTATGTATTCATATTCTCATTTCATCTCATATACGGTTCTTCATTCACTATTCATCATTTATCATTCATCATTTACTGTTCATCAAGTACTATTCATTATTACATAATCATTTTCACCATTCATGAGAAACCACCAAGACCGAACGTTCTGTCCTCAAAGACCGAGGACGAACGCTGTAAAATGAGCCCGAAAGGACGCTCGTTCGAATCAAAGAACGAACGGTTTAAGTTCAGAAATGTACAAGTCTGGTACTGTTCATTTGACGAACGCTGTGGAAAATAGTACGAGCGCTCAAAATAATGCCGAGCCCCATTTTGGGACGAACGCTCAGTTCAAACCGAGTACCATCATAATGAACGCTCAGAGTTAGACCGAGCACCAATTAGAGCGAGCGCTCAATCTAAGACCGAACACCAATTTGAACGAACGTTCGGTAGGAGACCGAACACCAAATTCGAACGAACGTTCGGTATGAGACCGAATTCCAATTTGAACGAACGTTCGGTATGAAACCAAACACCAATTTTAGAACGAGCGTTCGGTATGAAACCGAACACCAATTTTAGAACGAGCGTTCGGTATAAGACCGAACACTCCTAAGTACGATCGTCAGGTGTGAGACCGAACGTTTAATAACTTAAAATACAGAATTGATAAATATACTAAGGGACTTTTGAAGAAGTGTTTACGAGTGGTAAAATACACTGTTTCACATATGCATACAACAGAAGGGAATTTATCAAAGTATACCATATTCAACAATACTTGGCCGAACGCTCAAGCATAGCCTTTAGACACGAGGACGCTCGTCCTCAACAAGGGATTGATCCAAATGAACGAATCCCACTTCGGTTATTTTCAATCAGAAAAACCGAACGGTCTAAGACCGTTCAGTAACGAACGCATAGGCAAAGTATTTCAGCCGAGGACGCTCGTCCTCCACCAGAGTTTTATTCAAATGAAAGAGTTAACATTTCAATCAGGTTACTTAAAGAAGACCGAACGGTCAATGACCGTCCGTTCAGTACGAACGTACAATTTCATGAGAAATTCACTTTCAATTCCCGATTCCAGTATATTTTTCATCATAGACTTTCATAGCTTCATTTGTTCATATCAAAATCAACTTCCACATTTCATACGATCCAGATCATCAAAATCTCATGTATTTCATGCTTCATACACAAATTCAATCATATTTCATTTTCATTCATTCAACAACGAACGTTCATGCAACTTAATCACAGTAACATCATGCATCATATTCATGTAAATAACGAACGTTCCTACAGCATACATCAAAAACAGTTAAATTAAGTAAGCTTCCCTTACCCGGAAATGAACGAACGTTCACAGGCGCACACAGACGCTCTCTACACAAATCTTTATCACCAACGCTCGTTAATCCACCTCTTGAAGACTTCCTTTGTGAATTTTGAACCTAGAAATACAAGTGTTTGGATCTCCTTCCAACTCCAAAGCTCTTCACTTCTTCTCTCCCAGCAACTTTGAACTTCACGTTCTTCACTAAAATACAGCAGCAAACCTCTCCCAGCAAATTTTCAAACTCTCTTCCTTCCTCTCGGCTTTTCCTCCTTCCATCCTCTCTTCTTGCTCATTCCTTTATGTTCCTTCCCACTTCTCCTTCCCCTTTATGCAGCAAGCAGCAGCTGCCACACCCAAGCTCAGACTGTCACGGCTGGAAGGAGAAGTTGATCATCACCTTGCTCACGGTTCACGCAAGGTGCAGCCAGCAAAGAGGAGAAGCGTTCCATGCACAACAGCGTCCAGCATGCTTCCAGCAGCAAGGGAGGCGTCACGGTTCCAGCTGCACCGTCCACCATCTTCACGCAGTCCAGCTACTATCGGTCACGGCAAGCAGCACACGACCAACACGTCCAGGAAAGGGAGCAGTCTAGCACCTTGAAACAGCAGTTGGTCCAGGCAGAGAAAGCATGGCACGGCCTTGGGAGAAGAACACTACGTAAGCTGCAGTGCCATGACTCGGAGAAGAGTTGATTCATTGTCTTGGTGGAATAGAGAATGGAACCCACGGCTAGAAGGAATTCACGGGAAGAGTAGTTCACAGACAAAATTAAATGGAGGGTCCCTTTTTGCTTATTTTTGGTATGAACCCAGAGCACAAGAGACAAAAGAAATTTGGAATGAAGCGTCGACAGGAGCAAGCACTATCACGATTTGGCTTCCAGTGGAAAGAAGTGGTGGATGGTAAACACGTAGTGTGACAATGATGGTATCATTTTCTTATTTAAATATAGTATTATATTTTCATTGATATTGGTGATAAGTTATCACTTTATTGCAAGGGTTTAAAAGGTAGTAATATACAGAAACAAAGTCGTAGATTCTAATAATCTTGATGATAAATATTTGTAAAGAAAATCCGTCCCCGTATCTTATTTATTGGTATTCCTACCCTACAGCTTTCCACTAAAAGCCATTTCAGAATCGAATTTGTTCTGACCCTTTATGCGCGTTTGAGTTCACCATGATTATCACCTATCGCCTTGTAGGCCCTTTCTGTTTTCTAATTAAGAGATTTAAGGATCTTCCAATTTTCATTCTCATGCTCTTGCATTGCATTCTAATTCTTTTACTTTCCTAGCATCACTTATTATTCTTGTAATATTTTTTTTTTCATTTTAAATCACCCTAAAATAAAGTAGATATTGAGCATCTTGCAATTCGGAATCCCAGAAAAAGAAAAAGGAAAAAGAAAAGGAGAAAGAATAAAGGGTGTAATATACTTTTATGCAGTGAAAGCGTGAAACTGAAAACAAACCTAGGACGTTAAAACAGAGTTACAGAACGATCTGAAATCTGACGGCTACGAACCCCAACGCCTGACAGACCTGACCAACCCAAATCACGCCACGTGGCGGAATCGTAAAATAAAGAAAGAGATTCCCATCAAAGGTGAGCCCAAAAGGAGAGAACAATAAAAGGAGATATGCGAGTGACACGTTTGTTTTGAGGCGTGCGACAAAATAAGCGTCAGAGTGCAAAATAGCGTCTGTGGCCGAAAAAGAAAATTCTGAGACGTTTCCCCGAAGTTTCCATCTCCGTACTTTTCCAATTTCTCCTTTATTTTTATTTTCCTTTCTCTTTCTTTTCAGTCCCCACACCACGCCCCGTTTGGATGCTCTAAAAGCGATCCAAAAGTGGCGCTAACTCTCATTTTCCGTTTTCTATTTTGCCGCTTATTTATTTACTTGTTGCTCAGTCAACTGAACTGTTGAAGCTTACGTGACTGAGAAAACCTACTTACCTGCGTTGTGTGCCGCCGCCGCCGCCGCCGTGTTTTCTTCTTTTTTATCTTTCTCTCGTTTTCTCCGCAACCTAACAGGGCTGGGATTGGAACAATGCACGGAAGGTATGGGGAGAGATCGAGCGGCGCGGCGCGAGAGAAGCGAGGTTTGGATTCGGCTTCGGCCGAAGAAGGCCAACCTGATCGGAAACGACCTGCTTTGGCTAGGTAATTCTAATTGCATTTCCTTCGGAGTCTTTTGCTTCTCTTAAATGGATTGTGTTGTTCCTTCTTCGTGGTTATGTTTTGTTGCATTTGTTGATATTGTGAGAATTGCGGACAAATGTGCTTATGATTGCGGTTGTGGATACTTGAAAAATCTTGACATTGCGGCGAAAATCGCAGTTACTGACTGTTTTTCAAAATCTCGAGGTTTAGGTTGCTGTGTTTGCATGAGAATTGATTGAGAAGTAGAATTGTCACCTTTCTGATTTTATTGGCAGCTTATTTATTTTTAAAAGGAAAATTTTATGCAATGTGTCGTTTCTGCACGAGTCTGAAACTCGTGTGGAAGAATGGTTCTAAGAAGCAAAGAAGGAAAGAGACCGATTTCGATCGAGTATATGCCTCACTAATTAACGAGCATGCAACTAACAAAGCAGTCCGTGTGGAGGCTGTTATGTTTTCAAATGTTAAAGCTTACTTTGGTTTCTTAAACTTGGTTATGAGTGTGTTTGTTTGCTTTATTAGTTTATTTATGTTAATTTGCAGTGTAATTGTTGAAGCCCTGAAGGTTGACAGTCTGCAGAAACTTTGCTCATCACTGGAGCCTATTCTACGCAGAGTTGTAAGAAAATTACGTTCATTGTGGTATTGATTCTTCATATATTGATCTGATAATTTTCTGAAATTTTTATTTGATTTACTGGTCAATAGTACCTTAAGTTATCACTTGTATATTCTACTGCTCACGTAATCAGCGACATAAGCACAACCTCTCAGGCTGCTGGCCTGTTGCTAAAATTTATTCTACTTCAAGCTGAGAGGCCTTTGTTTGATCTGAGGCTTAGAAAGAATTGGGTAGGAAATTAGTGATGTTGTATTCAAAACTGTAGAAGTTGTTGTAGTTTTCTTTTTTTAATTTACTCGTTAGTAGAGGAAACGGACTTTCGAGTCCTTCCAAGTCTCTCTTCTTGAGGGACCGGCTGGCTGGTTCCTTATACCCCATCGGAGCCTCATTATGTGGCAGCCTTATGCAATAGGTCACCCATTTTATTCATCTATTAGAGGCTTTCTGGAATAAGTTGGCCTGCAGCGTGTATGTCTGAGTGTTATCGACCATAATTTAATGAAATTGCTCTATAAAGGAAGTGATTTGTTTGCATGAATAATGTTTAATCAAGAATATGTGTTTTGTTTCTTATTTTTATGCTTGTTGCCGAACAGGTTAGTGAAGAAGTCGAGCGTGCTTTGGCAAAACTATGCCCCTCCAAGCTTGCTGGCAGGTAATTTTTTTGTTCCCTCTTGCTAAAGATAAATTTTATGTCAGATGAATGTACATGAGACATGGTTCCCCTGATCTTTTGCTGCTTATACTTTCATGGCAATTAGTATGAATATATCCTGCAATAACTTGCTTTGCTAGAGGTTGGAATGATAAAATTAGGCAGATAGTCCATGTTAGTGTAGATTCTGTTACTTTTAAAAGTAAAAAATCCAGTGATCTAAATCTGTAGTGATTAGTGTGTTAAATTTTAGGTTCAGCTTATATTATTTATCACCGTGAGTTTATAATATATATAATTTGTCTCTTTTACTCAATGTAAAATTCAGGTCTTCCCCAAAGCGAATAGAAGGTCCTGATGGCACAAATTTACAATTGCAGTTCAAGACCAGGCTGTCCCTTCCCCTCTTCACAGGTGGAAAGGTGGAGGGAGAGCAAGGTTCAGCTGTTCATATTGTTTTGATTGATGCAAACACTGGCAATATTGTCACATCAGGGCCAGAGTCATGTGTCAGGCTAGATGTTATTGTACTGGAGGGAGATTTCAATAACGAGGATGATGATAATTGGACTGAAGAAGAATTTGATAGTCATATTGTGAAAGAGCGGGAAGGAAAAAGGCCTCTTCTAACAGGTGATCTGCAAATCACACTGAAGGAAGGTGTAGGAACACTGGGTGAGCTTACATTTACGGACAACTCTAGCTGGATAAGGAGTAGGAAGTTCAGGTTGGGCCTGAAAGTTGCCTTGGGTTGCTGTGAGGGAATGCGTATCCGTGAAGCCAAATCAGAACCTTTCACCGTTAAGGATCATCGCGGAGAATGTAAGTTCATAACTTATGTTTGTTTTATAATTCCTGGAAAATGGTTGTAACAAATCATTAATTGAATTATAGTATACAAGAAGCACTACCCTCCTGCCTTGAATGACGAGGTCTGGAGACTGGAGAAAATTGGCAAGGATGGGTCATTTCACAAAAGGCTAAATAAAGCTGGAGTATATACTGTTGAAGACTTCTTAAGACTTGTGGTCAGAGACCCTCAGAGATTGCGGAATGTAAGAATCCAGATTTTTGTCCATTTATCATTTTAATGCCAATTGTTCAAATTTTCAATTTCTTTGGTTTTGCATTTGAATTGATCATATAAAATTATTTAACTGTCAAAGGATTTTATAGGTTAACTATCCTTCTTAATGTAGATCCTTGGAAGCGGCATGTCAAATAAGATGTGGGATATTCTTGTTGAACATGCCAAGACTTGCGTTCTCAGTGGAAAACATTATGTGTACTATCCAGAAGATGCAAGAAATGTGGGTGTTGTTTTCAACAATATTTATGAATTAAGTGGCTTAATTGCCAACGATCAATTTTACTCAGCTGATTCTCTCTCTGAGAATCAAAAGGTAAGTACTACATAATATTTTCCATTTATGTTGAATTCAGACCAAACTGCTGAGTTTTTAACCTGATTTCTGATGCCACATAAGGAAAGTTGTTTTTTCTTGCAATCTGGATATTGGCACGAGCAATACTTCATGCTGAAAGCATTTAACCAAATTATTATGCATATAATCTTTTACTTGGCTGCAATATTTTTGCTTAGTTTTGTTTTATTTTTTGGAGTCTTTATTGTGTTCTGGAAAATTTTTCTAGTCTTTAACTTTGTACTTAGACACTCATAGTATCTATAATTATTGTTGTTCCTGGAACTATGGGAATAAATCGCGGATAAAGAAAATGAAAATAAATCGGCTTAGCACTAGGCTTACAAGTGTTACAAAGATAAGGTGGGGCATTTGTGCTTCCATAAAAGAAAAAATTGGAGATTATAAAGATGTTAAGAGTTCTTCCAAACGATGGGCATGGAAAATGACAAGTTTTCTGATAATGCCAACAATATCTGTCGTAGGTTTATGTAGACACGTTGGTGAAGAAAGCATATGATAATTGGATGCACGTTATCGAGTATGATGGGAAGTCTCTGGTAAATGACATTGAGGATAAGACTTTGGACACCGCTCATCCTCAGGCACCAATGACTTCCCATGAATATTCAAACTCCCTTCAACAGATGTCCATCCCAGCTTTGCCACTTCCAGGACATGCTGGCCAGCCTTCAATGGATTCAGGAGTAACAGTCGGAGGTACGTATTTCCTAGCAAAAATAATATTATTAGCAACAAAAGCAAAAGGTTTTTTGCAGTTATTTTTGGTTTAAATTATTTTCTTAATCCCGCTACTTTTTTTTTTCTTTATGTCTTTCTATGCAGCTTTTTTTTTCTGAATTATTTTCTCGATTTTTTTCTTCCCTTTGTTCATAGACCCAGTACTAATGATATTTTTCTCTTCAAAACCCAATTTATATCGTCAAGATGGGAAGAGTGTATCTTCTGCGAGATTAAATCGGGTTTTAAGAGAAAATTCATTAAATCTAATCCCATTAATTTTATTACTTTATCATTCGATCATTTTAGTTCTAAATTCAAAACCAAGCTAATTCGGTGATAAGCGATTTGGACTGGATTAGTTATTGCATTTGATATTTTTTTATTCTAATAAAGGAAATAACTAAACTTTAAACTACAAATATAAAAATAATAAAAAATAATTAGCAGTATGAACTATTTCATCTTTAAGTTATAACCTAATTGATATATAATAGCAAATTCTAGCGTCAGATTTCTTCTCAAAACCAAATGACATTAAATAAAGTTTTTCAGCACATATATAAAGTCTCATGACAAGAATGAGGCAACGATGTCAGACTTTCTAACACCTGTCCCCTCCATAGATGTTTGCCAAACCAGACAATTCTAATAGAATAGACAATTACCACTATGAGCTACAAGCTTTGATACTATGTCAGTTTTCGTCATAAAATCAATTAGCACTATGTAAAATGGTATCGAAGTCATTCCAAACTTATGTTAATAATATTTATTATTTGTTGAGCGTATCATATGTAAGCTACACTCGTTCCAAATCAATCTTTGTAGATTGTCTTGCTCATAATTGGCCTAAAAAATTGGTGAGCCCGTGGGATTATTTTGGTTGCTGACTGACCACACTTGAATGTCTGCAGGTTATCATGATGTTACAACTTCTAGATTCTCCTTGCAACCACAGAATCCTAGTCTTAACTCTTCCATTCAGTTTGATGATAACGCATTTTCTCTACAAAACCAGTTGATGAGTGTTCCACACCATGCCCAACTTCCAAGAAATGAGAATGGACTAACTGTTGGTCCTGAACAATCATCTACACATGGCTTTGAGCCTGTCAGCATTTCAAATCCTACTTATAGAGGAGTTGAAGAATACTTCCCTGAGGAAGAAATTCGTATTAGAAGTCACGAGATGCTAGAAAATGAAGATATGCAGCATCTACTCCGTATGTTTAACATGGGGGGCCAACCAAATCCTACCTTTAATGGCCATGATGATGATGGCTACCCTAGTTCATCCACATACATTTCTGCAAACCCCATGGGCTACAATTTTGATGATGAACCAAATCGTTCCTCAGGCAAAGCTGTTGTAGGCTGGCTCAAGCTGAAGGCAGCATTAAGATGGGGGATTTTTATTCGGAAACAAGCTGCTGAGAGACGGGCACAACTTGTTGAATTGGACGAGCCATAGAGATCTTTAATGAACTGACCGATAGTTTTTTCTAGTTATAGCATTCATGGCTTCTTTGCTGACATTCCGAATTGTTCTCATGCTAAAATTTCACAGCATGAGAAAGGATATGAAATCTGGATTGAACTATATGGTGCAGACTTAACTCAAAGATTCCAATGTGCCTTGATATATATAATAACTGTTGCGCATAGACCTCTGCCTGTAGAAGAATATCACTATGCAACATCTCTTCTTTAACTGCTTTCCTTGTGATGTTCACTTGAGCATTCTTACGCCCAATTTGTAGAGGCTTGAGAGTCTGCTTGTTTTTAAACTGAAGAGTCTGCTGCAATCCGCTTAAACCCGGCAAAGCTCCAAGTGAAATTTCAAGAAGCTACAATCTTTACTACATTTACCGGGCTGTATTCAATTATGTAAGTAAGCTAGCTAGATATGTTCAACCTAACTGAAAGTTAATGCTCTGTGGCATTATAATTATAATTAATTCCATCATGTGCTTCGAATACCTCTGTTTGCTGCCTATGTACTTTATGGTTGTTTCGGCATCTGTATAACTTTGCATATCGACGTGACGTAGTCCGTGATACTCTATCAAAATATGAATTGAAAAGGATGCTAGGTTTGACTGCTTGTAATACATGTGAAGAAGTATCATTATAAACAGAGATAATACATTGAGTTTATTAGTGTAATATGTGTGGGTTCTTTGAGAGAGACACAGGCAGATTGAACATTAGGCATAACAAATTCACACAAAAGATTAAGGCTGTGTTCTTTTGGATGTATATGTGGGAGATGATTTGGAGATGATTTGAATGGATTTGAGTGGATTTGAGTGGATTTGAGGGTAATTTTGTAGTTGTTTTTTTGAGTGGACTTGTGGGTAATTGAGAGTGGATTTGGAAGTAAAGTTTGTGAGAATTAGTGTAGGATTTGATTGATGTGATAGATTTTAAAAATTAATTTAATTGGTAGAAATTATAAATTACCAAAATACTCCTCTATATAAAATAAATATAAAATATTATTTATTAACACACCCAATCTGCCTTTGAACCACGCACAAGCTCGAATAACCAATTACACCTTTGGTAACCGATTACGCATTTGGCAATTCGTATTACTTCCCCACGTAACCGGTTACGCAATCCCCATAAATGATTACACTCCATCCAAAATATTTTTCTGTTACTGGATCTTATATCTGCGTCTTCAACCTTTCCTTCTCCATTTGCATGTGCTCTTATGTGCTTCAACCTTTCCTTGCCCATGCCTGCTGGTATTTTCATAACTCTGTTAAGGGCAAAATAGAGATTTTATTGTGAATCAGCGCAAATCTTCGCATACATGCGAGTGACCGTATTAAGGAGTATCCTGCAAATCCATTCATATCCATCCTTGCAAATCCACATAAGCGAACATGGCTACACTAACAATTCTGTCTTCCCTAATTAGTTGCTATAGTACAATCCACCCAAACAAACACACGCTTAAGATATTATTTTCAATATAAGCCATAAAGATAATAAATTTTTGAATTTTTTTTACTTAAATATTGTTTATTTTACTTATTTTTAATTTAAAACTTTTAGCCTATCTTAAATTCCAAAGATAGTATTTAAACATGATTAATTAATTAAAAAAATCATCTTCGGAAAACAAATTGTGATTACAAAATATGCCCCTTTGTAATTTGTAATTTGATGACTACCAAAATGTCTCGTGAATTAGTAAGTCTCTAGAAAAATTATGAGCAATTTGATAAAAGATCGCATTCGGTTTTCTTAAGAAATGACAATGAGTTTATTTATTAGATATCTGGGGATTGACATATAAACAGATCTAAATCTCTCAGCAATAGAAAAGTACTTGTCTCAGTTATTTGGCAACAAAAGTTGCAAGCACAGGGATTTAATAATAAAATTTCCAATTTGATTTTTTATATTTGTTCTGATGATATGATTTACTGGGGAGGGTTTACATGATGAATAGACATGCTTTCTAAAACTATTTTTGTTATTTTAAGTTTTTTAATAGTCTTGATGGTGGTACTTAGTTATTGCAAGAATCAAATATCTTGCCACATGTTTTTGGTAGAGGATAAACAGATATTCCATGTAACTAAAAAGCTGAAGTTTCCAATCAGACTTGTAACAAACCTTGATCTCAACAATTCTCCTCGATCTCACTTCCCACATTGATCTACTGCAATATCTATAAAAGGCAATGCTTAGCTTCCTCTGCTCAGCATACTCTAGTTCTAGATAAAGATGAAGGTCAACGTAACCTTTTCTGATTCAGCTGAGAAATCGATTTGCAAGAGTATTTGATTCCATCTTCAGTGATGAAGTTCATATCAGAAGGAAGAAAATTTCATAAAAGAGGCGCGTGTCGTGTAGTTAAACACTCCAACGCTGAATCCCTTCCTTACAGTAATCTTCCCAAATTCTTCCTCCCAAAATTCCCGATTTTCTTTTCTGAACCAGACAACACCTTCCAATAGTAAATAGTTTGTCTTTTTTTTTTTCAAATAATGAAAGAGATCAGAAACACAAACGAAATTCTAATATCTGGGGAAGGATTCCATACATCATAATTTAATCTGAAGTACATAAACTAGCGAGAGCAGAGCTGCATGTTAGTAATTATTTTTTAAATTTTAAGAGCTAATTTGAGTCATTATTAAATGTTATAATTAAAAAAATATAAAAACCAAATGCTAAAATATATACTTTAAATTATTTCTCAAAATATATTAAAAAAATTAAATGAAACAATTGCAGAAAAGTCATGTCAAGGAGAATACATCGCCAAAGATGATTTTAAAAGAATTGTGTACGTCAAATAATCTTTATTGCATGTTTTTATTATTTCATATCATATTATTATATATATATATATATATATATATATATATATATATATATATATATATATATATATATTATATAATATAATTCTTATTTTATGCAGTTTTTTATTATATAAAAAATAAAAAATTAAATTTATTAACGATTGAAGTTAAGCTATGAAAAAATATTTCAATTATATAAAATCAAACATGATAAGTATTTACAGAATAAATAATTACGTATAAAATGTGAACAGTTATCCTTATACTGTAGGTGGAGTGTATTCTCTACTAATCTTTTTTTTCTTTTTCTACTTCATTGTTTTAATTTCTTCTTTTTACATTGTGTTAACTTTTAACATCCTCATAGTGCAAAACAATAAATCAGAACACTATATTTTGTCATCCAACTGTAAACAGATAAACAAAGTATATAATTATTTCATTACCGTCATCCCAAAAGGCATTGGTTAAAAGGCATTGCTGTAACCAAGATAAATTCATATACAATCCCAATAACAACTATAAGAAGATAAAACTATAGGATTTAAAAAAAACGAATAACGAAGTACTAATATAAAATGTAAACAGTTGCAGCTTCATCACCATTTTATGATAGACCAATACTTAATTCCTAGTCTCCTCACACTAAAACATGAACACATAAAAGGGTACACAAAAGAGTAAGCTACACATATTATTAATTAGAGTTTCAAAACGTGCTAAACACATCAAATTAAACAACATCACTTAACAAATCACACACAAAAACAACTCTAGACTCAATTATCTAAATCTAAGTATTGATATATGATTCTTGATGATTTTTTCACTTGTGATTAGTACTTTACAAATCTATTGTCAATAAATTTTATTCTACCATTCAGAGAGTTAATCCATTTACTATCATAATAATTAATTTATTTTATTAATTATTTTCCAGACTTTGTAACTACTTTTTAATTATAACTATTTTTTGTAAAATATAATTTTATAAATTTAATAATATTTTTTACTTTAATAATATTTATTATTATAAAGTAAACGTGGACATGATTTTCACTAATCTTATTAATGAACATAACAGGATGACGTGTAAACATTTTCTCACATCATCTCTAGAGGTAAATGTAAAGATTAAATGTCTTGACAATAAATATTAAAAGACAAATACTTACAAAATTACAAACTAAAAAAGAAAATATCATGTTTTGATAGATAAAAAAAATCAACTCAAAATATCGCATGAAAATATTTGATACATTTATCAATGTAATGGCAAGGAAAATAACGCAAAAGCGTAGCTAAATCTATTTAACAATTGAAAGCATTACTTCACGAAAGCCAGTCAATTATTGCATTTAAATGTCATATTTAAGCTTAATTTTTGTTCCATCGCCAAACATTCAATTCATCTACGAATATGACAGATAAAAATTAATTTCTTCCATTACTCTATCAAATTTCTCCATCCACTTCATCCTTCTAGATTTCATTTCTCGGAATACACTAAATTTCAAAAAAAAATTATACTCTATCCGGAATAAAAGTGGATGTATGTTTATAAATGTCTTCTGGAAAAATGTTTCCGGAATAAATTTAGTGTATTCCAAAAATAATAATCTGAAATGATAAAATATTGGAAGAAAATTGGTAAGACGCATGAAGAAACTGCCCAGATGAAAATGGAGCAATACTTACCAGTCACGAACCGGTATTGTCGATTATTTACTCTGTTCCCTCTTATTCTACTTTTTGGGCTGAACTGTTTACTTTTATCACAAAAAATAATTAATTAATTTCGTGTTTTTAAAATGAACGCTAATAACACATGGACATTCTACAACAATATTCGGACCATTAAGAAAATGGAAAATGATTACAACCTGGCCGAAACAAAAGCACAAAATGGTTACGAAGGAAAAATGAATTGGCGAATTATTCTGCATCCGAGACCTCATCTTCATCTTCTTCCAAAATGTAGACCAGAGCACGCTTTCTTGCAGCAAATATACAAGCCACGCCTCTAGATGCTGTCCAGGATACAAGGGTTCAGTGCAGTTTATACCCAGATTAACACAATAACCAATTGGAGGGTAGAAATCAAACATATCTTTAAGGGAAAAAACATTAGCAACGTTAATCATTATATAAATCACAAGTTTCGCTTTCAAAAGGCATTTATGTTGAAGAAGCGTTTGGGTGATCCTTAAATATAACATGTAGATCGATCCAACCTATATTCATTACCAATTTTATCGTCTTAACTTTTGTACCTCTGAATATTGTCAAATGTTAACGAAAGACTGATTACAAATAAACATTCTCCAGGAACATGATTAATTTTTGTATCAGAACTGAAAACACATTTAGTTAATTTCCTAAATTTGATTATTGTAATGTACCCCTGATATAATTGCACCAAAAGATCAACACGCACTACATGGTGATTCATAAATCAAATACGCTGCATGAAATTAAATTTAGGGTAGATACTCTGCGGTTAAGTAGAATCGGTTTATTTACAAAATTTAATGCATTTTAACCATCGGCAGAGAGATAGAGATAGATAGAGACAGTACTCACCACTAACTGCCAAGGGAGCAACTACAGAATGTGGGATGGTGCGAGCTTTCTCATCCTCAATATGCAAGTAAGCAACAGAATCCTAGACACATAATAACAAAAATATGACTATAATGAAATATAAAAATTATAAATACCTTCCTTAAGGAGACATCTATACAGAATATAAATACAGATAATGGTAATTTTTAAGATTATGATAAGATTTGAGATTTTACGAGAGTCTGAAATTGTGATACAATTGGATTGATTTCACAGTAATGATTTCCTTTTATTATATAAATAGGGTAATTGGGTTTACTATCTTGTAGATCTTATAATTTATTTTTTTCAAAATTATGGGAAAACTCTTGACAACGTTTCTGTTTATAAGATAGGCCTAGGAGCCTGCTCTAAGCAGGTTTTCAGTCAAATACTTGTTCCACGACTGTGTTTATCTCATACAGCCCATTACAAGTGGATTTGATAAAATTCAACGAAAATTAGTCATCCAAATAGTGCAGCCGCTGCCAATGTTTGTTATCAGTCCTTGGTGTTCCCGTCATCGAGTTTATCTTCCTCAGATTGCTCTCCATCAGTGTTATATAGTCCCAATCTGACCCAGTTTAACTGTTGGTCATCTCGTTGGCTGTGGCATTCTACTGTTTGGTTGCCGCCTTACTTTGTACGTTGTTCCTCTCTTGGTTTGGATGCTGCATTTGGTTGTTTTTACCTATGATATCTCGTTTGCTTTTGGGCATATTGTGACTGTTTTTCTTGTTTTCACCATATGATATCTTCTTGATCTCGCGTCTACAATGGCTAGTAACAACACATAATCCAGCAGTTCTGAATTCTAAAATAAGGGTTTGGTGTCTTTTTTTTCTTATGGAAATCCTACAGTAGTATCAGTAAAACTTAATGGAAAAACTATTTGAATCGGGCAGGCGCTGTCATGACAAGGTTCCATAATCAAGAGTTTATGATCGTCTTGTAAGAAAGAAGTCTCAGAATATTGATCAAGATAAGTGAGAAGATTGGGAATAAGGAAACTGCCACTAGTATCTCACAGCAGTCCATTGATCCAAAATTGTCGAATGTTTATTCAAATGATATACAAATATCCAATGCCTTAGCCTGTTAGGAACCAAGAATTGAAAAGAGAGACGAAAAGTTTTTGTTGAATAGAGTGAAAAGAACAAGAAATAGGAGAGCACTCTCTCCTTCAAACGCTTCCCCTTCACAAAAAACTAACAGTTTACAAAATTCAGCCCCTTCCTCCTCTCCTTTCGTGTTTATATCTAACTAACACCTCAACTAACTAACTCATAAATATTCTAACTATCTTAAATAATTTCTCTTCTCCGTGTAACATGTTCATAATTATTTATACAAACAGAAAATGAAAACAAAATATTTCTTTTAATCAACCAGACCCTTAATTTCTTTTATTCTTTCGTTTTCATTTTTGCCTTTTTGATGAGTAAAAGAGCTATAAAGAAAAGACATTCAGAACAAGGGAATTTTTTGTACCTTAGGAGGAAATTTCTTTGGACATCACACGCTTGATCATTGATTTCTGAAATATCTCTATTGCCTCCTAGGCTTGGTAAATTGCAATTTCTATACAACTAAGGAGTTATATGCAGTATACGTAAATGAAATATTTACATCCCCTTTCACTTTGAATTTAGAGATGTTTTACTTTGTCTGGTCCTCTTATTTTCATAAATTCTATTTAGTATTAATGACCCAAAACCAAGGGTAAGCTTTCTAGGGATATATTCAGTCAGGATGATTAAAAAGAAAATGTGAAAAGCCTTGGCACCAAAGATACAGGGGACCTTAACTAACAAAGATAACAATAAGTGTTAATAGAAAAAAGAGTATTGGTTACATAAATCACGAATGTATACCATAGACAATGAAAACAAGGGACATAAGACAACTAGGACAGCTTACCTTAAGTTCTGGTAATCTCCAGACATCTATATGAGCAGATCTTGATATAGAGATATACGGTAGATCACTTGCTTGCAGAATCACCATACAACCATCACCAGCACTTTCTGATGTGTTAGTAACTTTGTTTAGTAACAAGACAATTTGACTATCCTGTTTTAAACATCAAAAAATGAAAGGATAAATGTTGAGATTTGTGAACAATAAAATTGAGACCATAAAAGCTGTATGATGAAATACTTCTAACTTTCTCGTTACCTTATACAAAGACAGATCCACACATTGATAATCAACAGGAACATGTAACAGCACCGCTTCCAACGTACTGCACCCCTTCTTTAGGCAGTGTGAATCATGCATGAATCCTCTAACTATGCATAGGCAATTTATAATATCCGAGAAACACTCATCAGGTACTTGGAAAGATACATAATCAATAAACTGGTTTTGACCAGTTTGAGGTGTCACAGAAGCTCCAGAAGAATCCTACATCAAAAAGCACGAAGTGAATAAAATAATACAACACTATAATAGAATTAGAAACCAACCGACATCAAATTCAAATGACCACAGACATAAGGAAGAAAAAGGCCTCTAGTTCTTACTGACTAGATTAATAGGAATCATCGAGAAGTACCTCATAATATGATACTGAAGTGGGAATTCTCATGGATGAAGATGATTTTGGCAAAGTCGGTACAGGAAACAATGGTAGTATATCCTCGCAGAGTATCTTTCTTGATATTGTGGTAAAAGGCATTTGAAAAGCCTCTTTAAAGCTGAAAGACAATGACGTCACAATGTAAATCTGACAGAAATACAGTGATATGGCTAGAACAATCTGAAAAAGATATGTTTGCAATTTAAAAATACAGTGATACTATCTTATCTGCTGAATCCAAGCGATAAGTGGAAGCTTTTAGGTAAATCAATTTTTGAAAAGAGATCCCTTTTTGTTGAAACTATTTTAAGATGGTATGCATTCAAGCTCAGGTCTAAACCAGTAGAGCGATAAATTGTATGAGTCATAATGCTTCATTGTTCATCTACGCTAAACTCCCAAGGTTATATAACTATGAATAATTCAGAATTTCTTTACACTATGGAATAAGAAAAAATTTACACGGGAAAAAACAGATAGTTTTGTTCATGACATTTCTCAATATTTTTGCAATTTCATTCATAACAATTTAAGCACTATAATCACCAATTTGGTTCATGAGTGTAATGGAAGGTCAAGATAAACAGAAAAAAGGTATTGTCTAATTAGACGGAATAAAAGGGCAAAAAGAAAAACCTTAGTTCCATCAACTGAAATTCTTTAGCCAATGTTCTCCTTAGATACTCAATGTCTGAAAATCCCCCAAATTGAACCAATTCTCTAACTCTTTGCATTGTTTCCCTGAAGAAAAAGAAAAAATCAAATTAAAATGAGATTAATCTCAGGAACACAGACTAATATATAAGGCATAAACATCTTTTTAGTCTATGTAAAGTTAACAACTTATTTTGGTCTATAAATTTTTTTCTATTTTTCCTCCCCATAAAATTTGAAATAACTCTTTCTAGTCTATATAAACTGTGTAAATTTTGATAGTAGTCAATGTAAAATGTTTATCTTTGATTTTCATCCCCCAAAAATTTTCAATAACTGTTTTTTGTCCCTTATATATTCGTTTTAAGATTAAGAGTTTTTTAGGTGACACAAGTCGACATTATATTACAATAATGATGTGTCACTTGGAATGGTCATTAACCTTTTGTCCAACACATAAGTAGTTGATTAGTACCATAAAATACTAGGAATCAAAAGCCTGATTTTCAATTATAGAGGAGCCAAAAATAAAGAAAAAATTTACAGGAACCAAAATTAAAACTCAATTATTTTACAGGGACTAAGAAATATTTAAGCATATATAAAATGTACATTGTTTTGAATGAATATGTAACACTGCCTACATGGCATCTCAGTACAGGCATGCACGATACGTATTACTTGGGACTAGAAGACAGAACTGAGACTCAAGTACAGGTCAATTTGGACATCAAGGAGTACCATACTGCAATCAAGAAGGTGAAACAAAGGAGATGGCCTTATTTGGTTGATCATAAAGGCAGAAACTTATTTTGAAATACAGAATATCAGTGAATTATACAATCCATTGGGTTAATCTATTCAGAGAAATAAAGCATGGAGTTAACCAAGTTGAAACACGAGGGATCAATAGAGGAGTTTACAAAAGTACTGGAACTTCTTTCATCACGAGATAAGTATTTACCTTTACAACAATATTTGGAGTGTTTTTAAGGTGAGTTGCGACCTGATACATCAGGTCCAAACTTTTCAGCCCAAAAACAAGAATTTGGGCTGTTTAATATGCTGCACAGAGTAAAGAGGTAGAAATGCACTTGTGTCCCAAAAAAAGTAGGCAAGAAAAAATGGGATCGTTTAGCAGTGTTTCAAAACCATCAAAGGGTTCTGTGGTCCACATGATCGTGCAGGATCAATTATTACAACAAAGAGGAACGATAGTGTAACTTCAGACCAGTTTCAAACTCAAATATGAATCAATATAGCCAAAACAAAGGAACTTCATCTGTGATGTTCTCAGGGAGAAGAACAGAGGGTGAACACTGAAATTCGGCAGAGAGCAATAAAGGCCTGCACCATTTAACATACCAATAATTGATAGAAAGGAAAAACAAGAAGTGTTTATGCTTTAAGCTTGGAGAAAACTTTCACCCCTAACATCAATGGGCAAAAGAACAATTAATTTAGGGAAATGTGGGTGAATTTTTTTGTTTAATTTAAAAAAACTATAATAAACAGATTTCTATTTACTTTTATGTTTTTGTCTAATCTGATTATTTTAGATGTATTTCTCAGCTTTTTTAGAGAAGCAAAACCCATGGGATTCTTAAATAAGTGATTTTTTTTTTAAAAATGATTATTTCAGATCAGAAATACTTATTTTAAGTTTAAAAAAAAAGTGATCCAATGAATCACTAAACAAAAATGAAGAAATTGTTATTGCAGTGGATAAAGATGGTGGAGTGGACAAACCAAATTCCAACTGTCAGCCTTGGAAAAAAAACTGATTCTTCAGCTGACAGCAACAATATGAACTGATAGTCAGGGACAGATAGGCTAGTTATACGTAGAAAATAACTTCTTCAGAAATCAGTTGTTTTAGAAACAAGGACTATGGTTATTTACGTGTAGAAAAAACTGCCGGTTTAATTCTCACACAAATTGATAATAAACGGAAAAATATAAGAGAAATTGGAGTAGAAAACAACTTACAAATCAATTTCAACTTCATATTCTATTTCAGATATTTCCAGCAATTGTTTAACTGGATCTTGCTCGTATAGAAACTTCAAGAATATAATAACAAGTTCACTGCCAAAACCAAAAATAAATTCAGACAAAAATCAGCTTTTATAATAATTCATAACATTAAGGAATGTTTAAATGAACCTGTTATACGGTAGAAGCTGGTCACTTGGTTCTGACATGAGTAATTTTATACACTTTAATAGCCAGTTGAAGAAGTTTGAGTACTGGTTGAAAAAACATAAAGAGGAAAAAAAATAATATCAAAATAATAGATACAATAGGCTTTTATAAAAATGCATTCGTTGATATATTTCAAACATTATTTTCTGTGCAGACATGTGAAATCCAAATAAGTGATCCATCATTCCCAAAACATCCAATCACAAGCTTATCATCGGATCCTATCCTCCACAATATTACATGCTCATAAAGCACAGTATAAGAAATGGTATCATAATCAAAGTAAAAATGTGATAACATACATAGATTTTCACCACTTCAAACACATGCACTCATTTCCGTAAAAAATGTTGCTTCTGACAAGGAAGCAACATTTTTTCCCTGAGTTTCCACCAAATTTATCCTAATAATTAAATATTAGAAGTCAATCAATATATTTTTTATAATAGAACCACAAACAGCAATGTTTTAAAACTAGACCAATTATGAAACCGATAAAGACAATTCAATGGTTGAACCACAGTTCATTAAGAAATAATTCAAATATATTTTTATTCTTATATAATATATTAAGTGATGAACTAAAATATAGAATTGTCACAGATTAAGTTATGCAAAATTTTAAGGATCATATATGACAAGTCCTACAACATAAAAAATTCATAGTAAATACTTAATAGAAATACATACGTAAAACTCAATCTTTGATTATTTAGAAAAAGGTTTTGAATAAAAATAATAATAAACCATCACCTTTTCAAAATCCAGATTTCTGAACTGGATTTTAGCCACCAGTTTTTGACTGATTTAATGAGCTAACTAGCAACAGGTCATATTAGCTGATCCATTTTTACAAACTATGATATATGGAATTTGAATAACTATTGTAGCTCTCATGGAAATATATAGCTGATAACAATTTAAAGATCATGATAACAACAGAGCTAAAATTGAAAAATAAAGCTATATTCTACAAGATTCATTTAAAACAAAAAAGGCACACCTGCTGCACAACAGATGAAAGAACCCTCATAAATCGTTCAACTTGTACAAGTAGCATACCAGCCTTTTCTGTTGCATTGTTAATAAGTGATTCATCCAAGCCAATGCTGTGATAGCGTGCTCGCCATCTTGAAAGCCCTCTTAGTTCTCCTATTCTGAATCCAATAACTTCTACAGCAGGCTGAAAAATACATTTAAACTTCCATGAGAGCTTAAGTGAAGTGTGTACAAATACTGAATAAACTCAAAAGTAAATGAACTTCTAATCCAATGTCAAGAATGGAACAGTAAAAGTTCAGGAGATTGCATGAATACGCAGGAATTTTTATATCACCTAACAATTTATTTAATACCCTACCATTTCACCTTTTGTGTTTTAATCTCATGGTAATTCCCTGTCAATGTTATTAAAGTAAGTGAAGCTACCCATTTTCTTCTAGAAAGGTCAGCCAATTATATGAAGGACCCAGTGTGACAACAAAACTAGAACTTTATAACTATAATTGCTACCCCAATTCTTCCGGACAACATCGAACTTAAGCCCCTTCAAGCTGGCCACAGGGGACAGCCTCTGAAGACCTAAATCATTGTGATAGGAGCAGACTTGCCTACAATGCCTACTTTGTTAATACATGGTAGGAGTGAAATAATGACGTAGCTCAAACCCATTAATGAGGTTTGGAGAAAAGTTATAGAAGAAAAAAAAAAAAAAAAACTTTTCATTGTCTTTGAAAAAGACTACAACAGAGTGTAACAGGAAGTTGTTTGCCATGACAACTTTTAAAATATTTGCTTTCAAACAATATGTTTCTCCTTATTGGTAAACATTGATGTATATTGTACCTGGAGGTGGTCCAAGACAATACGTTGAAGTTCTTTGCCTGCACCAGAGAGAACCTTTGAAATACGCTTGACACCCTGTAAAGAAAATATGTTGCTGAATGAAAACTACATCCACAAAGAGGAATGCAACTATATAAGACTGTAAGTATACCACTTCTCCCAGAGTGTTAACGAGAAATTGATGAACTGGTGGGCTAGTCCTTGCACCACCCAAAAGGGTCAGAAGCTCCTCTTGGGGTGAGGAATCAAGTCCTAGTAATCCAAGACAGGAACAAGTAAATTAAAGCGAGTGTAATGACTAAAACAAATTCCATAAGTCTTATTCAGTTACCATGATTTATAATCAGAGTAGACAAAGAGCTAAATTTCTCCTGGAATGTGTTCATGGCATCAGACCACTGCCTACACATAACTGATAATGATGTGCGAACAACCTCAGTCAAATCCTCAATGTTAGAAGCTTGTTGAGCTACTTGATGAAGCTCATTTTTCCTGTAAAAAAGATAGAAGGGATCAAATTGCAGAAATAAGATGCCAAATTTCATATGCAATTGTCATTAAGGGAAAAGGTTTTAAATGTTACAAAGAAAAAAGAATGTAATAGCAAAGCATCCATTTCTCAAAGAATTTTTACCTATTCCAAAATATAGTAGTGTTCAGGGCTAAGCAATGCAGACCATGCTCATTGTACCCAGCCATGTTAGTTTCTCCCAAGTCAGCACCAACTTTAACAAGATCCCCTGAGCACATGACTATCAAACGACAGAGATCTTTTGATAATGCAACCTAGTGACATGTAACAACACAGCTTCCATGAGTAAGTTCCCAGGGGGAACATAACAAAACCAGTCATGTCCTTTATCTATCAGCTTATGCTTTTGGGAGAGTTATTTTCTGCATTATATTAGAACCTCTATGTTGGGTAAACTAGGATTTGATCCTAGCTACCTTCATTCTTCTGATAAAAAGCTCCGTTTTGACACAAGGTAGGGAGGCTTATGCATTATCTACACTTAAAGCACAAAAGGCTCTCACATTTAAGGCGGAATTAGTAATGAAATATAGAACCATTCACGTTGCTTCACCTAAAGCTCAAGCCTTTTTCAGGATTTGGTTCATGACAGGCATTAATTAATTGTGCAAGTTGAAGGCTCAATAATTTTTTACTTAAATATGTTTTTAGTCCCATAAACTGAGTTTCGATTTTGGTCTCCAAAAAAAAATTCTTTGTTTTTGCTCCCTTTGAAATTGAAAATCACCATTCCCAATTACACATACTAGTGTTGAAATATAATGGCTACATGTATCACCTCAAAAAACTCTTAAAATCAGTGATTTAAAATTTTAAAGGGATGAAAATAAAATGAAATAAAATATTCTACAGGGACGAACACAAAATTCACAGAAATTATAAAGACTGATTTCAAATTCTAAAGAGATGAAAAAAAACTATTAAAAACTTGTTAATTTTACAGAGACCAAAAATATATATAAACCATATTTTTTTCTTCACTGATTCATTCATGAGTGATGCATCAATATTTTGAACACGGAATCTCCTCTTTGACCATAAGATCGAGACAGCAGAACTAGATTCACTAATTTATTTACCATTAATCTTTTGGCAGAATTTCAAACATCATTGCATTCATCCATAAAAAGTTTTTGATGTAGTTCTTCTGCTTCTTTGATTGTATTTTAATTTGCCCTTCTCATATTTCAAAATTTTAAAATGCGCATTAGGATGTTAATTAATCAACTAGTTAATTTTAAGCATCAAGATATAGTTTAGGGTTTTCCAAATTTGGTCACCAACTAAATGGAACTGGAAGGCAAATGAAGTTCAGTGATCAAAACAAAAGAGAATCTACCTTCTGTATAGAAGCATTTGAAACTCTGTTAGTTGTTTCTGCACCATCATGGCAAGTAGGAAAAGTGAGGTTGTGTATGTTCTGAAAGGCAATAACCCACAAGATGTTCTAATATTAACTAAAAAAGGCAAAAAATATAAAGGTAACAGAGAAACAGAAAAGTCTAACTTGATATTAATGTTTAGTATTAATTATTTTACGAGTGTTTCTCTCTGAATATTGTATTGGCTTTAACAGAAGAAACATCAACAAAAGGTAATGTATCCTATCTTCCAATGTTATTAGCAATATCTTCTTAGTTAATTAAGTAATATCTAATACTACACCAAAGCAAAGTTGCTTTTTAACGCCATACAAAATTATTTAAAATCCCGCTAATAAAATATGTACCCCCACCTTTGTCAAGTCTATCTGTCAATCCCTAAAATCTCAACCATGTAATAAATTTCTCACAGTAAAAACGCATGTCAAGCTTACTAACCAATAAGGAAAATATATGAACAGAAAACAGTATATAACAGGACTTGGGTCCACATGAATCAATGGCACCACAATAGTAACTAATTAAGAGATCATTTTAGTCACTTTAGTAATCGAATATTAGTTATGCTGCAGATTAAACCACAATTAAATCATAATCTTCCGATCTTGACAGACAATCATGTAGGTCCCCATACACTAGGATTTAAAACAAAAGCTAAACTGCTTGGAAGAAGAAACGGTAAATAAATGATATATTAACTTAATATATTAACTAACACAAGCCCAAAAGCCTAGGATGTCATTCCCCATCACACCTCTTAATTAATTTATATAATAAAAAAATGCTAATTTCTGAGAGACAACGACTTACAACTTTCCCTATAGGGAAGATTCCAAATATACTAAAACAAATATTTCCATCTTTATCTGCACTGCATAGGATGTTGAATCGTTGGTGAGAAGAATTTGACAGCTCCTGAAATGAATCTTCACTATCATCCATGAACCCATTATCACCAGAAACCAACCCAGGCATCCGAGGAACTCTTGGAGCAGGAGGAAAGAAACGAGAGGTTCTATCTTCATACTTAGAAGTATAACCATGGTCATCCTAGAAGAAAATTTAAGGAGGAAAGATTAAGATAGAGGACGAAAAGAAAAATAAAGTAGAACATCCAGACTCATCATATACAAGATCTTCACAGTACAGTCAAGACACATTCATTCCCAGGTCCTCTCAATTTTCCTCCCTCTCAACAGCACCAATATAAGAAGCATTGATGTGGGATGGTACTCAGGTATATTTTCTTTCCAAATATAATGTGTCCGTGTTTTAGTTTGGAACATAAGTTTTAATAATCATGCAGGAATATGAGAAACAATAAACCAAAAGAATGGAATTGATGTTTAAAGTTGACATTGTGTACCTCTTGCATCTTTTGTATTTAATTCCACCATTTATTTTACAGATTCTTCCAATTCTTAACTCTAATACTACCAACTAAATCACAAGAACTAACTATTTTCTATTTAGAGCATACGACAATTGAATCAACAAAGTAAAAAATGATATCCATAGTTTTAACACATGCCTAAGCATCATATATCACTTCGATTTTGCTAAATAAAGGTACACATAGAAACCATATTATAGTAGATAACAAGTATCTTCAAGACATTCCTCTGAATCAAAATTGATCAACCAAACTAAATACCAAGAGTGGCCATCACATAGAAAAAAACATACTGTAATGAGCTGACTTTCCTCCTCCCAGTTGAGACATATAATGGCTGCGCAATGTGATTTTAAGCTTCTTAGCAGCTTTCCATTCTGCTTATAGGAAATATAAAAATTAGTTATGTTACAGAAAAAATAAAAGGAAATAAACCACAGACTCTATCCACACGAAGACAGAGAAATAAAAGCACCATTAAAAATGAACAGATCCACTTAGAGCCTGTATTTTTAATGTTCAAAATCCTTTCACCATAAAGATGTTCCAATGCAAAATATATGACTAAGATTAATTTGGACACTATTTCAATTACATTCCACCGTTTACAATCAAATATACCAAAATCTATTCTACCCAACTTTGAAACCTGCAGACACTTTATATATCAGATAAACATGATTCTAAGCTTTTATCCCATCCTGCTAAGAAACCAACAGAATTACTAATACTAACCATGGTTGGCCTTTAATTGATAACTCTTGCTCAGATAGAAGAATATCCAATCACTTACTTGTTAGACTAGCAAATTTCAAAAACCATATTACCAAAGTAATCTTGAACAAGTAGAAGCCTTGATCCTCAGTTAAGATCAGTATTAGTAGAGATATTCAACAATGTCTCAAAATGGTAAAAGCACAGAGCAAGATGATCAATGCTACATGAATTATAAGTGAGACTAAACGTTAAGTAGCTTGCTTAACCCGCACGCCTAATAATAAAAACTCAGTCCTGGAACTCTTAGAAGTTCCACACGTACATTTTTTTCTTTAGATGTGTCATATCAAATAAAACATTTGTTAACACGTAACATAACCAGAAGTATTACAAAAGAAAAATCAAAGCAATCAAGAACAACGGACTAAAAAGATTACTTATAAAAAACCAAAAACAAAGCACCCACCTCAACATCATGCAGTGACACCATTCCGTCGTCAAGCCCAACAGCAATTGCTTTTCCATCAGGACGCCAACACAAGGATGTGATGCATTTTCCTACAAGGCAAAGAAACATTCCAAGACCACCGAAGCAAGCAATTGAAGCAGCATTTAGTACGCGACTATAACTTCGAATTCCAAAAGAAAAGCCAGAACAACGCGTGGCTTATCGTTTCAACACATTTCCAAATTGTAAGCACTTCACAAGGCATCAAAAACACCGAACATTCAAGTATAACAATTTTCACTGTCTATTTAAAATCAAATAAACAGAAGAAAACAAGTGAGAGAAAGAGAGACCTGGAGCTATGGTCCATAACCGTTGCCAATTGAAACGATGGAGCAGGATCTTGGAGTCGTCAGTAACCATAGCGAGCAAGTCCTTCTCCGGATTCCACTCCGCAATCGTGATCTATGATTCAGAAGTCGTTCATAAAATCTAACAAACTTTTAAAACGGCATGGAGATAGCTTAACAGTGACCCAAATGTGAAAGTTAAATTGACAAAACCTGAGATGCGAGGGGTTTATCAAATTGAAGCTGGAAGGGAAGCATGCGAGAGGATTCATCAGTTTCCATGTCTAACGGAAACACTGAGCTTCCGAGAAAGTTCAAAATGTATACTGATTCAACAAAATTAACTGAAGTAAAGTGTGAACGGCGCGAGTGAAGAAAACCCTAAGCAGTGAAGTGAGGGTGGTTAAGACCAGACGAACAAAAACCTCGCCAATGCACCACCGAAATCGAAGATCCACACCACTTCCCCTTCTTCCAAGTGCACCAACTATACCAGACGAAATTTCAGTGCACTCTGTTGCCTTCAAATTTCTTTCCAAAACCAATCTTCAAATCGCAATGCGAACTCCCACCAAGAACCCTAACCCCATTCTGGTTGCGAAAAAAATTATATCCCCTTCTTCCAAATATCGAACTCGGAAAATTCCCTTCCCGCTCTCCCATTTCAATGCAATCTTCTTTTTCTTTTCCTTATTATTCTATCAATTTTCAACTTCCCAAATTACTCTTTTACTTACTGTCATCTTGGAACCCACACATAGCACGTGTCATTTGAATGTAAAGAACAAAATTACTTTTCATAAAAAAACTAAAAAAAGAAATATAATTTAACATATAAAAGCTTTTTATATTCATTTTACACTATTTTTTATTTTTTATTTTATAAAAATATAAAATATTTATTCTCTTATAACTATTTTATTTTTATATTATGTGTTAAATAAATATAAAAATTTGTTATTCTATTGTTACCAAAAGAATGTATGTATGAGAACTTAATGAATTTTTCATTAAAACCAAAAGGATACAGTTATATAGTTATGAGGATTAAATGAGCAAATTAAAAATATATAAAGTAAAATAAAAAGAAAATCCCTAATTTTACAATAATAAAAAACAAATCCAAGCCTATTTTATTTTTCATATTATATTAAACTAAAGAGAAAGAACACTACGTCTTCTTCCAGTTATAATAGGAACTGTTTGAAGCGTATCATGGCTGAGATTTTGAACCGCGTGGCCCGCTACAGACAACATGCCTGTCAGACGTATCCACCAATGTCAATTACATCCAATATTATATATGTTTATGCCTAGAAATTAACACTAATAAACCGGCTTTCATTTTTAATGCAGATTGAACTCCTAATCTCTCCTCTATATAAACTAATATCCACACATTCTAAAATCACACCTCTTATAACATCAGAGTCAGATAATTGAAAAGGAGCTTGGAAGAGCAATAATGAAGTCCACAGTCACCAGCTTTGCTCTTATACTCTTATCTCTTCTCGTTGTGTTCCTTCTTGTGGTAACTCCAGCGGGTAAATCTCCAACTGTTTTAATTACTGCTTTTACATATAATTGGTTTGTGATTTAATTGCTAATAAGTTTAAATAATTGGCACTCTATGTGAGGGTACGCATGATCAGGGATAACACAATTGTTTGAATAAATCGTTATGGAAAAATTGTTTTGAATTTAATGTGCATGCAGTTGGAGGTGTAACATGCAAGGCTGTTCATGGCGTGGAAGAAGGTGAAACTTGCACGAGCATCTTTCAAGGTTTCAATCTGCAAGAGCGTGACTTCCTTCTTATCAATCCCAATATAAACTGTAACTTTATCTTTGTTGGTCAATGGGTATGCGTGAATGGAGTTGCACCATGAGATTTCATCCAATTCTATAAGTGAATAAACCTATGAAGAAATAAGGAGAAACTAGTATTTTATGTTATTCTATCAATACAATCCGTGTTGTATGTTTGAAATAACTTAATGAATAAGATGAGTACTTTGATCTTTATCACTAATATAAGTTGTTAAACATCCTAACCCTCAGGACTTTCAGTTATATTTATACACTTTTTTTACATAACAAATTGGGAAAAAAATATAACGTTATATTTTATAATAAGTTTTTAAATTTTAACCGTAGTGATTCATTTGGAAAACGTTTCTTCAACAACCATTTTGACAATAATTTGACAACGACACATGTCGTTCTGTCATTTGTTGTTTTAAATGAATTTTTAAAAAAGTTGATATTTGTTTTTGAGGGCACTTTTGGAAGAAGAAGATTGTTGAAACTTGTTCGTGCCTTCATCTCTTACGAAAGTCTCTCTCTCAATCTCTTACGAAACTGTGGCCTTCATCTCTATCGATTCTCTCGCTCAATCTCTTACGAAACTTTGTCTCTCTCTCTCTCAAGGATATCCATTCGAAACTCTGGCGCCACCGAAGTCCCCTTTCTTCGTCGTTGTTCGTTGGTGCTTGGATTCTCCATTCGAAAGTCTCAGTCCACCATTCGAAACTCTCGCTCCACCATCGAAGTCATCTTTCTTCATTGTTGTTCGTTGGTGCTTGGGTCCACCTATTCTCTGCAGGAAGTCCTTTGTCTCTGTGCATCCTTGAAGTCGTAGGAGGAAGTCTCGCTTGGAGCCACCGTTGGCATATTTTCTCGAAAGGAGAGGTTTTCTCGTTGTCGCCGTTGTGCTTTTAGGTGTTGGGTGCGCTGGTGACTTTCTCTGTTGCGTGTTTTTCTTTTTTAATACAAAGGTATTTTGTATTCGCACACTTTGTATTCGCACACTTTCATATAAGCTAGATGAGATCCATCACATTTTTGCCATATATTCAATGACCTAATGTATTCATTGGTGTAGGGAACACATCCATTCACATGGAACTCAATCACCCATTCACAAGAAAGCAAAAAGTCACAAACGAGCAATAACCACTATGGGAAGTAGTGTTTATCTAACTGGGGAGTACAGTTGAAATTTCTGTACAAATGAACCTTTTTCCTCTAGTAATCGATTAGAAGACCCCTGTAATCGATTACCAGAGGAAAAACGATCATTTGTACAAACACTTCAACTATACTCCTCAACTAGATAAACACTACTCCCTAGGGTTATTTTTATGTCCTTATGGGCGATTTCTTCCAGTTTTTGCATGGATGTCTCATGTTGCTAATCATTGATAGGAAGCTTAGAAAAACGTTGTTTTTGGGAAATTAACTGCATCTACTAAAGTGGTCTAAAAATTATGAGTTAGTAATCATTTGAAAGATCTTTGAGTCTACATTCCAACAAAACAAGAATCAACTCATTTAGAGTTCGGTGGAGAAAGTTATGAGCAAAACAACCAGCAAAGGTCAGAGGTAGTAGAAATATATAAAATGTTAACTTTAAGGAATTAACTGCACCTACTCAGGTGTCCAAAAATTATAAATTAGTAGTCATTGGAAAGATGTTTGAGTCTACTTTCTAATAAAAAAAGAATCACATCATTTGGAGGTATGTGGAAAACGTTATGATTAAAATAGCAAAGGTCAAAGTTGACAGCATGGGTTATGCACCTCACCTCAATTGGAGAAAACCACCTAAATGGACATTTTTATTTTGAAGAAATCAATTACCTAACCTCATTATTGGTGCGGGGAGCTCACCGAATAACATTGAACTCACTCACCCATCTCAAAAAAGGAAAAATTCAACAAAAATAGAGAATGGGGAGCAGTGTTCATCTAGCTGGGAAGTACAGTTGAATTTTCTGTACAAATTACCCTTTTTCCTCTGTTAATTGATTACAGGGGTCTTGTAATCGATTACATGGGTCTTGTAATCGATTACCAGAGGAAAAAGGGTAATTTGTACACAAACTTCAACTGTACTCCCCACGTAGATGAACACTGCTCCAAACTCTGTTTTTCTGACCTTTGCTACTTGTTTTGTTTTTAACTTTCTCCACCGAACTTCAAATGACTTGATTCTTGTTTAGTTGGAATCTAGACTCAAAGAGCTTTCCAACAAAACAAGAATCAACTCATTTAGAGTTTGGTGGAGAAAGTTATGAGCAAAACAACTAGAAAAGGTCAAAGGTGGTAGAAATATATAAAACGTTAACTTTAAGGAATTAACTGCACCTACTCAGATGTCCAAAAATTATAAATTAGTAGTCATTGGAAAGATTTATTAGTCTACTTTCTAATATAAAAAGAATCACATCATTTGGAGGTCTGTGGAAAAAATTATGATTAAAATAGTCAGTAAAGGTCAAAGTTGACAGAATGGGTTATGTACCTCACCTCAATTGGAGAAAACCACCTAAATGGACATTTTTATTTTGAAGAAATCAATGACCTAACCTCATTATTGGTGCAGGGAGCTCACCGAATAACATTGAACTCACTCACCCATCTCAAAAAAGGAAAAATTCAACAAAAATAGAGAATAGGGAGCAGTGTTCATCTAGCTGGGGAGCACAGTTGAAGTTTTTGTACAAATTACCCTTTTTTCCTCTGGTAATCAATTACAGGGGTCTTGTAATCGATTACCAGAGGAAAAAGGGTAATTTGTACACAAACTTCAACTGTACTCCCGAGGTAGATGAACACTGCTCCCCAAAGTCGTTTTTGTGTCCCTATAAGTGATCTTTTCTATTTTTTTTTGCATGGAAGACTCACCTTGCTCATCATTGATGGTATCAAGTGCATCAAAACATAGTTTGGCCCACTCAATTGTGAATGAAACACATGTTGCTCAACATTGATGGTGTCAAGTGTATCAAAACAGTTTCCGCCCATTCAATTGTGGAGGAAAAAACTCCTATAGGTGTTTGAACCAAGGTAGTTCAAGTTCATGACAACTTTTGCACAACTCGTAGAGGAAGAACTTATTAACTTCCGCAATCAATTTGATCGATAACCATCATCTTAGATTACATTTCATTGTATACTGTTATGTATCTTTTCATTTCAAAACTTGTTGTTTCATGAAATGTCATTACGTTTTTTTATTAATGTATGTGCTTTTTAATATTGTTATAATTTTTCATTACTCAATACCCTTCATTATTTTGTTTATATTTGTTTAATATTGAAGTATTCCAACTTGAAGTGTTCCATTAATGATCCATCCATAAAACCTTCAAAAGACAGTCATAACGAATCCAAAATATTCATGGGGAGTGCTTAAGCCACGTCTGGGTAGCACGCTTCAACTTTCGGTAAAAAAGAAGATTTTTCTACTGGTAAGCGATTACCAGCTCTCTGTAATCGATTACTACAACATCACTTCTTTGTCAATGGTGCAGGAACTCACCTCTCAACCCAGAAACACCTTAACTTGGTCTTTCAATGATGACAAACAAACAACTGGAAAAATGGAGGAGGGAGAACACTGCTATGAAGAGACAAGTTGAAATGAAATTCAAATCTCTAAAATGGAGAGAGAAGACCGTGATAAGGAGAGAAGATAGAGTTCGAAAACGAAGAGGGCAGTTTCGGAATCCAAACTTCAACCCATTCCAAATCAGATTTTAAATTAAAAAAAAACATTCAAATTCAACTATTTAAAACTTGACACGTGGCGTTGTCAAATTTTTATCAAATTGGCGGTCTTAGAATATCGCGATCCATAATTCATTTATGCGGATTATTATATATATTAATTATGTCTATTTTAAAATGATTTTAATGTGTGATAAATATCAGGGAGTTGAATGAATATTTTTTAAGAAAAAAAAATTATAATATGAAACACATTATTTTTAAAAGTAATAATACGAAAACAAGTAATCGAAATTTTATATGATATATAGTGAGATGCATTAAAAAAATGTATTTCTAAATGTTAAAATGTACATTTTAACAGTTGAAAATCATCATAAATAAAAATTACTAATCATTAAAAATTGCTACAAAAATTACTTTTATTATATAATAGTTTATCATATGTTGACCGTTAAAAACCATTATAAAAATATATCATATCTTATTATTATTTAACACCAATTAAAACTTGGAGAGTAACGGAAATATTGACATTTGAGTTCTTTCCTTTGTCCATTTTTTTCCTGAGTGTCCACCAAATTTCTCCTACTAATTAGATATTATAAGTCAATTATTATATTTTTTATAATAGAACCACAAACAGCAATGTTTTAAAACTAGACCAATTATTAAACCGATGAACACAATTTAATAACTGGTTAAGAAATAATTAAAATATATTTTTAATTTTATGTAACATATTAAATGATAAACTAAAATAAAGAATTATAAAAAAATAAGTTATATGCAAAATTTTAAGGGTCATATTACAAGTCCTACACATAAAAAACTCATAATAAATTGTTAATAGAAATACATACATAAAACTCAATCTTTGATTATTTAAAAAATGTTTTTGAATAAAAATAGTAATAAACCACCACCTTTAAATATACATATTTTTGAATTTAGCCCCCAGTTTTTGACTGATTTAGTGAGCTATAACCGGCTTCATGTCATATTGGCTGATCCATTTTTAAAAACTGATACACAGAAATTGAGTAACTATTGTAGCTCTCATGGAAATATATAGCTGATATCAATTTAAAGACCGTGATAACAAGAGAGCTAAAATTGAAAAATAAAGCTACATTCTACAAGATTCATTATAAATCAAATAGATATATCTTCATCTCTTTTCCCATGCTAAGTAAATACTTAAACGGTATCGAAATAATTCGCACCATTGACGTTAACATGTTATTTACTCTGATAATGAACCTCGTCTTACACACATACCTTAATCAATTTTCGTAAGACAAAACTATTCACTATAATTATATTCATAGTATAATTCACTGTACATCATAGGACAAACAAATTTCACAATAACTCATGTCAATCTCTACAATGCTAAATGAAGATAACTTTCACAAAAAATACAGACCTTCTCAACGGATGTGCACAACCTACTCAACATACCGACTCCATGATCCACTTCAACTGCAACACCAACACCCTCCCTTATACACTACAAAATAAAGTAACCCACATTACCAAATTAAATTGTGTATTATGTCATTTCGACGAGTATTTGCTTTCTTATATCTAACCCCGTTGAAAATGAATTAAAACTTATAATAAAGCAATAGTGCAACCGAGCAAAGCAAGCAACTCAAGCATTAGAAAGCAGGAAAGTCACGTCAGAAAGGTACGTCTCTCGGTCCTACACACTATATGCAGGAACAATATAAATCAAGTCCCTTCCGTTAAATTGGCAGAAACAGAGTTAACTCCTAGCTGACGCGACGAAGGAATCTGCACTTTTTCTTCTCTCTCCTCTTCTTTTCCTGCAATGACCCAACTTTTTCTCTCTTTTCTATATCTTTATGAAATACTTTTTTTTCTCACTCTCCTTTTTTTCACCAAACACATCCTCCACTTAACAGCAACGACCAAATCCGACGTCGTTCCCTGTCTAGCGCCATCAGAACTCGCCCTCAACAGCAACGACCTATCCCCTGTTTTTATCTCTAGCATCATACAATGTGTTATTGCTTTAAATACTTGAATCTTTCTCCATTTCTTCAACCTTTCCCTGCCACCATCATCTCATCATCACCATACTAGGTTAATTTAACTACTAGCTACCATAAAAATAATTAAATCTTTCTCCATTTCTTCAACCTTTCCTTGCCATCATCATTGTCATCATCACCATACTAGGTTAATTTAACTACTAGCTACCATAAAAATAATTAAAATTAAGATTTAGTCCTTCAAATTGCTACATTTTTAAATTAAAATTGAAATTGGATTTGTGTTCCTTCAGAAACATAGACAACGACTCTCTCGTCCACATCTCAATTAACTGAGGTTACTACACTATTTAACAGGATTTGTGCATCAAATGGTCCATGGATTCTGAACAAAAAAAAATACATTTTGAGCATCTTCTATATTTGGGTTAAGACAAAAATGGACGATAACAATAACAAGAGGGAGAGGAACCGAAGACAGTGGAAATGTTCGGTGCACAAGAAAAAAAAGAGGTTTAAATTCAATATTTCCACAAGACAGTTAGGATAATGTGAAAACGAGGCATCAATCGATTCAATTCAACTGGTCTTGGGCGATTTTGCTCAATGCCTCGTCTCTTCAAAAGCCACACTAAGATTGTATTGTAAGCGGTTGAGATTATGAAGAGCACCAAAAACACGAGTTAGGCCAAAAAGATCCAAAAAAAAACTGGATGTTTACCTTATAAAATTAACATTAACTAGAACATGAATCAATTTCTTCTGAAACCAAGGGGATTTTTCGTTTTCCTGTAGGAAATTATGAAGAGAGAAATAAGAGAACAATAGCAAGAACATACGAACATTAAAACTAAATTAATTGTTCCGACCAAGATTGCAAGGTTGTGATTAAAATCAATTTATTCAGTTCTAATTTTGATTAAGTACATTAGTTTCTCTCACCTGTAGGAAAATTGCCGAGATTTTTAGTTCTGAAGCTATGGAAAATGTAAATCTATGTTGAAAATTCAAGTAATAATGACATTTCAAAGCTTCTATCAACGACGATGGATATAAACTCAGTCTTTACACCGAAGCAAGCAACGACCGTCTCTATAATTACAGGACAAGCAGAAAGTTTAGAGCTTCAAAACCCCTTTTTCCTCACGAAAAATGTATCTGGGGAGGCAACAAAAATGAGGAATAACTTAGCACAGACACCAAAGGAAGGAATAGAAGAACGAAATAAGGCAAAAACAAAACTCGGGTCTTATTTCCCAACATTCAAAACTGAAAATCTTCTTCAACTTATTAATTGCAATGATCAAAGGAAATCTCCATAACAGATTTCAATTGAAAATTTAAAATAGAATTGAGACAAACTCATGGAAACTCACGGGATTGATTGTGGACTAAAGGGAAATAAGAGAGTTTGAGGAAGTGGAGGATGAGTTTGGTGAAAAAAAAGGAGAGAGAAAAAAAGTATTTCTTAAAGATATAGAGAAGAGAGAGAAAATTGGAGCATTACAGGAAAAGTAAAGGAGAGAGAAGAAAAAATGCATATTCTTTTGCCACGTTAGTTGAGAGTTAACTCCTTTTCTGTCAATTTAACAAAAAGGACTTGATTCATACAACTTTGACAACATGTATACACTTTTAAAATCGAGTACTAAACTGAAAAAAATCACTTAACATAGGGACCAAGTAAACTATTAAGCCTAAATTAAAATAACTATAACTATTCATTTTTTAAGTTATGAGATCAAATTATATCAAAGTTTGAGACAAAAATGAATTCTACTTTTGCGTACAAGTTTATATATTAAAAAGATATTTAACCCTTAAATAAAAAATTATCATATTAGCAATAATGATAAAAAAAATCTAACTAATATTTATTAAGCAATAGTTAATATTATCTGAGAAACACCTTTAATTTAATTGTAAAGAAATTTAATTGTAAAGACTAACAATCAATCAAAATTAATCTTTTTTTTCGTATAGATGAAAATACAATGATAAACATATAACATATGTACTATATATATCTAACATCTTATTTAAGATTATTTCGACCCATACATCTCAAACTATTATGAGTACATGCTTGATATCATCTCAAATTGTCTAACAAATGACTAAGATCTCCTAGACAACACCACATCATGTTGGAAAGAACATGGTGGTTAAGCTTAGCAATAATCAAGTGAAATTGGAAAAAAATAAAAGTTAAAACATAACATAACAAGTTAATTAAGGTAATAATTTATGTGGTTCAAATTTAATAAAGTAAAAACCCTAATATAAATGATATTGTTAAGAACTAATTACGTATATATTAATAAAATGTTTCTTAGTCTTTTCTCATACTCAAATAATACTTGAACCTGAGCAATTTATATTAAAGATCGAAAAGTAGAAAAAATAATTTATTGTATCTGTAGTGTATTTTTATTATGGAAGAACAATATTTATTCTTTGATGACATTCTATATTAGGATAGAATAGCAAAAGAATTCCCACCAGCAGATATTCGTAGATAAATAAAGATTTAATTTATATTTATTAAATTAACTTTAATTAAAATTAATATTAATTTATATTTTATAAAGTTAAATTTAATTAAAATTAAATTTTAGTTTATATTTAATTTAATTTATATTATATTTTATATATTTTTTGTAATTTTATTTTAATAATTTATAAAAATATAATTTTTTAAATATTTGCAGGTATCTACTAGTATCAGCGGGTTTTAAAATACGGTAAATATCTTTTAAGCCGGTATTCGTGTGAGTAATGGGTCGGATAGGGGATTAATTTTTTTTTGTCAAGTCGGGTTGCAAGTAGACACTATCCGTACTTGACCCGACCTCTTTCTCTACCTTATATATTAAAATAAAAAAAATATCTTTAAATAAAAAATAAAGAGGAAGAGATTTTTACTTTTTTGACAAAAGTTAAAGTCCTCTTAATTTACATTTAGAATTTTTAATTTTTTTTCTTAATAAAATCTTAAGTAATTTACAGTTGTAGATTCTTAAAATTCTATTATTTCTTTATAGTTTTTTATTCCTACAACATATTATTATTAAAAAAATTGAAATTCGATATACAGACTAATTTCTCTTCAAGAATTTCCATCGTGAATGAGTGAAAAAACACTTTATAATGTCTGTCCCTGTTATTCATTTTAGGTTACAATTAATCAAAACCTTTTGGTATTAAATTAATAAATCTAACCACTATGGTTATCTTTATTCTTTTATAACTTAAATTAACTTGGTTTGATAATTTAAATTTAAATATATTCAGTAAGAAGTTATTATAATTTAAAAAAAAAAAGATAAAAAATATTAATAAAACAAAGTAATTGTTAATTTAGTTGGTGAAAGAAATAAGCAAGCAGTAATGCCAAAAGAAAAGCTAACGTGCCGGCATGGTCATAATCGTGTGTAAACAACCATGTTCTTCCTGGTCTCTGGAGAACTCCAAAGGTTTTCTCGCTCTGTCACACAAAGCGCAATTGCAGCGAACAGGCTTCCACTGTGAACTCTAACCACGCTTTTCAACAGTCTCTTTGGTGCGTCTCCTTCACTCTCTTCGTTCTCGTTCGATTCAAATAAGGATTCTCTGAGCTCAATTCCATTGAGAAAATGTCGGTTGCAAAGAAGTTGATTAGATGTGTTATCCTTGACTTGGACGGCACGCTTCTCAATACAGGTTTGTTTAATTTCGTCAACACAGAATATTCGTCTTTGCTCACACAGTTGAAGCATATAATCGAGTATCTGCATTTTTTTTTTTCATAATTGGGGCTATATTCTATAACGCTGGCGATTGCGAATGTTTTGATGCAGATGGCATCGTAGGCAACGTTTTGAAGGTTTTGTTAGGAAAGTACGGAAAGGAATGGGACGGCAGAGAAGCTCATAAAATAGTAGGAACGACACCGTTTGAAGCTGCCGCTGCGGTTGTGCAGGATTATGAACTTTCCTGCTCGACGACTGAATTTCTCTCTGAAATTTCGCCTCTCTTCTCTGACCAGTAATAGTCTGTTGCATCATTCTTTATAAGCTTTTTTTTTTTTTTGTGTTTGTAGAGATATCTCGTCGATTGAATTTTAATTGAAATGTCGTATGCTTAGTAACAACTAATTATCAACGAGTTAACAATATTTGATTACTGAACTTTGAGTTAGAGATTGCAAATTCATATCTTATTTTTCGAAAGTGGAGTTTCAGACGAGATAGACTTCTGGAAATTTATTAACACAATGTCTTGAAATGAAACAATTGTCTGAAATTTTTGTTCGAGTTGGAGATACCGAGCTTGTATTTCCAATTTCTGAGGGGATTTTTCTCTTAAGTTTTGTGCTCTATTGGCATTTTAGGTGGCACAACATCAAAGCACTTCCTGGTGCTAATCGATTGATTAAACATTTGAAGAGTCATGGCGTTCCGATGGCCTTGGCGTCAAACTCTCCAAGGGAAAGCGTTGAAGCCAAGATATCATATCATGATGGTTGGTCAATTTCAGGAACCTTTGGCTTCTTGTGTTGCCTTTGCCTTTGGTTTTGTGTGTTAATTTAAGTATGTTGTTGTTTGTTCTTTTAATTTCTTTACGTGCAGGATGGAAGAATTCTTTCTCTTTTATAATCGGTGGAGATGAAGTGAGAACAGGGAAACCGTCCCCCGAAATGTGAGATGCAGTGATGTATTCTCTAGCTTTGATTAATGAAGGTGACCTGATTTCTACATTTGAAAGTTCTCCGTCTCCTAAAACTTTTATATCGTGTGTTGTGATGTTAGATTCCTTGAAGCTGCTAGGAGGTTAAACATTGAGCCCTCCAGCTGTCTTGTCATTGAAGATTCTGTGTGAGTTCCTTGATTCCTGTCTTTCTCCCGGTACTAATCTTTCATATGACTTCATGTGTCAGTTCTAAGTCTTCTTTGAATGTTAAGCTTTCAGATGGGATGCTATTTGTTTTTATCCCCAATAAATTTCAGAAGAGAAACTTTTTAAAATTATTGGAATCCTATTAATTATATTTGTAAAATATAAAGATAACCCCTTTTCCTTTTGGTCTCTTTGTGGAAAAAAAAAAGATTTCAAACACTTTTTGGGAATCTCTAAATATCTTTCCTTCACTAGAGATTCTGTTTGGGTTTTGTAGCCTAAGAGGATTGCAATTTTGAGTTTGTAATTAGTGTATGGTTTTGAAGTAAAAGAATCCCCTTTGTCTGAGGATGACTGTTATTTTGATATATCTGCCAGCCAAAATTGCATGCATTTTACCTAGGGATGGCGATTAGTTTTGAGGAAGTTAAACACAGTTACTGTATTTGATGATAGTAGTTAGTGCTTACTTAACCAGGTGCAGTGAATGTGAGTGCCTTTATTAGCTAAGAAAGGGGGACTGGACTGGAAACACAAAAGTGCTTGTTCTATGTTTGATTTTAAAAATGGTCATGGGAAAGAACAAAACAAACGATGAAAATAGATAAAGGATAATATTCTAAATATTTGGTTCTCAATAAACCATGGGAATGAGACAACTTTTTGTCCCAGCACAACACTACTCAAAAGTAAAAAATACCCTTCAGTTTGGCTATACCCCAATTAATGCTAATGCAGAACAACAATTAACACCTAATTGGACTCATACCCAATGCAATCCTATGATCAGCCTCCAAAATTATATGGAAACATGGACTAAACAAAAGGTTGTATTGTAACTCTGCTTCTATTGTTTCTTCCCAATAAGATTCCTTCATAATAGTCATCTGTGCTCAGGTTGAATTAGCATTTCTCAGTTGTGATTAAAACTTATTTCTGTGATATCTCCTTGCTTAATTGTTTGACGTCTTCACTTGTTACCACTTTCTATAACCTTGTCTCCATCCCACAAATTTATCCTTTCATACAAGCTGGACTGGGAATTTAGTTTAACATATTAATTTTAAAGGATTTTTCTTCACTTCCAAGTTATTTGTATCTTTGACAATATAGACATGTCTCCATCACTGTTTAACTTTCACTACATTATGATTACCCCTCTCCCTATCATCCACAGTGATTGACATGTTGTAAACATCATTGCATAATTTATAATAGCCAAAGATTGCTTGCCTATTTCCTACTAGGTTTCTATAAATAAATGATGATTTTTATCTTATATTTTTTTCTTATATTTTTTTCTCTATCCCTTAGGGATACTTCTTGTCCTCCGTATCTTTCTAAAAACATGTATACTTGGCTACTTCAGACCTGGGGTTACTGCAGGTAAAACTGCTGAAATGGAAGTAGTTGCTGTACCATCACTTCCAAAACAGTCGCATCTCTACACTGCAGCAGATGAGGTGATCAATTCCCTACTTGATTTGCAACTCGAAAAGTGGGGTCTGCCTCCCTTTGAAGATTGTAAACCCCAAATACTTTAAGATAATCCTCTTTTCATTTGTTAGTGTTTCTTGTATTTGAACTAGTATTCTAAATTATTGTAGGGGTGGAGGGAACTTTGCCCTTAGATCCTTGGTATATTGGTGGTCCTGTTGTCAAGGGATTTGGTCGTGGCTCGAAGGTACTTGGGATCCCTACAGGTTTGTACATTGTTTCAACTTATTTCTTAAAGAACTGCTGGTCTATTATACTGTCTTAAACAATCTTTGGTGTATTTTTATATTAATAGTAACATGTGCTCTATTTTCTTCCAGCAAATTTATCGGCAAAGGGATATTCAGATCTCCTTTCAGAACATCCTGCGGGAGTTTATTTTGGTTGGGCGGGATTGCCAGCAAGAGGTGTTTTTAAAATGGTGATGAGCATTGGTTGGAATCCATATTTTAACAACAAAGAAAAGACTATAGTAAGTGTTATTATTCACCCCCAACTATAACTATTTACCAATCAGTTTTCATATTATCTTCTGCTTTTTTACTGTAGGAACCATGGTTACTTCATGACTTTAACGAGGATTTCTATGGGGAAGAACTGCGGCTTGTTATAGTTGGTTACATACGTCCCGAGGTATTAGCCGAATGAATATTTCTCCTACAATTTTTCTTTGTCATCCTTGAACTGTCCCTCGTATACTTATAAAGTTTCACTAAAATTGGGCATTGTGCATAACAGGCCAATTTTCCATCCCTTGAAAGCTTGGTAGCTAAAATTCATGAAGATCGCAGAGTTGCTGAAGGGGCTCTTGATCTTCCCTTATATTCAACTTTTAAGAATGATTCGTATCTGAGAAGCTCTTAGTACTCCCTCTTTTTTATCTCAGTCTAGGCAATCCCAGGTGTCAATTGTTGTAAGCGCATAAGCGAGTTATTCCACTCATTAAGTTTGCATTATACCCTTATTTCCCTATGATTTATATTCATCGGTGACACAATTCAATGTGATTTGGAATACTTAAACCTATTTTGGAGAATTTTAGATCTTTAATTAAGTCCCTGACATTTCTTTCACTACATTTGCCACAAATTTTCATATATCCTAGGTGTCTGTTGTGTCCTATGTATGAACAGTGTCTTGATAGATTAAAATAGAAAGTCTTGTAAATCTTTTATAACAAATTAACTCCTTTCTCTAAATGAAATACAAAGTTCAGATAATCAATTAACATGTTGTAATATAACATAGAAAGCATTGCAATAGTTTTTCAAACTTTTACAAAAGTAATAAATTAAATGCTTGAAATAATTGATTAAATGGTTTTGAACTTTCTTTAAATTAACATTTTATTAGTTCTATAAGTAGAGTCTTGGTCTCTCTATTTTACATAACTATTACTATTGAGAAATACAAATTCTTTTAAAATAGTGCTTTCAATTTTTTGAGAACTGAAAAGGTTGTGTTGTGTTAATTGTATCAATCTTCTAGTTTGTTTATAAAATGAACTTTAGTACACTCTCCAATTTTTGTAAATATATAATGAAATCTAATTATTTTATTGTGATTTAAATCAGTCTAATATTTGTTGTCTTGTCTCTTTCTTCCTTTATCTTCTATATACCATTCTTAACCAATTTTTTATTCATCTTGATTTCAAAATTAATTAGATTCTATTTTTTAGATATATTATATTTATTTTTTATCTTTAGTTATTTTATTATTATTATTTCTTATTTGTATTTAAAGGCATGATATCTTGAACGTAAGATTTTTTGGAAAAAATTTTGTTGCCCCTACCTACTATAATTGCTACCGTTCGGTGGCGACACTGTCGGTGAAGACGCCATCTATTGCATTGTCGTCGTAGTTCTAGTTTTGACCAGTGACCACATGATTTTGATTGTCTCAGCCAGACAACCACAGTGCCATTAATGTTACCTTCATATGCGCTCTTAAGGCCTTTAGAAGTTTTGGATTTGTTCCCTTTTCTGTCGTGTGTGGTGACGTCCCTCGTCTCCTCTTAGGCAGTGATTTAGAGTGTCGAGGTTGCTCTTTTTCCTCTTTCAAGTGTCTTGATTGGAGAATCTTGGATTTTTAGGGTTTCTCTCCTATTCGTCCATGATTTCTTCCACTGTTGTTTCTCTTAACCTTTCTTTTATCATTAGTGAGTTAGACCCATCCATATTTGTTTTTTCTTCAATGGTAAAGATGGCTTTTGTTAATTTATTTATAGCCATGGTGGCTCTTCAACAATGTCCCTTTTATCTACTGGATGTCAACAATGCATTCCTCAATGATAATTTGCAAGGAGAGATTTAGATGGAGTAACCTCTCAAATTTCTTGTTTAAGGGAGTTTTTTAGGTTGATATTTCGGCTTCTATGTCGTTTTCACAAATCATTACAATTTGGTGTCACTCGAGTGTAAAAACAAGTATTTTCACTAAATCTTTATTGATTATATTAGTAACAAGTTTGATACATGTGATTTATCTGCATTCTATCTTTAGTTAGTTAGTTATTATTTCTTATTTGTATTTTAGGTTTAGTCTATATTTATTCTATTATAAATACAATACCTTATATGTATATTTAACATAAAGGAAATTAATCTCATACATAATTTTTATTATATTTAACACTATTTTTCAATTTAAATTTGTTTTAAAAGAACTTAAATAAAAATAAAATCTTTTGAAAAAGATTTTACTTTCTTTTGACTTAACTAAGCCATCTATTATTTTCTAACACCTTGCTTGAGGTTTTCCAATGCCATATATTGAAGTTGTAATACGAGGTTATCTTGTCTAAAATTTAACTTTGAACTTTGAGACAAATGTAGGAAATTAGTTAATTGAATCTGTGAACAAGTTGAAGTATCATTTTAGAGATGGTACTTTGATAGTGATGGAAAACTTTTCATAGAGTTGCACTATTGTTGGTGCAGAAGTTGACTTACATTTTGTATGGTTTAACGTGTTTGTCAAACTTTTTTTAATCACTAAACCTCTTTATGGTTAGAGTTTTACAACCAAAAAGAGAGATATATTCATATAGTATTCTTTATGAGAAGATGATCTCCCTCTTTCTCTTACAAATTATGTTTAAGAGTTAATGATATGAAAATGCATAAAACTTTATAACTATTTCTTGATATTGGAGGTTATCTTTTATTATTTGTTTGGAAGTGTAATCACAGATCCATTATCAATTTTTAATTATAGAAAAAAAATTATGATCAAATTGTGCATCATCACCACTAATGACTAATTAGTGTACCATTATGGTTTTTTTAAGGTTTAATGTCTCTGTAGGTCCCTATTTTGGTCATGAATTTCAAATAGGTCCTCTTTCTTTTCGGCGTATCAATGAAGTCTTTGTTTTTGTAAAATTTAATCAATTAGAGGTCTGCTGTTAAATTGGACAAACGGCCGTAACAGTATTGGTTACGTGGCATGGTCAGTGCAGTTACTAAGCAGACGTGACATTTAAAAGAATTTTTGTATTAAATAAAGAAGAAGGAACAGAAGTATAATCAGTTTTGGGTAAGGGTATACTAGGAAAAAAGAAAAAATTAAAGGGCAAGACGTTTTAATTGAGGAATGCAACTGAGATTGGGGAAACAAATTGGGGGTTTTTATTATTAGGATTCGCGTGAGGGAAGAAAAATCGCGATCTTTATTCGAGCTGAAGCGGCAAGGTTCGTCGGTTAAGAAGATGTAGTTAGAAGCGGCAGAATGCATGCAGGGGTTCGTGTCAGTCCCCACATTAGCCAACATTGTCCAAACCGGAACCTGGTAAATAAGCATGACAAGTTTCGGCATGCAGCAGACTAAGTTTAGTAATAATAACTCAACATTTGCAGCACGTTTAGATGTGTGGAGAAATCTGGCAGCTTGAAATTAAAGATCTTTTGGCCACGTCATTTGGTTTGCTTTGGTTTGCTTTGTTCCAGTATCACCTGCACTCATCATAATGATGTCTATATTTTCATTTTGTCATGAAGGGTGACAACCAAGTTATGGGCGTCATCAAGCAGCTTCCAAACATGGCGCTTCGAATCGAATAAAGAATGAGATTTTTCCCCTCACGCGAACCCTAATAGTTCGTTGTCCCAATTTGTTTCCCCAATCTCAGTTGCATTTCTCAATTAAAAGGGGCTGTCCTGAAAGTTTTTCAATTTTCCTAGTATGCCCTTATCCAAAAGTGATTATACCTCTGTGTATACGAATTATTTAATACAAAAATCCTTTTAAATGCCACATGTTCTTAGTAGATGCAGTGACCATGCCACGTAACCAATACTGTTACGGCCGTTTGTCTAATTTAACGGCAGACCTCTAATTGATTAAATTTTACAAAAACAAAGACTCCATTGATACGCTGAAAAGAAAGATGATCTATTTGAAATTCATGACCAAAATAGGGACCTACGGAGACATTAATTTTTTTTTTAATTAAGATTCTATGTTTTTCTGAATTGAATTTGAATTTACTTTCTTAGTAAATAAACTCTAACTTACGTTTTTTTTTCTGAACTTTCATGAAATCTAGAAGTTGCACCCCTTATTTGCATTTTTTTTTTCATCTCGAGTGTGCTTGTTCTTTACTTTGCATATCTTTCAAGTGAGCTTTAAGGTTGTTAGTAATTAAAAATTTGTCCAATCTCGTTGATTGATAAATTTGTTAAAATTGGAGTTCTTATGAAAATCATTAACGTGTATAACCTAAAAATATTTTTATCAAAGTCTCATATAGTAATATTAAATACTTTTACTATAATTTGAACAACTTATATAGAGTTTCTATGAGTATTAATGTAATATAAATGATAAGGAAATAAACATCCATTTATAAATAAAATTATATATTCAATTAATAAATTAGTGTAAAAATAACAGTGAAATCATTAATCACCTAAAATTCCTTGTTCTCATCATGAAAGGTAATTATAAAAGTTGTTTTGAACCCTTTATTAGGTATAAGATATTGACAAATATACTTTTTATATAATTTTTTAATTAAAAAATTAAAATAAAATTGGAAGTGTGAGTGAGCGAGTTTTGGCGCTTATAGCAAAAGCTTCCAGCAAATCCGGCGGCAGCACAAACAGGGTGGTTGTGCAGTGGCGATGGGAGAAGAAGAGGTGCTTCAATCGGAATCCGATGTAGCAAACACCAACAACAAAGAAGAGTACTCCTTCCCCGCGCTTCGTTTCGATGTCTCTCCTCACAGAACCTACCATTTCCACCGTCAGTTCATCACTCCCTCCAACCCTAACAATTTCCACAAGGCCGTTAAATGGTACGCTAAACTCTCACTTTCACTCTCTTTTATCTTCTACTACCTTTCTCAATTCCTAATTTAAGTTCTGCTTCTTTCTTAGGTCACCTGACGGTTCCTGCTTCCTCACCTCTTCCGACGACAACACTCTCCGCCTCTTCGCGCCGTAAGCCTTCTCTTCGCGACCTCCATTCCGATTTCGCTCTATCTAATAATGTAATTCTGTACAAATAATTCACTTCGCTTTTCCCTAGCAGACCGGGAACTGAAAGCGACGCTTCCGTTGCTGCTTCTGACGACGGTAATCGCGCCGTTTTGAATATATAAACAAGTGAATGCGATTAACTGCTATATGAAGTTCGGGTGTTCATTGTATGTTGTTGCTGTTGTTGACTACAGATTCCTTTGCTGCAAACGTAGTCATGCATGAAGGAGAGTCTATACACGATTTCTGTTGGTATCCTTACATGTCTTCCTCTGGTAAGAAATGTTTTTGTTTTCTATGCGTTTTAGTAACTGATAGTGATGGTGTCTATTGTCTATGATACTGGATATTTGCAGATCTAGTGACCAATGTTTTTGCGACTACTACTCGAGACCATCCGATTCATTTATGGGATGCTACCTCGGGCCAGGTACTTTCATTGTTTCTCGTTTTAGTTTTGTGCTTAAACTGTTTGTCATCCTAGAGCCATTGAATGATTTTCGGAACTATCAAAGTTTAAATGGAGTTGAATATGAAGGGAACGGATAAATGTAGCACTGGTTGAGTGGGGATATAGTTTTTCTTGAAGTGCTAATAGTGTTACCAAGGTTTTAAAAAATGGTCACCATGACAGTTGTGATTTCATCGTTTCTTGGTATTGCATGAAATAGAGGACACTATAAACATTGATGTTGCAAATAAAATCCCAGTCGAGGAACGTTTTTTAAAATCTCAAATGTTATTGCTAAGAACTAACATTATTGGCTGCTTTGAAGGTACATTATAGTTTTTGTGCTGCTATGATGATTTCTGACCATTGCTTTTGGTGAAACTTGCAGTTACGTTGCACATATCGGGCATATGATGCAATGGATGAAATTACAGCTGCTTTTTCTATTGCTTTTAATCCGGCAGGGACTAAGTAAGCTATTTCTTTAAGGACCAACAATTTGCAAATTGTAGATGCACAACACAATGTTTCTATGAGAATAACTCATATTTCATGCTCGCAGGTCCCATAGTTTTTCCTCATTTAACTTTCGTAAACTTTCTCTAGGACATTTAGGCTTACCTATATGTTTTTAATCCTTGCAAATATGGCTAAAATTGTTTGCAGTCTTCCATTTCTTTTTTTGTTGGTTTTAGTTCTAAAAATTGTCTGGGCCAGAATGTTGCCATTCAGTGATGATGTAGCCATGTTACATCAATGCCCATTGTAACGTCACATGTGTGGTGATAAGGAACATAAACTTTATAGGGACCAGACCCAAATAAAATATCTTGGAGGATGAAAAGCAAATTTAACTATATTTATAATCACTAAAACATATTAACCAGGACATTTGAATATACAGGCATCCCTTGGGTTTTTATGTTCATATGTTATCGGCAAATAACCTTACCTTACTAAGTGAGTTGCACACTACTAAAATTTTAGAAGATATGTAATGCTTAGGAGGTGTTTTTCAAAATACGGAATGATTTTTGGTTTACTTGACTTCAAGCGATGAATGTGTCTTTGTAAAAGTTATTTAAACTGTTTGTCTTGTCTTGTAGGATATTTGCTGGATACAACAAATGTATTAGGATATTTGATTTACATCGACCGGGTAGGGATTTTGAATTGTATTCAACAGTAAAAGATAAAAAAGAAGGCCAAACAGGTAATTTTCATCAGGGCTGCTGAAGTTTTTTCTTTTTTGCCGGGAAGGTTGGGGTGACAGCAGCAGTAACATCTATGAATGAAATGTCTGGGAAAGATTTTATGGTACAAAGAGATGCACATAATTCAGTTTATATGAATGCAGGTATTATATCTGCAATGGCTTTTTCTCCATTTCATTCTGGGATGCTAGCTTTGGGTTCTTACAATCAAACTGCTGCTATTTATAGGGAGGACAACATGGAACTCTTGTACCTTTTGCATGGTCAAGAAGGTGGAGTTACCCATGTAAGTTAGGGTTTCCTGTAAATAATTTATTCACATTACAACATTGAGAAGAAATCCTAAATTTTTCTCTTCTTCAGGTCCAGTTTTCCAAAGATGGAAATTATTTGTACACTGGAGGTCGGAAGGTGAGATTTTCACATTTTCTTTTCTAGTTCTAGAGTTTGGACTGGACTACGAATCATATTCTTGTTACCCAGCTTATTGTTACTTGAAGGTCAGTTTCTAACATTCACTGTTTCTTGAAGGACCCTTATATACTCTGCTGGGATGTGCGCAAGTCTGTTGATTGTGTTTACAAGTACTATTTTATCTCTTCCCTTGACCTTGATTTATCTATGAATTGAAGAAAAGTATTATATACGATGTTTTGGAAAACTTAAATTGTAGAAAATATTGTTTCTGAAGTAAGGAAACTGCAAAAGCTTTTGTTCAAACAAGATAATACTAACATGCATTTAAGTGGAAGCGTAGTTTATGATGAACAAAACTGATGCAAGCTGTGGTTCAAGAGAATAAAGAAAATACATAACCTACTGTATACTACATTTTGCCCTCAAAATGAAGAATTTGAGTTCCTAATTGAATTTTTCAGACTTTCCGTTTTGGATATTATAGTAGAACCAGTAAATTCCAAAGCTAAATTCCTATATCTCTTACTAACTGCTGATGCGTGCACTACATAGTTAATCCAAAGGTCCTCTTTCTTTGCATGGTTAGGTTGCTGTTTGCTATCATGTGTTTTTGTGTATTTCCATTGGTATGAGAGGTTAACTGGTTCCAATCATATTATCTCTCGTTTTATCAATTTTTTTTTATTGTAAAGACACTTTTACTATTTATTCTATAAGTACAAATGTTAGGAGTTGAATGGTTGCATCTTTTCACCTTGCTACTAGGTTATACAGATCATCAGAAAACACCAATCAGCGGATACTGTTCGATATTGACCCTTCTGGACAGCATCTTGGTACAGGGGGCCAGGTATCTTGAGCATTCGTATTATCTTGCAACATCAATTATCCTCAATAATATTAAGTTTGTTTTTAAATGATAATTTTTTTTTTTTGGTTTCAGGATGGTTTAGTACACATATATAATCTTCAAACTGGGCAGTGGGTGTCAAGTTTCGAGGCTGCTTTAGGTACTCAAGTTCTGTATTGATGCTTGTATTTTTTCTCCGTCCTGGCTTTGATCTCCTTTTTTTCATGCCTCTTTGTCCTTATCCATTAATTTCTCAAGTATTTTGCCTTTCCAGAACAACCTCTACTACACATTTATTCTCAGTTTGTTTCTTTAGTACTTCAAATTATTTCACTTCATCTTACTATTTCTTGAAGGCCATAGTTAAACTATTTAAACTCTTGTAGTGCTGCAATTTTGACACCATCCCAATTGTCAATTCATTTTTGTTTCAACTTTGCTTATCTTATCATTTTGATAATATCCTTATGTTTTAGTTTTTCTTCAGGTTGCCTCTAGTTTACCTCCAAATTCAATTTTCCCCATTCTTATGCTTGTGTTGTTATCCTCACCCTCATGTTTATGCAACGTAATGATGCATGGATCTGCTTGTGTTGTTGGCCTATATATCCCAGTTCCTTTGCCATTTTCTGATCTGCACATACCCTACACTCTTCTCTCTTCGTCTCTATCTTCAGATTCTGATCATAGTTTAGTCCTTTGTAAAATAAAGAGGCAACGTTTTTACCACGTTTATTTATATTCATTGTTGTATTATATTGGACAGACATTAAAGCAGGGACCTTTTTTTTTCTTGAAATATCTTTCCTTCCATTAATTAGAATTCAAATTTTTGAGCTATTGCGTGTTACTAATCAGCAGTTGGCTGTAAATTATTTGTATATTTCAATTTTTAACTGCTTTAAGCTTTATCTTTTACTGTTTGTTGTGCAGACACAGTTAGTGGTTTCTCATTCCATCCATTTCTACCCCATGCTGTGTCATCCTCGGGCCATCGAAGATTCGTAATTCCAGACGACGGCAATGAAGAATTGCGCTTGAGTGGTATTGTTATAATATTATAAACATGCAGACCTCCCACTCCCCTTGCCAATGGTTTTCTATTTCTATTATTTCATCATTGGTCAGGTTTATTATTGGCATGGTTTTACGGAAGTATCCTAATTTATATTATCTATGAACTAAATTTTGAGGAAGTTATGAAAAAACATTGTGTATTTTGTGCTACTAAAAGTAATTTTGTAAACTTTACTAACTTCAATCGTGTTTAATATAAATATAGGTCGTGAAAATTGCGTCTCAGTATGGACTTTCTGTTATGATTCAATGGAGATTGACATGAAAAGCAATGGCAGTTTCAACAATCAGTCTGAAAGTGGTTACTTGGACTGAAATTCGTTAGTTCAACACTAGTGTGTGTTGTAGGCTTGTTGCCAATGATCATAATGGTTCACCGTTTAACTGTTCCTTGTTTGACTAAAACACTGAGCGAAGTTTTGCATGTCTTATACGTGTAAAATTGTAAATTTCTAGTTGTAGCAAGGATTTGGACTTGTTTAGTTGTTATTTAGTTGGTGAGATATTTGCTACTGTCTTTTACTTGCTATTGAAGTTTCAGCCGCGTTCTGGCCGGCAATACTTTTCATCCCACGTAAAAAGCGGTCTTTCATACTTGGGATTTGAAGTAATCTTCGATTATAATATACAACAGTGAAACTCTGATTTTCGTGTCTCGACAAACATGGGCCTGAAAGTATGACTAGTTTTTCTTACAGACTCACTTTAACTTGTTAATATCTAAATAATAGTTGTAAATTTTAATGACGTTGATTTCACCGAAAGCACCAAATTGGTGTAATTTTTTATTTCAAAATTATTGAAATGGACAGATTTAAAAAAATTATGAAAATGGACAAGTCTAGTTTGATTTTATTGTGAAAAGGTTGTGTCAATTTAGTATAATATTATTGTGAAAAAGTTGTGTCAATTTAGTATAATTTTATTGTGAAAAAGTTGTGTCAATTTAGTATAATTTTATTGTGAAAAAGTTGAGTTAGTTTGTCATTACTTATGATTCAATAAAGTAAAATCATATTTTCATACCATGACTTTCATTTATTGTATTTTTTTAAATTTTAATTGAAGTTGTATTTGTATGGTGACTTTACTGTATTGTGATAAAAACGTGTAATGATATGCAATTTTAATTTTAATTGTATTATTTTAATACAGATTTAAAAAATTAGAATAAAATGTTTTGGAATGAAAGTATGAAAATTTTAAAATGTAAATATTTAATAAATCTTTATTTAATATAAGGATATATTACAAAAGTTTTCAATTTTTTTAACAAATATAAATATATCAACTAAAAGATTAAATGTGTGTTCATTTGAGGGAGAAGGAGTTGATAAATTTGAGAAGATTTAGAGTAAATCGTGTGTTTTTTTTCTAAAGGGATTTAGAGTGAATTTAGAAGTAAAGTTCGTGTAAAATTGTACCGATGTGATAAATAAAAAAATATTTTAATTAATAAAAAGTGAAGATAATTAGAATGTAAAAAGTAATATAAAATTATATTTATTAATAACATTTATTGGTAAAAAAATATTATAAGTAGAAAAAAAATAAAAATTAGTTTAAAAAATAAATAAAATGTATTTAAGTAAACTCAATTTATGTTGTTTAAAATTTATTTTTTTAGAAATATAATTTAGTCATAAGTGGTATACCTTTTTGGTTTTATAGTGAAATCAAATATTGATGATCAATCAAACAATAAAATCAAGTTAAAATATTACATGAGATACAAATTGTATGCACATAATTACGTACAATTATATTTATCATAAATAATAATGAAGTTCTTTTGTTTAGGTATGTAAGCAACTTATTCAAACAATATTGTGTTGACACTCATATTATTCATTGTGTATGGGATAAGTGTGAAAACAAAAAATCAAAACATTGTCCGAATAAATTGTCGTCTTGAATGTTAACTCTTCTTAATAAGTTACTAATTTCTTCAAAGGAATGATGAGATGAACGAGTTCCAACAATTTGATTGTTTATGACGGTTAGCAAGACATTTTGACGTTCCATGGCTGCAAGTTGTCATTCAACAATGGTAGTCAGTCTTCATGTTTCAGTGTTTGCTTTCTCCTTTTGTCAATTATTCTAGAATCCATCTCGCAGTCAAAGGGAAAGTCATTTGGTAAACTTTCAAAGGAGAATTTTTGATCCTTGTATTTCAAATGGGCAACATTGAACCAATCGTTTGATCTAAACTTAATTCTTTTTTTGTTCACCTCACTCTGAAGATATCCATTGGCTGAGATCCTTAGATTTGAATAGAAGACTTTTACCAAATCTGAATAGAATGGCTGGTCCAATGATATAAAGTCTGATAGGCCTTGAAAGATAAGGTGATGATGAAAATATAGACTAGATGTGGAAAATGAATCAAAATTCATAATCTTTGGCACCACAAGATTTTTTGTATAAAAATCAGTTGCATAATGTTCCATATGATAACTATCACTAAAGGAACGTCGTTGATCTAATAATACTTCTTCCACGTATAGCCTCCTCTACGCAGGAGTATTTGTCTCAATTGTTGTTTCTTTTCCCTCACGACTTTTTCAGGTCCTTTTTGACAATGATGACCCCATTGAACAATAACTTAAAAAAGATAAAAATAACAATTGCATAACAATAATAAAAGATTAATAATTATTGAAACATTCATACATATATTAAGTGGTCATAATTAACATTGCTCAAAATAATGTAACCAACGAAGGAAGAGTCAAAATCGTACAATAGAAATCAACTTAAGATTATGAAACATATACAAGGACTCAACTACCACCCATCATCATGTTACATAACTTATTCCATCGACGATATGAGGCATTTCCATTAACCTTTTCGTGTATACTGGGTTTGTACATAAGAAATCATAACACTACTCCATAACGATATCTTTTTGTATATTCTTGGCAAATAACATTTCTTATATATCGCCCTCAGTGTATTAAAATGTTGAGTTACGACGCATGAACTCCATTGAGAATTGGATTACGCTTCTCAATGGTAACCACTTGGTGCTCAACCATGGATGATATTTCCTCAAAGTGAACATTACTGGATCCCATGACATCATGAAGTCATCAAGCCTTATAGTCAACTTATCATATTGTGAGTCCATTAAGTCGACCATGAAGATGACATGCTCCTAGATGGGATAAAAGGCACAAATTGAGTAGCCTCTAGACTATAGTCGTCCATAGGTGGAGGGGATGGTGTAGTTGGGTCATTGTACCCTTGAAAGACAGACTCTTCGAGTATGTAATCCATTTACACGTTGAGATCAACTTGTAAACAAGCTTCCTGCTAAAGACGACGTGCTTGACAAGTTATGCATAATCCATTCCCAATATCCCAATCAAAGGCCTAAAACTTGACCATTAGATCACAATGTCTAATGATAGTAACCCTCTACTAAACTGCAGTAGGCTTTGCCTGAAATACAACGTACACCCAAATCATAAATAAGCAAATGCTTAACATTTGAATAATAAATCCATTACTTAAGTTATGTCTTTAATTCCTTTATTAGGTCGTCCCAAACTTCATCCTCTGCTTTGAATATTTTGGATGTTGCATTCCATGAAAACCTACTAAGTGAGCCAAACAAATCATGAACCTCGCGTGCTTCAATACTTTTTGTCTATTTTTGACATTATTTTTGTAACTGCAACATACCCGAACTGATGAAGATTGTCGACGATATTATTATATGCCTAGGTCGTCTGGCTGCCGTTAACCCTGTTTCCCATACAATATTCATCTAACATTGCATTAAGAAGTTGTTCGTCCATGTCCTTGGTCCATTGCAACACTCTTTCCCTTGTTCATTTCCAACCTAATTGGAAAAAGCTCTTATGATATTAAGTCAAATTTGAAAGAAATACCACGAAGTAAGATATACATTGAAGGTTCAACACCCAATGTTGATGGTTAACAAATATATGCCCTATAAGAAAGAACATAATGCAATTACATGCCTACATCTTTCAGTCCTACCTGAACTTCAATCCAATACTAAAACAAGTATTATAGGTAAGGAATGCTTTTATTTTAAACTTTAACCTTCTTCACCTTGTCAAAAAATAACCAATTTCAAGCAACCTTCTTCACTTTGGAAAAAGATAACCAATTTCAACCAACCTTTTTTACTTGCAAAAAAATAACTAATTTCAAGCAACAAAGAATAAAAAACAGAGTTTGTTAAAGAATGAACTAACTTCAACCACCTATACAGACTTCTCCACCCTGACATGAATCGCCACCACCTTCACAAAGTGGTCTACCTTCACAACTACACCACATATCCATCACCAAAGGACCACCCACACACGTACACCATCATAACCCCCTCGTTAACACATATCGACCTTCACACATATACCACGCCAAAGTTTCCCTTATTAACACTTGCAAGACACAAAAATCATTACAATGTCTTGCCATCACAACATTGTTCGTGTTGCATCTTGTTGCAAACACCAATCACGATCGTAACCAAATATGATGGACATGGAGTAAGTTACAATGTAATTGGAATCGATTACGCTTCACCGTGGAATCAAATATGTGGACGTTGGAATCAATTCCAACTTGTAGTGGAATCAGTTACTTCTCATTTTTCTTTGGTATTTATCTTCAACCTTGTTGCATGTTGTTGCATCAACCCATGCAACTCTTACATTGGGGACTGCTTCATTCTTTGTTTTCATCTCCAACCAACCTTATGTGTAAGCCTGAAAGCTGCATAACAAGACAAACATTGTGACCAATGAATCACTCAAACTAACCTGATCTTAGCTTCTCCTTCAATGCAGTCAACACTGAAAACTCCAATAGAGTCTTTCACACGTTCAAAGGACAAATGATATGAGCTTCTATTTTTGTAAGAAACTTAATATACCACCGACCAAATACTAATCACACATAGGGTTATTTAATGGTTGTTGGGTCCTCAACGTGTAACTTTTTTAAAAGATGACACTGTTGGCTTAGGAATCTTTGTTACGGTCTTTGTGTGAAAGTGTTTCGGTGTACATTTATCCGGTGTGTCTTTGTTGCTTCTGGGTGTCTGGGATGCTTGCTCTTCTTCGATTGTTGTTGTTCATACTCGCCAAAGGAGGGGGAGGTACTTGCAAAGATACTCCGACGCTCAAGTCAGATGTGAATTATGGAGCTGAAGCTCTCAAGAGAATGATTATGATACTGCTCTGAAATATTATTCAGGATCTCTAGAGCATAAAGAGAACGTACCTGGACTTTGGTCCTGTCACTGTATTTATAAGCAAAATAAAAATAACCACCTTACCTAAAAATGTGGTTAGTGGCTTTGACAAATATCTAAGATATTTATGTTATTACATAAATATCCTTACTACATAACATGCCCCCCAAGTCCGAGTTAACCGTTCCGTTTTATGGACGTGGTAACTATAGGACTTATGAGTTTGAGGGAGGCTGTCTTCGCTGTAATTAGAGAGCGTGTGCAAGTGAGGAATTTGATGGACCAAAAGGAGGTGAAGACGAACGACAAAAAAGCGGGAGCAAATGAGGCCGAACGCTGATTGAGTGGACGCTCGTTAACAATTGAATGTCGAGCGTTGAGGCCGAACGACTGAACGAGTGGACGCTCGTTGACAATTGAATGTCGAGCGTTGAGACCGGACGACGGACTGAGTGGACGCTCGTTGACATTTGTTTGTCGAGCGTTGAGGCCGAACGCTGACTGAGTGGACGCTCGTTAACAATTGAATGTCGAGCGTTGAGGCCGAAATGCTGATTGAGTGGACGCTCGTTGACAATTGAATGTCGAGCGTTGAGGCCGAATGACGAACGTTTTCGATGTCGAAAGACAAAATCTTTGAGATTTTGATGTTCTTGGGTGAACATAAAGTTAGGCTAGAGGATGGTCTCCGAGGTTTGATGGTCTGGGTGTTCTAGGACGAACATCTACCAGCGGGAGTGTGTCCCTTTATTCAATGCACCTGGGTGTTCTATGGCGAACATCTACCAGCAGGAGTGTATCCCTTTATTCAATGCACCTGGGTGTTCTAGGGCGAACATCTACCAGCGGGAGTGTATCCCTTTATTCAATGCACCTGGGTGTTCTAGGGCGAACATCTACCAGCGGGAGTGTATCCCTTTGTTCGATGCACCTGGGTGTTCTAGGGCGAACATCTACCAGGTTTAGGAGTGCTTCAGGATGAACGGCGCTCAGGTGTCCGCTTTCACGTACAAGAGATGCTTATCTGCAATGTAAAAAATAATATTAAGCATATAGGTGAGACCGTTTGGTCGATTTGCAAACCTGGTGACCGAACGTTCATTAGGCTGAATGCTGGACGCTTGAGGCCGTACGTCGAAGAGATGAAGTGATCAAATGCTTCCTGCGGAAATAGCCGAACGTTAATGAAGTGATTGGCCGAACGGTTGCAGCCAAGATGCCGAACGCTAATGAGGCCAAATGTGGGAGCGCTCGTATAAGAATGGTGGAGTGGTAGTGACCGAACGTGATGATGAGCGGTTAAAACCCGAGGGATGTCGAACGCTCGTTCACAAAGTTGGTTGAGCGTTGATGATCAGCGAAGTGACGAACGCTCTCGGCCGAACGTCCGGCTGTTTGGACGCTCGTACACATGAGTTGTCGAGCGGTCGAGTAGGACGTGAGGTCGAGCGCTAGGGACCGAATGTCGATGATGAGCGAAGAGACGAACGTTCTAGGCCGAACGCCAATATCGTACGCGAGGCTGAGCTTGGGGACTTTCCAGGACGAACCGCGGATTGCTTGAATGCTCGTCCACAGGCATTGGCGAGCATTCGAAACCGAAGGTTGAGGACGCACGGTCTTTTGTTGGCCGAACGCTATTGAAACGAGTGACCGAATCGTTGAGGCCATGGATGGCCGAACGTTGGTGACGGACCGAACGAACGTTGATGACCGAGAGTGGACGAACGTCGGGATGGTTTGAACGTTCGTCCCATTGCTTGCCGAGCGACCTAAACCAAGTGGAGTGTCGAGCATTGTCTGAACGCTCGTTGACATGGGTTTGACGAGCGCTCGTTGAAATGGTTGGACGAGCGCTCGTTGAACTGGATGGACGAGCGCTCGTTGAAATGGATGGACGAGCGCTCGTTGAAATGGATGGACGAGCGCTCGTTGAAATGGATGGACGAGCGTTCGTCTACGAAGGCGAGGCCGATTGCTGGACGCTTGAAGCCGCACGTTCGTTATGTGAAATGGCCAATCATGTGGAGGTAGGACCGAAGGGCGAGTAAGAACAGTCCGAGGACGAACGACTGATTGCTCGAACGCTCGTACACAGACGTTGTCGAGCGTTCAAGTCCGAGTGCGAGGACAAACGGTCTTTTGTTTGAACGCTCGTCCACATTAAGTGTCGAGCGTTCGAATCCGAATGACGAAGACGAACGGTCCGAGGCGAACGGCCGATGGCTTGAACGCTCGTCCACAGGGATTGATGAGCGTTCGATTCTGATCGTCGAGGCCGAACGTTGGCTGTTTGGATGGTCGTACAGATGTTGAACGCTCATCTGGCGTTTGAAGGTTGGGGAATAGAAATTGGGTTGGATGACGTGGAGGCAAAACTGAATGACGCGTGGGTTGCGGAAGATGTGGAGAATGGGTCTCCCTAGAATCCTCTCTGCCCCAAAAAACCCTAGAATCAGCCATATTGTTGAATGGCTGATCCGGATGCTGTTGTTGTCAACGGAAGTCGCGATCCAAGGTGATCGAAGACAATGGAGTTCCCAGGCTTGGGATGAACTGGCGGCTTTGCCTTTGCGGTGGCACTTTGATGGTGATGGCCCTGATGTGGCACTTTGATGGTGATGGCCCTGATGTGGTTGTCACTTGAGCCGCACCAATGAATCACTCAAACTAACCTGATCTTAGCTTCTCCTTCAATGCAGTCAACACTGAAAACTCCAATAGAGTCTTTCACACGTTCAAAGGACACATGATATGAGCTTCTATTTTTGTAAGAAACTTAATATACCACCGACCAAATACTAATCACACATAGGGTTATTTAATGGTTGTTGGATCCTCAACGTGTAACTTTTTTAAAAGATGACACTGTTGGCTTAGGAATCTTTGTTACGGTCTTTGTATGAAAGTAAAGTTCAGGAATATCTACATAAGGCTAATGAAAGGAACACAAAAGTAACTCCTCAAGTTACTCACGAGTCTTAAAAAAATAAGAAATAAGAAATAATGTGTTAGTCTTTGCTTAACATTTCCATTACAATTATTTCATTTCAACATTAATACTATTACTATTACGAGTTAGAATTAATTAGGTATGATTTAATTCCATTATTAATGTGTTAATATTCTTACTGACCATGTTGAAATTGATTACTTAAGTCATTTAATCAATTTCATATTTTCTTCACAATACTCATGGAATAAAATCCATTTTGATTACTTAAGTCATTGTAATCAATTTCATATTTTCTTCCCAATACTCATGGAATAAAATCCATTGCATGAAATTCAGAATTGATTACACATGTTACATTTCAAATTAAATTTGGTCATTATAAAATTTGAAGAGAGCAAATATGAGATTTCCTCACATTTCTTCGGCAGATGATAAAAAAATAATACATTTCACAATTTTGTCACTTTCCATTCCTTTCATATCACTTCAAGTGAACATAACAAATTTTTAAATCCATCTTCATCATTGTTCTTGAAGGATAAAGTATGCTCAAACAAACATAGTTTAAATGTAAAAAAGTAGATAAAACTAATAAAAAATAAAACCGTAAATCTATTTTCTGAAATTTTGAACTCAGTGTGAAATTTTGAGTAACTTTCAAGTATAAAGCATCTCATATCAATTTGAGCTCTTTATCAAAGCTCATCTCATCTCCTCGTTTATTCTTCTGCTTCATTATTTCAAAATCTTTTCTTAACTCCTGCCGCATGAACTTGGCAGTTTGGTTGTCTCATTTCCTACTACGTGTTTTCCCTTCCTCCCCGGTCATGTTTCTCCTAGTTACCATATAATCATACCTAAGATTTTAAACCATTACCTTCTCTTCTATTTACAGGAAAAGTTGTTCAGCCTCTATTAGTGAAGGCTCAATAAGGTTCTTAACCTTCACTTTCTTGCTCTTTATCATATTTTGTTAGTGTTTAAGATAATCGCTTGTTTAAGGTTATGGTCGAGTAGTCCTTGATCAGAGAAGGTCTCAATCGTTACTCAGATTATCGATTCATGATACTGGCATCACTTCCATTCGTTGGTTCAGTACTACTTTATATTTGTAATGATAATAATTAGTATCAATATTAAAATAATAATTCGAAACTTTACTAAATTATTTAAATGTTTACATTATATGTCGAAAACTTAAAAAAAAAAAAAAGGTAAAACTACCACACTTGAGAATATTAAGATTTATATCTCCCGAATTCCACGCGCTTATTTGATATCAATAAAATATTGGGGATAAATATGTTGTTTTCTTCCTGAAATTTTCGTGAAAAATGTGAGAACTGCTCGCCTAAACTGTTGGACACTTTGCTAATCATTTTGTAAAGGAAAAACAAACATGCTGTGTTTTTTATATACCAGATTCACTAACTAAGGTTTTGACCAAAGAAAGACCATGGTTGAGAAAACAGCAAAAGGTGAAAAGACCAAAGCAGCCCTCGTGTTTACAACAAACATGTTGCGTTGTTTATATTTGCCGAATTAACTAACTCCGGTTTGACTCAACAGAGACCATGGTTGAGGAAAACTCCAACAGGAGGAAAAGACCAAAAGGCCCTCCAACAACAAAGCAGCCAGCCACCTACATAAACTCCGTCGAAGCACAAAGGTTGTTTCAGTGGGTCCCATTCCAGTTCGGTTAACCACTTTTCACCGTTGATTAAGCCATCACAAACGTGTGTTGCACAGGTGTGATCCACTGTAGGACGGTCTACCATACCACGCGTTTACTTACGTACACGGAACTTCTCCAGAAGCTACCGACAAAGCCGACCAAGCACCACGTCACCGCCCTCTCTCCCTATCTTCTGTCACGTTGCCACGTGTTCTTTTCCAACGGCTAGTTTTTCCCCTCCCTCTTCTAGTTTTTTAACCGCCCGCCATGTTGTTGAGAGAGAGAAAAGTAACCCCTGTCACTTCCCTCGAAGTTTCGCGTAATTTTCTCACGCGGTATTCACTATTAAATTATTTAATATCTAATAATAACTAGAAAAGCCTTTTTCACTTTTTAGCTTTATATATAAAGCAGTTCATTAACTCCCCCATTTGTTCCTAAATTCTTAAACAGCTTGTAGTTGAGTTTGATCACCAAGTGTCAATTTCAGTCCTTGCTTGACCTGTTTAGCATCACGACTGCAAATAGAAACTCTCTTGTAACACTTGGTGAGTTGTCTCATTTTTCTATTTTCTTCTGCGTTTTCTGTTCTGGTATCCTTTTCAGTTTCCCATAAGATTTTTTTTTTTTTAAATATTGAACTTTTTGCGTCCCTTTCTGAAAAACTAATAGTTTGTTTGTTTGGGTTTTACAGATTAGAAGAAAAGGTTGTATCTGTGAAGTTTTGGTGAATTTGAATATGGCATTAGGGTTTGAGGGTTATAGTTATACAACTGCCCTTGGAAGGAAGAGGGTCGTGTTATTACATAATGTGGAAGTTTTGTCTCCGTTGAAGAGAACGCGCAGCGAGAAAATCACCTTCGATTCTGAAACGTCTCCGCTTGAGGCCCTTCCTCTTGAGATTCTGGTGAGTGTTGCAAATATCAGTTTTGTATTTTTTTTTCCTTCCTAAATTTTCATGTCTGAAATAGTTGTTCTGAAATATGGATTTTTTCTGTTCTTTTCTGGACTAATTGTAGGTGAAGGTGTTGTGTGGTGTGGATCATGAGGATTTGGAGCAACTTGTTCGTGTCTCGAAAACTGTCCGAGAAGCTGTAAGTTTTGGAGTAGTAATTCAATGTTGTTCAGTTCTGTTTCGAGTTCTGTTTTTTGTTCTAATTTGTGAACTGTTTGGTTTTGCTTTTGTAGACTGAGATTGCTAGGAAGACGAATTTTGAGTACAGAACTCCTAAGAAGAAAACTTTTGCTATTTCTGTACCCTATGGTGTAGAGGGTGAGGAAATTGAAGCACCTAATGCACCATTGAGGAAACCAAAGTCCAAGCTTATTGGTAAGAATCTGAGTAGCATCACAATGGCATTGTTTGCTTCACCTACCAAAGAAGACCAGTGAGTGGGCCAAGGACAAGTGGCAACTGATTACAGGACCAAATAGTTTCTCTTGATTCGGATAGTTTTGTGAATAGATTGTGATTGCCACGTGTGTATATTAGTAAGTAGATTCAGAGTGACATGATACGTACATAGAAGAACTTACTATCTGATTAATCTTTATACAAGTCATATATCTTCAAATCCTTCATTGAAGATTGCTTTGGCTTGTTTGCAATCTTTATGTACATGCACAGGCTAGTAGAAAGTGCTAGAAATTCTAGTCATTGTTTGGAGGGAAATCCTATGTCCTTCTGTATGATAAATTTAACTGTCCTCACAAGTTGTTTGGACATAAGAATGAGTAAAGTTTCGACTTTCATGATTTGATTAAATTTGTTGTTTTATTCATTCTGGTCTTTCATGTATTAAATATTCACGAATTGGGTAGAATTGTGGGATATGTTTCTCTTTTTAGCATGGCAAATGTTATTAGTAGTATCCACTGGTTATCATAAAGTGGGGGAAGCAATTAGACATATCAACATCCATCATGGTCCACCAAAATTAGAGGGAATTTCGTTTGAGATACTTGAGGTTTGAACAACTGTTGCTCTAAAAGCCACACAACTAAGGTGTCCTTGGTTGGTATCAGAAACAATTAAATACTTTGATTTTTCTGATTTTCAACTCCTAAGAGTGGATTTCCTTCGTTTGACTCTGAAAAAGAGATACTGAGACTTTTTTTGTTGATTCCCAAGTGATGTCAGAAAGTTGTAAATTAACTATTTGATGATGATGGTAGCTTCCCATTATCTAAGCAAATTGATAACTTGGTGGTTAAGCATGGTAGGAGAAAACTTCTACATGAATCATATTCAGTTTAACATACTGTTTCTTTCACTTTAGTTTTGGGGTGAATTCAATATTTCTGCAAAATAGGAGCAGATTTTCTTTTGTAACATTGAGAATGTCAGTAAGCTGTTTATAAACCTTCAAGGTGTAGTTTCCTGAGGAATAAAGTTGAATGAATGGTGCAAGCAATTTTCCAAAGAAAGGAGGGAATACCATTTCACAGTTGAAGGGGAGAAACAAAAGATTCGAAACAACAAAGAGATTCTATAATGGATGCATAGGGTTGAGGTTTATCATGTATTCAAGTGTTTGATTTTGTACTCTGCTGAATAATCACATTTAGTCATAGCAATTAGTGGTTATAAATAAAGATAAGTAAATTAATATAATTGTTGATTTACATTAATGAAGGATTTAAGTTTGATCGTTCAATAATGTTAGACCAAGTTTCTGTACTAGTTCAGTCTTTTTTGAAGATAACTAGTTAATCGATCACAATGATGAAATTCTTAACATGAAATTAGATAATAAAATAAAATGAAATAAAGATAATGATAATAATAATGATAGAAATTGAAGGTCAAATAAATATCAATGATAAAAAATGGTCAAATTTGTAACATGATATAACGAAATTAAAGTATTAAAATGGAGGTCAAATTCTTAACATGAGAACTAGCCAATAAATAATAGGTCAAATTCTTAACGTTAAATTAATTGGAAAATAAAACAATATCAAATAAATAAAAAAAAATCATTCTTTGTTCACTTTTATTTAAATTTTTAAATATAATCTCTTTAGTGTCACAAAACTTAATTCCATCTTTAAGTTTTTGAAAGTTGACTGATATTAACATCATTAGTTCTTATAATTGGAAATGAACACTTGTCCAAACTGACACACATCTTAAATTATACATCAGTATACACATTAACTTTAAAAGTGATTTTTATTTAAGAAATGTTTTTTTTACCAAAAGAAACTAATGAAACATGCAATGAAAACAAGTACATTAAATTTATACATCATCAATGTACCAAATTTACTATTTATGTCAAAATACTGTATTCAAAAAATAAATAAATGTGTTTATCAGACACATTTTTTTTTATCATTTTAAAATATGTTATAAATAAATAATCTCACATAGATTTTAGCTTTTTAAATTTTCTTGTTTTGATGTGATAAATAATTTGATCAGGTAACTTTTATTTATATATTGATATTGTAAATTAAATTTGTGCAGGTAAAAAACAAATTCAATAGTTGACAAAAAATAAGAAGGCAACACTGATCTAAAAAAAGTTTAATAGATTAATTTTAGCTATACCTTTTATGCTTAATAATAGAAAATATTTAGTAAATTAATTAATTGGGATGATTCTAAGCAAGAACATGAATGGTAGTGCAGTGGATGTGTTCAAGAAGAGCATGTTGACTATTCTTAGAATATATAATAGAAAATATTATAAACATTGTTTTTAGCACTTTTGTTATAACTATTCATCGCAGTATTGGTTGTTGTTTAGTGCAGTGCAGGCCCTAGTGGCTAATAAATAACATTTTCTTCATAAAAAAGAAACCACGGGAAAGAAAGAAGAAAACAATGGTGAAGTTGAAAGTTGTTTTGAGATTTCGGAAATCATGATTCCATTAATTGCACTTAAAACCATTTGATCCAAAACAATCAATGAGCATATTATTATAAATATTTAGGTAATCAGATTGTAAATACTTCATATATGTAAGAAGATTCCATATATTATCCCTTTTGTGTAAATAAGAAAATAAATATACATAATTTATATCTTGCAAAACTTTCTTTAAAATTGTACTTTGACTAATTTTTATATATAGTATAAACTCGTCTTAATGCCTGTATTATATATAACTTTTTTTTTATCTTAATCCCTGTATTATATATAACTTTTTTGCATAGGTACAGGTTCAATTAATAAGAATATAAAATTAAAAATTTTTATTCCATAAAAAAATAATATTTAATTTAAAATATAAATATAAAATTATATATTTATATCCATTTGATAAATATATAACATTTTACACTTAATGCAACCGATATAAAATTATATATTTAGATCCATTTTATCAAATATAAAAGTTAGTCAAATTATATATATTTAATAAATTTTATAAAATTAAATTTAACCAGTGAAAAAGTTATTGAAATTATAAATGAACAAGTTTGAGATGTGTACCTAAGATTGTTTAACATTGATGACAGAATGATATGTATTTTCCAATGCCAATCAACCATTACACCATTTTGGATTCAGCACCCTTTGAAACTTTTCTCCATTGAATTTCAAACCATTCTAGCCCCTTCAACATTGAAGGCCATAGTTGGTTTGAGCTAAATAGTATTGTGCATGTACATTGGCAAAGAAAAAATGATAGACATTTTTCATTTCCATAGACTCATTTCAAAGTGATATCGCGGAAAGATTTGTGAGATTGGTCACTCATAGACTCCTTTTTTTTTTTTTATATTACTCCTATATTTTCCAAATAAGTTAGTGACTCACCATTTTTATGCATCACCTAAAAATGTTTTTTTTCTCCTCAAATGGATGCACCACATAATAATAATAATAATAATAATAATAATAATAATAATAATAATAATAATAATAATAATAATAAAAATAATATTAATAATAATAATGTTATTATTATCATTATTAACAACAACAACAACAACAATAATAATAATAATAATAATAATAATAATAATGAAAATAACAATAATAACAAATGGTAATAATAATAATAATAATGGAAATAATAATAATAATAATAAAATAATAATAAAAATAAACTTGTGCATTTAGGATTTTTGTTGTGATTTAAGAGACTTGGTTTGTGTTTACAAGAATTCAATTATAAAGATGTTGTAATTTCTTATGTTAATGAAAGTAAGCGTTTGTCAGTGTGGTTTGAGCTTTAAGTGCTATACTAGTAAGTTTAGTTTTTCTTGAAACCATGATAACATTAGAAGAGTTGAATAATGTTTTCAAATCTTTTCGTAATGTAGTATCTAATGGGTGTTATGAACTAAGTTGATCAATAGAATTTATTTAGATGTTGTCTTGCAAAACTTGTAAAAAGATATAATCAATAAAAAAGTGTAGTGAGCATGAAGAAATGTATTTCTTGATTCAACGTTTGGAAATGATATGTGAAGATCTTTTAGAAGAGTTGTGCATACACTAGGTTTTATGAGAAGCTTTTCAAGAAAAGATATGTAAAACAAAACAATGTGCAAAGAGTATTTTTATACTGGTTCACTCCAACTAAGCTACTTCCAGTTCTCTCTCATGAACTCTTGAGAGGTTCCACTAATCTTGAAGATTACACAAGTATTCTTACCACTTTTGGTTTACAATGAGTATTCTCACCACTCCTGGTTTCATAGACAATTTGATATCTCCCTGATACGCCGCCTAGTCAAGTTTCACCACTTTTGGTTTCTAAGTATTCTGATCACTCCTGGTTTACAAGTTTTCAAACCGCTTCTAGTTTATAAGTATTTTAATCACTTCTGGTCACTAAAAATCCATAGCAGGATATACAACAAGATACATATGGATGACTCTCTACGAAAGAATACGTTTTTAATTACAATATAATTTGTAAATCTTGATGGTGTTTCACTCTCTTTTCGCTTGAAAGCTTCAGATGATTTACGAATTGTAAGCCCATAAATCAAAGCAAGAAAATGTATTCACTTTGTTACCTTTCTTGTCTTCTCTTCATACGTCTAACTATTCATTGCTTTCTTGAAAATCTGCTTGCTGTAGCTACAAAGTGTCAACCTTTTGCATGACTCTTATTGTGGATAGTCCTGAGTTTGAAATTCATGCTTTAATTGTTTTTACTCTTTAAATTCTAGTTTTAGTTCTAGTTCTAGTTATTAATTTTGAACTTGTCTAGTTAGATAGTTCTTATGTAATGGGTTTGGTGACTTGAGTGAATAATTTTTTGTGTTTGACTTGATTGAAAATCTCTTGTGCTTGCTTTTTATCTATATGAATTACTTTGAAAATTTGATTAAGATGATGTTGGTTGAGGTTGTTGAGCATAAATTGTGGTTGCTCTCATTTGTTTAGATAAATGCATTGTTTTAATTGTGGTCAATATTCATGGCATTGTGTTTGATAAATTTTGGAACCTTGAGCAAACCTATGAGATGTTGTGCCTCAAAATGCTTGTTGAAAGCAATCACAATTGACTTTGCCTGAGTTTCTCATTTTTGCTTGTTACATATGATTAAGACCATCTTTTCTCTTTCCTCTTAGACATTTTAAGTCAAATAAGCCAATGCAAACCCTTTGAACCTTAAAGAAAAAATTTCTCATTCTTAGAACCTTAAGTTTAATGAAAGATTTTTGACTTCTTTACCTTGAGTTGAGAAAAGCATATATTTCAGGTTTAGGAGAATGATTAAAAGTTTGAGAGAGTTCATGTCATAAGGGAGCATTGAGAAATATAACAAAAAGAAATAAGAAAAAGAAAGAAAATTAAGAAAGAAGAAGAGAAAGAAAAATGAGTTCAATAAATGAAAGTTGGGAAATAAGTTGGGGAATGATTTATTCAATTTTTGAAGCAAAAGAGAGACTAATGTTATACCAAGTTTTGTTTTGTTTGATATCTTAGCTCAAGTTTCTTTGTTATCTAGAAAAACCAAATTTTCTTCTTATCCCAGCCACAATACAAGCCATAAAAGTCCTTGAGATGCTAACTTGCTTATGAATATGTTTATTATGGTTGAAACGAAGGAGAAAATTGGTTTACAGAGGGCAACCTAGACCATCCTAAAGACTAGTGCTGAGAGGTAGAGTCTTTGCATTGAGAGATGTGTGGTGATGTGGTAAATGAAACTCTTTATGTGGCTGCTTAGGGCTTGTAGGAACAACCTCTTCTTCCTCTTTGTGTTTCCTTCTTTTTCCATCTTCCATTTTGTAAGCTTGAGGCTCTCCATGGAAAGGGAGAGCCAAACCCACCTTGTTACGGATATTTGTGGCCATTGAATTTTCGTGTACCTTGTAAACGCTTTTATTATATATATGTCTCTTCCTTTGAATGTTAGTTTTTTGTTTCTATGCTAAATGCTTGCTTGAATGTGGATGTTCTTATCTCAATTTGTGGTTCATGGGAGTTTAGAAAGAATCTTATGAAACCTAGACTTGAAACAATAAATCTAATGGAGTTTGTATCTAGGATGGAAGTTGATCCATTAATTGTCTTAAACCTTAGACTTAAGGCAAGTTTTCTTCTTAAGTGTTCAAGGGATTAACTTTTAGTGAGGAAACCTAGGCTCTTTTACCTAAGGGATTGAAGTTTAAGTGTTCTTGTGGGTTGAATTTAGTGTTTGATGGAGATGAGATGATTTTGTGTGTGCACAAGAATGAAACTGATAAAATCTACCCCTGACTATGCCTTTCCATACCATTTATGACCTTTTTCTCACTTCTAAGTGTCTCCGACTACAAAAGTAAGTTTCATCTTTTGTGGTAACTAGAGAGATGTTTTATGAACCTTAAATTTGTTTTTCTTTGTGATTGTAATAATTTGTTAGTTTTGTGCTAGTGAAAAGTTAATCTCTGTTTGACTATTTTAATTAATTGTTAAGAAAATTAAAATATTAAAAATACGAATTTATAATAAGAAACACATTCACTCCTCTCTTAGTTTAATGTTCACGTTAATCATTAATCATTCCAGTACTCACAATATTTACAAAGGAAAAACTTTATTTTAAATTTACTAACTAAAACCTAACTAAGATTATTTTTCCTTACGTAGACTTTACTTTTTCAAAAGGTATTAGATCGAATGAGAAAATGTGTACACTAAAAACTCTAACGACTCTAACAATCACTAGTGCAGAAAGGGCTTTAGACGTCTGTTATTTTGGTCTTTTGACGTTCGACCTGCACCGGACGTCTTTGTGGGTGACGTTAACCAGACGTCTGTTGTGCCAGGTCGGACGTCTATATAGACGTCCGTTCCGGCACAACAAACGTCTATATAGACGTCCGTTCCGACACAACAAACGTCTATATAGATGTCCGTTTGTGTTGGAACGGACGTCTATATGGCTGAACGAGTTATTTAGGGTTACGGGGTTTGGACGTCTGTTTGTGCATTGCCAGACGTCTAAGGGAAATGGAAATAACACGTCAAAAACATGCATACACAAAACCCTATCAAAAAATTATTAACGAAGAAACTAACCTGAAGAGCAGATTCAAAATGAAAATGGAGGGAAATGGAGGAGTGCACGACCTAAAACGTAGGCCAAAAAACGCAGCTCAAGAATACGCAACAAACTGAACCAAAACACACCGAAAACGATTTTTAATCGGTCCAAATGAAAGATATTTCATCACTGAACAATTTAATCGGAATAAAAGTAAGATTAAATGGTCCTAAACAGATAAAAACCATCCTGGAAATGCAAGGCGCAGAGGGAACTCTCACGGGTTCGCGTTTTGGTATATATGTCCTTCTTTTAAACGTCTTTTAAACGTCCGTTCTGGAGGGGGCCGGACGTCTATAAGATTATAGACGTCCGACCCCCTCTAGAACGGATGTTTAAAAGGCTGACAGGGTAGTTGAAGAGTTGATTTTTTAAATGTCCGTTTTGAAACCCCTCTAGAACAGACGTTTAAAAGGCTGAACAAATGAACACCTCAACTCCCCTTGTCAACCCATTAAACGTTCGTTCTGGAGGGGGTTGGACGTCTACAATATTATAGATGTCCGGCCCCCTCCAGAACGGACGTTTAAAAGGCTGAACGCAATCAACTCTTCAACTACCCTGTCAGTCTTTTAAACGTCCGTTAGAGGGGGACAGACGTCTATAATATAATAGATGTCCGGCCCCCTCCAGAAGGGACGTTTAAAAGGCTCACAGGGTAGTTGAAGAGTTGATTGCATTCAGCCTTTTAAACGTCCGTTCTGTAGGGGCTCCAGAACGGACGTTTAAAAGACTCAACAAATGAACGCCTCAACTACCCTTGTCAGCCCATTAAACGTCCGTTCTGGAGGGGGCCGGACGTCTACAATATTATAGATGTCTGTCCCCCTCTAACGGACGTTTAAAAGGCTGACAGGGTAGTTGAAGAGTTGATTGCGTTCAACCTTTTAAACGTCCGTTCTGGAGGGGGCCGGACGTCTATAATATCGTAGACGTCCAGCCCCCTCCAGAACGGACGTTTAATGGGCTGAAAAGGGGAGTTGAGACGTTCATTTGTTCAGCCTTTTAAACGTCCGTTCTGGAACCCCTACAGAACGGACATTTAAAAGGCTGAACACAATCAACTCTTCAACCCCCCGTTAGCCTTTTAAACGTCCGTTAGAGGGGGACGGACGTCTATAATATTATAGACGTCCGTTCCCCTCCTGAACGGACGTTTAATTGGCTAACAAGGGGGTTTAAGCGTTCATTTGTTCAGCCTGTTAGACGTCCGGGCCCCTCGCACGGACGTCTATTATATTATAGATGTCCGTCCCCCCCAGCGAACGTCTACAGTTTCACTTATTTACGAATATGCCACCGGTCAATTATTTACCTTGGGACTTTTGTGGACGGACGTCTATGGGAGACGTTAAAAGCCAATTATGCACTAGTGAATTATTTGTTCAGGTGAACTAATTGCTTTTTTATGAAAAGAACAGTAATTTGTAAAAAAAAAAACATAAAGAGAAAGGGTATAAAAAATCTAAAGAAAAGAGGAAAAATATTGCATATAAGTGAGAGAATAAAAAATATAAGTAATTTAAATTGATTTAACTTTTTATAGTTCACATTCTTCTTTGTTTTACAAAATAAGTAGATATTATTTAATTTATTATAATGCTTACATAGAATATTTAGATGTACTAATAAGTGTAAATAACATTTGACTTTTTAATTTATTATAATGCTTACATAGAATATTTAGATGCTTACATATAATATTAAGGGTTAAATATGTTTTTAGTCCCTTAAGTATTTGAAAATTTTGTTTTTAGTCCCTACTCAGAACTTTGATGGTTTTTAGTCCTTGTTGTTTTGAAACTCTGACTATTAGTCCTTAAAATTAGACGATGTTAAGTTTTAGTGGATGTAGCAAACGGCGATGCCACGTGATCATTGATCTGCTCTGTTCACTCTCTGCCACGTTGGATGTTTAAGTGTTGAACTGAGATTAAGTCAAGAGCACTTCATCATCTTTTATAAATGAGATTTGAAGAAGTTGGGTTCTTCTTCGTGGCTGCAACTGGGGGCAAAGAACTTGAGTACACTGAAGGTTGGAGTTGGTGTTCTTTTCAATATCATTTTCCCAACATCTGACGAACAACAAGTTGAAAAGGAAATTAGAAGAAGAGAAGAAAGTGTCCGTTGGGTTTTGAATGCTTTGCCACAGGTATGTCGTTTCAAAGTCATCTTGTATTAGTACTAGATTCCCTGAATCTAGGAGCTGCAGTGTTCTGTTTGAGGACGTGGATGGTCCAAGTTCAGAAGACCAGCGACTTTTGAATGCATCTTCTACCACCAGATTTCCATCCTCCGCAATTCGAAAAACTCCACTAGAATCGGCAACATGATCTTCTCTGTTGGCAACCCACACCACTGTTTGTTGTTTCAAGCCGTGATACCAAATCCCCATATATTTCCCTCCACTTTTTTCGCCAGGAGAAAAGAAGCCCAGCTCAAATGTGGCGTTTGATGAAAAGAGGTTTCCTTGCGGTGGTCGTTCCGGTGCTCGTGAAATTTTCTCCAATTGAAAAATTTTATTTTGCCCCAATTAAGAACCCTAATTAACTTTGCCCCAATTAAGAACCCTAATTGTCCAATTAAGAACCCTAATTGTTAATTTGATTTCAATCAAGAACGTGGCAGAAAGAGAAAAGGGCAGCTGGTATTTCACGTGGTAACACCGTTTGCCACCTCTACTAAAACTTAACACCGTTCAATTTGAAGGACTAAAACTCAGAGTTTCAAAACTATAAAAACTAAAAACCATCAAAGTTTTGAGTAGGGACTAAAACAAAAAACGTGTGATACTTCAGAGACGAAAAACATATTTAACCCTAATATTAATTCTATTCCATGTTTGTCTCATATCTAAATTACTACAACATTATTAATTCATTTAATATTTTACTTTTTTAAATTTATAACTTTATTATTAAATAATATTGATCAGAAAAAGAGATGTATGTCTTTTCGGCTTTAAATTCTTAAACATATTGTCTTTTTTATATTTTATAAATAAATTATTTAATAAATATTTAAGTAATTAAAACTATGAGACGCAAATTTAATATGGAATATTAAAATAAAAAAATTATAAGTTTTCCTTTTTAGTTTGGTGAGAGCCGAGAGTATAAATAAATCCTTTTGCTGACATGTCTAATGTGACCATTATAATAGAGATTAATTTCTCTGTTTTGAGATATTTCTTTTTATTTATTTAATGTTACTAGTTAATATTACTCTCCAATATACTTATTTCGGTTTGAACTGGGTTGGGTTAGAAAAAATTATACTTTTTATGTAGGTCAGATTTTAACCCGATTCGTTTAAATTTGGTTTATGTGGGTTGAATCCATGGTAGACCGGGTTGGATCACCAACTCACATACCTAATTTTATTTTATTAAAATTTAATTTTAGTTTTATAAAAAATATTTATTATTTTGTTTTTGTTTGAAAAAATTATTTAAGTTCCTTATTTTCAAAATTAATTAAACATCCGTGAAATTTGTTTAAATTTGTATTATAGAAAGTTTGTAATTTTTTTTATTTAAAAAAAATGTAATTAAGTGAACCAGTGAGCCAACCCATTTACTCATCAACTCAAGCTGAGTTCGAATTTTTCTGACTCACTAATAAATGAGCCGGGTTGAGTTGGCTCACTAAGTGACCAACCCGTGGTGGGCCGGGTCGGGTCGGACCGGGTGACCCGTTTTGACAGCTCTAACCATGAGTTTGAACTGGGTTTGGTTGAAAAAAATATAATTTTTTTATGTGAGTTAGTTTTCAACCTGGATTACCCGTTTTGGCAACTCTAGTTACAAATGTTAATGGTTTGAACAGATAAATTACAATTAATGATATTTTAAATAATTTTAATATAAGTACATTTGTAATTTAAATACAATTTTGGTGAAATGTTTAAAAATTTTGAATATATGAAATTTATTAGTCTTGTGAAAACGAATTAAAATTTATAAATAATTCAAGTGAGTTGTATCGATCAAGCTAAAATAATTTATTTTGACAACATTAAATTTATATTTAATTCATTAATTTTAGAATGAATTTAAATTTTCATATTATTATAAGCTCCATTTAACTTATTAACTAATTTGCTACATTAATTATAAAATAAATTATATTAATAAAAACCCATTTGAATTTTAAAATATTAAATTATATTATTAAATAATTACACATTTAATTAAACAAAATGAAGTCAAATACAAACAAACATTAAATGTATAATTAAATTTTATTTGAATATTCATTATACTATTAAAATAAACTGACTTTGTTAAACGCCAATTAAAATAGATATAATGGAATATTAAAGGTTGAATCAAACCTAAGTTGGACTTTTCAAATTAGAATGAACTATTCTTTAACTTATGTAATTAAATATATTAAAATAAAATTGTAACACCAAAAAATATTAAATAAAATAGATTTTAAGTTTGTATGAATATTAAGATATTAATTTTTTATTTTAAATATATAGTATGTTCAAAATATTGTTGGGTGGTCACTTTTTCATTTAAACATAATATAGCGAGAGCAAACAAATTTAATTTTTTTTAATTATTCTTTTTAATGTAAAAATGTGATTATTCTTATTTATTATTTAAATGTTAAAGGTTAGCATAAAATATGAAACTTTTTAAAATTTTACTTTTCTAAATGTGAGATCTGAAATTCTTTAAAATTAAATAATCATAAATGTTAATTTTTTAAATAATATTCATAATTTAAATTCTTCAAAAAGTTTTTTTTTGGGACATTTATTATCTTGAAAAGGACTAGGCTATTCAAGTATTCACACTAAATAATTAAAAAAAATAAAAAAGTTTAATGTTTGTAGTATTGAAATTTGATTCGAAATTAAAATTTATTTATGTATAAAATTGATTATATTATTTTATATATTTTAATTTTATTATTAGTTAAAAAATATGATTCACATATAAAAAGATTTAACATAATTTGCTTAAAAGTATAACATTAATTCATTTTTAAAAATTGGTAATCAAAATATATACAAATTTTACGACAATGTTTTGGAATTAATAAAATATTTAACTCATGTATAACAAATATAAATGTAACATATTTAAGAGAAATATTTATTACTTCTCTGTTTTTTTTTTATTCAATGAAATTTAATATTCTGCACTGAGATGGAAACTTCTACATTTTGCTTTTTAGTTTTTTTTTCCTAATTAAATTTTTGAGATCCTCACATGACACTGGTAACAGAGAGGTGACATGATTATTATATATTGAGTCCAATGCTAGACGAAAAAGATAGATAGGAAAACATGAAAACAATGGGGTTGCTCTGTTTTTTCGTAGCATCTTTAACGATAATGCTGTCTGTTTCTCTGGGAAATTCGCAGAATCAAAGCCCAGATATCAAACAATTCCTCTCTTGTCTCTCAGCTCATTCAAGCAATACAATACCTGAAGCCGTATACACCCCACAAAACGCCTCTTACACTTCTATCTTGAACTTGCACGTTCAAAACAAACGATACCAGACAAAAAACACTCCAAAACCTCTTGCCATCATAACTGCCAAAAGCGAGAATCATGTCCAGGAAACAGTTACATGCGCCAAATCAAGCCGAATTCAGATCAGAATCCGAAGCGGTGGCCATGACTACGAGGCTGCTTCATATGTCTCAGACGTGCCGTTTGTGATTCTCGACATGTTTCCTCTTCAGTCTGTTGATGTGGACGTAAAAAGTGCGACTGCGTGGGTTCAGGCTGGAGCCACGATTGGTCAAGTTTATTATGAAATAGGAAAGAAAAGCAATGTGCTTGCGTTCCCAGCAGGAGTGTGTCCCACTCTGGGTGCTGGTGGCCACATTTCTGGTGGTGGGTATGGCAATTTGATGAGAAAATATGGTCTTTCTGTTGATAACATCATTGATGCCAGATTGGTCGATGCCAATGGTGTTATCCGGGATAGGAAATCAATGGGGGAGGACCTGTTTTGGGCTATTAGAGGAGGTGGTGGAGCCAGTTTTGCGGCTATTCTTTCATGGAGGGTCAAATTGGTCCCTGTACCCCCACAAGTGACTGTGTTCAATGTGAAAAGATCTATCAAAGAAGATGGAACTGATGTTGCTTACAAATGGCAACTGGTTGCACCAAAACTAGACAGAGATCTTTTCATAAGAGTGGAACCTAATGTGGTGAATGGAACAGTTTTAATCTCTTTCATTGGCATGTTTTTAGGCCCAATCGAAAAGCTTGTTCCTATGGTGAGTAAATCCTTCCCTGAATTGGGTTTGAAAAAGAGTGATTGCATAGCAATGCCTTGGGTAAATTCCACTCTTTTTTGGTACGATAGCCCAATTGGTACCCCTATTCAAGCTTTGCTACCAACTTCTCAGGAGCCATCTACAATATACTTTAAGAGTAGATCAGATTATGTGAAAACGCCAATCCCAAAAACGGCCCTCAAAGGCGTTTGGGATTTGATGATTAAATGTAACAACGTTTGGATGCAGTGGAACCCTTATGGAGGGGTAATGGATGAGATTTCAGCATCAGCAACCCCTTTTCCTCACAGGAAAGGAAACTTGTTCCTGATTCAGTACTTTGTGTTTTGGAATGAAGACAGTGCTGCGGCCTATGATCGTAACATGAAATTTTCCAAGTTGATTTATGAGTTTATGACCCCTTATGTTTCTAGGTATCCAAGGGAAGCATTTCTCAATTACAGGGATAATGATATTGGTGAAAAACATCCAAGTTCTTCAACAAGCTTGAAAGATGCTCAAGTATATGGAACCAAGTTCTTCAAGGAAAACTTTGATAGATTAGTGAGTGTGAAAACCACTGTTGATCCTTCCAATTTCTTCACCTATGAACAGAGTATACCACCTAAATCTGCCCATTTGTAGATTCTAATTTCAATAATTAATAATATCAAATTGTTTGGCTATGTGTTTCTCTATACTTGCGCTATTTTCACTTTCTTCTCTCTCCTATGCTCATGCACCTATCTTTGCTTCAAATACAAACTTTTATATTATTTCATGAATATTATGCAACTATACTAATATTTAAAGTTTAATAATTTACTTATTCAAAAACTTTTCTTTTACTGAGCAATGTAACCTAACACAGACAATATTAGATTTTTAAAGAAAACAGTTATGTTTATATTTATTATTATTATTTTACATATTTTAAGATAAAAAAATGAAATTAATAGTATGATAATATATATTCATAATATTTTATACTAATAATAATAATAATTGTAATAATAATAATAATAATACTAATAATTTTAAAAGAAATAAATTAAAAAGTTGGTCGAGTAAACTCATTATATTTTTCACCAAATTTATAAAGATGGAGCACATTTTTCTATGAATTTAGAAAAGAAATTGTTCATTTGAAGAAACAATCATTTTTTGTATATAAAGTTTAAGTAGTTAAATATTAAAAGTAAAATATTTATATTTCAACTTAGATTCTACATATATATATATATATATATATATATATATATATATATATATATATATATATATATATATATATATATATATATATATATATATATATATATATATATATATATATATATATATATATATATATATATATGCTAAAGTGTTACTCATGGCATTGGTAGGAGAGGAAAATTAACGTTGATGTCGTTCCAAAAATATTTGCTTTATAAAGTTTGATTGTGTTAACTCTAAAATATTATTATCCTAATTTTGATTGTACTATTCTTTTCTTTAATATATATGATATGCTGTTGCTGTTATATTTTATGCTTGTTTGTTTTCTCAATTTATTCTTTATGCGTGTTAGAATATTTTCAATTTTAATTTATTCTCATTCTCATTAACATTAATTAACGATACTTTTATTTTATTATTTTGTCTAATTAATTTTCCACGTTAATTAAATCTACTTAAATATGTCATATATTTTTTTTTATTTTCTTTCTCTAAACTTAAACATTTTCATTTTTTCACCCCTTTTTCATTTTTTTCTTCTTTTCCTTTTCTGCTTCAATCTTTGACAAATCATAATTTTTTTTATTTGTATACTTTTGAAAAAGTTGAACATGAAACTCTTAGAAAAAAGAAAAAAAAATTTCAAAACCATTAATATAGAAGAGAAAGAAAAAACTGAACACATGGCATGAGAGAGAAGAAACAATACTGATTTCATAGTCATGTCACCATGAAGTTTGTTTTTGCCAATTTAACAGAAAATTGATATAATTTATACCACTTTAAGACAAAATAGAGAATTTTTAAAAGCGGATACTAAACAGAAAAAAAAACTTTTGAATATAGGGACTAAGTAACCAATTAAATCTTTATTGTTTATCCTTATTATAAAATTTTAATTGTATATTTGGTAGGAAATTTTACAATAGTTAAATATTGTAAAAAATTATATATAATATTAATCTTCTTTTTGTGTTGAATATTAACTTAGGATACTTTATTTATAGTAAAAGAAATATAGACTAAGTCTAAAATTATAAATAAAAAATAATAACAAACTAAAGATGACATATAAAATAAAATATATAAGATATCTAATAATCTAATATATTTAACTGGTACATATAAATTTATGTACCAAGTGTCGCAACCGGAATTGCGACGGGACGATGATCCAAAAAAAGAATGGATTTGAAAAAGAAATTGGAGTCGCCACCATAGTTTATTCTGGAAAACTACGGAAAAATCATAAAATGATAACGCATGGTCTACGAAAATGAGATTCTAAGTTCGGGAGTCGGTTACGTGTAGGGAAGATATTAACACCCTACAACGCCTGTCCTAAAGGAGTACCTTTAACTAAATACGCGAATATGATGTGGTTTTCAAAATGTTTATCTATCCCCTAAAATAAAACTCTAAAGAAACAAAATATATTTTTTAGTTTTTTGTGCCCGACAATGATTGACCTTGCTCCTACGTATTCTCATTCAGAATGAGAAATCAGGGTTACGTAGTTCTGTATGAAACTATTTGCAAAGTTTGTTTCGAGAATTGTTTGAGAATTTTGTTTGGAAATGATTATGGATAAGTTTAGATTTTTGGGAAGTGAAAGAGAAGAGGTTTTTAGTACAAGGACGATGCGTGCGATCACATATGTGCCTAAACCTTTAAAACATTTTTATTATTTTTTAGAAGAGAAGAAGATAAGGCTCTAACACAAGGACCATGCGTACCATCACACATGTGCCCAAACCTTTAAAATATATTTTTTATCCTTTTTTATAAAAGTGCATTTAAAAAGTAGATAAATATTTTTAAAAAAATAAAAATAAAAATATAAAATATAAAATAAATTTTAAAAAAATAAAATAAAAAATAAAAATAAAAAAGGATAAATAAAAATAAAAAAGGGATAAATAAATAAATAATGAAAATAAAGTAAAAAGTAAAAGGATAAAATAAAAGTAAAATAATAAGTAAATAAAATAAAAAAAAAGGGGTGTGGAGGTGCTAAATAAGAAACAGGGGTGCTTAAACAAAAAATGAATTGGGCCAAAGCCCAGGCGGGGAGGGGTGCGAAAATGAGAATAAGGAGGCGCAGGGAAGAAATTCGTTTTATTTTTTTATTTTTTAGGAATAGAATGGGCCTGAGCCCAGACATAGGGAATGGATAGAGGGTGTGCGGGTGAGAAACGGGGGTGCGCGAAGGAGAGAAATGTTTTTGTTTTTATATTTTTTTTATAAGCTGGATCAGAAGGCCCAAGGCCTTTTTCGCTTCTTAGATCTGGAAAACACTAGGGGTTCTCGCATCCTAACTCATTTCAAACGCTGATTAAGATTCCCATGGACGAGAAACCATAGAGGCACTCACCACTCGCTCTGCCTCAGCTTTCGTTTAAACGGTCGGCCACTGTGACGGATTCTCGCTCAGTCCAAGGCGTCACCGGCGACCAAGCGCCACCGGAACCTAGGGATGGCAACGGGTCGGATCGGGCACGAATAGTGCCTACCCGCAACCTGACCCGACAAAAAAAAATCCACCCGCTACCCGACCCGCTACCCGCACGGATACCCACTTAAAAAATATCCGCAGGTATTTTAAAACCCGCGGATATCCGCATATACCTGCAAATATAAAAAAAATATATTTTAATAAATTATTAAAATAAAATTTAAATAGAATTACAAAAAATATATAAAATATAATATAAATTAAATTAAATATAAATTTAAATTCAATTTAATCTTGTAAAATATAAATTAATGTTAATTTTAATTAAATTTAACTTAATAAAATATAAATTAAATTTTTATTTTTATTTTTTGCGGGTAGCAAGTATCCGCGGGTACGGATAGTATAATACCCGCACCCGACTCGTTTATAAGCGGGTATAAAAATATCCGCTACCCACGGGTTGTGGGTATCCGCGGGTATCAACTATCCGTCGCAGATTTTATTTTCGGATATCTGCGGGCGCAGATTTTTTTGCCATCCCTACCGGAGCCGTCGCCAACTCTTTCCCCCTTCCTCTTCGCGTGCGGGAAGTTCTCTTCCTTCTCTGTCGAACACAGCCTGAGCGAGCCCAAACGCCTCGAACCAAGACACACCGGCGTCGCACGTCACAACCAAGGTTGCCGTCGGACATCGACCCCACTAAAACTGGCCGCCGCCGCCTTCAGATCAAGCTTCCCTCTTCCTTTACTCCTGGCGCACGAGAGAGATGGTTCTCTCCTTCGTGAATCGCCTCTTGGGTGAGCTCGGCCACCGTGCTTGCCAGGGCTCCACTAGCGTCACCGGTCATCGCTAGGGCCGCCTCCGGCACCACGTCAACGTCCTCTTTCCTTCTCTGCTAGTAAGCAGAGAAACCCTAAAAATTTGAGTGTAACTTTGGCCACAAGATGGGTTTGAGGCGATCAATAGTTCCATCAAGACTCACTTTGATAGAAAAAACCCACTTGCAACCAATAACAAATTTTTCAGATAGTAACGAGACAAGCTCCCAAGTTCCACTATTATGAAGAGAACTTAGTTCATCTAGCATGACCTGATGCCAACCAAAATGGACTAAGGCATCAGTAACAAATTTTGGGATCGGATTGTCATAGAAGAAATAAACTAAATACAAGTATAAAAATGTGAAGACAATATACAATAACTTAAAGCAATATAATGTAGAGAGGGATTACGGGTGAAACATTTACCTTTTCGGAGGGCAATTAGAAGGGCAAAGACTCAGTTGTCAAAGTTAGAGGAAACAAAGTAGTCGACACTTGAATTAAGTCATTTAGTGGTTGTTGAGAGACACCTGATGGACTAAGAACAATTGGAGAAGCACAAATAACAGGAATATTAACTGTACTAATTAGAAATATTGTCTGTGTTAGAAAGAGACACATCAGAAGAAGAATGATTGTTAAAATAAAAGGAAGGCTCATTGAAGGTACATATGCAAAAACAAAATAGCGGTTAAGAGAAGGAGAAAAACAATTGTATCCCCTCTTTTTGATCTAGTAAAGCCTAAAGAACATATATGTGTGATTGAGGAGCTAACTTATCAAGAACAAGATGCTACAATTTGGAAAGACTGGCATGAATGAACTGAGCATGAAGAAGAGGTAGAGACTCCATAATCACGCCAACATGTGTAAAAAGACGGAGATGATAAAGACCACGAGACTTACATCCGGTACTAATCACCTGTCTCGAAATCTGATCCTGTAAACAAACAAAATCTTTTTCGAAAGACATATTTCAATCAAGAGAATGAATTATATGACTAATGGATAATAAGTTGAAAGGACATCCAAATGTATAAAGATCAATAGATAAAAAAGGAAAAATGTTAACAATCCTAATACCATGAGCTAAAACTCTAGATTAACCAGGTATTGTAAAAGAAGGTAAAAGATTCAAAAAAGACAAAAAAAGAAAACAAAGATTTGTCTGTGACTCTTGATCAAGAATCCAATAGTCAAGAGAAGAAGATGGAGTAATTATACCTATGTATGCTATAAATGCAGTAAAACTAAAAGATGGTTGATCCTTATACCATTTGAAACATTTACTTGTGGTCTTCGGTAATATAAGATGAAAAGAAGATTTCGCTTAGATGATTGTTAAATATAAATCTAACAAATGTCGAGACATTTGAACCAACATTTCTTTTATTTTACAAAATCGAAATACTAAATCCACAATTAAAATTTTACAAAATCTAAACAAAAGTGGATTTAAGTTTTTTTTAAATTGATAGATAGTTATTTTTTTCTAGCACCCTATGTTGAGATAGAAACGAAGGGAAGAGAGAGAAAACTAAGAATGGATTTTATTATGAAAAGCTGATAAGAAACTAATACAAGAATCCTATATGAATAAGCATGCAAGGGTATAAGAGTACTTCCCAACATAAAAACCTTAACAGTATCCTTGAAAAGCATAAACGACGAGCTAAAAATGGATTTGGTGAGCGCATCAGGTATCTGGAAACGAACTGGAATATGATGAACGAGTAAATGAGGTTTTTGAAAGAAATCACGAACATATTGCACATCAAGAGTAAAGTGTTTGGTTTTTCAGTGCATGACGGGGTTAGCGGTGAGAAGAACAAAAGCAAAAGATTATCTGAGTAGACTATTAGAAGAGAATGACGAAGAGCTAGCTCATGAAGCATAGAATGAGTCCAGGAGATTTCGATAGTAACTGAAGCAATGCTTTTGGACTCAGCGTCAGCGCTGCTTTTGGAAACAATATGTTGCTTTCTGAACGACCAAGAGACGATATTATTTTGAGTTATGCATATATTGAGACTCTGTTGACCGCATGCATACGTAATGAATGGACGAGTGAAAGTCAACTACTGAAGAGCACTCCACAATCTAACGATAAAGCGTGGGATCTTGAAATGCTGTTGAGCCATTGACAGCGACAACAGCATTCGAAAAGGTTGAGGTTTAACGTCAATCATGTTAGCCTTTTGTAAAAGCTGCTAAACACATTTAGTCTGAGTGAGGAAAAGAGACCCACCAGGCTTCCAATGAGCTTCTATACCGATGAGAAAGTAATTTTTGTTGGGTCTTTTCGACGAGAAGGTTACTTGTGTTACACAAACACTAATAACATCTGAATCAACTATAAAAAGATCAACACCACTCTTTATTCAAAATCTTAAGATAATGAGTCAATGGGTGTTTTATCTTTATATACTGTTCTATTTTCTCATTTTTACCAAACGTGAAACTTAAACTCACACTTGGATTTCCAATGATTTTCTGAGGACTGTAAGAATGAAGGTTGACTAATAGTAGATAATAGATTTTATGGCCATGGGCAATGAACCTCTAATAAAAAATAGTATTAGTATTAGTAAACTAGGGATCAGAAATAGTAGATTTGAAACCCAGTTAAACTGAAGTGTTGCTGAGGTTGTGATACCAATAGGTGTTTGTTTTAAGCCATGAGATGACAAACCTGTTTGGAAGAAGAGGTGAAGCCTAAAAGATTGATGCATATATTCAAGAAAACATTATTCACGTCAAGGTGGTGTACAGACCATTTGTTGGAAACAACAAGAGACAAAATATCCCGAATGGTTACAACTTTGACCACTGGAATTAATGTGTTGGATAAATTTAAAATAAGAGGGTTTAATTGTAATTTTATTTTATTTTATTTTATTTCTATTGCTGTTTTTAGTTTGCCATTTGTCTGTGTATGGTTTTTATTTTGTTATAACGAGTTGTTGTAGAGTCGATCATTATTATTTTGTTTCTGTTTCTATTTTTTGTACTAGATTTTAATGCACGACTATTTAAGGGTTTGCACAGTGGAATGAAATATACACAGTGCAAATATCAATGCGTACGTGTGTGTCATATTTTACAAATTGACATAAGAGATTTTATGCTCTGAGTCTCTGACCGAGAGAAAACAAAAAAGAGAGAGTAAAACCGACTCCTTGAGAAAGAAAAAATGAGTGAAATGACAAATATTGTAAATGGTATAGTTTGTGTCATGAGATCAATAGATGATTTCAAAAGCATATATAGTTTATATTATCGAAGAATTCAACTAACTATCAACGCTTTCAGTTGAAGAGGAAAAGGAAAAAGAAAGAGTCATCTGATCAAACACCTTAAACAAAGTGTAACTTGAAGAAAGGAGCTCTTAGCACTCATGATTGAGGCATTGGAGGTAGAGGCTGAGGTGGCTAACGACGAGGTTGACGTGTCCAAGGAGATTTTGAGGATGATAGAGAATATATTGGCCTTCAGAACTGTGGCCGTGGTCAAGGAAGAGGTCGAGGAGATCAGTCAAATTTTGTAGTGGAGTGTTTTAAGTGTGACAAGCATGATCACTATCTAACGAGTGCAGATCAGTGAAATGCTATAACTGTGGCAATGCTAATCACATTGTGAAGTTCTGTCAGTTGTAGCATGTCGAGCTATCGAGCTACTCAAACAACTCAGCCTGGTACTTGGACATAGGGGCAAATAATCATATGTATGGAGATAAGAGTTTCTTCAAAGAACTCAACAAGATGGATGCCAGACATGTATCTTTTGGAGACGACTTCAAGGTGACAGTGAAAGGAAATGAAACAATTCGATATTTACAAAAGGGTGGACAAGTTGGAGAGATAAGAGACGTTTATTACATTCCTGAGCTCAAGAATAACATACTGAGCATGGTCACATAATGTAGAACGATAACTTGGTTATGATGATAGAGTGAATACTTTATTTGAAGGATAAACTTGGTCGTTTGGTTGCACAGGTACAGATGAAGAAAAACCTACTGTATAAGTTGGAGTTAAATATTCTGCAAAACAAGCGTTTGAAGCTGTATGTGAAGGACAAAGCCATGGTGTGACATTTTTGGTTTGTCAAAGAAGGAGCTGGTACTCAGACTACCAAGTGTGGAGTTTGAAAATAATTGTGAAGAGTGTGTACTTGAAAAAAGTTTATCTCTTTTATAACACTGAAGCTAAAGGAAAGTTTGATACGATACAATGTTAACTCAAGCAAAGCGTCATATGATTTACACCTTCTAATGTATAACCGTTAAACGATACACTAGCCTTTGATAAAGCATCTAATGTTTTATACCATATGATGATTATAAATGTAACATGCTTTACCAAACAATGCATTTATTAAAGACATGACAAATGATAAAATGTTTTGAACACGTAATATAACTTAAAGCTTATCAGCGTTCAAAATACTAAATGCATATATGATAAAGTGCTTCGATGATTGTATACTTGTTCTTGATATCATTAAAGTAGAAAGATATGATAAGAATTACTGCACCTAACAAAAAGACGTTGTGAGAGATGAAGAACATTTTGAGAATATTTCTCTTGAAGCCTTCTACTTTGTCACATCCTATAAGCTCAGTTTTGCTAAAGAGTATAATAAAGTTTGGCTTCTCACCTAAAGACTACCTACTCTTCTAAAGTCAATTTCTCTGTCTAACAATCATCTTTAAAGAAAAATTATATATAGACGAAAGCTCAAAAATAAGAAAAAGGTAAGAAGAATAAGATAGTGAACCCATGAACGTTAAGTCTACTATGCTCATATATTGTTTGAAGCTGAAAATTTCTTCTAAAAGAAAAACCTTAGCAAATCACAAAATTCTTTGTAATGTTTATATCCTCTGTTTGAGAGTTATCATTTGTACCTTTACTCATAATACTGTTTGTGGTGTAAATTTTTAAGAGAATTAAAACACTTGTCTAGACGTATTGTTTAGGGTTGAAACCATAAGTGATTAGAATACTTGTAAATTAAGAGTGGTTAAACTCAAACTAGTCGTGTTGACTTGGTGAACCAGAAGTGGTTAGAATACTTGTAAACCAAGAGTGATTAAACTCGGACTAGTAGTACGACTAGGTGAACCAGAATTGGTTAGAACACTTATAAATCAGGAGTGGTTAAACTCAGACTAGTCAAGTGAACCATAAATGGTTAGAATACTTATAAATCAGGAGTGGTTAAATTTGGACTAGTCGTGTTGACTAGGTAAACCAGAAGTGATGAGAATACTTGTTGTAAACCTGGAGAGGTAAAATGGTAGTCATAAGAGTGGTGACACCGACATAATCCACTATCATGGATGTAGCAACAACGGTAATGCACTAAGCTCGATAAAGATGAAGACATGACGACTGATCACTATGTTCTTTCTCGATCTAAAATGGAGAACAAAGATGGGAAAAATGGCTCTAGTAACGTCGACAGTGACGTCAGACACTTTGCACAGCGGGACAATGTTGAATCGTGGGGGACAACAATGGAGTTGGCTCTGTGGGGTCATGGAGAGTGGTACTGCTAGAGAAAGTGGAGAGTTGGGATGAGTGCCCTAGCTTTACAAAAAAGAAGATAAAATAAAAAATAAAAAAATATTTTCTAGATTAAATAATTATCGACATGTATTATCTTTTATCACGTCAAAGAAAATATTGACATTATTAATCATTGAGGACTAATTCTATAAATTTTGAAAGAATATCTAAATTTAGAAAGAAAAATTAAAACCAAAATCGCTTAATAGTTTATATATAAAAACATATTTAACTAAGAAAAAAATCATCTATAAATATATTATTTTTTAGTTTTTATTCATAAGAAAATTGACAATAAGAATAAAAAAAATCAAGTAGTTAGTTTTCTTTAAATGTTAAAAGTTTCATGAGAAATTTTTTAAACAATATTCGATATAGGTTATTCATGGGTTAAAAATTTGTACAAGAGATATTAAGTATACGAACCAGTAATGTTAATTAAGAATAATATACAACACATAACAACATACACAGTAGATTAAAGAACCTTATAGTATATATGTTTGTTTGTTTATGCAACAAAATCTCATCTTTCAGTCTTGTTATTAACAAACATTATATATATTATCGAAAAGAAGAAAGAGTTATAGAATAAATGTCACTAATGTATTTAATTTTAGATCACAAGCTCTAGGAAAAATATTAGATTACTGTTTTCATTAGATAGACTTTAAATACACTTATTACCTAATTAAGTTTTTTCTTCTTAGTCTTGTAATCAATATATCTCTACTCGCTTACGAAATTCTATATACTGAAGCTCAAAATCCACCAATTAATTACTAGAGTTGTAAAAGAAAAAGGAAAAAACTGGATTAAGACGACAAATTAAAGATTAACGGTCTAATTGAAGAGAATAAATAAGCTGAGAAAAATTCGTGAAATGGGAAACTCAAATATGAGAATTGAAAGTAATTTTGGAGAACCTAAAAAGAAATTACTCTCTGAAAATACAAGTTGCATAAAGATAGGTGGAAAGTCGTTTGGAAGACAACAAAATCCGTATTATAATGAGGGGCTGCTAAGAGTTTCCGGATTTCAACATGCATGAAAGAAGTTTTTTTTTTTTTTTTTTCTATTAAATTATTTAAAATATTATTGGACAGGCAAAATGAGAAAAAGGAAAAAATTTGGGGGTGCAGCAAGAAAACTATGGAGTGCAATTAGAAGCCCCCAAGTCTCATCTATCTTGCTTTCTCTTCGGGCAAATTCTTCCCACTCCTTCATACTTCGTCCTCCACCTCCATGCATGTTAAAATTCTTGTTTTGCCTTTTCCAAATTATATAATTAAAGATTAATTTTAAGGATTGTATAATTTGGAAACTAAAAATAGTTTTCAAATTATGTGATCCGAAAACTATTTTTTCTTAATCATTTTCAATTCCCCAAAGTCACATTATAAAGAATTATATAATTTAAAAGGAAAAAATTAATTTTAAATTATACAATCCAAAAACTTTCTAAATTATATAATTCATGAGTCATTTCTAATTCCAAATTCCAAAAGCCTTCATATAATCAAGAAAGGGCAAATAAAGTTTATATTCAAGGAATGTATGATGAAAATATGGGGTGTAGGAATTTGCCTTCTCTTCCTAGAAAAGTTAAGTCTATTTTCCCATAAAAATATAAGGACATAACAATTGGCCAAAGGTAATATTTGAATCTAAATCTTTATTTATTTATTTATTTATTGGTTTAAATATAATTTTGGTTCTTTAACTTTAAGTGAAAATTAAAAATAGTTCATCTTCAAAACTTTGATCCAATTTAGTCTTTCAATTTTAGAAATACGTAGTTTTAGTCTTTTAAATTAAATTTATTTAATGTTTCAAAGACGTTTCAGGATAGTATTTAAGGTATAAAATGTTGCTATAAAAAGTCTATTTGCACTACTGTACACTTTGTATATTAAGATTATTGTATTAATTTATTGAATAAAGTAAGGATCATTTGAAAAAGACGTGTACAAGTCACTTTCACTTGATTTTCAGGCTACACATTTCATGATGAGTTATGTTATTTGGTTATGTCAGCATTAACGATCATTTATAAGTTTAGTTGCAATTAATGCAATGAAAACTTTTACTTCTACGTGCAAAGTAATCAATGAACGAGATTTTTTAAATATACTTAAAATATATAATGACACTCATAAAATCTAACACATTTATAAAAATGATAAGAATATATATATATATATATATATATATATACATATATATATATATATATATGAGAGATTACATGTATTTTATTAGTCAATTTATTAATTCTTAATAAATTGGATAATTAACTTAATTAGATCATCTTAATAAATTGGATTATTAAATATAGTAACTTAACACATTTATTTTAATTAGATCAAATTAATAAATTGACTAATAAAATACATGTAATCTTTCATATATATATATATATATATATATATATAATATTAATTATGTAGAGACTAGACAATATTTTATATTTTAATTTGATGAGGATCAAATTAAAAACATTAAAAAAAAATGTGTTATGATCCCATACATAAGCGCACACATATTATTTATGTCCAAAAAAACTTAAAATACTTTATAATCGAAAGATTAGATACTATTTTTCCATTTATCACTAGTGCAGAATTAGGATACTAACGTGGTTAATACGCTGTGGTTTGTAGAAAATTGAAGCATATGAAAATGTAGTGACACTTTTGTAATTTTAGCGAACTTATATGCTTCGGTTCAAGGAGAACTGAGACATAATAGTTCTATTACCTCGATTAAATAACTATCCGAGACGTATAATCCTCTAGATTTGACTTAACTCTGACCTTTCATATCACACCTTTTTGGAAATAGAGCTACTACCTCGGTTATCAGAAAGAACTGAGGTACATAACGCTACAAAAAGCATAAAGTAAAACGCAGTGTCTCACACCATTTTGGTCAGGTGCTACTGCCTTGGTTGTCTGGGGAACCGAGGCATATAGTGTCAAATATTTTGAATACTAAAATCTTTAGGCATCGTTCTCCACCACTTTGCTCTCTACCACCTGCGCAAACAATTTTCTTCTTCGTCTGCACTTTGCTCTTCACCACCACTACTCGCGTCTCCCTCGCTGCGTCTCCATTTCCACGTTCGTTGCGCCTCGGTCGCAGTGGTCGCCCCTCCTCTGTTGCTCCCCGTCATCACTGCTGGCGATCTTCACCACTACTCGCGGTGAAGGTAGTGCCTTGGGGTTTCGGTGTTTTCGATGATGGCGCTCCTACTGACCCCGACGGTAGCCATGGAGATCTCGCCCACCCACCAGTCGTCGTTGTCAAAGACGTTGACTTACTGGCAGGACGTGAAGGAGGAAGCAACAATGAAACGCAGCACGACAGCTCCAAGTAGAGGAGATCGAGGAGCTGTGATTCTCTCCGGCGAGATTGAGTGGCGACTTTCCTATTGCAACAACACCATCTCTAAGGTCGCCAGCAAGGAACTCCAGCGTTATCAGCACCCGCACAAGCGAGATGCTTCATTGACGCAACCACCTTCAGCAACATCGACGGTGATTTCAGTCAGGAGCTGTCACGCTGATGGCAATACTCGCCGGCGACATAGGTAAGGTAATAGGTTTGAGGGTTTTTTGGATTCCTCTGTTCTACGGGTTTCGATTCACGTGCAATCCTCTTCTTCTTCTGGAATATCAATTTAGGGTTTCCTAATGAAGGTTCGATCACCAGTTGTTTGCTCAAAGGGCTCAAAGAATTTCATGTCTCCAACTTATCATCACTGCCTTCAACGCCACCTCTCGGGAGATTCACAGCAAAATTAAAAACTCAACGTTGTACCACAAGTTGGCCACCGACAACATGACCAAACAGGTCGTGGACATTTGCAAGGAAGTACTAGGTTACGCTGTGGATGATATAAACGAATCCACTTCGACTTTGAAGAAGTTTGAGTAGAGCAAGATGAACGATTACGCCTATGACCTCAAGGTTTGGATCTCTGGTACCCTTGCCCACCAGCAAACATGCTTGAACGGGTTTGAGAACATGACCACCGAGGTTGGGAAGACAATAGCTAAGGTTTTGAACACGTCGTTGGAGAAGGAATTCACGGGCTCGCAAAAGGAATTCAGATGTTCCCTCGAATGAAAATCCTAACTGATACTACCTCGCTTCAAAGAAAATTGAGTTGAATCCTATATACTGCTTCGATTCAAAGAGAACTGAGGCGAATTCTACTTACTTTTTACCTCGTCTGTATATGCCTCGGTTCCGAAACCGATGTCTATGACCTAAAATAACCGATGTCTATTCCCTTAACTACACTAGTGTATATTTTTACTAATGGTTAATCCATGTACATTATTATGTTATGAAGGTATTAAAATTGTTAAATTATTTAAAGAGTTTAATTGTTCATTTGATATTGTTTTAAAGCATAATTTAATAAAAAAAATTGAAAAATAAATAACATTAATAAAATCTAAACCAAAGTCAGTTATATTATAGTTACTTATAGTTCAAATTCACCACTAAAATAAATATAAATGATAAAATCGAACATTGATAATTATATTGTATTCAAGTGTTTTACAATTATCTTTGTTAATTTGGTTTGAAACATATTGAACGAACACGTCTAGTAAGGATTGAAATCTTCCTCGATCACAAACATGGAACTTTAACCTTTTTTTAGTGTCCAACCTCATTTATAAAACTATATAGAGAAAGGCACACGTACCGAAAACTTTTATATTTTTACGATACTCATGACTATATGATAAAATTCTCGTATTATATCTTAAGTTAACAAACATTAAACAAAATATTTAATCTATTTCACTTTTTCAAAATAAAATTATACCTGATTATGAATGGAATTAACACATTTAAAGAAAACCATAGGCTAGAGTCAAAAGACTGAAGCCCAAAACATTAGCCCAGCTATGGTTGAGAGCGTGAAAGTAAGGCTTTCACTAGAAGCTTTCGTAAATTAGAAAGTAGGTGAGCTCCAAAATTTAGGCACTTCAAGCGAAAGAGAGGAGAAGGCGATTGAGTGTGAGAGGAAGGTTGCAAGAATAAGAAGAAGAAAAGCGTAGCAGAGGTAAGAACACTATGAGTACACCTTGATTGAGTGGAGAAAAATGATTATTGTGTATGTATATTCCTTTATCATTTAGAAGTACTGGAATCTCTAGTTATATAGGTTCCAGTTAGTGTTCTTCACATAATAGAAGACTTAACAAACAAGTAAAAACAAAACCCACAAAACCCTAAAATTAGATTATTGTTCTTAGGAATAATTATTACAAAATAGAAAACATTAATGATAAAACAAAATTATTTAATAGCCTCCCTTCAAGCTGGATGGTGGATATTCACCAATATAAGCTTGGGAATGATAGTTCTGAAACGAGTGCGATGAGAAAACTGAATGAAGACATCTGCGAGTTGTTCTTCTGACCGAATGGGAAGCAAACACAGAAACTTAGCTTGTATCTTCTCACGAACAACGTGACAATCCAACTCTATATGTTTGGTTCGCTCATGAAAACTTTGGTTATGAGCAATATGCCTAGCAGAGTTGTTGTCACAATAGAGGACAACAGTAGCAATGGGCTCAATTTGGAGATCTCGAAGGAGATAGTGTAGCCATTGCATCTCACAAACAGTGGCAGCAAGAGCTCGATATTCCGCTTCTGTAGAAGACCTTGAGACAGTGTTTTGTTTCTTTGACCTCCATGAAACAAGAGAAGTGCCTAGGAAAATACAGTAACCAGTAGTAGACCTTCTTGTATTAGGACAGGTGGCTCAATCTGAATCACTAAATCCCTTTATCTGTACATCAAAATCAGCAGCGAAAAAGAGTCCTTCAGAAGGACTGGACTTAACATATCTAAGGACATGTTGCAAGGCTTGATAATGATAGTTAGTAGGTTCCTGAATAAATTGACTTAAAAGATTAACTGTAAAACATAAATCAGGTCTAGTATTAGTAAGATAAAAGAGCTTCCCTATCAATCTTCGATAATCACTAGGGTTCTTCATATAGTTCTCTGTTTTGTATAAGGAGTCAATGCTACTCAGAAAAGGAGTAGAGCAGGGTTTGCAACCTAACATTCCAGTTTCTTCAAGAATATCAAGGGCATACTTCCTCTGACAAAGGTGTATCCCTTTTTTAGATCTAGCAACTTCAAAACCTGGGAAATACTTAAGTTCTCCTAGATCCTTAATCCAGAACTGATTGTGTAAGAGAGTCTTTATGTGGCTGATCTCCTTCATAAAATTCCTTACTAAAACAATGTCATCTACATAAACAAGTAAGGCTGTGAAACTTGTAGGAGTTTTCTTAACAAAAAGGGAATGATCAAATTTGGATTGGACATAATCAGAGGAGATAAGAAAGGTAGAGAGTTTGTCAAACCATTGTCTACTGGCTTGTTTCAAGCCATAAAGAGATTTAGTGAGCTTACAAACTTGACTTTTGATGTCAGAATTTAAACCAAGAGGAGGATCCATGTAAACATCCTCATTTAGATCTCCATGAAGGAAAGCATTATCTACATCAAGTTGATGTAGAAACCAACCTCTTGAGGTAGCAAGGGCAATCAGTAACCAAACAGAAGTAGGCTTAGCAACAGGGGAAAAAGTCTCTAGAAAATTTATTCCCTCTTGTTGGGTGTAACCTTTGGCCACTAATCGAGCCTTATATCTTTCAATAGTGCCATCAACCTTGTGTTTCACCTTGTAAACCCATCTACACCCAATAGATTTCTTTCCTGGAGGAAGTTGAGTCAAAACCCAGGTCCTATTGTCTTGTAAAGCCCGAATTTCCTTTTGCATAGCATCAACCCACTCAGGACTGTTTTTAACCTCATTATACGAGTTTGTCTCTTTATCAGCAATTATGGCAATAGTGTATTTTAAATGCTTATTAGATAAAGTTTTATAAGATAAAATATCTGTTATAGGGTAAGGAGTTTTTTTAAACCATTCTTGGCACACAAATAGGCAGTTGGGGATTGATCACTTTGTTGTATGTAGTCCTTCAAGTATTCAGGAGGTCTTTTGATTCTGTTAGATCTCCTTTGATTGTTTCCCTGTTCTTGTTCTCTAAGGCCAACATCTTCAGTGTCAATATTGGTATTCTCAGTATGGTTGCTCTCAGTATAGCTTGGATTTCCTCTTCCACTCTCAGCAGATTCTTCCTCATGGCTGTAGGGAACATTATCAAGAAAGAAAGTGTTGTCTTTACTGTTATTGTAATTATATCTATCTCCCCCTTTGTTCGTGTAGGGAAAAATGTCCTCATAAAATATAACATTCCTACTGACAAATATTTCTCTATTATTAATGTCGAGAACAATATACCCTTTTACCCCATTTTTGTATCCTAGAAATACCCCCTTTCTAGCTCTAGGATCAAGCTTATTTCTGATGCTTTCCAAAGTAGATGCAAAACACAAACAACCAAAAACTTTCAAATCGAGATAGCTAGGTGAATCATTATGTAGCATGTTGAAAGGTGTTTTATCCTTAATGACAGGAGAAGGCAGTCTGTTAACTTAATATATAGCATGAGATAAGGCATAAGACCAATAGATATGAGGAATATTTGATTGAAAAATTAAACTGCGAGTAACATTCAATATGTGTTGGTGTTTCTGCTCCACAACAAAATTTTGTTGTGGAGTTTCAACACAGCTCCTTTGATGTTCAATCCCATAAGCATCATAGGTGCTGGAACAGTTAAACTCAAGACCATTATCTGTCATGATGACTTTGATTGTTTTATTAAATTGAGTTTTAGTTCTCATGATAAAAGCTTGAAGGAGTTCCCTAGTTTGACCCTTATTATGCATGATAAAAGCCCAAGTGTGCCTACTGTAATCATCAACAACAGTGAGAAAATGTCTATGACCATGCACAAAAGGAGTGGAGATAGGACCCCAAATATCACAATGAATCATATCAAAACAGTTAGTAGATAAAGAATCACTCTTAGGAAAAGGCAGTTTATGCTACTTAGCATAATGAAAAATGTCACAAGCATCATTAGAAGTAGTTTGTACATAAGGGAAAGTTTTACATATTTTCTCAACACTCTATTGGCTGATATGTGGTGTAGTAGATGTAGAACAAGCATTGGACGAACCCCATTGATTTTGTCCTATCCCATTTTGACCAGTATTGTCACTCGTTCAAGCCCTTTAGAAAGCAAAATAACATGCTCCATCTCTCTGTATTTGTGAGAAACTCTGAATAGGTCACAACTGCAAGGTATTTTGCAGCTACAACATAGGATGGGTATGAGAAACTCCAATTCTTCCCATAAAATTTTCATATCAGTAAAATATTGGTTTACACTTCTTTCTCCTTGCTTAATAGACTGGATTTCTTGGAGTAGGTCTTAGAATTTAAAATGATCCCCTTTGGAAAACCTGTCCTTTAATTCTTCCCATAATTCTTGAGCATCCTCCACATATATAACACTTTCTGCTATTTGAGGTGAAAGAGTTTTGATAATCCAAGATAATACCATCATATTGCTTCTTTCCCAAGAATCGAAAAGAGGATCATTTCTTTGAGGCTTCTTGATTCCTCCATCTATGAATTTTAATTTGTTCTTGGAGAGAAAGACCCTTCTCATATTTCTGCTCCAAGAAGTGTAGTTAGATTCATTAAGAACTTGAGAAATGAGAGAGGTGCCTGAATTCTCTCGTGGGTGAAGATAAAAAGGACTAGAAGGATTGTTGAATTGTTCCATATTCTCCATGGCAGCAAGAAAAGAAAAAGAAAAGGATTAATACCAAGATAAATGTGTGCAGCAGAAACAGTGGCAGAACAGGTATGGAACCTGCTCTGATGCCATAAAGAAAACCGTAGGCCCAGAGTCAAAAGGCTGAAGCCCAAAACTTGGCCCAGTTGTGGTTGAGAGCGAGAAAGTAAAACTTTCACTTGAAGCTTCTGTAAATCAGAAAGTAGGTGAGCTCCAACATCTAGGCACTTCGAGCGAAAGAGAGGAGAAGAAGGCGATCACCATGAAGCTCCGGAACAGTGACAATGGTGGTGTGCAAGAGGAAGGTCGCAAGAAGAAGAAGAAGAAAAGCGCAGCAGAGGTAAGAAACTATCAGTACACCTTGATTGAATGGAGAAAAATGATTATTATGTCTGTATATTCCTTTATCATTTAGAAGTACTAGGGTTCGGGTTAGTGTTCTTCACATAATAGAAGACTTAACAAACAAGTAAAAATAAAACCCACAAAATCCTAAAGTTAAATTTATGTTCTTAGGAACAATTATTACAAAACAAAAAACATTAATGATAAAACAAAATTATTTAATAACATTTTATTTTATTAAATAATATAGCTAGACATATAAGAATAATGAATTAATGATAATCACTAGTTAAAACATAGTAAAACAATGCTGTTATTTTAAAATAAGAATAGTATGACGACAAAAGCTTCTATTTATTATTCAAACGAGAGAATGAAAAATTTGATCAATTTAATTATGACATATTTAAATAATAAAATAAACATTTTATACTATTATATTTTAATTCACCTAATTACGTTTACTTTTATTTCTCTTTTGTCTGTGTCACTCACTCAATATTTTTCAACGTTCTCATGCATATATATGGTGAGAGTATCAGCGGCTTGATGATCTGGTTTTATTTTTATTAAAAGATTACTTGAACCAAAACACAATAAATAAATACGATAAACAGTTTTTTACATTTCTGTTTGAATTGATTTTTTTTTATTATTGTAAAATCTTTTACAGTAAAAATCTATCGCATAAAAAGATGTACCGTGAATTCTTCTATATAATTGCATTTATAATTTCACTGTTATCTCTTACTCATAAATAAGGTTTAATAGTCAATTTAGTCCTCACTTTAGTTGAAAAATCTCAATTTAGTCCCTCGTTATAAAAGTGTTTTGAATTAGTCCTAACTTTTAAAATAGTGGGTCAGATTGGTCCTTTCTGTTAAATATAAGTTAACAAAATTAATGGATGATGATGTGACACAACTTAAAGCTAACGAGGGATCAATCTAACACATCAGCTTTAAGCTGTGTCACATCATCATCCATTAATTTCGTTAACTTATATTTAACGAAAGGGACCAATCTGACCCACTATTTTAAAAGTTAGGACTAATGTAAAACACTTTTATAACGAGGGACTAAATTGAGATTTTTCAACCAAAGTGGGGACTAAATTGGCTATTAAACCTCATAAATAAATTACATGATTTCACTCTTAAAAATTACAATACTATTTTGACGTCATATTTTAGTAAGTAATAAATACATGATTTCATATATACTTAAAATTATAATACAAATTTGATATAATCTTTTAGCGAGTATAAATATAATATAATTTGTGTATAAGAAATAACTTACTTTGGTTCTTAATTTTAATCTAAAATTTAAATCAACCCATTAAATTAAAATATAGATTACAAATGTAGAAAAAAATAAATTTTAATAAGTTTTTTATTTTGGTGGATGTTTTACGCTATAACATGCTGTTTTATTTACTCTATAATTTGGTCTATTTGTTTTTCAATCCAAAGAGGTGATGCCTATGTCCACCTTCATTATTTCTCTTTCCTAATGTTGGCCGTAGTTTGGCTCATTTATGAACATGGTGATGGACACAGTAAGCCACGTTTAAACTACATAAATGCACAAGTCCGAAAAAGAAAATATACATGAAAGTTGATGAGGGTCCGTGTGTATGGTTTTTGATTTGACATGCATGTGCATGTTTTTGAGTTGAAGATTTAGGTAACCCTAATACTACCTGTAGAACGAAGAACCCAAGATCGAAGCTTGGATTTTGAGAAGCAAAAGGGGTCCCAAACCATGTGACTAAAGCTTTGCAAGAGAAGTTCCCTCCAGCACCTTCATAGCTTAAAGCATTGAAAAGATACATAAACTGTTGACAACTAATGTGGCAACCTATCCATCTACTCTGTCTTTGAGGCAGGGGCTTCCTTCCAACAAGTAGATTATTACTCTCACCTAATGTTCTGTCCTTCTAGGTCCTTTCCCTCGTACAAGTTTCTCTTATTGCGAAGACAACTTGGAGGATTAAAAACAAAGATCGCAAGGGGCATGAATTAGGAGACAAAAGTCATGAGTTAACTCTGTCCAATCCTTGGTTCTTTTTACTTTGATCCATATCATCCTTTGTTACATCTCCCAATAAGATCTAGCTAACATTGTGACATTAATTCAACAATGTTCTACTTTCTTGGAAGCAAAGTTGGGATATCCTGGTACATCCATGTTCCCATTTTTGTGATCGGAAATGGGATAGCCAGTGGAATCTTCCATTCTTATTTATTTGTTGAGAATTTAAGTATAAAACTCATCTTTAATTAAACAAGAAAGTTAAATAAGAAAAACAAAGTTTATATACATTACGATTTAAGGTTTTATGTCAAAACTGATGTGAGGTTTCTTATATATATTAATTCAAAAGAAATTTAACGTTTGTTATTTGGATTTTTAACGGGTTGAAGGTTCGATGTCATAGTAGAATATGTTAAATTAATGTTTATTGTCCTTCAACGTCAATTAATGTTTGTTACATTTATAACAGATGTTAATTAATCGTATGTTCCAGAAACAACAAAGGGTAATTTGTGACGTTTTTTTTTAAAAAAACAAAATTCAATATTTTTTCTATTGAAACCATAAAAAATCAATATACAAACCAAGAATACATCACAACAATTTTTAAAATTTTTTAAGTACTATCTCATATATAGCTCAAAAGTATTGAAAAATTCTAGAACCTCAATCCCTTTCGAAGTCAGTGTATTCGTCCCCTTATTTCACATGTTGTAAAAGTTATGACCATTTAAAGTTTTTCACCATCTAAAGTTTTTCACCATCAAATCTTCACAACTCTGAATTTCTGACCAATATCCCAGATTTGAACACTCTACATTCAAATAGAACCTAATAGTAGTCTCTACAAAAAAAATTGAGTCAAAAATAATTTTTTAACTATTTTTAATGAATTTTACAAAATCAAAGTTAATCCAAAAATGCAACCTTTAAAGCACACAACAATGACTAAACACCAACCTTAATGTGAAATGTCATTGGAGAGAATGAAAGCTTGAGCCCAATGAACACTACAATGTCAAGATGAAGTGAAAATGGGTTGAAGAACTTCCTCATAGGTTTCACGCAATTGAGAAAGAGAAATATGAGGGTACTCAAGTTGTTTCTGAAATTTAAAACACAAATTGATGTCGGACTTATTCACAACAGACGTCAAATTGGAAATTGACATCAAACCTAGAGTAATCTAACATTATTGAACGTATGTTGGTCGTAGGACCGACACTAATTTCAATTTGATGTCGGTTAAGAAAGTCCTCAATATCAATCTGAACTAAATATTTACAAAATTGTCATCACATTTTTAAGATCAAAAGTTGGATCATACAATGTGGAAATGATGATGTTATAAGTCACTTTTGCCCTAGTGATGGACAACTTATACCTAAAAATGGTTAATCTTTAAAAAAATAAAAAGCTCATATTCACACAAAAATATTATACACTAGACTTTGTTCAAATTGAAATGTCACTTAAATGCATGTCAATCAAACTATAATAAATTAAAATCAATTTTATGATGAGATATGGTAACTATGCATGAAATTTTATGATTTTTCTCAAGGAAAATAACTCATAAATAATGACAAATACTATATATAATGTGAGTGCATTATCTATAATTATGTTACTTTAAATGAGTTGTTATTCGTGAAAGAAAGTTAACTAAGAGAGACAAATGGTAGGGACTACAAGAGTTAAATATATAAAGATTATGGATGCATACATGTATATGTTCGAAAAATATGGTTTTATCTTAAATCATGACTAAGAGGATAAAATTTAGTTTTATTCGAATTAATGGTTTTTAGTTGATTTCTCAAGTTTAAATTAGTTTAAAGGGTGGCATGAAAAGGAAAATGTCAATGTCACATGTTTAGCATAAAGAGTGCGGTTGAATGAATAGGGTTGAGAAAATCCAAAAACTTTGACATATATAACGTTCATTAGTTAATAATGAAGTGAATCTTTGTGCATGAAGAATTATGGAACTTCAAAGTTTGTTCAATTCTTCTTTGCCTGAACTAAGTGGAACCACTACTTGGTTATATAATTTGCATGGCTTTTTTTCGATCATTGTGATCTACTTTATCTCCTAATCGGCTTTACGCTATTATTGTATTTGAGAATATTAACGTTATAACTGAATAATTGTAACGTCCCGGCAACTCGCAGGGACCGTTGACTGCCCCCACAGACCACCACCAGGCTTTCCAGTGTGCTTTGTCCTCACTCGCACACCTTCTGGGTAACGTCCCGGCAACTCACAGGGACCGTCGACTGCCCCCACAGACCACCACGAGGCTTTCCAATGTGCTTTGTCCTCACTCGCACACTTCCAGGCTAAGCACGTGCCCGGGTGTCACATGCCCACCAGCTTCCGCTCTGGTTCGTCCTCGAACCACACCGTACTGGGAGAGGCTAGGCTCTGATACCATCTGTAACGTCCCGGCAACTCGCAGGGACCGTTGACTGCCCCCACAGACCACCACCAGGCTTTCCAGTGTGCTTTGTCCTCTCCCAGTACGGTGTGGTTCGAGGACGAACCAGAGCGGAAGCTGGTGGGCATGTGACACCCGGGCACGGAGACGAGGGCGGGGAGTGACGCCGGTGCAAGAAGCATGGTGCAGGGGGCACAGACAAGGAGCGGCTCCTGGCAGCTTCGGGTGGAAGGGGTACATGGATGAATCGAACATACACCGGAATGAGAGGGATCTGGAGACTGTGTAGGTATAGGACTATACAGTTGAAGGATAACTTAAAGGAATTGATTTGACTACTCATATCACCAAAATGCATTTACTTTTCGGTAGCCTGACTCATAAGAACTCCATGGTTAAGCGTGCTTAGCCTGGAGTAATTCTGGGATGGGTGACCTTCTGGGAAGTTTTCCCAGAAAGTGTGGCACACTGGAAAGCCTGGTGGTGGTCTGTGGGGACAGTCAACGGTCCCTGTGAGTTGTGGTTTTGAATAATTAATTATGGTGTGCATTCATATGTAAGATAAAGATTTTTGTTTGTATTTTTTTTTACCAGTTTGTTTAGCTTGGTTTTTCTTGTATTAATTATTTGAATTTGATGTAATTTGTGCTGGTCATCTTTGGTTAAAAAGGAGGAACATAATTATAAAAAAAAAATTATACTAATATGGAAAATAAGAAAAGCATGGAGTTGATGTTTTGTTTTCCCGTAAAACATGGGTGCATGTTTTGGTAAAGGGGACCCATCCCTTTCAATTGTTGTTTTTTTTCTTTGCATTGTATTATTGCAAGCAGCATACGGGGAGGCTTCATTTTTTCTTTATAAAAACTTATTAAGGCCTAAAGAGAGAAGGAAGGGAGAAGAGGGATTTAAGTTAGAATTTGCTTTGAATTTGAGAGTGAAATCAAGCAAAGGTGTGGTCTAGGAACATCAAGAGTGAAGAATTTCTTGCAAGGAGAAGAGGTAGGGGAGCTAATCCTTTCTTGATTATGATCATGAATATGAGTATGAATGTGTTAAAATTTGGTAATGGTAGTTATATATTGACTTGTGTAAAATTTGGTTTTCAAGATTATAATTTCTCATTTTCGAGTTACTGTGGTGAAAAATTTCTATTAATTGTTTTCACCGTTGGATTTAGCTAAAATTTTAGTATGTGAATCCTAAGATCTATTACTAAACTTTGACCGTTCGGATTTGAAAATAGAAGTCTGTAATTGGAGAAATAAATCCTGCAAGATTGAGTAAATTAGTTACCCCTGTAGTTCTGTTACTGAGTTGTCTCGGTATAATATTGATTATGACCTATTGGACCGTTAGATCAACCTCAAAATTTGATATATGATTCTTAGGACATATTAATACAATTTAACCGATCGGATTGGTAATTGAAGGTCTATGTTAAGAGAAAGAAATTTCGAAAGTGTGAAACAATCGGATGAACACTGTATTGCTGTTCTTAAGCTATCATGGTAAATATTTCATATATATTTCATTTACCGTTAGATTGAGCCCAAACTTTAGTATGTAGTTCATAAGACATATTAGGTGATTTTGACCGTTCAGATTTGGAATTGGATATCTGTGCTTAGAGGAATTAATTCCGTATCTTGAGTTAAACCGAGAACCACTTAAATTTCTGTCACTGAGTTACCTCGGTAAAACCTCCATATCTACTTAGTTAGCCGTTGGATTGCCCTGAATTTTTAGTATGTTGTTCCTAAGCGATAGTGGAATACTTCGACCGTTCGGATTTTAGATCGGAGTTACAGGTTTAGAGATATTAATTTCGTATCTTCTCAGGGATCTCAATACTGCTTAATTTATGTTTTTGGATCATTTATACAAAAATTATGATTTCCGCCTCATTAACCATTGGATTGGACTGAAAATTTTATCATATGAGTTAAACATGCTGATTATTAGTTTGATTGGTTCAGATCTGTAATTAATGATATGAGTAAAGAAAAAATCTTTTCACGAAATAGTAAATTTATTTGCATTGAGTAAAAACTTGGATAATTATATCCTTAAATTGTATGTGTAGTTGTATTTTGGAAATTGGAGGATGAGTAATATAATATATTTTATATTATAAAATTTAATTATATTGAACATTCTGAGTTGTCATAATTACTTGAGTTAAATCATGAATTGTAAATAAGTTGATGGTAAATTTGGATGGGTAGTATAGACATTATTGCCATAATTGTAAACCTGAATTTTATTTATTTTCCTACGACTTTGGTAAGTCGAGAGGGGAAAGGTTTGAAGCCGGACACTACTTTGGTAAGTAGGTGGGAAAATGAGAGGTGAATTTGATATAAAACGTACTACTTTGGTAAGTAGGCTGAATATTACCTTGTTGTGCTACTTTGGTAAGTAGACAATATCACCTTATTGTGCTACTTTGTTAAGTAGACAATATCACCTCATTGTACTACTTTGGTAAGTAGACAGTATTACCATGTTGTGCTACTTTGGTAAGTAGACGGTATCACCTTATTGTGCTACTTTGGTAAGTAGACAATATCACCTTGTTATACTACTTTGGTAAGTAGATAATAAAAACCACCTTGTTAGATTACTTTGGTAAGTAATCAGTATATCATGGTTATACTACTTTGGTAAGTAGACAGAAGGATTGTTGACTGTTGTGCTTTGGTAAGTAAGCAGATTAATAATATGTTAGATTGACTCTAGTGAATCGACTGATGATTTTGACTGAAGAAATATTATAAAGTATCAGTGCAATAGTTGTTTTTGAGTATGTTTGAGATGCATGTATTTGACTGATTGCCACACTTGTGATGTTAGTAAGATTGTGGATGATGCATACTTCTTGAATTGGTTAGCTCACCCTACTGTTTGTGCTTGTGCATGTGAATGCAATGATCGTATAATGTGTGATATTATACGGGAGCAGAAATTATATCAGATGAATTAGCAGATGGTTCTGGACTTGCTTAGAAGATGAGAGATCTGTGGGGAAAAAGGAGACATGGGGACTTTCTAAAATAAATCTATGTTTGAATTTCCGAACTGTGTGAAATTTTAAATTTCAGAAGTTTACGAACTGTGTGGAATTTTATTTTCAGAAGACTTGTATTGTAATAAAGAACGTAATATTTTGTTGGGTTGAAATTTGTTAAAAAAAAAATTATATATGTATTTTGTGGAATATAAATTGTAACGCCTAAATCGGGGTGTTACACTGTTTGGTATCAGAGCCTAGCCTCTCCCAGTACGGTGTGGTTCGAGGACGAACCAGAGCGGAAGCTGGTGGGCATGTGACACCCGGGCACGGAGACGAGGGCGGGGAGTGACGCCGGTGCAAGAAGCATGGTGCAGGGGGCACAGACAAGGAGCGGCTCCTGGCAGCTTCGGGTGGAAGGGGTACATGGATGAATCGAACATACACCGGAATGAGAGGGATCTAGAGACTGTATAGGTATAGGACTATACGGTTGAAGGATAGCTTAAAGGAATTGATTTGACTACTCATATCACCAAAATGCATTTACTTTTCGGTAGCCTGACTCATAAGAACTCCATGGTTAAGCGTGCTTAGCCTGGAGTAATTCTGGGATGGGTGACCTTCTGGGAAGTTTTCCCAGAAAGTGTGCGAGTGAGGACAAAGCACACTGGAAAGCCTGGTGGTGGTCTGTGGGGGCAGTCAACGGTCCCTGCGAGTTGCCGGGACGTTACAATAATTCTCAAGCATTAACATTATTATCTATTTCTTTGGTGGTGATCTGATATAAGTTATTGGTAAGGTAAAGTGTTGGATACAAATTGAAAAATTACGAAGATGTCGTTTGAAGATTATATAATGAAATAATTATGCAAAGCATGAAAAATTGTGTTTTAGAATTGATAATATGTATTATGTAACAAGATTTGATTATTTTAATATTAAAATTTTAAAATATAAATAAAATTTTTATAAACAAATTTCATAATTTTAAATTACACCATCTCTTTAAACAATTTTCTCTAGAGCTCTCTCACTTTTCTTTAGAGTTTCTAACCTTTTGTGTATCTGGTTGAAGATTAAAAACCGTTAGGTGATCTTTGAGGCGAACTCTCCATTCGATCAATTTCCCCATAGAGGAAGTTGATCTTCTGTCCTTTTTCTTAGTTTGTATGTTTCTCTATGCATGTGGATTGTCTTAGTTCACATGTGGGATCTAAGCTTTCTTTAAAAGTCTCTACTAATCAGAGATCCTAATGGTGTTGTGATCGTGTTTGTGTGATTTCTAGGGCCAGATATAGGTTCTTGTGCTTTAAAAGATGTGTTGGGGGTTTTTGAGTTATTTGGTTGTCTCTCAAGTTAGAAAAGTTAATTACCTTGTTTTAAAGTATAGATGTTTTGAGAGAATGTTAAATAGCATGTTTAATATGTCTGAAATTGGTTGATTTGTTGATGTTGGTTGTTTTAAATATTATTTTGTTGATTTGGTTAAGTTGAGTTGAATTGCGAAAATGAGGATCGAATCAATTAAGCCATTGGTATATGCTCTGACATTAAAAACTATTTTTTGAACCAAGTATTGAGAAGGGAATACAAATTTGATCACTTGAGTAGGTTCCATTTTTACAAATCACTACATTTTCATCTATTGACATATGATATCGTGTTAAATGGTGGCAAGCTGGCACTGAGTGCCAGTTCATTGTGTAGGTTTGGGAGCAACTTAGCTTCAAGCCATTGAACGCCATACTTGTACCATTGAGCGCCATAAATTAAAAATACTTTTACGGTGAGTGGTGACAATGCACTACTAAGCGTCACTTTTCACTATAGGTCTAACAATTTAATTCCAGGTCGTTGGGCAACAAAGGATATCGTTGAGCGCGATGTTTTGCGAGAAGAATGACACTAAGCGCCAAAACTGTCGTAAGCACGCACCACCTTTTGTGAAAGGTTTGGTGTTGAGCACCATAACTATCATCGAGCGTCATCTTTTGCGAAAGATCTAGTGTTGAGCGCCACTTTTGAGCATTAATGTATATGCTGTGATTTTCTTATGTTTTGATTTGTTTGAGATGAATTACCATGGATATGATGTATGATTAATATGTATTTATAATGTTTTATGGATTGATAACATGGTTGTGAGTATGCTTGCTAAATGTTGCGGACAGAGTTTCAAGAAGAAGTTTCGTGTAGTGATTTCAGTAGTATATGTATTGATATGGATTTTGTATTGTGAGTTATCATGTCACTCTAATGATCATCCAATCTAAAGTAGAGAAGAATGAGGTATGTGGTGACATAAGCAGAAAGTCTTAATCTAGGGGATTCACATTGACCAAAGATGTTAACGAATTAACCTTGTGCGTAGTAGGGTGAAACCCAATGACAATGACTCTACGGAGAAGTAAAGGTCACCACAAGTTCATAACTTGCCAGAGTTTGATATCAATACATATATTCAGATAATCAAGTCTAGTATGAATGATTGTATGTGCTAGGTTCATTGATATTGTATTTATGTGTTAATATCTTTATACGTGTTGTATGATTGATCTTTTTAGTGCATTAGCTTATCCTTTCTTCTGTGTTTGTTTTTCTATTTGGTCTTTGCTTTTCAATTATCATTTTAATGGTATAAGTAGATGAAGATGTTTCAAATGATCCAATGTAGGGTGAGGATAATGTTGCAGCCTAGTTTAAGATGTAATCTTGGTTGCAAAATCTTTTTTTTTTTTGAAAAACTCTAGTTTTCTGTTAATGTGTATATATAACTCTCAATACTTAGTACATGTTTTTTGAATGACTATAATATAGTAGTTGTATGTTTGCCGCACCTCCTTGTTGATTGTCACATTTATAATGCCTTGTTTAGGAGTTTTACACTATTAAATGAGATGTTACACAGAAAACTATAAGAAAATTCCTAAATGATGACCAATTATAATCGAAAAAAATAATTAATAGATATAGTTAGATACCAATTTATAAACTAAAAATTATTGGTAATCAAAATATGTTCTAAATTGGTTATTAACATTAACTACAAGTGACCATTTTAGAGATTAATTGATCAATTTAGAAACTATTTTAGTTATTAATAATTTTTAGTTTATAGATTGATATTTAAATTTATCATTATAATGACTAATTATTTTTTAATATTGATCACTATTTAGAGATTTTCTTGTAGTGAGATTTTTAATTATTGATAATTTTTAAAATAATATAATTCAATAAATATGATAAACCAAATAAATTCAACAATACGAGGTTACGAAAGATCTTTAAATTTCGTGTTAAAAGTAATTATGGTAAAAAGCTACTTCAGTATATGTTCTAATTTAATCGTCGGAACACGTAGCTGTATATCAGTATTTTTTTAATTTAAATAATATAATTTTAGAAAAAAAAAGTATAATTTTAAAAGAACGATTTAAAAATTAAAGGAAAATATGTGTTAGTTATTTAAAGTGGAGAAGTCTTGTAGTTGGAGAGAATAATTGTACAGTATTAAAACAAATTTTTATTTATTTAAAGTAAAATTGTTTAATTAAAAATCAGAATAAAGGTAGCTAAAATAATACAACTCTGTTTTTGTTGAAAGATAAAATTATTAAATAAAAGATAACACTATAAATGGTTACACAAATGAATTGTTTATATAATGATATACTAATAATAATATGTTAATAGGCTAGCCTTAAACGGTTATTAACATGTGAACACTTATAAAATAAATAACTAAATTCATATATTATTAAAGTAGTAGTTTTTACTAGTTTCACATATAAATACAATTGACTTAATATAGTTGTTGCATATGGTATCAATTATTTTAGGTGGAGGTTAAGAAGGTTAAGTTACAATCTAATCATGACATTTGAATTGTTACGTTTTTAATTAGAAAGAGACGTGTCTTGACTAACAACGGTAACATTTTAGTTGAGTGGTAAGCGTTCGATCAAACAATTGATATTAGAGTTAAAATTATGAGTTTGATTCTTAAAATCCAAGTGAGCCAAATCACAATCAAATCATGTCATTTGAATTTTACGCTCTTAAGTAAAAAGAGTTATACCTTGACTAACAGTTATAGCATTTGACCTAATGGTAAGCGTTTGATCAAGACATTAGTTTTAATATTTTGAGTAATATTTTATAAATATAATTAATTTTTTTGGTGTTTTTAATCTACTGAATAATCGTCATAATTTTCAATAGTAGAATTATATAACTAATTTTTTTTTATGGGAATGGGCAAACTCAACTTCACTATGTGTCTATGGCCAACTCACTTTGTCCTCCATCTAAGCTGGACGTTCTCAAACACTTCGACACTAAATAGCCTATCTAATTTTTCAACCTGAGTTAGCACGTCTTGACACTTTGCTCAGGTCGATTCTTTTAGACTTTCGGTTTATGTCGGTCACCATTTTTGATAGGACAAATATGTCTCGACCTTTGAGCAGTGTCAGCATGTCGCAATTTGTGGTCTGAGTCTGCCTATCTCGACCTTTGACCTAAGACTGCTTGTATTGACCTTCGACTTGGCGATCTCATCTTCTCAAACTTTGAGTTGAGCTAACTGATTCAACTTTTAGTTTGGACTGACTTGACCCAAGCTTTAGTTTGGACAGACTCAAGTCAACCTTGAAGTCGAGATGACTCAATTTGGCATTTGGCCTAGGTAGTGTATTAGAAATTAATTAAAATTTTGTAATGAGTCAAGTCTACTTTGGTCTAACCCAGTTGAAGAAACAAGTTGAAAGCTAAGATTTTTTATTTTTACTACTTAATGGGTAGACTACGGAAAAGAATTTATCGAGTAATGGATTAGACTTAACTATAAATTATAAATCAAATTAACAACTCTAAAAATAACAACCATATAATCTATTTAACAGAAAAATTAGATAAAAATAATTCAATAAAAATATATAAAATGTTTAATTACTCATAGACCACCAAATTTAATAGAACTCAATTAAACATATCCAAAATTTGTGAGAAACTTATAACTTAATTAAAAATAAAAGTTAATATGTTTTTTACGTAACCATGGACAAGTGTGGAAGGTAGTATTGGAATATTTGAGAGAAAAGTAATACATATTTGTGATGCAGCTTTAAGCATTAAAGATATTAAAATTGTTTATTTCTCCCTCGTTTATGGATCTATTAATTGATGATTATTGACATGGACATGTCCGTAGATGAAGAAAGTCAGCAAATGCAACCTCTCAACACATAAAAGTATTCCTATAAATAGGGACTTCCAATCCAACTTTTTCCTTATAATATCTAATTAATAATCACTCAACAAAGACATTTCCATCCCACTACAAAAAGGAGACAGAAGCTGTGCCCATAATGAACATTGATATTTGATAAAAGGTTTTTTCACACAAAAGTATATGACAGAAAAGCGAGACATCATTTTTGTAAAGATAACACTTTGATTGTTACTAACAAACCACTATTGTATATCTCCATCACTCCATAGGATTTTTTAATCCTTTTGTTTTTACCTCAGAAATTCAATTACTATTTCCAACAACAAGAGAAAGATTATGAGTGCTTTCCATCCGAGTAGAGTGGAGAATGCCAAACTCACTTTCCACTTTAAGGTTACATTTTCTATAACATCTAAGCATAACATACAAACTATAATATAGATCATTTTCAAAAAAAAAAAAAAGACACATCAAACTACGTAAAAAAATTGCAATGGCTGAACTCATACTACTTATAAGTGATTTTTTTTATTCTGATTTTGTAGATAAAAAATTATTAAAAAATAAGATTTTATTCCAATAAAAAAGTTAATAAATATTCTTACGTATAAAAATACAGCTTTGTTTTATTGCTCGTGATTTTTCATGGAATAATTGATTTGATTTAACTTTAAAATTCTAAATGGTGATAAAAATGTGTTGCTAATATTTATATTTTTTTAGTTTTAATCTCTCCATTGTAAAATTAAGAATATCACCATTTGTTCATTTAATTCAACGCGTGAAAGCATATGAAATTATACGTTTTTGTTTAAAAGAATAGAAATATAGACAAAGAAATCATTCGGTGATAATTGGAATATTTATTTATTTATTTATTTATTTATTTATTTTACTTCAAACAAGAAAAATTTATAACTATGAACAACAAAATATTTGTTACTAACAACCTTAATTTTGTAGATAATTTAATACAAATAAATTATAAACGAATTATTCCATTTGTAAAATGCAGATGTAGAATTTCAGCATTTGCATAATCCGATTCCCTTCGTTTTAAAATACGAAATATAGACATAAAATACAAAATGTAGAAGCAAAATGTCAATATGTATATATCAATCACATGTAAAACAAATGTCAAACCAATGCTTATAACAAACATTGTGAGAGAGATTATGAAATAAATAAAAGAGGAATCAAAAAGAGGAAAAGGACACTTATCAATAGAAGAAAAACAAATGCAATTGTTTGAGGAGGAAGGTGAAAGAGAACATTTGTTGAGGTGTTGATTTGTGCAGCTATTAGGGTTCTTCAAATTGGCTTACATTTCCAATATCAACTCACATCACTTGTTATCTAATATCATATCAAATTATGTTTAGATCATTCAGATATCTTCGATCGACACTATACTATGTCGGTCAAGACATTGCGAAAAAGATTAATTATAATTGATCAAGGTTAACAATTAAAAAGTATTACTAAAGCATTACTCAAATTAATCAACATTATTTATTATCTATGTGGACTAGCCCAATAAAATAAAAGTCTATAAATTTAATATAAATAGCACCAGGTAAATTAACACATTAATTATGTTAATCATTATAGTATTTATTACCATATATAATCTCCTCTCATATTGAAATGGCATCTGAATATTTGAACATCTCAATATGAAGGTTGAAGAGTATAATAAGAATATATATATATATATATATATATATATATATATATATATATATATATATATATATATGAGAATTACGAAATATATATGTATTAGTTTAATATTTGTTGGATATTTCTTATACTTCAAAACTATTCCGTAAACTATCCTAATTTTAACGAATATAATTTCTATATAATTAGAAAATGAAAAATTACACTAGTAATCAATGGTAACAATTTCTGGATATAATTTCTGAAATAATAATTATAGGAGTCAACACGTGTGTCATACATATTGCAGTTTACAATTAAATGTAAAAATAAAAGGATATTTGTACATCGATATTATTGTTGAATTATGTTCATAAACAAATAATTGATACGACAGTAAACTGTGTAAACTGTTTTATAGTAAATTACTTTTACTAAATTTATATAGATTTATGGAACAATTTTAATTTAATTGTTTATAACGTCTAGCGTACTTTGGTACCACCCCGTCGAATTAATTGGATACATAACGAATTGAAGTAACGAACAAAATAAAATAAAATAAAAATCTAAATGAGTGAAACATAATATTACAAATCATAGATCTCTTTATTATGATAGTGAATGAAAAGGAGAAAAACGACATGTGTTTCTCTAGAAAAAGGTCAGAAAATGATAGTACCCATAATATATCGTCTATTTTTAATTAACTAATTTATTTAACGTAAAAATATTCAACAAACTATTTTTTTTACATGTACTGATATATTGAGTTAGCTTCGTTATATATTGTGCGCTTAAATAAACAAATAAATTAGTGAGTATAGAACTAAATAATACATATATAATATTGACAATCACGAATTTGTTGGTATTAAAATAAAAGAACATATTTGTTAGCAATTTAAATGTATTTTCAAAGTCTCACATTAAATATAAATAATGAAAAAATTGAAAAATACATAAAAAAAATAAAAATATATAAATCTTTTAAGTTTTAAAGTTTTACTATGAAAGTGATATTAAATTTTTTATACAGACAACTCGTGTCTTAAAAGGTAGTTAATCTTCTCAATTTATTTTACTAAAAAATATATAATAGTTATCAAAATGAATTATTTATGTATGTGTCTCCGTCAGAGACATTTATATATGTGGTAAGACCCGACTACACTTAAGGTTAATAGTCAATGAAAGTGTTTTAGAACAAATGAATGAGACAAGTACGTCATATTGCGATAAAAAAATTGAGATAAAATTCAACTCACACTAATAAAAAAAGACGGTTAAAAATTCAAATATAAATTAAAAGTCTCACTTGAGTACAAATGAAAAAATTAAATGACACTTTACATCAATAGTAAAAAATTTCAATATTGAAACTTTATATCATCACTTTCACAATAACTAATTTAAAAGTTATATTAATAATAATTTGTAATTGGCTAGTAAAACTATTATTACGAGTGTATATAATTGATTATTTTAAAAACAGATAAAAGAGAAAAAATACTACTTAATGTTCCGACACACTTAAACACCAAAAAGGATGTTAGGTAGATTTCTTTACAGGTACTCGTAAAATAAAATAAAAAAATTCTTCATAAGTTAAGTTAAAAGAAAATAAAAATTTATATACATGATATTATAAATACTAGTTTTAACTTGTAAAAAACTAATTTTAATTTTTATTATCACTTTTTTCTATTATAAAATAATTGCAACTTACTTGATGTTATAATCCAAAGGTTTGAATTAAATGAGTCATTACCGTGTTGTTAAGAAAATTTTTATTGAGAAAATGAATAAAAAGAAAGGAAAACTAACGGTGATTAGGTTTTAGCATGTTTCCACGTAAGCTATATGCTCATGGGTGATACATGTGTGAGCACTTAGTGACCGACTTACCCTAAATGAATAGTCCAACCTGCATCTCATGCCAGGTGAAGTTTCTCAATCCGAAAAGTGAAATACAACTAAAAAGTTCTCAACACCTTAACGCCATTTCCACCTTAAAATTAACGTCTTCCATTGCATGGATATGGATCACTCTATCAAATTACCCACTGTTCCAATCACCTTCTTCCTAAATTCTTTTAACAAAATAATAACCTTTAATAATTTCTTTTAAAAGTTTCAAAAATTCTTTTAATAGTTTTTATATGAATTAAAAGATAATTCTTTAGTTAAGGCAAAAGCAATTTTTTAATGTTTTTGGTGCAGAGAAGATCGTTTAGGTCACTGTACCCTGTCCTTCTAGGTCCACACCCCATTAGCTTTATTATTCCATGCCTTCTTCTCACGCCATAAACCCCACAAGAACACTCTTTCTTAAGCCCTTATGCATGGTGGTGGCCCTTTAAATCCCATCAATTTCTTCTCCTTTTTCTTATCATCCAAACACTGCCTGCCTAAAGCTTCATGCTTTCTCTTCCATCATGCCCTTCGTTTTTCTATTTTCATTCCCCTCTCAACCATAGCTAACCAGAAGAGAAAAAAACAATGGATCAAACTAACTTTCTCTTCGAGTTCAAGTTCGTTTCTTCCTTGTGCCTTCATAACTTCTTGAATCTTCTATGTCAAGAAACAGTGTCGTTTCTCTCCGTGTTCTCTTCGGATCCCCTGTTTCATTGCGTCGTGACGTTTTGTACCTTGGTTTTCCTCTATTTGCCGAACCTTTTCTTGAAGGTAGTGTTATCGCCGGTTCTCATTCTCACTTCGATTCTCCTTCTCTCCATTCTCCGCCTCGGTGCAATTCAGAAGTCAAGACACGATACGAGGGAAAATCAAAGGAAGCACGACGAAGAATCCATCATTTATGAAGAAAACAGAGGAAGTAAATGCAGGGGAGAGAAACAGAGTTCGAGTCCCATCGAACCCAACGAAACAGAGACGACAGAACGAGTGCACCAACGGGTTCATTCGGAAACCGAGGTCGATTCCGACGTGGGTTTTGAGCCAAGTTCGTGTTTTAAGGAGTGGAACGTTAAAGCGCCGTTGGAGGTGATATATGAGGAGTATGGTGAAGGTGAAGATGCAGGTGATGATGCAAACGAGAGCGTGGGTATCGTAAGGTACCCTTCGTTGTCGCGGTTTTACCCAGAATCGGATTCGGATAGCGAATCGGATAGTGATTTTCCGGCGATCGGAGATTGGGACTCACCGGAGGACGTTGAGTTCAGGTGGGGCCAAGAAGGAGAAGAAGAGGAGGAGGAAGAAGACAGAGAAGGGTTGATTGAGATAGCACTTGATGGATTCAAGAGGAAGAGGGGGATGGAGTTTCATTTCGATGAAGAGAATTTGATTGAGATTGATATTTCTCCGTCAAGGTACAGAGAACTTTCCGGCGACGACGAAGTGTTTTCCGGTGAGATAAGTTGCAACTAGTGTGACACTAATTCGAGATTGACGTAGTGGATTATTGTGTTTTTTGGGGTCGGTGAAAAGGGAAACCGGAGAATAGAAATCTGTGTTTTCTTTTTTTAAAGTAGGGTTTTGAAGCTTCTGTTGACGTTGTTACATTTTTATTAAATTTCATGATCATGATCCTGTAGAATAATTTACTAAACCCAAACTTCAAAGACTTCTTTAATGATGTATTCTTGTGTAGGGTTCTTCCTCTTCCTGGATCCTTCCACACCCAAACAATAATATTAATGTGTTGCAGCCAAATTTGAAGGTATTCAACTGTTCAAGCATGAAACTCCTCCCTCTAATTGAAGTGTTTTGCATGTTCATGAAGTGGATTTGTATAAAAGTTTATGAGCATATGTACATAGCAAATTAATGTAGTTATGTGGTACGAAAATCAATGCATTAAAAGTGGTCATTTTCTCTTTTGTGAATTTAACTTATCTCTATGAAGCTCCATCTCATCTAAGTTCATCTGAACTGTAACATGATTGAGGCTTTCTCAGCTGAATACAAAAAGAAAATGAGAGAAAAAGCAAAGATAGATTTGTGAAAGGAAATTAAAAACTGATTTTTTTTTTCTTATCTTGCTTAAAATAAGGAAGAAGGAAACCATAATTTACATATATATATATATATATATATATATATATATATATATGGGTTTGCTAACGCGCATGTTTTTTAGTTGGTACATTTTAGTAATGTGTACCGGATTTTAGTAGACAAAAATACCCTTATACATATGGATTCTAAGTTTTAAGGTTAAGGGTATTTTAATAATTTTCATTCTCAAAACTAAAAAAAAAAAAGAAATCCCCCAAACCTTTACTCACCTCTCTCATTCCTCTCAACCCTTTCTCTTTCATCTTTCTCACTCTAATCTTTTCTCTGTCATCCCTACTGTAACCCCAATTGAAAAAATCTGAAACACTCGCAGTTAAAACTCATACTTTTTTTTTTTAATTTTGGGTTGAAGATAGTATGTTGACTAATATGAATTTATTCACAAGTCATTAGTGTTAAAACTTTCTTATTAGAAGTAGAGGTGACAAAACATGTTAACCCAATTTGTTTAAATTTGACTTAATTTTGGTTTATAAAAAATGGTTTGAGACGAGTTGATTGACCAATTGAAAACTAGTTAACATTTACAATTCGGCTTGTTGAGCTATCGAGTAGTAGGTTGGCTTGCCAATCTTTTTTCTTATCATCGAAAATTTAATATCGCATGAAAATAGGTTATTTTTTTTATATTTTTCTTCCATGAAAATAGGTTTATGTCGAGTTGCCAAGCAAATTACTGAGACGTAGACAAGGAAGACAAAAAATACTTACTTTAAACGAAGTGAAATGTTGTGTTGCTAATAACAGTTGAAATACCGTTATTTTTAAACTTAATTTTGATATTAAAAACACCCTTACAAAATGTACTTCTAAGTAATTGCTCCATAGATCCTATATCTATTTATCTGAAGAAGAAATCATGTGACAGGGGATTCTTATTTGTACAAATGATACTTCAAACTTGGAACGAGTATGAAGAAATTAACGATAATTCTTTACCTTCAGAGGTGCAACCACTATTTCACGCCTCAGCGCCACCTTTGAGCGCCAATTTCGAGGTCGAACCAATGTTTCACGCCTGAGTGCCACCGCTGGGCATCGACGACATGGGCTTGGACCTGTTTTATGTTATTTTTATGAACTATTTAAGGTTTTGGACGACTTAGGGTTCATATCTTTTGGCAGAAAGAGGCGCAAAAACACTCCTTTCATCTCTCGAAGGCGGGTTTTGGATGTAGAAGCTCCAATCTTCAACTTTTAAGGTTTTATCTTTCATTCTTTTCCATATTTTCATCTAGTTTCACCATGAAATTTGGAGATGTAGGTCGACCAACTGACCAAGAAGATGGAAGACAAAGCAGAAAAGCAATTTGGGGCTAACACTGGGGTTAACCCCAAGGAAGAGTGTAAAGCTATTGCGAGCATAGATGATGAGATGGTGGAAGAGATCAAAGAAAGAGTTGAGTTAGTGAAGAGAAAAGAAAGAGAAGAGAGAATATGTGAAGTTGAGACCAAAGGGAAAGAAAAGAAGACGGGAGAGAAAAATTTTGAGAAAATTGAGAAAGTTCTTCCTTATCCTAAGAGGCGTGAAAAAATAGATAAAAGGAGACAATATGAGCGTTTTAAGGAGATCTTCAGGCAATTGGAGATTACTATACCTTTGACCGAAGCACTGCAGCAAATTCCTGTTTATGCGAAGCACGTGAAGAAATTCCTCACAAAAAAAAGATATTTAGATGAGGAGACTATGGATGAACATGTAGATTGCGGTGTTATTTTGGAGAAATCACTTCCTCCAAAAGTGAAAGATCTAAGAAGCTTTACTATTCCTTGCATCATTGGGAAGGTGAATATAAGGAAAGCCTTAATTGATTTAGGGTCAATCATTAATTTGATACCCTTATCTATGCTCAAAAGGATTGGTGATCTTGAAGTCAAGCCAACAAAGGTGACTTTGCTTATGGCGGATGGGTCTTCCAAGAAACCCTGTGATGTAGCGGAAGATGTTATGGTTTGTATAGAAAAACTTAAATTCCTGGTAGATGATGAACAAATCTTCGATCCCCGAAAACAGAATCAAAACTTGTTAACTCTCGACAAGTGTAACCGAATCGTATCAAGTAATAAACCTGGTAAGACCAAGTATCGTTCTCCCAAAGGATTCACGACCTAGACAGTTATGTGATTTATTGATTAATTAAGACTTGTGAACAAATTGTTGTAAGTTTCAAATGCAAAAGACTAAAAAGTAAATATGTATGCATGTGATGATCAATGGGCAAAAAGAAACAAAACGCGTGAATTGAAATATATGGATGAATATGTTGTTGGGGTTTATCAATTTCATCCTATCCACTCTCTTATATTTAAGAATTCATCATTCTTTTCATTAATGTTAATGCCACTTTCTAAATTACTTTAAACCCGATGTCTCGGCGAAGAAAACCTAATCATAATCAATAGTTTACAATGTCTTGTCTCCCTAGCAATTAATCATGCATTATAGTGAACAGAAGCTTAAAGGAAACCAACTATCATACTCCTATGTCTAGGTTTGTAATATACTTTTGGAAGAATTCCCCAGATCGTGATTTGTAAGATATCTCTCAATAACAATCCTAGGGAGAGAAGAAGAGAGTTGTCACATCCCCAAATCGTCCAATCCTAGGGGTACGAAATCTCCTGATACTTACAAGTCATAAGATTTATGCCATACATGAATAAAATATCACAAGCATTTGAGAAAAGGAGAGTATCTCTAACAATTAATGAAAGAAAGCATGTATCATAAAAATGATCTTGAAGAACAAATTTTATACAAGAAAGTTTCTAAGGATTTACATTGATTCCCCAACAACAAAATAAGTTTAGTTCTCCATCGTCATGGAAGAACTAGATGAACAATGGAATGAAAGAATGGAAGAGATAGAAAAACCCAAGAAAGAGAAGAGGAGAGTCGTCACCATCTCCAATTCTAACCCCAAGGGGTGAAAAGTGTGTTTCTGCTTCGTCCCAGCCAAAAATAAAAACCCTAGAACGTCCTAAAGCTTATATAATATTCTAAAAATTATAGAAAAGTAGGCCCAAGCCCAGAAAAGTGCCGCTTAGTGGTAAATACCGCTCAACGGTAGTAGCGCGTGGCAATTCTTCCCCTCAGCGCCAGTTTTCCCCTCAGCGGTGCCAACGGGTACTGAAAAGTGCCACTCAGTAGTAAATGGCGCTGAGCAGTACTTGTTGATTCTCTTCTTTTGCACTTTTTGTGTTCTTTTCTGAATCCATCTCTATCCCTTTTCACTTCTTTCATCAATTTCATCTAAAAACCTGCAAAAACAAGGAAATCAAGCATAAAACCTGTCAAACTCTGTTATTTCCAATAATTCAACAAAATCATGAGTTCAAGCTAATTTCTAAGTCATAAAGGTTGAAATTGAAGTTAATTTTAAGTATAAAAATAACAATATTTCAACTGTTATTAGTAGATTTTGTGGTGATGGAGATGGAGGAAGATGAGAAGATCCCAATTATTCTTGGAAGGCCGTTTATGGAAACAACAAAGGTAATCATCAATGTGGATGATGGGATGATAGTGCTTCAAGACCAAGAGGAAAATGTGATATTTAATGTCTTCAAAGCTGAGCAGTACATTCAAGAGAAGAAGACTAATCATAAAGCTGCATGTCAGGATGCACCAATGACTAGCCCTAAAGCTGCCAAGCCGGTCATCAAAGGTAAAAATTGTTTCTTGTCATAAGTTAGGGAAGAAGAAAAAGAGGACAAAGGAAGGATGGTTCATGATGACTTTGTGGATGCACAATTCAAACTTGGCACACCTGTAAGATTCAAGAACATGTTGTGAGTTGTGAAAGATTTTAAAGAGAATGGAGTGATAGAGATTGAAGCTCCATATTCAAGACCAATCAAGAAGATGGACCGAAAGCAATTGATGTATTAACCAAGTCATTAAGGGGTCCTCGAATTGAGTTTATTTGTTCCAAGCTTGGTACATACAATTTGTATGCTCCAGCTTGAGGGGGAGTGTTAGGATATTTATCCTATTTTATCATCATTGTATTGTGTTAAGGGTTACCCTATTTATCATGATTATATTGTGTCTAGGATTACCCTGTTTATCATGATTATATTATATCTAGGATTACACTTGCCGATTGTTAAACAAGTTTGTGGCGCCGTTTTTCGGTGTTCATAAATTTGTCATCAAGTCCCTACAGGCCCCATCAGTCAATAATGGCAATTTAGTCCCTACAGTGAGGGGAAGTATGTTTCCAGCCACTACAAGCCCCCTCAGTCATTGATTGCAATTTAATCCCTATAGGCTCCATCAGTCAATGATGACAATTTAGTCCTTGCAGGCCCCATTAGTCAGTAATGGCAATTTAGTCCCTGCAATAAGGGGGAGTATGTTTCAAGCCACTAGTTAAAGGCCCCAACTAGTCAAAGATTACAATCCCTGCTTTCAGCCACTGCAGGCCCCAATTAGTCAAAGATGACACTCCCTGCAGTTTTGTCACTTTTAGCCACTGCAGGCCCCAACTAGTTAGAGATAGCATTCCCTACATTTTTTTCGCTTTTAGCCATGCAGGACCCATCCTTACTTGACGACAATCCAATCTTTGCAGTTTGTCGTTGTCTACCACTCATCATTCACGAAATCAACTTTGCCAAAGTCATTTACTTGAAGGTTCATGGTGCTAGATGAAGTTTTGTGGTTGACGAATATTATTCTCCATAAGCTTATGAGGAGTCTCTTTGGCTATGCTGGATTGTGAGTCCAATTTGGTTTATAGACATTCTCTTTGGATGGTATGAAGTATACGTTCATCTTCTTCTAAGTCGAAGTTTCTAAGTTCCTAAAGAGACCTCAGATTGAGTTTATTTGTTCCAAGCTTGGTACATACAATTTGTATGCTCCAACTTGAGGAGGAGTGTTAGGATATTTATCCTGTTTTATCATGATTATATTGTGTCAAGGGTTACCCTATTTATCATGATTATATTGTGTCAAGGGTTACCCTATTTATCATGATTATATTGTGTTTAGGGTTACCCTATTTATCATGATTATATTGTGTTTAGGGTTACCCTATTTATCATATACTTTTGTATCAATTTATTCTTATAAATATAAGATTATGAGAGGAATCAATCAAGCCCTCTCGAATTATTTTGCAGTCTAAATCTCAATTATCCCAAACATGTCTGGATCAGTAGAGTAGGCCGTGGGAGGAGTCTTAAAAGTGGAAGAAAGATCACACCTTACCTCACTGACGTGAAAGGTAGGGTGGTTCCCATGACCATACAACAAAAGCTTGACATTTCAGTGCCGAGTACAATAAGAGCTTGACAACTAGATAAGCTTGGTGTTCTAGTTCCATAGTAGCTTGATTACTAGACAAGCTCAACGTTTCAATGCCATAACATATCTACAACTAGAAAAGCTTGATGTTCTAGTGTCAAGTACAATAACATCTTGGCATGCAAGTTCCAAGCACGATAAAAACTCGGTGTCCTAGTACAAGAGTAATTCAACGTTAGTGATCAAATATAGAGCAACTCAGTGGGTCAAAATCCGAGTACAAGAAAAGTTAAACAATGAGGCCATGCTAATAAAAGAGCCTGAGCGAGCATCGTTATCTCGCAAGTTCATGAAAAGAAAACAATAGAAAAAGAAAGGACAATCCAATGAGCTTAGAGAGATTATCAAGATATCAAACTTGGTGAGATATCAAGGTAAGAAATGTAATGGCTAAGCACATGAACAACCTAATGGTGAGATGACAAGGTAAGAAATGTTAGCAAAATGATTAAGAAGAAGTTTTGATGATGTCCAAATCCAGTCAAGAAGTATAAGTTTCAAGAAGATCATTTGAAGACTTGTATTATTATATAAAACTTTTGTAATAATTGTAATTAAGTGTTTAGGACTTAGATTCTTAGAAGTTTTTGGTTTCATGTACGTTCATAGTTCAAATTTGATGTTTGGAGTAAAAAATGTATCGTATTAATCGGTTAAATCTATCGATTAAATCGATAAGAGCTGAAAAACTCTAGCTGGCTTCGTAAAAATTGATTAAGAAATACAGTGGTTAAGCAACTGAACAATCCGATGTTACAATACTTGGATCCAATAATGAACAATCTAAAAGGTACACCTAGTGTAGAAAAAGTTTGGTGAGCTCAAAGACTTCAAGCAAAGAGAAAACTAACACCCAATTAGGATGTAGTGTATTTCATTACGTACCTTTCAAAAATAGAGCCTACAAGGTAATCATTGAGGTCACATCAAGACAAACCTCAAGAGTATATAATGAGGACAAACGTCATCTTATAGAACACCTAAGAAGGCATAAAGTAAAAAATGTCAAAGAAATAAACAAACATTCTAGTCCCAAAACCTTTGTTTACTTAGGACTTTTTATTTGTTTAGTTATTCGCTTCCACTTTTTTATGCTAGCAATGTCTACTGACTAGTAGTGCCACACACACTACATAACTTTTCAAAAAAAATAACCATAAAGAAAGGAAAACCAAAGCAAAGAAAGTCGAAGTCCACAAAAACAAAGCAAAAGGAAAACTCGCCAATATATGGGACGACCAAACAACAAAAAACAAAAGGCCTGACCGAATTATCAACTTACAAGCAAGCCTAGCCGAATGATCAACTTAAAAGCAAGCTCACCCAAATGATGAACTTACAAGCAAACTTGACCGAACGACTAAGTGATATATGAGTTTGGCCTAATGATCAATCCACCTATATAAAAGCTCGACTGCCATCTACAAGCTCGCCTGAACAACCAAACGATATAAGAGCTAGAACGAATGGTCAATCCACCTACAAGTTTGGTCGAACGACCAAACAATATAAGCGCTCGATTGAATGGTGAATCCACTTACAAGCTCAGTCGAATGGCCAAATGATATAAGAGTTTGGACGAACATCCAAATCCACCTGAAAAGTCTACAAATCGACAAAGCTCGACCAGAAGGACAATCACAAACATTCCTAAGACTAAAAATCAAACTTCCAAGATTGAAATGACTTATATGCATACCCAACCAAATATGTTAGATGATGCGACCTAACAAGGACCCATTATTAAAATTTCGATAATTTTATTATATCTTTAAAATAGTCATTAAATATTTTTTCATAGCATATCTCTAATCACATAATTCTGACATAGATTGTGTGAACTAATACACACAAATTTAATAAGAAAAGAACACTAAATCTCATACTCTTTTATACATAAAAATCATGCTCTTTAACATATGAAAATTTTTTATAAATAAATCAACCTCAAAAACACGTATATGAATTTCTTACATTCAAACACATACTGCCACCTCAAAGACCATACTAAAAAAATATGATAAAAACATAAAAAAAAATATATTCAATTGGATAAACTTCAGAATCAAAGTAAAAAAAAAATGTATGACATCAAAATTAACAAAAGAGTTAATGAATTAACCATTTATAACATCCCATGAAAATTAACTGAAGAGTTGAAGAGTTAATGAATTAACCATTTATAACATCCCTGTGTAGGAATGACAACGGGTCGGCTCAGGCACGGATAATGCCTACCCTCAATCCTATCCGACAAAACAAATATACCCGCTTGCCAATCCGCTACCCGCACCCACTTAAAAAATACCTTTGGATATTTTAAAATCCGTGGATATCCATGGATACTTGCGGATACCCACAAATATTTAAAAAATATATTTTTATAAAATATTATAATAAAATTTAAATAAAATTACAAAAAATATATAAAGTATAATATTAATTAAATTAAATATAAATTAAATTTTAATTTTAATTATATTTAACTTTGTAAAATATAAATTAATTTTAATTTTAATTAAATTTAACTTAATAAAATATAAATTAAAGTTTTACTTTTATTTTTCGTGGGTAGGAGATATCCGTAAATACGAATAATATGGGACCCACATCCAACTCGTTTATAAGTGATTATTAAAAAATCTACTAACCACAACTCACAATAATGAATATTTACGAATATCAATTATTTGTCACGAATTTTATCTCCAAATATCTGGAGTTTTTTTTGCCATCTCTAATCTCTCAAATAAATAAACTGATTAGATATTCAGTAATTAATATTTAGCATAAACCAATCCCGGATATGATTTTATTATGGTCAAATAACTATAAAAGTAAACATATCAAATAGTTGGAGTAAAACGATGAAAATACTAACTTACAGATTTTAATAATATGGTAATATTATTTGAAATCTCAATTTAAACGCATACAAAAATTGATAAATATCAAATTGACAGCTTTTAAAAGTTTAATATTAAAACATGGTAATTGTTTAATAGCTTTCCAAAGTTTATGCTTTTTTTTCAGTGACGAACTTCAATAATTTTCCCTCTCATCACCACCGCACCGCCCCACTTCTTCGTCTCCTCTCCGTCAACACCACCGTCAACGCACGTTTTGAAGAAGAGGAGAGAACGAAACCGAGAATGGAAGCTTCGAACATGGAAAGAGAACGAAGGCACGAGAAGACGGACGACACAGCGAGAGAAGACGGACGACAGATAAGGCTTGAATGAACGAGAAGAAGGAAGGCTTGAACGAACGTCTTTGACACCCTAAACCGCGAAACCCAAATTTTGTCAAAATTTAATTTGAAAAGTCCAAAATACCCCTATGACGGTAACCCGTTCTCTGTTCCATTTTCAAATTACTGAGCGAATGGCAAGCTGCCACGTGTCGTTGTGAAAACTGTGTTAAAAAAGCGTTGGTTGGAATAACATTTTCCTTGTTTAATAGCTTTCCAAAGTTTATGCTTTTTTTTTTTCAGTGACGAACTTCAACAATTTTCCCTCTCATCACCACCGCACCGCCCCACTTCTTCGTCTCCTCTCCGTCAACACCACCGTCTCACATCTGCGCATCTCCCGCCTCTCTACATAAGAGGTGAAGTTCTTGAATAGTGAATACAGGTTAGTATCTCGTTATCTAACCTACGAATTTCAGGGTTTTCCTGTTGTTTTGGTTCATTTGTTTGAATTGATTTTATTGTTTTTTGTTTTGTGTCCAATATTTTGGGGTTTGGGTTTTATTCGGTTATTTGAGAAAGATTTTGTGAATCGGGTCTAATAGGCTGCCCTGTTCGGGTATTCTTAAGATTTTTTTTCCGTATAGGGTTTCTCCGGTTTTCAGCTTCTTCTCGTCAGTTTAATTCATATCCTTGTCATGTTCTCGAATGATAGATGATTTTGCTGCTTTAAACTTGATGCCTAGGTTCCTAATGTAAAAAACGAAAATCACATAAAAACAATTTGCAATCCTGTTCACATTGACACGCTTTAAGTATCCCCTCTTTATATGATTATTGTTATTTTTTCAGTGTAGTAGATGATTACAACAGACATACTTGAATTTACTTAATAAAAACTAAAGAAAGGAATTCAGAAGAGTTTCATATGATTACGCTAAAATAAACATATTGTCTTTTGGTGAATAAATAAACATATTAATACGTGAATAAAAAACTGATAATATTTTACAAGGGATAGAATATAGGGATGTAAAGGAGACCCTCGGAGGCTTTGGGTAGCTGTGGTTGTTTCAATTGCAGGCACATCCCTGTGTGCGGGTCTCTTTAGGTTCTCTCTGCAACTACTTGCTATCAATTGTAACTCCTTCTTTGCCTGAAGTGTGCTTTAGATTATTAATTGCTCTTCGAATTTGTTGGTTGAGTAACATATGAACCTAAATTTGATGAGTTTCAGTAGTTTTTGGGATTTCCATTTTGAAAACAGTTATAATTTGCATATCTAGAAAATAAGGTTTTTTAGTTTCTGAGAGAAGGAAAAATGTGTTGGCATGGATTGCTCTTACTCTTCCTTTTAGTATTGATGTGATAAGCTCCGCTAGCTACCTGCAGAACTTTATCTTGCGCTAGTATTTTTGAACTTTTTTTATAAAATATTGGTGAAATAATATTAAGCTTTTTGAAATTTGAGTGAAATTAGGGTTATATTTGATTATGCTTCTATATTCATAAAGCCCTTTTTTTAGTTTTGTCGCGTGTCTTTTCTTTTTTTGACAAACCAGGGGGAGAAGACGAATTCAGTGAGGAAGGAATGACCAAAGGGGAGTTATACTGTTCTTGTTTTGATCGGCTGTGATTGTTCGCGAAATGGGTGTTCTTGTTTCGTCTTTTTGAGTTGTTCTAGAATCATGCACAGGTTCAATTATGATAGAAGGTGTTTTTGGTTTGGATATTGTAATGTTTGGTAATTTGGGTTTTGTAAGAACTTGAAATGATTTTGAAAGGGATGATGGACAAAACATGAGGTGTTCTGTTTTGGAGTTAAGTAGTGGTTTTATTCAGTAAAATACTAATAAATTTGCAGGTTTGTTTGAAAGTAGCAGAACATATATTTAAGGTCTAAGAGAATTAGTTGAGAATGGTTAAATCTATTTTAGATTATAAGAAAATGAGTTTTGAAGAGTTATGAGTCACCTAGCTTAATTAATTAAGTCTGAAGACGTATTTCTTTTATGAAACATGTAGAAGTCTAACTTGGTGGGTAATTGGATATTGTAACATTGTTTGGCTGCCTTTGTATTAACTTGAATACGTCCAGGGGCACTGTTTAATTATATTGATATGTTTTAAGGTGCTGGTTGGCACATTACTACGTGACTGATATTTGGAAGAATTAGAAAAATAATTAATGCAAGGAGTTGTCAGAACTAGTCATAATTTGTATGCACTTTGTGGTTGTTTTATTAGTTTTCACCTCTAACTTGTGAATATATGAAGTATGATAACTTTCGTAATCCCTATATAGTTATGGCACTGGAAACATGTGTTAGTTGGTCACTCCATCGTTAAATCCAAGGCAACTTTTTGTATATTTATATTAAATTATCTTAGAATAAATTATTTAGTTAATTTATTTTAAATTATCTAGTTAATTTATTCTAAATTATCTTATATTTTAAAATAAAACTATTATTTTATTAATACTAGGAGGGTGTTATGTAAGAGGTGTATGTCCAAGGTTTGTTGTGTTGAAAGTATATACTTTTTACATGAGTGAGTGCTTCCACCTTCCGCGTTCCATTTTCCAAGTTTTATCTGAATGATAATGTCGTTTATTTATTCCTTTTTTTGTTATATTTTCTGCAGAATAACAAAAGCAGTGCCGTGCTCCTGTAATTTTCTTGTTCTTTTCCCAATTATTGTCGAAGGTTTGTCGGTTCAGTAGAAAAAAAGGGGACTTGTATTCAAACTTCATGGTAAGCTTTGGTTTAGTGTTCACTTTTTTCTAGTGAATTTGCCACTGAGGTTCACTTTTTAAAGGGTAGAAGTCAAATCCATGCACCATTTTTTGTGTTCGGGATGTGTGATTCTCGAAGGGCATGGTGAATTTATTACACCCAATGTGTTTCTGTGGCTTTAATGGTGTTCTGTGTATTTTTTCTTTAGCTGCTAGATTGTGGATGCAACTGGATGTTTTCTGTTATACTATCAAACTAGAAATAAATTATGTCTGAGCTACCTTTTGTTGAGTTTTAAAACTTTTTAATGCAGTTAGGTTTTTGTTTTTTCCCCTATAATTATTTTGTTTTAGTTTTTTTCAATTTCATTGGTTGTGTCTTTTCTGGTTTGTTTTTGTACTCAGGAGGTATTCAAAAGGGCCATACTACAGCCTGGGCCACCTGAAAATTTTGCTTTGAAGACAGTCCAAGAAGTAATAAAGCCTCAGGTATGAGTACTCTTTTGAAAATTTGACTCCTATGCCGTACAGGTTAATGACAATTGTGGAACTAGTTTGTAAAATTTTAGACATGATAATGGTTTGAGCACTTTATTCCTGGAGTTACCTTAGAGGTGGTGGTGGTGGTTATTAATATTTGTTTACGTCTATTAGTTTGATTATTGTTTCTTTGGCTTCTTGTTGAGAGGACAATGATAGTTGTCAGGTTGGGTGATGTTTGAAAGGTACAGAAAAGGAAGATATTTGAATTTAAGGCACTGTTAGAAAAGAATGGAGGAACTGTTGATTCATAGTAGTCCACCCCAAATAGTGACGTGGAGCAACCAAGCCAAAAAATTGCTATAGTGGGATAGTGGTTTGAGCATTGTTTTGAACTGTGAACCTTAAACATGATGTACGCTAAACATGTATATATATGCTGAAAAGTAAACAAAGAAATACCCAATGTTAAAGAGAAGTCATTGTTGTTTTGTTAGGAAGTTAGAAGTATATGAGAGGAGGAATAAAAGAGGAGGGAATTAAACTAATACCGAACTGTATGGCAGGGGGAAGTGAGGCCAAACGGTGCATGAGAGAAGAAACGGAACGGTAAGGCAAGGGGGAAGTGAGGCTGAACAGAAAGACAGGAGAAAGTGAGGCCGTAGGAAGAATGGAAGACATCGGAGGAGGATTTGAGGAGTAGAATGTTGGAAGTTAATAGAATCCAGGAAGAATGGAAGTCACTGGAGGAGAATTTGCCACTACCCAAACCTCCAGACCTGAATTGGAGGGTGCCACCTGAGAAGAAGAGCATTACATCAAATAACAGTTTGTTGACTTCAACCTTGAGGACAAGGTTGATTTTGAGGGGTAGGGTAATGTTAGGAAGTTAGAAGTACATGAGAGGAGGAATAAAAGAGGAGGGAAATTGAACTAATACTGAATGGTAAGGTAGGGGAGGGGAAAGTGAGGTTGAACGGTGCATGAGAGGAGAAGTCGAACGGTAAGACAAGGGAAAAGTGAGGCCGAACGGTGTAAGAGAGGAGAAGCTGAATGGTAAGGCAGTGGGAAGTGAGGCCGAACGGTAGAGGTTGACTATTTTACCAATTAGGGAGAGGCGCGAGAATGAGATACTATAAATAGTCTTACTGTAGCTCTATTGAGGAGGTTATTTTCTTTTGAGTATAAACGGGACATATTTCCAGTGGAGCAAGGTAGGCTTCTTTAGGGGATAGTATACTTGTATTTTCGATACTTTACTGAATCAATAATATATACATACTTACTTTCAATTCTGTTGTTCGAGTGTTGAAGTGAGATGAGAGTATAGATTAGGTTATTTGCACAAAGTAACCTAACATGTTCCAACTTTTTAGAGAGATTGGGGACTAAATAGAGAAGAAAGAAGTATATGCTTTGCTGAAATGGCAGTGGGTGGGTCACAAAGTGGTGAATGGCTGGGATGTCGTTGGAGAAGTGGTGGATCTCTGCAAACTAGTGAGAATAGAGCCTGAACATACTAGATATTTGCCAGAAACGAGCTGCATGGCAATGTTGTGAGCAGTGATGGAAACTGGTGGAGGAGTAACTGTTCAACAGTGACTGTGCTTGCAGTTGGAGGGACGCATGAACTAATGTAAGGGGAACAGGAAAAGGCCAACTTAAAGAACCTATGTGATTTTCCAGTGTCAATTCCCCTGCCCCCTGGCCAAGCTTGAAACAACACTCAAGCAGAGGCTATTTGAAAACAGCAGGCCACAAACAGGCAGGATGGAAACATTTAATCATGCCTCTCTACCATCATGGCCTATTAGAGAATGGAGGGTTTATGAGAGAAGAAAGGGGAAACAAAAGACTTAACTGTGAGACCGTTAAGTGAGTTGGACTTAACTGTGAGACAGTTAAGTGAGTTGGGAATTAACTGCTAGACAGTTAATGGGGTTTGGGAAAGAGGCCTATATAAGGACCTCGTTGCTGTATCAATAGGGGATTTTTAGACATTTGTTGAATTCTTGACCGGTCCTAGCAACTGGTGAAGGAGGTTAAGCTCCTGGACTGCTCTGTATACTAGTTTCTTTTGTTGTGAATACATACCCATTTCTCATTTCATATTCTGCGGTGTTGGGCTCCGTGAGAGCAAGAGTACAAGTGTGTTAGAATTCCTAACTGAATTCCTAACAAAGTGGTCCGACCTGCCGGATCGAAATCGGAGAGAGAACGCGATGGAGGGAAAGTTACATGCTTTGGAGAACAGAATAGAAGGAAAAATGAACGTAGTTGAAGGACGTATGGAACACCTGGAGATTGCAGTAGACGGGTTGAAGGCAGAATCAACGGCAAACCGGCAAGACTCGATAGCGATGCGTAAAGACATCCAAGAACTGTTACGATTGATGGGTGTGCGAAGCAAGCCAAACGGGGAGAGCTTTGACGGGAGCAATGGTTCAGTCAATGATAATGGGGTGGCCGGCGAGATGAAGCCGAAGGAGAAAGAGAAGGGGAACGATCAGAGAACCAACCCAATTGGAGGCGACGGGTGGAGTTACCCACGTTTGAAGGATGCGATCCGTTGAATTGGATTAATAGGGCCGAAAAATTCTTTGAGATACAGAAGGTAGCGGAGGCGGAGAAGATCGAACTGGCTCACATCAGTATGGAGGGAAGGCCGATTATTGGTTTAAATTTTGGAAGGAAAAGGCGAGCGATCAATCATGGGAGGGGCTCAAAGAAGTGTTGTTGATCAGATTCGAGAGTCGATATCGGGGCCGCATTTTTGAGAGGATGGCGGCGATCAAGCAAACAACCACTGTGGAGGAATATGTGAGGGAATTTGAAGCTCTGGCTGGACAAACGAAGGCGTTCTCGGACGACCAGTTGTTGGGATACTTCCTGGCGGGTTTACGGGAGGAATTGCGATGTCAGGTGAGACCCCACGATCCCCGAAACTTGATGACGGTGATGAAACTGGCGAGGGACGTCGAAGAGGCGCTACGTGGGATAGGTCTGATGGGATGGACGACATCCAAGAATCCGCCATCATGGGGACGAACGACAGGAGGAGGAGCGAGGGTGGTAAGAAACGAACCGCCGTGGAGACAATCGATGCGAACGACCCCGACCGAGAGTGTCTGGTCCGTCAGACGTGACAGTGCTACGGGAGGCGGTCTGGTGAGAGGCGGAATGCACGGAGGAAGTGATAGTCGTGGAAGAAGCTCAAGAAACCTGCCCTACCCGGAGTTTCTGAAACGCAGAGAAGAAGGAAGGTGTTTCCGATGTGGGGGGCCATTTAGCCTAGGGCACCAGTGCCCGGAGAAGAGTTTACGAGTGGTGATACTGGCCGAGGATGAAGAAGAGGATGTTGAAGGGGAAGATGTAGAGTTAGAACCCCCCGGCATGGAGTTATTGGCGTTCTCGGCGGGTGGGTTGACACAACCTAAAACATTGAAGTTGCAGGGGAAAGTGGGAGGAAAAGATGTGCTAATATTGGTTGACAATGGTGCCAGCCACAACTTTGTGAGTAGACGGTTGGTGGAGGAATTGCAGTTGGCACAGGAGGATACCCCTCCCTACCAGGCGAGTTTGGGAGACGGATGCAAGAAAAGGACCCGTGGATGTTGCCTGAAGGTAGTGGTCGACATGGGGGGAGTTGCGATAGGGGAAAAGTTTTACTTGTTCGACCTGGGGGGTGTCGACATGATCCTAGGCGTGGAGTGGCTGGCCAAGCTGGGGGAGATTACCCTCAACTGGCGGGAATCCACCATGGCGTTCGAACATGCAGGGAAAAGGGTGGTTGTTAAGGGCGATCCGAAGTTGGACAAAAGGGTGGTCGGACCGGAGAAGTTGATGAAGTTGAGAGAGGTGGAGGTTTGGGCGATCGTCTGGAGCTTGGAGGGCGAGAAGGGGAGCGAGAAGGAAGTTGAGAAGGAAGAGTGGGTTGAAGAACCGAACGGGGACTTGGAGAACATTTTAAACCGACATGCAGGGGTATTTCAGGAACCCACCGGTTTGTCACCTAATAAAAAAGAGAAGCATCAGATTACGTTAAAGGAAGGCACCGACCCTGTTAAAATGTATTAAGTTTATGTTGTTGTTTGATGTTGTTTTGTGAGTGTGTACCCAACTTGAGAAGTGGGTTGTATTGTGTCATTGTGTTCTGTCATGGTATTCTATATATATATATAGAATACCATAACCTTGTAACTCGCTCTTTCTTTTTATCTATGAATAAAATGTCTTAGTGTTTTAACATGGTATCAAGAGCCAAGCACCGGGGCTCTCTTCTGTAGACGCCATCAACCACCAGCCGCCGCCGTCGCCGGCAGTCGCCGCCTCTGCCGTCGCCGTCGCCGGTACCTCATTTTCTCAGGAAAATTTAGGGGCTTTGTGCGCCTCCGTGAGCGCGACCCAACCCTGGTGGTTGCCGTCCCTGAATCGCCCTCACGCGCCGTCACGCGCCGCCGCAGCCCGCCAGATCTCGCGCGCGTACTGTTCACGTGCCGCCCTACGCTGGTCGGAATTTCACCGCGCATCTAGGGTTCCGCTCGCCTCACTCTCCTGAGCCTATATCTGACCTTACTTCACTGTTTCAGGGGGTGTAATTGATACCTAGGGTTTTCTCTCTTAAATTTCACAGTCTACTGCTGATGAGCTTCATTTTTTAGTATGGTTGAAGAGGGATTCTGATTTCTCATAGTCATAAGACCTTGTTTCTGTTTTGGATCATACTCACAAATCTAGAATGACATCGTCTACTAAAACTAATTTCTCCTTATCTGCCACTTCAAGAAACGGAGCTAATGGAGGATGCCATGGTAGTTAAAGTGGGTATGTGCAATGTTCAAATGAAGAGTATCAAGAATTTTTGAGATACAAGTCTGACAAATCCACTGGCCATTGTCAGTTTCCTTCAGTGCCAAGTGTGTCAAGTGCACGTATCTCACAATCTGCGGAATGTCAAGGTTCATGGATTCTTGATTCAGGAGCCTCAAATCATTTGTCTGGTAACACACGTTTATTTTCCTCCATTACCTCTCAAAAAGTTCCTCAGGTAGTTACTATTGCCAATGGATCCAAATTGACATCTCAAGGAATTGGCAAAGTGTCTTTATCTCCCTCACTGAACTTAAATTCTGTTTTGTATATTCCTCATTGTCCTTATAACTTAATGTCCGTGAGTCAATTGACACGTTCATTAAATTGCTCTATAACCTTTACTGCTACTTCCTTTATCATACAGGAACATGGTACGGGTAGTCGAATTGGAGAAGGATGAGTCAGGAGGGTTGTACTTCCTAAAACCTACCTCTTTTGTTTCTTGCATTTCAATTTCATCTCCTAAAATTTTACATGATCGTTTGGGTCACCCAAATTTGTCTAAGCTGAAGTTGATGGTTCCAAGTCTTAAACACATTTCTGTCTTAGATTGTGAATCTTGTCAGTTAGGAAAACATGTTAGATCTTCTTATCCAAAGAAATCTGAGACACGATGTAAGTCTATTTTTTCTACCATTCACTCTGATATTTGGGGACCGAGTCGAGTTACTTCCTTTGGTTTTAACTATTTTGTAACCTTCATTGATGAATTTTCTCGATGTACGTGGATTTATCTTATGAAAGAGAGATCTGAACTTTTAGCCATTTTTATGTCCTTTGTTAATGAAATTCATAATCAATTTGGAAAGACAATTAAAATTCTCAGAAGTGATAATGCTAAGGAATATTTTTCTGCTGCATTTTCTTCATTTTTATCTTCCAAAGGAATTTTACATCAGTCAACATGTCCTCACACTCCACAACAAAATGGCCTAGCTGAGAGAAAGAATAGACATCTCGTTGAAACAACACGTTCCCTGATGTTAAATACTAATGTTCCTGTTCATCATTGGGGGATGCAATCCTCACTGCCTGTTTTCAAATCAATAGGATGCCGTCTTCCTCTATTGAGAATAAAGTTCCTTATTCTGTTATTTTTCCAAATGACGCCTTATATCATATTCACACACGTGTATTTGGGTGTACATGTTTTGTCCATAATGTTTCTCCTGGTCTTGATAAACTTTCTCCCAAGTCTATTAAATGTGTCTTTTTGGGATATTCTCGCATTCAGAAAGGATATAGATGTTATTCTCCCTCCACAAGAAGGTATTATATGTCTTCTGATGTCACATTTTTTGAGGATACACCCTTCTTGTCTTCCAAGGAGTATCATTCATCTGTTGAAGAGATGCTTCCAATACCATTATGTGATCCCTTGGTCATTCCCGCTTCTCCATCTTCAGCTCAAACTCAAAATGCACAAGATATTGTTGAACCACCTTCCTCCTTGCCCGAAGATCCTCAAGACTCAGCTCCTTCTCCATCAGATTCCCAGACCATGGATCCTTCATCCTCCTCGTCCTCTCTTGACTCAAATCAGGCTTGGCCTATTGCTCTTCGAAAAGGTATTCGATCTACTCGAAATCCTTATCTTGTTTATAATTTTTTAAGTTACCATCGTCTGTCTCCTACATATTTCTCCTTTGTTTCCTCCCTTTCTAACATCAAAGTTCCTAATAATGTTCGTGAGGCACTTGATCACCCTGGATGGCGACAAGCCATGATTGATGAAATGCAGGCACTTGACAAAAGTGGCACTTGGGAACTTGTACCTCTTCCTCCTGATAAGAAACCCGTGGGATGCAGATGGGTATATGCTATTAAAGTTGGTCCTACTGGTGCCATTGATCGTCTTAAAGCTCATCTAGTCGCAAAGGGATATACTCAGGTTTATGGTCTCGACTATTGTGATACTTTTTCTCCGGTGGCCAAAATCAGTAGTGTTCGTCTATTTCTTGCCATGGCTGGCATTAGACAATGGCCACTTCACCAATTGGATATTAAAAATGCCTTTCTTCACAGTGATCTGGAAGAGGAGATATACTTGGAGCAACCTCCTAGATTTAGTTGTGTTGCTCAGGGGGAGTCTAAGTTAGTTTGTAAATTATGTCGTTCACTCTACGGTTTGAAACAATCACCTCGAGCTTGGTTTGGTAAATTTAGCCATGCTGTGCAACAATTCGGATTAAAACGATGTGAAGCAGATCATTCAGTGTTTTATGGGCATTCTACTCCTGATAAATGTGTTTATCTTATGGTTTATGTTGATGATATTGTAATTACAGGAAATGATGTTGCGAGAATTGTTCAATTAAAGGATCATTTGTTCAACCACTTTCAAACCAAAGACTTAGGTCGTTTGAAATACTTCCTTGGTATTGAAGTGGCACAATCAAAAGCAGGAGTCATCATTTCACAAAGAAAATATGCCCTGGATATTTTGGAGGAAACAGGTCTGACAGATTGCAAGCCCATTGGTAGTCCTATGGACTCAAATAAAAAGTTAATGATAGACCATGGTGAACCTTTCTCAGATCCAGAAAGATACAGAAGGTTGGTTGGAAAACTAATATATCTCACCATAACAAGACCTGATCTTTCTTATCCAGTGGGAGTTGTGAGCCAATTTATGCAAAATCCTCATATTGATCATTGGAATGTCGTGGTACGCATCCTTAGATATGTAAAAGGGAATCCAGGTCATGGACTGTTGTATGAGAACAAGGGAAGTACTGAGTTAGAAGGATATTGTAATGCAGATTGGGCTGGTTGTCCGAATGATCGAAGATCCACCACAGGATATTGTGTACTCCTTGGAGGGAACCTTGTATCATGGAAAAGCAAGAAACAAAGTGTTGTTGCTCGATCTAGTGCAGAATCTGAATACCGATCTATGGCCATAGCTACATGTGAACTTATATGGATCAAACAACTCCTTCAAGAATTAAAATTCTGTGAAAACAAGCCTATGAAGTTGTATTGTGATAACCAAGCAGCTCTTCACATTGCCTTCAATCCAGTGTTCCATGAGAGAACAAAACATATAGAAATTGATTGTCATTTCATCAGAGAGAAGTTATTGTCCAAGGATCTCGTTACAGAATTTGTCAATTCTAATGAACAATTTGCAGATATTTTTACTAGTCTTTAAGACGGCCTAAGATTCAGTTTATATGTTCCAAGCTGGGTGCATATGATTTATATGCTCCAGCTTGAAGGGGAGTGTTAAAATGTATTAAGTTTATGTTGTTGTTTGATGTTGTTATGTGAGTGTGTACCCAACTTGAGAAGTGGGTTGTATTGTGTCATTGTGTTCTGTCATGGTATTCTATATATATATAGAATACCATAACCTTGTAACTCGCTCTTTCTTTTTATCTATGAATAAAATGTCTTGGTGTTTTAACAGACCCCATAAACGTACGTCCATATCGTTACCCGCACGTCATGAAGGAAGAGATCGAGCGACAGGTGACAGACATGCTGCATGCAGGGATTATACGACCGAGTATAAGTCGATATTCAAGCCTGGTCATCCTCGTCAAGAAGGATGGGAGTTGGCGGTTCTGTATAGACTACCGAGCGCTCAACCGCGCCACTGTTCCCAACAAGTTTCCGATTCCCGTGATTGAAGAGCTGCTAGACGAGCTCCATGGCGCTCGGTATTTTTCAAAGGTAGACCTCAAGGCTGGGTATCACCAGATTAGGATGAATGAGTATGACGTGCAGAAAACGGCGTTTCGCTCACTTAGGACATTACGAGTTCCTTGTGATGCCGTTCGGCCTCACAAATGCCCCCTCCACTTTCCAGAGCGCCATGAATGATCTCCTTGGACCATTCTTGCGGAGATTCGCGCTCGTCTTTTTTGACGACATACTCATCTACAGTGCGACCTGGGGGGAGCATTTACGACACGTGGATCAAGTGTTGAGCTGCTTACAGCAAAATCACTGGGTGGCCAATCAGAAGAAGAGTAAGTTCTGGAAGAAGACGTTCAGAGATTTGGGGCAAGATGGAGGGGCAGACAGTGCAACGTGGGAGGATCGGAGTTTGATGCAGGAACAATTCCCCGAGTTTGACCTTGGGGACAAGGTCGGTTTTCAGGAGGGGAGTAATGTTAGAGAATGGAGGGTTTATGAGAGAAGAAAGGGGAAACAGAAGACTTAACTGTGAGACCATTAAGTGAGTTGGACTTAACTGTGAGACCATTAAGTGAGTTGGACTTAACTGTGAGACAGTTAAGTGAGTTTGGAATTAACTGCTAGACAGTTAATGGGGTTTAGGAAAGAGGCCTATATAAGGACCTCGTTGCTCTATCACTAGGGGATTTTTAGACATTTGTTGAATTCTTGACCGGTCCTAGCAACTGGTGAAGGAGGTTAAGCTCCTGGACTGCTCTGTATACTAGTTTCTTTTGTTGTGAATACATACCCATTTCTCATTTCATATTCTGTGGTGTTGGGCTCCGTGAGAGCAAGAGTACACGTGTGTTAGAATTCCTAACTGAATTCCTAACATGGCCATGCACAGTGTGACAGTTCCGAGGATGGGACGAGTAGGATACCATGATAGTGCACTTACTATTAACTACTTTGTTGATTGTGGAAGGGTTTTAGGTTGTGGTAGCTGTAGATCTCATTTCAAAATCTTAAATTTGTTTTTGTTTTTGGCTTCATAATGAATTTTTTGTGATATAAAAGAATTTAAAATATAACGTTTTTTATTATTTTGGAAATCTTGAGAGTTCTTCTAGAAGACTCATTCTTCATGGTGTATGTCCTATCTCTCGCTCTAGTATAAAATCAGCTCTTTTGATGACTTATATTGTCTGTCCAATATTCCATTTCCATTATGTTTGCATGGTAACTGATTGATAACGCTTGCCTGAGTTTCTCTTTGTGGTAGTTTTCATGTGATTTTGTTAACGGCTGATTCATTTTTGTGCAACAGAAACAAACGAAGTTGGCCCAAGATGAGAATCAATTCCTAGAAAATATTTTACGTATGCTGCTTCAGGAGTTTGTGGTATGTCTAACTGTTGCCCGTATTCATAATTCATTATTTGTTTTTTCTGTCCTTGTTGAATTATAGCAATAATATAATTCTAGAACAAGGATTCCTTGTAAAATACCATTGAGAATGTTACTGCCGTGCATCAATCATAAATGGTGCTTTCTAGGATTGCCCCCCTCACCACCCCCTCCTCTGTTCCATGGTTTTTATGCTTGATGTGTACAGGAGCTGCACTTTTAATTTAATTTCATTTTACAGAGGGACTTTATTGCATTAGTCAAATTCACAAGAACTAGAAGGTATTATGCTTGTTAGAAAACAAGAGTTCAAGCAAGTGATGGAAGAAAACAGGACATTTAGACTGAGAATATTGGAATTCACTAATTTGCCGGACTGTTTGTTACACAAAAAAAAGTCCTTATATTTGTACTAATACAATTACTAAATGACACTTAAACCTATACTTTGCTAACCTACAATAACCTGCTCACCTAATGCCAAAGGATTTTAAGATGTTAAGTAAAGAACCTAAACAAAGATAACTTCAGTAAAGTTGGCAAATCAGGATTCCTGTTGGTCCTGGCTGTGTTAGTTGCATTTGCAGCCTGAGTTACACCAGTTGCACCATGACATGTAACTCTTTAAATCACCAACAAAATTCCAAAAACACTTAAATTGATTGAGTTTCTCCAAGTAATAAGTAACCATTAAACAAACAATCACAAACATAGGCTTATTTTCTTTTTTTTCTTTCTATCTTCTTACATATAAAAAAACTTTTTTTTTTTGACGAAGTGATGAATAATATACCGGGCTTAAAATAAGAAACAATAGTTTACATTAAGGAACAAGAGGAGTGTGAGCAACACATTGAATTTTACCAAATATTAAATAATGTATTACTTAAGATTGAAAGTGTAAAATAATTCTAGAGGGCTTGATTGATCCCTCTCACAATCTTCTATTTATAAGAATAAATTGATACACAAGTACATGATAAATAGGGTAACCCTAGACACAATATAATCATGATAAATAGGGTAATCCTAGACACAATATAATCATGATAAATAGGGTAACCCTTGACACACTATAATGATGATAAAATAGGATAAATATCCTAACAGTATTAAATAGTGTAAGAAAGTATGTTGACAATAAAGTATTAAGTGTTGTTAGCATTTCTCTGAGGAACAATGGACATCAATGTAATAAAGCTATCAAACCCTCAACATGTTTGTGAGACAATGTGCTTTCTACTGCATGCAAGACAAACGAATACTTTATTCCCAAAACAATTGCTTATTTCAGTGAGCTATGTTGCACCCAGATGCACACCAGTAAATATGGTCAGCAAAAACTGGACCAAGTATTTCTATTACTCTTTTTCTTTGCATTCAAATGTTAAGAGTTGTACCTTATGGAGTGTTATCTAGATAACTAAGCCAAAGAGTGTTCTAAGAAACATAATTTATGAATTGAGTCTATCCAATGCTTCTCTTGCTTATTTTCCTTTCTCTGTTTCATTATTGCCTGGGGTTTGTCTGTTTAAGTATCTGAATTATTTTTCTTGTACCTATGCTTCAGTCAGCAGCAGCATCTTCTGAGAAAATAATGCAATTTGGGCAATCCATGGATTCTAGTGGAACTACTCAGGGATACATTCCTCGCCTTCTTGGTATATGCACCATTCCACTTTTCAGAAAACATTCTTTTGGGGTTCTTTACATTCAATTGTTCTTATAATTTTGATGAAGTGTGTATTTTGCTCTTATACAAGAAATTTTATTTTTTGACTAGAGCATTTATTGAAATTTATAAAGCACATATGTAATATAAATATCGTGAAAGGAACAATAATAGAAAATTGTGTGGAAACTATGGCCATAAACCAGGAAGAAAACTTAGGACTAAGCATATTATTTGTTGTGTTACATGTATACAATTTAGTATGTGTAAAACTTGTGACTAATATTGCCACACACACACATTCAACAATATTAATGAATTTTGTGATAAAAAAATTTGAGAAAAAAAAATAAAGAAGAAAACTTGTTTGATTGTATATTCAAGTAGTTATTTTGTGCAGAGTAATGTCTTTTGTGATTGGCATTCTTTATAACTACATCAAATTGATATTTCCAATTATTTTGTATGTGTTAATGCCAACTTTATATTTACTTGTTAGCACTTGTAAAATTATTTTGAATTCCCAACAAGACTGGGAGAGCTGCAAAATTATTAGGAGTTTCTGTTTTTTGTCTTTGTTTGTACCTTTTCCCTTCTCTTTGTTGTGGATTTCTCATCCTCTAACCAGCTCTGCATCGCTGAGAACCTGCTTGGTATCTCCAAAAAAGCTATAATGAGTTTTAGTTGTGTTTAATTGTATGCAAAGTTTTGTGTTCCTCTCCTACTCATGCTGTGTGTCGATTTCACTTTTCAGATATTGTACTATATCTGTGTGAGAAAGAACACATTGAAGGTGGAATGATTTTTCAGCTATTGGAAGACTTGACAGAAATGTCTACAATGAAAAACTGCAAAGATATTTTTGGCTATATAGAGAGTATACAAGACATATTGGGCAAAGTATATTTCTCAGTTGTTTTTAGCTCTTTGTGCTTGTCTATTAACTATTTATAGTATAAGTACCATATCATGGCCTGTCTTACTCAAGAACTGTTGTGTTTGTGTGACTTACAGCATGAACTTTTTGCTCGAGGAAAACTTGTAATGCTGAGAACCTGCAATCAACTTCTTCGACGTCTGTCAAAGGTACTCTTGAGAAACATGTAGAACTATAATTTATTTCAATACATATTATTACAACATACTAATGTATTTATAGGAGTAAAAGTTAGGCACCTCCTTAAGTTAGGCACCTCTAAGTTAGGCACCTCCTATGTTAGGCACCCCTAAGTTAGGCACCTCATACCTAAATAATTATAGAAAAATACTTAGTAAGTTTTTCTCTAATTACAACACTCCCCCTCAAGTTGGTAAATGAATATCAATCATTCCCAACTTGCTTACAAGATCTTGAAATCTTCCCTGAGGTAGCCCTTTTGTAAAAATATCTGCTAGCTGAAGACCTGTTGGAACATGAGTTGTAATCATAAAGCCCCTGTCTAGATTATCTTTTATGAAGTGTCTGTCAATCTCAATGTGCTTTGTCCTGTCATGTTGTACTGGATTATGAGCAATGCTTATGGCAGATTTGTTGTCACAGTATAATTGCACAGGACTGTCTATCTTAATTTTAAGATCATCCAAAATGATTTTCATCCATAGTCCTTCACACATTCCTTGAGCAAGGGCTCGAAATTCAGCTTCTGCACTAGAGCGAGATACTCTGTCTTGCTTTTTGCTCCTCCATGTTACCAGATTATTTCCAAGAAACATACAATACCCAGAAGTAGATTTTCTATCAGTAATAGACCCTGCATAGTCAGCATCAGTATATATTTTCATACTTAATGTGTCTTCCCTTTTAAACAACAATCCCTTCCCTGGACCTGACTTCAAGTACTGGAGAATTTTATCAACTGCTTGCATGTGTCTATTTCTTGGATCATGCATGAATTGGCTTACTACACTAACTGCATAGGCAATGTCTGGTCTTGTGTGTGATAGATAGATCAGTTTTCCTACCAATCTTTGATACTGGGTCTTCTCTACAGGAGCACTTTCTTCACTTCCAATTCTATGATTCTGTTCTATAGGAATTGTTGAAGTTCGACATCCCAGTTTTCCCGTTTCTTTGAGGAGATCAAGTACATATTTCCTTTGGGAGATGAATATTCCTTCCTTGGAGTAAGCAACCTCTATTCCAAGAAAGTATTTAAGTTTTCCTAGGTCTTTCATTTCAAATTGAGCTGCCAGTTTTTCTTTTAATGCCAACTTTTCTGCTTCGTCATCTCCTGCAATAATCATGTCATCCACATAGACAAGCAATAGGGTGAGTTTACCTGTAGATGAATGTTTTATGAACAGAGTGTGGTCTCCTTGACTTTGTCTGTATCCCAAGGAAATCATTGCTTTTGTAAATCTTCCAAACCATGCTCTAGGGGATTGCTTAAGACCATACAATGCTTTCTTTAGGAGACAAACCTTGTTTCGTTCATTTTTTACTTCAAACCCTGGGGGAATATCCATGTAAACTTCCTCTTCCAGATCTCCGTGAAGAAAGGCATTCTTTACATCCAACTGGTGTAAGTCCCATCTAAAATGAGCCGCCAAAGCAAGAATAACTCGAACTGTATTCATCTTTGCCACAGGAGAAAATGTCTCCTCATAGTCAATCCCATAGGTTTGAGTATAGCCTTTTGCCACCAGTCTCGCTTTATATCTTTCTATTGTTCCATCCGCCTTATGTTTCACTGTGAATAGCCATCTACATCCTACTGCCTTCTTGTCTCTTGGCTTGTCAACAATTTCCCAAGTTGAATTTTTTTCTAATGCATTCATCTCTTCTTTCATGGCTTGAGTCCAATGTTCAAGTTTCATAGCTTCTCGAACTGTGGTAGGAATTTTTGTTGTATCAATGGCAGCAATAAAACTTCTATGCTTATCAGAGAGATTGTTAGTGCAAACATGTTGAGAAATGGGATATTTAGCACATGATCTCTTTTCTTTTCTCAATGCAATGGGCAAGTCATCAGTAATACTTACCTCTTCGATGTTGTCTTCAGGGATTCTCACCTCCGGATTAGACAATTTTTCTTGCTCTAGAGTCGAAGTGGGTTGTTTTCTTCTTTCATATTTTTGACCAAAAAATTTGTCTTCTTCTTCATCCTTATTATGGATCCTGATAGTTTCATTGCTCAGGTCTTGGGCATCCTGCGAAGACTGACATGGTAATGACAAGAAGGAAAGTTCATCCATTTCAAGTGTTTTCTCCCCCTGAAGTGGTGAACTGACATAAAAGGACTGTGTTTCATGAAATGTGACATCCATGCTGATAAAGATGCGACGACTCTGAGGATGATAACATTTGTACCCTTTTTTATTAGAAGGATACCCTATAAAGATACATTTAAGGGCTTTTGGATCTAACTTGCTACGATTAGGGTGATGAGAGTGAACAAAAGCAATACATCCAAAAATTCTACTAGGCAGACTTGATATTAAAGGGGAAGAAGGAACAAAAGACAATAACGACTCTATAGGACTAATGCCGTTTAAGACACGGGTAGGTAACCTATTGATGAGATATGTGGCCGTTAACACTGCTTCCCCCCAGTAATTTTTTGGAACAGACATTTGAAAAAGAAGAGCTCTAGTTACTTCAAGGAGATGACGATTCTTTCTTTCTGCAATCCCATTTTGTTGAGGGGTATTTACACATGTAAGTTCATGAACAATACCATTATGAGAGAAAAAATTGAGGAATTCATGATTAACATATTCAGTACCATTATCAGACCGAATTCTTTTGATATTTCTTCCAAATTGATTTTGGACAAGATGAAAAAATTTAACAAAGATTGGGAAAACTTCAGATTTATTGTTCATAAGGTATGTCCATGTGACACGAGTGCAATCATCAATAAAGGTAACAAACCATTTTGCTCCAGAAATAGATGCGACAACTGGTCCCCAAACATCAGTGTGAATTAAATCAAAAGGAGAAGTACTCTTTTTATTACTAATAGGATAAGATGCACGATGATGTTTTGATAATTGACAAATATCACAATTAAAAGACTCAACAGACTCATTGGTAAACAAATGGGGAAATAAAGACTTGATAAGGTTAAATGAAGGATGCCCAAGCCTTTTATGATGAAGCCATATTTGAGAGTTTGCCCACGTCTCAGATGTAGCTTGTAGACTCAAAATATTTGTTGTGCTTTGGTCATTAGTCTCTAATAGATACAACCCACTTTGCTCCTTAGCAGTTAAAATCGTCTTCCCCGTGGCAAGATCCTGAAAAACACAATGAGTGGAGAAAAATATTACTGAACAATTTAAATCCTTTGTGAGTTTTTGCACAGAGATAAGATTATTTGCTAATTGTGGAACATGTAAAACGCCCTTTAATATAATGGATGATTCCAAAACTATATTTCCAGAGCCACATATAGGTATACCCTGACCATTCGCAACAGTAATAAGTTGTTCTTTACTGCTTTGATCGTATGAGTTGAAAGACACACGACAAGGTGTCATATGATCAGTTGCTCCTGAATCAAGAATCCAAATACCTTGAGTCATATTACCAACAGTATTGAGACAAATCTTACCTTTCATGGACAGAGTACATGATCCAGAGGGCTTACTCATTGATTCAACCATTGCTTTCAAGCGGTCAAGTTCTTCCTTATAAGCTTTCATGTCAAGATCTGGTGGTGGAGAAACATTAGATTGATTTGTGGCTTCCTGTTCTAAGGTAGTGTGATTTACCCATTTTTGAGTAGGCCCTTTGTTATTCCTCATACGCTCTAGAACATTACTTTTTCCATGGAGTCTGAAGCATGTTTCTTTGGTATGTCCAGATCTTCTACAAAATGAACAATAATCTCCACGATTTCCTGATTCAAATGACTTTCCTCCAGTGTAATAATCTCCACGATTTCCTCTTTCAAATGACTTTCCTCCAGTGCTCGTTCCTTTATGGAATCCCTTTCCGGTTGTCATGGCAGAGCCTGTGTTGGAGATCCCCCCATCAAGCATGACAGCTCTTCGAGTTTCTTCTCCTCTTACCATAAAAAATACTTCTGATAAGGAAGATAATTTTTCTCTTCCTAAGATCTGTACCCTGATTGGGTCATATTCTTGATTTAGGCCATGGAGAAATTTAAAGATTCTTCCTCTTTCCACGACTTCAGCATGTGCGGCAACATCTGTTTTACACATCTTTATTGTTTGGTATTGATCTAATTCAATCCAAAGACCATTCAAAATTCCATGATATTCTGATACAGAAAGTGAGCCCTGTTTTGTATTAAATATCCTGCTTTCAATGTCATAACATGCAGCAAAATCCTTTTTTAATGAAAAGGTATTTTGTAAATCATCCCATATTTCCTTGGCAGAAGAATGAAACATGTAATTTCGACTTATCTCAGGAACCATGGAATGCCACATCCAAGTCATAATTAGTGAATCTTCATTGTCCCACAGTAGGAAGTTTGAGTCATCTGGTTCTGGTCCTCCACCATCTATGTGGTCTAGTCTTGAACGACCCTTGAGAATCCTTCGAATGTACTGGCTCCATTGTAAGAAATTTCGCCCATCCAACCGGTAGGCACCTATCATATTTGGAATATCATTAGGACCCAAAGGAATAAATTTTACCTCAGACATCTTTGGGAATGCAATCTGGGGACCCTATCTGCTGACGAAACAGTGGAATACGACGCCGGACAGCGGACAATCGGCGCCTGGACAGCGACAAACGGTGCCGGACAGCGGCACACGGCGTCGGACAGAGTCAAACAGGCACTGGACAGCGGAAAAACAGTGCCTGGGCAGTGGAAAAACAGTGTGGGCTACACAGGATAATATGGAGCAGTTCTTCAAAACTCAGATTTACTCCGATCTGAGCCAAATGGGTTGTCACCGGCCCTTGTACCGGAACGAGGAGGCTCCGGCGACTCCTTCTGTGACGTCGGCGGCGAGTGGGTCTCGCCGGAACTAGGCGCGTGGGCTACACGCGCCGGCAAGTCTGGTTGTGCGTGGCGGCGCGTGGCGGCGCGTGGCAACGTCTTCTCCGGAGCAATTTGCAATGTTGTGTTTGCTGTAGATAGGCGTCCCTTTCTGTCCTATCAGTGATTCCAATAGTTACTGCTACAGTTGTAGTGGCTGGATAGCTGCGGTTGCTGGTGGCTGGTAGCTTATCAGTGCAGCGGAAACAGAGCTCCCAAGATCGGGAGCTCTGATACCATCTTGAGAAACATGTAGAACTATAATTTATTTCAATACATATTATTACAACATACTAATGTATTTATAGGAGTAAAAGTTAGGCACCTCCTTAAGTTAGGCACCTCTAAGTTAGGCACCTCCTATGTTAGGCACCCCTAAGTTAGGCACCTCATACCTAAATAATTATAGAAAAATACTTAGTAAGTTTTTCTCTAATTACAACAGGTACATTTTGCACAAGTAAATGGTCTTAATAAAAAAATTGCTGTAGTAAATAATGAGCTCTTTGTTACAGATAAAAAAAAAACGGTATTTTGATGTAAAATAATTTAGTGATTTGGTTTTGGAGATATTGAAATGTAATAAGTTTTAGATATAGGCTCTTTAGGAGTCTTCTATGTTTTTCTTCTCTTGTCAAAACTGTTCCTATTTTCACTGTTCCTACTTTCACTGTTGATTATGTTTGTATAAGTATGATTAGTGATGTATTAGGAATTATTAAGAAATAATAGAGGTTTTGTTTAATCTCTTTCTCTCTAATTCTTCAAGTTGGCATCAGAGCCAACCACCGAGGCTCTCTATCTGACTACCGAACGCCGCAGCCGCCGTCGCAGCCGCCGCAGCCGCCGTCACCGTCGCCGCCGCTGCCGCCGCCACCGCCACCGCTGGTGACTCATTTTCTCAGGCGAAGTTAGGGGTTTTGTGCGCCTCCTCGAGCGCGACCCAACCCTGGTGGTCGCTTTCCCTGTTTCCGCTGCACGCGCCGCCACAAGCCTCCTTCCTCCGTCAGACGTCAAGCGCGTACTGTTCACGCACCGCCTTATCCTTGCCGGATGATCATCGGACCACTGTTGTCCTGTTCGTCTGACTTTCCAGAGCTTCTTTTGGCTCTTATTTTACTGTTTCAGGGATTGTAATTGATACCTAGGGTTTCCCCCTCAAGTTGGCTCTTATTTTTTATCGTTTCTAGATCTCATTTCTGATTTTGGACTCCAGATTCTTCTTCTTATAGATCTGTCATGGCATCTTCCATTGGAATTAATTCTTCTCTATCTGCTACTCCGATCATCACATCTGCAAAGCTCAATTGGAGAAATTATTTATCATGGTCTTTTGCTGTGGAATTGTGGTTTCTTGGTCAAGGGCACCATGATCATCTTGAACAAGACATATCTATGATTCAAGACAACGAAAAATCCCAATGGCAAAAATTGGATTTTCAGTTATGTGCAGTTTTGTGGCAGTCAGTTGAGCAAGAAGTTCTAGATATATTAAGACCATATAAGACTTGTTCATCCTTTTGGAAAAGGGCACAAGACATCTTTGCTAATGATGTAGAACGACTGTTTGATGCAACTCAAAGAACAACATCTCTAAAGCCAGTCAATCATGACATGGTTTCTCATATAGCAAAGGCTCGGGCTGCTGTAGAAGAATTAAAGAACTTCTTTGTAGCTGATTCATTAGAAGGGATCAATACAAAGCTTGACAAGTTTTACATGGTCCTAATTCTGAGAAGTTTACACTCAGATTATGATCATGTACGTGATCATATTTTAGCTGGTGATCAAATCCCATCAATGGATGGCTTAGTTACTCGACTTCTTCGAGTACCAACATCAGTGAAGGATGAGAATCCAATTGAGGTTATTGAAACATCAGCCATGACAATACCCCAAGGAAGAGAAGTGCCACAAGGGAGAGGAGGAGGCAGAAGCAACCGAGGACGTGGTGGTCGTAGTATACGTCCTTAATGCACATATTGTAAGAAAATAGGTCATACTCGGGACAAATGTTATGTTTTACATGGATATCCAGACAAAGTTGCTCATGTTTCTAAATCTGGTGATCTAGAATCCAGAATTTCAAATGAAGAATATGAAGAATTTCTCAGATATAAGTCTGGAAAATCATTTAATCCTGGTCAATCTTCTGCCATGACCAGTGTGCCTACAACCAACCTATCTAAATCTGTGGAAGGTCATAATCCATGGATTCTTGACTCCGGTGCCTCAGACCATATCTCTGGTAACATTTCTTAATTTTCTTCCATGTCTTCTCCAAAAAATTCCCCATCTTATTACTGTTGCCGATGGATCGAAAGTGACATCTCAAGGAATTGGCAAAGTTTCCTTATCTCCTTCACTAAATTTAAATTCAGTTTTATATGTTCCCCATTGTCCATACAATTTAATCTCCTTGAGTCAGCTGGCTCGTTCCTTAAATTGTTCCATAACCTTTACTGCTAATTCCTTTGTTATACAGGAACATGGGACAGGTCGTCTGATTGGAGAAGGACATGAGTCTCAAGGACTTTATTTCTTAAAATCTTGTTCTTCAGTTTCCTGCTTTACTTCTTCATCCCCAAAACTTTTGCATGATCGTTTAGGCCATCCAAGTTTACTCAAGTTGAAGATGATGGTTCCAAGTCTCAGAAATATTCAAGTCTTAGATTGTGAGTCTTGTCAATTAGGAAAACATGTTAGATCTTCCTATCCTAAAAGATTTGAGACACATTGTAATTCTCCTTTTTCAATTATTCACTCAGACATTTGGGGACCTAGTCGTGTTACTTCATTTGGTTTTAATTATTTTGTAACTTTCATTGATGAATTCTCTCGGTGTACTTGGGTTTATTTAATGAAAGAGAGATCTGAACTTTTGTCTATTTTTAAGTCTTTTCTTAATGAAATTAAGAACCAATTTGGGAAGACAATTAAAATTCTTCGAAGTGATAATGCTAAGGAATATTTCTCTGCAGCTTTTTCTTCTCTCTTATCTTCCCAAGGAATTTTACACCAGTCAACTTGTCCTCATACTCCACAACAAAATGGCATTGCAGAGAGAAAGAATAGACATCTCATTGAAACTGCATGTTCCTTGATGTTGAATACTAATGTTCCTGTACATCATTGGGGCGATGCAGTCCTTACTGCCTGTTTTCTTATCAATAGGATGCCTTCTTCCTCCCTTAACAATAAAATTCCTCACTCTGTCATTTTTCCCAATGATACTTTGTATCATGTTTCCCCACGAGTATTTGGGTGTACGTGTTTTGTTCATAATGTCTCTCCAGGTCTTGATAAACTCTCAGCAAAAGCTATCAAGTGTGTTTTCTTAGGATACTCTCGTCTTCAGAAAGGGTATAAATGTTATTCTCCTTCCACCGGGAGATATTATATGTCAGCAGATGTCACATTCTTTGAGGATAAACCATTTTTTTCTTCCTCCATGGAGGATCGTTCTTATGTTCAACAAATGTTTCCTTTGCCAACATGTGATCCTTTAGTTATTCCTGATTCTGTACCTCAAACTCAAAATCCAAATGACATTGTTCCTCCACCTCTTATCACATATCAGCGTCGGACACAATCTTCAACTCCAAACACTGAAGATCCTCGAGACTCAGTTCCTCCTCCATCAGATCATCATACCACGGATCCTTCATCCCCCTCACCTTCTACTGATTCAGATGATAACTGGCCCATTGCCCTTCGGAAAGGTATTCGGTCTACTCGTAATCCATATCCTATTTATAATTTTGTGAGTTATCATCAATTGTCTCCTTCATATTTCTCTTTTGTTTCCTCGTTATCTTCCACTAAAGTTCCTAATAATATTCATGAGGCACTTGGTCATTCTGGTTGGCGACAAGTCATGGTTGATGAAATGATGGCACTTGAACACAATAGCACTTGGGATCTTGTCCCTCTTCCTCCTGATAAGAAGCCTGTTGGTTGTAGATGGATATATACTATTAAAGTTGGTCCTACTGGTAAAATTGATCGTCTTAAAGCTCGGCTAGTAGCTAAGGGCTATACTCAAGTTTATGGCCTTGACTATAGTGATACTTTCTCTCCTGTGGCTAAAACCAGTACAGTTCGTATTTTGCTTGCTATGGCTGCTATTCGTCAATGGTCTCTTTATCAGTTAGACATTAAAAATGCCTTTCTTCATGGTGATCTGGAAGAGGAAATATACATGGAGCAACCTCCTGGATTTATTGCTCAGGGGGAGTCTGGGTTGGTTTGTAAGTTACGTCGTTCTCTCTATGGCTTGAAGCAATCACCTCGAGCTTGGTTTGGTAAATTTAGTCAGGTAGTGCAAAATTTTGGACTGAAACGATGTGAGGCAGATCATTCAGTGTTTTATGGTCACTCTTCTCCTGACAAATGTGTTTATCTCATGGTGTATGTTGATGATATTGTTATTACAGGGAATGACATATCCAGAATTACTCAGTTAAAGAATCATCTGTTCAACCACTTTCAAACTAAAGATCTGGGTCGTCTAAAATATTTTCTTGGTATTGAAGTGGCACAGTCAAAAGATGATGTCATCATTTCACAAAGGAAATATGCTCGACATTTTAGAAGAAACAGGTCTAACAAATTGCAAGCCCATTGATAGTCCTATGGATCCAAATCAAAAGTTAATGAGAGATGAGGGTGAACTCTTCTCAGACCCAGAGAGATATAGAAGGCTAGTTGGAAAACTCATCTATCTCACCATAACAAGACCTAATCTTTCTTATCCAGTTGGAATTGTGAGTCAATTTATGCAAAATCCACATGTTGATCATTGGAATGCAGTGCTTCGCATTCTCAGATACATAAAAGGAAGCCCAGGACAGGGACTATTGTATGAGAACAAGGGAAACACTCGAATTGAAGGATATTGTGATGCGTATTGGGCTGGTAGTCCAATTGATCGAAGATCGACTACAGGATATTGTGTTTTACTCGGTGGGAACCTTGTATCTTGGAAAAGTAAGAAACAAAATGTTGTTGCCCGATCTAGTGCTGAAGCTGAATACCGATCTATGGCTCTAACTACATGTGAACTTGTGTGGATTAGACAACTTCTTCAAGAATTGAAATTTTGTGAAAATGAGCAAATGAAACTGTACTATGACAATCAAGCAGCTCTTCACATTTCTTCCAATCCAGTGTTTCATGAGAGAACGAAACACATAGAAATTGACTGTCATTTTATTAGGGAGAAGTTATTATCCAAGGAACTAGTTACTGAATTTGTCAATTCTAAAGAATAACTTGGAGACATTCTGACCAAATCTCTAAGGGGGCCTAGAATTCAATTCATATGTTCCAAGCTTGGTGCATATGATTTATATGCTCCAGCTTGAGGGGGAGTGTTGAAATGTAATATGTTTTAGATATAGGCTCTTTAGGAGTCTTCTATGTTTTTCTTCTCTTGTCAAAACTGTTCCTATTTTCACTGTTCCTATTTTCACTGTTGATTATGTTTGTATAAGTATGATTAGTGATGTATTAGGAATTATTAAGAAATAATAGAGGTTTTGTTTAATCTCTTTCTCTCTAATTCTTCAAGTGGAGACATTTATAAAAGAGTAGAATCTAAATTATCATTGTTTACAATCATCAAATTCACTTTAAAGAAATTGGTAAGTTTTATGAGAATCATTTTAATTGGATTTTAGATTCTTTTCAAATTCTAATTATTTTGGAAAACTTAAAGGTGTGAAAAACCTTTAAAGGTAAGTATTTTCTTAAAAAAGTTGTTTTTTAGTAAAATAGCTGTAACAAAGAGATTTTATTATTCCTGCTTCTTCTATATGTTTCAACATCAAGGGCCCTTTTTGTCTCCTACGTTTCTTTCTTTTTTTTCTTTTTTGTTGTTCATATTCACCTCTCAGTGAATGGTGACTTGTATTGTATGCATATTTAGGGGCTAATGAGGACATTTGCTTGATGAATTTGTTATATGCATACCGTCATATGATGCAGTATGCAATTTAAATCCTTGAAAGCAAAGAAATATGATGACAATTTTGGAAAAAAAATTAGAACAAGGTGTTTTGGTAAAAAAATATTTCTATTTTGGAAACTATTAACCTCTACACGGGGTTATTAAATCAGTTAGTTAGCAATTAACTCATTGGATTCTTTAAAAATTGAACATTGCTACTGTTTCCCTTTTGTGGGGAGGGGGTGCTAAGGCTGAATTCTCACCATTATGGGTGGTGGTGATCCACTTTCTTTTGTAACTGGTAGAAGTCCTATATCAACTAGAGATAGAGTATATAAGTGGATTCAAACTTCACCTTACAAGTCAGTTTTGTGAGGTTGAGTTAGACTTAAAGTCCACCTCTTAACAATAACCATTTATTCCAGTTATGAAGTGCTTCCCGTGGGATTTCAAGACCTGTGTTGTAAGTAAAGTCATGCTTGGAGCTTGGTTTCCTTGCTTCCTTTTTTTTTCTCTATCTTCCTTGCATTTTGATAAAATTCATAACTGACTTTCTTTTGACAGGATATTTTGCTTAGTCAATTAACCAGATGATTTTTTCTCAAAGTTTTTTGTTTGCTTTCAAGTTAAGGAACAAAATTACATGCTGTATGTATCTTGCCTATTGGACGGTAGACATATTCACATATCAAAGGCTCTATATTTCTTGTTACATTCTTGTAAGCTGTAGTTATAGGATAAACTATTCTTTTCGTGGGCTTTATAGTATTGAATAAGTATTGTTTTAAGTCAGGTTTGCAGAGGATCCATATTTATGTGTGAAGAAATTACTGTATTTTGTTTTTCTGATGATGGCTGTAATTAGATGTGTTGTTTTTTTATGTTATAGGCAAATGACGTGGTCTTTTGTGGAAGGATTCTCATGTTTTTAGCTCATTTCTTTCCATTATCAGAGCGATCAGGTATAATTATGTAAACTAGGTTTGTACATGGGTTGGTTCTCGTTGGTTACCAATGTATCACCTGTTCAGTAAAAAAATCTTGCATTGGGTTTGGTCGTATTTCTGAATTTTTTTATTTCACGTAGTCCAACCCATCCTTGACAAAGTTGGGTCAATTGGATCACACTTTGAAAAAAAAATTGCTAAAATTTGTAATTTGAAAACATGTTTTAGAATAACTATTTTAAAAAATAGACTATATTATTTAATATTTGAGCAATTTTAATATTTCATAAGCCCACATTCAGTTAATAAAATACTGGGCTAAATTGAACAATTGTTATATTAATATTATTATTATTTATTATTTATTATTATTATTATTTTTATTGCTTAATAATTTTGGTTTGGTTGGATTGGGTTTTGTTTTCAATATACGCAACTCATCATCCAACCCATAATAGATTAAGTTGGTTCGGGGTTGACCCAATCACTGAGAAAACTCAATCCAATTTATCGAGTTGAAATATTGAGTCGTCGAGTTATCCGACCTAGTGATTATCCCTAATGTAAGACTGTATTCACATTTGGTGTCAATTTCCTTTTCCTGAATCCTTTTTCACTTTGATGGTTTTGGTAAACATTTGCAGCTCTAAATATCAAAGGAGTTTTTAACACATCAAATGAAACAAAATTTGAAAAAGAACCCTTGGAAGGTATATTTTAATTCCATTTTTGATATATTCTTATTAATACAAGTAAGGTTTAATTTTTATTTCCAGCTAATAATTTATTTTTACTCACTTTTCAGGCATATGCATTGATTTCAATTTTTATCAGACTTTTTGGGGTCTTCAGGTGGGTCTTCATTGCAATTTTAGTTCTTGAAGTTGGAAAAGTGGTCTCTTCCATTTTCTCACATTGAAGCTTGTCTCACTTACAGTACTTATTCAACTTGTTTCGCAATAACATTTATAATATGTTTTATCATTAATAAAATTAATTCATCCCTTTGTGTCATCTGTAATGGGTTTATTTGTTACACATTCAAAGGAACTGGATATGCCTACAATATTTTTTCACTGTTTCTGGTAGGAGAATTCCTGTTATTTATTTATTTATTTTTTCTCAATTTCTTCAAAAAGTTATTTTATCTTGACAAAATCTGAAATTCAAGATGGTCCTTGTATCTGTTAAACTTACAATATGGTTACTTCTATGGGAAAATACTTTGATAATGTATTATACAATCATATAATTAGTAGCTTGAAATTTATTTTAAGAAAGTTAAACAAGTGGATGAAATGCATATTTTCCTCATGATCTTTAAATGGAAAATTTTGTAATGATAGTTCTCGTATTAAAACCAGTGTATACCATTTTTGGCTACTTTTTATTTCAGAAAGAGACTTAAAATGTGTGTTTGATCATTCTTATTTTCTTTGATGTAGGAATTTTTTTCTAACCCTGCTTCCGTAAGTCATGCTCCGATAAAGTGGCAGAAATTCACATCTAGTTTGTCGGTAATTATTTGTTTCATAGTTCTTGTTTGTGTTTGTGTATATGCAATTTTTTTCTTGAATATGATATTGCTGCAGTTCTTGCATTTTTACCTCTGATTTTTTGTTGGATAAAAGGTTGTATTAAATACATTTGAAGCACAACCATTGACCGATGAAGAAGGAGATGCTAATAATTTAGAGGAAGAGGCAGTTAATTTTAGTATAAAATATCTTACAAGCAGCAAACTAATGGGTCTAGAGGTAAGCAGTTTGACTGTTCAATTTTTGTTCAGATGTTCTTGTCTTGACTCATGATCACCTCATTCTTTTGTTCCTTTTTGGTGGTGGAATGCTAAATAGTTAAAGGATCCAAGTTTTCGACGTCACGTTCTTGTACAGTGTCTTATATTATTTGATTACTTGAAGGTAATTTAAAAATTTAATGTCTTTGTGATGTATTAAACACAATCTATATTAGTTTATGGTTTCAACTTCATTTGCATTTAGGCCCCTGGAAAAGGTGACAAGGATTTGCCATCTGAAAGCATGGTCAGTGCTGCCTGCCTTGATTTCTTTAGATTATGCAATATATACTAAATTGTCTTCACTGTTGTATACATATTTTGACTATCTATCGGAGTGCCTTCTGCATCTCTTTCTGAGTGCTCACTATTTGCTATCATTGCTTTGCTTCATGATCCATACTGTTCCTCTTAAATTACTAAAACGGGTGATGTCTAGATTTATTTCTTGCGTTTATAATTGAAGGTTTGTCCTTCCTTGCTAGAATCCTACTGCCAATACATTTCATAATAGCACAAAATAGGAGCATAGCAATCCTCTTTGTGCTATTAAAGTGTACTATAAAGTAAACAAAATTGGAAATTATTAATTTGAAAAAGGGAATTCCGATCTCTATGCAAATTATAATATGTATAAATGTTTGTGGGCGCAATGGCCTTTCCAAACTCCCTTTAGATCTTTGAACTAGCATTTTAAAGCTTGAATAAAATGTCCACCTTGGTACCTTAGAATGTGAAAGAAAATCAAACATAACTTAGTAAAAATTTATTACGGAATCATGATCAGGAGTATGTGGTTGACCTAGCTTAAGCACGCTGAGTTTATTTTCATTCTCTCTTTATATCCAGGGTTTCATGTTTGTATTAGTTTTCCATTTTTTATTCAATTTCAATACGTAGTTTTCTTTGACAGTAACAGTATCAAGATGTTGTTGGCTTTTAGTTTATGGCCGTATTCTTTAGGACATCACTATCCTCCATCATGTTATTAGATTGATATAAATTAGTATTTCAAACAGACATGCTTTGTTTTTGGTTGCTTGCTTTCCTGCCATTTTGTGGAAAAATGAATTGGTCTTCTTGGAAAGAGGCACTTTCTCTTACCTTGTTATTTGTTTTCAAGACTGCTTGTTTTCCATTAAATGTATTGTTAGAAACTGCTGTTTTGATTGAAGTACAATTGTTTACATCTAATGTACCTTAAACTGCATATTTTCTTATTTAATTCAGAAAGAAGAGATCACATCATGCGAGGAACGTGTTAAAAAACTTCTTGAACTGACACCACCAAAAGGGTCAGAGTTTCTTCAAAAAATTGAGCATATATTGGAACGAGAAAAGAATTGGGTAAGCATCTTCCTTTAGCCCTTCCTCCCTATAAACACTTGCTTTTGCCTTTTTTCATTAAACGTGAAGATTATGTTTAGAATTTAGCTTAATATTATCCCATTCTGTACTTTTTAGGTGTGGTGGAAACGTGATGGCTGCCTGCCATATGAAAAGCAACCTATAGAGAAGAAAGCAGTACCAGAGGGATCCAAGAAGCGGTATGGCTGTTGACCAAAAATGTTTGGCATGTGATATTGGTTTAAGATTATAGAATAAAACTATTTTAGAATCTCCGAGGAGATAAGAAAAATTATTTCCTTATTTTCTTATGGTCATTGTTTATTAATCAAAAACTAGTTATCTATACATGGAAGTTGCAGTAAAGAACCAATTGAATGACAGTTTAAATTTGGGAAGTTTATGTCTGATTAATTGAAACACTGCAAAGTGGTTACATGCAATATACACTTCCACTACTGACGGCATTTTCAATGTTACTAGTTGACTGAAAGAAGTAAATAACACTTCTTTTGTGGGGAAAAACACCTGTCAATGTTTACTTTAGAGCTGTCATGGGACTGAACTCTGTAAATCTTTAAAGGTCATAGGTTAACATTGGGTAATGTACATGTCAATTTAAAATATACTTCTGGGTAGAAGATAAACAAAATATATATTGCTCACAACAAAGAAAACCACTTCTGTGTAGAGGTGACAAGTGGACAGGATACAACTAGGCTAAAATGAAAGGCATGTGAGATTCTTTTTATTTAGAAAACAAAAATCTGACCATAAGCCACTGTAAATTATTTTATTATTATCATTGTTATTATTGTTATGCTGCTAATTTATACTGATTCTTTTCACAATGCTATCATTGTCTCGCTTACCATGTTCTGTGTTGCTGTTTTCAGTAGGCCAAGATGGAGACTGGGAAATAAAGAGCTATCTCAGTTATGGAAATGGGCAGATCAAAATCCGGTGGGTTACTCTGTACAGAGATGGTGACTAGTTGTCAACATAAAATGTATTTCTACGGAAGTTGATGATTGTGGATGCTAAACGCTAGGGTTATTTAAATATTGTCATGATATTCTGTACTTTATAATAAAAGTGGCTTTGCCCCTGGTTGTATTTTTTAATTTTTCGGCTCATCACACTCTGTATAGATATTCCCCTTTTCTAATGACAATTCATTCAAGTCAAACCTAGCGGATGGAAATGAAGCATCTCTCCTATATTTGAAGTAATTTTCATTATCTCTAAATATTATTATTTGATACACATTATGATTCACAATTTAAACTTTGCTTGGCGATTCATGATTTGAACCCTCAATTTGGTAACCTTGTCACTATAGATTATTCTTAAACTCTAGGACAGAGAAATACGGAGTTGGCAGTGTGTTACTGAGATAACATGAGTGCTTTATTTATATAGAGAAAATTAATGAATACAATATATAGAAGAGATTTGATATCCTCTAATCACAAAGACAAGGGGAAAAACTAAAAAATTTCCTAATAATGCATATAAAACCTTATATTTCTTCTTATATAGGACCAACTTTTTATTTATATAATTATAACTGTTATTATTAGATTATCTATGGATTAGAATTGTTTTATACTTCAATTGATTTGTTAGACATGCTTTATGTCTCATCTTGAGAAGCTAGAATTTTGAGCATGTTATATTAAATTTCCTAACTGTTATTATTAAATTATCTTTTGTGTTTGCATTGATGTTTTACTTGGTTTTCTTTTCTATGGTAAAAAGACATTTCTTTATTTCCATTGTGTTGGTCATATAATATTGACTGATTTTTTCTATTTATCACTTTTTTTTTTTTTTTTTATAATCAGAATGCTTTAACGGATCCTCAACGAGTTCAAACACCTTCAATTATGGAGTACTGGAAACCCTTGGCTGAAGATGTAAGCTTGCATATTCTTCTGCAGTGAGAATCTTGATTTTCCCTTCCTGTCTTCAATAATATTTCCAGACCGGTTGTTATGAATTTTCCTCATAATTTGATGTTCAGTTCTTATCCTTCCCCCTATCCCATTTTACTGAATATCAAAACTGTTTTGCATTTTTGAAATTACAGATGGATCCCTCCGCTGGAATAGAAGCTGAATATCATCACAAGAATAACAGGGTAAATCCTCTAATTAAAATTTTATTTTGGATGAAAAAGAAGTTTTATTTAAGAAAAACAAGGAAAGTAAAAATTTGAGAATTTAGTATCCTCAAAAACTTCAACAATAAAAGGTGATAAAGGACAAGCAGATTAATAATGCTTCTAGACTGCCTATTCTCTCTTCATTTTAGAAATGAAAACTCCCTTGACAATTGAAACAGCACTGGGCAGAATAGTGAGACAGCAGAATATGAAGCCTGTCCAAAACTACTTAATACTTATGTTAGGATATTTATCCTATTTTATCATCATTATATTGTGTTAAGGATTACCTTATTTATCATGATTATATTGTGTCTAGGATTACCCTATTTATCATGATTATTGTTAGATATATTATATCTTTTATCTTTTAGTTAGTTTATTATTATTTCTCATTTGTATTTTGGACTTAGCTCATATTTCTTCTATTATAAATAGAGAATCCTATGTTTGTATTTTACACAAGGGAGATTAATCTAAATATAGTTTTTCACTATATTCAACATGGTATCAGAGCAGGTTCTCTGATCTTCTTTCGAGTCTCTGCCACCGTCGCCGCCACTGCTGTCGCCGCCGCCGCTGCTGTCGCCGCCTCCACCGCCATCACAGTTTCGACCGGTGACCAGCAGATCTGAAGCGTCTCCTCGAGCGACGGTCAACTCCGCCGGAGACAAGCACAAACTCCGCTCAACGCGCCTCCACGCGCCGCCTTCTTCTCTTCAGATCTCGGGCGCGTGTTCTGCACGCGCTGCCTTCCCGGTGTCAGAGTTTCACCGCGACACCTCCATAGCTCTAGCCGGACCTCCCTCTCTCTGTTCAGACCTTCCAGAGCAGCCATTGCTGCCATCTTCGTCTGTCTTCGTCTCCGCAGTTGATTGTCTAGGCACCGTTTTCCGCTGTACAGCGATTGTTTTGCCGCTGTCCGCACCGTCTGCCGCTGTCCGGCACCGTTTTGCCGCTGTCCGGCGTCGTTTGCCGCTGTCCGGTGCCGTTTGCCGCTGTCCGGCGCCGTTTGCTGCTGTCCGGCGCCGTTTGCCGCAGTCCGGCGCCGTTTGCCGCTGTCCCGCGCCGATTGCAGCTGTCCCGCGCTGTTTGCCGCTTTCCAAGCACCCTATGCTTCCAACCACTGTAGGCCCCCATCACCTCGTCAGTTAGTGATGGCAGTCCCTGTAGTTTTGTCACTTCCAGCCACTATAGGCCCCATCAGTCAGTGATGGCAATTTAGTCCCTACAGTTTTATAGCAGTCAACCGCCGTTGCAGTCGCTACCGCCTCAGACAAATGCAACTGCGTCAGTTCTTCTTGGACTAGAGTTTAGCCCGATCTTCTTGTGATACACGGCTAAGTATCACCACTTGGGAGTTGTCCAGCAAAGAATCTTGGACCTCCAACATATCTTTGGATCTTTGATGCCTTTGTTTAAGTATTGTAGCTTAATATTTGGTTTTGTTTTAGTGGTCCAGCAACTGTGATATTCCACATTTCCACCCTTCACACTAAGGGGGAGTACGTTTCCAAGACACTGCAAGTCACATATATATGGGTGTAGTCCCTGCAGTTTTGTAGATTTCAGCTACTACTGTTGATCCCGTCACCCATCCATCATTGATGAGGATTTAGTGTAGTCCCTGCAGTTTTGTAGCTCTTAGCTTTCAGCTACCACTGTTGATCCCGTCACTCTTCCATCATTGATTGGGAATCAGTCCTTGCAGTTTATCATTGTCAACACGACTGTCCTTCATCCACTTTTGAAGTTGAAGTTTCACAAGCTGTTGTTAGTCCATCTATGTTTGCCTCACTCTTGAAGACAAATCATCTAGTTCAACACTGAGTTCATTTATTTCAAGCTTAGTTCATACAATTTGTATGCTCCAGCTTGAGGGGGGAGTGTTAGATATATTATATCTTTTATCTTTTAGTTAGTTTATTATTATTTCTCATTTGTATTTTGGGCTTAGCCCATATTTCTTCTATTATTACACAAGGGAGATTAATCTAAATATAGTTTTTTACTATATTCAACAATTATATTGTGTCTAGGGTTACCCTATTTATCATGTACTTTTGTATCAATTTATTCATATAAATAGAAGATTGTGAGAGGGATCAATCAAGCCCTCTAGAATTATTTTACAGTTTAATTCTCAAGTTGGTATCAGAGCGGGTCGATCCCGCTCTGGTTTCTGTCTCGTAATATCTGTTCGACGCCACAGTCCGTCGTCGCCCGTCATCGTCCGCCGCTGCCCGTCACCGGCCATCGTTCGTCACCGACCACCGTCTGCCGTCGTCGGCCACCGTCTGCCGTCGTCGGCCACCATCGTTCATCGCTGTCACAGTTCCGTTCGTCTAAACCCTTAGGGTTTTCTTGTTCCTGGTACTATTCGTCTTCTTCAGAAATGGCGTCTGGTAGTGCTCTTTGTTTCTCCGGAAGTCCATCAATTACCTCCGATAAGCTAAATGGAAAAAATTATCTAGCATGGTCTGCTGTCGTTGAAATGTGGTTCCTTGGCCAAGGGCATTATGACCACTACCTTGAGCGAGATGGAAGCCATGTGCCTACTGAAAAAGTTGATCACTGGAAACAAGCAGATTTCCAGTTGTGTGTTATGGCAATCAGTGGAACCCAAACTTCTTGTATCTTTGAGGGCTTTCAAAACTTGTCACTCCTTTTGGAAGAAAGCCCAAAGCATTTATACCAACAATATTCAACGTCTCTATGACACTACGTACAAGCTTTCATCTCTTAAAATGGCAGACCATGATATGGTGTCCTTCATGGCTGAAGCCCAATCTGCTGTCGAAGAACTCAGGATGTTTTTGGAAGTGGACCCATTAAAGGATATAAAAAAGAAACTAGACAAATTTTACATGGTGTTGATCCTTCGTGCCCTACGTCCCGATTTTGATCATCTCAGAGATCAACTTCTAACTAGTCATGAGGTCCCCTCTATGGAAACATTGACCACTCGCCTTCTGCGTGTCCCGGTACCTCAAACTCAAGAAGCGCATGAACTAGTGGAACCATTTGTCATGGGTAATTGACTCAGGTGCTTCTGATCACTTCTGATCACATTTCTGGTAATACCTCTTTGTTCTCATCTATTTCCTTTCGAGAAAAAACCTCATTTCATAACCCTTGCAAATGTATCTAAAACTTCCTCCAAAGGAGTCGGCCATTTTTGTTCTAATTGTCCTTTTAATTTAATTTCCCTAAGCCAGTTGACCAAAATGTTAAATTGTTCAATAATCTTTGATCATAAATCTTTTGTTATACAAGAGCGTGGTTTGGGGAGACTGATTGGAAAAGGATACGAAGCTAGCGGATTATACCATTTTGGATCTCGTCCAAGGGTGTCCTGTGTTGCTGCTCCTAATCCTAAAGTGCTACATGATCGACTTGGCCATCCTCATTTGTCCAAATTAGAAAAGATGTGTCCTGAACTTAGTGGTCTCCAAACCTTAGAATGTGAGTCATGTCAATTAAGAAAACATGTTAGATCTTCCTTTCCTAAAAGGTCTCAATCAATATGTAATTCTAGTTTTTCCATCATCCATTCTGATATATGGGGACCTAGTCGTATCTTCTCATTTGGTTTTAGATATTTTGTTACCTTTATTGATGAATATTCAAGATGTACTTGGGTTTATCTTATGAAAAATCATTCTGAATTGTTAGCTATCTTTACATCTTTTTTGAATGAAATCAAGAATCAATTTGGTCAAGTAATCAAAATACTAAGAAGTGATAATGCAAAAGAGTATTTCTCATCCTCCTTTTCTGCCATCTTGAGTTCCCATGGTATCTTACATCAGTCTACTTGTCCTTATACACCGTAGCAAAATGGTATAGCAGAACGCAAAAATAAACACTTGGTTGAAACTGCTCGTACCCTTTTGCTTGGTGCCCATATTCCTGTTCATCACTGGGGGATGCCATCTTAACTACATGTTATCTTATTAATAGGATGCCCTCTTCTCTTGATAATAAAGTTCCTTTCTCCATTTTGTTTCTTAATGTTCCTCTCTTTCATACATCTCCCCCCGAGTGTTTGGCTGTGTATGTTTTGTTCATGATATGTCTCCAGGTCTAGACAAACTCTCCGCTCGCGCTCTCAAATGTGTCTTCTTAGGCTATTCTCGACTTCAAAAAAGATATCGGTGTTACTCTCCTGAAACTAAGAAGTATTACATGTCGGCCAATGTCACATTCTTTGAACAGACTCCTTACTTCTCTCCATCTCTTTCTATCCTTCAGCAGGTCCTTTCTATTGCAATGGCTGAGTCAAATAGCTCCACTGTCTCTGTCATTCCAAGTCTTGATCACAATCCTTCTACACCCGTTTCTCCACATATTGAGATCATCCCACACAGGGCCCCAATGGATAGTCCACCTCCCCAAGACAATGGTGAATCTCCTACTTTAGAGTCTTCTCCCTCGTCATCTCCTCCCACGCCTCCTGGTGAAAATGATTCAGCATGGCCTATTGCCCTTAGAAAAGGTACTCGTTCCACTCGAAACCCTCATCCCATTTGTAATTTTCTAAGCTATCATTGATTGTCGCCCTCCTATTTTTCTCTTTTATCCTCAGTGTCCTATGTTGTTATACCCAAGAATGTGAACAAAACACTTGATCATCCTGGATGGCGACAAGATATGATTGTAGAAATGCAGGCTCTTGACCACAGTAATACTTGGGAGCTGGTGCCCCTTCCCCCAGGCAAAAAGGCGATTGGTTGTTGATGGATGTATGCAGCTAAAGTCGGTCCTGATGGTGAAATTGATCGGCTCAAAGCTCGGCTTGTTGCAAAAGGTTACACTCAGGTTTATGGTCTTGATTATTGTGACACTTTCTCTCCTGTAGCCAAGATGACTACTATTCGCCTCTTCTTTGCCATGACAACCATTCGTCATTGGCCACTTCATCAATTGGATATCAAGAATGCCTTCCTACATGGTGATCTTGAGGAAGAAGTTTATTTGCAGCAACCTCCTGGGTTTGTTGCTCAGGGGGAGTCTGGTATGGTATGCAAATTTCATCGATCTCTATATGGCCTCAAGCAATCCCCACGTGCTTGGTTTGGAAAGTTTAGCTCCATTGTTCAAAAATTTGAGCTAAAATGCAGTGAAGCAGACCATTCAGTTTTTTACTGTCATTCTTCTCTCAGGAAATGTGTTTATTTAATAGTATATGTTGATGATATTGTCATTACAGGAAATGATGTTGGAATATCTCAACTAAAAGAGTACTTGTGTAGACATTTTCAAACCAAGGATCTTGAAAGTCTCAAATACTTCTTATAGGCGTTGAAGTAGCGCAATCAAAAGATGAAGTTGTAATCTCCCAGAGGAAGTATGCTCTTGATATATTACAATAAACAAGTATGCTTGATTGTAGACCGGTAGACAGTCCCATGGACCCAAACCAGAAATTAAGGACAGAAGAAGGTGAATTATTCTCCGATCTAGAGAGGTATAGGAGGTTGGTTGGAAAACTAATTTATCTCACTATTACAAGGTCAGATCTATCCTTTGCAGTTGGAGTGGTTAGTCAGTTCATGCAGGTTCCATGTGTTGACCATTGGAATGCTCTCATTCGCATTCTAAGGTATGTAAAGAAGGCTCCCGGGCAAGGATTGTTATATGAAGATAAAGGAAGCATTCAGTCTGGGTATTGTGATGCAGATTAGGCAGGTTCACCTATTGATAGACGGTCTACTACAGTATATTGTGTTTTTCTGGGAGGAAACATTATTTCATGGAAAAGTAAGAAACAAAATGTAGTAGCTAGATCAACCGCGGAAGCCGAGTATAGGGCAATGGCATCACTAACAAGTGAACTTATATGGGTGAAACAATTCCTTCAAGCGGTTAAATTTTGTGACATCCATACTATGAAGATGTATTGCGACAATCAAGCTTCTCTCCACATTGCATCAAATAAGTGTTTCACGAGAGGACTAAACATATAAAAATTTTGTTCGTGAAAAGTTGTTGACTAAAGAAAGATGTACTGAGTTTATTGGGTCAAACGATCAACTCGCAGATGTATTAACCAAGTCATTAAGGAGTTCTCGGATTGAGTTTATTTGTTCCAAGCTTGGTACATACAATTTGTATGCTCCAGCTTGAGGGGGAGTGTTAGGATATTTATCCTATTTTATTATCATTATATTGTGTTAAGGGTTACCCTATTTATCATGATTATATTGTTTCTAGGATTACCCTGTTTATCATGATTATATTGTGTCTAGGTTAACTATTTATCATGTACTTTTGTATGAATTTATTCATATAAATAGAAGATTGTGAGAGGGATCAATCAAGCTCTCTAGAATTATTTTACAGTTTAATTCTCAAGTACTTATTTTTACGTAAAGACACGTCTGGCTGCTATCTATTGCTCCAGGGTCTCTGTTGTCTATAGTACCCATGGCTTAATGGTATGGAAAGTGGAGATATAATCGCTGGAAGGATGAAATGAAAAGGCAGAGAAGGAACTCATCATCCACTTATCTAACTAGATTTTCTAGAGCACTTAGCCATTTGAGAACTTATTAATTTGACCAGAGCATAAACTATGTAAAAACATCTTCCATAAATTACGGTGTGAGATGACTATTATCAGCTCTACCAAGCTTCGACTTCAGTAGTAGAAATAACCAGACGTGGGCGAAATCACCTTTCCTCCTTGACCTTTTTTTCCTTTCATGCATTCTCTCCGGGGTTGTGATTTTTTGGACGAGACCAAACAAATGAGTTTGAGTGGGGCATTTTTCTGCCAATTATTTGGTCAAGCACTTAAATGCTGGCTTGCCAGCTCATGCATAATCATCTTTTTCAACCACTTCTATGCCCTTGCTCTATGATACGACCGTGATCTCACTAACACTAGTGGCTGTAATGAGAGTTGCTTGTTGTGTTAAAAAATCATAAAATCCAAACCAAGATGTTGACAACCTTGGTCACCATGAATGTGAGTGATATTAAGAGTGAAACTTAAGGTTATTAGATATCTTCAAATTTTTATCTGTAAAGTAACTTGGACCCGGTAGCAAATCGTTTAGACTAGTCATATTCTTTATGCTGTTAAGTTGTGTAGCTTGAAAAGTATCAAAAAGTATCTTCTAATAAATTTTATCTGAAAAATAAATGTAAATAAACAAAGTAAGGAATACTCTCTGTTGCAGGAATATAAAAGAACAAGAAAGAATAAAGCAAAGCCAGTGGAAAAACAGAAAATTAAACGAAAGAGCTCTTCAATTATCCTTCAGAGAGTAAAGACATCCTTGTGAAACTCCCTTTGATCATAAAGGGGGCATCACAGCTTCATCCTTATAGTGAGTCTGAAAAGACACAATTTTCATTAAAAATATGGGCATTTTATTGCAACCAAAGTCTCAAAACAGCTGCATACATAGCAACATGTAATAGAGTAGAATTTAAACAGAAAAATTCTTCCCAATTTTGTAGTTGCACATTTATTGTCTGATGGTTTTAGCCTTTAACTTGAAAATATACATCTTAAAAATTCTATTTTTCTTTTCAATTCAGGTTTATTGTTGGAAAGGTCTCCGTCTTGCTGCTCGACAAGACTTGGAGGGGTTTTCTAAGGTAACAGTGATTTTTTTTTTATCTGCAATTTAGTATGTTTATTATTTTAGGTTGTGTGAAAGTCATAGATTTTGGTTGCAGTTTACTGATCACGGCATTGAAGGGGTTGTCCCACTAGAGCTTTTGCCACCAGATGTCCGATCTAAATACCAAGCTAAACCAAACGACAGAAGTAAACGTAGCAAAAAGGAAGAAACAAAAGGCTCTGCACATCCAGTTGAGGAAAATCAGGTTTCTTGATTCAGATCCACCTTTCCATTTTTCTTTTTTAATTACATCAGCTCAAGAGAAATACCATGTTATACAGTACTGTAGAATTGGGTGGTTCAAATTGTTGCTAGTTGGTTGTGTGGTAATTCAATAATTTCTGTTTTGCTGTATTTCTTTATAGTTCAACTAACATATTTAAGGTTGGTGGCAATTCACTTTTAACGTCAGAGATTAATGCATTAGGAATTAAGAATTTTCTAATTTGTTGGTTTTCTTGTGTCACACATAAACCTTTTTGAAAGGATTAGTGACAAAACATGTCACGGAGGATGGTACCGCTCTAGTTCATGTATCATGTTGAGAAGAGAGAAACTAAGAACGAATATGATGAATATAACATATATACTGGTTGATCGCTTTTATTTAAAAGGTTTTATTTGTAAGAAGCTTTAAGTTTGGGAGGAGTTTTAGAATATATGAAAATATCAAAAAATATATTATTGTATCTTACCATATTCTTTAGGATTTGTTTCCTTAATTTGTTAGGATCATAATTAGTATAATTAGTGCGGTGTTTTATGAGACATCAAATACACCAAAACATTTTAACACATCATTTTTTAGTCTCAACTCTTCTCTTTTTTTCTTTATTTTGCATCTATAGTAACAAATCCAATGCTTAAAAGGAGTTTCTGAAATCACTTTTGCTCATGCCTTTTTTTCTTCTCTCTTAAAATAATAGATTGCCACAACTGCAACTGAGATGGATGGGGATGGCATTCGAACAGATAACACAGCAACACCTATGGAATTTGATGGTGCCAGTGTCCCTGGTACTCAAGGTGGAACCCCAACACCTGAAGAACTTCAGAAGCATAGCTCAGACACTGATGTAGGACAGGAAGCCGGCCAATTAGAAGCAGATGCCGAAGTTGAGGCCGGAATCATAGATGGTGAGACAGATGCAGATGTTGATTTAGATACTGTTGGCTGAGGCCAGGCAAGTTTGCAGGTCGACATGTTAAGGATGATGAACATTGCGAGAGATGTTGGCATCGTGTTTTTTGGACAAAGATAGCTACAACATTAACCACCTGGCCAAGTTAAATACACTTGCCGTTTTAATTATTCGATATCAGGAAGGAGATTATGTAGACTTTTGGTTTGAATGTCATTGGAAAATGGTTCTCTTAATGAATATAGCTCAAAAGAGGAATGAAATATTATAAACATGAGTTTTTCCTTAGTATTCTCTGTGCAATCAACACTTGAAATTTGTTTAATATGTCAAACATCAAATTGTGGGATTTGAGTTCCTGAGGTGAGGTGTGAAATGTGAGACAATAAAATATATCTATCTATTATTGTTAGGGATTAAATTACTTTATTAATTGAGATGGAGGAGGGGGGAAACAAAATTAACATTTTCAAAAGAGAATTGAGATGGACTGAGAGAACTCTGAAGACCAAATAAAATGACAGTTGTATACAAAATGTGTTCCTTTGTGGGAAGAGAAGTTTTGGAGAGAATTTATTTTGATGCTTAATTTTTGTTATAAAAGAAACAGTAATTTCTTAGTTCAACAAATCAGAATCTCTTCCTTTTCTTTTATTTTTTTTATTGTTTTAGTGCTTGAAACAAAATTGAGAGAAAATTAATATTTTTCTTAAAGTTTTTTGCTTTTAAGTGTTTTTCCTTTTTTTCTAGAGTGTATTTGTTTTTCTTGGAGATAGAGTTATATGATTTTCTTTTCTTTAGTAAAATTCCTTTGTTGTTTATTCTTTCTCTTTTTCATCTTTATTATAGTTGTGGATTCTTACGTTGTTATTGTGGATTCTGATGTTTTATGAAATCTAACAGTGGTGTTAGAGTGAAGTTTATTTTAGAAACGGTTTGGATAAGTATAATATAAAATACGTGAAAAATCTTAAAGTCTAGATGAGAATATAAAGGAAGGGTTAAGAAGTGTTTTAATATTGAGGCCCAGATATGACAGGTAGATTGTCCGGTGAATTATGGATTAAAAATAAGTAAGATGACCATATATATATATATATATATATATATATATATATATATATATATATATATATTAGAACTCACTTTTTTTTTTTAATTTTGGGTTGAAGATAGTATGTTGACTAATATGAATTTATTCACAAGTCATTAGTGTTAAAACTTTCTTATTAGAAGTAGAGGTGACAAAACATGTTAACCCAATTTGTTTAAATTTGACTTAATTTTGGTTTATAAAAAATGGTTTGAGACGAGTTGATTGGCCAATTGAAAACTAGTTAACATTTACAATTCGGCTTGTTGAGCTATCGAGTAGTAGGTTGGCTTGCCAATCTTTTTTCTTATCATCGAAAATTTAATATCGCATGAAAATAGGTTAATTTTTTTTATATTTTTCTTCCATGAAAATAGGTTTATGTCGAGTTGCCAAGCAAATTACTGAGACGTAGACAAGGAAGACAAAAAATACTCACTTTAAACGAAGTGAAATGTTGTGTTGCTAATAACAGTTGAAATACCATTATTTTTATACTTAATTTTGATATTAAAAACATCCTTACAAAATGTACTTCTAAGTAATTGCTCCATAGATCCTATATCTATTTATCTGAAGAAGAAATCATGTGACAGGGGATTCTTATTTGTACAAATGGTACTTCGAACTTGGAACGAGTATGAAGAAATTAACGATAATTCTTTACCTTTTGAGTTGTTCTGCCGGATCAGTCGCTCAAGACCTTTGGTCTCTACTTGGACCTGATGAAAAAAATGGGATCACATCTAATGGAATCGTTGAGAAGAATGACTTAGAAACTAGCTTGAAACTATGCTTTTGCTTAAGTTGTGAGAATAAGAGAGTTGAAGGTGGTATTATTGGTTTTATGCTTGATTTTCCTTGTTTTGAAAGGAATTAAGATGAATTAGATGAAGAATTTGAAGTAGCAAGGAGTTGGAGTCAGGAAAGGCGGGAAAAGTAGCACATAAAAGAATCGTAGATAGCGTTGAGCGTCATTTTAGGGCGCTGAGCGCCAATTTAGAGGTGCAACCACTATTTCACGCCTCAGCGCCACCGTTGAGCGCCAATTTCGAGGTGGAACCAATGTTTCACGCCTGAGTGCCACCGCTGGGCATCGACGACATGGGCTTGGACCTGATTTATGTTATTTTTATGAACTATTTAAGGTTTTGGACGACTTAGGGTTCATATCTTTTGGCAGAAAGAGGCGCAAAAACACTCCTTTCATCTCTCGAAGGCGGGTTTTGGATGTAGAAGCTCCAATCTTCAACTTTTAAGGTTTTATCTTTCATTCTTTTCCATATTTTCATTTAGTTTCACCATGAAATTTGGAGATGTAGGTCGACCAACTGACCAAGAAGATGGAAGACAAAGCGGAAAAGCAATTTGGGGCTAACACTGGGGTTAACCCCAAGGAAGAGTGTAAAGCTATTGCGAGCATAGATGATGAGAGGGTGGAAGAGAGCAAAGAAAGAGTTGAGTTAGTGAAGAGAAAAGAAAGAGAAGAGAGAATATGTGATGTTGAGACCAAAGGGAAAGAAAAGTAGAGGGGAGAGAAAAATTTTGAGAAAATTGAGAAAGTTCTTCCTTATCCTAAGAGGCGTGAAAAAATAGATAAAAGGAGACAATATGAGCGTTTTAAGGAGATCTTCAGGCAATTGGAGATTACTATACCTTTGACCGAAGCACTGCAGCAAATTCCTGTTTATGCGAAGCACGTGAAGAAATTCCTCACAAAAAAGAGATATATAGATGAGGAGACTATGGATGAACATGTAGATTGCGGTGTTATTTTGGAGAAATCACTTCCTCCAAAAGTGAAAGATCCAAGAAGCTTTACTATTCCTTGCATCATTGGGAAGGTGAATATAAGGAAAGCCTTAATTGATTTAGGGTCAATCATTAATTTGATACCCTTATCTATGCTCAAAAGGATTGGTGATCTTGAAGTCAAGCCAACAAAGGTGACTTTGCTTATGGCGGATGGGTCTTCCAAGAAACCCTGTGGTGTAGCGGAAGATGTTATGGTTTGTATAGAGAAACTTAAATTCTCGGCGAAGAAAGCCTAATCATAATCAATAGTTTACAATGTCTTGTCTCCCTAGCAATTAATCATGCATTATAGTGAACAGAAGCTTAAAGGAAACCAACTATCATACTCCTATGTCTAGGTTTGTAATATACTTTTGGAAGAATTCCCCAGATCGTGATTTGTAAGATATCTCTCAATAAAAATCCTAGGGAGAGAAGAGGAGAGTTGTCACATCCCCAAATCGTCTAATCCTAGGGGTACGAAATCTCCTGATACTTACAAGTCATAAGATTTATGCCATACATGAATAAAATATCACAAGCATTTGAGCAAAGGAGAATATCTCTAACAATTAATGAAAGAAAGCATGTATCATACAAATGATCTTGAAGAACAAATTCCATACAAGAAAGTTTATAAGGATTTACATTGATTCCCCAACAACAAAATAAGTTTAGTTCTCCATCGTCATGGAAGAACTAGATGAACAATGGAATGAAAGAATGGAAGAGATAGAAAAACCCAAGAAAGAGAAGAGGAGAGTCGTCACCATCTCCAATTCTAACCCCAAGGGGTGAAAAATGTGTTTCTGCTTCGTCCCAGCCAAATATACAAACCCTAGAACGTCCTAAAGCTTATATAATATTCTAAAAATTACAAAAAAGTAGGCCCAAGCCCAGAAAAGTGCCGCTTAGTGGTAAATACCGCTCAATGGTAGTAGCGCGTGGCAATTCTTCCCCTCAACGTCAGCTTTCCCCTCAGCGGTGCCAACGGGTACTGAAAAGTGCCACTCAGTAGTAAATGGCGCTGAGCAGTACTTGTTGATTATCTTCTTTTGCACTTTTTGTGTCCTTTCTGAATCCATCTCTATCCCTTTTCACTTCTTTCATCAATTTCATCTAAAAACCTGCAAAAACAAGGAAATCAAGCATAAACCCTGTAAAACTCTGTTATTTCCAATAATTCAACAAAATCATGAGTTCAAGCTGGCCGTTTATGGAAACAACAAAGGTAATCATCAATGTGGATGATGGGATGATAGTGCTTCAAGACCAAGAGGAAAATGTGATATTTAATGTCTTCAAAGCTGAGCAGTACATTCAAGAGAAGAAGACTAATCATAAAGCTGCATGTAAGGATGCACCAATGACTAGCCCTAAAGCTGCCAAGCAATATTTCAACTGTTATCAGTAGATTTTGTGGTGATGGAGATGGAGGAAGATGAGAAGATCCTAATTATTCTTGGAAGGCCGTTTATGGAAACAACAAAGGTAATCATCAATGTGGATGATGGGATGATAGTGCTTCAAGACCAAGAGGAAAATGTGATATTTAATGTCTTCAAAGCTGAGCAGTACATTCAAGAGAAGAAGACTAATCATAAAGCTGCATGTAAGGATGCACCAATGACTAGCCCTAAAGCTGCCAAGCCGGTCATCAAAGGTAAAAATTGTTTCTTGTCATAGGTTAGGGAAGAAGAAAAAGAGGACAAAGGAAGGATGGTTCATGATGACTTTGTGGATGCACAATTCAAACTTGGCACACTTGTAAGATTCAAGAACAAGTTGTGAGTTGTGAAAGATTTTAAAGAGAGTGGAGTGATAGAGATTGAAGCTCCATATTCAAGACCAATCAAGAAGATGGACAGAAAGAAATTGATGTATTAACCAAGTCATTAAGGGGTCCTCGGATTGAGTTTATTTGTTCCAAGCTTGGTACATACAATTTGTATGCTCCAGCTTGAGGGGGAGTGTTAGGATATTTATCCTATTTTATCATCATTATATTGTGTTAAGGGTTACCCTATTTATCATGATTATATTGTGTCTAGGATTATCGTGTTTGTCATGATTATATTGTATCTAGGATTACACTTGCCGATTGTTAAACAAGTTTGTGGCGCCGTTTTTCGGTGTTCATAAATTTGTCATCAAGTCCCCACAAGCCCCATCAGTCAATAATGAATTTAGTCCCTACAGTGAGGGGAAGTATGTTTCTAGCCACTACAAGCCCCCTCAGTCATTGATTGCAATTTAATCCCTACAGGCTCCACCAGTCAATGATGGCAATTTAGTCCTTGCAGGCCCCATCAGTCAGTAATGGCAATTTAGTCCCTGCAATAAGGGGGAGTATGTTTCCAGCCACTAGTCAAAGGCCCCAACTAGTCAAAGATTACAATCCTTGCTTTCAGCCACTGCAGGCCCCAATTAGTCAGAGATGGCACTCCCTGCAGTTTTGTCGCTTTAAGCCACTGCAGGCCCCAACTAGTTAGAGATAGCATTCCCTGCAGTTTTTTCGCTTCTAGCCATGCAGGCCCCATCCTTACTTGATGGCAATCCAATCTTTGCAGTTTGTCGTTGTCTACCACTCATCATTCACGAAATCAACTTTATCAAAGTCATCTACTTGAAGGTTCATGGTGCTAGATGAAGTTTTGTGGTTGACGAATATTATTCTCCATAAGCTTATAAGGAGTCTCTTTGGCTATGCTGGATTGTGAGTCCAATTTGGTTTATAGACATTCTCTTTGGATGGTATGAAGTATACGTTCATCTTCTTCTAAGTCGAAGTTTCTAAGTTCCCAAAGAGACCTCGGATTGAGTTTATTTGTTCCAAGCTTGGTACATACAATTTGTATACTCCAACTTGAGGAGGAGTGTTAGGATATTTATCTTGTTTTATCATGATTATATTGTGTCAAGGGTTACCCTATTTATCATGATTATATTGTGCAAGGGTTACCCGATTTATCATGATTATATTGTGTTTAGGGTTACCCTATTTATCATGATTATATTGTGTTTAGGGTTACCCTATTTATCATATACTTTTGTATCAATTTATTCTTATAAATAGAAGATTATGAGAGGGATCAATCAAGCCCTCTCGAATTATTTTGCAGTCTAAATCTCAATTATCTCAAACGTGTCTGGATCAGTAGAGTAGATCGTGGGAGGAGTCTCCAAAGTGGAAGAAAGATCACACCTTACCTCACTGACGTGAAAGGTAGGGTGGTTCCCATGACCATACAACAAAAGCTTGACATTTCAGTGCCGAGTACAATAAGAGCTTAACAACTAGATAAGCTTGGTGTTCTAGTTCCATAGTAGCTTGATTACTAGAGAAGCTCAATGTTTCAGTGCCATAACATATCTACAACTAGAAAAGCTTGATGTTCTAGTGTCAAGTACAATAACATCTTGGCATGCAAGTTCCAAGCACGATAAAAACTCGGTGTCCTAGTACAAGAGTAATTCAACGTTAGTGATCAAATATAGAGCAACTTAGTGGGTCAAAATCCGAGTACAAGAAAAGTTAAACAATGAGGTCATGATAATATAAGAACCTGAGTGAGCATCATTATCCCGCAAGTTCATGAAAAGAAAACAATAGAAAAAGAAAGGACAATCCAATGAGCTTAGAGAGATTATCAAGATATCAAACTTGGTGAGATATCAAGGTAAGAAATGTAATGGCTAAGCACATGAACAACCTGATGGTGAGATGACAAGGTAAGAAATGTTAGCAAAATGATTAAGAAGAAGTTTTGATGATGTCCAAATCAAGTCAAGAAGTATAAGTTTCAAGAAGATCATTTGAAGACTTGTATTATTATACAAAACTTTTGTAATAATTGTAATTAAGTGTTTAGGACTTAGATTCTTAGTAGTTTTTGGTTTCATGTACGTTCATAGTTCAAATTTGATGTTTGGAGTAAAAAATGTACCGTATTAATCGGTTAAATCTAGTAATAATCGATTAAATCGATAAGAGCTGAAAAACTCTAGCTGGCTTCGTAAAAATTGATTAAGAAATACAGTGGTTAAGCAACTGAACAATCCGATGTTACAATACTTGGATCCAATAATGAACAATCTAAAAGGTACACCTAGTGTAGAAAAAGTTTGGTGAGCTCAAAGACTTCAAGCAAAGAGAAAACTAACACCCAATTAGGATGGATTGTATTTCATTACGTACCTTTCAAAAATAGAGCCTACAAGGTAATCATTGAGGTCACATCAAGACAAACCTCAAGAGTAAATAATGAGGACAAACGTCATCTTATAGAACACCTAAGAAGGCACAAAGTAAAAAATGTCAAAGAAATAAACAAACATTCTAGTCCCAAAACCTTTGTTTACTTAGGACTTTTTATTTGTTTAGTTATTCGCTTCCACTTTTTTATGCTAGCAATGTCTACTGACTAGTAGTGCCACAACACCACATAACTTTTCAAAAAAATAACCATAAAGAAAGGAAAACCAAAGCAAAGAAAGTCGAAGTCCACAAAAATAAAGCAAAAGGAAAACTCGCCAATATATGGGACGACCAAACAACAAAAAGCAAAAGGCCCGACCGAATTATCAACTTACAAGCAAGCCTAGCCGAATGATCAACTTAAAAGCAAGCTCACCCAAATGATGAACTTACAAGCAAGCTTGACCGAACGACTAAGTGATATATGAGTTTGACCTAATGATCAATCCACCTATATAAAAGATCGACTGCCATCTACAAGCTCGCCTGAACAACCAAACGATATAAGAGCTAGAACGAATGGTTAATCCACCTACAAGTTTGGTCGAACGACCAAACAATATAAGCGCTCGATTGAATGGTGAATCCACTTACAAGCTCAATCGAATGACCAAATGATATAAGAGTTTGGACGAACATCCAAATCCACCTGAAAAGTCTACAAGTCGACAAAGCTCGACCAGAAGGACAATCACAAACATTCCTAAGACTAAAAATCAAACTTCCAAGATTGAAATGACTTATACCCTACCAAATATGCTAGATGATGCGACCTAACAAGGACCCATTATTAAAATTTCGACAATTTTATTATATCTTTAAAATAGTCATTAAATATTTTTTCATAGCATATCTCTAATCCACATAATTCTGACATAGATTGTGTGAACTTATAAATACACACAAATTTAATAAGAAAAGAACACTAAATCTCATACTCTTTTATACATAAAAATCATGCTCTTTAACATATGAAATTTTTTTATAAATAAATCAACCTCAAAAACACATATATGAATTTCTTACATTCAAACACTCAAAGACCATACTAAAAAATATGATAAAAACATTAAAAAAAAATATTCAATGGGATAAACTTCAGAATCAAAGTAAAAAAAAAATGTATAACATCAAAATTAACTAAAGAGTTAATGAATTAACCATTTATAACATCCCATGAAAATTAACTGAAAAGTTGAAGAGTTAATGAATTAACCATTTATAACATCCCTGTGTAGGAATGACAACGGGTCGGATCAGGCACAGATAATGCCTACCCTCAATCCTATCCGACAAAACAAATATACCCGCTTGCCAATTCGCTACCCGCACCCGCTTAAAAAATATTTGTGGATATTTTAAAATCCGTGGATATCCATGGATACTTGCGGATACCCGCAAATATTTAAAAAATATATTTTTATAAAATATTATAATAAAACTTAAATAAAATTACAAAAAATATATAAAATATAATATTAATTAAATTAAATACAAATTAAATTTTAATTTTAATTATATTTAACTTTGTAAAATATAAATTAATTTTAATTTTAATTAAATTTAACTTAATAAAATATAAATTAAAGTTTTGTTTTTATTTTTCGTGGGTAGGAGATATCCGTAGATACGAATAATATGAGACCCACACCCGACTCGTTTATAAGTGATTATTAAAAAATCTACTAACCATAACTCACAGTAATGAATATTTACGAATATCAATTATTTGTCATAAATTTTATCTCTGAATATCTAGAGTTTTTTTTGCCATCTCTAATCTCTCGAATAAATAAACTGATTAGATATTCACAGTAATTAATATTTAGGATAAACCAATCCCGGATATGATTTTATTATGGTCAAATAACTATAAAAGTAAACATATCAAATAGTTGGAGTTAAACGATGAAAATACTAACTTACAGATTTTAATAATATGGTAATATTATTTGAAATCTCAATTTAAACGCATACAAAAATTGATAAATATCAAATTGACAGCTTTTAAAAGTTTAATATTAAAACATGGTAATTGTTTAATAGCTTTCCAAAGTTTATGCTTTTTTTCTCAGTTACGAACTTCAACAATTTTCCCTCTCATCACGACCGCACCGCCCCACTTCTTCGTCTCCTCTCCGTCAACACCACCGTCTCACATCTGCGCATCTCTACATAAGAGGTGAAGTTCTTGAATAGTGAATACAGGTTAGTATCTCGTTATCTAACCTACGAATTTCAGGGTTTTCCTGTTGTTTTGGTTCATTTGTTTGAATTGATTTTATTGCTTTTTGTTTTGTGTCCAATATTTTGGGGTTTGGGTTTTATTCGGTTATTTGAGAAAGATTTTGTGAATCGGGTCTTGTTAATAGGCTGTCCTGTTCGGGTATTGTAACATTCCAAAATACACTAATTATCAAAATTCAGAATTAATTATATTTAACCGTGAATCGATGCAGTCTTTATATAATAAAACGAGGTTCAAAAGCCGAACGGCTTGAATACAGAAATAACGTACACGAAGCAGAAACACGGAGATTCTAGAACGAACGGTTTTACAAAATAATTAACCGAACGTCAAAAATGAAAACTAACATTTACACTCCTGACATAAACGAGCGTTCTAAGGCTCGGCTTTTACTTCCACCTCGACCAGATTTTCTTCTCCAATGACGTCTTCTAGAGTGGCCTCACCTTCTGCTCACATCCACACGGATGATCATTGCAAGACAGGACGGACGTACATAGACAATAGACAACACAAGGAAAAACACAAGGGTAAGCTTATATAATTTAATTCATACATCAACATATACATTTAACAATTCAATTCGCACACAACATGTAACTTAACATATATATATATATATATATATATATATATATATATATATATATATATATACTAGACAGACCGTCCGGACTGTATGAATCTGTGTAGCTACGAACCTCAATGATAATTATTTACATTGGAATGACGGAATTCTTCGTGCTAGACTAGAATACTATGACATTATGTATATTGGTTCATAATGTAAATAATTATTTACATTATTTTCTAGTCTAGCACGAAGAATTCTGTCATCCCAATGTAAATAATTATCATTGATTCATTCAATCATCCAAGAAAATTTCAGATTTTAACAACATAACACTAATTTTCACGTGTGCCTCTATAATATGACATTTTAACATACTCAATCCAACATGTAGGGCAAAAACACAACAGTGTTGTAACCGCTTCACTAAGAACTAGAAATTAACATTAGACACGAAAAGAATTATTTGAAATCCAATAACTATCCGCATATCATGTCTCAACAAAGCATAACAATTACCATAACATCTAAATTGACTATGCAACATCTACCATTCATCATTCGTAGAAGTGACTGAAAAGTCTAATTAATTGCTTCCAAATACAAATATTTACTGATTCTAAATTATCTCAACAGTATAGCAATTCATACCCATCCGACATGAACAAAAACAGAATATTGAACAAACCATTCACACCGCAGAACATTATTCACCACGCATCCAGACCAAAACCACAATTAAAAGCAAGCCAAGTTAGCTCCCCATACCTGGAAACGTGCTCTACTCCACTCAAACCCTCACTCTTAGGTTTCTAAAATGCTTTCTCGGTGTGTCCCTAACCCTCTCTTGCTCGTCCTATTTATAGGCTTCTCCATCACCTCGAATTGAATTCTCGAACCCTAGAAATTAAACCCCTCACTTTGGATTCTTCTTCTTCTGTACTCCTTGTAAATGACCCTCGCTCTATTAATTTCGTTCTTGTCCGTTAATCCTTTAAGCATTGGATTCTTTCTCATGCCACTCTCTCTCATATAATAAACATTATCAAATTTTCAGGGTATAAAGTTCAGCATGTCAATTCTAACACTGTTAGCTCAATTTAACAGTAGGAGTTTAATTAGAACAATTTTATAAAAATAAGGATCTAATTGAGACAAAAAAAGCTAAAGAACTTATTTGATATTTCTAGAAAAAAAAAAAGACGTGACAAATGATTAAACCTTAATTTAAAGTAACTCTTTTTAAAGTTTTTCTCTCTTTACAATTCAAAAAATCCTACACAACTATCTTTTGTGCTTTAACGAATTTTAAAATTCATTGAAGTATTTTTTGAAGACTTCATCATATTTTGAAATTCGTTAAAAAATTTTTCAAAGACTTTAATAAATTTTGAAATTTGTTGAAAGATTTTTTTTAAAGGCTTCAACAGATTTTGAAATCTGTTAAAAGAATTTTTAAAAGTTTTAACGAATTTTAAAATTTGTTGAAAATCAAAACGGATATTGAAATTCACTTATTTGTCTTTCAACGAGTTTCAAAGTTCGTTGAAGCTTGCGAAGAATATAGATTTCACGCACTTGTTTTTTATGAAGAGAAACATAATTTTATTTACTGAAAACTATTTTCGAAAATTAAAAAGTGCAAGACAAAACAATTGAAGGTGCGTGAAAAACAACATACCATTATCATGCTCGAGTAATTCTAGTTATATTGTAAAATATATTGTTTGAAATGAAAATTAAAAAAATTAAAAAAAAAAATCAGAATAATTTAATTATTTGAAATCATGAAAATTGAAATTGTATTTAAAAAGGTTAAATTTCTAATTAGTTCTTTTATTTCTTTTATCTATATTTTTTATTTTATTATTTTTAAGATTTGGTTTCGTTTAGAATATTGTCATTTTGACCTCTAGTAACCAACACATCATTGAGTTGATCTTGATAGAGATCATGTGGAACGTTGACAAGATTGTATTTTAATTAATGCCAATCTAAATATTTTTTATAATATAACTATTTTTTAGTCGATATAAGTTAGAATTTTTCTGTCAATGTAAATATGAGTTATTTTTCTATTAATATTGTTGGAATTGTTTTTTCTTTATCAATTTATATTAAATTTATTTTCAATCTACATTGGTTAAGTAGTAGCCAATGCAACTGATATAATCTACATTAGTTACAGAGATTGTTTTGTCAATGTCACTTGTGTTATGTATTATTTTTTATCCAAAGTCATTAAAATGTTGATAAGAAAAACTTTCAATCCACCGTTATTAAAATTATTTGAGTGTTCCTCCCTCCATCACCACAGCCTTCTCCCTCCACCTCCCTTTTACTATTTTTCCTCTTAGTAAAATTTTATTTTTAGAATTATTGTTTTTTAATTTTACTCATTTATAACATATTTCACTGATAATCTACGTAGTTCCTTGTATGAGTAAAATATTTTTCTGCAAAGCTCAATGATCGTGAAAAGAATTATCAAGCAATCTTCCTCTTGCTTTCGGTGCAGTACGTGGTGCAGTGCGTTTGTGGTGTAGTGTGCTTGTCGTGGTTCCTCTCCAGGTACGTAGTCATAATTCTTCCAATAATCCTAAACCCTAAACCATAAACACTTCCAATAATCCTTCCAATAATCTTTCCAATAATCCTTTAACCCTAAAACGTAAAATGAAAACGAAGCCTAAACGGATGACATCCTTCAACGGATGTCAACATCCGTTTAAGGCAAAACGGATGTCGACATCCGTTTCGTCTTAAACGGATGTTGACATCCGTGGAAGGATGTCATCCGTTTAAGTTTTGTTTTAATTTTATGTTTATGTTATTATTTTAATAGATATTTTAATATTTTGATTTATTATTTTTGAATAAATTTTTAATGTATTTTAATAATGTATATTTATATTAGTTTATATTTAAATATTTAAATATTAAAATAATAAAATAATAAAAATAAAAAACTTTAACTTTAAGGATATAATTGGAATTAAAGATAATTGGGGAGGTGGAGGGAGAAGGCTGTGGAGGTGGAGGGAACAACACCCAAATTATTTTTTATTAGTCACTCAAGAAAGATTTTCAGCCTACATTGGTTGATACGTTAGCCAAAAAAATATTAATCAACATTATTAAAAGATAACTTAACATATGACAACAAAATATTTATGGTAAATGTGAATTAAAAATAATCTTAATTAATGTAAATTAATAAAAATTTTGATTGCATTAAATATAAAAATATTAATAAATTTTGACTGAAAAATAATTTCAACTAACATCCATTAAAAAATCACTAGGTAATGTTTTTGAGTTATTAGTCACTAAAATATTTTTTTATATTTACGAATGATTAAAATACTTTATCTAATTAAAAAGTTAAAATTTTGTAATTATGTTCACCAAAGGCTAGGATATGAACCAGACTGAGTAAATATGTAGAGATGAGCTTTATTGAATTGGTAAAAGTTGTGTTAATGAGATTTTGAAATCCAATTAAATACTTACTCCAAACATATTAACTACCTTCTAAGGGAATGAGATCCAAACCCTTTCACATAATTTATTACTATAATTAATTTTAGTATAAAATGTTAGCTTAATAAAATAGATAATGGAGATAATCTCATGTGACTTTTCACAAGTAATAGCAATGGGACAAGAAATATAGCCAAAATACTTAAAATATTAAATAACGAGTCTTCTCTTAAAAGAATAAAGATTTCAAGTAAATAAAATATTTAAAAATTATTCAAGAAATTTACAAAATAACATGTCAATATTTTAATAGATAAATAAAAAAATTACTACATAAAAGATATTTTCTTTTGCACTGCATTCACGTGTTTTTAAGTCTGGTGATCTCTAATGCCATGCTGTAATCCATAGTAGAGTTCAAATAAATAAGGAATCATGCTATAAATAAAACAGCTAAAGAAATTTGATTGAATGCTTTCATTTAGCTTGAAATGTAGTCAATACAAAGCATGAAATCCAACTGGTCACGAATCAATTCTAACTAAATGTACTAGCTCTAAACCAATTTCATAGAAGATCGATTACACAATAAAAAAGGACATTCTTTTGCTACAATCGAAACATCTTACAGCATCTCCTATCCAATCATTGTATTGACAAGGAGATATTAATTTAAGACTCAAATTTTATACAACACTTAACATGATGAAGGTTTTAAAATTAATTTGAATCTTATATAAGATCTTTTCCAGGCTTCAAAATTATAATTCTTTCAGACTTGGTATTTTGGATTTATAACACTGTTGAACGACTTTATGATACCTTTCGAGAAAGGTTCTTCATGCCATAACCAACACACTTGAGAAAAACTGACTGTGAGTTCGGCTCTGGTTTGATAATGAACTTCAAATTTAGAAAATCCCTTATATTTCTCAGAGTTTCAACCCCGTGCTGGGAAAGTTTTCCAACGCGAACCTTTGAAACATCTTGAGGGCATAGTGCACAAAGAATAAAAAGCAAGCCCTATAAACCAAAACAATAAAAAAAATATTAGGGGAATCCAAAATTCCAAAAAGGAATTAAACTTCATCATATACACGAGCCCTACAAACCCACGTGCAAGACAATAAAATTGAACTAGTAGCTACGTATTCTAGCACCATAACATTTGAGTCAGCACACTTCCTGGGAGAGTGCATTCCTGATGCATTTTCTTTACTTTTTTTAGGTTCCATATCTTTTTCTCTCTATTGTAGGAGTCTACTTCTACATTCTATCTATTACCATCAGTCGACTAGAATCAAAACTTCCATATCAGTAAGAAGTTTCTGTCCATATTTCTACGCGTTTAATACCAGTACCTATCACTTGATATAAAAACGTTAAAAGGGAAGAAAGAAACTGCCTACATACTAACCTGGTGTGTTGAATCTACCACTCCACTTTGACCTATCTCACCAAGTAAAGAATTGGCAGTCGCCACACCAATATCCTCTGGAGGCATCAGGTCTCCTTTTGCGTCATCTGCAAGACTAGAAGTATCATCATCCCTCGCATGAGAAACGGCGGTGTCTGCAGAGATGAAGCAACCAGAAGTAGTTTCCGCAACAAGAGAAATCCCATAGCCAGGCGAACTGAACGAGAGAATGCCCAACAAAAGGAGTTACAATACTATGACTTACCCAATTACTACCAATATATTTCCAAAATTGAAATTCAATATTTAACAAATTCCACTGAGTGGAAGGAATCATACTTTCCAGCCTGAGGACCTGATCTGTGATCAGAGAAAATGTGCACATCAGAAACCAGTGGATTGATTATTCCACGGGTAGCTTTAATCATGCTATTTTCAAACTGAACAGACACTCTGGTTGAAAAGGTAGTTCCTCTAATTTTCTTCACAAAACCTTCATCAATCCAACTAACAGCCTGCCAGGAAGAAAATATAAGATAACAACAAAGTTTAAATAATCGAAATCATCAAAAGAATCAGAATCTTACAGATAGACTCTGAACAACAGGAAGTGATAAAATAACTTCGCCACCACCATTGGGAGGTAATCCACGACTCTCTATTTTAAGCTCCATGCCTTCAGAGGGAACTCCAAAGCGCTTCAATATGGGTAAAGCAGTAGACTTGAAGGTATCAACCGATGGATCCTTAGAATCATTTGTAATTCCTGATAAACAATATTCAAAAAAAGTTATAATTTAAACCATCAAAATATCTTGTAAATGGTCCTTCAGAGATAAGTTTCAAAATAGAATCTAATTATTATAACTACTATACCTTTGAGCCTAATGGTGAGGGGATGTTTGGCAAACAAACACAACACAATGAGTGGCTCCAAAAAATAGCCAATGGAGCGGGAGACGCCACAATCGTGCGCACTGTGTTGCCTGCCACCGATAATAGTTCCAGGTTTGTACTTTAATTTGGTACCTGTTCGACCCAAATAAAATGAATAAGCAATCCTCTGGTTGTGGTGGTGGTTGTGTTACTGCAACTAAACCTGATTGAAAAATAAAAATAAAACGAAATTAAAAAAAATACCAGTTTCGTTGATTTCTACGTGGCAATCATCGCAGACAGTTTCGAAGAGACGGAGAAGCGAAATCTCGTGGTTGCGGAGACCTGGCCATGTCTCGTCAGCACGAATGTCTTCAATGAGAATGGGAGTTGAAGAGAGAGTAGCAAGAAGAAGGCGTTGCCGGAAGCTCTGGCTTCCCAGCAACCTCTTGTATGCCGTTTTCCCCATTCTATGCAAACACCTGCGTAGTTGAAGCTGCAGATTTTGATACCCCAGAAGAAATGCAGAACGGAGAAAGTAGATGATAAATCCTACAAGAGGGACTTGCCCTTGGGTTTATCGGAGAGATTTGGGCTTTGATTTTATAACTAAAGCCCAGGCCCTAATAACTATTGGCACCCTGTTGGTATTGAAAAAACATAAAATAAAGCAGACAATTTTTTTTTCTCCACCCCCTTAGTTTTCATGTGCACCATAACAGAAATGAACTTGATTTTAAGATTTTGCCATTAGTTCATAACAATGTATCAGAAGTTTTAGGACTGTTATTCAGCACTAATTCTTATTGAATAAAAAACAAGTAAATTTGAATATAAAACAAGATCGATCTGCATATTATTCGTGCCTTAAGTCCTAGAGACTATTGTGTGCCAGAATATTAAATATGAAATCAGATAAAGTCTTTAAAAATGTTTATGGTAGTAGATAAAAGCTTAATTGATTGGACATGAGGGAAACACTTGATTTAAAGCAACAAACATGTAGTTTAACTTCACAGCAATTATTTGAAGACACAGTTGGACAGCAAGCTAACTTAGTTACAAACCTTTAACACAGTGTGAGGTGGTCTGGTGCTTGCTTTCACTTTGCCACGAAGATATCAGGGTAAAGAGTTTATCATCACCTAAAATACACCATATTTTTAATCCATATCTGTTAATCATCGGTTTAATTGAGAAGGTACAATTAGACAAAGCTTCAAAAAGAAAAGAAAAAAGTTATTATTTATAGATTGAACTACGAGAAAAGTGCTTCTAAAATATCAGCATCCATGTCCCCATTTAGAAGCAGGAGGCATTCAGTATCTTATATAATGTTCTGAATACTTTAGAGCTCCATCTAGTTATTGTATAATCATCTCACTCAAGTAGCATCAGGATGCAACTTTCATTCATCCATTACTAATATCAGTTGGTTTGTGACACGCTAAATTTGTAATATCAAGCAAGTTCTATTCATCCATCTTGATTAAGCATCTTAATGATGCTGGTAATATCAAGCAAGTTCATGTCAGCCCCAGATACAGGAGTTTCTAACGGTGAAAGAACGAAACATACCTTGTAACAACAACAACCTTCCTAACACGCAGTGCACTAGCCTCGATCTTAATCTCCGGCGAACCCCACCACACCCACCAGCGCAATAGTGGCAACAACGTGCGTTTTCTGAAACAAATTCCAAGAGAAGAATGAATGAAAAGAGAAACACATACATAAACATATATTAAAGAATTAAGATTACCAATTAGATTTATCTTTGGTTGACCACTGAAATTTCGAGTGAATCAAAAAGAAGAAATAGTGAAGAAGGTTTAAGGTTTATCTCAAAATCTTAAAACAGAGAATAGTGAAGAAGGTTTGGGGTTGTGGTGCTTGAAATTAGGTTTAGGGTACAGATTATTTTGATATGAATATAATTTCGATTTTTCAACTTTTAAAATTTATACAACTAAAATAAAAACCTGATTAGAAAAAAATATTAAATATAGATCAAAAATAAAAATTATATTTAATTAAATGGATTTTTAATAGACTAAATTAGTGTAGAAGAGGATAAGATTGGACCAATAACATTTTTGGCCCACTCCTACGTGGAGTGATTAATTACAAAGTGGACGTTTTTATCTGCACCTCCACTAATTTCTCCCAACACCTCTACTTTCCCTAAATATTCCCGGTTAATTTAAAAAAATAAATAAATAAAGTTGGTAAAAAGTTCATTTATTGTATACTAACCTAACCACTTTCATATTTATTGACTTCTTTGTATAACTGTGCCTTGTGCTCTTCCGATAATTGTTCATTACTTAATCTTCTTGTTCATTTGTTTTTATTCACTACTTTTTCTTTTTGAGTGTGGTTGTGTTTGTGGTGAAAAGTGAGTGTGTAGGAGACCTTATGTTGTCTTTGGTGGTAGAGGGAGGTCATGGTCCCACGGTTTGTGATCGTCTCATAGAGGAGTAGAGGAAGATAATCGCGTTAATAGGTGCATGATATTTAAATTGTAGGTTTCAACAGATTTTGAAATCTGTTGAAAAAACTAATGAATTTTGAAGTTTGTTGAAGACATAAACGAATTTTGAAATCTATTAATGGATATTTCGAAGGCTTTCAACGAATTTTAAAATCCGTTTAAGGACTTCGATTATTATTTTTAAATTTTTAGTATTTTACGTTTCTTTTTAATTTCAATTTATTATTAATGTAATGAATTGTTAGTAATTAAAAGTTTTATTATTTTAGATTTATGAATAACTTTTTAGGTGATTTTTCATATTAATATTATTTAATTATTATATTATTATCAATGATGTTTGATAGCAAGGGGTGCATATTATGATATAGGTGAATATTGTTTAAAATGGAAAAATATCTTTATGGTATGGATTTTCAAGTAAATTTTTGTTTTTATATCAGATTTTTCATCTTTCATAAATGAAGTGGCGGAGGGAGATTTAACAAATAATTTTACAACAAATGAAATATTTCCCTCTCGTGACGACTTAATTCAATGGACTAGAAGGATTGCACATAATCTTGGTTTTGTTGTGATAACTATAAGATACGACAAAGTTACTAGTGAACGAGGAAGGAAGACAATTTGTCTTGCTTGGATGTGAAAGAGGTTGAAAGTATAGGAAATAAAAACCTGATGTGTAGCCTATTGTATACAACACTCGAAAATGTGATTGTCCTTTTCAGTTAAAGGGCAAATCATCTTCTAATGGTGACAAATAATTCTTAAAACTCATATGTGAATATCACAACTAGGATTTGGCTAAAAGTTTAATTAGTCACTCTTTTGCTGGGAGGTTAAATCTCAATGAACCTTCATTACTTACTGATATGACTAAGACTCAAGTTACATCTGTAAATATTTTATCAAGTTTAAAAGAAAATAATGATCGTAATGTCACAACGATTAAAAAAATCTATAATGCAAGGTATGTATGCAAACGATCATTGAGAGGGTCGAGAATTGAATTGCAACAATTTATGATGATGTTGGATCATGATAACTACATTCATTAGAATATGTGTATTGACTAATTCATATGAGCCTTGTGCTTATGAATTAGCACGATATGACCATCGGGTAATCTTTTTGGCTGAAATTCGTATAATGTGGAGGAGATTAAGTTTTTCAAATATTGAATTAAATGAATCCCAACCAGAGTTATCCATTGAACATGAACTTCATATGTTTTAGGAACAATTCAATGAGGTTGACATAGGAGGTAAAGTCACCATCAAGCAAAAGTTACTTGACATTGCTTATCCTGTAATGACATTTATGGTACCTCCATTTCATACAGTGAAAACAAAGGATGCACAAAAGAGTAAACTTCAACGAACAGAAAGGTCTACAAAGCATGAGTCGACATATTTTGAGCACGTAGATGCCTTGCACTTAACAAATGAATCTTCATCTAAAAAAACAATTACAATTAAAGGCAAAATTTGTGCAAAGGAGAGTACCCATGATAGAGTAGTTTCATCCTATATGTCACCTATACATTGTCGATATTGTTGATGTCATGGCTGATGGTCATTATGGGTATAGATGTATTACTGCATCATTGGGGTTGGAGGAAGAGTCATGACCTTTTATCTAACATGACCTCGACAAAGAAATTAGTTAACGATGTGATACGCAATACTAGTCAGAAACTATGATCAACTAGAAGAACTGATGAGTTCTTTGCTAATCAAGTCACAATCAGCAATACATGTTCCTATATTGAAGTAGTTTTTATTATTTCTTTTCTTCTTCTTTCGTAACATTTTCTTTTATTCCTTCCAGTCTAATGTAAACAAGTAGATGACTATATTAGACATTGACTATGCAATTGCTAATCGATATAAGGTCATCTTAGACTGTCTATCAGAATTACACTATCTTCTCACCACGGAACAATAATATTTAATATAAAATTTACTGAAACTAAACAATAGTTATTAAAATTCAAGTTTTGCACTAAATTGACTCTACCATAAGGCATAAGCAACATGTTCAACATAGTGCATCGGTGGGGAAGTATCATGTAGGCTCCTACAAATCCACCAACTTCCTCTTTTACTTGAGGAATGTCCTCGTACTTTTCCTCTTTAACATGATGTTGCTCAACTGGATGTTCCTCTACATGAACACCAATATCAGCTTCTTCACGCCTTCTACGAGTTGAAGCTTTAAATCTTCTCCTCCCTTCACCCTATGAAGAACTCTTTCCCCAATAAGTAGATGCACCTTTGATTCTTGTCACTTTTGTTAAAAATTTACAGGAGATCTAACAAATACTTTCCTATCGACCCATTATGGTGAACATGTTGCTTATGTCTTATGGAAGAGCCAAGTTAATGCAAAACTTGAATTTTAATGGCTATTGTTTATTTTCAATCAAATTTATAATAAATGTTATTGTGTAGGATTGAGGAAAGATAAGTTAATCTCTCAATGTAAAAAGTTAAATAGATTTGGACCATAAGACAAGAGAATTCAACAATTTGTGTTGAATTTTGATTTGATGCCTTTCGCCGATATTTGGTATGACTACGCCAACAAGGGTTAATTGTTGGCATTTGCTGAGAGATAACACTTACACTTTTAATCTCTCTGTGGGTGAGATTTCGGTGACACTAGATGATATGTCGTTGTTGTAACACCTCTCGGTTATAGAACAATTTTGTAATATCGAGAAGTTATAGCTTGTAGGCGTGGATCGTGGGAGGGTTGGTGCTGAGAGCACAAAAGCACGTGTTTGAAAAGTAAGACTGAGCTAGCTAAGAAACATCTATGATGGGTGTGTGAGCCACAACAATGAGAGTTACATCCATCCCCATGTCTTAATTATTGTTGTTCAGAAACTTACACACATATGACATATATGATTGTGGAGTTGTTGAACTAGCACATCTACAAATAGCTAGAAGATACTAACTTTTTGCTTAAACAAATCAAATGACGAAATATTTTATTCTTTTAGGTACACAAATTCTTTGCACTTGATTTTCTTTAATGGTTTCGATATTGTTGATGAATAATTAATTAATTTTTTTTAGAATTGAATTTATGAACTCTTCCTTAATATGGAAATGAGGTGTCTCGTGCTATGGAAACAAACCGTGTGTCGCTCAATACGTGAGGGAGAGATAGATTTGCAGCCTCTAAAAACGAGGTCATAGCTGAATGACCTCATATCTTTAGCACCATAACACATATGAAGTTGATTTAGAGATTTTGCCACTAGTTCATAACAATGTATCAGAAGTTTCAGGATTGTTATTGAATAAAAAACAAGTAAATTTGAATATAAAACAATATTGATCTGCATATTATTCGTGCTTTTAAGTCCTAGCTGCACTCTTACATCTACTAGCTGCAGTCATAATATTAGGAAAATATTCAAATATTTTTAGAAAATATTGTTTTGAAAATTTGTTCAGAATATGTGTATTATACCTAGTGACCGACCGACTGTCAGATACACCAATCAAGAAAGGTAAATATCATTAATGGTAAATTAATACGTTTAATGACCATATTAAATGCGAATATACGTTATTTATGACTGATTGACAAGTCATATTGCACAAGAATATGATATTAATGGACAATTAGCAGGTATGTTAGCAAGTATTATTGGATTTATTGTCATATCAAATATGAATTTTATAAACCCTATAAATATAGAGTTAATGCCCAAGGGATAGTGAACTATGATAATAAAATATAGTCCAATCCATTAAACCGCTCTTAACTTGAGTGTCAGAGTGTCTTTTGTAAGTACCTCCCCCTTCTGTCCAAAGGAACAACTATCGATCTAAACTGGAACGTACAAGCGGAACACACAAGTCGAAGGTTAGTGTCTCGGTCTCACAAACTCCACCGAAACAATATATAACTATAAGAGTGGGAAAAAATTATAGGAGTGCAAAAAGCAAATAAATTAGTTTTTACATTGTAAATCACTAAAGTATAAAAAAATATATAAAAATATAGATATTGTAATATTTTTATAATAGAAAACAATCTTTAAAATATGTACTAAAAGAAGTGCCACTTAAAATAAATAGAATACAATCTCATTAAGTAATGTTATAAATCTGAGTCATACTAGGAATCAGGATCACATTATGTAAGGAAATAGAATAAAGGAATTATTGTACAGAGTTGGACCAGTCTGTCAAATGATCTAAACCTTGATGAATTGATCATCAAAATTAAAATACAAATTTCAAATATTTTTTGTTTAAAATAAAATAAAAGAGGGTAGGAAGCATAAACCGCACAGGTGTGTCATGTGACACCTGCTCCCTCTCTTGGCTGCCTATTTTTTAGTCTAACATCTTGTAATAATCAAATCATAAACTAAAGATCGGTGATCTATTCGGTTCATTTTTAAAAACAATCATCTTTCCCCTTTCCTTAAAATTAATTAATAAATTATAAATATTTTATTTATTGTTTTTCTCATGTAGAGAAGTTAGTAACTTATACATATACTGTCTTGGTAAAATAGGTTGGAGTAAATTACTATTACTGGATGCAATTTATATATAATGTGTGAATAATGTAGATAAAGTTGTATAGTAGATAAAATAAAATTTGACGTTGTTTATGAATATATAAGTTAGAGTTTTAATCATTGTTTTTGTGAGCTAAAAATTCTATATTATTTGAGTTGAAGGTAAAGATTATTTATATATTTATACTTATAAATTTCTTAATATTACTTTTACAAAGCCATAATATATATATATATATATATATATATATATATATATATATATATGTGTGTGTTTGTTTGTTTGTTTTTCTAATTTTACACTCTTAATTATTATTTTTTAAAATTAAATAATAATTCGTAATAAAAATTACTTTTCAGTTTTATCATTTTAATTATTAATTTTTTGAATTTAAATAATTATTTATTATACCATAATTAATTACTCTTTTATCAACCAATTTTTAAATTTAAATAACTATCATAATAAAAAAATTATCTGCATAATATTATTTATAATATTTTTATTTCAATAACTAAAATTTATTTTATCTATAGTGATTGTGTTTACTCTAGTCTAGTAAAATTATAAAAAAAGGTTTACTATCTTTTATAAATATATTTTTCTAAAATTTAATAGTATTACTTTTTTTATTTTTTATTTTTTATTATATAATTTTAAAAGGTGAATACAGTATAATATAAAGAAAATAGGATAATTGATATAAAGACATAATAGTGGTATTAAGATATTCCTCCATTTATACATGAATCTGATGGCTGCTACCTTAGAACTTCACCTACTTTATTTTTTTAATCTTCTTTGTTTAGTTTCATTTAAATTAAAAAAGAAAAAGAAAAAGAAAAGTAGAAGGCGGAGTGACCAGGGAAAGTATCAGGAGTGATTCTCCCTGCACCTCACGGTCTGCACCTCCAAAACATATTTTAATTTCAATGATACCCTTCACAGAGAAACCGCATTTTGAACTGCGGCAATTTTCTCCTGCACACCGCATTTCGAACTGCGACAACTTCCTCCTGCACCTCCAAAAGCGAAAAGCACAAACCCACCGCATTTCGATCTGCAGCTGAGACAAACCGCACTTCGAAGTGCGTTAGATTTTTAGGGTTTAGTTTTTTAATTTTTTTATTAGGTTAGTATATATTTATTTTATTAGGTTTTATTTTTATTAGGTTAGTATAATAAATTTAATTTTTTATGTTAGTTGTTAAATAAAATGTTTTGTTTTAATATATTTTGAATTATTTTATTTGTTTGTTAAATTTTGTTGAATTTGTTATTTTTCAACATATTATTATTTTCTTAATATATTATTTATTATGTATTTAATTTTATTTAAGTTTTTTAATTTTTTATGAAATTGAAATAATTATTAAATTGTTTATTGAATTAAATAATAATTATTATATGTAATGTTAAATATTATTTTAGATTTAAAGTGCAACAATTAATTAAAACGCACTTCGAAGTGCGGTTAGGAAACAATTAATTAAAATAGGAAACGCACTTCGAAGGTGCGGTTAGAAAACAATTAATTAAAATAGGAAACGCACTTCGAAATGCGGTTAAGAAACAATTAAATAGATAGGAAACGTACTTCGAAGTCCGGTTAGGAAAGAAACAATTAATTAAAATAGGAAACGCACTTCGAAGTGCGGTTAGGAAACAATTAAATAGATAGAAAACGCACTTCGAAATGCGGTTAGAAAAAAATTAGTTAAAACACACTTCAAAGTGAGATATTAATTTTTAACTTTTTGTTAATGAAGAGGAAAGAAGTAAAATTAGGGGTGAAGGCACTGACGTGTAGGAAGAATCAAGTATCAGCCTATAATTCACGCTGTTCCTGTGTTATAACTGTCTCTCTCTTTCTCTTCTCTTATTCTCTTTGACCCAATTCATTTCAATTAACAATTCATTTCCAACAAAAAATGCGGAGTTCCACTTTCTTCGAGCGAGTTTCCAGAGCTTTCCATGACCATGGTTCCAACTTCAAGCTTCTGATTCTCTGCACCACCCTAAGGTACCATCAACTTCAAACTTCCCACACTTCACTTTCTTCTTTTCCACCAACACAATTTCCTTTTCACTTATCTTGGAAATCAGATCTGTATTGCAATATAAAACAACATTTGAAGGCAAAAATATCTTCAAAATTTTTATCCGATCCTCTGTTTCCAACTTTATTCTGTAGTCAACTTGCAACTTACTTTTAATATATAGGTATTACATGAGTTCATAAACCTGTGAAGGCTTATGCACAATGGTAGAGTTGACACACTTATATTCTACAATTTAATTATATACACCCGGTTTAGAAACATGTATAATGTGTTCTGATGTGCCAAGATGAAAGTTGTGATTAACTGTGATAAGAAACTATTGCATTGTTTATATTATGATGTAATAATCTTCTCATTCTATTGAACATGCAAACTTTTTCTTGTAAATTGAAAATCTTGATTTAGCATGCGGGAATTTAGGGCCGTGGTCTGAATTCACTAATAATTTCTGAATTTTGACACATTCGGTTAAATACGGTATTAAAATAATTATCATATATTAAAATTAATAATGTTACTAGAAAGATTATAATTTAGAGACAGTTGCGATAGAATGGATTTTAATAAAATATATACATATAGCACTGCATATTTGTGTGATGTGTGAAGAGGATAATGGTTTGGTTGATGCAGTGGTGGAGGGGTTCTGGCTTACGGAGAGGCTGTAGGGGCATCTGAAGCGGCGGTGCCGGAGAAAAAAAAGGTAGTGGTGCTGGGAACAGGGTGGGCTGGCACGAGTTTCTTGAAGAATCTGAACAATCCCAGATATGAGGTTCATGTGGTCTCTCCTCGCAATTACTTTGCATTCACTCCTTTGCTGCCCAGTGTTACCTGCGGCACCGTGGAAGCCCGCAGCATTGTCGAACCTGTCCGCAATATTTTTCGGAAGGTGATAATCAAATGAAAAATAACACACTTGCTTCCTATTTCATAATATTCATTTTAGGGGTTGTTACTTTTGTCATGTAACTGCTGATTAATTTTTAAGGATACTTGGGAATAAGTTGTAGTTGTCCTGTCAGTTGAACTTGATAAGATAACTCCTCTTTTTCCTTTAATGATTTTTCTATCAATTAAAAATAGAAAGCTTATTTTAAAGTAACTATTACTTTTAATTACATGAATAATATTTATTAGATTAAAAAAATGTTTTTGATTTATTGACTTATGTACTTGTAACAATTTCATGCCATTTACCTGTGACGTTATTTGCAATGGTTGATTACTGTTAACAGTTAATCATAAATTGTTGGATTTGTCGATCTCATGTTCTATGTACAATAAGCACTATGGAAACTATATGGTAACGCGCTTGCATCCACTGTGTTATATTTTCCGTGAAACAGAGGTTTGTTCTCAAGTCATGGATCAGGTCTAAGTTGAAACAATGAATTTCTGTTTTATTTAAGAATGGGTTTATCTGGATCACATTTATGAGATTGCACCGCGTAGTGAATGAAAACATATATTAGATTGATAACGAAATGCTACTTACCACTAGGAGATACATATTCTGGTAATTAGATTGCCAGAATAGAATTTGGCTTAACTCCTTGTTATCTATCATCCACGCAGAAAATGGTGGACATTCAATTCAGTGAAGCAGAATGTCTTAAGATTGACTCAGCAAACAGGAAGGTATACTGTCGGTCTAATATAAGTAACAACGAGAAAGAAGAATTTGTGGTGGACTATGACTACCTAATCATAGCCGTAGGAGCAAATGTCAACACATTTAATACTCCGGGAGTGACTGAGAATTGCCATTTCTTGAAGGTAACTTTTTTATCACTTCATTATTGTGCATCATATTATCATGTATTTTGGTGTAATTTTTTTCTCTAAAAGGGAAAAAAGAAGTTCTGAGGAGACGTGGGAAAATCCAATGATGTCTTAGGTGTGATGGATATAAATTTTGCAGATGACATGTTTGTGGCTTTTTGTTATCTTATGGACATGTGTGTATACTGTGCAGGAAGTTGAAGATGCCCAGAAGATTAGAAGAACCGTTATTGACTGCTTCGAGAGAGCAAGTTTGCCAAGTTTAAGTGAGGAAGAAAAGAAGAGAATTCTTCACTTTGCTATTGTTGGAGGTGGTCCAACTGGAGTTGAGTTTGCAGCCTCACTACATGACTTTGTCACTGAGGATTTGGTCAACTTATACCCTGGGATAAAAGATTTAGTTAAAATTACGCTTCTGGAGGCTGGAGATCATATTTTGAGCATGTAAGCGTCAAACTCTCATTACACCTCTCCTTGCTCATAACTTGTTTAATGATGCTTTCTAGTCCCTTATTTGTGTTTATGAGTAGCGCAGTATTCGATTCAATCATCGATTCTACTATGCAGGTTTTGCGGTTCTATTGTTTAAAATAAGAGCTTACTATGAGCATATACATTTTCATTATTGAGCTCTTTTCCAGGTTTGACAAAAGAATCACTACTTTCGCTGAAGACAAGTTTAGAAGAGATGGTATTGATGTCAAAACAGGGTCCATGGTTGTGAAGGTTTCTGATAAAGAAATTTCTACTAAGGAAATGAAAAATGGAGGAGAAATTACCACAATCCCATATGGAATGGCTGTCTGGTCAACTGGTATCGGCACTCGTCCATTTATAAAAGATTTTATGTCACAAATTGGTCAGGTGTGTCATTGGGAAATTTTCCATATTAGTTGTTCTGATTAATATTCCAAATCATGTTTCTCGGTTAGTTTTATTTATTTTTCACCAAATAAAATTTTCATTCATTTATTATTTACTTGAAATTGATTATCCTGAACAGACTAATAGACGGGCCATAGCTACTGATGAGTGGTTGAGAGTTGAATCAACTAGCAACGTGTATGCACTTGGTGACTGTGCTACAATAAACCAGCGAAAAGTCATGGTATATTCTCCATCCTTCATTTAATTAATATTGAACATTGTTACTACTGCATGTTTTCAGCTGTGTGCAACAGGGCTATATGCTATTCTTACAGAGAATTGTTCGTATCCATGCTGTAAAGTCTGTAACATTACAACTGAATTTGTTTTTAGTTTCTTCATTGTCTTCCATTAGATTAATAAATTTATTTAATTTTGATGAAATAGTAAAATATTTATTATGTTGTTCATACACTTATCACACATCTTGGTTAATAGTTCTACTTCTTGCCTTACCAAGCTAGCTGAATGTTGCATTAAGCTAAACATATCGACAATCTGGGACCGTATGACACTATTGGAATTCAGATTAATTTTTTTTTCCTGTTTTTGATCAATATATTGGGTTTTGGCATTTTAGGAAGATATTGCGGCAATATTTAAGAAGGCTGACAAGGACAATTCAGGAACTCTTACTGTCAAGGAATTTCAGGAGGTATTGGATGACATCTGTGAGAGATACCCTCAGGTGGGGCTATATCTAAAGAGTAACCAGATGCACGACCTTGCTGATTTGTTGAAAGAGTCCAAGGGAGATGTTGAAAAAGAATCTATTGAACTGAATATCGAAGAACTCAAAACCGCACTCTCTAAAGTGGATTCTCAGATGAAATTTCTTCCTGCTACAGCGCAGGTGCACATCATGTTATCTGAAAGTTGTATTCTATTTTCTGCTTATGTTTCTTTAATGATATGACGTCAGGTTTCTTAAACCGCAAATCAGGTCGCATCTCAGCAAGGCACCTACCTGGCCCAGTGCTTTAATCGGATGGAAGAGTGTGAGAAAAATCCAGAGGGTCCCATCAGATTCAGGGGAGAAGGGCGCCATCGCTTCAAACCCTTTAGGTAACATGATCATATTAATTTAATAGCTTTAGGCCTTGTTCACTTGAGTGGATTTGAGGGAAAGTAATTGAGGGGATTTGAAAGGATTTGAAAATAAATTTTTTTGTTGATTATTTGAGTGAATTTGGAGATAAATGAGATTGAATTTGGAAGTAAATTTTTTTAATCTGTCACGTCAATCAAATCCTACACTAATTCTCACAAACTTTTCTTCCAAATTCATTCTCACTTACCTCCAAATTGACTCAAATAAACAACAAAAAAATTTATTTTCAAATCCTCTCAAATCCCCTCAATTACTTTCCCTCAATCAAATCCTACACTAATTCTCACAAACTTTTCTTCCAAATTCATTCTCACTTACCTCCAAATTGACTCAAATAAACAACAAAAAAATTTATTTTCAAATCCTCTCAAATCCCCTTAATTACTCTGCCTCAAATCCACTCAAGTGAATAAGGCCTTAGTTTTATGGGCTCTGTACCTTGACATGATAATGAAAGGATGAATATGATTCAAGGTTTTTCATTGGTTGGTCCATGTTTTCCTCATTACTACGTGGTTGATTGTTCCTAAGGTACAAGCATTTAGGTCAATTCGCTCCTCTAGGAGGAGAGCAAACCGCTGCACAGCTTCCGGGCGATTGGGTTTCAATTGGACACAGCAGTCAATGGCTGTGGTATTCCGTCTATGCAAGGTAGTGAGTTTTCCTTTTGCTAAATATTATAGTATATTTTTAAAAATTAAAACTAAAAAGACTCATAATGCATTATGAGTATAAAGTTAATAAAGCTTCATCCAATGTTTTGACAGCAAGCAAGTAAGCTGGCGCACAAGAGCGTTAGTAGTATCAGACTGGACAAGGCGCTTTATTTTTGGGAGAGATTCAAGTCAAATATGAAAGAGTTTAAATATTCTGCCTTGTCAATTTTCAGTTGAAATTTGTATACGAATTCTTTTTCCAACTTCTAATTATTTGAATAACACAAACGGACACCCAAGGCGAATATCCAGATGGGATTTGTTAACATAATCGTATTCAAGCATGCTATAGAAAAGAATACCTTAGTAACTCGTTAATCTCTTGATGACTGATTTTATAATCTGGGTTTTTCTCAACAATAGCTTAGTGACTCGTAATTAAGTGTGTAAATTGTCCATTAAGTTGCGTGTGTGTATATATATATTTCATCTACATTCTTATACAAAATTGTATTTGTTTATTAACATATTGTGATTAACAGGATCAAAGACCTGCTCGACACTTTAACGAAACAAAAAGAATTTGGTTAGAAGGTAAAAAATCTTATACATATAATTCATTTGGTAATCAATTACTGGTGAAAATAAACATTAGGATAAAAGTATGGTGTTTATAATTGAAAGACAGTGAACCAATTTTTAAACTGATATGATAAAATTCCTTTTAAAATTCTGATAACTAAATTTTATTAGCCACAATGTGGCTTAATTGATGAGAAGGAAATATTATTGAGAAAACATCAATTTTCATTATCTTTGAAATACAAAGGGTTTTTCTTTTATACACAAGAAGAAAAAAAAAAGAAACCGACAAACAAGTAACATGAACTTCTTATTTGTCACCGTGTAACAAACTCTTCATATGTCGACTCATGGTAGAGAATCATGTAAACCGCCTTGCAAGTTGGAGGATAGAAAATGTCAAACAATCCCAACTTGGTCAGTAGCTCGTAAAAAGGTTTTGGTTAGTAAAGAAATTTGTTATCTAGTTTTGTGAAGAAATTGGTCGCATCAATCCAACTTGTGACTTCTCTTAAACTAAATGATAGTTATGTCAAGGTGTTTGGTACGTTTATAAAAGATCGAATTGATATGAATAACGCTTTTGATTGTCACAATATAGTATTAGTGGCATACAACATTCCTCATGCAAGTGTTGAAATAAATAAACAATCCATTGTTATTCACAATTACCTATAGATAAAGCACGATATTATGTCTAGATGAAGATTTAAGGATTGTACTTTGTTTTTTCTTCATCAGGAAATAAGAGATGAATCAAGAAAGAAGCATTGGCCCGAAATGGATTTACAGGTATCAATATAGTATGCCCAATCTACATCCCAATAACAAAAGATCTATCAAGATTATTACATTTGTTTTTTAATTACTAATGGAATTTTATCTACAGAGAAAATTTGTTGATAATTTTGAATTATTGATAAATTTTGAATTTTTTCTACTGATTAATGTTACTCACAGATTCATTAGCAATGAAAAAATTCATAGATAATGTATATTTTTTTATCGACGAAATTTTTTTTCAGTAACATTCGTTGGTAATGTATATTTCTCTTATTGACAGAAAAATCTGTCGATAAAAAGAACAAATTTTCTGTCCATTCTTTTCACATATCGACAAATTTTTTTGATGGAAAAAGTCTGTCGGTAATACGTATTTCATTTACTAACGAAAAATTCATAGGTAAAATCTATTGATAAAAAGAGCGGAAACTTTTCCGTCCATTTTTTCACTTTGTTCGCAAGAGACATTATATATTTTTCTCATTCTCTCACAGGTCTTCATTCCCCACCTATCATTCTCGATCAGTATGTAGCCTCTCCATTCCCCCACCTCTCCATCGTAACTTAGCCACTATAGTTACAAGCCTCCATTTCCATTCAGCCAAGTCGTCATCTTCGTCTCCACCAATGTTATTAAGGTATTTCACTTCATCTTTTTTTTCTCTAGAATAATGCCTATTTTATTCCTGTTTCACGCTCCAACCACTACCACCACCATGTAATGTCGCTATTGTCCATTGTAGCGCCGCTTTTTTCCACCACCATGTAACATTTTCCACCATCGTACAACGTTTTTCACCACTGTGCAACGCCATTATTTAACATGAATCTTAATAAATTTTGCCCAAAAATTTTATCAACGTAGTTGTCTGGAATGTGTTAATTCTTTTGGTGCAGTAAAAATGAAAGAAAGAAGAAGAAAGAGAGGGAGAGTGGAGAAGAAGATGAAACAGATTGCGACATTTATCGATGGATTTTTCATTGATAATTATTGACAGATTCTTTCGTCGGTAACTATCAACAAATTCTTCTATCAATAATTACAGACGAAACAAATTTTCGTTGCTAAAAATTTACCTACAATAGTTTTACAAATGGATTCTTGATTTTCGGTAATTTTATTTTACCGACAAATTTTATGTATTATCGACGGATTTTGGCTATCAATAATATCAATTTTTTTTGTAGGATGACTTGGGGAAGGTTTTAAATATCTAAGGACTCTTTCAGCAAGATAAAAGTGAGTATATGTTGGTCTTGACAAGAATTGACTAAGTTGTTGTGTAACAAAAGTCATGTAATGGTTAAATAGAATAAATGTTTGATTAATCAACGATACAAAGGCACATCATCATATTGCTTTCCTTCATCTTGATGAAGTTTCAGTAAAAGGTATAAAGAAGTTTAGGCTGATTTTGAACCAAGAATATATACCATAATCCTTTAAGGGGCCAAGAAAATATTTATATTGATAAACAAATATTCCCAGTTAAGAATGAGAACTTTTGGACACCTAAAAAATATTTCAATTGACCCAAATCTTTGATCTTGAAGGGATCATTTAGAATTTTCTTAACATGGTTAAATTCTATAAGTAAACCCCAATTAGTATAATATTATCAACATGTACTAACATGTTGTAAAAGTGTGAGAAGTCTTCTTAACAAAGAGTGAACTATCTAAGTGTGCTTGATAAAATCCACAAAGATAATAACAAGGTTGTAAGCCTTTCATACCAATGTCTTCTTGCTTATTTCAACTTATATAAACTTTTGGTGAGCTTGCACATTTGCTTAGAATGAGATTTAGGAACACCTTGAGGAACCAACATATAAACGTATATTCTAACTCTCCATGTAAGAAGATCTAATTGATGAAAAAACCACCCTTTTATAGATGAAATAACAAGAGTTTTCATAGTTGTAATCTTAGCAATAGAAGAAAAAGTATCTAAATAATTCACTCCTTCAATTTGTGTATATCCTTTTGCTATTAAGCATGCTTTGTAATGCTCAACAGTGTCATCATCACGTCTCTTGATTTTGAATACTCATTTATTTTCAATGGGTATTATTCAAACAGGTAAGTTAACTAGGAACCATGTTTTCTTATCCTCAAGAGCTTATATTTCAGCTTGCATAACATCAATCCAACAAGGGAATTTCGAAGCCTCTTCAAAGGTTTTGGGTTTAGTCTCAAATAATAAAGAAAAATTAAAAGAATGATGTGAAGGAGATAAATAACAAAGAGAAGAGAATCTAGATAAGAAATGAGGCATACTTGAGGAAGATTGATTTGTTGCACAAATGTAGTCAGCCAAGTAAGATGGTGGATGCGTGATCCTAGATGATTTTCTGAGTTCACACTTTATTTGGACAACATTTTTATTAGGTGAACAAAAGGTGGTTGTATCTGAAGGTGAATGAAGTGGTGATGGATCTAAATCAACAAGTAGAGAATTATGATTATATGTGTGTGGTGAAAATTAAGGTGATATATTTGGTTTTGTTTATGTTTCAGTGTAGGTCCAGTTTGATGAATTTTGGGACTGATAAGCAAGAACCAATTAATGAAAAATAACATTTTGAGACACAAACAAACCTTTAGAGTTAACATCCATAACAACATAACCCTTGGTAGTTGGTTTATATCATAAGAAAGCAGACTTACGGAACATTGGGTTAAATTTTTTTCTCTGAACCTATAAAGGGCTAACAAAACACAAACACCTAAAAACTCAAATTTTCCAAATCTGGTTTACTTCCAAAAAACAAAGGGAATGGTTTTGTAAAATTTTTCTTGGAATTCTATTTATAATGTATTCAACATGTGTCACTACATATCTCTAATATTGCTTAGTGTTAAAATTTGTCGAAAAGATTTTATCCAATAAAAATCAATGAAGGGGAGAAGATTAAGAAAATCAACAAATTAAATAAAAAATAAGTTAATATATAAGAGAAAGAAATAGATAACAAAATGATCTAGAGAAGAAAAAGAAATTGAGAATAAATTTCAACGTAGAGAAGCAATAAATAAAGATAGACAAAAATGATATTGTAATTTTATTTTTATCAATAATATATTTGCATAATAATTTAAAGAGTTCTATTTTAAGTGTTATTATTCCGCATTTATACCTTTTCTCACAAATCTTATTAAGAAAATTTTGCTAAATTTCTCAACACTTTGGAAGATGAGCTTGGTACAACAAAGATCTAACCACATTTAAAATGTGTTGGTCTTTTCTTTCTACTATTTTATTTTGTTCAAGACACTTAATATAAGAGGTTTGATGTATATATAATTTTTTCTTTTTCATAAAAAAATGTTAAGGTAACTAGTCTTTTTGTTACAGTCATCAGTAACAGTAAGAAAGTACCTGTGACCATAAACACAATTTATTTGATAAGGACCTTCAATATGTCAAAATTAAATAGTTTACAAATGAAATAGGTTACAAATTTGTTAATCAAATATGGTAATTTCTTTTGTTTTGCCAAGTGGAAAATGTCACAACAACATCCTTATTTGTAAAAACGTTAGGATTTTCTTAGACATAGTTTTGAATCTCTCACGTCAAAGGTGCTTCAACCGAAATTGCCACAAACTTGACTATGGAATGTTTTCTGTTGTAACATTGTTGAATTGAGCCTCTACCATCTTTTGAACTTCAGTTGTCAACAAGTATAAACCTTCTACTTGTTTAGCCAAACCAATCATCCTCATGGACTTATATTTTGCATTTTTCAATCAAAAAACTTGCAAGACAATTATAATTTTGATAATTTAGATATATAAATAAGGTTAAAATTGAATTTTTGGAGAAATAACACATTTGTCAAAATGAAGGTACGGGTGAAAACTACAATACTAGAAAGTTTGGCCAAAGTTTTATGTCCAATAACATGTTTAATTTGATGAAGGGTATGGAACAATGTCAAGGAACAACATATAATTGACAACAATATTTGGGATTTGACAACACTACATAGTCATTTAAACCATTTAGAAATTGAATAATTATATATTGATGTTAATTTTTTTCATTACCCATGGCTTGGCAATTGCATCGAAAAGGACAAGTGTAGGTAAGAATTGACCGTAACATTCAAGCTCGTTATAGAGTCTTTTGAGCTTAATAAAAAAAATTCAGTTACACTTAGAGATCATTGCTTGAAATTTTAAATTTCTTGTTGAAGTTCTGAAACACGAATTAAATCCCCTTAGGAGAAACGTTCCTTTAAATCAGAACAAACATTTATAGCATTTTCCATGAAAAATGCTTTCTCTTATTAAGGGAAAGGTGGAATTCACGATCTAAGAGTGCACCAAATTGTTACATCTTTCTTAAGTAAAATAGTTAGAATTTACAATAGTAAAGCTTCCAAAGAACCTGACTCTAATACCATGAAAATGAAATACTATTGAGAAAACATCAATTCTCATTATCTTTGGAATATAAAGGGTCTTTGTTTTATACATAAGAAAAAAATAAAGAAACCAACAAACAAGCAACGTGGCTGATTTTAATAAAATGTGCCTTGAGGAATGCTAACATTTTTTTTATTATTATTGATAATGTTCTTTATGTTCCTGGGTCTCCTTTTAGCTTATTATCCATTAATTAACTTGTTCTCTTAATTATGTTTTTTCTTTTAACAAAAATTATTTTTGTTTATAGGAACAGAGTTTGAGACAGGTGATTGACTCTAAATCTAAGTCTCATGATCTTTATCATCTTTGTTCTTCTACACATGTTGGCATGGTTATGGAGTCTCCATCTCTTCTTCATGCCTAGTTAGGTCATTAGAGTCTTGTCAAATTGCAACAACTTGTTCCTAGCTTATCTAAGTTGTCTAATTTAGTTTGTGAGTCATGTAAATTAGGAAAACAAAATGTGCTTCGTCTCCTTTTGCCTTAGTCCATTCTGACATTTGGGGACTTAGTCGTATTAAGTCTAATTTAGGTTTTCAATATTTCATTACTTTTATTGATGATTATTCCATATGTGAGGACCTGAAAAATAGAGTTAAAAGAGCAAAAAGGTGCATTAAGTTAATGAAACCAGACTTTAAATAGATTTTTCAAACATCTTGGTCCATTAGCTTAAACATTCTATCTCTCTCTAACATTTCAGTTTTCAGATTTTCTCTCCCTTCTCTCTACCACACCTCTGCCTTCTCTCTACCATTTCTCTTCACTAAGCCAGTGGATTTCCGATCAGGTGGCGCCCAAACGTCCGCAACGTAGAAGGCTTCACAACGAACCGATTCATTTCGGGTCCTAGGCTTGTAAGTCCTTACATACAGTTTCTTCTCCGTTCTAAAACCTAGCACATGAAATACTGAGCTATGTATTAATTCTGCTGTTTGGGTTGTATGTTAAGTTCTGAGTAGGGTGAAACTCATTGGCAATGACTTTGCAAAGTAGTAGAGGCCACCACGAGTGCATGACCTGCCATAGCTCGACAATCATTCTAAGTCCGGACGAGTCAAGTTTAAAGTGTAAGAAGTTGTGTTAAGTGACCCAGTATATATGAATTAAACTTGCATGTTGGGTGTGATTGTTATAACATGATTTTTGTATATCTAGCTCACCCTTCTGCTTGTGTTTGTATTTTGTTTGTGTGTTTTCTGCTGTAATGATCATCCATTTGGATATGAGCAGAGGTAGATGAGGTGCTTCTGGAGCAGGTTTTGGAGGGAGATGACATTGCTGCTTAGGCTAGTTAGGGTCCATAGGCTTCTGTTTATTTTGAAATACTCTATTGTGTTAAAGTTTTAAATTACAACCAAATTTGGGATGACTGTAACCTTAAGACTTTATCTACAAGTCTTCTTCTAACTGTTTTATTATATTATAAATGTGGACTACTAGATTATATAGTTCTACAAAATTTGGGATGACCAGATGCACTTGGCTATTTTCAATGAAAAATCGTTATGATTAACCTTTTATAATGAAATTAAAACTGGATTCGGTGTTTCTATTCAAACTTTGCGAAGTGATAATGACCGTGAATATTTTTCCCATTCTATTAAACAATTTATGGCTTCTCATGGTATTCTCCATCAAACTTCATGTGCTTTTACACCTCAACAAAATTGGATGATTGAGTGCAAAACTAGACATCTTATTGAAATAACTTGCACTTTTTTAATTCATGGTATCTAGAGCTTAAGGTTCTTTGGAAAAATTTGTGTCTCCCCTACCCACTACAACCGTCCTCGTCGCTAGAACTACCATTGTCATTGTCATCATTGTCAGAGCATTACTTTCGATCAACGACCACAATGTTGTCGAGATCACTACCACAGAGTCCAGATGCACTCTCATGCATCGATCAGTTTGTTAGACCTCTTTTGGCACTAGTACAAAAACAGCGTATAACGTCACACGTTCAACGTCCAACCACTGAATAACCAACGTTAAAAATGACCGGTGACATTTTTGTAAATAAATACAATTGTAGAACGTCGAAGCCTCATTCAATTCGACGTTCTATGATGGTAATTATTTAAACCAGCGCGTCATTCTCTTTCTTATTTCTTTCAAACCACCAATAGTACGTCAAAAATCCTATAAAGGTTCAACGTAATATTTGTCAGTTATAAGCCCAATAGTCACTCTTTTTAATTCTTTTTTCTTTTTTTCTTTTAAACAGTAAATAATACTTCGAGTTCTGTAAGGACTTCGACGTATTATTTGTCAGCCAGAAGCCAAAAAGGAACCCCTTTTTAATTCTTTTTTTCTTTTTTCTTTTAAACTACATATAATATGTCGAATTTTGTAGGAGCTTCGACATATTATTTGTCAGCCACAAGTTTCCCCTTTTTAATTTGAGCATGAGATTGAAAATTCATTTACTTTATCTTAGCGCGCGAGACACTCTTCTCTTCTCAAACTTTTCTCGAATGAAGTTTGACGACCATCACATGTAATCTTTCTTTCATTTGATACAAATGCATGTTAATTAACTACTTTATATATAATTTTTGTTTGTTTTGATGAATTATTTTCGTGTTCTTGTCCTTTATAGGCGCATTCTGCTTTTTCTCTCACTGGTAAAAACACTCTATTCCGACGAACTCACCTTTTGAAGGTTAGTTTTCGTTTTCGTTTTGAAGAACTTATTTGTTGAACTTGTTTGTTTATTGTTTTTTGTTGAACTTGTTTGTTGTTGTTGTTTGATTGAACTTGTTTATTGTTGTTTGATTGAACTTGTTTATTGTTTGTTATTGTTGTTAGTTGTTGATACTATACTACACATTCATAGTTCATGCTTTATAAAATACCAAATACTGAAATTTGTTGTTTTTATGTTTTTCAGGTCTCGTAGAGTTATAAAAAAGGATTATAATTAATTAAAAAAAACAAAAAAATTGCTCAACGTCGAATATTAACAAAATTCAATGTCAATTTGATTAACGTCGAATTTTTTAAATTTGACGTCAATTTAACGTCTCCCAATATGACGTCAACCTAGAATTCGGCGTGAAAGCCCAAAAAACAACGACGTTATACGATATTTTTGTATTAGTGCAGGTTTTAAATTTTCTCTCTCCCTTACTTGTTCATGACTTCTTCCCCTTCTGACCTCTCTTTTATCACCAGTATGTCTAACCCATCCATATATATTAACTATGTCAATGTGGATTTATCTATTGATAAATTAGATAACATTGATTATGTAATTTGGACATCAAAAGTAAACTTTGACTTAAAATTGAAAGGTATGTTGATCATGTTACTCAGAATGTAAAGATTATTAATTCTGTTATGATTACTAGTTGATTCAAAATTGATGCTCAGTTGTACATTTTGTTTAAAAAAATTAATCAATAAAACAAAATTTTTTTCTTGTAATTTTTTTTATTTGGCTATTGTGATGTATTTTTTCATCTATTTTTGTAACGCAGAAAAATTACTTAGGTTCAAGTTTAGATTGGACTTCATCAAACATCATCTTTTCTTTGCATCCACTAAAAATTACTAATTAATACTGCTTTACAAGAATTATAAAATTTTAACCAAATCTCGTACAATTTAAATTTGATCTTTCGAAGACCCTTTTTTGACCATATTATTCCTCCATTTTTATCTCCATCTAAAAATCTTTCAATAATTCCAAATCCTCCTTCCAACTAATAATACTTATAATTATTTTGTATATTGACCTTTTGTTATCAAAATATTAAATATATTTTTTAATATTTAAAAATCAATAAAACAAAATTACATTACTAAAAATAGTTTTTCCCCAATTCAACATTTTTATAGTAAAAGTTGTTCAAAGTTATGGCATGAAAGTCAATTCAAAGGTGTTTAATATAAAAAGAAAAATATTCATCATAATCACACTACCCTATTCCATCCCATTCGTTTTCATGTCATGGTCCTATTTATAAAACAAATATACATTCGTAAAAATTTGTCAACGAATAATATAGTTATATAAAAACATTATACAATCTATTTATAATAAATCCATAAATTTAGTCGACGACAGCATTACAACGTGTTGATTGTAAAAATTTGTACTTTAAAACTATTTTTTAAATATTCGTTTACAGTCCTCAAATTAACATGAAAACAAATAAAACATATCCAGAAAAAAACTCAAGCTATTGATTTAAAAAATAATCAGAAAACTCATAAAATCTGACGAGATTCTTCAGGACTCGGATTCGTGATCCTGTCCTATATTATTAGGAAGAAGTTAGCTGTACAAAATTTTCATAATGTAACAAATAATAATATCCGTGAAAATTATTTATTGAGTGATGATATCAGTCTTTTTTAATCAAATTCTGGGAACTGAAAAGCTTTGACGTGATGTCGAATGGATGATGTAAAAATGGTGAAGCTGCACATGAACAGTGCATGGTAAAACATAAATAAAAAGTTGGTTCCTACGTAGTAAAGTGGTGGTAATGGTAGATTGTGTGGTTGGTGCATCGATGATAAGATAGAGAACAATATAGTTCTGTGATCCTTAAAGGTGCCAACAAAAGAAAGTATGGCGTTGCCGACAAAGGATACATCTCCCGTAAACCATGAAATATGTTGTGCTATCTTCCTACATAAATCCACTCCTAATGTAACCCCAATTTTCAAAATAATTCACCTTCATAAATGGGGTCTTGTCAATCACAAATATCATGCTCATCACAAATTTGTAATACCAAAAATAAATTCGTAAGAAAATTATTTTTATAAAAATTAAGTTAAACTTAAAAATTAATATTAAAACTGTTTGGAGCACTTTTTTTATAGGTTTAATATCCTATTTTATTTTCAGTTTTGTTCAAAAATGTCAAATTAGTTCATTCTTTAAAAAATGCGTCAATTACATCTCACTTAATAAAATTTGTATCAATGAAATCCCTTCCGTACAAACGGTTATTGATGCAAATTTTATTAAGTGAGGATGTAATTGAAACATTTGTTAAAGAATGAACTAATATGACATTTTTGAGTGAAACTGATGGTAAAATAGAGTATTAAGCTTTTTTTATATATAATTTTTTTTAAATGTGATAATTATCCGTTACCATCTATGATATATTAAGGTTAGAGATTAGTTAATATATTGTTTTGAATAAAAGTTGATGTCAATTTTTGATGTGACTGAACTCAAATTTTACTGATGTTTCAATTTTTTCGATAAACCTTTTTCTCTCTGTAAGATAGTACAAGTGATCCATTCTTTATGGATACTAAATTGAAGAATTTCAAAATGTTAGTAACCAAAATCGCAAAAGTTGGATAATTTTTTAAAACTGGTTGTGCTAACCTGTTTGTTGGGTTTAGTGATTGAAAAAGGAAAGAAAAAACCCAAATAAACATTAGGGGGTAATATATTATGTGTGGTTTGATTTGGGAGACAAACGTGTCAATGGAGAATAGTGCAGCAGCCCAATGGCATGAATCCATGCCGACAAGGGATGCAACGGATCAGCCCAAAATTTCTCTATCATGACAGAGTTATTTAAGTTGTGTTCATTTGAAAGAGAACAATAGAGAAGATTTGAGAGGATTTGAAGATAAATTTTTATTGTTTATTTGAGTAGATTTGAAGATAAATAAATTTAGAAGTAAAATTTATTAAAATTAGTGTAGAATTTGATTGATGTGACAGATTAAAAAAATTTACTTCTAAATTCACCTACCTACAAATCCACTTAAATAAACAACAAAAAAATTTACTTCCAAATCTTCTCAAATCCCCTTAATCACTCTCCTCCAAATTTATTCAAATAAACAAAACCTTAAAATTTACTATATTTGTAAAATAATAGCAAACAACTACAACATAAAATAATGTATCATAATCTTCAATAATTAACTTCCTAATAAAGTGTTTCTAACATTATAAAATTCTAATTTCTAAGCATGTTTAATTTGATGGCATTATTTGACTCTTAAAAGTGATTGATGAGGATGGGTATTTCCATTGATTTATAGATATTTTATGTCAGAAACACTGGATGCACAACAATGATATTGAACATCCCATGTGCTATGAAATAAGCAATAAGACAATTAATTAGACTCATCCAGAAAACAATGCCAACATTTTTTGTTTTTCTTGGGGCATCAACAAGTTTAGCTCATGGCCACGGTGTGCACTCAAATGCAATACTAATCTTAATAATATAAAGCATTGAACATCAAATTTTTCAAATTTAATCAATACTTATAGCTTTTCAATTTCCGTCTTTTGTCATGAACTCAATCTTCTATATCACTATAATTGGTCTCAGCGGAGAAAAACAAAACTGTAGTTGGTTTGAAGAATTTTCTCTCATAATTGAACATTAAATTATTTACAAAATATATTGTTTTCATAATATGTGACTAAATGATATTTAGCCACTATGTTTAATTGCTAAATATTTATTATATCTACATTTTTAGATTGATTTACAGTGAATTTTCTTTCTCAAATATTTCGAATAAGTTTAGGATTTTAATGCATTTAAGTTGTAATTGACTTTTTATTATGTTAAATTTATTTTATATATATATATATATATATATATATATATATATATATATATATATATATATATATATATATTCATTTCTTTTGGTGTTGGAGTATTTTATTATATGTCATGGTTCATTATTTGTGGTTTTAGAATTATGAACTAATGCATGTAGGATATATAACACTTAAGGAAAAGAGAATTAGTTTTAAAAGAACTCTCGTTCAAAGTGAATGAGTATTCAATAATTAATATGCACACAATTTTTTTATCAACAATAATTAATAATAAAATTAAAAAATTTATCTTAACAAAATATTAGTCGATAAATATATATAAATACAACTTTTTAGCTTAGACAATAACTTAAAAGTTTGTTTAAATTATAAAAATCATAAACTTAAGTTTAAACAACATTTTCCCTCTCTACAATAACTAATAATAAAAATTGAAGGATATATATATATATATATATATACTACACTATTTTTTAATTTAGACAATTTAAAAAAATTGTTACCTAAACAAAATGATATCAACCCCCTTATATAGGTTTGATCAAAACTAGGAGATGTACTTGGAAAGAGTGTTTCCTTTGATGATGAATGCAAAAATGAAGTGAGACAAGGTATAAGGTTATGTAGTTAGGGCTGGACAAGGTGATATGCTCATGGTTTTGATGTATATAGTGATGGTGAAGTGGTCTTTGATGGCTCCAAGAGATGAGGCCAACTCAAGGAGGAAGATGACTAAAGAGGCCTCTAGGATTGCTCTAGTCTTGATTTAGGAAGTGTATGGTCATAATTGACAACATAACATTACAATAATCCAATATGAAATACAAGGGTGGATACATCTCTATTTATAGGCCAAAGATGTTTCCTTCTAACCCTAAAAGCATGATCTCCCACCTTTGTTCTCATTGGCAAAAAATGAGATCTTTTAAGGAGTGAAAAAATGTCCATAAATCCTCTCTAATGATGGGAGGACATGTGGCCACTTACAAAACACAATTCTCTCCATTCCAAGAGTGTCATGTGGCACTATTAAAAGAAAATCCTCTCCAATGATGGAGGGACATGTGACCACTACCAAAAAGAAATCCTCTCCACTCCTAGGGTGTCATGTGACGCCTTCTAAAAAGTAAATGCTCTACAATGGAAGCATGACACATGACACACACTTTCCACTTGTTTTGGATGTCTAACTTAAGAAAAATCCTATGCTACTTAACCCTTAATACAAATCTTAAATAAACCTACACTACATAGCCGAATACAACGATCTAAATTTCTACACTACTCTTCAATTCATGCTTCATGATAGATCCAATAATGGTCCACAAGATAGATTTGACACCATCTTCAAGGATGACTTTCACTCTCTTAAAAGTCTTAACCATGGCTAAGGGATTTGCCATCAAAAAGTCAAAGATGTTTTTGAAAATCTTGAACAATAACAATCAAATCAAACTCATGATCTGGTCTTTAATACCAATTGTTATATCAAGCACTTATCATTGAGCCAAAAGTTATAAATGATAGAAAGGGTGTGATTCTTTTTACCTAAGAACATAATAGCATAAGCATCATGATTCAATTGTAACTTGATAGTGCACCCTACAAGAATTTAATTATTATTAGGTTACATTGTAATATATAATTTAAAGTTAAATCATCCACAATTTTAAATGTGATCTAAAATACCCATATGTAGGAGCCATATGTAGGAGACTGTTGGTTATTATGTTGTGGTGTTCTCCAAGTAGTGCGAAATAAGCCTTTCACGTATATCGTTCAACAGTATTGAAAAGATTCAACGTTAAAAACAACTGATGACATTGTTGTAAATAATTCATTTATTTAAACATTGAAAATGCCCTTATTCGATGTCATGCCATTCATTAATTAACGTCAGAATTGTTAGATTTTGACATCAATTAAGGTTGGAAAGTAAATCCTTGGACATTATATAGTTGCATGAATCATTTCAACCTGCACAGAAATTATCTTGGGTTGTCAAGGAAGCAATTAGACATCTTGATGGTAAAATTTCAACGTCAATTAACGTTGGAGTTTTACTTTTTGGACATTATATATCTTTCAAATTTGGTGAATTCATTAAAATGTTTGCTAGAAAATTGTAAAATTTATTAACATAACCTACACACATTGTTTCTTCACGCTTTCATTTATGCTTGAATCTGCATTTTCAAAGACGTGCAAGGAAGAAGAAATCTTAGTTTTTTTTCACTTACCTCTTGTGAAAGTGTTTCTCTTGCCTTTGTTGGGATATTTTGTTAGTTTGGTCGATTTATATTATATTTTCATTTAGTATTGACGTCCTTTATGCAAGTTGAAACTCCATCATCCCGAGTGAACCAACTGCTTCATTCACGAATGCAAGGAAGAATAAAAGTCAATTTTGTGTTATTTACCATAAATGTATGTGTTTCCACAAGTGAATGTTACAATTTTGTTTGTGCTTATGAATTCATTTCATGTTTTCGTTCTCCATTGAAGGTCGTGTACGTAGCGTTTAAGGAATTATTGGCATAAAGGCTACTTTGGCTCTAAACAAAAAAATACAAAATCCTTAAGTTATAAGGTGTTGAGGAAGTTGACCTCCAAATGGAGGAAAGACTAAACACCCTCCATTTCATATTCTACAGACCTTCTCAGAAGCGTTTAAAGACGTCTGAAATGCATGTTTTTCAAAGTCAATCAACGCCATTTTTTTCTTTCGACATTAAATTGACGTATCTTAATATGACGTCAGTATTTTGACAAACATTAAATATAAAATTGAATAGACGTCAAAACTCGCATAAAGGACCTCAATTCCACCATTTCTCTGTTAATGACGACCAATGTTCCTATAAGTTATTTTTTCTTTTTTTATAAATCACAAAAATTGTATATAAGTTGTTCAATAAATAATATAAAATATCTCAAACTTTTTATATAAGTTCTATAACATGTCTTATATAATTAATATAAAAAGTAATTTTTAAACTAGTAAAATTATCCACGTTTTAACAACTATTGTCTATAAATATCTACGTCTTCTAACTCATTGCTTAAAACAAATAAACTACTTTTAGTGTATATTTTGTCTTAAAAAGAAATAAAATTCAATATATAACCAACAATAAAAGACTATGATTTATTCTTCTTTTAAGTAATGATTTTTTAATCGTTGTGGTCTAATCTAACGATGTAGCAAGAGGAAGTTTAAAAATTTAGATCTCTTTTCAATATCTTACAATAGGAAAGTCATCCTGGCATATAATGTTGTATTGTAATGTACCTTATGATAATAGTTAGATAATAACGTGGTTTTCTTCCATGTATGACACCATTAAACCATTTTTTAATTATATTTCTAAGAATATTGTTTATATGTCATTAAATGAAACTTTTAACCGTTGAGAAAAACTTCTTTTACAATATTTATTAATATAATTTTGAGGTATTTTAGTATCTAAATAACTTATGTAAGTAGTGTTGTTAAACCAATTCGAACTTGTGAGTCAATAATTCACCATAGTTTCAAACTGAATTGGGTTTAAAAAAAAATAATTTGATACGAGTCAATTTTAAGTCTGACTAAGAATCTCACTCACTCGAGTTGAACCAATCCAACTCACTCGAGTTGAACCTGTAGTGAGTCAGATTAGCTCATCAACCCTCCCAATTTGTTATTTTGAAGTTATATTATTAACATCATTTGTATTGAAATTTATTTAGATTTCAATTAGAAAATGCTTTTTTTATTGAAGAAAAAAACTTGTAATTAAGTCAATCAGTGAACCAACCTTTATGAGTGAGTCGGGTCAAGTTCAAATTTTTTTTAGACTTATTAATGAGTGAGTCAGGTTGAGTAGACCACTAAATGATCAATCTATGGTAGGTTAAGTTGGATCGAGCCGATTGATCCATTTTGACAGCACTAAACATAAGAGATGTTATGCAATTTAATTTTGTATAAAAAAAATTAAACATAAATTATAATTTGAATATTAAAATCAGAAATTAATAAATATTAATAAGTCATTTTACTGCCTAAATACTATAGAATAAACAAAAATTAAATCGTATAATGCTATTAACTACTTTCTTTTATATATATATATATATATATAATTGCTTTTAGAAATACATAAGATAATATAAAGTTGTATCGTGATAATCTTGTATAACATCTAAATATAGGAGATGAAGTTTTTGGTTTGGAATGTGGACGAATATCTTTATACTGAGTTTTAGGCTAAGGGTTGTATACTGTCGCAACCTTAAAGAATGTCCAGGTATCGATCAACTTGAGACTATATCAAATATTGACCAACCTCAATTAAACGCATAGAATAAAACTTTTGATTTGGAATGTGGGTGAAAACCTCTTAAAGTAGATCTTTGACTAATTAATACATAAATTGTAACAAATTCCCGATACTCTCGAAACTATTATAGGATAAGATAAAATGCTTCCATCTTGTAACCTAAATCATCTTTCCAGAATTTCGTACATTTTTATATCTTAATATATTCGTAGGTATATAAATTGTTGTTCAATCTACAACCTTATTAATAGAAAGATTATCCAAAAGTCTGAACAACTCAAAAGCTTCTAATTTAAAATGACTTAAACTTTGAAAACTATATGCCTTCACAACTTTCTTGTTTTTTAAATATATTAAATCAAATTATCATGTGTATAAATTAACTTGTATGACTTTATGTAAGAATTTCAAATTTAAGTAAAATATGTAATTATACTAAAAAAATATTCAAAATAAGAGTTTTACACTGTCACTTTCAACGAAAAATACTTCAGCCCCTAAAAAACCCATCAGGGAATGAATTCACACTATTTTTCTTTAAAAAAAGAAGAAAGACAAAAGTAGTAATTATTTGGTATCTGCCAAATTTAAATGTGAAATGAACAGTTTTGGAAAACACGTGTGTTTGGATTGAGTTTCCAACGCATGTATTTTGAAATTTCACGTCAAAACAAACATAAAATCTTAGAGGCTACATGGCTGGCTACATAAGCTAAAAACCAGTGACACGCACACACAGCATTTTTCATACAAAACTTTCCAAATATTTCACTGTTTTCCTTAAGATGACTTCAGATTGTCAGATAAACCTCAAGCAACTAGTGACACAAGATTCACCAAACCAGAACTTTGGTAGTTATTGTTTTATACCTTACATAAATTTCTAGTAATGATTAAGACATTCTTCCTATAAGCACTGTCACATAATTGCACACAACATATTTGTTATTATGCAACTGGGCTTTTGAAATTGAAAAAAGAGCAGAGAAAGTAGACGTGTGAATGAACAGCAATTACAAAGGTGGAGATGGAGGAATGTCCACGTGTTATCCCTGAAACTAAATCACATTGTAGGCAACAGAGAGAGATTGGATATGATATGGATTGAAAGAAAGAGGGATAGTTGGGCAGAAGTATAAGAACATGGGGTTCTTAAGCTTTGGGGAACAAATGGGTAGGGGTCCATTCAATTGAAAGTGAACCATATCCTTTACTTTTCAATAATTTGTACGTGCTACTGTTTTCAAGCTTATTGGTGTTTATGGCTAAGGTCAAGAAATTGATCCAATAAACCCTTTCATACCTTATCTTTTACACCAAACTCAAAAAGCATTGGAGACTCTCCAACCACCAAGATTGCAAACAAACATTAGTGATTTGGAATTAGACTTGCCATTACAACTCAATTAGTTTTCAACCTTATCCCGTTGTGTTGGTGAAGATGTTATTCCATTGTTACCTATTTCTCTCTGTCAAACCTACACATGATAACAACAAAACATGATGCCAATTCCAATCCCTCAATGAAGAGAACACAGGCTTTTTTGTCACCACTTGCGTTGTTGCCTATAGTGCTTCAATGAATTAAATAATCCTTAGAACAAGTCAGAAGAATGATTTGATATAGCAGTATATTGACCACCATAATGGTGGAGGTTCAACTTGCAAAATGGGCAGAGATAGCATTTGGTTAAGTGATGAGTAAGTGCTAATGATTTTAGCTTCAAGATCGCTGACAGCACTAAAAATTTACCCTAAATAAATACATATATGAATTATGATATGGATGTTTCCATGGGGAAAGAACCTAGAATTCGAAAGAAGGTTGGGCGCATGTGCTTTCTTAACCTAACCCTACCTAATTCAATGGGGATCCAATTGAGAGGGAAGTCCCCACCACACCCACATGAACTCACATTGCATATGCCACAGTTCTTCACTACCCTTTTTCTTTCTTTAATGGAAGAATATTCAACTTTCAGTACCCTAATCTTTTATATTTCGATGCATGACGTCAACCTTTTTCAAGTTCAGCTGGCCATGTTTCTAAGTTTTACTATTTTTCTTCTTCGGTATGCGTTAGATTAAGGTGGATGAGAATATATATATCCAAAACGAATTTCATTTTCCTTTTTCTCATATTCATCACAACTGCATGTGTTACACCAAATCAATGTCGCTTAATAGAGATTCATCTCATCTCACTTGTTTGGCTTCAAAGAAATTTGTATACTAGTATGTATACAAATTGTACTTAAATACGTACCAGTCTTCCACTTCACACACTATTTCTATTCGATTTTCGTCCTTTAACTTTCATTCATCCTCCTTGTACTCGTCATCTACAAAATAAACTGGTGTTGTGCTTGCAAAATATTCTCTGAAGTTAAAGTACATGTTCAAAGTCATATAGTAGTCAAAACGATGATTAACGCGAAAAGTAAAATGAAAAACTCGATTATAGTTGTATTTATAAGAATATTTATTTAACTGTGGGCCCTTACCTGAACGGATCTGGATATAGGTCTATTGGTCCATTCGCCGAATGAAAATTTTACATGTGGTGATTGTAAAACCTGAGGAAAATAGAGGTTTTAGGAATAAAGTTTTGTTAAGACTTTGAATATGCTTTCTATAAAGAGTTTATGTGTCTAATAAGGTATTGTGTGTATATATTTGTTAAAACATAATTACGTTATTTCTTTGATGTTATTTTAATATAGTATGTAAAACATGTTTTCGTATGTTTGTTGGATTGTAATGCCTGTGTGTTTGATAGTACAATGTGATGGGTTGACTTGTTGATAGAAGGATGGTCTATGATTGAATGATTGAGTTCAGTTCTAAGGAGAGAGAGTTAAGAAAAACCTTTGTTTTATTTGTATTTTTAGCCTAGAGGTAAATTGGTCTTTTAATCTTTATTAATCAGTGTAGAAATTAAATAAGGGGGTGTAGGAAGAGAAGACATGCAAATTAAATAATATGAAGATTTAATAAAAATATTATGTGAATCTTGAGAAGATTGAGTTGTTTTCTTGGAGAGAAGAAAAGGAGTTGTAGAAAACCTTAATGCAAAGGAAGATTTGTGGTGTTTTGGGGTTGTAGATAAAATTCTAGTATTGGTTAATGTATGGGGAAACTTACCTTGTTCTTATTGTTTGTTGTATGCTATATATTATTGATTTTCTTGCATGGAAATCCTTGTTTTGATACATGTGCACTTAATTATGATTATATGTTGTTATTGTTGGCTAAGGGTTTGTGTATACAGGATAGAGTTTATATCATGTTTGTGTTGGGTGTTACCAATGAGAAACATTAATGCTTTGTAGAGATTTTGATGAGGATGCACTTGAAGTCTTGAAGAATTATTTACATACATAGTTAAAGCCTTTTTATAGAAAACCTTGTACTAGGCTTTTGCTTTGACTTGTACATCAGAAGAAGACTTGAAAATTGCTTTCTAGTATAACTATGTTGCTGCAATAATCGATTATCTCAAGGCATAATCGATTATCACATGCTAAAATAGAAAAGGGTTACTCGTGCAAATAATCGATTATCACAGGGGATAATCGATTATCACTGTAAGTTTAATATTGTCCAGGGTTCGGCAATAATTGATTACCACTAAGGATAATCGATTATCACATTTTTCAAAACCCATAACGACCTGAAATAATCGATTATCAATTTCAATAATCGATTATCACTAACAGTTGGGAGATGTCTTTTTAGTTTCTGACCCTACATGAACCTTGGCTTACAAATAGAATTCTCCAAAACTCTTAGAAAAAAAACTTTTCACTTGAGAGTATTAAAGTTGTGTGCTTAAGGGAAACTCTCTGTGTGAAAAAGGAACTAAGCCATTTTGAGAATACATATTTGTTCTGAGGAAGTTCTCAAATCTCAGAGTGCTCAAATCAAGTCTTGTGAATAGGAGAAACTTGCGTTTAGTGCGTCTAAAGTCAAAGCGGTTCCCTTCAAGTTGATTGAGCAGGGTTCTTCCATTATGTGTCAAAGGAAGGTGTTTTTGGTTTCTTATTATTTGTATAATATCTTTGTAATCTGAAACAATATTTTAGTGAAAAAGGTTAATCATTGTTTATAGTGATTGTTGATTTTCTTTGACTCTATAACTTTAGCACATAAACTGTTTGATAAAAGTTCTTAAAGAAAATCGTAATTTTTAAAAGAACCAATTAACTCCTCCCCTCTTGGTTATTGACATTAACACACTCTTTAAAACGTTCTGCTACACGATATCAATCTCAACAATTGTTATCATAGTTTGCTTTGATATTTTTTCAAAATTTTTGAAAATGGTCGGTCATAACCAAGTTTATCCTAAGGGTGCTTCCATCAACAAACCACCACTTTTTACGGGTGATAATTATGCCTTCTGAAAAGTTAGAATGGAAATTTTTATGGGGTCTGTTGATAGAGGCATCTAGGAAACGATTGAAAATGGTCCGTACATTCCAATGAGAACTTCATGGTATTGAACAAAGAAAAACCATATTTAAATTGGACATTTAAAGAAAATAAAAGAGCTCAATTTGATTTTAAAGCTCGCAATATTATATCTGTTGTTGTTGTACTTAATGAATTCTATAGAATTTCAGTGTTTAAGACAGCGTAGGAGATGTGGGAAGTTCTTCAAGTAACCCATGAAGGAACTGACAATGTGAAGTGTGCTAGGAAGAACACCCTGATACAAGAGTATGAGATGTTCAGGATGCAACAGGGTGGAACCATCGTTGATGTGCAAAAATGCTTCATACATATCGTCAACCATATTTTTGGTTTAGGTAAAAAAATTGACACTAACGAATTAAATGTTAAACTTATGAAATCATTGAATAGGACGTGGCAGCCAAAGGTTAATGCGATAACAGAGTCTCAGGACTTGACGTCTATGTCTATGACTGTGATTTTTGGAAAGTTGAGAGAGCATGAGCTTGAGGTTAATAAACAAAGTGCTGAGGAAGACCAAGGAAAGAAGAAAACATTGGTCTTCAAATATGAACTTTAATAAAGTAAGAGTTTAGAAAAGGATTAGGAATCTAAAAATGGAGACTCAAATGATGAAAATATGATTCACATGTTTAGAAAATTCAACAAGTTCATGAAATCTAGAGGCAAGGAACAAATTAAAAAGGACTGAAAGAAGAAATAAAGATCTTTTTCAAATTACAGGTGTTATGGTTGCGGAGAAAAAGGGCACGTTAATGCGGATTGTCCAAACATCAAAAATGGTGAAGAAAAGAAGAAAAAAGCTTACATTGCTTGGGAAGATAATGCATCAAGCACCTCTAGTTCAAGTGATTATGTTGAAGAAGCAAACTTGTGTTTGACAGCTAATATTGATGACACTATAAGCCAAGTAAGTTATTCTAGTTCTGAAACTTCTGCAATTTAGAAATGAAAGAGTCTTCAAATGTTGAACTGTTGAATGTCTTTCATGTAAAAGTCACATGCTTGATATTGATATTCTTGAAAATCTGCTTGAAGTGACAACAAGAAATAATAATGTTGAAATGTATATACCTATTAAAAGAGTTTATAAAAATAAAAATGTTCTTAAAAGTAGGAACCAAATTAAAAGAACTCGTATGGTATGGGTTGAAAAAGGAATTGTCGTTTATAAAAATTCAAATGGTGTCACATGTTTTTACTATATGAAAAAGGGGCATACTTCTAACAAATGTAGAATCAAACATTTTGATGTTCCTAATGGAAAATATGTTTTTGGATTCCTGAAGTAACTTGCATATAACCTTAAAGGACCCAAATAAAATTTTGGGGACCAAAACTCTATTTTTTTTGTTTTGCATGTTAAATTTTCAAAAGGAAAAGAAAGCTCTGTGGTATCTTGGTAATTTTTAAGAGTTTTGAAAAAATTTATGATTGTTAGATATGTCTTAGAATGGAAATTTGGCCCAAATTTGCGGTTTTGAAAATTAACGTGCAATAATCAATTACGAGGAGCCATAATCGATTACCAGGGACCATAATCGATTATCACGGTTTCAAAATTTTAATTTTGACAATTTGGCTCGCAAATAATCAATTATCAAAAGTGATAGTTGATTATTAAGTTAAAACGTAAAAAAAAATTAAGAATGTGTTTTTTTATTTTAAGGGGTATAGGAGGTAATAATTTTAAGGGACCTAAATTCTTTTTAATTTAACTAATTTAGGGGTTGCATAAAAATTAGCTGATTTTTTTATTATGATAAAAAAGGGGAAGAAATATTTGATTGACATCTTATGTGATAATCTTGTGATAACACGTACCTACTTGAGGGGAAGATATATAAGTTTGTTAGATATCTTGTTATTTATCTCTATTTTGGATTAATTACTATTTTGCCCTTAGTTGTCAATTAAGAACAAGATCTTTAAGAACATGACATATCATAAGCCTTCAACAAGTTTTTGATCATCATCAAAAAAGGGGAGATTGTTATCAATGAGAAATATTGATGCTTTGAAGAGATTTTGATGATGATGCACTTGAAGTCTTGAAGAATTATTTACTTACATAGTTAAAGCATTTTTATAGAAAACCTTGTATTAGGCTTTTTCTTTCACTTGTACATCATAAAAATAATTGAAAACTCCTTTTTAGTATAGCTATAGTTAAATATAGTGAAAACTATATGTGAGATTAATCCCCTTTGTGTTGAATACACACATATGGTCATCTATTTATAATAGAAGAAATATGGGCTAAGCCCAAAATACAAATAAGAAATAATAACAAACTAATTAAAGATAAAGATAAATATATAATATATCTAATACTCCCCCTTAAGCTGGAGCATACAAATTGTATGTACCAAGCTTAGAACAAATAAACTCAATCTGAGGACCCCTTAATGACTTGGTCAACACGTCTGCGAGTTGATCGTTTGACCCAACTAACTCAGTACATATTTCTTTAGTCAACAACTTTTCACATACAAAATGACAATCAGTTTCTATATGTTTAGTCCTATCGTGAAACACGAGATTTGATTCAATGTGGAGAGCAGTTTGATTATCGCAATACATCTTCATCGTATGGATGTCACAAAAGTTAAGCTATTGAAGAAATTGTTTCACCCATATAAGTTCACATGTGAGTGACGCCGTCACCTTATACTCGGCTTCGGTTGTTGATCGAGCTACTACATTATGTTTCTTACTTTTCCATGAAATAATGTTTCCTCCCAGAGAAACACAATATCCTATAGTGGACCGTCTATCAATAGACGAATCTACCCAATTTGCATCACAATACCCAAAAACCTGAATGTTTCCTTTATCTTCATATAAAAATCATTGCTCGGGAGCCTTTTTTATATACCTTAGAATGCGAATGAGAGCGTTTCAATGGTCAACACATGGAGCCTGCATGAACTGACTAACAACTTCAACTACAAAGGATAGGTCTGGCCTTGTAATAGTGAGATAAATCAGTTTTCCAACCAGCCTCCTATACCTCTCTAGATTGGAGAATAATTCACCTTCTTTTGTCCTTAATTTATGGTTTGGGTCCATGGGACTGTCTTCCTGTTTGCAATCAATCATGTCTGTTTCTTGTAATATATCAACATCATACTTCCTTTGGGAGATTACAACTCTATCTTTTGATTTCACTACTTCAATGCCTAAGAAGTATTTGAGACTTCCAAGATCCTTGGTTTGAAAATGTCTACACAAGTACTCTTTCAGTTGAGATATTCCAACAATATCATTTCTTGTAATGACAATATCATCAACATATACTATTAAGTAAACACATTTTCCAAGAGAAGAATAACAATAAAAAACCAAATGGTCTGCTTCACTGTGTTTTAGCCAAATTTTTTAATAATGGAGTTAAACTTTCCAAACCAAGCACGTGGTGATTGCTTGAGGCCATATAGAGATCGATGCAATTTGTATGCAGAAAAGGTACTCATTCCACTTCTAAGTTCCAAGGATATGGACGATTGTCGATTGACTGTTGGCGATGGCGGCCGATGATGATGGCCAATGATAGTGGCCGACGACTGTGGCCGGAGACGGTAGCTGATGGTGGACGGTGGCGGACAGTGGTAGACAATGACACCAGCGAGATAGAAACCAAAGTGGGATCAACCCTCTCTCATACCAAGTTAAATATAGTGAAAACTATATGTGAGATTAATCTCTCTTGTGTTGAATACACACATAGGGTCATTTATTTATAATAGAAGAAATATGGATTAAGCCCAAAACACAAATAAGAAATAATAACAAACTAACTAAAGATAAAGATAAATATATAATATATCTAATAGCTATGTTGCGGTAATAATCAATTATCTCAAGACATAATCGATTATCACATGCTAAAATAGAAAAGGGTTGCTCGTGCAAATAATCGATTATCACGTCAAGTTTAATATTGTCCAGGGTTCAGCAATAATCAATTATCACTAAGGATAATCGATCATCACATTTTTCAAAACCCATAACAGCTTGAAAATCGATTATCACTTTTGATAATCAATTATCACTGGAAGTTGGGAGATGTCTTTTCAGTATCTGACCCTGCACAAACCTTGGCTTATAAATAGAGTTCTCCACAACTCTTAGAAAAAATCTTTTCACTTGAGAGTATTAAAGTTGTGTGCCTAAGGGAAACTCTCTGTATGTGAAAAGAAAAGTAAGTCATTTTGAGAATACAAATTTGTTTTAAGGAAGTTCTCAAATCTTAGAGTGCTTAAATAAAGTCTTATGAATAGGAGAAGCTTGTGTTTAGTGCGTCTAAAGTCGAAGCAGTTCTCTTCAAGTTGATTGAGCAGGGTTCTTCCATCGTGTGTGAAGGAAGGTGTTTTCTGTTTCTTATTATTTGTATAATTTGTTTGTAATCTGAAACAATATTTTAGTGGAAAAGGTTAATCATTGTTTATAGTGATTAACGACTGGATGTAGAATCTTTTTATTCAAATTAGGATAAAATCCTTTGTGTTGATTTTCTTTGACTTTATAACTTTAGCACTTAAACTGTTTGATAAAAGTTCTTAAAGAAAATTGTAATTTTTAAAAGAACCAATTCACTCCTCCCCTCTTGGTTATTGACCTTAATAGGCCCTTTAAAACATTCTATTGCACGATACCAATCTCAACATTTGGTTTTTCCTATGAAAGTATGTAATACTTTGTTCGGTTATCCCATAATAATATGTATTGATGCTAAGCAAGGACAAAGGTATTTTTGTTAGAAATGTGAGGCCTTAATCTCAATCCAAGAGGGGGATGAAGTGGATTTAATCTTTTTCGAAATCTTTTTCAAATCTTAATGAGTTCTTGAATCTTGAAATCAATAATCAAATATAGATGAATCAACTAAGTAAAGAAGGAGAAGAGAAAGATCAAAACACAACACTTTATAGTGGTTCGGCTATCACAAGCCTACATTCAATCCTCCTTTAACAACCTTAGTTGAAGGGAAATCCACTAATAAAGATTTGAGTTTATAAGAATACAATGAAACTCTCAATTGCACTCCTCACACCACTCAAATCAGAAATAGCAAATACAAGAGAGGAATCTCTCACTCTCAAAGAACAAAGAGATGAATCACTTAATCTTTTACAAGTCACAAGAGCAAACACCAATTCTCGACCCTAGTTATCCTCGCACAGGTATCTAATATCATAGATTGCTAAAGAACCTAATCGAATCACACTCTCCAAAGTGCAGATGAATCAGAAATAGTGAAGTCCAAATGTCTTGAAAGAAATCTTGATGTATGATCACTAATGAAGCATGAATTTCTCCAAGAACAATTCTTGAGAGCCCCTACATTCAAAACTCATAAAATCTGTTAGTATATGAAAATTAGAACGTTATTGAAACAGGTCTCAAGTCAAGTTTATATAGAAAATTCAAATCCTAAAGTAGTTTAATCGATTATATTATCAGCATAATCTATTATGCTTTTGCCTCTATTTTAACAAATTATTACACATGTATAATCGATTAATTCAACACTTATGCCTATAATTGCTTCTTCTAACAGTCTTAACATATTAGGCTATCTGTATAGTGGATTAGACCTTGTTTTTTGTTTTAACTGATTATTGAACTTATGTAATCGATTATATTGACACTTAACCTCATTAGTCATCAATTTGTCTTTCTTAACAAATTATGTTACTTATATAATATATTATGCCTATCTCTATGTTTTAATCAGTTATGTAACTTATGTAATCAATTATAACATAGTGATTTGCTCCAGTTTAGCTTTCTAAGTGTTTTGGTTAATCTAACACTAGTAAAAAAACAAGATTTTAACTCGCGCATTTGGCATCGGTTAAGTTGTAACCGAAGCAAAAAATGGCGCGGTGGCATTTTTGTAGTTATCACAAATGAATATGCCTTGGTTCAAAAAGAACCGATGCCTAAAACTGGTGCGGTGGCATTTTTGTAATTATCGCGCAAGGTATATGCCTCGGTTCAAAAAGAACCGATGCCTAAAATTGGTGCGGTGGCATTTTTGTAATTATCGGGTAAAGTATATGCCTCGGTTCAAAAAGAACCGATGCCTAAAACTGGTGCGGTGGCATTTTTGTAATTATCCCGCAAAGGTATATGCCTCGGTTCAAAAGGAACCGATGCCTAAAACTAGCGCGGTGACATTTTTGTAATTATTTTTTAATTTTTTTGAGAGCATTTACGCATCGGTTCTTTATAGAACCGAGGCAGTAGACCCTTATTGCCTCGGTTAAAAAAATAACCGAGGTAATAACATGTGTTTAGGGTTAAATTTCGTAAACAGAGATAGAAGTTGCGCCGCTCCTCTCTTTTCTCCCATTTTCGTTTGTTTCCCTTCCTTCCTCTTCTCTGCTCTGATGGAGGCGCGACGAAGGGCTCTTCAATGGCGTGATTGAGGCGCGGCGAAGACGCGGCAGGGACGTAAGGGCGGTCATTGTCGTTCTTCTTCTCTTTGTTCTGATTCACAGCGAAGGAGGAAACTTCCTTCCGTCTCCTTTTTCTAATTTTGTTTGGGTTGTTTTATGTTTAATTGATGCTTTGCAGGAGCGGTGGAGTTTGATTCTCTCCAGGTGGTGGTGGGAGCACGTCGTTCTCGTTCTTTGTTCTTCGTAGTGAAATCTTTGATGATGGTGGTGTGAGATGGAGTGGTAGGCATTGATGGATTGTAGCCAAGGACTAACAACTCATATGGCAAATGGTGAAAAAAAAAAACTCTACTACCTCGGTTGGATTTGAACCGAGGCAAAATCACACACCTTTTTGCTTCGGTTCAGAACCGAGGCAAAAAGTCTACCCCTTTTTGTCTCGCCTGTATATGTCTCGGTTGTGGAACCGCTGCATATAAGCGAAAATAACTGTTGTCGTTTTCCTTTAGTGTACTAGTGTAACAGATTATACAACTTACGTAATCGATTATTATTACCAGAAACTATATTTTTAATATGTTTTAGGCCTATTTCATTAAACATGAATGGATTCAAACAGCTAGCACTAACATGTTAAAGATATAAACACTTGTTATGTCATTTTATTATTCAAGAATGATTAAAAACATTTATAATCATTTAAACTTATTTATCATCAAAAACCAAAATGTATAGAAGTTAGGCTCCCCCTATCGACGATGTTGTTTGGGGGGTTTTATCATACAAATATATGTTGTAAAGAGTGGTATGATTATCATATGCAACATGTTGGGTTTGTTTGGGTCGTAATCAGCATAAGGATGTGTTTTGGTTGATTCAAGTGATGTAATGTATGTATTAGGGTCTGTTCATAAGGGTATGTTCATAAGGGTTTGTGAGACTTGAATGCATGCATGATGTGTTGGGTATGTGCCCTTGTGGTCTAGGGTTGACGTATGTGTGTTTTGAACACTTAAATTATATCCAAGACGTATTTTGATTCGGAAATAATTTATTATCACTAGTTATAATCAATTATGTACGCGTTGGTTTTGAGTTTTATCTTGAAAATAATCTATTATCTAGGATGATAATCGATTATCTTTTCATGTGAGTTGAATATGGAAATTTTGATGTGTTAGAGCCATTAGAATAATCAATTATCACTTGTGATAATTGATTATTATAATATATTTTGTGGACTTGGAAAATTCTCGAGAATAATCGATTATTACGAATGATAATTGACTATCCCAATACATTTTTGTTAAAAGTGATGAATTTAATGAAGAATTAACATGAGTCAAGCCTGATGAGTTGTAGGTTAATGATTATGTTTAGAGTCAAGTTTGACTTGTGGTTGAGGTTAGAGTATATATATATATATATATAATTAAAAGAATCAAAATTTTGAAATTTTGAATTATGTGAATTGCTATATTAAAATAATATTGCTACATATTATTTGTTGAATATTCTACTTAAAAAATATTAACGATAAGTCAATTTAAAATACCTTTGTATTTATTTTAAAATATAATTTCAAGATAACAGAAGAGAAAAAGGGAACAAAGATTAGAATTTGTTTAGTATTACGAAGGAAGTATTTTGTTTATGAATATTGTTAAAGAAAAATCGAACACCTTATTATTTTAATTACGTACTAAAAATAGTTAAGTATGAAAATATGATTATGTTTTTGTTTAAAAAATGATAAGTTAATGCACAGTAGATCATAAATAGAAATTAATTGAGCCAATAAAATGTTATGTATAGTCTTAGTTCATGTATGATAAAATAAAAATGTTTTAAAATAATATAAAACGAATATAAGTAAACTAACCTTGTACTACTACGAAAAATAACAGGTTATTATATGTTGTAGAAAATGTCCACCTCTTCCATTTAACAAAAAGTTAAAGTTGTCTAAAAGAACTTTCCATCTCATAAGACACTACAATTTAAGATGAATCTAGAAAATGAACATTATCCTTTAAAGAGATAAATACATCCAACTATTAGATGTTGATACAAGGAAAGAAAGAACATTTATTACTACATGGAGTGCATTAATTGCATCCATCACTTTTGAGGCTTCTTAGACAAAGGAAAAGACATTCAAAATGGTTGAAGTTATTCAACTACCAGAAATGGTTTTACTATGAGTATTTCAAGAATATGTATAAATTCATTCAAGAAGTAGAGAGAGAAGGACCATTGCTAAATTTTATAAGCCAACAAAAAATTATTTAGAACACTAATGATCAATTAAAAAACTAGAAGAAAAAGAGTATAATCTTAATCAACAGACAATTATCTTCTCAACTAGAAAAGGATTGATTAATGATTATAAATCTTGCATCTCTACATCTTAGTCTAGAGGAGTTATTTGGTAAACAATATTTAGTTATTAGTAAAAAATGACTATTGTTTAAAGAATACTTTATTAAGCCAAAAATAACTTATGAAAGAGCACTTGCTTGAGTTAGAAGTGATTTTGTAAAAAAATATTTGAAAACAGTTAACAATGAAATGTTGAGAGTCTAAAGAATACTCTTGTGATTTGAAAAAAAATACTTGATTAAGCTAACAGTGACTTGTAGAAAGAATATTAAGAAAATTGGTTAAAAATGACTACAAAGACAAACAATACTGAAGGAATTAAATAGGAATGAATACAAACTCAAACAATACTCAATACTTGACAGTCAACTTAGTAAGATTCAATTAGTTAATTAAAAATTAAATATAATACATGTGATTAAAAAAACATAACAATTAAACAAACCAGTATAAAAACTTTCATTCTTTGTCTTTTACTTTGCACGTTACTGTATGTACTAACATAAATGTTGAAAAACAACTTTAATATAAATTTTATATAAAACAAGTATATCATTTAAAGTTTAATTCTTCATTTATACACTTCATCATATACAACTATCATTAACTTATTACTTCACACACGATATAAAAAATTAAAATAACTTTTGAAATTATTATAAAAGTAACACATAACAATTACACAAAGTTCAATTCAATTTGTCATCTTTTAATTTGTTTTTTTCAAATTCGGCTGATTTAGTTTTGAATACCTATAAGATAATGCATATTATTTCTACAAAATATAATAAAAATTAAAGAGACTAAAATAACTTCTGTTTCTAAATCGACATTTAGTTTTGAGTGATTCTTCCTGTACCTCACTAAGTTCATCATGCACTTCCTAATTCTTTTGTAATTTCAATTTTACCCTTGTAAATGTCTGTGAGAATATTTTGGTTTTATAAAAAAGTTGACCCATCAACTAATAAAATTCAAAGCTTCTTCTGTCGCATCTCATGTTTGAAACCCTAATCCCTTTTCTAAAACACTTTTTTTTTTCTCCTCTGGCGCTCTTCCCCTCCTCCCCTCCTCCTCCTTTTTCACCATTTTTTTAACGTGGTGAGTGCTCTTCCTTCCCCCTCCCCCTCGTTTGTTCACTGTTGTTGGTGTCGTTGTGGGTTGTAGCAGGTATCTTCTTCTCACACATTTCACGTACATCAAGCTTTTTCTGGCGTCTAGGTTAGTTATTTTGATTTCCTTACAACTATAGTATATGATGCATGATGGATGGGTGTGGAAAAAAAACTGCTTTGTTGTATGATAGAATATATGTTTGTGCTTGATTTATGGTTGATCTGCACTTGAGCATCATTTTTCTGCTTGATCTGGGCGGAGCGTTGGAATTGGGAGAAGTTGGAAGCTTAACCACAGTTGGAATTGCGGTTAATGTCCGCCGCACTTGGAAGTACGAATGAGGGTGGTGCCGTAGTTGGATCTTCGACTGATGGTAACCGTAGTTGGATCTACGGTTGGGTTTTTTTAGAGCATGGCCGCTGCACTTGTAAGTGCGGATGTGGGTGGTCCGCAGTTGGATCTGTGGTTGAAGCTAACCGCACTTGGATCTGCAGTTGGTTGTTGCCGCACATGGAGTTGCAGTTTAGGGTTATTTTTTCAGGTTTTGTGTTTTTTGTTTATTAGGTTAGTATATTTTATTTTTTTTAACAATTTCTTTTTTGTTTGTAAAGTTTTATATTTATTTATTCTGTAATTTTAATTTTGGTTTAATGTCTCGGTAGGTCCCTATTTTCGGTGTGAATCTCAAATAGGTCCCTTTTGTTTTCGGCGTCTCAATTGGGTTCCTTTTTGTGTAAAATTGGAGCAATTAGGGGTCTGCCGTCAAATTAAACAAACGGACGTTTAAGTTTGCCTACGTGTTATTAAAATTGAGTTTGAATTTATTTTTGTATTAAAAAATGGATTGAGCAAACGTCAAATCATATATCTTCAAGGGCAAAAAAGGCAAACTGGGCAAACCCCTTTTCTTCTTTTCTTCTTCGATTGGAAGCGCAAAGGGGAAACCCCTTTTCTTCTTCAGAGCCCTAAAATCCTAAGGGATATGCACGAAAAGGAAAAGAGAGAAACACCTCTTCCTTCAACCTCCAACGCGGCAGTCCCTACCCTCCGTCGCGCCTTCCTTTCGCCGGCCAAGAGTGTCGTCGACGACGCCACCCACGCCGGACGGAGCAGCCTAAACTTCGACCTCCTTTTCGTGCGCGAGAGAGAAATCTCGTCTCTCCCTGCGATGTTACCAGCACGAACCAGGATCGCCACCGCTGACGCCGTCTTCAATAACCGATCGGAGTCGTGAGGACTGGTCTCCTCTCCCACCATTAAGACTATGCCTCTTTGCTAAATGGATGTGCGCTTGAAAGATCTCACTTTCACCCTCAAAAAGCTGAACCCTTTTGTCCCCTTTCTCCATCTCTTTCTCTCTATGCCAAGAAAAGTTACTACTCATGCTCCTTAATTCTCTCTCTCTTTGTTTCTCTCTATTGGTGTGAGAGTTTGAGCAAAACTCAGTTTATGAGGCGGCTTCTACAGATAGTGGATAATTGGTGGGTGATTTGTCTTGTGATACATGTTACAACTTCAATGGAAAAGTTACCATCACAATCCAATCAAATTCCATCTTTTTCCTTCGATTCATTTTTACCTATATACAACAGATCCAGAAACTCAGACCTACACACCATAAAATGGTTTTACATTGAAGTTCAAGTTTGTGGGCAGGGCAATCTAATTATGAAATGGAAGAAGCTAGAATTTTTTTTTTAAATAATTTTTTTTGCAAGCATATAATTTTGAGTTGAATGGAATGAACATGCAAGCGTACGGGAGACACATTGAAAGTGAAGATATTTTTTATGCAGGTGAAAAATAAGCTTGAGTGATGAAGAGGGTGAGTTGGTCTCTCGCTTGGTGAAAGATATGAAACCATGGAAGATTGAATTCGGGTCAGGGGACTACAATTAAACTTTTAGATTTTGCCCACTTTGCCCTTCCCTAAATCTAAATCCACATTTGTGCAATCCAAATTTTTAATACAAAATTCGTTTTTAATGCCACATCAGAATAATGAATACACTGACCATACCACGTAGGCCAAACTTAAACGTCTGTTTGTTCAATTTGACGGCAGACCCCTAATTGATCAAATTTTACATAAAAAAGAACTCAATTGAGACGCCGAAAAGAAAAAGGGACCTATTTGAGATTCACGCCGAAAATAGGGACCTACCGAGACATTAAGCCTTTAATTTTTATGTTAGTTTAAGTGTTAAAAAAATGTAATATATTTTTGGAGTATATTTTGAATTTTTTTTATTTGTTTGTTAATTTTTTTTAAATTGTTTTTTTAAATTTTTAAATTTTTATACATTATTTATTATGTATATAATTTTATTTAATTTTTTTATTTTTGTTTGTGAATTTGGAAATTTTATTAAAATATTTATTTAATTAAATAATTATTATTATCCGTAAATTTTATTTTCTTACATATTATTTTTTCTTATTTGTAATTATTTAAGTATTATTTATGTAATTTTTTTAATTTTTTAATTTCTTTATTATTTTATTATTAATTTTATATTTTTTGATTAATTATTATTTGTTTCAATATTTATTATTATATAATTATTTATTTCCTTTGTATATAATATGTTAATAATATAATTGGTTAATATAAATGGTTAGAACTAGAGGTGCATCATCTTATCGTGGTGAGACTTCATCTTATCGTGGTGAGGCTTCATCCTATCGTGGTGAGCCATCATCTTCATCACATGATGAAAGGAGACGACCTACGGCATCTGCACGTAGAAGACGCGTAGAAGAATACCGTGTGGACGTTATTGATGAGCATGATCATGAGAAGCAGGAGGAGTTTATATAGTAGGGACATGGTGAGGATGATTATGTTAAGCAGAAGGATGTTCAACAACAGGATGACTGTAGTGAGGAATAATATGAAGATGAAGATGAAGATGAAGATGGTGGGTTCCCAAGAGGTCTACATGACACCTCCTTACTTACCCATTATACCCAGCATGTTGCATTTTTCATATGGTAAGGCCGTGTTAGTCATCAACCTAAATGTTAATTGTTTATTAATTGTTAATTTATTTTTGTTATATAATTTTGTGTTTTTTTGTAGGATCGAAGTGGGATTAAGGTGATCTCCCATGACAAAAAATTAAAGCATTTTGGAATGTACGATGAGGCCTTTGAACCTTATATCTCCATGTCGGGGTTGGGTTCTTTAGTGAACCTATCATACGAGTATGTCGATCATCGATTGATCATTGCCCTCTCAGAGAGGTGGCACCTGGAGACGAATACTTTCCACCTCCCGATAGGTGAGATGAGCGTCACATTAGATGAAGTTCTCAATCTGCTTCACATACCCATCTTGGGTCAATTTTGTGAGGTCGAGGAGTTAGAATATGATGTGGCTCGATCTAATATTATGGAGCTGCTTGGCGTGGACACGCCAAAGCTTCAGCTGAGATGAAATTGTCACACGGTCCAAAAGTTAGGCTCAGTTGGCTCCACGAGGTCTACCAAGAGTGCATTGAGCAGGAGCATTGGGAATGCGCTGCTCGAATAAAAAGAAAACCAATGTGGCAGAGAGTGAAGAGGGCAGCTGGAATAAAACGAGGTCTCGCCGTTTGCCACATCTACTAAAAGTTAATGTCGTTCAGTTTTAAGGACTAATAGTAAGAGTTTCAAAACTATGAGGACTAAAAACCATCAAAGTTTCGAGTAGGGACTAAAACCAAAATCGTGTGATACTTAAGGGACGAAAAACATATTTAACCCTTTTATATATAATAATTTAATTATTATAAAAATCATTTATACATAATTTCGTTGAACGTAATTAACTTAACTAGAAGGTGATTGCAGCGTCAGACTCAATAGAAGTTGGTCTTGTTGATACATTTGCATAAACATTTTGAGCACCCAATATGGTTAGATTGTTAAATTAGTGAAGCAGTTCAAAATTAAATAACAAATAATGTAATACATAAATAAAAAAGAATTAGAAAAGGACCATACTTTTAGCTTCTTCTAACGGGCAAGATAAAGATAATCAGAGAAGGACATTGGGATGATGGAGAAGGCAAAAGAATGGTGAGACATGCGTGGAGAAGAATTGAGGGACCTATCTAGGGCACAACATATGAAGAATGGCCAGTAACATTTTCACTATTGGGAACTTCATAACCTACCCAACTCAGGCTTACACAAAAAAGTAATTGATTTTACGTAACTGACAAACAACAACGACATAAATTATATCTTGTTATGCACACTCATGCAGGTTGTCAGACAAGTGGCTTTGCAAGCATCCCGGATTATAGCAGCTTTGAATTCTCCCGTCACTAAGCACAAAGATCTACCAAATGGAGGATATTCTAAAAATACTTGCAACATGAAAGCAGACACACAATATTTCTCATATCTAGATAAAAGTTGAAAATCGACCTTAAGATCAAAACTTCTACCCAAGAGGTTTTCCCCAACCTTGAAGTAACACTTCCAGAAATGGAGGTCATTCATAACTAAAACTACCCAACCTGACTCATAACTAATACATCTAACAGAGCATAATCCATAAATAACACATATTAAATCAAAAATCATACAACATAATACATAAAATACAAAATATTCAAACAAAATTAGTCTGCACAGTGCAAACGCACTTGGAAGTGCAACCCCTCAAAACCGCAGTTCGAAGTGCAGTTGGGAGCAACTGAAAATCGAAGTGTGGCTGTGTATAACCGACGTTCGAATGACGACAATCTAAATCGCAACTCCAAGTACGGTTAAGTGTGTTTACATGAAATCTTCAACTAACCTATACAAGCTCTCTGTGACGACCTTCTTCCTCTCCTCCAATGTCCACAACACCACCACCAACGATCACCACCACCATGGATCACCACCACCACAGATAAGAACCACCAATGTATAACCTCTCAACTCAAAACAACAACTAGTAAAGTGAACAAATGCTAGTAAAGTGAACTTAACAAAATACTATTGTGAGTGAAAGAATGGGAACCACGAAACGGGGTGCATGTTAGGTTTATACAATCAGAAAAATATTTGGATTGTTGATAATTAGAAAAATTGTTGGTGGTTTGGATATCATTAAGTAATCATTAATTATGTTTTGACTTTAATAAATGAAAGACAAATATGTAAAATTGAGAGTACATGATGAAAGAGATGAGGTGCATGGAGCATCGCTCTTTAGTTTTCAATACCTAGATAAGATAACACGTACGTGTTAATATAAAATATATAAATAATTAAAAAAATTAAAATAACTTCTCAGTAAAAGAAGAAAAATGTCTTTTATAATTATATATATATATATATATATATATATATATATATATTATCCAAAAATGTAAATTTTTAAACAATGAATACATTTTAACTAAATTCTATATATAAATATCATTAATTTTTTTCTTATAATATATTAATTATCAAAGAATAGAAATAAACCACTGTTTTCATGTGTATTTAATGATGTCTGGCTTGTTTGATTTTTTTAATAGATTATTAAAGTTTAGCCGAGTGTTGATAAAGATTTAAAAGTAGTGGTTTTAGAATAGTTTTACATGAAGTGGCGAAGGATAGGTGAGGGGTTGGCAGTGTGGCTAACACAACATGGTTGGTTAGCCGAAAGAGAGAATTCTTAAAAGCTGAGGTCTTAGGGTTCAAATTTGTTTTGAGAATAATGGCTAACCAATCTACATTATTGAACACTAGAACATTTTAGCATAGAGGCAAAAAAAAATCATCAGTTTAGTCAAAGTTGTCTGGGATAGTAGGACTGGTGACTCTACTTGGGAGTTAGAGGAAGAGATGAGAGAGTCTTATCCTCACCTGTTCTCTGGTAAGTCTAATTTTCGAGGTCGAAAATTTTTTGTGTGGGAGAATGTGAGAACTTGAAAATTAGAAATTAGAAAGCTGATAGGTGTATTATGTTAATGAAACCAGATTTTTCTTTAATCACCAGTATAAATAACTTTCAGAACACTCTGGTTCATTAGCTCAATCTTTCTATCTCTCTCTAAAACTCAGATCTTCAAAGTTCTCTGCCTTCTCTCTTCCATTTCTCTTCACTGAGCCATTGGATCTCCGATCAGGTGACACCCAAACATCCACAACGTAGAGGGCTTCACAACTGACCGATTCATTTCGGGTCCTAGGCTGGTAAGTCCTTACATGCAGTTCTCCGTTGTTCTTAAACTGAGACATGCATTATTGTTGGTTGCATGTGCCTTGTGCTTTCCCCTTTTTCCTTTTCTACTCAATCTTAGCTCTATGAGCTATTTCCATCACCGTTTCGGTGGTTGTAAGGCACTGTTTAGGTTCTTCACCGAGTAGGGTATTGTGGAAGCAGTATGGTGAGCTGGGTTGTTCAACTCCAAGGTAAGGGGAGCTAGGTCTTTCTTAAAATTTATTTTTTATGAAATGTGTAGATGTGCTGAACTTTGTGTGAACATGTTGTTTGGGTTGAACTTATGTTTTAAAGAGATTTTCTGTATGAATTGAACTGCATGCTGAAAATTATGACTATGGATTTGGTTGTGCTGAAGTGATATTTGAAATCTAATATGTTTGAGGTATGGGTTCTATTAAATGAGGGTTCAGATGGAAGGTGAGGGAGTATACACTGTGTTGAGTGAACTATTAGGGTTTTAGGCTACTTTGAGAGGAAGTGAGGTAGTGATTTTGAGCATTGAAGGTCTTGAGTGCAATTGGGCTGTTTGGGTAGCTCAGATAGGTCAATTTTGACTTGTTAAGAACATCAAACTGGTCTAAAATGAGTTACAAGTGGTAAAATTGAATTTGGGTCACTAAGTTGTTGATTTTGGTGTTCTAGAGTAGAAATTGAGTCTAAATCACTTTAGAATTGTAGGAGGAACGTTTATAATCATCTAAACAAGTTTAATTAGGTGTAAGACATGAATTAGAGGTCTTATAAATTTTAGAAAAGGCCTAGAAATGGTAAGGGTTTGTGTGAGTGCATAATTCTGTAGAATTCGCGTTTTGCAGATGATGTAGAGTCGCTATGCGAATTGTCTCGCATAGCGAGTCCCTACAGAGGATGCTCTCTGTTTGAGTCATTCGTTGTGCGAGCTGGTGCGCTATGTGAAATACTGGAGTGTGCTGCTCTATGTTTGGTGATTCGCATAGCGAATCTGGGCGTTGTGCAAAAGGTGGTTGCTTGGGAAAATGCTAGTTTAATTCGAATAGCGAATTTGGGGCGCTATGCGAGGGTTTAAGGTCTCATAATGTGTAGCAGAATTTTCAGTTTAGCTAAGCGCACAGACTTGGTGCGCTGAGCGAATGGACTTTAGCTGAGCGCACAAGCTTGGTGCGCTGAGCGGCTTGCCCATAACCTGTTTTTATTCTTTTTATTCTTGTTTTCTGATAACCTTGAACTATGTTTTGATTATGATCATGGTGTCGAAGTATCTATGATAATGTATGATCAGTGAGGTTATATGTTTGGATTCAATGTGATAGTATTATGGTATTTAGTTGTTCATGTCTTGAGTTAAGTTTCAAAGTGACAGTATGGTTCATGGACGTAATTCCATGGATCTCAAAGGGAGGTTACATGGTGGTGCCCTTAGTATGTTTAGAATGAATGCAGGAGCTCAGTCTTGGGGGTTATCCTGAAACTGCAATGGTCTTTCATTCTCAAGTAGAGAGGATTGATCCATGTCGTGAGGAGTAGTAGGAGGTCCTAGTCTTGGGTGCTTCTAGTATGACCTAAGGTGAGTGATAACGAACTAACCTCGTGAGTGTGGTATGTAAGATCCTTGAAAATATTTGTAAGTTAAAATACTAGATAAAAAAAAAATGAATAGTAAATTGTGAATAGTAAAAAGTGAATAGTAAAAAAAAAAATATTTTTGGAAAGGATAAGTGTTCCACGTAGCTTTGAGATCAGAATTTATCAAATTGCAAATAAAAAATTATTTTTGTAATAGTAAAATGAATAAAAAAATGAATAGTTAAAATGAATAGTAAAAATGAATAGTAAATTTTTTTGCTATAAATAGCCAAGGGGGGAGGCTGAAAATTTACACCAAAGAACTTAGAAAATTTTTGAGAGAAGAGAGTTGGAAGAATTTCAAATTTTGCAAAGGGGATATTCTGGAAGTTTTCAGAGGGCGAGGGGATTAAGTCTGTAATAGAGGTAAGGGAAGCTAACCTTGAGTATCTCCTTTTGTATTATCTTAAGCCTTGAATATGCTATATTTTGCTTTTGTCTGATCTTAAATCTTGATTATGGAGTATTTTGTTTCTGTATGATTTTGAATTTAAATGAGAGTATGCTTTTGTGTTGATATCCGAGTGTGATAGTTGTAAAACGTGATATTGATTATGTTATGCCATTTGTATGTTATTAGTTGTTTATTTTTTGTATTTTGGAAGGATTAGAAATTGTCTAACCGGCTCTGCCAGATTCAATTTCTTGTTTCCCCAAACATTCTATTGTTTTCCTTATTTATTTTTATTGTATTTTGGAAGGATTAGAAATTGTCTAACCGGCTCTGCCAGATTCAATTTCTTGTTTCCCCAAACATTCTATTGTTTTCCTTATTTATTTTTATTGTATTTTGGAAGGATTAGAAATTGTCTAACCGGCTCTGCCAGATTCAATTTCTTGTTTCCCCAAACTTTCTATTGCTTCAGTTATTTATTTTATTGCACTTTTGGAAGGATTAGAAGTTGTCTAACCGGCTCTGCCAGATTCAGCTTCTTGTTTCCCCAAACTATTTATTGCTTTACTTATTTATTTTATTGCATTTTTGGAAGGATTAGAAGTTGTCTAACCGGCTCTGCCAGATTCAACTTCTTATTTCCCCAAACATGTGTTGCTCTTGTTACTTAATTATATTGTATTTTTGGATGGATTAGAAGTTGTCTAACCGGCTCTGCCAGATTCAACTTCTTGTTTCCCATGAATTTTTATATTAAGATTATTCTTATGATTGTCAAATATTGTATTCTTCTATGACCATTTATAGTAATATCTTATTATGGTTAATTGTTTATAATTATCTTGTATGAATTCTATCATGAATGAGTTTCTTGGCTGAAATTGATCTTGTTGGAAGGTCTGGAGTAAGGATTCTGTAATAACTTGGAAATGAGTATTAAATAGATATAGTGATACTATTTGAGGTTGTTGTAAGAGGAAGTAAAAATATTAAAATTAGGCATTTTAGATTTAGAGCATAAGAGAACAAGGTAGATAATTTAAATAAATAAATTGTTAATTATTGAAGGTCTCCCTTTGTTGGTAGGATAGAGGAACCTTAAAAACCTGAGTTGGCACATCCCTGATCATAGAGCAGCCCTGGCCTGGTCCAGTCAGTTGTGACTAGTCATATGTGTTGGCGTCGAAGGTGAGTTTGATGCGTTCAGACATCTGGGTCCTCTCCGGTGACCAATTGGGGTAAAGAAAGATCTCTAATAGGATGAAATTAAAATAAAATAAGTTAATTGGAGATGTATAAAGTTATCATGGTAAAAAAAAAAAAACTTCATATATATTTTATTTATCGTTACATTGAGCTCAGACTTTAATACGTAGTGGCTAAGATATGATGAAATGTTTTGTTGATCTATGAATCTTTGATTGGTGAAAATATGTTGAGTTATACTCGTTATGGTCAAAAATGAGTTTATAATATGAAGTATGATAGCTGGCGATATGTTTAATTTATTGACACCAAAATAAGTTACTGTCAAATTATGATTAGAGAATGAACATGATTGAGTTATGTGGAGAGAAGGTTATGAATTGTTGATTTGATGAAATGTTGGAGTGGATAAGAGAGTATGAAATATTGATGTGATGAAATGTTGGAGTGGATATAAAAAATTATTGCTTATGAAATGATGTTTCCTACGGGAAGTAAAATGTTCGGTTATACCATGGGAGCTTGGTATGAGCAAAGTAACACCTGAGGTTAATGAAAGCAGGCAGCAAGTGGTCTGACCATAAGGCTTTGACATAAATATGTGGTTTATAAGTTTTATAGAAGCAGGCAGAGAGCGGTCTGACCATAAGGCTTCAAAGAGTAAGACATAGTATACAGGTGAGGCTTAAGGAAGCAGGCAGAGAGCGGTCTGACCATAAGGCTTCGTGAGTAAGCATAGTATAAATTGTAAGGTTTATGAAGTTGAGGAAGATGATTTTGATAATGATGAATTAATGACATCGGGGTAATGATATTTGAGTAATTGTAGAAATAAATGATTGAACTATTCTTATTATAAGTTTAATGATTGATTTGATATGGTTGGCTTACCCTTATTTGTTTGTGCTATGATCATATAACTCATGTTATATGTGATTAGATAATATTGCAGATGTGGTTGATAAAGCTTAGAGATGAGAGAGATGCGGGGAAAACCTTTCAGGGATTTTTGTAAAAAGAATAAATTTGTATTGGGAAGAATATGTTGTGTAAAATTTAAAAGTTGAAATGTCAACGGTGAAGACTATATTGTTTAAAGTTTGTAAGTTTGGTATTGTACTTTGGAGTAATTGAAATAAAGTTTGATTGTTTATATGAGGTATCAAATTAATTTAGTCTCTACTATCAGTAATACCCTTTAAAATGTTTGGGTGTTACATGGTAGGGTGAAACCCATTAACCAATAGCTTTGCAAAGCAGTAGAAGCCATCACGAGTGCACAACCCGCCATAGCTCGACAATATTCTAAGTCTAGACGAGTCAAGTTTAAAAGTGTAACAAGTTGTATTAAGTGACTATGTATATGTGAATTAAATTGCATGTTGTGTGTGACTGTTATAACATTATTTTTGTATATCTAGCTCACCCTTCTGCTTGTTTTGTGTCTGCTTGTGTGTGGTGTGTCCTTTTTGCAATGATCTTTCATTTAGATGTGAGCAGAGGTAGGTGAAGTGCCTCTAGAGCAGGCCTTGGAGGAAGATGACACTGCTGCTTAGCCTAGATAGTATTCATAGACGTTCTTGTGTTTTGAAATACTCTTATGTGTGTAAAGTTTTAAATTATAGCCATTTTAAGATTACGGTAGCCTTGAAACTTTATTTGTAAGTCTTTTTTTAACTGTTGTATTATATTAAAATGTGGACTATTATATTATATAATTTTATATAATATGAAATGTTACAAGTATAACATTATTTTTAGTATAAACTAAGCAATTATTTTAGTTTTTTATGTAGTTCAAATGAAAAAAAATATAAATTTAAATAATTAATATTTCAGTTTTTAAAATAGGGTAACTTCAAAAGTTATTATATTTTTTATGATTAATATATTTAGAGATAACTTATATTTTCATTATATTTAATATATTTTCATTAGAGATAACATGTAATAGTAGTTTAAATGGAGAAATAAAATAACAAATTTTTAAAATAAAAAAAATCAGATAAACTGAATTAAATAAAATAACTTGATCAAATAAAAAAATCTATATAACTTTTATAAAATAAATAGAAATATTAAAAGATTCAGTACAAATTTAATCATTTCAAATTTTTTGAAATAGAAAAATTTTATTTAACAATAAAACACATAAAATTATATTTTTATGTATAATTTAATAAATTCATTTATTAACTTAAAAAGTTATAAATGGTGAGCTTATCAACTAGCAACTTAAAAAGCTATAGTTTTAGACATATACCCATAAATGAATAGGGCAAAACTTAGTTTTGTAATTATTTGTCAGAATTCAAGTATTAGAATTGCTCACACAAAAAAATGATATTAGTTATGGAGTTTCTGTTTAACGAACTGACAACTTTTAATACTTCTACAATGATGACACTAAATGTTAGTTACCCTTTCCCATTAACTCTGTTTATTTCTCAATTTAAATATAAATATTATTTTCGTATATCATTCTAAAATTTTAATGATATATGTACTTTTTATTCAGTTTTTCAAATGTGTCTTCAGCACACTTTAATAAGTACTACCGAAAAAACACGTACACCCGTGTATATTTACTTTTTTATAATAATAAAATATAATGAAATTATGATTATAAAAATTATAAATAATTTTTACAATTTGATTATAGATAGTTTTTATCTTTTTATATATAATTTTTAATTAGTTAATTTAAAAAAATTGTTAAAATTTAAGAAGATTATAAAAATTACTTAAAATCCATATATACACAAAGTCATGTAAACTCATCATACAAATCCATATATATTACTCTAAATTCAATAAAATACTCAAAAAAACTTAAGATCAATCATGAACCAAGAAAACAAAAGCACAACATCATTAGTAACAGGATGTCCAACACCAAATAATCAATGTTCAGTGCCAATGCTACTAGAAGAGTGGTGCTCAACACCCCAAAGTTACAGAGCTCACTGACTTTGAGGCACTCAACGCCCAAAAGTGACGCTCAGCATCCTGTAACTCAAGCACTCTCAGGTTTGGCAACGTCGAGTGTCACACAAGATCACTGAGTACCATAACAAATTGCAACACCTATGTTTTCTAATTAGAGTGCACATGTGACTCATCCAACAGACCAAATGGGTTCTTTAAACACTAGAATTGATGCTAAAACATGTGTATAATTGAAATAAAGTACCACTTTGCTCATTAAACAAGAAACTAGGTGTACTAAACCAACTTAACTACTCACAAGGGTCTAAACTCAATCTTTGCCCCTTTTAACACATAACTTAGCAATTTAGGGGCCTAAACAAGTTAAAAATGACCCAACAACAGACCTCAAAATCTCTATTTTAACACAGACCTTTTACTTTAGAATCTCACTAGTCATAACCCTTAAAATACTAATAATCATACAAAACACGCCTTATTAGCTACCAACCAGTTTACAACAGATTTCTACTAATTTAAAACTCAAACAAGTTTTAAATGACCCTTAAATAGATCCAAAAACACGATTTTCCCCAAATAACCATCACCTCAACTTTTCACCTATAAAAACCTCATTTTTAGCCTAAAAACTACCTATAATAACTCAGCCTCCTCCCTAATTCATAATACAACATCAATTTTCTATACACCTCACAATAATTCATAATACAACATCAATTTTCTATGCACCTCACAATAACAACATTCACAAGATTAATCAAGTCCAAAATATAATCATTTATGAAATCATGCATCAAATAACTAAGTACACTCATAAAAAAACAATTTACACTAAAACAGTTATTTCAATTACCACTAAATCAACATAACATCCTAGCAATCACCAACCATACTTATTAATTAAAAAATTAATGAAAATCACTAGCTTTCCTTACCTGATTGAGAAAGTTACCATAGTTTTAAACAACATATTATCCTTGTCTCAACTCAAAAACTCTAAAAACGCTTACAAATCACAGAATCGTGATTAGAGTAAGTCCTTAAGACAACTGATAAACAAAGATCTAGTAAAAGAGATCAGATGACACATGCGAGGAATTCTATATGCATGTGTTTAAACTAACAATTAAGAAAAAAGGAAAACCGATCTGTAGATAATGGATAACTCACTGTTGTGATCTCCTAAGTTCTTCCTCATTGTCAAATAGATGTCTCAAAAATCATAAATCTTAGAGAAAAAGGATAAAGAAACCAAAAATTGAGTCTTAGAAAGATAATGATTATTTTAGATAATGAGATGTGTTTATGAAATTCTATTTATATTATTAAATTATTTTAATATTAAAATACTTGATCACGTTATTTTAAAATATTGGCTTAATTACCTACTTAGTCCCCATGTTAGGAGGTAATTTTCTATTTAGTACCCGGTTTTAAAAATGTAGGCATTTGGTACCTATGTTTTGAAATTTGTATCAATTCAATCCTATCCAGTTAACGGCGTTATAATTGATGCGAGAAATTAAGGACGTTAATGAAGATGTATTCAAACATTTGATAGCTATTCCACCCAGGCTATCATTAACGTCCTTAATTTCTCGCATCAATTATAACGTCGTTAACTGGATAGGATTGAATTGATACAAATTTCAAAACATAGGTACCAAATGCCTACATTTTTAAAACCGGGTACTAAACAGAAAATTACCTCCTAACATGGGGACTAAGTAGGTAATTAAGCCTAAAATATTTATCAATTTTAATACTTTATTTTTTAGGTTTTTACAAAAATATCACTTAAAAAAATAGAATTAATAAATTAATTATTTTAGTTTAAAAGAAAATATTTATTTAAAAAGTAAAATTAGAAAATACATATAAACAATGAAAAATTCCTTTTATATATAGTTATAAATATAAGAATAGATTAAGTATTATTTTTAAATTCATTTCTCATGTGAGCAAGTATTTTATAATTAAAAATATTAATTTTAATTTTTATATTACTTTTTCATTATTTTACACTAATTTCTATCAATTTAAATAGTTTATAAGCAAAAATCCTAAATAAGTTATTATATTAATAAATAATAAAGGAAATAAAAAGTCGGAAACAATAAATAATATAAAAAGATACTTATAAGTTGCTTTAACACCTAATAAATATATAAAATATGACATTAGAAATAATTTTTAATAAAATGTGTCAAGACCTTAAGACCACCATCTTTTTATTACATCTTTAAATTCTATATTAACATTTAGGTAATTTATGCATAAAACTAAAAAGTATCTTCATGATTATATCTTTTATTCCTCCAAAATATCATTAAAAACGAAAGAGGGATTACTATAAATAAACCCCACACTGAACAGTCGAAACATCCTGAGTATCTTTCTACTTTTATCAATATTTTATCACTAATTATCTCAATCACTTGCCTCTTATCTTTTTCCTTTTCTCTATCCTCTTCTTAACTGCAACCAATCTTCTTCAAAGATGAAAACTTTATTTCTTCCGTCTTTTTCTGATCCTCTACTTTTGTTATAATACGCCGTGGGTGATCAGTGCCTATGGTCGTTGGCCTCATCACTCGTCATAAGGTAGAAGTGATTTGAGAGTTTCTGTACAGGGAAAAAATCCCAATTTTCAGTGACCTAACCTTTTCTCTCTCCTTCCTCCTCTCACATACACCCATATAAATATATACCTTCTGGATCTCCTTCCATCTCTTAACGGATCGCAGATTCCATCAAGCTCATTTGGGTCTCCAAATTTTTGTTTCAGTTCCGAATGCTCTTAAATTCTGTTGTTTTCTTGTGTTCAAAGAGAAAACATGGCTGAAAGCAGTACCTTTGTAGTCAACAGTGAAGGGTGAAGGGTACATAGCAGCAGGTTCTTTTTCAACTTTGGAGAGTTCACTCAGCAAATTTCTTTCTTTTCTTTCACTGCTTTTACACTTTCCTTTTGGGAATTATTTATTGTCATTGACAATTTGCTGCTCTCTGCAAACCCTTTTCCTTGTACCCGTTTCTTTTTCTGCTCCTTAAGTTCACTTTGTTTGAGTCTTCCTTTTTCATTGGTTGCTTTACCATAATTTGACAAGGTGGCTGCTTAAAAATCTCATTGTTGATCCACACGGTGTCGGAAAATTTGGCTCTTTTTTTGTCTCTCTATTCTTGAGTTGAAGATGGAGTGTAGGAGAAAGAGGGATAATCCAAAATCAAACTCCACTTTTCCTGATGAGGTATTGGAAAGAATTCTAGGGATGTTAAAATCTCGAAAGGACAAAAGCTCGGTTTCTTTGGTTTGCAAAGAGTGGTATAACGCCGAGAGATGGTCAAGAAGGAGTGTGTTCATAGGTAACTGCTATTCTGTGTCTCCTGAGATCCTAACTCGCAGGTTTCCTAACATTCGAAGTGTCACACTGAAAGGGAAACCTCGTTTTTCTGACTTCAACTTGGTTCCTGCAAATTGGGGTGCTAATATTCATTCATGGCTGGTGGTGTTTGCTGAGAAGTACCCTTGGCTTGAAGAGTTGAGGCTCAAGAGGATGACTGTTACTGATGAGAGCTTGGAGTATCTGGCTCTCTATTTCCCCAATTTCAAGGCCCTTTCCCTTCTCAGTTGTGACGGATTCAGCACTGATGGGTTGGCTTCAATCGCCACTAATTGCAAGTAAGAGTTATTTGTCTCTAAACTCTTGTGTGAGTTTGGTCCTATCCAGTAAATGCAATCAATTTGGGATTCTTTGAGGATTTTAATTTTACATTTATCTTTTGTTAATATTTTGTTTGAATACATGGTTGGATTGGTTTGCTGGAGAGAATCGTGTTCTTGTAACGAATCACAGGTGAAGTGACATGTTTTCTGTTAATGCTTATGTTTCTCTTATCACTTTCTATTCATCTGTTGATGTTACTGTTTAAATATGAGATCTCTGCTTTTAACTTTTGGATGATGTTATACAGTTAATTTTTGAGTTTGCTTTTTAACAGTTTTAAAAATTTGATTTGATTCTCCAGTTTAGATTGCCTCTTTTAACCAATTTTAATAATAGGTCAGGCTGTTGAAGCTATTTTCTCAGTTTTAGCCTTCAAGTTTTATCTAACCTTAACTTAATTGATTCTTTTACATTTTTCCCCTCATGATTGGCTTCTTGTTTGGCATTTTCGTTTGTTGTGCGGCTTTGTTACGAAATATTAGTAGTGAGATGTTTGTGAATTTTGTTGCGATTGGAAACAGAATCCCACTACAGAACTGTTTTTTACGAGGGCCACTTCTTTTTTTGTATGACGAAATTAACATTTAAGCATCAATTGAGTGGTAGCATGGTAATATTCCTTATATATACCATAAAAAAAGCTGGTAAGACACAGGGAATCAATGGACTTTTATTTCTCTAGAAGGTGGCCTTCTGATTTCTGCTGCCCAGTATGAGAATAGACCTTTTATAAGATTGGTTATAGTTGTATGCCTGAGATGCTATTTATTCTTTAGCTGGAGAAAAGTTGATATGACTATTTCACTATGTGAAATTCTATAATGCATGTTCAAGAATGGGAATTTCCCATTTATTCATGGATTGGTTTATTGGAATTCATTAGTGTTGAGTAAATAATATTTTCTTTTCATTTTAAAAATTATAATGCAATTCTAAATACCCTGTAGAATTTGTGTTTGCTCTATTACATACGTATATTATGAAGTGATAGGGCGGCCCTCAAGTTGTATGTTCAGCTGCTGAAAACTACAAGTATTTATAAGTTGGCTGGATTTAATTTATGACTGGGAGCATACAAAGTGTGAAAATTGTTGATTACATTAATTAAAACTATATCCTTTTTGGTACCTTAATAATCTTTGTTCTGTATTTCAAAATCTCAACTCATGGTACTTCCATATCTGAGTAATGGAAAATAGGTATTGTTTTCATTATGATCACTTTCTTTGCCTACTCTTTCCTTTGACCATACATAATCTTCTGCATTCTACGTGAATGCAGGAATTTAACTGAACTTGACATACAAGAGAATGGTATTGAAGATAAGAACGGCAATTGGTTGAGCTGTTTTCCTGAAAGCTTCACATCATTGGAAGTACTGAACTTTGCCAATCTTCACAACGATGTAAATTTTGATGCACTTGAGAAACTTGTCAGTAGATGCAAATCATTAAAGACTTTGAAGGTTAACAAAAGTGTAACACTGGAACAATTGCAAAGGCTTCTTGTTCATGCTCCTCAGTTAGGTGAGCTTGGTACTGGCTCATTTTCACAAGAGCTGACGGCACAGCAGTCCTCAGAGCTTGGAAGTGCATTCAAAAATTGTAAAAATCTTCACACCCTCTCGGGGTTATGGGTAGCTACAGCACAATATCTCCCAGTTCTGTACTCTGCTTGCACAAATCTAACTTTCTTGAATTTTAGTTATGCTCCTCTTAACAGTGATGATCTTGCTAAGCTCCTTGTTCACTGCCCTAAGCTTGAGCGTCTATGGGTATGTCTTTTTATTGTGTTCTTCATCGCATGGTTTCATTGATATTGGAATTTTCACGAACAGTAGCCCAAAAGCTTGAGTTTTTATTGTCTTTTTTTATCATGGTCACCATATGTGAACAAAGATCATAATAGATACTTGTCAAATTATGCAAAATGCATGTAAAATTTAACATGGTGGTGATTCCAAGTTGATGGTGCATGGGGTGGCAGATATTTTTCAAATTTCCTTTGCCTGCTAATGAAAATGTATTGGGACACGCATTTTACTCATTAAATAACTGACAGGTTGTGGACACAGTTGAAGACAAGGGGCTAGAAGCTGTTGGATCACACTGTCCGTTGCTTGAGGAACTGCGTGTTTTTCCTGCAGATCCCTTTGATGAGGGCATTGCTCATGGGGTTACTGAATCAGGGTTTATAGCAGTCTCTCAAGGGTGCCCTAGACTTCACTATGTTCTCTACTTTTGCCGTCAAATGACCAATGCTGCTGTTGCTACCGTTGTACAAAACTGCCCTGACTTCACTCATTTTCGACTGTGCATCATGCACCCTGGCCAGCGAGATTACTTGACACAAGATCCTATGGACGAGGCCTTTGGATCTGTTGTTAAGACTTGCAGGAAACTCCAGAGGCTTGCATTATCAGGTTATCTGACTGACCTGACTTTTGAGTACATAGGAAAGTATGGAAAAAACTTGGAAACTCTTTCAGTCGCATTTGCCGGAAGCAGTGATTGGGGCATGCGTTGTGTGCTCGACGGCTGTCCAAAGCTGAGGAAACTCGAGGTAAGGGACTGCCCATTCGGCAACGATGCTCTTCTGGCAGGTTTGGGGAAGTACGAGTCAATGAGGTCGCTGTGGATGTCAGACTGTGAAGTGACAATGAATGGGGTTAGAGAGTTGGCCAAGGAAAAGCCTAGGTTGAATGTTGAAGTCATAAACGAAGAAACCTACGACAATCAACAGGCTAAAAAGGTTTATGTCTATCGTTCTGTTGCTGGGCCTAGAAGGGATGCCCCTCCTTTTGTTCTCACTCTCTGAAATGCCATCTCCACTCCTACTTTGAAGCTCAAAATGTCCTTGGTAACACTCTCTCTATCACACATGCTTCTGTGATTCAGTCCTTTTGAAGTTTGTATTTTCTACTAATATTTATGTTAAATCGTTTTGATGTGCAGCCTTTGGTTGCCTCCATCGCAGATGGCAAAACCTCTACTGTTTGTTATTCGAGACTCAACAATATGGAAGGTGGGAGGAAAAAAGGGAGACTGTGCATGATTCAAACAAACTTCAATCATGTTTCCAATGCTTGATTTTTCTCTTGGTACATCATAAATCCAGCTTCTTTTGACACCCTATAATTGCAATACTTGGCTTAATGATATACTAGCTGGACCCACTGAGATAAATAATGAAACTATCGACCAAGTCACAACAAATATGAGCATTGATTAAAGACAGTTTATAAATTCAGAGGATCGTGGCGGAAGTCTATATACTTATCTGTGCTCTTTTTCTCCTTACTGAAGACATTATTTTTGATCTCATTGTAATATCTATTCAAGACAATGCAACATTCCCATCTGAAAATGGAGGAAACCATGGCAATAAATGAGGTTAACAGAAATAGATTCATGTTTGATTGGATAATTTTTTGCAGCATTATTATTGACTCGCAAATCAGTTTATTTGGATTTTGATCATTAAAGGTGTCGGCTATGTTTGGTAAGACTTTTCAGTTAATTTACTTTTTCTTTTTTTTCTGGCTGAAAAACTTGTGTGATCTTGTTATCAATCTTTGGTATACTAGGGTTTTTTTTTATTAGCTTGTGGTTTTCTTTAATTTACTTCTTCTGTTGTTTTTTCTGTGAGATAACTTTTTTAGTTTTACTTTTGACTATATAAGGATATATAATAAATTACTTTTTTTTTATATATTACATTATTTATTTTAATCATTAGATTGTCTACAATATAAACTTCAAGATATTGATAGATGATAGTTTTTTATATATACTTTTTAACTACTATATTGATTAATATAATGAAAGTACGATTTCTATTTAAAAGTACGAAGTTTTATTATATTTTAAATTCTATTGGATTTTTTAAAATAAAGTTGAATGGTATAATAGATAATAAAAAATCTAAAAAGCAAAATAAATAATTTAAGGATTTGATTTGTGAATAAAAAACACAAGTTTGAATTAACATGTTTAATTCTGTAATTTTATATTTATTAATTTTTATATCAAACATTTATGATATAATAATTTAATCTAACATCTTCCAGCTACCAGATTTAACTTCTAAGTAGCATTTCAGGTAGTTTGGGGACACAACCTCCATGAAATGAAAATAATTTACTATGCAGGAAGTAGCTGCGGTTTTTCACTTATTATTAGTCCATCTCTCTTCTATAGGGCTTCAATCCAAACTTTTCGATTTGTTTGTCTAAATTAAAAACAACTGAACTTTTTCAAGAGAAAACATTTCTCCTCTATACGACAAGCTTGCTTTAAAATGATTAAGCATCTTAGTCAATTAACATAACAAACAATGCTTCATCATATTCAATATGCGCATCAATATTTACTAGATAAAAAATCAATTTGTTGACTCTATATCTTCAAACACTAGTTGGCATTACAAGATACACAGAACACTAGGTGCATCAAGCACTTCCAGTTTAGACTATCTACAAAATATTGAGTCTATATCAACATTATTAAAATAAGTTTTTTTTTTAATATTTATTCTTAAATACATTTTTAAAATTATTTATTTTTTATTGTTTAAAGTATACTTACATTAAAAAGAAAAAACTTGAAAGGAATATTGATCATGGTGTATTCTTAAATTCCAATATTTTTATTATCATTTAATAATTATTCCATCATTAAAATTTTAAAAATAAATCAATATTTTTATCCCTGTGATAGACACATTAAAGTTTTAATGGATTGAACAAAGGAGGGTGTCCACAGGAGGAATCCAAAAAGAAAAAGATAACAAAAATACCACGAATAGAGAGATACAGAACAATAGAGAATAGGGTTCTCAAAAGGTAAGAAGCCTACAGTTCAACTCAAGAGACGATCATAGTTTTATCTCTCTCTTCAAGATTCTATTTTTATATATAAATGTTTAGGCATATATATATATATATATATATATATATATATATATATATATATATATATATATATATATATATATATTATTAATTTATTAGGATTGATCTGAAAATCTCTCTTGTAATTCTGATTTGGTATGGTAAATAGTATATGCAGGTTTTATTATGTGAGTAATTGGAAATAAAATAATGTTGTGATAAAAGAGAATTTACTTTTTATGCAAGTTGTGGCTAGAAACAGTGTACAGAGTGATTTTTATTACATACTTTTATAATTTTATATGGATTTTTTTATGATACATTCAAAATTGATATAGAATGTGAAATTTTTATGATAGATTCAGAATCATCGACATAAAAAGTAAAAAGTTTTCATGTGGATATTATTTATATCGATTCTAAAAACCAATATAGAACATAAACAGTTTTTAATGTACTAGTGACCTTTTATTATTTGTGATGTTTGATGCATATCTTGAATGGTCTGTCCCATATTTATCCCTTCACAACTCCCATTCTCCAACTAAATGTAAGGCTATCATAACTTGAAACTGATGTTTGGTAAGAGGTCTATTTTTTAGATTTTTGTTTTCTATACATGCATTTGCATTTGATCATGCACCAACTCAGTTTATATATTAAGGGAGATGCATAAGTTAATGTCTAAATTTAAGTTAATTTAATTTGACTGTAAGATGACTAAAACTAGTTTCTAAACTCATATCTTTTATAAAAAAAATAATATAAACTAGTTTTCATCTTTTATTTCAAATAAATTATTCTATATTATCATTAAAATACAATTCAATATATTATTACTAAAATACAAATGAATCTGCCAATATAATTCTAAATTACATTTTAACTACAACAAGCACAGGCCTATTTAGAATTTCTGTTTAGTTTATTAAACTAAATAGAAACCCTACTTCATATTTTCTTTCACAGATCATATACACCATTTTTGTTTCTGTAATATCTTTAACAAGAAAAATTTTGTGCAAATAGGTTTCCAGTTTTGTGAATCATAAGATGGTGTGCAAAGTTGAGGTAAGATATAGCTAATAATTAAGTATATTGACCTTATAGGGTTATGCAGAGGACCATCGTTTTCTTGCAGTCATGCTCATCAAAGCAAAGTAATTGGTGAAGATAGTAAAAGGGAATAGGGGTCTCAATCACATTACTCCACTTGCTGTTCTTCCAATCGACTCACTATTTCTCAACTTTTAGTGGTTGGACATCATGCTTGCTTCACGCGTATTCCAAAATAGCCCAAGTAAATCAACAAAGAAAAATAATAGCAAAAGGGTTCATTCTATTTGTTCTTTTTTCTAAAATGACAGTGATAAAAACTATTTAAATACCACTTATTTATATGTCATATCGAAAGTAATTAACAGTGACATCAACTGGCTATGGTTATTTGACATGCTTAAAATTTAAATGCATGTATAAAAAGTTCAAAATTTGAACCCAATCTATACTCTCTTTGGATATGATGATAGATTTGAGGGAGTAAAAAGGAACAAATTTACGAGAAAAGAATATTTGTTTGGATATGATAATGGATTTGAGAGAGTTAAACAAAGGAATAAATTTAAGAGAAAAGATGTAACGTCCTAGATCATACAAAAGAATATAAAATAGTAAGTTCACATTTAAATAAAAGAGAACAGTTAGAGTAGATTGTAAATAAAGTAGTTAAGCTTACAGTCATTCCAGAATGAGACATAATTTAAAACTTAAACACAAATAGAATATTTCAAAAGGATAGGAATCATCGGGAAATCCTCGAGTACTAAATAGTAATTCAAAATACAAGAAATACTAAGAGAATCCTAAGGAAACTAAGCAGCATCATCGCCTTCCTCCAAAGCCTATTCCAGAGGCACCTCATCCACCTCTGTTCACATCCAAGTGGATGATCATTGCAAAAGAAAGCATACCCAAGCAAATACAAACACACAAGCAAGGGTGAGCTAGATAAAAAATCATGTTATAACAGTCATAGGCAACATGCAAGTAAAGACGGATATACTATACTATACAAACAGGACTTGTTGCACTTAAACTTGACTCGTCCGGACTTAGAATGATTGTCGAGCTATGGCGGGTTATGCACTCGTGGTGGCTTCTACTGCTTTGCAAAGCCATTGCCAATGGGTTTCACCCTACCACACTCACGAGGTTAGTCCGTTATCACTCACCTTGGGCCATACTGGAAGCACCTAAGACTAGGACCTCCTGCTACTCCTCACCACATGGATCAATCCTCTCTACTTGAGAATGAAAGACCATTGGAGCATTAGGAAAACCCCCAAGACTGAGCTACCGTGCAAATCATTCTAAACACACTGAAAGGGCACCACCATGTATCCCCTTTGAGGATCATGGAATTACGTCCAATACTAATACTTTCCACTTTAACACCAACATATTAATGCACACATAAACCTTTAAAGCAACTCGAACAATTAAGTAAAATAGCATACTGGAATAAAAAGGAATAAAGGCCGAACAGAAAACATCAACAACTAAAGGGCAAGACCAAACACCCTGTGAATGAGGGAGATCGAACGATATCTCACTTCCCAAAGGACAGGACCGAACGGTCCATACATGGTAAGACTGAAGAAGTGATCGAACACTATTCAGGACCGCTCACTAAGAGAGACCAAACGCTATCTAAGAGACCGAACACTACCTGAGATCGAACGCCACTTAAGAGACCATCCATTAAGACCGTATGCTACTTAAGAGACCATCCACTAAGACCGAACGTTACCAAGACCACCCACTAGGACCGTACGCTACTTAAGGGACCATCCACTAAGACCGAACGCTACCATAGACCGAACGCTAACTGAGACCGAGCACTATCAAGACTAAACGCTACCTAAGACTGAGCGCTAACACCGAACTCTACTTAAGACCGAGCACCAAGACCGAACGCTAACAAGGCCGAGCACTAAGGCCGAATGCCAACAAGACCGAGCACTAAGGCTGAACTCCAACAAGACCGAGCACTAAGGCCAAACTCCACTTAAGACCGAGCACCAAGGCCGAACGCCATTACGACCGAATGCTTAACAGCGTATGGCCGAACAGTTATCAGTCGCGAAACTGCATAATTCTGCAAAATTTATGTAGAATTATGAACAACACCTAACACAACCATTCATAACCATATTTACTAACTTCTCACACCCTTAATTCTTATTTTATACTTAATTAAACTCATCTAAATGAATCTGAACATTCCTACTACCATTCTAAAGTGATTAAGATCAAGTTTTGTCTTTTGAAACATCAATTTCCACAACTTAAGGACCTAATTTCGATTTTACCACTTTTAACATGTTCTAGTCTTGTTTTATGATCCTAACAAGTCACAAATGACTTGCCTAAATGTGCCCAAAGCCCCTACTTCCCAAAATCACTACCTCACTTCCTCTCAAGTGACCCCAAAACACTACCAGTTTACTCAAAACAGTGCATACTTTCCTTACCTTCCACTTGATCGCCCCTTCAACAGAATACATACATCAAACATATCAATCTCACATATCACCTCAGCCCAACCAAATTCACAGTCACAAATTTCCAACATACAGTTCATACAACAAATCTCAAAAACACAATTTCAACCCAAACAACATAGTCGCACAGAAATCAACACATTTGCACATTTCATAATAATAAACTTTAAGAAAACCTAGCTCCCCTTACCTTGGAACTTCTTTGCTCAGCTCAAAGACCCGCAGCTTCAGTACCCCACACGCGAATAATCTAGACAACACCCTACAACCCGAAATGCGGTGATCAAGAACAACTCTTAGAGCTAGAATGAACAAAGAAAAACGTAAATGAGGGTACACTAGGAACATGCAACTTGCCCTAGGTCCCAAACAGCAGAGAACAGTGAAGAGCTACTTACCCGCTAAAGAATGAAAATCTATTCGGACGGTTACGAAGGTCTCTACACCGCGGTCATTTGGGCACCACCTAATCCAACATGCAACCACTAAACGTGAGGGAATGGTAGAGAAAAGACAGAGAGAAATGGAGGAACAAGCTTTTTAGAGAGAGAATGAGAAACTTAGATAATGAACTTAAATCTGAAAAGTCCTTCCTAAAGTCTTAGTGCCCTTAGTGTTATGGGTTTGGCTGCTTCAACATAAAGCCCAACTGTCATATATTTTCAAGCCCGTAGAAAGTAAATTTATTTGGATTAGGAGATAAAAGAGTTCAAAATAAAAAATATAGAAAATTTTATAAAAGTGTGTAAGTATAATGGGTATGATATATAAAAAAATATTTTAATTATAAAATTTTAAGAATATAATTTTATTTTTGTTGTTAAAATTAATTTAAAATAAAGGTTAATTAGTTTAAACTATATTAAAATAAAATATGAATTATTATTTAAAATAAAAAAGTTTTAATTGATGAAATTAGGTTTAGAAAAAATGTGATTGGTAGAAATTAAGTTAAAATAATTTAGAGTGATTATTATAAATAAAATTTAATTTTAATTTTAATTAATGACCATTTATAAATGCTAACCTCTTATACTTAACTACTTTTTAAGTGTCACAATTTACATTCTCTAAAAACATAAATTATTAATGTAGTTTGTTAAAGCATAAACTTTATATTCGATTTTGACTTAACCCGAAATGACTTAATGCCTCGTTATAAGTAAATACATCTCAGTCATGAACTAACCAAACCACCACACCAATATGCACAACATATGTATTTGAGACTTACTGGTTAATTATTTATGAATGAGGTAACCTGATGCACATAAAAAACCAGTAACCACCAAACCAAAAAATTCCTTCACTAAATAATATACAATAAAACAACAATTCTAATAATGAAATTTCACCCAAATTTGATCAATGTGATATCATCTATTTTTATCTATTGTGTGTTTGTACAAATTAATTAATAAAATCAACTTCTATCTTGTTTAATCTTTAAGTTTATCTTGTTTTACATTTTTTTTTTGTATTTTAGTTATTTTATGTTTGTTTACCTTTAATCTCTATTTTGAATGTGTAAAATAAGGCAATACGAAGAAATTTCGATAGAAGAAAACAAATTAAAACTTAAGAAAGCATAATTGGACAAGAAAGAATGATTTTTAGACAAATACGCACTCCAAGGGTACTAGAATCGCATTCAGCGCTGCAAACTTGAAGAAAAGAATTACATGTACGATTATATTGCCATGAACCCCAGACGACAAAAAAAAAACAGTCACAACTAGGCACCAGGTTGACTCGCTGACCAAGCTGGTTGCTCACTAGGCGAAAATGACAACCCAAACCTTTGAGTCGCTGGACGAAAATATTACTCGCCTAGCGAGTTACAAGTCAAAGATCATTGATTTTTAGGTCCTGATATGCAAAAGTGGGTATTTAATCATGTTTTCAAGAGATTTTTAGGGATTCTCTCCTCCCATACTCCATTCTTCACTTAGAGCGACTATAAGTGGCCCTTAGAGACTATTTAGGGTGTTGGGAAGCTCTCCCTTCCCCTCCTACTGGGCTTCAATCTTCATCAATGGTGATTTTGCCTTTTTTGGGTTGAAAAGGAAGATGAGTCACAAATTGAAGATGAAAATGTGAAAAGGAAATGTGATTGAAGCATGACGTAGAGGCAAAGAATCTTGAGGAAGGGTGTGCATATCTCTTTGGTTTCAATTTCTTCCTTATCTCTTCAATATATAAATCCTAAGTTCTCCTCCATGCAGAGCTAACCCTATTTTGTTGAGCGTAAATGTAATAAATTGAATCTTGTGTATTTTGTAATGTTAATACATATGATTTTCCATTTCAAAGTTAGTATTTAATTTTATGCTTAGTGTTTGCTATGGCTTGATCATTCATGGATTGATTGTTGGTTCTTAAGGTGTTTGAAAATATCATTTAAACTTATAATTGAAATTGAATACCTAATAGAGCTTGTATCTAGGGATATAACATGATTCATTAATAATCTTAAGACTCTTGAACTTAATGCATGATTGTTTCTTAAGGATTCAAGAAATTGAAATTTGATGAGTTATCATAGACTCCAAGTCACTAGAGATAGGATTTGAGTATACTGGTGAGTTGATTTTTACTTGAATACAAAATTGAGATGTTCATGAATGCATGAGAATGAAGTTGATGAAATCTAATCTTGATAATTGTAAATAATCTGTTAAATTTCTTGTTGCACACCAACTATTTGATAAAAATACAGAAAGAGTTTCGTTTGTGTTATTTTTTTTTTTTTTGGTTTAATTGAGTTATTAAGTGTAAGAGTTGTCAAATATTACACAAGTCCTTTGGAAGAGAACCGTAATGCCTTATATCTCAAGCCAATAGGGGGTGAATTGGATTAGGCCTTTTAAAATGATCTTTTCAAAATCTTTATGAGTTATTTGGCTTTCTTGAAATCAATAAACAAAAAGTGATGAATCAACAACAAGAGATAAAGAGTATAGAAAGATCAACACAAACAATCTAGACTAGTTCGGCTAATCACAAGCCTATATCCAGTCCTCCTTAGTTGAAGGGATTCCACTATAATTGATTGAGTTTACAGAAAGACAGAGATACCCCTCTCAATGCACTCCTCTCCACACTCAAAATCAATATAGTAATACAAGAGATGAATAGCCTCATTCTCTTACACAACCGAGAACAATCACAACTCTCAAAAACTCGCACAGGTACACAATCACAAATTGTTTATGATGAATCAAATCTCCAATTCACATTCCTCTAATATAGATCAATTCAAAATAGCTTAAGCACACTTTCTTGAAAGAATATTGATGGGTAATCAACCAATGAAGCCTTGATTCTCCAAGATCACTTCTTGAACACTCCTATAATTAAAACTTAGTGAAAGCGTTATTATTTGAAAATGATAATGATTTATTGTTTTGAAACAAGTCTCAAGACGCATATATATATATATATATGATATTTTGTATCCCGGTGCATTATAATCGATTAAGATTTTTATGTAATCTGTTAAGTTTTTGCTTCTATTTTAATAGATTGTCCTCAGCATCTAATCCATTATTTAAACATATAAGTCATTTATTGATTTATTTGACTGTTATAACATATCAAACTATAAATGCAAAGGAATAGATAAAGTAAATAGATTTAATCGATTAGACAACTTATGTAATCGATTATTCAAAAACACTTAGCTAAATTGTCTATCCAATTTCCATTCTAAATAGATTATCTCACTCATGAAACATTTTATGGCATGCTTTCTGTTTTAATCGATTAGATACCATGTATAATCGATTACTATATAACAATTTGCCCTTGTTAAACATATGTTGAATCGATTATTTCAACCAGAAATATGATTATTAATCTATTTTAAGCATGATCCATTTAACAATAATGAATCATTTGTTGTGCAAGAAATCATAAAATCATTCTTTTGTTCATCATAAAAAACAAAGATATATAAGGAGTAAAGCTCCCCCTATCAACAAATATTTATCATTTGCTATGTGCGACAGGTACACTTTTCATGTAGTCTGTTTTCCACTAATATCATGTGTGTTCTAAACAATGTTGCAAAGTCATAATTGAACCACATAATTGATTCTACTTCAAAACAAGTAAAGAATCAATTATGTCCACCAAGAAATTGATTTTAGCCAATAAAGAATTGGTTCTACCTAGTAGAGAATAGATTTTTGCATTTAGAGAATTGATTGTGTTTAGGCCAAAATTATTCATTCATCTTAATTATGTGTTGTTCGTGTCTTCATACCTTATTGTCTTCCACACAAACACAATCATGGTCTCCTTTGCACGTCTCAACCAATCATGCATGCATGAGAGCAAACAAAATCTTACCTGATATGTGGCAAATCTTCACACAATATTTTAGAGATGCCAAGATAAATGTGTAAAAATTTTGGAAGTGGAAAATACATTAAAATTAAAAAAAAACTTATTTATATATTAATAAACATACATATAAAAAAAAATTAGGGGACCAAGGACTCCAATAATGTTTCTAAACTTTGTCACTAACAAATGTTCCTACTAAGGCAAAGCCAATAATTGTTTCAGCATAAGCAACTTCACACTTCAATGAAGATAACTAACCAAACATGATGTATGCATGAAAGCTAACATTTATTTCTCTCTTATACCACAAGTAGAGTAGAGTGAAAATAAGGCAAAAAATGTCAAACAATGATTGTATAATTGACTTTCTTGATGTTTATGTTCGAGAAATCTAAAATCATCATCTGTTTTTTCATTATCGCACCTTACATCATTTCAAATTAGTAGAAAAAAACATCACACATTTACTATTTTCAATTTGTGTAAATAGTATACACTTAGAAACAAACACACCCAATAAAAAAGGGAATATGAAGTTAAAAAAATTATGTGTTATGATAAATTCGTCAAACTTGATACTCATATTTTTTTTATCTTATTTATTAGATAAAATATACCGACTAACTTCATTTTCTTTTAAAAATTAAAGTAAAAGATATTATTTTTATCATATAATTTGAACGATAAATATATGTAATAACATTATAACATTATTACCACTTACAAATTACCTTTTAATCATTAAATATAATACAATAATTTAAGATAAGTAATAATTATTTTAATTTACTTAATTAAAAATATTAATTGTAACATCCCAATAAATAGTAATTACCATAAATTAGAACTAATCACATTTACAGAATTAACAGTGCAGTCTTAATTACAGCAGCTAATAAAAGCCGAACGTGCAAACAATTACAATTTTCATAATTTTCTACAAAATACCAAGTTCTGGACGAACGGCTTTTCAAAACTAAGTAACCGAATGTCCCAAAAATACAATCCAGAACAGCTGACTACTACTAATAAACGAGCGCTCTATTGCTCGGCTTTAACCTCCACTTCGACCAGATTGGCGTCCTCCAAATTTTCTTCTTCCAGCATTTCTTCAAGTGGCGCCTCTCCGTCTGCTCACATCCACACGGATGATCATTGCATTGACAAGACGGACGTACATCAACAGTAGACAACACAAGGAATTGCAAGGGTAAGCTTAGGTAATTTAATTCATACAACAATTATAAAATCTAACATATAAAATCAACATACAATACACATAACAACATATCAAAGAACAGAATAACTCATCCAAATTCTAACAAGACCGACCGTCCGGACTGTATGAATCCATGTATCTACAGGCGTTCGTGCACCCGGGTGATGTAGTAACTGGAAACGTCCATCAGCTGCCACCCGAGGTTAACCCTATCAGTCCAAAGTACTCAATAGGACTAGGGCCTCCTGCCATTCCCACGCATGACCTACTCCCCTCTACATGAGGACGAGCACTCACGGAATATCAGGATGAACAACCATCAACAGCTTTACCATGGTCATACTACATAACTTCTCATATTCAAATCATAGAGACGTTCCTCCTTGGAACGTTCGTTCAAAATCCACTTTCAATATTTCACTCAAAATATCGTTCGCACACCTTAACCTTTCCTCTTTTTCATATTTTCATTCTGTGTTCCACTTTCATAAAATGACGAGCGTTCATCCTTTAATAAATAAGGACGAACGTATTACAGTACATTCAATACACGTTTCTAAACAAAAGAAACGAACCCTTGTCCACTAACGGACGTTACGAGTATTTTAAATAAGTTAAATGAATTGACTCTAAAAGGATCTGAATAATACTTAGAAAAATTTTAAGTATAAAGACTCTAGGTTGAATCAAAAGGATAAATACCTTACAAAATTATTTAGGTAAATAAACAAAGTATGATTTAATTCAGAAGACAACACTGCCAGTCAATGACCGAACGTCAACTAATAATTTGGACGAACGCTATTTACGTTCGCTCAGGAATCAATGATAAGGACGAGCGTTCAATTATAAAACCGAACACTACTTAGAACGAACGCTAATTTAGAACGAACGTTCGGTATCAGACCGAACGCTATTTAGGACGGACGTTCAGTATCAAACCGAACGATATTTTGGACGGATGCTAGGTAGATGACCGAGCACTAATTAGAACGAACGCTCGATATAAGACCGAGAGCTCGTCTGGACGAACGCTTAATATAAGACTAAGCGCTACCTATAACGAATGTCGAATTACAAAACCGAGCGTTACTAATATAACTTCAATTTATAGCGATCGTTGGACACCACTAGGATGAGCCGAACGCTCAAACCTAGCCTTTCACAGGAAGACGCTCGTTCTTAAACAGAATCCTTTCCAAATGAAAGAATTCCTGTTCTAAGTCATTTTCAGGGGAAACCGAACGGTATAAGACCGTTCGATGACGAGCGTGCATTATCAAGCAAAGACTATTATATTTTCCAGATTTTTCATCTACAATAACTTCAGAGTTTTCATACGATTCATATCTCATAATTTATCTTCACCATAAATCTCATACATTACAGAATTCATATTATCATCTCAAACCATACGGAAATTATCCATTTTCCAATTCATACATTTCATCATCAACATACAGTTCAAACAATATCACTCATATACATCCAGTACAACAGTTTCTCGTTCATGCATACTTAAACTTCATACATTTCATACATCCAGTAAACTTCATGCTTTCACACGCATCATGCAAGTATCAATTAAATTACTAAAGCTTCCCTTACCTGGTTCTGTAGTGCACTTCCAAATGCAAGAGTTTCACTCGTTCTCTCACAGCTTTCTATCCAGAGATTCACTCAACAACTTCCACTTAATCTAACACACCAAAACCATAAACAGTTCAGACCTATAACCTACGCATGCAACCAAAATTTGGTTCGCAGAAACTAAATGGACGAACGTTCAGAGATAATAACTTACCAGCTCAGATCCCAATTCTGTTCGGACCAGAAAAATGCTCAAGTCTCCGGGAACGTTGCTATGGTATTTGAAACGTGATCGGAGGAGATGATAGTGAGTTATCTTAGAGAGAAGATGAAACGGTTTTAGAGAGAAGACAGAGAATTTGAAATCAGATTTTCAGGGAAGAAGATGAAACATGCAGAAGAGAGGGGAAGAGTTTTCAGAAAATCCTTTCCCCTTCCCACGCAGGACGAACGTCCATTCTCCGCATGCCACTTGTCTTCCACTAATGTTTTCAGAATGTTCCAGCCGTGACACTTGGCAGATACATGCAGAGTGGGAGTGAGTGGGTTTTGACGTGGCACGGTGCAATTAATGGTGATCAGAGAGTGAGATTTGGTGCGTTAAATATTCAGGGTTTTACATTAATTAATCAGTTAAATAAATTAACAAATATATATAACATTAAATTACTTTTAAAAAATAAAACTAAAAAAATTAAAAGCTTTTTGTCTATTCTCTGACAAGACAGATTAAGATATTTAACCACCTGGCCAATCCAAAACACACCGACACCCCTAATAGAGTAATTACGAAGTGAAAAAATAGAGTTATTAAAATATGGAAATGCATTATATTTTGATAATGTGGGGGTTAAAGTGGACAACAATAGACGTTTCCTTTTATGCTAAAATAATATTTATGAATGGTACATGTGAAAGTGAATGGATATAGAAACTGTAAATTATACTATTTTAAATTGGTGCATCTTCATACAAACAAATCAAATCGTCTCAATTTTACCTAAAAACTATAATTACTATTAGCCATGTACACATCAGAAGTGTTGAGCAAAATTCTTAAACTATAGTTGAGTCAAATTTTATCTCTGTAACGCTTTGTGCAATGAAATTGGAAGAAGTCGCAAACTTTGTGGAGTAAATTATGAAAATGTATGTTGATTCATCTGGGGATCAACGCACATAATTGGCATATTTTGGTTTTCTAGTTGAAACGTTAAAAAGCGTGTTGTTTTGCTTAGATCATATGCGTCAGTATCTACTATATATTAAAGCTTGTTACTTCTAACTGTAGACTTTGTGTAAGAAAAACTAAAGTAGGAAATGATGATGAGGTTGTTATTGTCTCTGTTTAATGTTTCTGAGAGAGTTTTGAAAAATTTTCCGTTAATGGATTTAAAGAATGTTGCTATCAACAACCTTGTACGCTGTTTTTTCATAATTGTTCTCCTATCCCCAAAATATTCATTGATCGAAAGTGATGGGATACAGAAACTGTAATGCCGAAGAGACAACATACTTACGCTATCATATTACAAAAGAAACAAGGAATTCTGCTCAAATTATAAAGCTTTGAGTAACACCCTTAAGAAAAGGAATTTTTATTGTTTTACAAATCATTGGCGTTTTCTTCAAACCAAATTCGATTGCTTGAACCCTAAAACAGATTCATCATGATAATAATTAACGTAGTTTTGTATAATCCATGTTCCATGATACGTGGAATGATTATTGACATATTGTTCGTATTGTAAAGAATTTATAGTAGCCACAGCAAGCAATCTTCTGTAGCATTGCTGTTTCCCAATTTGTTATATTGGTTAGGACTCAAGACATTAATTTTTTTTTTATGTTTACTTTTCTCTTGAAAGCTAAGATATTTTCAGAATTTTCTACTGTCTAGAATTTCCCTTCTTCCCTACTCAAAGGCACCACCATGGCATTTTACACCTAACATGGCTATAAGGACCGGAAAAAAAAAAAGAATGGTACTGTGCTTTTTGATTCAAATGAAGAACCCCTTTTCACTCCACAGTAATTTTGAGACAAAACTTATGAAAGTGATCATGATTACAACTTAAAAGTGGATGTGGGAAGCTAAAACTGAATTATAATCTAGATCCATTTAGTTTGATTAAAAGTAACTTAAGTAGGAGTGCAGAAATCAACAAAACAACAACATTGGAGAAAAATATGCCACATGCTTCCATTAATGGAGTGACATACATGCATGATAAGGGATGCTGACCCCTGAATTGAGGCATGTGCTGATTGCAGATTACATATTGCAATTATAAACTATATGAAGCAATATATAAAGTAATGAACACATAGTTTCCAATGCATTGTTCATGTTGGTCCTAAAATTAATTACTTAGCTTTGTAAAACAGCCAAGGTGAACTGTTTTGGATTATTATGCGGGGTCACATTCCAGAAGATAAAAATCCGTGACCAGCAGAATAATGCTATTTTGACCTTTAATCTAACAGTGTTTGTAAAAAATTAGACACCAATTGTCTGATGGATCATTCTATCTTGTTTTAGTGCTAATATCTTATTTGTCTTGTACTAGGATTTAAAAATTCACCTTGATCATCTTTACCCTTCTTGTCTTTTCCAACACACACCCATAAATTCTGCGAAAGTTCATATTCTACGCAGTGAAAGTCAATATTTTAATGCTTTTAGTCTGGATTGTCATGACAAGGGACAGCTTTACTCTTTTGCTTTGAGCCTGAGTTGTGTAGTGGTTATTACCATTGGGACCTTTTACTGATCATGGTTTCTCGTGAACCCTCTTTTGTGTCTCGAAACTGTGCACATTTTTTGAGATATACGAGCACCATTTGATTTAGAGGTGATGGAGTGGGAAGGATTTGATTGCAATGTGGAGTTGCATGTATGCTAGTGGTTCCCCTCATTGGCTTTTGTTGGACTCTTCTCTTCTATGAGTTCACAAGCCAAAAGTGTTGAAAAAGAAAGCAACTTTTTTCTCAATTAGTTATTTGATTCACTCCCCCACTTACTATTCTAAAGGTCACTGCTTGCTCAAGGCATCCACCAAAGGGTTTCACATGGTGGGGTGTGTCATGTGTGGCCTTGTCATTTCCATTCCAAGGACATTCAAAGCTATCACCTTTTATTTTCTTCTCGTAATTAAAGCTCTGTCCTAAATAAACTGTGGTCCATCTGCACTTTCATCTACTCTTTCACTACTAATTCACTCGCTTTTCCTCTCTTATTTACTATCAACTACACCTTAAACAACATTCCTATACCTCTCTCATTGCTTATTTTCTTCGCCCAGTTGCTACCAATTCTGCAACATGAAATACAAACACTATTGTGACATCCCAAAAATACAGTCAGCACTATAAGTTCAGAAAATCACATTTAATAATAATTCAGTACAGTTTTTCACTAAAAACAAAAGTCAAGTCGTATGCCTTACAACACGAATCACAACCTGAAGTCGAACGTACAAATAAAAACCTGACCGAACGGTTTACACAGTATAAATACCGAACGGTCGAACTTAAAAGAAAACAAGTGGGTAGGTCGAACGACTACTCTAATACAGGCTACATAACTGGCCGAGCGCCTCACTGCTCGGTCTTCACTTCGACATTAACCAGGTTCTCTTCATTCAGCGCCTCTTCCAAACGCTCGTCTCCCTCTGCTCACATCCACACGGATGATCATTGCAATGACAAGACGGACGTACAAGGACAATAGACAACACAAGGAAACGAAAGGGTAAGCTTACATAATTTAACTCATGCATCAACATAGAATTTCAAGTAAACAATTCATCATACATGCATATTTCAACATACACATTCATTACATAACAACCCACTTTAACGTACTCACTAAATAAAACTCAACACGACTGACTGTCCGGACTGTATGAAATCTGTGTAGCTTCGGTGTTCGTGCACCCGGGTGATGTAGTAACTGGAACTCTCATCAGCTGCCACCCGAGGTTAGTCCTAACTTTCCAAGTTACAGTTATGGACTAGGACCTCCTGCCGTTCCCACACATGACGTACCCCCTCTACGTGAGGATGAATACTCACGGAACATCAGGATGAACAATCGGCTAAGCTTCCCACATTCATACTTTACAAATCTCAATAATCAAATTCTGAGTCGTTCCTCCTTGGAACGCTCTTTCAAAATCATAACTTTCCATTCTTTTCATATATTGTTCATCATTCACTTTTCATTATGTATTCATATTCTCATTTCATCTCATATACTGTTCATCATTCACTATTCATCATTTATCATTCATCATTTACTGTTCATCAAGTAATATTCATTATTACATAATCATTTTCACCATTCATAAGAAACCACCAAGACCGAATGTTCTGTCCCCAAAAACCGAGGACGAACGCTGTAAAATGAGACCCAAAGGGACGCTCGTTTGAATCAAAGAACGAACGGTTTAAGTTCAGAAATGTACAAGTCTGGTACTGTTCATTTGACGAACGCTGTGGAAAATAGTACGAGCGCTCAAAATAATGCCGAGCCCCATTTTGGGACGAACGCTCAGTTCAAACCGAGTACCATCATAATGAACGCTCAGAGTTAGACTTAGCACCAATTAGAACGAACGTTCGGTAGGAGACCGAACACCAAATTCCAACGAACGTTCGGTATGAGGCCGAATTCCAATTTGAACGAACGTCCGGTAGGAGACCGAACACCAAATTCCAACGAACGTTCGGTATGAGACCGAACTCCAATTTTAAAACGAGCGTTCGGTATAAGACCGAACACTCCTAAGTACGATCATCAGGTGTGAGACCGAACGTTTAACAACTTAAAATACAGAATTGATAAATATACTAAGGGACTTTTGAAGAAGTGTTTACGAGTGGTAAAATACACTGTTTCACATATGCATACAACAGAAGGGAATTTATCAAAGTATACCATATTCAATAATACTTGGTCGAACGCTCAAACATAGCCTTTAGACACGAGGACGCTCGTCCTCAACAAGGGATTGATCCAAATGAACGAATCCCACTTCGGTTATTTTCATCAGAAAAACCGAACGGTCAAAGACCGTTCAGTAACGAACGCATAGGCAAAGTATTTCAGCCGAGAACGCTCGTCCTCCACCAGAGTTTTATTCAAATGAAAGAGTTAACATTTCAATCAGGTTACTTAAGGAAAACCGAACGGTCAATGACCGTCCGTTCAGTACGAACGTACAATTTCATGAGAAATTCATTTTCAATTCCAGATTCCAGTATATTTTTCATCATAGACTTTCATAGCTTCATTTGTTCATATCTAAATCAACTTCCACATTTCATACGATCCAGAACATCAAAATCTTATGTATTTCATGCTTCATACATAAATTCAATCATATTTCATTTTCATTCATTCAACAACGAACGTTCATGCAACTTAATCACAGTAACATCATGCATCATATTCATGTAAATAACGAACGTTCCTACAGCATACATCAAAAACAGTTAGATTAAGTAAGCTTCCCTTACCCGGAAAATGACCGAGCGTCATATTCAAACACCAGCCAGATTTGGACGAACGTCATCTCTTGAAGACTTCCTTGTAAGTTTTGGGATCAATCTCCTCCCAACACTCAAGGATTCAACACACATATACATCTCACGGTTTTAGAGCTTTAAGAATGAAGTGTGAATTTTACAATCGAAATGTGCAAGTGCAGCTCACGTTTTTCTCATCATTTGGAACATAGTAGCTTATACACGGCCATTGCAAAAACAATTGGCTTGGAATCCTTCTTTAAAGAAATAAACCACATATGAAAGAAAGGCCACGACATCTTTCAATGATTTGGCAATTGGAAAAGCATTTAGCATTTAGCAAAATGGAAGGGGCCACCATGATTGAAGCTAACGTCCAAGGCATGGAAAATAATAAAATGCTGAATGGTTTTCTCCATTTGGTTTTGGTTAAGAAAAACATATGGGAGCCACCACCTTTGGATAACTTTTCTTTGGTAAAACCGTGAAGTAAGATGAAGAAAGGGCCACCACACCACATTTTATTGTTGGCTTTTCAATTGGAAAGAAAGTGGAGAAGCTACGGTGAAGAGAGTGATATGTCACGGCCCACATGCATTCATTTCAGCTTGTATTTTGGCTTGCATAAAAGACAAAGGCACCACCCCCTTCACGTTAATCACTCTCGTTTGTGCAGAATTTTTGACATGCTTTCTTCCCTCAAGAGCTCACGGCTATGAGTCCATCCACCACTTAAGAAATAATATTTTCCCATGGAAGAAAGAAATGCATTAACGGACTGAGAAGGGGCACGGATTTCACGTTATTTCCAGCTGGGAGAAGTGGATACACATGGATGATTTTCCAACAAAAGGAGGAGCTCTCAAGGTCACACTTCATGTCAGCAAAGACTCCATGCATCCAGCAGCACCACGTCCTTGAAGGAGGAGTCCACGGCCACACACAACAAAAGAAATGCATTTGGTTTAGTTTTGAAGACAAGTGCAGATTTGTTTCTCATGCTCTTCCACTTTACATGTTTTTGAAACCCACGGCCATGGACATCTATTTTTGCAGCAAGCCTCACCTTAAATGGAAGGAAGGGACCTTATGGAAGATCACGGTTGGAGAGAAAGATATCCAGCAGCCCTCAACTCCTTTTATTTCCCACGCATTTGTGCTTGCTTTGTCAGTCGCGAGAGGCAAGTTACGTGGTCAGGCACGTAACAGGTCATCACTTCAGGATCAGCAGGTTGCAAGTCTTGGTCAGCTTCTCAGCTTCAAAATTACCTCTGCCAGCACGTTTCTCTAACAAGTCCAAACTCCAGCAGGTTAAGGCTCCCATGGCAAGCTTCTCATGTGAGCACATTCAAATACAGCTGGTCAGGTTCAGCACACTTTCTTCAGCAACTTATATCACCGGAAGACTGCTCACGTGTGATTTTCCAGCCTCTTTATTGTCTTCAGCTTACTGCATTCTCTGATTCTTGACGTTGCCAAGTGGACTATGGGGTCCTCCATTTCTGATCTCCACTTCCAGCAAGAAGATTCTCCCTTTTGTGGCTGGATTGCACTTCTTCTTCTCATATGTTGGTGGACCTCTTTCACAATGCCGTGTCTCCCCACTTCCAAATAAAACAACTCCCGTGACTTCTAATTGCTTTCCCCACCCCATCTAAAATAATATAAAAAAAAAATACTAGGTCCTTACATTCTCCCCAACAACAAAAATTTTCGTCCTCGAAAATTAGGACTGAGTCTCGAATAGATGGGAATACAAATTTTTCATAGCAGCTTCCACTTCCTAAGTAGAGTTGCCCGTCTTCTCGTCCCAGACGACTTTCACCAATCTGACTGCTTTCCTCTTGTAGTACTTGGTGTTGCTATCTTCAATTCTAACAGGTTGCATTTCGAGCGTTATTCTCATCACTTTATACAAGAGATTGTCGAAGTCTAAGCACATCCTGTCTGATGTGTAGAGTTGCCTCCCACAACTCGTATAATAAACTTATCCGGGCAGTCCCCACTACCCAAAGAGCTTATCAGGACCAATTCAATCACTCATACTAGGAGATAATTCTGGATCATCATACACATCACATAACTCACACCAAAATCATGGCGTATTTACACTCAACCACATAGCAAGAGATCCTCTCGAATTTTGAATATTTCACACTCCCAAAAGGTGGTAAAATCGCATACTAAATATTATTATTATTATTATGTATTTATTTATCATTTCATTTTTTTTTAACCGCTACTATTGGAGATTCCGGTTATGCGTGACCGGAACTGTAGGCACAGTGAGTTTCTTTGGCTATAAGTAAGGCGTTAGCCGCGTTGGGCGACACGTCGAAACGCTGAGATTCCAGAACGCGTGAGAGAGAGAGTGAGATCTGAGCAATCAGGGTTCCGAGTGCGAGAGAGAGAGAGAGAGAGAGATACCTGAACACAGAGAGTTCTGAGTGTGAGAACTTACGAGATCTGAACGCCTGAGTGCTGGAGATCGGAGAGTCTTCCCGCAAGCTTCAATCTAAGTTCCTGGGCTTTGCTCCGCTTCGAGTAAGTATTTCTTTTCTCATATCTCTTCTTTTCCTTCAACCTGCTTCTCCTTCTTCTTTACTTCTCGCTTCTTTTCTTTCCTTTCTTCTTTCTGCTTCCGTTCATGTACTTTTTCTTTTTCTTTGCTTTTCTGAGCTTTTATTTCCCGCAATTACATTCCGCTTTCTTCTTTACTTTCCATTTTGCTATTTTACTTCTGCTCCCGCATTTGCTTTCTTCTTCTTCTATTTCCCTTTTACTAACTAAAACTAAGAACACACTGCATTAACTAAGATAAGGGGTATATCGGCTGGAAACCAGACGTTAATCTCCCTCCGTTTGGAGGTATGGCAGAGACAATCGGGTAGAACAACGCCACGTACCCCATAAAAACAGAAAACTTAAAAAAAGAGAAAATTTATTTGTATGAACCGGACATGGACAATATGGACAAAGACAGATGGACATAGATCCGTTTAGGAACCCTTGCGAGGACCGTGAAACAGATCTGGAACCGGACACTGAAACAACAAGGACCGACTGGACAAAAAGAATCTAAAAGAAAAAAAATAAATAGGGAAAACATTGAATATTTTCGTTTTGGTTTTGCTCTTTTTATTTTATTTATTATTTCTTTATGCTTTAGAAATACTTTGAGAGGAAAGATGAGTGATATGGAGTCCGAGAGGTACACCAGTCAGCGGTGGCGACCAACCGATGATCAGGTCAAAATGATGACCAATATCTATAATTTTGGGGTCACACACCCCAGTAGAGCTCAAGTCGTCGAGATTGCGTCTCGACTAAGGGCTTTTGCAGAAGCCAGTGAATACAACGTGCATTGCTGGTTCAACAATCACGGGAACCGGGTCAGGCGCCTTCAAGCGGAGATAGACCCTACTGGCACTATCTTTTCTCAGCTGCCGCTGTACATGTATGGTAAGAACCTTGATCACTTCTATCTTTGTTTTGAATTTTACTCTTCCTTCTCCATTATTGACACAATTTCTTTGTTGGAAGAATATGACTGGGTGATTAGGAAGACGCCAAGGTTGCTGGATTTGTTCCCCGTTCCTATCATCATTGACGACGACAGAGACGAACGACAGATCCCTCCACCCATGCTTCTCACATTCCGAACCAGAGCTCCCTCGACGGAGCTCTCCCTTAGACCACCACAACCAGCTCGAGAATTTTTCCATTAAAATTATTATTTAATGGTCTGTAATATTAACGATCAGCATTGATCGAACCCCAAACATCTTTTATTTGCTTTTGTTTATTTGCCTTATTTGCGTATTTTATGGACTGTAATATTTATCTGTTTTACTTTTTATGTTTGCTCGTTTAACGTGTGTGGTACCATTTGCACACGAATATTATGGTATCTGGTTATAACTTATGAGGTTTGGAAAAATATGTGTAGTCTTCATGGCCTTAAAGGACTAAATTAATGAAATATATGGTATTTGTCTTATTTCCGAAAATAAGATTTACTTTCTTTGAATATAACTCTCGTCTCTATACTCTTAAGCTAACACATTCTTATAATGTTCCAAATATGAAACAAGAGTGCGTAAAATTATATCCTTCAAGTATCTACACACATTATACCACTAACCGCGTCAGAGAATATAATCAATAAAGCAGCATAATTGAATCTGAGATACCCGAACTCGTATATCCCAATTTCTGTTGAATTTAATGCTTACAAAACACATGGCTCCATTCTTAACATCCGTCAAGACCGCGCCATTCATCCTCCCATATTACACTTTACGTTTTAGGTGTCCGTTGTTGTTGTCCCTTGTGATATTCCAATTCCGTCACACTCTTCTCTAATACTCGAGTCCTTTTCACTTTATCAGGGAGACACTTCTTAGTGAACTTAGCTGGATGATGTTGGCGGAACACTCTAAACTCAACTCGGTCCTGTGATCCCCAGAGGTAGTGGATGTTCTGATAATGTCCCTAGTGGTTCCTATGATCTCCATCAGCTGTCTTTGGGTAGCTTCAAAGTTTGCCCGTGCGACCTCCAAACTTTGCAATGTGACCGTGTTCTGATGTGCCAAAGCAGCGTTCTGCTGTTGAAGCGTCTCTATTACGGATTCTAGTCGTCTGGTGCAGTCCGTCGCATTTCGATCGATAGACTGAGGAAATGGCCTTGGTACCATTTGTTCTCTTAGGCACAGAAAACGATCGTTAGTTAAGTTCAAAGAGCTTAAAATACTCATTAAACGAACGTTGAGCACACAGCACAACAAGCATGGTGTACTCACAACCTACAATGTCCTTAAAAGAACAAAACTGCTCTGATACCACTAATGTGACATCCCAAAAATACAGTCAGCACTATAAGTTCAGAAAATCACATTTAATAATAATTCAGTACAGTTTTTCACTAAAAACAAAAGTCAAGTCGTATGCCTTACAACACGAATCACAACTTGAAGTCGAACGTACAAATAAAAACCTGACCGAACGGTTTACACAGTATAAATACCGAACGGTCGAACTTAAAAGAAAACGAGTGGGTAGGTCGAACGACTACTCTAATACAGGCTACATAACTGGCCGAGCGCCTCACTGCTCAGTCTTCACTTCGACATTAACCAGGTTCTCTTCATTCAGCGCCTCTTCCAAACGCTCGTCTCCCTCTGCTCACATCCACACGGATGATCATTGCAATGACAAGACGGACGTACAAGGACAATAGACAACACAAGGAAACGAAAGGGTAAGCTTACATAATTTAACTCATGCATCAACATAGAATTTCAAGTAAACAATTCATCATACATGCATATTTCAACATACACATTCATTACATAACAACCCACTTTAACGTACTCACTAAATAAAACTCAACACGACTGACTGTCCGGACTGTATGAAATCTGTGTAGCTTCGGTGTTCGTGCACCCGGGTGATGTAGTAACTGGAACTCTCATCAGCTGCCACCCGAGGTTAGTCCTATCTGTCCAAGTTACAGTTATGGACTAGGACCTCCTGCCGTTCCCACACATGACGTACCCCCTCTACGTGAGGATGAATACTCACGGAACATCAGGATGAACAACCGGCTAAGCTTCCCACATTCATACTTTACAAATCTCAATAATCAAATTCTGAGTCGTTCCTCCTTGGAACGCTCTTTCAAAATCATAACTTTCCATTCTTTTCATATATTGTTCATCATTCACTTTTCATTATGTATTCATATTCTCATTTCATCTCATATACTGTTCATCATTCACTATTCATCATTTATCATTCATCATTTACTGTTCATCAAGTAATATTCATTATTACATAATCATTTTCACCATTCATAAGAAACCACCAAGACCGAATGTTCTGTCCCCAAAAACCGAGGACGAACGCTGTAAAATGAGACCCAAAGGGACGCTCGTTTGAATCAAAGAACGAACGGTTTAAGTTCAGAAATGTACAAGTCTGGTACTGTTCATTTGACGAACGCTGTGGAAAATAGTACGAGCGCTCAAAATAATGTCGAGCCCCATTTTGGGACGAACGCTCAGTTCAAACCGAGTACCATCATAATGAACGCTCAGAGTTAGACTTAGCACCAATTAGAACGAACGTTCGGTAGGAGACCGAACACCAAATTCCAACGAACGTTCGGTATGAGACCGAATTCCAATTTGAACGAACGTCCGGTAGGAGACCGAACACCAAATTCCAACGAACGTTCGGTATGAGACCGAACTCCAATTTTAAAACGAGCGTTCGGTATAAGACCGAACACTCCTAAGTACGATCATCAGGTGTGAGACCGAACGTTTAACAACTTAAAATACAGAATTGATAAATATACTAAGGGACTTTTGAAGAAGTGTTTACGAGTGGTAAAATACACTGTTTCACATATGCATACAACAGAAGGGAATTTATCAAAGTATACCATATTCAACAATACTTGGTCGAACGCTCAAGCATAGCCTTTAGACACGAGGACGCTCGTCCTCAACAAGGGATTGATCCAAATGAACGAATCCCACTTCGGTTATTTTCATCAGAAAAACCGAACGGTCAAAGACCGTTCAGTAACGAACGCATAGGCAAAGTATTTCAGCCGAGAACGCTCGTCCTCCACCAGAGTTTTATTCAAATGAAAGAGTTAACATTTCAATCAGGTTACTTAAGGAAAACCGAACGGTCAATGACCGTCCGTTCAGTACGAACGTACAATTTCATGAGAAATTCATTTTCAATTCCAGATTCCAGTATATTTTTCATCATAGACTTTCATAGCTTCATTTGTTCATATCTAAATCAACTTCCACATTTCATACGATCCAGAACATCAAAATCTTATGTATTTCATGCTTCATACATAAATTCAATCATATTTCATTTTCATTCATTCAACAACGAACGTTCATGCAACTTAATCACAGTAACATCATGCATCATATTCATGTAAATAACGAACGTTCCTACAGCATACATCAAAAACAGTTAGATTAAGTAAGCTTCCCTTACCCGGAAAATGACCGAGCGTCATATTCAAACACCAGCCAGATTTGGACGAACGTCATCTCTTGAAGACTTCCTTGTAAGTTTTGGGATCAATCTCCTCCCAACACTCAAGGATTCAACACACATATACATCTCACGGTTTTAGAGCTTTAAGAATGAAGTGTGAATTTTACAATCGAAATGTGCAAGTGCAGCTCACGTTTTTCTCATCATTTGGAACATAGTAGCTTGTACACGGCCATTGCAAAAACAATTGGCTTGGAATCCTTCTTTAAAGAAATAAACCACATATGAAAGAAAGGCCACGACATCTTTCAATGATTTGGCAATTGGAAAAGCATTTAGCATTTAGCAAAATGGAAGGGGCCACCATGATTGAAGCTAACGTCCAAGGCATGGAAAATAATAAAATGCTGAATGGTTTTCTCCATTTGGTTTTGGTTAAGAAAAACATATGGGAGCCACCACCTTTGGATAACTTTTCTTTGGTAAAACCGTGAAGTAAGATGAAGAAAGGGCCACCACACCACATTTTATTGTTGGCTTTTCAATTGGAAAGAAAGTGGAGAAGCTACGGTGAAGAGAGTGATATGTCACGGCCCACATGCATTCATTTCAGCTTGTATTTTGGCTTGCATAAAAGACAAAGGCACCACCCCCTTCACGTTAATCACTCTCGTTTGTGCAGAATTTTTGACATGCTTTCTTCCCTCAAGAGCTCACGGCTATGAGTCCATCCACCACTTAAGAAATAATATTTTCCCATGGAAGAAAGAAATGCATTAACGGACTGAGAAGGGGCACGGATTTCACGTTATTTCCAGCTGGGAGAAGTGGATACACATGGATGATTTTCCAACAAAAGGAGGAGCTCTCAAGGTCACACTTCATGTCAGCAAAGACTCCATGCATCCAGCAGCACCACGTCCTTGAAGGAGGAGTCCACGGCCACACACAACAAAAGAAATGCATTTGGTTTAGTTTTGAAGACAAGTGCATATTTGTTTCTCATGCTCTTCCACTTTACATGTTTTTGAAACCCACGGCCATGGACATCTATTTTTGCAGCAAGCCTCACCTTAAATGGAAGGAAGGGACCTTATGGAAGATCACGGTTGGAGAGAAAGATATCCAGCAGCCCTCAACTCCTTTTATTTCCCACGCATTTGTGCTTGCTTTGTCAGTCGCGAGAGGCAAGTTACGTGGTCAGGCACGTAACAGGTCATCACTTCAGGATCAGCAGGTTGCAAGTCTTGGTCAGCTTCTCTGCTTCAAAATTACCTTTGCCAGCACGTTTCTCTAACAAGTCCAAACTCCAGCAGGTTAAGGCTCCCATGGCAAGCTTCTCATGTGAGCACATTCAAATACAGCTGGTCAGGTTCAGCACACTTTCTTCAGCAACTTATATCACCGGAAGACTGCTCACGTGTGATTTTCCAGCCTCTTTATTGTCTTCAGCTTACTGCATTCTCTGATTCTCGACGTTGCCAAGTGGACTATGGGGTCCTCCATTTCTGATCTCCACTTCCAGCAAGAAGATTCTCCCTTTTGTGGCTGGATTGCACTTCTTCTTCTCATATGTTGGTGGACCTCTTTCACAATGCCGTGTCTCCCCACTTCCAAATAAAACAATTCCCGTGACTTCTAATTGCTTTCCCCACCCCATCTAAAATAATATAAAAAAAAATACTAGGTCCTTACAACTATCCTTTATACTCACTCATCAATCTTCTGGGAAAACGCAGTAAAAGAAATTCCAGTATGTGAAGTTAGACAGAAAAATAGTAAACTGTGTCCTTGTATACTAAAAGTCTATCCATATTTTTCAGCTGACACATGGTCTAAATTGTAAGAAATTCTGCGGTTTTCAATAGAAATGAACACTGGCCGATAAAAAGTCATATAATACATTTAAAAGGGTAATAATAAATCAGAGGAATATACCTTTTGAGGTCGGAAGGAGCAGAATTTAGTTATGAATCATGTTTGAATTAAAATTCAATGTCTTCTGCATTTTTCAAAATTATTATGTTATCTTTAAGTAGTTTTGAAATTGTTAGAAACTGACTATCCTGGGTATAATAATTGCAAGATAATGCCAGGGCCCCCCTCCAAAATCTTATTAATTGGACTCGTAAGCCGAACTGAAAAGTTGGTTGATTAATTTATATTGTTGACGTTGTGTTTAATTAGTAGTGTACCCAAAGTTGAAATTGCATCATGGTTATTGTACCGGGTCCACCAATTGAAAAAGATGAGACCTACTTTATAATAATGGTTAACGAAGCTTATGAGCATGAATATACCATTAAGACTTTGGTTCATTATTGCTGATTTGTAATTTCCTATACTATTCAACACTTTATTTAATTAGTACAAAGAACCTATTTCATGATCCCTCCACCTCTACCACTGGGACAGGTTTAAAATAGAGATCAAAACCAAAAGGCTTAAGTTCATACAAACTCCAGAAGTTTGAGTTTGAATGCCATCATAACATAATAGAGTGCATTAATTATGTTAAAGTTTTAATTACAGAAAGTAAGAGAAGATGATGAGAGTAGCTGCAGCAAAGGATGGGTTATGGATATGCTAACACAAAGTAACAGTTAACCATAATAACTAAGTTCTGTAATTCATGTCTTGCTTCTACCTCACCTTTTGTTTGTCCTATGTTGAAGTATTATAATTTTGTGAATGTACAGATACGGACAAAACTATGTTCAGAAACACGAACTACCACCTACATGATTCCGTCTAAATAGTCATTCCTAGATCCAACTTCTCTGGGCCTCCTTTGTCTCCCTTCAACACACTTATAACTTCCCAACACTGTGCCAACTGCAATGTCACAATTGCACATTAACACACTACATAAACCACACTCAACCCCAAGGGTATTTCCGTCATTTCACATACTACAGTCCAATTGGACCAGTTCTGTATCAACTCAGCTGCAATCCAAGGATAAGCATACATTTGCAGCAACAGTGTCACAGTGAAATTCTCTTTCTTTCTTTCTTTCTCTTTGGTCTGATATCACAAGATCGTTGGTTACTTGGAGTCCGAACTTGTAACGTATATCGCCGGAATATTCCTCCGGGAAATGGGGTTTCTCAATAGCCACTGAGGATTAACAAATATGGGTGATGGAGAAGAATTCGCCGGAGCTTCGGGTCTGCGGCGAGCGGTGGAGCTCATCCTTGCCGTGCTCTCTCTCTCGCACTCGATTCGTGTCTTCGCGGGGAAATGGCAGCTCATTCGTAACAAGCTGGAGGAGCTTCACGGAGGTTTAGTTGCCGCCGAGAACTGCGACCCTGGGGAGAGCCCGTCGCTTTCACGGCTGGTGGGGGCGGTGGCGGCCACCGCGACGGAATGCCACGATCTGTGTCGGCGCTGCGTGGATGTTTCCTACAGTGGGAAGCTTCTGATGCAGAGCGATTTGGACGTGGCGTTCGCAAAGCTCGATGCGCACGCGAGGAAGCTCTCTGAGATATACAAAAGGGGGATTTTAACAAATGGGTTCGCGCTGGTTGTGTCAAAGCCGAGTCTTGGCGGTTCGAAAGAGGACATGAGGTTCTACGTGAGGGACTTAACGACAAGGATGAAGATTGGAGATTTGGGGATGAAACGACAGGCTTTGCGGAACCTCCTAGAAGTTGTGCTGGAGGATGAAAAGTATGTGAAGGTGGTTGTTGGCGTGGGTGACGTGGTTCATTTGTTGGTGGGGTTTTTGGGTTCTAATGAGGCGGAAATCCAGGAGGAGAGTGCTAAGGTGGTTTCTGTGGTTGCTGGATTTGATTCTTACAAAGGGGTTTTGGTTGGGGCGGGGGTGATTGCTCCTTTGGTTAAGGTTCTGGATTGTGGGAGTGATTCGGGGAAGGTTGCGGCGGCGAGGTGTTTGGTGAAGTTGACTGAAAATTCGGACAATGCTTGGTGTGTTTCGGCTCATGGGGGGGTCAGTGTGCTGTTGAAGATTTGTGGTGGTGGTGATTGTGGAGGTGATTTGGTCGCACCTGCTTGTGGGGTGTTGAGGAATCTCGTTGGCGTTGAGGAGATTAAGAGGTTTATGGTTGATGAGGGTGCTGTGTCAACTTTCGTTAAGCTCGTGAGATCGAAGGAGGAAGCGATTCAGGTGAATTCGATTGGGTTCATTTTGAGTATTGCCTCTGGGGATGAGTTGGTTAGGCAGATGGTGATCAGAGAGGGAGGGATTCGTGCTTTGTTGCGTGTTTTGCATCCTAAGTGGTCTTATTCATGTAAAACAAGGGAGGTAGCAATGAGGGCTGTTGAGGATTTGTGTTTCTGTTCACCTAGTTCTGTGGGTGTGCTGATGAGTTATGGCTTTGTGGATCAACTGACATATTACATTCGAAATGGGGAAGTTTCGATTCAGGAGTTGGCATTGAAAGTGGCGTTTAGGTTGTCTGGAACATCTGAGGAGGCCAAGAAAGCAATGGGGGACGCAGGGTTTATGCCAGAGTTTGTTAAGTTTCTTAATGCAAAGTCCTTTGAGGCTCGAGAAATGGCAGCCGAGGCACTCTCTGGCATGGTTACGGTGCCTAGAAATAGAAAGCGATTCGTGCAGGATGACCATAATATTGCCCTTCTTCTGCAGTTGCTTGATCCAGAGGAGGGGAATTCCGGTAATAAAAAGTTCTTAATCTCTATATTAATGTCCTTGACGAGTTGCACTAGTGGGAGGAAAAAGATTGTTAGTTCTGAATATGCAAAAAACATAGAAAAACTCGCTGAAGTTTCTTCTGAAGCCAAGAAACTTGTCAAGAAGCTATCCACAAACCGGTTCCGAAGTATGTTGAATGGAATCTGGCACTCGTGAATGTAATTCATTTTTTTTCCTTCACCCTTTTTCTAACTGTATATTTACATAAGTGCCTTACAAGTTTTGCTAATTTGTGTTCACCTTATTGGTATGCTTTCTGTTTTATTTCATTGGCCTTACCTTAAAAAAGAATAGCACAGCTTTATGTTGAGATTGTAACCAGGTGTAGTGAGAAGTGATACAATAAAAGCGTTGTTGTAGATTTCCTTGAGGATACTCTGCCACTGCTGTTAGGCCAATGGCTATGGCAGATTGTACCAAAGAAGTAAAGAATTATATATTATATGGAAGAAAAGGAAGAATGTAATTAATTACTAGTTACATACTGTTATTCTTAATTTCTCATTCACATACCTACCAACCTACCGCAGTTTTTGTTTGGCAAAGTTCCAAAAACATAAGTGTGTGCATTTGTGAAGTGTGTGGTACCACATGGCGAAGACGTCAATCTTTGGCAAGCATGTGAGTAGTAGTGTAAGCCTTTCTTTTCTCTATCGGGCATTTATATAAAGAAGATAGTGATAGATGAAGTTTCCATCTGTATTGCTTTGTCTTGTAGCATGCACTGTCTTTTGGCTATAGCTACTTCATAGTTGTCGATGAAGAATTTGCACGTGGCAAGTGCCAATTGTTATTATCATGATGCCCGATAACTCTTCTAGATAAGGGAACAAAATGATCCCCCCATCATCCCCCCTTTGTTTATTCTTCCGTTTTTAGTACTTTCAAGTTATAAAATAGTGACACAGTGAAAGTGCAAGTTCCTAAAACTGGAGTTCCGTGAATGAATGGAAATCTACGATCTTGGTTTAGTTGTGGTGGTGGTTGGAAGTTTTGGCTCTATTTCTCATGTTGTTTGTGCCAACCAATGCTAAATCACTATGTAAGCTGATCTTGGAAAGTGTTAATGGAAGCCTCGGAACGCTATTTGGTTCAACATTCAAACTTGAATAAATTATTTGAACTAATAAATATGGAATTAACAACATTGTAGTACTGAATGTTACATGTTACTTTTTTATAGACTTTGACTTGTTCTAAATTCAATTACGGGCAATATTCACGTTTAGTCGAAGTGTTGGATTATGACAGTTGCAAACTGTGTTGTGTTAAAGAGTTAATTGCATGTATTGGAGGTTCTTCTTTGTATGTGAAAATTATTTTTGGGTGAAAATATCATTGTGACTTTACTTGAAAGGATTATAAGTAAATAAATAAAAAGTTTGCCAACCGTTACACCAAACGCACAAAGTTATCTTTTTTCTTTTAACTTTTTCCCATATGATTAACAGAAAAATTATAAAGTTTTGTCATGCCAAAAATCAGAAGATTAAATAGCATCTTAGGAAAAATGTGTTTTCGTAATGCAAAAGGAAGTGGCCCCTCCTCCCTAACCCAAAGGTTACATTTGTTCTTTTTATTGTTATTGAAGAGCATATCAGAGAGCTATAGTTATAGTTATGCAGAAAAACAAAACTAACATAGAAATTATGATGCACGCTATTAGATATGTTCAGAAGAGAAGAGGAGGGTTTTTTTTCACCTCCACAACTTCTATCTTCACCGTCATAAAATTCAAAATACCCAAATTACCCTTCTGTTGGTTTTTGAAGGTGAAGGTGTTTAGAGGTAAATTTTGATACACTATTTGAGTTGGAGTAAAGATCCTTACATATTACATATGAATGTGAGTAGCTGTTTAAGTTTTGATTTTTAGTTTCCAATATTGTAGGTGTTTTGTTGGAGTTCATATTGGATTGTATAATCTAGAGATATTCTAAATTGTATAATATAAACAAACTTGTAGTAAATTGATCCACAGACCTGTATCTAAATTACTTACACCAGTTCCATTGGTTATTTGGTCTTTTAATTTTCGTGTTTTATTTTTTGTGTTCCTTTATTGTCCCTCTTCTATTGTCAAACATGTCTGACATGTGTCGACAACTAAGTTTTTTAGTCATGCCATTTCTTCGTTTGTGAAATCCGAACTCTGTCCTTACCCTTTTACCGTTACGTCGCATCATGTCTTGGGTTTTAGGTATTTTCAACTTTTCCACTGTTTTTTCCCGTTCTGCTTTCAAATGTCTAACTTTGTAGAGAGGGTAGTGATATGTTAATACATATTCTTTTATAATATTTTGACAAAATATATATATATATATTACTTTTTCATTGGGTTCGAATAGGACAACATAACGACAAATAAATAGTGAATAAGTGAAAAATGAATATGTATATTGTGTTAAAATGTTAAAAAATTTATACAAAATATATTTCTTTAAAAAACAACCTTGTCTCTCCAAGAAATGTTTTTAATTTCTCCGGTATCTTAAACCTCTGGAAGAAATATTTTCATTTCTTCTCTAGCTATTTGAAACCCCAGGGAGATGATGTTTGGGTTAAATTAAAATAGCAAATAGAAGGTATATTTTACAATTTATTTGTTTGATTTGATGAATGCATTTTTTTCTATTTATTGAAGTTCTTGACTTTTTAGTTGCTTCTTCGTTGCTCTTCTTTTTCTTCTTCCTATTTGATGGTGTTTAGTTTAGTTTTTCCTTTTTGTAGTACAGTTTGGCTTTCATGCAGCGGAGGTGTCTGGCATCATAGCTTTTAGTAGATAGGGTTCTCTATCATTGTTGTAGTGTTTCACAATTGGTTTCTTTGTGCAGGTAGTTGTACACAAAAATAGTCCTAGAGGGAACCATTTTCGGCTTGCTAGGCCAGCTCATAAGGTTTTACCTTTTTTTACATCAAAAGCAAGATATGTAATTCACAAAGTTCTAGGAATAAAGGTATTTTTTGAGGACCAATTATCACTCATGTATGCCTGTATTTGTTAAAACTGTAACAGATTAGGAGATTTACTTGCAATTTTGACAGGTAATGAGTAGTTTCTATCGAGTATGCGTATGATTAAAGTATAAATATTCTGTTTGATAGCACGTTTGCCATAAACTTAAATTTTAAAGTTTTATTAATAATTTTGTTTAAATATTATTTTATTAGTTTTTGAATTTAATAATATTTAATTTAATTTGATAGAGATAAAATAGGGATACATAGTTATGATTTTCGATTTATCTAGGTATAATATTATTTTATGATAGATTAAGCAGATTTTATTTTTAAGATAGTTGATATTTTATTTTTATTCCTCGTAATATTATAAGTGCTACGACTATTTAAAGTCCTTCAATTATCAATTAATAGCAAGACTCGATTTTAGGAAAATATCTGAGTGTGTGTACGTGAGATTTTCCTTTACAGTGGTATCAGAACTTTATGCTTTGAGTACCGAGAGAGAGAAAAAGGAAGAGAGGAGAGAGTCAAACACTGTGAGAGAAAAAGTGAGTGCTTGATTTTTTTTGAGAGAGATGGTAAATGTTGTCAATAATATGAGTGTGCCACAATTGACGAGAAAAATCAATTATGATAATTAGTGCCTACAGATGAAGGCGTTATTGAGATCCGAAGACATTTGGGATATGGTGGAAGACGGGTACGTTGAACTTGATGAAGACGAACATCAGATGGTGGCACAGATAACCGCGTTAAAGAAATCACGTGCAAGAGATGGGTCAACATTGTATTTCCTCTACAATGCAGTAGATGAGTCAGGACTCAACAAAATAGCGAATGCTAAATCAGCAAAGGAAGCCTGGGAGATATTGGAGGTCGCGTATAAAGGTGACAATCGCTTTAGACAAGTCCGAATACAAGCTCTTAGAGGAGAGTTCGAACAGTTGAAGATGGAACCCAAAGAGCATATAATCGAGTACATAACTCGGGTGGAGAAGGTGGCCAACCAACTCGGCAGGAATGGAGAACAAATGCCATATAGTCGGGTTGTGGGAAAAAGTTTGAGATCTCTTACAAAAGATTTCGAAAGTATCGTGTGCGCCATCGAAGAATCGAAAAACTTGTCGATTCTCACAGTGGATGAACTTGTTGGGTCATTAGAAGCCCATGAACAAAGGAGAAGGAGTTAGGATGATCAGGTTGAACTTGACGACCAAGCACTACAGGTACAATTTGACTCGAATAAAACTCGGATTACTCAAAGCCGAGGTCCTGGCGGCAGAGGGCGAGGAGGCCAAGGACGAGGTGGACGTGGCCGAGGTAATTTTGAGAATGGTAATGAAAAGCAAATCGGTCAGCAAAATTGGCGTGACCGAAGACAAGGAAAAGACCCAGGTGATCGGTCAAGAGTTGAGAGTGTGACAAGTATGGACAATATGCAAATGAATGTAGATCAATAAAGTGCTACAATTGTGGTAAGCTCGGTCACATTGTTAAATTTTGTCGAGTTGAGAAGAAAAGTGAGAGAAACCTTCTTACGAAAGAAGAAGATGAAGAAAAGAGTGGAATTTTGTTGATGGCAAAGAGCTCGGATGCAGTGGACATGGAGAGCCCAATCCCAACAATGGATGAAATGATCTCGGTAAAGGATGCAACAATTGTGGAGAAGGAAAACCTGGAGAAAGAACTCAAACAAAAAGATGAAGAGATTCAACGAATAGGGAGGTTTTTAGATGAAACTAATGAAATTATGAATAAACAGATGGTTGAGCTTGAGGAGATGAAGAAGGTGACTCTTGAAAAAGAAGAGAAAGCCTCTAATGTTCCTGAACCAAACGAAGAGGAAGATGAAGATTTTGAGAAGAATCCAATGAAGATGTCGACCAAGATTGTTCAAAAATTGCCTAAGGTCAGAAACGAGTTGGTTAAGGTTATTGAGAAGTCGGGCATAACAAAGTCAGTCAAAGTATTAAAGAGGTCAACCAAGGTAAAAGACAGGAGGGCCATAAGAATAGGAATATGTAGTTATGATTTTCGATTTATCTAGGTACAATATTATTTTATGATAGATTACGCAGATTTTACTTTTAAGATAGTAGATATTTTATTTTTATTTCCTGTATTGTAAGTGTTACGGCTATTTAAAGCCCTTCAATTATCAATTAATAGCAAGACTCAATTTTAGCCAGACCGTAAACCATAGCTTAGATAATCTAACATGTTACTAATGAAGTCGATGAGTCATCAAATAAATCAATTGGTTATGAATTAGAAAACATTAACCTTAATGGTCATAAACTTAAGATTAAAGTATGATTACACGTAACTGGGATGTAATTAGACCAACATTAATCAAATGTTCATCCCAAAATTTATAAATAGAGGTTTGAAGTAAATAGGTTGGTTTCTTGCATTTACCACTAACTTAATTGCTAACTATCAATGTTGAATTGATTTTCTTATCGTAGTGCCTTCTGCAAGTACCCTTTGAATGATTTGATACACTTTGACTTTTGGATCGCATTCAAACTTTGAATGACGTCATACAACTTGGATCATTGACCTTGACCCTATACCTGAAATATTTTGACATCCACCATAGGAAAGAGTAATCAACAACTAAACCTTATGGTGATCACGAGAAACATGACCAGCAACATAGCAACAAAGAAATAAGAAAAACCAAGCTAATCAGCTTGAGATGCTTAGGAACATGCAGAGGCAAATGGAGGAAATGCAATGCATGGACAAGGAGGAGTTAACGACTCTTAGACTGAGAATGCAGTTATACGACAAGAGTAGAATGCCTAGAAATTGATGCCCCTTGCACCAACCCATCTTACCCCGACGAGACCAAGTTTATGATCATCCATGAAGGTAGCACGAGAGCAAGCAGGGACAACTCGTCCATGCATACTGTCAACATAGCTGAGCTGCTTCCCTTCACACTAGGCATAATGTGAATATTTTGACTTTAGTCTTGTTTTTATGTGGATCAAGGTTTAACCTTGTGCGTTAGACCAAATTAACAACTCTACTCTTTGTATATTTATACACATAAAAAAGCTAAATTTTTAAATATTATTTAATATTTAAATTTAACTAATATTTTTTATAAAATTTAACTTTAAAATACATATTTTTACTTTGAAGTCTAAGAAATTCAATTACTTTTTCAAACAAAAAAAATGTGACGTAAGATATTTTACTTACTCTATCTAAATAAAATATTTAAAAAATGAAGAGAATTTGGTTAGTCGTAATTCAAATGTATTTTAATTTTTTGGAATTCTTAAAATCCCTTATTCAAATACAAGACAAAAATGGTTTTCTTATTTTGTATATTTTTTTAATCTTTAAAAATATAAATTTTACATTGTATTGAATTCAATTTGTTTGCGATCTTTAAAAATTATAAAACAAATTATGCATTTTCAGTGTATGTTATTTGTTTAGACAAGAAAATTAAGTGCAGTGATGCAAAGTTCAATCATAGAACCAGTCTTGTTAAAAAGTTGGTAAATTAAATTATTCCACTTTTGTATTATAAAAATTACAGTATATACAACTAAAAATGAAAATTTCACTACCAGGACTCAACATCTTCAATATTCTATCTTTTTTATTATCTCATTTAAATGTTTATTCTACAAACTATCAGCATAATTAACAAAAAGAAATCTTTATCATTTATTTATTTATTTATAATTTATATTAACATACCTAACCTTTTTAAGCTGGAATATTTGATGTTTATATCTGAACTAAGTTTCAATGATTTTAAAACATATAATAAATTTATTTTAAACTAAAATACTAATTTGTATAAGGGTGTAATGCAAGACGGACCAAGCGAGATCGTCTTAATGTGAAAAACATGGAATGAATTGAGGTTCTAAGTCTAGTGGCTCGCATATCTTGTAGTTTACACAAGCTTATAATAGGACAAAATGAGCTAGTTCGTTGGTTTGTAAACAATTCAAAATTCTAATTTCTTTTTTTCTAAAATACACATTACTTATTTTTTGTTGTGTTTTTCTTTTTTTTTTCTGTGTTTTTCTTTCGTTCTTCACGAAACATAAAATGTCTCATTTATTATGTTTTTGTATTAGACAACTAAAAAATTAATAGCAAGGAAAATAACATTTGTGGGCATAATAAAAGCCAGATACCTTAAGTTTCTGTTCAGCCCATGTCTTCTATGCCTTCGGGCTTTCTGCTTCCCAAATATTTTATTTTGTTTTAAAACAAAAAAAAAAACATTTGTATTGAGTTCTTATGGACTCCAATTACTGTTTAACCAAAAAAGAAAAAAAAAACTAAAGGGTGTTGCTCCCTCCACCACCACAGCCTTCTCCCTCCACCTCTCCTTTACTATTTTGCCCCTCAGTAAAATTTTATTTTTAGAATTATTGTTTTTTAATTTTACTCATTTATAACATATTTCACTGATAACCTACGTAGTTCCTTGTATGAGTAAAATATTTTTCTGCAAAGCTCAGTGATCGTGAAAAGAATTATCAACCAATATTCCTCTTGCTTTCGGTGCAGTACGTGGTGCAGTGCGTTTGTGGTGTAGTGTGCTTGTCGTGGTTCCTCTCCAGGTACGTAGTCATAATCCTTCCAATAATCCTAAACCCTAAACCCTTCCAATAATCCTTCCAATAATCCTTTAACCCTAAAACGTAAAATGAAAACGAAGCCTAAACGGATGACATCCTTCAACGGATGTCAACATCCGTTTAAGGCGAAACGGATGTCGACATCCGTTTTGCCTTAAACGGATGTTGACATCCGTTGAAGGATGTCATCCGTTTAAGCTTTGTTTTAATTTTATGTTTCTGTTATTATTTTATTAGATATTTTAATATTTTGATTTATTATTTTTGAATATCTTTTTAATGTATTTTAATAATGTATATTTATATTAGTTTATATTTAAATATTAAAATATTAAAATAATAAAATAATAAAAATAAAAAATTTTAACTTTAAGGATATAATTGGAATTAAAGATAATTGGGGAGGTGGAGGGAGAAAGCTGTGGAGGTGGAGGGAGCAACACCCAAAACTAAATAGTTATTACATTTTATTTTAAGGAATTTCTTTTTGCACCTTATGATTTCTTCCAGCATATCGGTGAAGGTGTTAGAAATGATGAAAATGTCTATTGCCTTAGATTTATGGATTTCGTAATCTATAATTATATGAATTGTACAATTCAAAATATATATTTAGATCTTAAAATACTCTACTAATGCATTTTGCTTTATATAATACAAAAAAAATTTAAGATTTAAAAATATATTCTAAATTTTTAAATTACATAATATAGAACATATTTATAGATTCTTTCATTTAGAAATATATTTCAGATTATATTATTTCAAATATTTTTTGGATTGTATAATTAAATAAAAAGGCATTTTTTTATTATACAATTCGAAGAGGTTTCTAAATTACATAACCATAATGAAAAAATTATTTAGAAATATATTTAAAATTGAACAATTAAAATATATTTTTTAATTGTATAATCTGAATTACATTTTTGAATTTTAGACTATAATCTAGTATAGATTTTTTTATTTGTGAGCGATGAATTATAGACTTTTCCACATATAAGAAGAAGAAAAAAGGTATAGTAGGTGTTAAAAGAAATGATTTTTCAGGTCTTACTTTTCCAAAAGCCTAAAATGAATAGGACTATTATTGTTTGGGTGTTGCTCCCTCCACCACCCCCAAGTGCTTTACATCTCTTCACTATTTTCTTTTATTCCAAAGATACTCTACACCTCTCACTATATTCAACAATCTTTCTCTTTCTCTCCACATTAATGGACCATCCACATGACTCAGATTTAAACTTGTGATATATTGCAAAATTTTATTTACATTTTTCCTCAAATAAGTTTGATTCGATCTTATTTTCACTGTTCAATATATTTTTTTTCTTCAAATTACTTAATAAATGGTAAAATTTTGTTCCAAATTTCTAGAAAAATGATTATATATATGTGTGTTTTTTTTTACATTTAATATCTATAATTTTTAACATTATATTATGTTTTAACTTACCAACATGTTTAACTCAAATAACTTAAATAAAGTATTTAATTTATTAGATAAATAATATAAAAATATTATTAAATACTTAAAATATAAAAAAAAATTATTTGTTAAAGATTTGGAATTTATTTAGTTCTTTTGTTGATATAAAGTTAGTATATAATAATAATAATAATATATTATTTACTATTAATATTATTATGTTTATTATTTTGTATTTGCATCTAACTTTTAAGTTTATAAAATGGAAGTGGTAAAAGCATTAATATTGAAGTTTCCTCTTAATTTTATAGGCTTAATTATCTACTTAGTCCTCATGTTAGAAGGTAATTTTCTGTTTAGTACCCGGTTTTAAAAATGTAGGCATTTGGTACCTATGTTTTGAAATTTGTATCAATTCAATCCTATCCAGTTAACGGCGTTATAATTGATGCGAGAAATTAAGGACGTTAATGAAGATGCATTCAAACATTTGATAGCTATTCCACCCTGGCTATCATTAACGTCCTTAATTTCTCGCATCACCGTTAACTGGATAGGATTGAATTGATACAAATTTCAAAACATAGGTACCAAATGCCTACATTTTTAAAACCGGGTACTAAACAGAAAATTACATCATAACATGGGGACTAAGTAGGTAATTAAGCCTAATTTTATATTTTGCAATATATTACAAGTTTCAATCTAAGTCATATGAATGCTCTATTAATGTAGATAGAGAAAAAGAAAGATTATTGAAGATAGTGGAGAGGTGTAGGGTATTTTTGGAATAAAAAAATAGTGGGAAGATGTAAAGTATTTTTGGAATAAAAGAAAATAGTGGAGAGGTATAGGATATTTTTAGAATAAAAAAATAGTAAAGAGATGTAAAGTATTTTTAGAATAAAAGAAAATAGTGGAAAAATACAAAAGCAGTTGGAGTGGTGGAGGGAGCAACATCCTTATTGTTTTTGAATTTGATTTATAATAAAAGCATATGGAGTCTGCATAGTATATATTGTCAGCAGGTGCGATGCATAGTTTGTATTTAAATTAAATATGTCATTTAGGAACAGATTATAAGTTAGTGAAGTTATTTTAACTATTACATTATCTTCTTTATTTGTTTTTTAATTTCAATGTCTGACTTCACCTTTTTATTGATAGTGCAGTTATTTTAGTAATGATTCTCCACATAATATTGTTTAAGTGTTGGATTTTGTGTAAGCTAGAAATGATTGTAGATTACAGATAATCTGACTGAAGGAAGAGTAAACTGCACAAGCATATTACATTAATATCACTACAAGAAATAATGAATTTATATGCAGAAGTTTATATACGGATTTAAATCCGTATATAAGGCAGATATTATATACGGATTTTATATATAGAATTTAAAAAAAATGTTATATACGGATATTATATACGGTTATTATATACGGATGTTTCGTATATAAATTCTGTATATAAGCTTGGCGTGTGATAGCAGAAAAATTACCCAAGGATGAAATCCGTATATAAGTTTAGAACCAGGTGTTATCTGCGGATGTTATATACGGATCAGGAAAATAATTATTTTAAAAAAACATATTTTTGATTAAGGGGAAGCTGGGTGTCATTTCTCAACCTCGAGCTTTCCTCTCTTTGTTGAACCCTCGACATTTGTTCTCTGTCAAACCATCACGCTTTCCTTTCTCTTTCGAAGCATCTTCGGTCTCAGTTCCATGTCCATATGTGGAGCCATCTTCGGTGTGGGTGTTGGTCTTTAGAGCCGTCTTCGGTGTGGGTGTAGATGGTGCTTTGGTTCTTCCTCGCCTCTCTCTGTCTATTATTGTGACCCTCATCAATCCTTCATGAAACATTGTGGTTGGGGCTCATTGTTGGGTGCGGTGTCGTAGTTCCGCGTTCAGTAGCTTAATCGGGTAAGTAAATCAAACCCTAATGTTTAGTAAATCTGGTTCTTCTCTGACCATTCTTGTCATCAAGCGATTGTCATTAATCATAGGCTTAATCTCACACTCTTCCAGTTGCAGAGGAACCCTAGGATTGTTGTTCTCGCACTCTGATTTTGGGTCGCCATGATTCAGTCTCAGTTACTGTGTGGTAAGTCCAGAATGTTGTTCCTTTAATATATATCTTGATTTCTTTGGTGTGTAGTGGTTTAATGTTGCAGTGATTCACAGAGAAGAAGTTCGAATGTCTAAGCATCTTTCAGTGTTCGATGTTGTACATATGTTGAATTGCTGATTGTTGTGGTAAGTAAATTTTGTTCATTCCTAAGTGATTTCATTTGTAGAATGAGAAAATCCTAAACCTTTTTATTGTTTGGTATTTCTGGCACAAAATGCGGTTTGGTTTGGTTAGTGTGTTGTGGAATAGTTTGGTGCATTGTTAGGACATTGAGTGAACATTAAGAGGCGTGTTAAGGTATGTTTACGCAATCTTTAAGGACTATAACATATAATTTATATTATTAATTATATATATGTTTTATGTGGTTTTCTCTGGTTGAATTTTTGTGATATAGGACTGTAAAGTATTGGAAGGGTAAGATAAGTGGAGGAAGCTTTTGGGATTCAAAAAGGAAAGCACCACAAAAGGGTAAGTAGTTATTACGTTTTGTTTAATGAGTAAATAGCTATTCTATTTAGTTTAATGATTTTGATGTGATTACCATATACATTATTAATTGAGAAGCCATAAGTTAAAATACTCTTGCTTTACATAGCTAATCTACATCAGGTGACTGCTACACAAATTCTCCTATGCTAATTTTATAAACAAATAAAAACCAAGGAAGAAAAAAAAAATTAAAATTGAAAGCCATTGCCAATTCTCACTACTTGAATGCCCCTTTGCAAGAAATCAAATACAATTTCAAGGGTCAAAGAATATATGTTTAGAAGCATTTACATTTCACAACTCCATTTGCTTCAATCTCTCTCTGAGGTGTATTAGTTTTCCTTGGACCTGTTTAGGTAAATCATCATCATATAAGCCAATTTCAATCCCTTCTACTTATTTTCTCTGTATAATATCATGGTACATTGGAAGAAACGGACTTTGGAAAGAGCTATAGGAGAAATAGGGTAGCAGCACACACACAACAACCAAAAAGGTTACTAGCTAGAGACCATTGGGAGCACATGCTTCTACAAAAACCCTGTAAGATGTTATGGATATTGGTGGAGATAAGTAACCATAGACCAACACAAATACATACCAGAAAGCGATGTCGCCCCATATAAAAAAATGTTGTATCCAAGTAAAGTAATTTATGGATAGTGCCATTTGGCAATTCGCAGTCCACACCACACATCTATACATTGTCACCCCAAGTATTTCAAAATCAACCACTTGACCATCTGTTCTGAAGGCTTGATTGAACACAAAATTAGTGGGTAAGAAGAATATAACTCAAGAACTAAGGACTCCATTCAACATCCACCCTAGAATCTGAGGCCAGCTGAAGAGGGTGTCTTCTACTCCCTCTAGATATAGAAAGGGATACTGTAAGACATACCATATGATTATTGATTAGCACATAATCTTGGCTTTCAACCAATATTTATTTAAAATCAAGAGCCAAAAAAGAAATTCAGTACACATGTCAGCCACACAATAGCGTTAGAACTTTACAGAGTAATGTGTTAGCTAGATTTCATCCTAAAATCAATGTTGCTATACAACCATTATAGTGCCACCATAATGCTTAAAATCACTGCTAGCACACCCCTTACGACAGAACCAAGACTTTTACAAAAAGAAATAATAAATATAAACTTTAGTGTGAACATAATTAATCAAAAAAGGTCAAAGATAAACTGGTAATATAAACACCCTAGAGAAAAAATGCAGAGTTGTTGTCTTCTAAGAAGAAGAATCATATATGTATATGTGCTGCTTCTTAAAGAACCTTTAAAAGCAAAATTTAAAGAAAAAAAAGGCAATATATATAATACCTTTAGGCAAAGTTTGGCAGAAACATCCTGATCAAAAACACCTAGAGTGATAACTGGAAGTGAAGTGAAGAAGACATTGTAAAATGACATGTACCAATCATTGTAAGCAGCTTGACTAGAGAAAGAACCATACGCCTCAAACCAAAAAAGGGTAAATCCAAATGCAATGTTTTTATAGAAAAAATCATTGCTAATATAAACTATATTATATATTCCTATATTTTTATAGAAAAAATCATTGGTAAATCCAAAATCATAAAAATTATATATTCCTATATTTTAATGAAACATTTTACTCTTTGACACCATTCACCATTGTTCAATAACTTTTACCAGTTTTCTCATAATAAAATAGAATAGATGGGATGCTATTTGGATCATAGGAGTATTCTTTACATCAGCCATTTCTCACAAAAATAGTTTAAAAACTCATGTTACTTGAACAAAATAAATTTTATTTATGGCAATATATTATTAAGGTACTGGTGTTGGATTTTACTAAGTTTTTTTGTGGTGGTGTTAGTTGTTATGGTTGTGGTTGCTCTTCTACCACTATAAGTACACTAGATTCCCCCATTTGATATGATCTTCTTGTTCTTTCTTGGTTATTGATACTCTCAATACCCATCACTGATAACCCACTATTGCCAAATCAATACCCATTGTCTCTACCATCACTCCTATAGTTAAAATATGTTCCAACTTCAGCACTCTAAGATATGTTCCAACTTCAACATTCTAAATTTTCTTGTTCATTCCAAACTGTATAATTTAAATTAATTAGATTCTCTGAACCCAGGTCTAGTGGTTGTGTTTTGACTCATTAAGCACATTTTAGGCTACCTAAACTAGCTAGAATTAGGAATTTTATTCTGCTTTAGTTTTTTGATATATTCTTTATTTTACACTTTGATTAGGATCATACTAAACATGTTAGCTATTAAGATCATGCATTTAGGCATTACTAAACATTCAGACCCAAATTGCAAACATATGCAGAACTACCTTGGTGTTCTTACTTTAAAACTTGTTCATCCACTTTCCAATGATTTTTTCTGTTTTGTTGATTCCAGTAGGGATTTTATTATTCAAACATTTTTGTTTAATGTTAGATTCATGTTGGTATCATGTTTATATAGTTTTAAGTAATTTTACAGAATTTGACTGATTAAGTTGTTTTCTAGGTTCACATGCGTCTGTAGAATTAGGCATTTCTTATTTATTGCACATTCTATCCAATTCTGCATTTTAGCATCTAATTAGCATCATATTAAGCATGTAATAATCATTAAATCATCCAAATATAACCTTCAATATATCAGAATTAAACTTAGGAGAAAACTCATTTGATGTTAACACTAGTTTTGACTAGTTTGCTCTCAAATTTGGTATCACTACTGATTTTAAGTTTCTCTTATTCCAGTACTGTTTTGAGCATATTGTTATCTTTCTTTAATGATGTATGAACCCCCAATTACCCCATTCCATGCATTTTACATGTTTTGACTCATTAAGCACATTTTAGCCTACCTAGACTTAAGAATTTTATTCTGTATTAATTTTTTTTATATATTCTTTGTCTTAGACTTTGATTAGGATCGTGTATCTAGGCATTACTAAACTTTTAGACCCAAAATTGCAAACATATACATTACTACCTTGGTGTTCTTAATTTAAAATTCTAATCTACACATTGAAATTTTGAATTGGTGTTTACTATACTGTTATGAGCTTTCATTTTTCATATTTTAGTGTAGGTTTTATACACGTATTATATTAAAGAGATTTAAGAAGGATATTTTATTATTTATTGTTAAAGATATTATATTATGTAGGTTTTATACACGTATTATATCAAACCTATTATTTCTAATATAACAGAGAAAGGTTTCATGGAAGTCTGAAGATGAGGAAAAGGTAAAAAAGAATTATCACACCAAGGCATCTCATAGACTCTCAGAGATGTATAAAAAAGCTAGAACTCTTGGAAAAAACCTGATTGGCTGGGGGACGATACTTGGAATGCTCTTTTGGAAAAGAGGAACATGCCACTTGATAGAAAAAAGTGTGAAACGGCAAAGAAGAATCAGACATCTGAAAAGGGTGGTTGTTTGCACACTGGAGGGTCTATAAGCGTGCATGAGCATGCTATTCGTTTGGTATGTAACTTGTACATTTTTTTCTTATATTTGTAATCATAAACTTTACAAATATTTATTAACAACTCATTTTGTTTGCAGTCACAGGAGCTTGGTCGGTCTGTGCATGTTGATGAAATATTTCAGCAGACACATATTCGTCAATCAACAGGGGAATTTGTGGACGAAAGGTCTAGGCGGACCCATGTAAGTTTGTACTAACTCTATCACATTATAAAATTTCGGTTTTTAAACCTCATGTTTAATATTAATATTTATTCATTTAACAGGAACAATTTGTTGCAAAATTTTCTCAAATAAGATCTGAGACTGCATCTGTTGGTGTCTCAGCATCTTCTCCTCTAGACCCTACGAAGGAGGAAAGATTGAGAAACCGATGTTGGTTAGAGGCTACTGGTGGAAAATACAAGGGACGCCGCGTATACAGCATTGGAAATGTCACTTCCCAAGATGACTGTGTTGATAGTTATATCCAACAGACACAGGCATCTTCTTCTGCTCAACAACAAAATTTAGAAGAAATTGTTAATCTGAAATCGCAGTTACAACAATATGGTCAGCAGCTTCAAAAGTTTGAAGGCTTTATTGGCGTCCTCCTGTCATTCCTTCCGCCTTCAGCAGCCGCAACTGCACAAGACTTTTTAAACCTTCAAAATCCTTAAGTTCAAAATGAAGTACCCAATGATGTCCAACCAAAACAGCAACCTCCAAAACAGCAACCACCACACCAGCAACCACCAGATGAACAACCAGAAGATGGAAATGATTATATGCATTATTAGGCATTTTATAGAACTTATTTCCATTATTGTTGAACTTATTTAGAACCACAATCACAATCCGTTTATGAACTTACCTGATGTTTATTCTTGCAGTTATATTGATGTAAACAATATTTATGTATTCATATACAATGTTTCCTTTATGGATTAAGTGTATCTGAAAAGCTTTCTGGATTTATATGTCAATGTGCAATGTATAATGTCCAGGTTTGCTTATATCAATTGTGAATGTTCACTATAATGTCCAGGTCTGCTTGTATATTGTGCATGGGAAACTGCCATATACAGAGTATATATTTAGCTCTTCTTAAACCATTATTATACGGATATATCCGTATATAACTTTCGTATATAAATTATATACGGATTTATCCGTATATAATTTCCGTATATAAGTTATATACGGATTTATCCATATATAAACCTAGCTACGATGGTATTATATACGGATTTTTGCCCGTATGTAATCCGTATATAACCAAGTATTATATACGAATTTTAGGTCTTATATACGGATTTTTGCTGTATGTAATTCACTTTTCTCTTGTAGTGTATTTTGATGAAGAGAGTCTTCCTCCCTACACCTCATCTGTTTCATCCATCATGTACCTCTCAATTGATAATTATGCTTTTTATTTAATAAAATTTGAAAAAAAATTAATGATGATTTAATGATTTTTTCAACTATCAACCACTCTTAATTCTATATTATTGTAATATAACCCTTACATGCACCCCATCTCATTTCTCCATTGTTCACCTTGTACTATAAGCTTGTGCATGTAGCCCCATCTCATTTCTCCACTATTTCATTTCTTCCTTCCTTGTTTCATTGAGTTTTATTTGTAAGAGGTTATATTGTGAAGGTAGTGATACATTGGTGGTGGTGGTGACCACGATGTCCATGTTGTGGTGGTTCTTGGAAGAGAAAGGTGCTGAAAGATATTCGCTGGTTCTAAAGTTTTTCATTGAGGTTAGTATAGGATAATACACATTAACACCTCGGTTAAAGGTACACCAACATTTAAACATCGATTATGAAATGTCGCAGTTAAAAGTGTGGCTGTCGAACTTTGTAATTCGGCACCGACGTTCCAACGCCAATTATGTACTTGCGCGTTTTAACTTTCATATATCACTAATGCAAAATAGACTTTTTATAACTACTGTTTATACTTTTTTACATCGAATACATTAAAAATAGATATAAAAATAATACAATGGCAAAATCGTAATAAATTCTACACCGGTTACAATCACAACGAGTGTAAAAAATAATTTTTACACCTATTTTACTTTGAACCAGCATGGAATATTAAATATTCTACCTTTCGATTCATGCTTCACTCTCTCTCTCTCTGCGCGCTATCTTCTCTTTTCTCTTAATTCTTTGAGACTTCATCTCCTTTGCTTCACGTCTTCTCTTAGTTCTCTCTGTAGTTCTATCTGGCGCGTCTTCTTCTCCTCCACAAGCTCTTGCATTGAGGGTAGAGTTCAAAACCGCCAACGCCGCGACTCTTTCCAGACTTGTCAAATCAGCCAACGCTCTTGGACCTCGACTCCTCTAGAAGCTTAGATCCTCTGTTTTACTATGTTTGGGCGATTAGGGTTTCGCGACAATATTAGAGTAACTTATTTCCACAGTAACTATTTTCTCTTCCACTGGCATTTCTTCACTGTGTAACATGCACTGCTCGTATTTGTTAGTATGTCGTGATTATAAAATTTACCAATGAACCGAGTGCTGGATGGTTTCTTTGTGGCTATACTCTTAGTGAGGAGAGCTTATTAAAGTTAAGAAATCCAATGGCGAATTTGAAAAGTCAATCTGAATGAGTATTGTTTAGTTAGAGCTAGCAATAGAAGGCACTTTAATGTACATTCAGATTCTTGTGGTAAATATTTTAATTGTTTGGCAAGATGTAATGTTAAATGAAGTTACAATATTCCATTTGCTATGTATGATTCTTGTTGCAATTGTGTTAACTAATGCAGAGGCAACTAGAAACTCTCGGAGCTCAAAGGGCTGGTCTTGAAGATATGCTTAAAGATATGAAAAGAAAGGTATGCTTGATAAGCCAGATTCACATAATTACATTTTTGAGTTCTTCCGGTAGAAGCTACATTTCCTGTCTTATTATCTAAAAGCGGGAGATATGCTTATGCCTTTCCATGAAATTTTATGCATTGTTTATTCTTAACAAATTGGTTTTCTCATGATATATAAGTAGTATTACATGTTGTGGATCTTCTTTATCTTCTTTCTCAAATGCTTCTTTATCATCCAAGTCCAGAGATGGAACTGTTAACTCAGAAGATTAGAGTTGTCAATGGTGTGGCCAGAGTTTTTGGTCTTGCTTTACATGGTCCTGATTGTCATCATAGAAATGCAAACAAAGAGGAATGTTTTATATGTTTATTAGAGGGCGCTAATCTTTCTAACACCATCGTCAATCCTTTAATAGTCTCTAACCATTGGAACCTTCTATGATTCTTATTGTCCTGTTCTTGCACTATTTTCTCCATCCCATCCAATCTTCCTATGAAAACTAGACAACTTAGTCTGTATCTAGTGACTGGTACACACAAATCCTAGGTCTTTTGAGAGTACTTATCTCTTCCTTCCTTCTTCTCCGAAAATACTACTAGAAACAATCCCTATATAGACTATATATAATAATATATTTACAACAATCCACCCTAGACAATGTTTGATGCCTTTATTCCTTCTAACATATACTTTTTTTCCCTAAACCTGTCATAGAGAAGGTTTGTAATCATGAAAGCAAGTAAAAGAACACAAATTTAAAGACAAACAACTCAAAATTTGATAATTGATATGTAAAGCAATATCAACGTGAAGTTGTCAAGGTTGTTTCTAAACCAAAAAAATAAAATTTCAATTTCTTGTTCCCTTGATTTGCTAAGGTTCATTTCTGAGTATCTTGGAATGTAAATAATCCTTTGGATTCACTAGAACTTTACACGATTCCATAATTGCGTCTAGTAAGGTAACAAAATCAAGAATCACTTGAAACAAGGAATGAAAATCTAAAATCTGTTTTAGAAGAAGAAAAGCTAGTGCGAAGCATGAAATATAAGAATCTAACTTTTCGTAACCTCTTCCCATTCTGAGTTGCACCACATTTGGGCTCGATCTGGACTAATGAAGTTCATTTATAATTAATAATGCATTTTTTTCACTCATTCTGGTAGTGCTGGATGCTAGTCCTGATGGAAGCATATACAGAGGTCTAATACCTGATTATGTAAAATTTGCAAGGACTATATATGAAGGTTCGGGTTTCTGTTCCTTTTCTGAGCTGTTGTTTTGTGAAGCCTAAAACTTGATATTTTTCTTGAAATTTTCTCAGATGATACAAAATAATACAAAATATTCAATTTCAAAAATATAGAATTGGTTGAGAAGAATGAATTCAAAAATCTAGAAGTATTCATGTTTTTTCTTATTTATATTATTATTATTATTATTATTATTTATTACATATATGGAGTGTTTTTACATTTTCACACATTCCTTAAACATACCTTGTAATGAATTATTAATAAAATTTTAAGAAGTTTTCTTGTTAATTTTGTTTTATAAATTTTTTGTTATTTACTGTGTATTAGGTAATTTTGTAGAATTTTTTTTATATAGTAATTAATGAAAGGTTTTGCAAATTGGTGTTATAAGATAAGAAGATTGACAACAAACCATCACTTAAAATTATTTATGAGATTATTTGATTTTAAATATGTTATTGACTTAAATTAAAATATACATGATTAATTTTAATTAAGCAATAAAATAAAATATATTATAAGTAAAATGACTAATTTCATCTTATTTAACGTTGTTATTTTTAAATTATTTTTCATATAAATTATATTGGTTACATTGTTTTTAAAGTTGCATATATATATATATATATATATATATATATATATATATATATATATATATATATATATATATATATATATATATATATGAAAACCAACATTTGATTTTACTGGTGATGTCCAAATAATTTAATTAGGTAGGTCAACGAAGGAAGCTTATTATGAAGTTTAATCTCTCTTTCATTCTCTCTATGTTGTCATAACCTAATCAAAATGATCTCTCTACCCTCTTCCTAATTTTCCCCTCACCAAGTTGAAACCAATGTGTGGAAGTATAGGAAGCCAACACTCGAAAAGCACCCTTTTCCTAGCAAAATGACTGTGCTTTGGTCGTCATCTCCACCAAGGCATGTTATTCGCTCACTGCCTCTACTCTTCAGATATTACTCACCATCATACTTGCATCCAATGTTGACTTCGTGCTTGTTCTGGAACTGGAACAAATGGATCAATCCTCCTCCTCAACATAACCGCACTTCCAGTGCGGCACACTCTAAGCGAGACTCGCATTTCCAACTGCGGCAACTGCACAACCACACTTCCAAGTGTGGCAAACACTAAACCACACATTAAACCGTACTTCCAACTATGTCGAGACCATAACCGCACTACCAAGTGCAGGTGCAGTTAAGGTCTCTAACTTCGTCCCTGCAACAAATCTTCGTCCCTACCAGAAATGCATCTTAATCACACAACACAGCAAACAACCTGGACGCCCAAGCAAATTTGAAGTGAATTATGAGAAGACGCCACCAGCACGGACAACCACCAAACCAAAAGGACGAGAGTTCTCTGAGAATGAAGGCACACTGTTACAACTCAAATGAGGAACCGAGAGAGGAAGGGAGGCAACACTAGAAGTGAGAAAAAAGGGGTGTAGAATATGGTATGAGATGCAATAGAAAAAATGGCTTTTTTAAAATGAGTTAAACAAAAATATAATAGTAAAATGTTGTATCAAAGATTATGCTCTTCTAACAGGGGCACTGTTGTAAAAATAAAAAAAGAGAGAGATGTAGGACGAGATTGACGAGGTGCAGGAAGAATCACTCTTTTCTCAATTTATACCTAATATTTGTATAAAAAGCTGGATAAAAATTATTATAATCAACTAAAAATTAAATCTTAAATTCATGATAAATTTGTCAACTTTTAATTACATTTCAAATTTATATAATATAATATATATATATATATATATATATATATATATATATTTGATAATAACGAGATGATGTGATTATCAAGAAATATAGTTAATTAATTCCTAAATTTATCTGGATTTTGGAACTTACTAGAAATTAAACGAAAAAATACTATAATTGTGATTAAGTTTTAAATTTATAGTAGTATTGAATTATTTTGCATATGTATTAACCTTCATAGATAATTATATTTAACATATAATCATATTTAAGGATTTTCACCCTCCAAAAAACAAGGTAGTTTTTGGTTCTAATCTTTTGTTTTTTTTTCTTTGGTTTTTGTTTCATTTAAAAATATTAGATTTGCATGGGCGAAAAATAAAATTGATAATTGCTTTTGCAAGGACGAAAACTAAAATTGATAATTTATAGGATAACCTATTTATATAGACTAAGCAAAAAAGAAAAGTAACATATTTACATATACTAAAAAAAGTATTTAAAAGGAGTGAAACAAAAAATTTATATATTTATACAAACATATTTAAACATTATACTACAGTTAATGGATTACAAGAATAAATAACTTTAAGAATAAAATTCATATGATTTTTTTTATATTAATTACTAATTACTTTATTTTTTAAGAGATCTAAATATTATGAAAGTTTAACTTAAAAAAAGTTGTATCTAAAGGTGATAAAATAAGTAATACCCAAATATACTAGTTTGAATAAACTAAAAGAGAAGCTGACTGAAGTTGGAAAAAGTAGTAGTTAGGTTAACAAGGAGTGTGATGACATATTTCTTAAATATGGTTAAGCACATTAAACAAGAGTTGAAGTTATCTGCAGAAGACGGGTCTAGATTTTTTTTTTTTTTGGATTATCTTGGACAATCATGAAGCTTGTAGTAAAGTAAGAATAAATTTGGACTTTGTACTCTGAACCAAGTAGTTTAGGATTTATTTGAACTTTTTATTATAGGCTAGTGTAAGATTTATTTTGAGTCTTATATTTTAGGCCAAGTCGAATAGAGTTTTGACCACTCAAGTCAACAAAGGGCCAAGATCCAATATTGACTAAAGTGGGACACAAATTTGGCTTAGTTAACCAAGAGGTTAAAGCTTTCATCTAACTTGGTGGACAAGGAGTAGTGGTCCATACCATGTGTCATCATCCCTTTGGAGAGTTTTACTTCATAGTTAGTGGTGACATGTCACTTCAGAATAGAGAGAATTCTCCATAGATAATGACCACATGTTCCCCTCTCATTTGAGAGGATTTATGTCACTTGTCCTTTTCCTAATGGAAAGGATTTCCTCTTGCTCTACAAGTTAGCAATTTATATATATATATATATATATATATATATATATATATATATATATATATATATATAAATGGATACATAGATTGGTAAAATAATAGTTTTTTTTACAATTTATAACTTTCTAGAAAGTTTGAGAAAAATATTATTTAAACTATTAACATTAAATTAACTAAATTAAAAATTCACACCTTTGTTAGCAAAATAACTAATTTAAATTTATACAAATGTTCAATTTTCGTTTATCTTTACTTACTATTTGATAATAAAATAAAGAAAACAATTAGTAAATGTAAAATAGGGTAAAAATAAAGGAAGCATTTACTATTTATGTAATTTAGGCTATTAACTTGTATGATATAGATTTCAATATGCTTATCAGAATTAGAGCTATTCATATAACGATCTATTGTAAGGATTTGCACTTGCTTGATAACAAAAGGATGTGTAGGATTTCCTCCAAGAGTTGTTAAGGTGTTCGTTTAATAGTGCCATAGCCACTTTCTTCGACAATCTTGAGGCAAAAAGTTGTGTTGGTTCTTTTCACATTCCATCTCTTCCAAACTTTATTTTCATCTCCCATTCTAATTTTTACAAAGTTAAACTCTCTTTAATTTATGTGAGAAACTAAAAATTCAAGGAGAAAATAAATATGATGACTTTTCGTTTAAAAAGAAAAAAATAACGGTGTCAGAAGGAATCTTTAGTTTCCTTAAGAATCTTTTGTCTTTTTATTTATTTTATATATTTATTGTAATATAATTTAAAATAATTGAGTGAATTCACTATTTTACAATATTATAATTAAAGTCTTTACATATTTAACTAAACATTATTATAAAATTATTTTAAACATAATAGTTAAAAATTAAAATATCAATATTTATAACTCAAACGTATAAATTAAATATTAAAACTATTTAAATATTATTGAATAATATTTTAGTATCTCAAAAATATCAAATTATCAATATGCATAATTAAAAATAATACATACTTATAATAAAATAAATTATGAAAAAATATAAAAAAATCAGTAAAATTGTCGATTGTTACAAATCAATCCACTTTCAACAAGTTAAAAATCATTTAACCAACGGATTAAGTAATCCATAATTTAAACTACATAAGAAACTTTTTTTTTAGTTTCGAAATCCATAATAAACCAGTTTGACATACAGGGAAAAAATCATTTCAACATCTTTACTAAAAAGAGAGAAAACAATAGAAAACTTACAAAGAAAGTTAAAGTTAATATAATTAATAATATATTTTACATAATAAATTATTATATAACGTTATAAATATTTTACTGTTATTTATATATATTACGTTATATTATTAATTGCATAGTAAATATTTTCCTAATATTTGTTTTTAGTAATTATGATAATACTAAATAGTTATAATATTATAATAAAAACTGAAATAAAATTACTTATTATAAAATTGTAATTCAAGCATTTTATTTTGTATTCATTTCTATGACTTTTTTCATCTTTTCTTTCTTTTTCAGGTTCTTCAGTCTCTGTCATCTATTGCAAATAAACTATACAATATTTACAATATGTGAACAATATTAATTAATGGTTTTGTGCCTAATGTGAACAATGCGCCGGAGCTGGAGAACAACAAAAGAATTCCAATGTGAAGGTCACATATGTTCATTTGACATTCCATGTATCATGGTGTGATAGGTTATATGATAGAGAAAATCGAGAGCAATAATGATGAAAATAGATAGATGAGAGGGACTAGATGTTGGAGATCTAATACAATTGTAAGAATTAAAAAATCGTATCTTATAATTCATAATTTGCTTAAAATAAGAAGATTTGGTTATTTTAATAATAAAAACTTAAAGTATAAATATAATTTTTATAATGGAATTTTATTATTTTAAAATTATATAATTTTTTTAAACATCTTTCTCTTATAATTTCTTTTTCTTATTTTTAATGAACTTTTCAATTTTATTTAATTAATTTCTTTGATAGAATAATTTGGTTTTTTTTCTTTTTCCTTAATATGTTTGCGTGTATATGGATCATTTTGGTTCACTTATAATGTTTGAGTTTTATATAAAAGTCTATGTTAATTAATAGTCTAATGATGTGTTATGATCATTTAAGTGTTGTTCATATGGGATAGATAGAACTTATTGTGTGTCTAAGTGTTCTTGAAGTTATCGAGTTATTTGATCCCTCTCACAGTAAGAAAATTTAATTAAATTGATTGCTTTTAAGTTATTTTTTTTAAGTAAACAAACAAAATACTAATTAGAATTTAGATTTTATTACCAATACTAATTATTTAACAAACAAAATAGTTTTTAAAAAAATTTCATCCTTTTCAAGTTTTTAAGAAAAGAAAAACTAACTTAGAAGTTAATCTTTCTCATCTAAAGTTTGACTAATTTTTCCATCAAGCAAGAAAAATACATTGGTTAGAATTTTCCAGTCAACGAGTTCTTGCCTCCAAATGAACTATGCTATTTTGGTAAATAATTAATTTAATATCCTTTAAGTAAAGAATTATTGACAAATAAATTAATGTATTATCTAATATGATTTTTTCTAAAAAGAAAACAAAAAAAAGATAAAAATGTAAATGAGGATGTCTCAATTTAACAAATTGATAAGTGATGGGAAAATTCGTTATAAAAATATGTTAACTTTTTTATAAAAATCAAAGTTTTAATCTAAAAATAAAGAAAACCTCGGTCAAAAAATACAAAATATATATGTAACATGATTCAAAAGTATTTACATTAACTTTTGATACTTTTGTATATAGGTATTTCTATATATAGACACATAAATTTAAGAAAATCTAAAAATTCTAAAACATAACTCAAAGTCCAAAACACATAAAAATAGTAAAAAACAAAAATTACTGACACATGCTTTCCCCTAACGAGAATATTCACCCAGCAAACATAAATTGATGATGAATTTAATATTATATAAAATTAAAATAAAACTACACTTTATTTAATTTTTTTAAACTATTTTTGGATTGTTTTCATTATTTCTTTAAGTTCTCTCTTTGTAAAATCTTATAAAATTTAAATAAATTGTTTTGATATTTAATCTTGTCATAAATTTTTTAACTTATAAATATTCTATTTCAAATTCTTCTTATAAAATAGTCCTCTATAGAAAAAAAAAATAAAAACACTCAATTCGTTTCTCAGTTCTAAATTGTGTTTCATCAATGAAATAGTTCGAATTTTAGGTATAGAAATTACATGTCTTATTTCACTACCTCAAATTCTTCTTATAAATAAGTCCTCTATCAAAAATAAAAATATTTAATTCTTTTCTCACTTCTTAATTGTGTTTCATCAATGAAAGAGTTTGGATTTTAGGTATAGAAATTATATGTCTTATTTCGCTATTACACATTGTGTTTCATCAATGAAACATTGAGAAGTAAGTTAGAAAACGTCGTACTATACTTTTACTCGTGAAAAAAAAAACGTGTTTATTATACTAAGGATTAATAGGTAAAACTATAAAAAATGTTAAAAATAACGGGAAAAACAAACAAACAAATTTTTAATTTATATATAAAATTTTTATGACTGAAGTAATGCACAGGTTGTCTGCATCAGCGTGGTGACGTGTTTGTTAAGCTTTATTCTGTGGTTCCTTCTTTTGTGATTTTGCATCACATGGCTAATCCGAGTGGGGAACAAAGGAAACTTCGTCTCGTCTTTCATTCAGCCATTTTGTACGCATGCTTTTATTTTTCACTTTCAAATCTCCACTCTCTCTCGGGCCCAATTCACATTAATTTTCTACTAGAAATTTATATTTCATAAGAGGTCAATGCACTCACAAAAACTTTTATATCAAGTTATTCAAAAATTTATCTTATTGATATATAAATTCTTTTCGCATTAAATATAAACAATTGTAAATCCTCTTTAAAATATCTTTTTCTCATAAAATATTTATAAATATATATATATATATATATATATATATATATATATATATATATATATATATATATATTTTGTGACATCCCTGATTATATAAAACCATATAATATAATACTCCATATTTTAATATAATAGAACAGTTAGAATAAGACTTGCAGATAAAGTCTTAATGTTACAGTCATCCCAAAATGGTTGTAATTTAAAATTTTAACACAATAGAGTATTTCAAAATAAACAGAAACCTATGGATCCTAACTAGGCTAAGCAGCGGTGTCATCTCCCTCCGAGGCCTGCTCTAGAAGCACCTCATCTACCTCTGCTCACATCCAAATGGATGATCATTGCAACAGAAAACACAACACAAACGAAAGACAACACAAGCAGAAGGGTGAGCTAGATATACAAAAATCATGTTATAACAATCACACAACATGCAAGTTTAATTCATATATACTGGGTCACTTAACACAACTTGTTACACTTCAAACTTGACTCGTCCGGACTTAGAATGATTGCCGAGCTATGGCGGGTTATGCACTAGTGGTGGCTTATGAAACTTGGGTTCCCCACCCTACCACACTCACAAGGTTAGTCTGTTCCGGGCCTTGAGGCATACTGGGAGCCCCCAAGACTAGACCTCCTGCTACTCCTCACCACATGGTTCAATCCTCTCTACTTGAGAATGAAAGACCATTGGAGCGTCAGGAAAAACCCCAAGACTAAGCTACCATGCAAATCATTCTAAACACTAAGGGCACCACCATGAATCTTCTCCTTGAAGATCATGGAATTAGGACCATCAATCATACTATCACTTTGAAACTTAACTCAAGACATGAACAACCAAATACCATAATATTATCACATTGAATCCAAACATATAATCTCACTGATCATACAAAATCATAGATACTTTTACACCATTCTAATAATCAAAACACAGTTCAAGGTTATCATAAAATAGGAATAAAAAGAATAAAAACAGGTTCTGGGCAAGTCGCTCAGTGCACCAAACTCGCTGTGCGAATAACAAAAACAATGGGCTTTTATTCACTCACATTCGCTCAACGCACCAAGCCTGTGCGCTATGCTAAACCTCATTCGCACAACGCACCGAGTTTATGCGCTATGCTAAACTGAAAATCTTGATACACATAATCAGATCCTAAACCCTCGCATAGCACCCCAAATTCGCTATTCGAATTAAACTAACATTTTTCCAGGCAACCACCAGTCGCATAGCGCCCAGATTCGCTATGCAAATCACCAAACAGAAAGCCAACCTCTTTAGCCATTCGCACAGCGCACCAACTTGCTGTGCGAATGATCAAACAGAGAGCACCTCTCTGTGAGGACTCGCTATGCGAAAACATTCGCTTAGCGAGTCTGCATAATCTGCAGAACGCAATTTTTGCAGAAATATGCAACTCACGCACCTTTTTCCATTTCTGGTCATTTTCCCCAACTTCTAACACCTCTGATTCGTGTTTTATACTTAATTAAACTTATCTAGATGATTATAAATGTTCCTACAGTGATTATTAAGTAATTAAGACCCAAATTCCTTCCTAAAACATTAATTTCCTCAACTTAGGGGCTCAAATCCAATTCTACCATTTTTAACATGTTTTAGCCCAGTTTTATGTTCCCAGCAAACCACATTGGACCTACCTAAACCATCCTAACCCTCCTCAAACACTCTAAACCTCATATCCTCAGAATCACTACCTGACTTCCTCTCAAGATGGCATAAAACCCTAACAGAACACCAAGTTTTCTACCTATTCAATGTTACAACAGATTTCTCACCCCAAGCACTTCAACATAGTAATTACAGCAATTAGATACATCCAAAACAGTTTAAAATCATCACACTCTAGTCCCACAGTCATACAATCCAGCACATGCAAATAAATCTTCTCAAATCAAAGCACAACATCAACAATATAATAGTATAAAAATTCACATACATACACCACATGCAACCAATTTAAAAACGTATCCTAGCTCCCCTTACCTTAGGGATACACAACCCACTTACAGACGCCTCTCTACAGTACCTTGCACTGTGAGAACAGGACCCTACGATTCACCATTTAGTGATCAAGAATGGTTCTCAAAACCTAATTTGAGATAGAAAGTGAAGGAAGAACTACTAATCACATGCAAATAAGAATACTTGCATGTTCACAGCCCTAGAAACCACAGAGAAAGAGAAGAACACTCACCAGCTGAAACGAGAAAGTAATCGATGATACTTGAAGCTCTCGGCTTCAGGAGTATCTAGGCACCACCTAATCGGACATGCAACGGCTGAATGAGAAGGAGTGGTAGAGAGAAGGAGGAGAAAATGAAGAACAAGTGGTCTAGAGAGAGATAAGGGCTGAGCTAATGAACCAACTATTGGAAAATTTGCTTTTTAAGCTTAATGGGTTTTAAGAGCCTGGCTTCATTTATCCAGAGTACCTATCAGCTCTTGCCACCTATTTTCAGGTCCTTACATATTTCCTTGGTTTATCTATGTTTAGATTTTTTTTTCTAAAATATCATTTATACATAAAATAAAATAAGTTGATATTTTAAAATTACAAATATTAGCATTTATGCAGCAGAGAGAAGTTATAAGAGAGTGATGACCTCCGATTTTTATGGTCATATCTTCTCTCTTAATTTTCTCTCTAATGACATCTTTTTTTAATATGGTTCATTTTTCAAATTGTTTCAAATGTGCATGGTTAAGTGTCATAATTCTGACAACAAATTCTTCCAAGGTTAAAAACTCTATGATGGTTTTGGAGTTCTTTAAATTGGATATTATTCTCTGGTTTGGTCACTAAGTCTACTCTTACTTCACGCTGCTTATAATTCTATGCATGTTTCTGTTGGGTTAAATGATGTGTTATGAATAAGGATTCTTCTATATTATAGCATCGAAGATTGGGACATATCTCCATTGAGAGAATTAAACGATTAATAAACGACAGAGTACTTGGTACTTTAGATTTTGCTGGTTTTAGGACTTGTGTGGATTGCATCGATTGTAAGCAAACTAACAAGTCCAAAAGAGGTGCTAAGAGGAGTTCAAGTTTACTAGAAATTATTCATGCATATATTTGTTGTCCAGATATAAATGCAAGTAGTCCAAAATACTTTATCACCTTTATAAATGATTACTCACGATACATGTATCTTTACCTACTTCGTTCTAAGGATAAAGCTTTAGTTGTCTTTAAAGTTTTTAAGGTCGAAGTAGAATTACAATGTGGAAAGCAAATTAAGATTGTGAGATAAGATAGAGGTGGAGAGTACTATGGTAAATATATGGAGAATGGACAAGCACCTAGTCCATTTGCTAGATTTCTTCAAGAACATAGGATTGTTGCCCAATACACCATGTATGGCTCTCTAAATAAAAATGGTGTGACAAAAAGAAGAAATCAAACCTTAATGGATATGGTGGAGTGATGTTCCGATTTGGATCTTTGCACATTAAGAGTTTTCTGATTTTGGATTTTAGGTTTTTCTATGCAAGTTATGTGATTGAGGTTGAAAAAAGAGGAAAAAGAGGTTGAACGAAATGGAAATAAGTTGATTGGGCTTAAACTTGACTTGTTCTTTTAAGAAAGTTGAGTCCTATAGCTTCCAAAATGGAAATAAGTTGATCAGGGAGGAGTAGGAAGAGATAAAATCATAGTTGAATTTGTAGTGTGATAAATGAAAAGACCAAAATGTGAGACCAAGCACGAGAGATATAGAAGATAAAGGATAGATGAGAAAAGTAGAGGCAAAGAAGTGATTTCAAAGGTCGTTTGGTGGGTGTTTCATTTATATTACAAAATTATTGTCGTGTAATAAAAAAAGGAATTATTATGCATTAATCAACCAATATTGGTAAGAATGAATAAGAATTCACAGAATTTCAATATTTTGTCCCCTTTCATGTAACTGAACTTTTATCATTCTAAAAGAACAGAGATATAGCCACTGAAAATTGTATCACAAATAGCTAAAACCTTCTCTAAATTAACCATAATGTCAGTCATGGTTGGTCTATCTTTCCCTTCAAATTCACACAATGGATAACTGTATAGGTCACTAATTCCACTTGAATATAGCTCTCTTTCCTATTAAAAGTTCTAGAAGTACAACTCCCAACCCATACACATCACTTTTTGCCACCAAAACATCTCTTTCTTCCCTTCCTGACCTATACATTCAATTTTGTTTTTCAAATTTTTCTTTGTGATTTTTCATTTTGACAAAGGAGTTTACCCAAGACTTGACTTAATGATCTCATGTATATTAATTTTTGGGATTCTTTATGCCAATTTAGCAGCTCCATTTTCAAAGATGAACAATAAGAAATGAGAGAACACGACACAAAGAAGAAGAACGAGATGGAAGTGTCACTGACAATGACGCCAAAAACGCGTCGATGACGTCTTCAATTGCACCGTAGCGGCCCTGTGACTGGTATTGGCGATGCTCCTTGGTTCCTGGGTGAAGAAGCAAACCATAGTTCACGTCATTTACCCCCAAATTGTTGATGTTATCCTAAATCGCAAATTGGCCCAATTCACAAATTGGTGAAGAAGGAGATTGTTGAACTCCAAATCGCCAATTGATTTTACTCTAAATGTAATTTCACGTCTTTAATTCCTCAATTGATTTTAACCCTCTGATATAACATTTCCACGTTATTTACTTTTATTCTCAAAATTAACACTTCAAATGACCTCATTATGCCACGTCATTAAGAAGTGTACAAGTCATTCAGTTTTTGCCATGGGGGCAAGTCTGTCGTTAGCGTTTTTAATGCCATAAGCAAAAAGGATGACATTAGTGAACTTTTGGAAAAAAAGGAAGACAACTTTAAACAGATCCTACAAACTGAGGGACCAAAATAGGTATTAAATCTCTTGTTAAATAGACTTTAACCTAACTTTGATACTAGGTTAATATAGTGAAAATTATGTATGAGATTAATTTTCTTTATATTAAATATACATATAGAATATTCTATTTATAATAAAAAATATAAATTAAATTAAAAATATAAATAAATAATAATAACAAATTGGTGTAAATATATTTGTATCTTACAAATCAAATTATTAAAGAGAATCTCATTTTTGTACATCAGTAATATCTCCGTTTAAAAATAATACTATAGTCTTAATAGTTTTATACATTGATTAATAAAATATTCAATCAATACAAATTTATTAAACACCGCTTACTTTTCAACTATTCTTGATTTTTTTTTTCTTTTCAATACTCTTGCTGAAAAGACAACTTTAAAAAGAAAACTAGAAACATCATAGTAATCAAAGCTGGTCCATTTGAACTATATGTTATTAGAAAAATTGTTAACAACCCAATATTCCACAATCACAAACAAATCTTGCTGGCGTTAATTAAAAATATCCTTTTCGGAATCTGTGTTTACTTTTCTCTTGTGTTGCGTCTCTTATATATTTCATCAGTAGTTGCATATATAATTCTTTTCCCATCGTTTTGTGAAGCTACGTTCATAATTTTATACATTTTCAATGTCTATTGGAAGTTAGCTGTAAAAAATTTAAAAAATAGCCAAAGTGAAATTGTTTTATTGCATAATTATGCTTAATGAGTGTGTTAGTTGCGAGAAAAAGTCCTTCTGGAAATGATAAATTTAAAACTTGCAGTGGAAATCATAGTCAATTAGCAATAAAGTACTATAATCACAAGTCAATATGTATTTTCCACATTATGGTGGGGCATCTCCACTTGCTCTGCATGTTGCAAGTTTTGAAGTCAACAGAGAAGCTGTGCAAAGGGTGACCCAATTATGAACACAGAAGAAAGGCATGCAAAAGTTAGCAGAAAAAAACTTTTATTGGGTTTTGCAGCATTTGGAAATGTTGGCCTTTCTATATATATTAAAGTAGAATCATCTCACAAAGTAAGTTTGTTTCACTCAAAACCTTAATTATAAAAACCACATAATCTCGTGTACATAAGAAAGACTTTAGTACCAGATTATCTAATGTTGTCACTAATGGACTTGATGAGATTTGAATTTGTTTTTGAGAAAATTAAGCAGTCAAATATGGTGGATTGTGATAGGTTTGCAAGAGTTATGACAAGTGAGGATGGAAGAAGAAGATTAAGGCTTGGTCTAATTTTGGAAATGCAGAGAAATTTCAGAGGGCATTGATTCATCTGGTCTGAAAGAATCTGAGGGTGGCCCAATGCAATTTTATTCTTGTCAGTATGGACCTACAATTACCTTGTACCATCCATTCAATGCAATATGATTATTTTGTAGTTATTGTGGTTTCAATGCCCATGTTGTACTGTTGTTGTAATGTAAATGTGACCTGTTAATTTCATCATGTACATCACCTTAATTCTTTTAATGTTTGGTCCTGAATTCCCTAAGGACTCGGAACTGGAATAAGGTTTTATTATAAATATATGAAAGCATTTGTCACATATAAGATCAGGACGGATTGGATTAGCATAGAAGTAATACAAAAATTATGCTTATTAATCGGATATTAATTTAAAATTTTCTTATTTTATTTCATACGAAATTTTGTTTATATCCTAACATATCCCATCATTATTCTAAAACAAAATAAATAGAAAATATTTTTTTTACCGTAGCTTGACTCATTCGTATAATATTATTTATCTTTATGCTCTCACCCTCATTTTTCCGTTTTATTTTTTTAAAACAAATAGAGAATAAATGCTAAATTTTCATTTTTTTTTTTATTTCACTTCTCTAAATTTCGTATTATTCAATGTAACTGATCCTAAACTGGAGTCTTTTACTTTATTTAGACTATATTTTCTTTCTAAATTCTCTTCAGTTCGTAATTTTTTGTTTTCTTTAGGAGAAATTTTAAGCAATCCACCCCATTATTTTCAAATATCATTTGAATATAAGCTCCATTGAGTTAAGAAGAGTCAAATGTAAACCCTAATTCCAAGGTATGTCATTTTTGCAAATTTTCGTTTTTGTTGTGTTTGGCTATGCACTGAGATGATGCTTTTATTGGTAATTTTAATGGAAAAAAAATGATTTCTATGGATATGAAGACTTACAATTTAGTTGAATAATGTTTTAAATATTGGATATGAAAAACTTATTTTATATTATATATATTCTTTCCTTTTTAAGAACTTATCTTAGTAGGGAAACCGATAAAGACTTGAATAAATAAAAGTTGAGAGCATACGCTATAATAAAGTTGGAATAGTTTGGTATTACTCGGATATATCTGCACATGACTTTTGAATAACTAGTGAGTAACGATAGGATTTCTGAGGTATCTCTGAAATGTTGTAGTCGTAATCCTTCTCCCTAAAAAATTAAATGTTATTCGATACAACAGCGTGAAAGCACCGTTTGCTGAATGGAGAAAGAAGAAATAATGATATACATCAATGAAGTCTAATATAAAAAAGGTAACATTTTCGTAATTGTTTTCTCCTTGTTTCTCCTGTTTGGCATACACGTGAACGTTATCAAGATAACTACCTCGCGTTTACATTCAACATAATGTTAATGTTACGCTAACACAAATTAAATCTAGCTAATCTGGAAACACTTGTTGAACTTAAATATACTTGCACATTACAACAACTATGGTAGATAGCTCGGGTTAAAGAAATTCTAATGTAACTTATTATAATTGTAAGGCTTAAAAATTAACATTGTGTTAGAATATTTTTAAGCCACTAGAACGATTTTATTAACTTTTGACAGCATGTGCACTTAAATGCATCTTGTTCATGCTTAGTAAGAATTTTCAATTCCATTTCTTCAAATATTTTATTCCCTAGTTCTCTTAGTTTTGTATTAGAACCATTTTTTTAAAAGGGGTGCCCCTTGAGTCCAAAAGAAGGTAAGAAGTTTGAAGGAGGTGTTGTCCAATCCGAACACAAAAATGGTCTCCTTGGACTGTTCCACTTTGGCGTTATCATGGATAATATATATGTATATATCTCTAGCAGCCACATTCTCAAAAGTAAAATCTAATAATTTTTCTACACTAACTATTTAATTGGAGGTCAAGGCTTATAAATTCAAGATTTATTTATTATAAAATATTCCTAAACAAAATACTAATATAACTTTTTATAAAATACATTAAAAAAGAAAACAGTATTTATGAAGCATATAAATGGAGATTGAATTAAAAAATAAAATACTTGTTTCCCAATAAATTAAAATCTATTTACCTTGAAAATTTCTATTTCACATAGAGATTTATGGTTGTTGAAGTGAAATTTTGTCTTGTAATGACACACAAAATATATTACTTTGAAGAAGGGACATCTCACGTAAGATATTGTTGAACCATTTCAAGGTATGAACGTGACAAATAAGATATCACAGGTAACATTAATGACATACTAAGTGAAAACAAAGGTAGGAGATGATATGTACCTGTTACTACCGAGGGTAGACAACCGACCGTGGCTTGTGTTACTACCGAAGGTAGGCAACCGATCGGGTGTTTCATAACATAGCCGATCGGGTGAGCGCAAGGAAAGTAGACTGCAGACAGCCGTTAAATAATGAGGTAACGGTCATTGTCGAGTATTTAAAGTGAGCATTGAAAGCCATTAAGAGGTAAATTAATGAATAATATTCCCTGTAATTGTATAAATAGAAGTCAAAAGGGAAGGTAAATGTTCGGTTCAATTTTATAATTATAGACTTGCGATAGCCCATTCTGACTTGAGCGTCGGAGTGTTTGCTGCAAGTCAATACACTGTGATCAAACCCGAACGTGAGAAGTGAAGAAAGGAAGAAGAACCGAATGGAGGAGTGGAGTGAGTGTTTCTGGACGGACGTAGGAGTTTCCCCGGTCTCATTCAGCAGAAACAGTACCATTTGTATGATGTTGTCCTTTGATGATTTCGAATACGTACAAGCAGTACACCTTACGTACAACGAAAATCTTCTGAAAATACTCAAAATAAAATAAAAAGTTGTAGAGAACCTGGGTGGCATGATGGTTAATCGCTTGGGTTGTAATTGATCGAGTGACTTGATGGTTGGTTGTCTGAGTTGTGATTAACTAGACAATCATATACCATTATATATATATATATATATATATATATATATATATATATATATATATATATATATATATATATATATATATATATATATATATATATATATATATATATATATATATATATATTACAAAAAAAATTATTTTGAATATTCTCTCTTTTTGTGAGGTGTACTTGTGCATATTCGACGAATCACTAAGGGGCAACATCATACAAATGGGAACATATCATCACTTACCTTTGTTTTCACTTAGTATGACATCAATGTTACCTCTCATATCTTTCTGTCACCTTTATTCCTTTAAATGGTTTAGCAATACCTTACGTGGGAGGTCTCTTCCTCAAACTAGGTATTATGTGTGTACAAGACAAAGTTTCACTTCAACAACCACAAATCTTTTTGCGAAATAAAAATTTTCAAGGTGAGTAGATTTAAATTCATTGGGAAACAAATATTTTCTTTTTTAATTCAATCTTCGTTTGTTTATTCCAAGAATATTGTTTTATTTTTCAATGTATTTTATAAAAAATCATATTGTTATTTTGTTTAGGAATATTTTATAATGGATAAATCTTGGATTGTTAAGCTTTGAAATACAATTGAATACTCAATTGGTGTAAAAAAAATTCTTAGATTCTATTTTGAGAATGATGTTGCTGGAAATAGAATTTGATGCACATATTCCAAATGTGAGTTCATGAAATGACAAACTAGAGGCATAGTTGAGGAGCACTTAATTTTAAAACAATTTCTCAATAATTATATTATATGGAATCTTCATGGTGAGAAACAAAAAAAGAGATATTTTTAGAAATGAAGATGATATTTATGGTGCAAATCAACATTGCATGCAAATAAAAAACTTCTTCAAAATATGAATCGAAAACATCGATGCCCTCTTTCCATGACATTTTCAAATCATCAATTAACAGTTTCAAATACACATCAATGTCATTTTCAGGTTGTCTAGGGCCCAATATCATCATAGACAATATCATATGTTTTCTCTTCATGCACAACAAAGGAGATAGATTGTAAATTCTCAACAAAATTGGCCATGAACTATGTTTGCTACTTAAGTTTCCATAAAGATTCATATCATCTGTAGCAAGTGCAATTCTTAATTTTCTTGGCTCTGCACTAAATTCTGGAAATGTTCATCAATCTTTTTCTATTGTGGGGAATCAATTGAGTGTCGAAGAAGGTTATCACACTTTCTTCCATCAACATGCCATTTAAGGTTCTTTGCATATTCTTTAATGGAAAACAATTGTTTCAACCAAGGTGTTATAGGAAAGCACCACATCACCTTAGCAGGTAGACCATTAAAGTGTTCATCATCATTATTTTCATCAACCTTTTTTCAAATCGTGATAAATCACATGTTGGATACACCTTTAGTGAAGCATACTCATTTCTATACAATACACAATCAATGGGGAATGAATGTATGTTTTGGTATTCCAAACTCATTGAACATAGAGTTTTTTTCTTCTCATAATTACGGATAGGTAACATGTTATTTTTTTTAAAGCATCTCCTTCAGCAACTCTAACAATTTTGTAAAACTTTTACCGGTTTATCCATTCCTTGCTTTTAAACTAAACAATTTCAAAATTTTTGATAAATGTGTAAAGTTGGTGCATCTTGGATACAACCATTCCTCTAAATTGTTCTAAAGAGAATCATATAAATATGTTCTTTCAAAATTTTCTTCACCAACATCACGTACAATGTTCTCTAAATGATCATTCTTTCATTCGTCCACATAATTTGTTTCTCTTAACATTGTAGGCTTGTGTAGTACTTATTCATGCCAAGTCCAAACTGTATAACTCCTCATTATACCATAGATGAATATATGATCATGCATATTGCCATAGTCTTCACATATTTGATTAAGACAACTAACACAAGGATAAAAATGTCTCATTCACATAGTTTGTGTGTTCTTGAACACATTGTAAGAACTCAAAAACTCCCTTTTCACACTATATACTAATACGACATTCATTCATCTAGCTTCGATCCATACTATTTTTAAAAAGTGAATAAAAATTAAAATGCCAAAAGTTACATTAAAAAAATTATCTAACTTACAAGAAACATATAAAAATCAATGACACATACAAGAAACAACACACAAAATACAATAAGGAAAACTAAAAATTACGTATCGAAAACACAAAGTGAATCCATCTAAATACAAACAAAATTGTAACCAAGGTACTGGAAACACATACATTTGTGGTAAACAACCTAAAACTGACATTTGTTCTTCCTTGCACGCATTAACTATAAGACCCTTGAAAATAGTTGTAATTAAGATACTAGATTTTTTTTAAATAAAAAATAATTTTTTATGTATAAATGCTACAGTAAAATACGTATAGTGTTAAAGTGAAATATGTACAGTGTCACAGTAAGAATACCTCGTGAATCATGTGTTGCTAAAGTATTGTTACAGGAAAAATGTAGTACAAGCTACAGTGCTGCTATAGTAAATTATAGTACAACTACAATGAATTGTAGTACAGCTACAGTACTACTACAGTAAAATGTAGTACAACTACAGTGCTGCTACAATACTGCTATAGTAACCCTAACTTCAACTATAAATAAGGGTGAGAAATGAAGTTTTGGGGGAGGGAGAGTGAAATTGAGCAAGACTTTCTCGTCAAAAATAAGGAGATATTAGGACTAGAATTTGAGTTGTAGAGAAGGTAGCAAGAGCTTCTAAAGAGGTGCTCTTCATCCAGGAAGAAGCGAGAATCAGGTAAGGGAAGTTAACCTTGAGTCTTTTGTTTTTGTATGATCTGAAATCTTGAATATGTTTAGAATTTTGATTGTCTGTATGGATTTAGAATGATATTCTTTTTCTCTTGCATTTTTTTTGGAAGGATAAGAAATTGTCTAACCGGCTACGCCAGATTCAACTTCTTAGTTCCCCAGAACATTTATATTAAGGTTATTTTTCTTGATGGTATGATAAAGGAATCTTAAACACTGACGTTTAGGTTGAGTTGAATTCCTCAAACATTTGATTCTTCCCTAGTGACCCATTATAATGATATTTTATTATTGATAATTTATTTTGTAATATATTCATTTTGTATTAAATCTGTGATGAATGCATTTTATTATGTTGAATAAGTAAATGTTAACTTTTTGGCAAGTATACCAAATCGTTCCAAGTAATATAGAGTAAGTTCAAAGTATCGTTCTCCCAAGGGACTTGTGCAGCAAATGACAATTCTTTCTTTTATAACTCAATTAGACATCAAAGTGTACAAAAAACACAAGAAACTTTTTTTTTGGTATTTTTATCAAACAGTTGGTGTGCAAGGAATTATATTTAAAAGAAACTTCGTTGGAATTGGGTTTCATGAATCATATGAATATAAAACTCTGTTCAATATTTCATTACTTCATTCAAACATTCACATCAAGGCATACTAGTTCTAATCCCTTAGCAACTAGTTCTAAATTAATATATTAAAATGTTAATCCCTTAGTCAATTTAATATACAATTTGCATTAAGTCCGATGTTATGAATGATCAAGTTATTGAGTCTATCCCTATATCCCAAATCACTTAAGTGCTCCATCTACATTCATGTTCAAAGTTACTTTCCAGTAATCAAAGACATTCAAATAACATTATATTTTCATACAATGATAATAAATTCAAGAAAGAGCATATGAACGAACAACGATATATTGAGCAGGAAAATTACGTGATAGTGAGTTCATTACATCCAATCCCAACGAAAGAGAAATTTAACTACTCCTAGTCATCTAAAACGTACACATTTGAAGCAATCCCTTGCAACAATGGTGTCTTGAGGCCTTGAAGTAGTCTCCGGAAGTTCCTGAGATGTTTTCATTTCTTTCTTTTGTCCGGAACTTCTGTCAGAAGAGAATGTTTTTGTCGCTCTGTCACGTCTTTTAAAGCCACTTAAATTCATTAATTCGCTCAGCGCACATGTACTGGTGCGCGATGCGAATTTTCTTAACTGCTGCACTTTAACTGATGTTATTCGCTCAGCGCACAGGTACTAGTGCGCTATGCGAATTTCCTTCTTCTGGCAGTGCGAATTTTGGCTTTCGCTTTGCGAAAATTGGCTGACAGAGTCCAAATAATACATCATTTCCTGTACAATATTTTACATAACAATCTACTACCTATTACAACTTTTCAACGAGGAACAACATGAATAATTACAAGATTGAGCTCATTTATAAGTATAAAAATAACTCTTTTTCAAACTTATCAGTAAACTATAAAAATGTTGGAGTAAATACTCAATCAAATTGTGAAATTTAAAATTTTGATCATGTTTTCCATTTTTTAAAGCTACCTTAGTAAAACTCTAATTGCTACTTAGTCTACCATTATATTAACCTAAAATTTAGATATGTAGTTCCTAAATCCTGTTGATGTATATTGACTGTTCAATTTTTTTAAACTAAGTGGTGTTTACTAAGGATCTCAATTTTATGTTTCTGAATTACCCAAGATTATAGGTAAATTATGATTCAATTTACCAATTTAGATCTTGAATGTGGAACTTGTACTAGGAACAAATTTTTATGTAATGTTATAAAAAAAATTTGGTTGATCTATAACCTTTGATCGGTGAAATTGTGTTGAGTTTGTACTCGTTATGGGAAAGATAAGATTATAAGAAGAGTATGATATCTGGCAATAGGTTTATTTTATTTTTGATATTGACACGAAAATGGGTTATTATCAATTTATGATTAGAGAACGAACATGATTCAGTTAGATGGATGAGATAATATGATTTGTTGATTTTAGGAATTGTTGGGGTGAATATAAGCAATCATTAATTATAAAATGATATTGACTACCGGGAGTAGTATATTTGGTTTATACCATGAGACCTTGATATGAGCAGATCAACCCATGAGGTTTATGAAAGCAGACAAAGAGTGGTCTGACCATAAGGCTTTGACATAAACATATTACTCATAAGTCTTATAGAAGCAGGCAGAGAGCGGTCTGACCATAAGGCTTCGGAAAGAAAAACATAGTATACGGGTAAAGCTTAAGGAAGCAAGCAGAGAGCGGTCTAACCATAAGGCTTCGTGAGTAAGCATAGTATACTAGTAAGATTTATGAAAATGAGAAGGATGATTTTAAAAGAAGTTAAGGAAAAATGAATTAATGACATCGGGATGATTGTGTTTATAAATTGTAATAATACATGATTGAATTATATATTATAAATAAGTTTAATGATTGTATGTTATGGTTAGCTTACTCTTATTTGGTTGTGCTATAATCATATAACTCATGTTATATGTGAGCAGATAATGTTACAGATGCGGTTGAAAAAGCTTAGAGATGATGAAAGACATGTTGGGAAAAACTTTCAGTGATTTTTGTTAAAAGAATAAATTTGTATTAGAAAAATATGTTGTGTAAGACTTGTAAGTTTAATTTCGAACTTATGTTAAGTGGTGAAGACTATATTGTTTAAAGTTTGTAAGTTTGGAACCGTACTTTGGTTGAATTGAAATAAAGTTTGGTTGTTTATATCAGATATCGAATTAATTTGATTTTTACTACGAGTAATACCCTTAAATTATTTGGGTGTTACATTAACAAAATAGTTGGTTCACTTGGAAGTGGTGGAGTTTGAACTCGCGTACATATGTAACAGGATGTCAAATGTTAAACCAAAAACAATATAAATCGATAAAAAATAATGAAATATCCCAAATATCTCAACCAAGACAACAAAAACACTTTTGGTAGAGGTAAGTGACACAAAATTAACCTTTGTTCTTCCTTGCACTCGTCAACGAAGATGCTAGTTCAAGCAGGAGTGAAAGTGCAAAGAAATAGTGTGTATGAGTTTTCTTTTTACAAAAATTTTATAGGACATATAAGTCAGAAAACGTAGAATCCGATGTCTTATAGGCATTTGACGTCAGAATATAGGTTATCAGACATCTTATGTGGGTAAATTTTATACTTATGCGTCAAACATTTTAATAAATTCACTAAATTTGCAACACATATAACATAAAAAAAATGAATTTTCAACGTTAATGGATGTTTGAATTTGAATTTTCCTACTTCTAATTTTTATTTTAACCGTCCAAAGATAATTTTTGTTCGAATTATAATGATTCATATAACTATATAACATCGAGAAAATGAATTTTTAATGATATTGAAATTTGAGTTTTCAAACCTCTTATGATTAGTTTACATCAAAATTTTCGTTTAATTTAAATATTTATTTATAACAATATCATCAATATTTTAATAATAACTATTTTTTTCCTATTCTAATATTGAAATTGAGGTGTAAAAAACTCATTTTACAATATTGATATCTAAGATTAAATAAAGTTTTTCATAAAAGATAATATCATATTTTATTTACAAATCTTGCAAACATTTTTTTTAGTATTGAATAAAAAAAAACTGTTTGTCAATAATACTAAAAATATTTAATATAAATACTTAAAATCGTATCTATTATAAATAAATTGCGACTCTTGTGAACATGACATTATCATAGTGTCAGTTTGTGATTATGTCAATCTGTTATGTCTCTCAGCGTGAATTTCCATTGAAAACAAAGTATAATGTATCATAAATAAAATAAAAGAAAAACTGAAAAACACAGTAGCAAGTGTCAAAATACACATCATACAAACCTTATGCATATATTAAGATAAAAAGAATCATTATTATCACTTAATCATTAAAAAAACCGTTGTTGTTCTAAACCGAAAATTTTGAATTATAAATCAACAAAGTCTATGACAATTGATAAATTATATATCCAATTTAAGATGTCAAAGCATGAATTATATTTAATCCTCCATCTTCATACATTATTTACGAATTTCCAGCTATAGGTCCATGTTCTATGACCTATCCTCCTCCATAATATCTGTATTGTTATTTCATTACGACTAATTGTTTCAATCATACGAATGCTGCACTTTGACATTTTGCATTACTACATTTATTAAATTTATTTCCTCACACTTTCGTTGTTACATTTTTATTTTATTTTATTTTATTCTGTGTGGCTTTGTAGGATATTTTTAGGCCGTTGACCTTTTTCGAGCTTATCCCTGTCACCAATATCTCAATGCTGTCCTTCAACTGCATTAACCTTATCAGATGACGCGGTTGTCTCTTTTACCATCTCACTAATCATACAGATTAATTTTTTTTCTTAACAATGAGCGCTAATTACTTTTATTTATAATATAAAGAAACAATTTAAATGTTATTTTAAGAGTAAATGAGTATATATTATTTAAAACGAACAATATTCAATGACACACGTGTGAAACGGATGAAAAATGGAACTGTGAAAGTGGACCCATGCACTCCAAATATGACTTGAAGACTCAAAATGGCTACAAACGCTTACATACTATCTTTGTGCCTTCCGTGTTTGAACGGATAATGTTATTTAAAAATGAATTCACAAGAAGAAGAAGAAGAAAGCAAAAAAGAGAAAATGTGATAGGAAATAGAAGGGAAGCTACAAAGTGAAGAAGGCTTAAAGAGAAGGTTGTCTTGAAGAGGGAGAGAGTTAAAAATAAAAAGAATTTTTTTTTAATATACATAGATTTTTTATATTTATTTTATATTATTATTTTTATTTTTTTAAATGTAAAAGTTATTTTTTTATGATTATTTTATTTTTGTATTGTATGTCAAATATATTTAAAAATGTCTCACTCTACCATTATCTATTTCGATTTTCTGTGTTTCCTTCGTTGGGATCGGTTTCTTTTTCTTTTGAATCTACTTTTGTTTTGTACACATCTTATTTTTTAGATGCTTCCTAAGAGAATTTCTTTTTCCAACACAGATTCTCGCTTTCTTTTACTTTTGCTAAAGTACCCAAAATGCTTTCCTCACCCAGTTAACGATATCAGTTATGTCCGTTAAGTCTTATTTGCATTGCAAATAAAAATGACAAAAAGTCAATGCATTAATGACGACAAATATTAAAGGAATTAATTAAATTTTAATAAATATAATAATAATAAGAAAAAATGGATAACTTTTTTAATTAATATTATAAGTTTAGTCTGAGCTGTCTAAATGATCCGACTTGTTAACAATTGTAATTTAGTAAATTGGTTTGATAAAAAGGAATGAAAGAAAACATATATTTACTACTTGGTTGCACAGTGAAAAGGTTTGATTTTGTAATGAATTTGTAAATTGAAAATGTAGGTTCAAAATTATTATGGAATGAAAACCATAAAAGGAAAATGCATACGATATTGGAAAATGAGAACCATAAAAGGCAATACATTCATTTCATATAAATGTACCATTGTTAAGTTTGCTTATTAAGAGTGCAGTTATTTCGGTTTCTTTTTTATCTTATAGTTCAATTTATTTATCCTTTTGGACTTAATTTATTCATATTCTAATCTTTTTATCCCTTTAAAACTAAATTTTCTCACTTTAATTTATTCTTATCTTTTGGACCTGATTTATTATATTTATATAATTTAATTAAAATTATCTCCGAAAATTCAAACAGTAATATAAGATATGAATTAATTAATTAGGCCACACTATTCTCATGTTTGCAGTGTGGGAAGAAGATTCATTGGTCTAACATCGCTGTAAAGGCAATGAAGTCACGCATCCTAATCCTCACTTTTACCATAAACTATCACTGTTCCCACCAACACCAACTGCCGCTCCATTAATCCAACATTATCCACACAAACATTTACTCTTTCATTTTCTTTTTCAAGTATTTGACTTTTAATCCTATTCTAAGAAAACAAATTTACTCATTATTTGTTTTTCATATTCATTTAAAAAATATTTATAAATATTTTCAAATTATGAGTATCTGTAAATACTTTCATATATTTTTAAAAAATATTTTATAAAATTAAAGAATGAAATCTAAAACAAATTATAAAAACATAAAATATAGTATAAATTAAATTTTAATTTTAATTAAATTTAAATACATAAAATATAAATTAATTTTAATTTTAATTAAATTTAACTTATAAAAATATAAATTAATTTTTAATTCTAATAATTTACTAATAATAAATACTCAAATACAAATAATGTAATATCCATTCTTGAATTATTTATAAATAAATATTAAAAAATACATGTTATATGTAAATAATAACTACTTACTAATATTAATTATTCATTTTATTGGTAGATACTACAAAATATTTTTAACATTTTTATTTAAGATATTTACAAATAATATCTTACAAATCTGTTTAATATGTCTATGAATTAAAGAAAATCTATAAATATAAGATATCTTGTAAGTTATTCTTACAGGTTGTTTCAACCACCAGTATACTTATACATTGAACATATATTGTAGAATTCCTTTAAAAAAAATTATACTCTCCATCATTCAAACTAACGTTTTAGTAAATTTATTCTATATTTAAAAGCAGATAAAATGAAATTAATCAACATACCTTTAATGAATACAATCCATTTATTACACGCATTCAGCTGACTGAAGCCCTTCCAAGATTCTGAGTATTATCTGACGTGTGAAATTCACCAACTCTCAACTTACAATTTTCAAATCTTCATTCGGAATTGCATTTAGGAGAAAGAGTTTTCTTTAATGGGAAATCAATATTTTCTCAATAAGCTTTTAAATCTTCCTTCTGTTTCAACACTTCTGCCTCATCCACTGCTGTTCTTTTTCAATATTTGTTAACGAATCCAACATAATTTAAGAATGCTCTTCTCAACAAGCTATTTTCTTCATACATAAAGTTCTAAAATTTAAAATAAATATCATCTTTATGTATAAATATCGTAAAATAATCAAAACTACCATAGCATTTACGCAAAATCCATTTACAAATATTTAATTGTCTTATGCTGAAAATGGTCTTAGATATAGTCAACTTCAAAACAGTTATTAGAAATGTAAAACTAAACTTTGTATAAATAATAACAATTTCTGGTTTGATTAAAATAAAAATAAAATCAAAAAAGCATTTAATCAATGTGTTTCACTTTATTAGAAATATTATATCTTTTATCTTTCAGTTAGTTTGTTATTATTTATTATTTGTATGTTGGGCTTAGTCCATATTTTTCTATTATAAATAGAGAATCCTATGTGTGTTTAACAAGCGAAATTAATCTCATATATAATTTTCACTATATTTAACATGGTATCAGAGCAGGTTTTCTGATCTCTTCTGGTGGTCTTTGCTGTCTGCTATCTGTCGGCGGCCGACAGTCATGGTCGTCGGTAGCCCCTAAAAATTTCATAAGATTCATTTTCTCTCCTTCTTAAATCTCAGCACCCAGAATCATAGAGACAAGTCTCCTGGGAACCACTGCCTCCTCTGAACCAGCCGTCGTTCAATCGATTGCTGCTGCCACCGACCATACGCCACCGGCCACCGTCACAGTTCTAACCGGTGACCAGTGGATCTGGACCGTCTCTTCAAGCGCGACCTAACCCTGGCGATCACCGTCTTTGTCTCGTTTGCATGCGCTGTCACGCGCCTCCACTCTCTAGTAGATCTCGGACCTCCTTTTCTCTGTTCAGACCTTCCAGAGCAATCATTGCTGCCATCAACATCTGTCTTCTTCTCTTCTCGCCGCATGCTTCCGCATCTTCGGACCTCCTTCTTCTTTCTGCGTTTTTTAGTGCTTCGTCTCCGCAGTTGATGCACCAGTCCTGTTTTTTTCGCTTTCGTCATCCTCCAGCTTTGCCGTAGAGGGTTTCGCCTATGTGTTGTTGTTCTTTCCTTGTTTTTCCTTTCTCATTATATCTACCGTAGAGGGTTTCGCCTCTGTGTTGTTGTTCTTGCCTTGTTCTTCCTTTCTTATTGTATCTGCTGCACAAATCTGTTGCGTTTATTGCCTCCTTCTCCGCTGCTCTCCTTCATCCACTTTTGAAGTTGAAGTGTTTATTGCTTCCTTCTCCGCTGCTCTCCTTCATCCACTTTTGAAGTTAAGTTTCACAAGCTGTTGTTTGTTCATTAACATGTGATAACCCATCTCTGTTTGCCTCATACTCTTGAAGACAAATCATCTAGTTCAAAATCAAGTTCAATTATTTCAAGTTTGGTTCAAACAATTTGTATGCTCCAACTTGAGGGAGGGTGTTAGAAATATTATATCTTTTATCTTTTATCTTTCAGTTAATTTGTTATTATTTATTATTTGTATGTTGGACTTAGCTCATATTTTTTCTATTATAAATAGAGAACCCTATGTGTGTTTAACACAAGGGAGATTAATCCCATATATAATTTTCACTATATTTAACAGACTTAAACTCATTTTTACAATCCAAAAAGATATCTATTTGATTCAACAGAATAATTAACACTTCGCGATGTCTTTATATCTCTAGCTCTAAGGAAATTTTAGATATCCTCGTATCCACGTGAAATAAAAAGAAAAAGATATGTTCATCTTTTTATTTTGGGTTAAATATGTTTTTAGTCCCTAAACTATTGGCCGTTTCTGGTTTTCGTCCCTCTTTCAAAATAAGGTACAATTTGGTCCTCATTCTTTTCGAAACTTTGGTTTTAGTCCTCGAAAACTAACAACGTTAAAAATGTGCTGATGTGTCTAACGGTAGACTGATACAATTTTTTTCTTACGTTGAATCAGTCTTTCTCACCTTTTCTCCCTCTCTCTCCCTCGTCTCTTCCTTCCATCTTCCACCCAACCTCCTCACCCTCTGCAAAAAGGGATACCCTTTCCCTCTCCTTCGAGTTCTAAGACTGCCGCCACCCACGAAGCTAATCGTCGTTGCCTCTGCCAAACCGGCCTGAAGCGACGCTGGAGGGATGTTAAAGGATTTGGTGAGATGGGTGTCCATGGCCCTCCCTTGTTGGACTGAAAATGTCTGCAGTTGTGCTAAGATTGTGTTGAAAACGATGGTGCACGAGAAAATGGGAATAACCGATAGCAATATCTTCACTTGCTCAACTTGCCCAACACTGCATAATCTCCATGTGCTTTCCTTTGTGTCTGTCCCCTCTTGGACTCTGATACAAGCCTTGTCCAAGAATCTGATCAAACGTAGTGTGTGTACAGAATTTATTATAAAATTGATCAACAAAGATGCATGTACTGCAGAAATTTGGATGAAGAGTTTGAATCTTGAGGTTTATAAAGCTATTTTGTGCGAAAAAATTATCCGTATTTCTCTCTGTAAGTGAAAAAAAAAATAGACCAAGAATTATATAAAGCTAAAAGCATCAATATATAAAGCTAAAAGCATCAATTATATAAACCTGCATTGCCAGGTATGCTTAAGTATAGAGTTCAGAAGGATTATATAAAGCTAAAAGCCTCAATAGACCAAGAATTACAAAACAAAAAATAAATAGAGATTCAAAGCACTTAGGATTCTCACTTCCATATTTTGATTATGACTGGAAAGATAAGATTTGTAAGAGATGATTACAGAATCAAATCAAACAAATAATTTAAAAAAAGGAACGTGAAGACATTGTGGATCCTGTAATGATAAAAGACCATAATTATAACACCTTAATGGAAGAAATCATGGAAAGTAATTAACATTTAGCTTGAACTTTGGAGGCAGACCAAATGTTTCTATTTTAAATATTTGGGATCTGTAATACAAATGAGGAGGGTGAACCTTAGCACAATAATAAAGTTGTACCTTGGTGACCAATTGGTCATGGGCTCAATAAAAAAGTTGGGTTTTTAAAGAGATAACCTCAGAGAAAGGTGGGAGATGATACCTATGGGGAGGTTGGGTGGAAGATGGAAGGAAGAGACGAGGGAGAGAGCGAGAGAAAAGGTTCAACGCAAAAAAAATTGTGTCAGTCTACCGTTAGACACATCAGCATATTTTTAACGGTTAACGGCGTTAGTTTTCGAGGACTAAAACCAAAGTTTTGAAAAAAATGAGGACCAAATTGTACCTTATTTTAAAAGAGGAACGAAAACCAGAAATGACCAATAATTTAGGGACTAAAAACATATTTAACCTTTTTATTTTTTATCTATTAAACCAAGAATATAGATAATAATAATTATAATCTTATCATTTTAAAATCAATACAATATAGTTTATGTGGGAGATTTAAATAGGGTATGGCTGTTTTTTTTTTTTTTGAGCCTACCTACGCTCTTAAACGTTTCTAATAAATATACATTTACTTTGTGTGTTTCATTTAAAAATGTCGGTTTTTGTCAGTATTAATGGAAAGCAAATTTGATAGCAGAGCAAGTATTAAATATTTTTCCATTTGTATTGAATGCTTTAATTATTTTTTAACATATCCTGCTAAGAAATACCAGCAAAAATTGAAAAAAGTTTTGAATCACTGAAACATAATTGACTTATAACAAATTTAATTTCATTTAGTAACAATAATATATCCCTGTCAAATGTAATCAACAATGAATTAATAAAAAAAAGTAGAAAATATCTCTAATTAGTATATAAAATAGATGATATAAATGAAATAATAAGTATTTATTAATTGTCCCGAGGCCACTTACCTTAACAGTTTCTTAAAACTTCCCTGTCTTAAATAAAAATTTAATAAAATATTTATTTTATAGATAAACATTTCTTAATTTTATATCATCATCATTGACAGCTCATCCGATGATTAGAAGTAAGGAAATTTGCTATATAAACACTTCCAAGTCTCAAATCAAAAGCTCCATCTTCTTTCCATTGCCTCTGTTTCTTTTTCTTCTTCTTCCTCACTTTTTCTCAGTCTTTTCTATCTTGTTCGGAAAGAGATAGGAAAAGAATGCCGGCGGTGGGAGGAATAAGCAGCGGAGGGAGTAAGGCTTACCCTGGGAGCCTCACTCCTTTCGTGACAGTAACATGCATAGTTGCAGCCATGGGTGGTTTGATCTTCGGTTACGACATCGGAATTTCAGGTACGCATAAGTCACATGTCGGCACTTTTTCTTTTAGCGGTAGTGGTTTGTTGTGGCTCATGATTTATGTCTGCGTGTCAGTGCGTAACGTTCTTTGTTTTAACGTGTTGGACTATGATCAGGTGGGGTCACGTCCATGGATCCGTTTCTGAAGAAGTTTTTCCCGTCGGTGTTCGATAAGAAGAACAAGGACAAAACGTCGAACGAGTACTGCCAATACGACAGCGCGACACTCACGATGTTCACCTCGTCGCTGTACCTGGCGGCGCTGTTGTCGTCTCTGGTTGCCTCCACCATCACGCGGCGGTTCGGTCGGAAACTCTCCATGCTTTTCGGTGGCCTGCTTTTCCTTGTCGGTGCTCTCATAAACGGTTTCGCCCAACGCGTGTGGATGCTCATCGTGGGTCGGATCTTGCTCGGGTTCGGTATCGGCTTCGCCAATCAGGTATTCTCAATGTCTACGCTCTTCTTCACTTTTTAAGTAAATGAGTCACTGTCAATTCAAACCCCTTTTAATTAAAAACTTCCATTATTTACCCAACAGACTCTTTTTTTTCCTCTTATGTTCTAGCAAAAATATTTTTCTTTTTAATTTTGGTTTTGCTGAAATTTAACACGGGGGAAGGGCATGTCTCCGATATTCTCTCTCTTGGGTGAAGAAAAGTCAAAATATCTGCTTTTTGAATTTTAAGACACTAAACCATTCTGATAATGTCCCAGATACTATTCCTTCGTTGCCGTCGTCGTTTTGTGCATTTCTTTGCTTGATAATTGAGTATTACGACGTCTTGTCGTTTAATTTGTCCGTTGTGCACTGTTTTACTTGATTCTGAAAAGAACCCTTTTCCCAGATCTGATAAGTATTTATTTTGATTCATTTTTCATGCTGACTTACCACTGGAGAAGGGGCAATAATTATTATAAAAAATGGAACTCCGTATGAATGTATCTATCTATCTATACGTCTTATTTACTCTGACAGAAAGAGAAAACCTTTTGTAGAAAAGAAAGTTGCTGACACGTAGTTAATATAAGTTTTCTCAATTTTCAGGCATTCATTGGATATGATTATAGTTTTTTATTGACTCAAAAAGTCAGTCGTCCAATTCGCAACTATTCATTTCCCTACTTTACTCTCTTTTGGGGCTATTTTTCTACTCTACGTATGAAACTGCCAATTATTTCGGCTAGTTTTGACTCTGCCTTTTGTTTTTACTAATCCCTTTTGAAACTTAGCAGATTGGACTTGTTTGAATGATAACCAAAGAATCTTACTTAGCATGTGTTGTTGAGAGTGGTGGGATGGCTGAATTAGGATGACACAAATGGAGCTTGGTTCCACTAATTTACTAATAGTGGCTTAATTATTGACCCCCTTTTTTCTTCGCCAGTGTCATCCTCGCTTCTTGTTCCCACGTTCTTTTGCATTATTTTCCACGGCGTTGAATTTTAAAAAATATTGAATTTACGAAATCGAAATCGTACTCCGGTTTTCCATTGCTAGGTTTTGTTTTCCATGTTACTTTTCCAACAAATAAACTTTGCAAGTTGAGAAGAACCCGTGGTCCCACACTTTTTTTTTAATTAAATTCCATTACAACACGTAAACGAACTGTTACTTGTTTATCAGTAAAAATGTTTGTATATCAATGTTGTTATTTTATTTAAGCTTTTACTGATGAAAGTTTATTTAAATTTACCAGTCTGTGCCGCTCTACCTGTCTGAGATGGCTCCATACAAGTACAGAGGAGCATTGAACATTGGCTTCCAATTGTCAATCACGGTTGGAATACTTGTGGCCAATGTGTTGAACTACTTCTTTGCCAAAATCAGTGGTGGTTGGGGATGGAGGTTGAGTTTGGGTGGAGCTATGGTCCCTGCCCTTATAATCACAGTTGGATCACTAGTCCTTCCAGACACTCCCAATTCCATGATTGAAAGGGGTGATCGTGAGAAAGCCAGGGCCCAGCTTCAGAAAGTCCGTGGTGTGAGTGATGTTGATGAAGAGTTCAATGATTTAGTTGAAGCTAGTGAATCTTCACTCCTAGTGGAGCACCCGTGGAGGAACTTGTTGCAAAGAAAGTACAGACCCCACCTCACTATGGCAGTGTTGATTCCGTTTTTCCAGCAACTTACTGGAATCAATGTCATCATGTTTTACGCTCCTGTCCTGTTCAGCTCCATTGGGTTTAAGGACGATGCTGCTCTAATGTCAGCTGTGATCACTGGTGTTGTCAACGTTGTTGCAACTTGTGTCTCAATTTATGGTGTTGATAAGTGGGGTAGGAGAGCCCTTTTCCTTGAAGGTGGTGTTCAAATGCTCATTTGTCAGGTACCCTCTAATTGCATGGTTTATTGAATGAAAATTATTGACTTCAGCGTTTGTATTAAAGTAAGTTAGCTTATTGCTTAAGAAATGCTGATGTTGTGTATGTTGGTGTGTGTAGGTCGTGGTTGCAGCTGCAATTGGAGCCAAGTTTGGAGTTGACGGGCACCCTGGTGATTTGCCAAAGTGGTATGCAATTGTTGTGGTTCTCTTCATCTGCATTTACGTAGCAGCATTTGCCTGGTCATGGGGTCCCCTAGGGTGGTTGGTGCCCAGTGAGATCTTTCCATTAGAGATTCGTTCGGCAGCTCAAAGTATCAACGTTTCCGTGAACATGTTTTTCACTTTTGTGATAGCGCAAGTCTTCCTGACAATGCTTTGTCACATGAAGTTTGGCTTGTTCATCTTCTTTGCCTTCTTTGTGTTCGTGATGACAATCTTCATTTTCTTCTTCTTGCCTGAAACCAAGGGCATTCCAATTGAAGAAATGGGCCAAGTTTGGAGGGCACACCGGTTCTGGTCCAGATTCGTTGAACATGATGATCATGGCAATGGTGTTGAAATGGGCAAAGGGCCTAAAGTGTAGTTCTTCTTCATGAACTGTTTATTTTTCTGAATTGCTACTCTATTTTTTTTTCTTTTGTTGGAAAATCATACTATTGGTGTAGTGTCAATGTGAATGTCCATGTTTGGAATTGTTTCTAAATATTAAAGGGCTATTTGTCTTATAAGTTCCCAGCTTCTAAATATTAAACATTTTTTTAATACCAATGCAATTGCACAAATTGGTATAAGCTTTGAAAACATAAACTTTGTTTCTCTCTCATGTATCTTCATCCAATAGGATTATTCATCAGTGTTGGAAACTATGCATATGATATGTCAGTGACAATGGTCCAATAGTTTAGGAATAAATGAGAAATGGGGAATACCATTGATTCATCATCATTGACCCTTGAAAGCAATTTTTGTGTGCAGATAGGGATCACAGAATCACATTAAAATAATGATCTCCGACACATATGCCCCGTTCAGTTATCTGTCTTATTCAAATGTTACAAGAGACGTTAAAAGCTTAAAAGAACATTTTTCTAAAAGCTTTCCGTTGCCTTCTTTGCATCCAAAAACAACGGCTTTCTTCTTAATCTTCTTAATCTAACCAAAATCTCTTAAAATATACTCATTAGACTCCAAATGAGAGTAACTCCCATGTGAAACAGTTTAACAAATATTTTTTTTAAATAATTTTCTTTTATTATTTCTCTTAATCCATCGTTTTCACCTTTCTTTCTATATTATAATTTAATTCTTTACAAAATTATCAATAACTAAAAAAATGCACTTTTTATCATAGTATAATTTGTTTGTCATACATCTAAAACATGATTTATAGGCTTAAAATGTTTAACAAAATAATATAAATGTGTCTTGTGCTAATGCATTATCAACTTATATAAATATTTTGGACAAAAAATATCACTTATTTTATTTTAAATCAAACTAGATTAGCTGGAAGACAAGGACTCCGATATATAATTTTTCTATTACCATAATTACAATAAATAAGATACGAATTAACATATATTGTAATTATGATAATAAAAAATTATTATAATGGTTGTTTTTTGTAAAATTAATTTTGATAAATATATATTTATTTAGTTAATATAATTTATGCAATAATTTTGTGTGTGTAATAAGTTAAAAAAATAAAATAATAATAATAATAATAATATGATTATAAGTGGAAATATTTGAAAAAAGAATTTAATGTAAAATTAAAAATTAGTAATATGAATCTAAAATATTTAGGTTTATTTATAAAATAATTATCCAAGGAGAATATTAAAAAATTATAAAATTCTTTCAAAAAACGTTTTATTAAAAAAATATAAATTTAAACTATTGAAAAATATAAGATTTCTTAATAGAAAAAATATACAACTTAATTTGTTAATAATTTTCTTTAAATAATTTTTTATAAATAAATAATTTTTATAATATTAAATAATTTTCTTCTTTTATTATTTCTTTCAATCCATTATTTTCACCTTTGTTTCTAAATTATATTATAATACTTTACAAAATTATCAATAACTAAAAGAAATATTTTTTATCATAATAGAATTTGTTCGTCATAAATCTAAAGCATAATTTATAGCCGTAAAATATTTAACAAAATAATATAAATGTATATTATGTCAATGCACTTTTTTTAGTTAGAGTGAATTAAAAACTTATATAAATATTATTGACCAAAAATATTTTTTTCTATTAAATATTTATTTAATCCCTATATTGTAAGATTGTATCTCGTTTTTGTTCTAAATTTTGATAGTGTTTGATCTTAAACTTTAAAAAATAATCATCATTACTAAATGGTATTAATAATTTATTAACATGGTTAATGATATTATTATATTATGTTCACGTGTAACACGTGTGAGTTTATGTCAACATGTGACATACTTTCCAACATCTTTGTCACATCAATAAACTTTTAACATTATTTAATGAAAAAGACTGCGTTAATTTATTTTTAAAATTTGAAACATAGATAAAATTTAAATTCACATAATAATTTAAATATTAATATTAAAATATATTAATTAGTTATATATATATATATAAATAAACGTTTTCTTATATCTATTAAAACGATGCAATACAATATTGATTATTAACTCCTAAATCATATAATTATTTATAAATTGAACTTATTACTAAAACTTAAATCAAATAGTCCAGTTAATAAGCATTATTGTTAATATAATAAAAATAAGTTTAATATTTTGATATTTAGTCAAGTGATCTTCTTAATCTTTTTGCACACAACAACTACGATACATTATTTGTAGTAAAGTACTTAAAAAATATATCATACGTATTTATACACACTTTAGGTGGAGTTAGTCGTTACTCCTGTTATAACTTTTTTTTTCTTATTTACAACATAAATAGAAAATACGTTTTACATTTTAATACACGTTATCTTTTCATAATGATTAGTTATTATAACTTTTCTTTAATTAAAAATATCCAGTATAAAAATAATTAATACAAAAAACATTAAGAAGAATAAATATATTTTTAATTTATTTCAAAATATTCATCATTCTACAAAATATAATTTTTTATTATTTTAAACACATAGTTTCATAATTTTTATGTCAAATTGAATATAATTTCTATTCAATTTTTGAATCATTTTTATTCTTCCAAACTTTATTAATAGATATAGATAATAAACAATATTATCATACACATACGTGTTAACACATAAACATATATATAATAACATTGTTAGTCATATTAATAAATCTTTTAAGCTATTTAATAACTAGTTTTATATCTTTTATTTCTAAAGTTTTAAGACCAAATACTGTCGAAATTTGAAGTAAGTGTTATTAATGAGGAGCATTGCTCTCTTGAAGATATTATGGTTTTGATGATGCTACAAGATGAAGAATGTGAAGACTTTTGTTATATTTATTTTAAAGCATTTTGAAGAATTAATTGTATAGGAATTACTTTGTTGATGTAAGAACACTTAGAAGTTTTCCTATTTAGAGAGTCTTTGCGCAAATAATCTATTATTTGGTATAATAATCGATTATCACGAGCCTATTTGGAAAAGAGTTTCTCGCGCAAATAATTGGTTATTGCTCAAGATAATCGATTATCACTATCTGATTCAGTATTGCCTTGGCCGCACAAATAATCGATTATTCCTCAGGATAATCGATTATCACCTTTTGAAAACCCCATAATGGACACAAATAATTGATTATCACTTATCATAATTAATTATATTTGGCAGTTGGGAGTTGTATTTTCAGTTTCTGACCCTGGGCTTATAAATAGAGGTCTTCACAGCTCTTAGAAAATAACTTTTCATTTGAGAGTATTAGAGTTGTGTGCCTAAGGGAAGCTCTCTATGAGTGAAAAGGAATCTATGCCATTTGAGAATACAATTTGTCTGAGAAATTTTTCAAGTGATAGTGTGCTCTTGTCAAGTCTTGTGAATATGAGAAACTCGTGTTTAGTATGTCTAAGGTCGGAGCGGTTCTCTTCAAGTTGGCTGAGTAGTTTACTTTCGGTTCGTTTGTCGAAGGAAGGTGTTTTCTACTCTTTGATTATTTCATTATCTTGTAATTTGTACAACTATATTTTTAGTGAAGAAAGTTAATCATTATTCATAGTGATTAATGATTGGACGTAGAATCTTTTGATTCGAAGGAGGATAAAAAATTGTGTTGATTTTTTTGAATCCTACACTCTCTGCACTTTTAGCATACCAACTGTTTGATAAAAGTTCTCTAAGAAAATCAAGATTTTTAAACGGACTATTTTATCTTGTTTATTAACCGCTACACGCTTAACGCTCTTTGACCACTTTTACTACTCCGTTGCGCGACTCGCTGGTACCAACAATTGGTATCAGAGCTTGCTTTGATAGTTTTTCAAATTTTTCGAAAATGGGCGGTCATAACAAAATGTATGTTGAGGGTGCTTCAATTGATAAACTTCCTTTGTTTATAGGGGAAAATTATGCATTTTGGAAAATAAGAATGCACATATTTTGGAGTCTATTGACATGGGTATTTGGGAAGCTGTTTTGAATGGACCCATTGTTCCACCATTTTTGTAAATGATATGCAGGTAGAAAAACCTTATTTACAGTGGACTTTGGATGGAAACAAAATGACACAATATGATGTTAGGGCTAGGAATATAATTTTATATGCACTAACCCTTGATGATTTCTTCAAAGTTTCTGTTTATGAAAGTGCTCAAGAAATGTGGGAATTCTTAAGAGTTACTCATGATAAAGTTACAGATGTGGTTAAGTTGACGTTGTATAATTCAAGCGCTACATCAAACTCCTCAAGCTCAAACGATTCAAATGACCAAGAAAATCTATGCTCAATGGCCAACAATGAATCATGTAGAAGCCAACTCTTGAAGAAAAAGAATGACAATCAAGGCTCCTCAACAAGATACAAATGCTATAGATGTGGTAAAAGAGGCCATGTGAAAGTCGATTGTCCAAACAACAAGAAAAATCAAGAAACAAAAGAAGAGAAATTTCACGAGAAGAAGAAGGCCTATATAGCTTGGGATGATAATGACTCAAGCTCAACTAGTTCAAGTGTTTCTAGTGAAGAAGCAAACTTGTGTTTGACAACTAATATTGATGACACTGCAAGCCAAGTAAGTTTCTCTAGCCTTGATACTAGTGAATTTGATGTACAAAATGATTTTATTGAATTACTTGATGAATCTGAGAAATTAAATGCTGCTCATAAAACTTTGAAAAATGAGTTTAAGGATTTGAAAATTAAATATGAGAAGGCATTGGATGAAGAAGTTATTTTAAGGAATAAAATATGCAATTTAGAAAGGAAAGAGTCTTCAAATGTTGAACATCTTGTTGAATGCCTTTCATGTAAGAGTCACATGCTTGATATTGATATTCTAGAAAATCTTCTTGAAGTGGCAACCACAAATAATAATGTTGAAATACCTATATTTGTTAAAAAAGTTTATAAAAACAAAAAGTGTACATAAAAAGAATAATCAATTTAGAAGAACCCGTAGGGTATGGGTTGAAAAAGGAACTGTGTTATAGAAACCCAAATGTTGTCACATGTTTTTACCGTATGAAAAAGAGACACACTTCTAACAAATGTAGAATTAAACATTTTGATGTTCCGAATGGAAAATATGTTTGGATTCCTGTTATAAAGTAATTTTCCTCTAACCTCAAAGGACTCAAATGAGATTATGGGGACCAAAACTCTATTGTTTTGTTTTGCAGGTTAAATTTTCAAAAGGAAAAGAAAGCTCTATGGTATCCTGGTAATTTGTAAGAGTTTTTAAATAATTTATGAATGCTAGATTAATCTTATGTTGAAAATTTGGCCTAAATTTGCATTTTTCGAAAATTAACGTAAATAATCGATTATCAAGGGTAATAATCGATTATCTCGGTCTCAAAATATGAATTTTGACAATTTGGTTCGCAAATAATCAATTATTTGGTGTAATAATCAATTATCTTAAATTAAAACGTAAAAAAAGACTTTTTTTTAATTTTTTTTTTGGGAATTTTTATTTTATTTTAAGGAGAATGTGGAGTAATTTGTAATGAATTAAAAGGACCTAAATTCTTTTTTATTTAATTAATTTAGGGAGAGCATCAAGATTAGATGATCTTTTGAATATGATAAAAAAAGGGAGATTTTTTATTGACATCTTTAACCTCCGGATTATCCTCTAACCCCTTCTTTCTAAGTCTTAATTGTATTTTTTTATTAGAGTTAAATTTCCATTTTGTAATTCATGATGTATTTTGCTCTTTCATGTTTTGAAAATTTAAATTTTATTCTGTTTTGAAAGAAATGCATTTATTCTTTTATTGAGGGGGAAAATCATTTAAGGGAGAATTTTTGTTAATGATCTTTTCTGCTTATGATAAAAAGAGGAGAAATTTTTTATTAACATCTTATGTCATAATATTGTGATAAATGGTACATATTTGAGGCAGAGATATATGAGTTTGTTTGATATCTTATTATTTATCTCTATTCTAGATCAATTACTCTTTTCTCCTTATAATATTTGAATGACATCTTATACTCAACAATTTTATAATATTTGAATTGCATCTATTCTTTTGTTGATAGGATGCGACATTTGAGGGGGAGTATTTATTTTTACTTATTTTTACTTTTTTCTTATAATATTTTTTACTTTTTTCAGTTTTTGACCATAGGCTTATAAATAGAGGTTTTCACAGCTCTTAGAAAATAACTTTTCATTTGAGAGTATTAGAGTTGTGTGCCTAAGGGAAGCTCTCTGTGAGTGAAAAGGAATCTATGCCATTTGAGAATACAATTTGTTTGAGGAAGTTCTCAAGTGATATTGTGTTCTTGTCAAGTCTTGTGAATAGAAGAAACTCGCGTTTAGTGTATCTAAGGTTAGAGCGGTTCTCTTCAAGTTGGCTGAGCAATTTACTTCCATTTCGTTTGTCGAAGGAAGGTTCTTCCGTTCGTTTGTCAAAGGAATGTGTTTTCTACTCTTTGATTATTTCATTATCTTGTAATTTGTACAACTATATTTTTAGTGAAAAAGGTTAATCACTATTCATAGTGATTACCGACTGGATGTAGAATCTTTTGATTCGAAGTAGGATAAAAAATTTTGTGTTGATTTTCTTGAATCCTACACTCTCTGCAGGTTTAGCATACCAACTGTTTGATAAAAGTTCTCTAAGAAAATCAAGATTTTTAAATGGACTATTCTATCTTGTTTATTGACCGCTACACGTATAACACTCTTTGATTGCTTTTACTACTCCGCCGCGCGACTCGCTGATACCTATAGTAAGAATGAATCTTGGTTTGGTTTGTTGAATTATATGATAGTGCATTGTATGACATGTCAAATTGATGGTTTGGTATGGTGAATTTTGATTATAGATAGCTTGTTGAATTAAAACTGGTTTGGATCACTTGAGCATGATACAAAAATCTATTTTTGGGTTGGTCTTTTGCTATTGAATTGTGTTTTGTTCATAGGTTAGAATGATGGTGATAAATTGGTTTAGAATTTGCTTATTTTTTGGTCTAAATTGGGAGTTTTTACAGATGAATTTTTAAAGACGTTGATTTGGGTAGAAACCTAATGTTTGAGGTCTATTTTTGGGACATTTAAAACCTTTTTAGCCTTTGAGTTCATCAAAATCTGGTTTGAAATGTGTAACATCTGGTATATGAGTCTTTTTTTGGAGTGTTAGGTTAATTTGGTGTACCATATTCCTGATCAAAAGAGCAAAATGGTATTAATTTTGGTCATAAACATATTTTTGAATCAATTTTAGTGTCATAGATACCAATTTGGTCATTTGGATGAGTCTTAGGTGCAACCAAATCAAAATTCAAAGTTTTTTTTATTTTTGCTATAGGGTTTAGCGATACTGGTATAAAAGTGTTGCTCAATTCAGTGAGTCACTGGTTTTTTGACGCTAAGTAATATTTTTGGAAGTTAAGTGTTGTCGAAGGTAGTGAGCCTCTAGTATCTAGGCGTTGAGCGACGCTTTTGGGTGTTGAGTGTCGTTTTCCTCTACAAGTATGATTTTTTTCTCTTTAATTCACTGGGTGAGAACAATTGTTCGCTGGGCACCAGTATTTTATCCCCAGGCGCCCTATTTCAAGTTCTTGTGTTGTTTCCTTTTCTTTTCCTTGTTTGGTTGAGTGGTTTATATAAGTTTAATACTTATTTGTGTGGAATTAATGGATGTTTTATAGATGATAAATATGGATAGGTGTATGGATTAAATATGTTGTGGAAGGAATTCTACAGGGAACTCCTTATTGTTGTTATATAATGTGATGATTGAAGTAGGGACTTTGAGATTGAGATGATTTTGACACTCTTAATAAATCTCAATCTCAAGAAGAGATGAATGGGTATGTAATGGAGAGTAGGAGGAGGTCCTTAGTCTGATGGTCATGTATTGGTCATAGATGTTTGACGAATTAACCTTGATGTGTGGTGGTTTGATGGAGTGATAGTTGATTGTGGATGAGTTGCTTCACCACATACGAGGCAAGCTCCCCATGAGTCCGACATCAATACATGTATCCAAATGGTCGAAGTCTAGAGTGAATATGTTTATTTTTGTATTGTTTGATTTGAACAATTATTAAGATATTAATGATTTAAATTGTGTGAATGTTCTTTGGTACTTTACCTTACTATTTTGTCTTTGTCTGTTTGTATGTGCTTGTTTTATCTTTTGCAATCATCACCTTATTGATATATTGAATTTATGCGAATGTCTCTAGTGAGCAGATGCTAAGAGGAGATGAAACTAAGACATAGACTAAAGATTTTGTTGTGTTTTCATCAATTTTTATAAAAACCTATTACACATTTGATTTACTGTAATATCTGATAGTAGTGCAGAATCTTGTATATTTTTATATTTTGTTATTATAAGTATTATGTGAATATTTGCAATAACATTTTATATAATTTCTTTGAATTAACTTCTTTGTATTATTGAATATGTAACATATTTAATAGCATTGGAATATTATAAAAATTGGGATATTACAGTTATAATGGAAATATAATAATAATTTTAAGAGGATGATATATAAAGTAAGGAGATAACTTGATCAGTGTATTGTGCTTATTGTATATTGTATATGATGATAACTTTATAATCTATTCATCCAGAAAATACACTGTACATTCTCAAAATCTTTGACACATGTTTTAAACTTAATCACAGCTTAATTAATTAATCTAGATGGATTTGGTTTATAACCTCATTCCTACAATTTGAAGACAAAATTTCTTACGGGTTTTATTGACATTGAATTAGTTTTTCTTCTCCTTTTTAAAATCAGACTTTCTGAACACAAATAACGGAATAACGATGTAATTTCACATTCAAAGTGACAAATGGTTTTTTTTATATATATATGTTTGAAACATAATAGTTAATATCTGAATAGATTAATAGTCTTAAATGATTCATTTGCATAAGCATGTAATAGAAAACTTATCAATAAAACACAATTGAGATCATAGACTAATTTAGATATTTTATTCGCATATGATACAAGTTTGAGCACAATTGATTAATGTTTCGAAAATTACAAACCATTAAAAAACTTGGACATTTTGTATTTTCACATTTTGGTAGAAAAGGAGAAATAATTTTATTATATGTGTTTCTTTCTTCAAACCTATTTATTGAGATCTGAAATGCGATAGAGGGAGTGGCAGGAATAAAGGTTTCACATGCTTTTTGGGGACTTTTTTCTTTTTTGTTTCAATATTTTATACAATAATAATGATGAGATTGAAAGATGTTTGGGTGGAGAAGCGTGAAATGATGCAACATATTCGGAAGTCATGAGAAGGAACAAAATCTTGGAACAGAAAAAGGAAAGGTATGAGTCAATTGAGTCACGATTTTTGCTCTATGAGAAGGAGAAAAGCATGAAACTCCAACACTTTCTTCTTCTTTTTCGTTAAAGTTTTATATTAGAAAGGATATGGTTTTGGATAAGATGGAATTTATTAATAGAATGGAATTAATAGAGATTATCTAATGTTGGTATCATATGCCTTCTTTTTTAAGGGCCCTCCCACCACTTTAGTTGCCTTATACAAACTCTACTTTATGTCTTTTTATTTTTATTAAAAATCTGCTTCTCTCTAAACATACCAACCATTACAAATAATCAAATGCTTCATCAATCGTCACTGAAATTTATGTTCACTTTTAGATACAATTTTAAAAAATCAAATATCTCATAAGTTAAAAGTATTTCATCTGGCCACCTAAATTCTCACTAGTGCACGCTACGGCAATCATTATTTCTTTATCGTGATTTTTTTTATAATAGTTATTTCAGTATATAATCCAAACATATTAAAATAAAATAAAATAAAAAATAATTTGTTTTGGTTAAAATTTTTTGCAGCATTAAAAAAATTTTGGTTATTTGACCTCGGTTTCGTTCGTAACGAAGGTTAAAATTCTTTTTTCTTTTTTTGATTTTAAGAATAACCAGGTCATATAACATTTTTTATTTAAAATAATTAGTTACTTTTAAAGATAAATTCTTACTATAATTAAAATAAAATTATAGAAAAAATAGATGTTAGTTTCTTTTTTGTTTTTTTCAAATATATTTTTTATAAATGATAGCTTCGGTTATATGTATGAATCGCTTCAGTTTTTACTATAATCAAAAGTTTAATATTTATGCTTTTTTTTCTCTAAATATCTTTCTTGTTTATGTTTCATCTTACATATGAACAAAGTCTCAAACAAAATACTCATAATAGAAACAAAATATGATATCTAGAACAAAAACAAGTAGATATTCTTATAAGTAAAAATTTAGATAGTTGTAAATGTGAGAAATGCTTACGATATCGTTATAACAATTATATATTATATTATATTTCTATTACATATTTTTGAATTTATGCATTAACATATAGAAAGACAATAAAAAAATATTTAATTCAACGCAATTATTAGTGTTTCCTACCTGCTTGTATTACAAACACAATTAACATTTGTCATCCAATACATTGCATAGTAACCGATATGAGTTTATTTGTTTATTACACTACAATATATCATCATAATTATAAATAATCGAGAAAGATCATTAGAATAAAATAATTATAAATATATGGACCAAAATGTCAAACCTTGAAGGTCAACCATGTAAGCTTTTTCGCCTTAGGGGTTTATTTCTTGAAGACATCATATGTCCTGCAATTAAATTATGAAAAATGAAATGATTTAGGATATATTTATATAACAAAGAAAGTTCATAAGATTAACATAACATTAATGTTCTTAGCAATCTATTACTTTTTTGAGATGGCTTGGGAGAGACTTGTGTAAGGAGAAAAACCAGACAACAATGTTGTCAGTTAGAAAAACCACAAGTAGTTGCCACTTATGCCTGCATTGATACTAACTTATAATTGTTATACCCTAAAATCACAAATTATACTTAAATTAACAAACTACACTTATGCAACAATATAAGGGACAAAATATATTTGTTTCAAGATAATAATAGGAACCTAGGAGCGTGAAAGACGAGCAACAATTAAGAAGGATGCAACAATACATGCATTTTGGAGAGCTACACAATTCCACCACAATGCTATAGTACCTAGACGAAAATATTAACAACATATTAATCTCAGACATTATATTCATCTTTGCTCCTAACATCATACTCATCTCAAACAAGATATTCATCTATGCTCTTAAAGCATGAATAACGCAAAGTAAAAAATGAACAAAGCAAGACACAAGCAAAACATCAATAATGCAAGCATAAAAATGCAAAAAAAAAAACTACAAGAATCGCATTCACCGTGGTGGCAGAGCAGTGACGATGACATTCAAACAAGTACAGAATTGACACAGTGATAGCGACGTTAGTTCGTAAAGGAAGGAAGAAAAAAAACTGTAGAAGTGGTAACCTTTGTTTCTTTTGTGAATTTAACCTTAGAAAGACATATGACCTAGGTTATTCGAATAACCGAAGCAATATCTAATATATGGCATTGGTTAGTTGTAAAACTTAAGCTTAAAGGTTTGTAATAAGATAAAAAAATTATAATTTTCAATGACAATTTTGAAATTTTAATCAATCTTTTGGCCTCGGTTGTTTAGAAAACTAAAGTAGAAAGTGGATACGGCATCAGTTGTTCAGAAAACTGAGCCATATGTCCTGTTCAAACAAAAAGAAAATAAAAAAATGGCAATTTTAAAATTGAACCAACCTATTGGCCTCAATTGTTATGAAAACTGAAGCAGAAAGTAGATATGACATCACTTATTGATATAATCGATATCATATGTCCCGTTCAGAAAAAAATAAAAAAAAGAGTTATAACCGACATTGACCGAGTTGTATCCGACCTTGGTTGAGTTGTATCTGGTCTTCGTCGAGCTATATCTAACCTTGGCCGAGCTCCATCAGTCTCATCCTTACCTAGATATATCAGAGTGATAATTTTAAATTTTTAATTACCTTGTAGCCTTAGTTGTTCATAGAACTGAGAGAAAGGACAAATGGTTTTGGTTATGCAAAACTCGAAGCATATGTCCTCTTTAGAATAAAACAATAACAACATTTTTTAAAAATTTTGAAAATTTTAATGCATTTTTAGGTTTCGATGATCTATTAATCGATACCAAAAGGTGTATATGGTTTTTGTTCTTTTGCAACCAAGGCCAAATGTCCTTTTCATATAAATAAATAAATAATACGATTTTTTAAAATTTTGAAATTTTTGACATACCCTTAAGCCTTAGTTCACTATTAATTGACGCCATAAGCAATATTTGACTTCAATTCTTTTACAATCGAAATATATAAGTCTGTCAAACTTTAAAAAATGTCCCAACATAAAAACTGATGCATATCACTCAAGTTAAAGCTTATCACTCAAGTTAAAGCTCTAAAATTGCACTAGTGAGTGACTCTAAACAACCTAAAACATAAAAAGATGGATATTTCTCATAATAACTTAAAAAAAACATACATAATGTTAAATGTTGAAAGTCTCCTACTAAATATAAGATCAATTTAATATATTTAAATATTATTTTATAAACCAGTTTTATAAAATTGAATTGGTTTTAAAATAAATTTTAAAAGTTAACATATTATTAATATTTTATGAATAAAATCACCCATTGTTCAATATATGTGTAAATAAATATTATTTCCTAATGGTTGAACTAGAACTGCTCCCTACAATGTAATGATTCCATCAAAATGATGATTAGCAATTTACCTCATGAAAAAGTTAAAGAAAGTATTCAATTTTCAACATTATATATTATAGTTATGTAACAACTTTGGTGACTTATTTTTCAATTGTGTAATGCATCTTTGACGGTAGCAATTACACTTAATTATTAACGTAAGTTAATAAAAATATCTTACGTCCCGTGAGAATAATATCTTGACATGGATGTGAATGGGGAATGAGATTAAATCTCCCTTAAGATGCTTCTTTTCATTATCAAACTCTCTATTATTTATCGTATTAATAAAAATAAATGAGTTATAGAATGAGGGATGGTAAGTGTTTCTAGTTAAAGTATGCATTTGTAACTATTATTGTGTGTGTGAATTAAGCTTAAGTCCATACCTAATGTGTTTCTCAAATAAATCATTAGAAAAGTAATTTCACTCTATCATGCCTTACAATTCCTTGAAAAAAAAAAGGTTTTCTTTTAATTGTAACCAATGTTTAAATCTACATCATAACCTAATTTCATTAACAAAACTTCTTAAATACATGTAAAAAATAACAAAAAATATTTCATATTTTTAGTACTAATAAATTATCATTTAAAATACATTACAAATACATTGTCAACATTGTTAATAAATACTAAGGTAAGTCATACATACACATTTCATATAATATAATTTTATTTCAACCCTAACCTAAAATTATTTATAAAATTTTTAAATAATAAACAAATAACAAATATAACTTTATTATATTAGATTTTTCAAATCTAGTTTCCATTTTTAAACCCAACTTCAAAATTTGCAATTGATTACTTTTAGTTTATTACCTTAAATTATTTGTACGTTAAGTAAGTTAATAAACAAACAATATTAGGATGATATTTTGTTTAATTAAACATTTTAATGTGATAAAATACAGTTTTAAGATGATAAATATTATATTTATAATAAAAAATATATTTTTGAAATAAAAAAATTTTGTTTACTAAACTGGCAAAATATGACTGTACATATGCTAAACTTAAAAAAATCATGCAAAAATAAAAAATAAAAATATGAGTGTACGTAAGAAATTGGGTGAGTCCACTTTTAACTTTTTGATATCTCTGGCCTTCTAAGTGGATTTGATTCAAATGGAAGCCCATTAATGAAAGCCCAGAAATAAACTCAAAAGACACTTTCTGCCTGCGGCCTCTGTAAGTGTGGGAAAAGGCCAAATCATTCAAAAATTTATTCTAATTTGGAATATTTTTTAATTTGAAAATACATTGTAACTTGCATAATTCCTAAATGTATTATAGATTGCATAATTTATAATATGTTTTTGAACTATATAATCTAAAATTTCATTTTTAGTTTTATTATTTAAAATGTATTTTCAAATTATGTAATACAGATATCAGTTCAGAATCATGTAATTTGTAACATGTTTCTAAATTATGTAATCTGAAAATATATGTAACGGCCCGTAATATTTTCCACAACTTTTCTTATAATTAAGAAGTAAAATCACAGATTACTTTCAAAGTTTTAATTATTAATATTCTAAAAATAATTAAAAATATTAAGTAATATATTTTATTAAATTATTTTGTAATATATTAAGCAATAATTGTTTACTAATAAGATTATGTGATTTATAATTATGTATATACTCAAATATATCACTATAAATTATTTGAAGAGTTTTCTAATAGCTCGTTTAGAAGGTGTTGAGAATAAAAGTATACATTTTTATAATTGATTCAAGTTAACAAAATAAACATTGAGATTAAAATTCATAAAAAGTTATATCATTAATGATAATATATTTTTATAAAAGGTATAGTGAAAAAAAAATCACACGTTCAGTTAAAGATTAATTGTTTTTATTTTGATTATTTATTTATAAATGGGTTTCATTTTGTTTCATGCAAACCTTGCTCAAAAAATTAATATATAAATCACTTTTAAGTTTGTTTATCTGATTCCCAATATTTGATAATTTGAAAGGAGAATGAATGAAAAAGATAATAAGTTTATGTCTTTTAGTAGTATTGACTTCTTTTCTACAAGTTACTAAAATACAGATAGAATAATTTCAATATCTAAACTAAATTGACATTTGATTATTTTTTAAATGTTTCAAATGACTATAAAATAATAGAACTTGTAATTATTGACATTGTCCATTTAAAAAAAATAAAATAAAAACTTCTATATTTAACTTGATACGGTAAACTACAGTACAAGGATATATTATAAGAAGTTATTATACTACTGATAAACAAATTTTACAGAATTTTTCTATCAATAAATTTAAATTATTGATAAAAATATTTATTTGTCGAAAAAATTTATCAATATAATTTATGGGTAGTTCATAATTTTTATTATCAATCAATATTTCAATTGAATTTTATCCGGTAAATGAGTTTTTGAAAATTCTTCCATAACTTAATTTTCTAACATTCTTTATAAATCTATTTATAAAATGAGAGTCAAATTCTCATAAACTTTGACAAAATATATTTATAAAGAACTAAACTACAAGATTTATTAAACAAATTCATCGATAATTATTAATAAGTATTTATTAATAATTATTTTTAATAAAATTTATAAACAAACATTTCAGATTTTAATAATTGGTAAATCATCATTAATTTTGACTTTTTGAATGATTTTATTATTATTGAGAGATTCTGTTAGCAATAATTTTATTTTTTCTTGCTGAGAAGTTCAGACTACTTGCTTTAAATTTCGTAAACTATATTGTAGCAGAATTCAAAACACAAATTTTGTCTAAGGCCTCATGAATCTTAAACATGGCCCAGGTAAAAGCATTCTAACCCAAAAGCTGAAAAATTCTTGATTTTAAGTATATATCATCAAACTATATATACACAGATATACGCCTCCTTCTTGATTTTATACTTTTTAATAAATTTAACAATATAATGTATTAAAAAAAGTGTTAAGAGCATGTATCGTAAATACTCTTCACCTTGATATGATAAAATTAATCAAACAAAACTAAGTTCGGACAAGCATTTCGACCATATTTCAAATTAAATCCACCAATGGTGCTCGTTGTAAAAATTGTTTTGTCAGAGTGACTATGCAAGATGATTTATAGAGAAGTGATCAATTTTAAACTAACAGCCCTTTACAAATGCTAATTATTTTAAGAAAGGATGTATAAAGCTTATGTTTCTATGCATAAAAGTGCAGAATGCATGAAAGTGAGACTGTTCATCTAAGATACTATACATAAATCCTCCGCAAATAAATTTAACATCTAGGAACTTCAGTGGGATAGACCCACCATTAATCTCTTTTAAGAATGATTGGAAAATCTCTCTAAACCTGCACATCATCCTCCACAACCTCCTAGAAGTTATGACTAGGCTCTAAACTCTACGTGTGCCTCCCTGTCATCTAATTGAGTTTTAGTGTTTCTCCAATAACCTTCCTCTTTCTTTCTCCAATAAGCCCTTTTGGCCTTCCTCTAAGCATTTTTGTTCTGCTTATTCAACTTGTTCTATGTGATTAATTATTGTAGGGTTAAACTATCATCATCTTGCAAACTAAGTTCAAAACACTCTACCTATGTTTTGTCCTTCTAGGGTTTAGATTAGGGATTATAACCCACCCAGGCCAACATTGCGAAATCAATCTGGGACTCTTTGGGAAACAAATTCCCCTGACATTGATGATAGGAATATTACTTCCAATCTATGATGATGACATTACAAATCTCAAAGGCCATGAAGAAAAGGTCCAACTATCATCCTTTAAGTGCTTCCAAACATAACAAGTACATATGAAGATGACCAATAATTGATGGTATTTACATGAAAACTTCACAAGGAAAATAAATGCACTATAAGATATTTAATGATAAAAATGTAAAATCAAAATAAGTTATCATAAAATCATACAGTAATTGTTGCTCATAGAATAAAACTTTTTTAGACTATACTTAGGATAGAAAAGTTCATAAACAATTTTCAAATTATAAAAATTAAAAGGACCAATTTTAAATTTGAGGAATAAAGTATGAACTAACTCTAAACTCAAGAAATTATAATCATATTCAAACCATTACAGCCCCTTTATCCATCGAAGCATCGTCTAATACTTATAAAGGTAAAGGGTCATTTTTATTTTCAAAAATGTAATTTTGAAAAAGAAAAACACGAAAAACTGCCAACTACAAGTATTAACTGCCAAAAAGTTCAACATGATTAAGAAAAAAAATTGCTCCCCCTTTGGCTAATACGAAGTAAATAAGATAGATATGATGAAACATTATTACCTACTTTATGGCTAATACGAAAATACTAAAATCAATATCTTACTATCTTCAGTTGTCGAGAATCTCAGCCACATCGACATCTGAATGAAATTGTAGCAAAACAGGCTAAGAGCAAATATGATCACATGAGAAATTGAACAGAACTATTTCACATCAATCCATCAAAATTATTCCCACGAAAAAAAGAGAGCCTAAAAACAAAATGACATTTATCTACATAGATAATGATCAGATCACACACACACACGCATAGTTTTCACCAAAGTACACTTGCGATTCACCTGAAAATTTTCTAAGAAAAAGAAGCTGTAATTTTGATAATTGTTTCTCTTAATATAACATTTTCCTTGGCGGCAATATCATTTCCTATAGGTATTCAGACCAACGCCCTATACAGAATCTACAACCACTTCACCCTGCTGCTTTGCGAGGTATCTTTCTCTCCTCTCTTTCTGAAAACATAATCATAGGTTATTAACAGATGAAGCATTTACCAAAAGTAACATAACCGAAGGAAAACTTCTAATAGAAAGCTATGTAAACATACCCATTCGTCTATGACGAGCCCTTCCCCGATAATTTTTGGACCTGCATCTTCCACAGGTTTCTTACGTGCCTCAAGGGCAGCATCCGCATCAGCTAGTTGTCTGTTCAGTTTTTCCAAAGCCTTAACAAGAAAAAGTCGATCCTTGTTAGCATGCAATCAGTTTATTACATTCTATGCAGACATCCCATAAATACCAACGTCAATAGTTGATACTGTATGTCTCATCCAAGTAAAGCAACGGATATATTAAGAAACAAGTGAAGAAAAAGGGAAATGTATAACTAGTATTAACATTGGCTCAAAATACAAAAATGAACAGTGAGGAAAATAAATTCGGTGCTCACAGGACAAGGACGCTCTGGATCTAGAAAAACAACTCGCAGAATCTGCTCCACTGCTACTTGGTCCTTCTGCTCATCAAACTGATTCCAGGGAGAAAAAGTAAATCATTTTAGAAACAAATGAATAAGTTCAAACAGTGTAGAAGATATCTGACTCCAGATTCTCTACTAGATTTTTCGGTGTTGTTTTTTGCTGAACATTAACAATGCACTGATGTTGGTCTTTCAAAAATCTTTTTAATATATTTTAAAACACCAAAATCAGTGTCCATCAGTTTATTTTTTATTTTGAAGGCACAAGGGATCAGGACAGACAGTGAGAAAGGGATCAGGCAAAGGACAGGGAATCAGTGTATTTTGAAGGCACAACAGTGTTCACCCAGCAGAGATTTTAAGCCGCTAGAGTGACTGAAATGAAATGAGCAAATACAACAGAAGAACTTCAATTTTGATTGTGCAGAATTGTATGACATGTGAGAGAGAGAGAGAGACAAACATGGATCTACATGAATCTATTGAAAGGCTATAAAGTTTTAATGATTAAAAGGACAAAACTTATATGCATAGAGTAATTAACAAAAACAAGAGAATATACATCCTTTTCCAAGGTTGCTAAACTTGAGAATCTATATAAACTCATGGAATGCTCATACACTCAGACTTGAGAATCTACATGTATAAATTCATAAAAAAGTTCTTAAAGAGAAAACATTTCAAATTTCTTCAAATACTTAGTCCAAATAAAATATTGTCCCCATAGGAAAATTCCATTGATTTTAAAGTTAATTCTTACTTGACTTGAAAGATTATGTGAGTTGATATGAGTTTACAGAATTTACCCGAGTGAACTCACAAAAGAGTTTGATAGTGAGTTAACTCATTTCATCTACCTAGGATCGAAAGCTTGCAAGAGTTTAAGAGTAAACTTGAGAGTTTGACAACCTTGTCCTTCTCCATTTTTATATAACTAAGCCAAAAGAACAAACAATTTATTGCAGTAAAATAAATACATACAACAGTAGTAATGAAACTAAAATCAATACCAACAACATTTTATCTTATGCATGGCAATAGTAAGTTTTCAGCCAAAACAAAATTAACTAACCAGTTCAGGGACGTAATCAATTGATCCTTTCACCTTCAAGCTCATGATTTTAAATTTGAGTCCAGTTTTCTCCGGCTTTTCATTATTTTCTGGTTGCTCTACAAACTTAAACACTAGATAGCAAAAACACAAATAGTGAGATAGGCCTTGTATTTATGATGATCTTTTGTTTTAAGAATGGATATAGACAGAAATAAAATATTATTTACCTGTGGCTATGATACTCTCACCAGGGGCAAGGATGGCTCCAGGAGGACGCATGAAACAGCTTTTGGGAGCAGTTGTTTGAAACTAAACATGCATATTTTAAATGAAAACAAAGAATTTTTGTTAAAACAGATAGCCTAATTCTAATACTAATAGAATAATAGGGGGACTCAATAAGTTACTGACTTATTCTCCTGCAAAACTGTAACTTAGTAACAGATTCTTGCAAATAGTTTAGTTCAAGACATCATGGAAGTTACCTCAAACAACAAGAATTCAGAAACTGCAAATGGAGAAAATAAAATTATAAAAACAGGAATAAATAATAGCTGGACATGTTTTCCTCATACCTTGAAAGCTACATGAGATTTACTGGTGTTTTTAATCCTGATGGCACTCCTAACCTGTTTGCCCGGCTCATCTGCAGAAGATAGTAAGAAACTAAGAAATGAGTTATGTAATATAAGAATAGGTAAGTCAACTAATCATATTGAATATTGGAATGAAACGATTATATAAAAAAATAGAATAAAAAGCCACCAAAGCAAAGAGAAATCTGTGTGTCCATCTTTCTGCACCCACTAGGGCAGTCACATGAGAAGCCAAGAGAGCCAAAGAGAATTGCAAACTTATTTTCTCCTGTATCTCCATAATTTGACCAATTACATTCAAACTTTGTGATTCTCACACCATTTATACTTTCCACTACATGTAACTTGTGATTGGTATCAAAGCTTAGCAAATTTAACGTGGTTAAATTTGACATCTTCATGCAAAAAAGAAACATTTTCAAGAGAGGAAAATGTTTGGTAGCACAGTAGCAGCACTTAATAACTTCCATTGCAAGGAAATTACGATTGTTGCTACAATTAAAAATGAAATGCTTAATACAGAGAAAATGCAAAACTCAGAGCAGCAAAAAACTAATAAATAATTAATCTTCAGAAAGCAATTCATCTCACATCTATTTTGTTTGCAAGACTTGTGAATTCAAGATGAACACTTCTCTAGCTAGTCTATTGTTGTCCAACCAATTTGAAGGAAAACGACTTAACAATTATAAAGGACCAAAAATTGAAATTAGGAAAAAGGATCACTTTCCTTTCCATCATAAGTATCTTCAACACTGAAATCAACAAAACTAGCCCTGGAACTAATGTCAAACATTTTCTTGGACATTCTTTCACCTTTTGACTTTCCACCTAAGCAATAAACTATAGATATACAGTTTCCATCCCTAGAATACCACTATCCACTTAATCAAAGATGGTAAGCATACTCAAAAACCATCAACATTGAATAATTACCTTTGTTACTATCGTCCTGTTTGAAAGAACTTTTCCAAAAGTCTTTATGAGAGGGGAATAAATAAGTAAAATGGACTGAACTTCCATCTATGCCCCTAACCTAAAAACCAATTTATGTACATAATTCCTTTTATATAAGTTATCTCATTTTACTACTTTCAAATCCCAAAATAAAAATACACAAGTTGATTTCTCAAGAAAGAAACTCGATTCATTTACATTCTTAATTTCATGACTTCCTTACGTGTCCACGTAAAAATTTATCAAAACAAGGCCTTCCCCAAATTTCATCTCCAGCCCGCTTTCAATTTCGGAAAGAAATGGACTGTGATTACTAACACTGTTACCTAACAAGCCAGAAATGAACGAGCAAGAAAGGAAAGTACATCATTAAAAACTACATGCAACACAGAATAAATAAACGTCATCTTTTGGGCGATGCCGAGAGTACGGGGACAATGATTTTCGCTCAAACCAAAGACTTCCATATATGGCAGAGTCCAATTAAAGCATTAAACCGCCTTTACTAAATTGCAATTAAAAACAGTAAATAGAAATTAAAGCCAAATATCCAAATTAGATCACAATGAAAGCAATTATTGCATGCAAGCAGAAACCCATAAAAAAGCCACCATATAAAAAGATTCAAGGGGGAGACGAATTTATACAGGGGAAGTAAAGCTTGTTCGAGGGATCGAGCTTGAGACGACGTCGTGTTGGGAGAAGCGATCTGGCGACGGAGGAAACGGAATTGGAGGTATGGGAGGTGGAGCCCTCAAGGGGAAGATTGTTAGGATTGTGGTGGTGATGGTGGTGATGGAGGTGAAGGTTAGCAGAAGACGAAGTCGTAGAGGTGGCAGAGGTGGAATGGCGAAAGGGAAGCTTGAAGAAGTTCCAGACCTTGGGTTCGGAGTGAGGCTTGGGATCAGCTACGGCCATGCTCTCGATCCTCTCCGGTTCCGGAAACGGTAATCGTGCCGATATGAACTGGAGAAAAAAAGAAGAGGGATTGACTTTGAGTTCAAAGATGACAGAGTTAAAGGTTGGAAACACCGTCGTTTACTCCGTCTTCTCTTCTTTTGTGGCTCTGTTTTCAAAATGTGAAAAGTGTTACAGACGCGGATGTAAGGAAAATTATGAATTATGGTGGAAAAAAGCGTTTGACGTCCACGCGTTTTTGTTTTTTTTTTTTCTTCTTTAACCGTTTGTTTGTTTGGTTGGTTTGGACAGTGTAATAAGTGGAAGAGTGAAAAACGTGAAGCCAAAAGAGCAGAAAACATGGTGGGATCCTTTTTTAAGCAACGCGAGTAGTAGTTAGTGTCTCTTACACGTTATGGGTTGACTTCTTTCACCCTTTTTCATCTTATTAAGTTATTTTAATTCTTCTACCAAATAAGATTTCATTTTAAAAATTAAAATAAATATTTTATTCATTAATATATAAAGAAAAATATTTCACACGTTTCTAGTTTCAACCTTCTCCGCCTTCTCTTTGACAAATCTATTTTGAAAAACATCTTTACAAAATTTAAGTTGTTTTTATTATTTTAATTGTCATTGTAGTCAAAATTCATTAAATTGATTCTTTCATAGTAAACGTTACGGTTTATGATGATAATATATCTAACGTATTCTTCTAATAGCACATAATTCTTGTATGCACGTATGAAAAATAAGTAAACAAAAATTAAATCATTTAAAAAATTCATATATATATATATATATATTATAAAAAAATATTTTAACTAAGACGTAACATATAGATGTCATTTTTTAATTTATTATTTATTTGTTATTATATTAGACATATATTAAGTTTTGATAAAAAAAATACACATTTATTAGGTTAAAATATTATAAAAAAAATTAAAATATTTTTTTTCATTATCATAAGTTATAATTAGTATAAGAATATGTTTTTTTTTTCATAAAGAATACAAATTACATAAATGTAAAAACGTCAACTAATAAAATGACATTCTATATTGCAAAAAATGATTTCTTTAATTTCCCATTCTAGGAGAACTCATTATAAATATTTATAATACATTACTTAATCACTGCTTAAATGTATCAAATTTATTTATCTTATATATTAACATTGTTGATATGATGTTATTGAATAAGAGTTAAAACTGCATTCATATTTTTATATTTTTCATAAACATAACATATATTATTATTTTTACTTAATCATATGACTTAGAATTACATTAGATTTTTAATAACAATTAGAATTAAATTTACGTTAGCTTCTATAGTTTCTAATGCATCTATACTATATATATATATATATATATATATATATGGAATTTCTTTTTATTTTCATGTTTTCCAATTTTATTCTTTAAGAAAGATTTTTTAAATTAAAATAATTATATATCTATAATCTATAATTATATATATAAAGAGGATACACTTTTTTAATGTTCAATTTTATTCACTTAATTTTTAATTTTTAAATTTAAATAATAATTCATAATAAAAATGTTTTACAATTTTAGTAACTACTTTTTAATTCAAATATTATTCATTATAAATTATAAAATAATTATTTACTCTTTTATCATGTTAGTAACCATTTTTTTCAAATTTAAATAATTATTCATATTAAAAAAATTATTTAACAATATGACTTATAATATTTTTTTTAATAACTAATTTCTTTTATCTATAGATATATTTATAATAATATATCTGTAATTATATATACATTTTGTTTTTTCAATTTTATCCTTTTAATTATTACTTTTAAAATTTTAAAAATATGTAAATAATTTTTAAGGAAAATATTTTATCCTTTCCCTTTGATTTTGTAAATTTAACATCTCTGATTGCTTTTAGAACATTAATATGACTTTCCTTTTACTAAAAAGTATATAATGATTACTAGAGAAGAAATATGTGCTTAATCATATTAATTATTAACGAAGTTGAAATAAAACTAATATAATCAAATTTGTTAAACTAAGACTATAATGTTTGTTATCGCGTTAAAAATAAAAATTATAATTATTTATTATATTAAAGTGACTATTTAGCCAAAACCAAAATACAATAACTCACTTTAAAATATTAATTTATTTTAGAACATGTCAGAATAAAGATATATTAAGGTGTCATATAATAGATACAATTGCTAATGATGCTTACTTTTTTTATAGAATACGATCTACATAAATTCATTATCAGAATTACTGTAAAATTAGATTGGATTGGATTTCTACTGTTAAACTCAATAATGTCAAACATACTATTAACCATGTTGGATTGTATGGAGTAGATTGGGTTAAGATTTTGAAAACTTTTTTTCTTTTTAAAAGTATAATTTTTAAATGATAATTTAACTAAAAATAATAACATAATCTATAAATGCATATACAAATATATACATTTTTGTCACTAGTACAGATTAATGAATAGGCACCGGTTATTTTCAGTCATGAACATCGGTTCTCAAACCGAGGCGTACTTAGGCGGGATAAAAAGTATACGCCTCGGTTCTCTTTACTCGAAACGGTAACTAGAATTCAACTCGGTTAAATGAACCGAGGCAGTATCAGTATCAGTTCTTTCAGTGGTCAGATGGTATCCTCATCATTCCGCTCAAGTAGGGTTCTCTTTCGGGGGAGACTCATTGATCTTGCAAGAAACAGAAATGGTTGGAGACATGAAATTCTTTGAGTCCTTTGAACAAACAGTTGGTGATCGAACCTTCATAGGTTTCAAAATTTGATATTTCCCATTTTTTTTGTCATCCAAGGAGTCTAAAAAATCTGCAGAACACCAACAAAGCCTCTTCCAGAAAAATGTGCAGAATAAGTAGAGATTGGAAACGGGAAGACCATGGCGACGGGATGTGAGTCTCCATGTGCGAACACTGAACGGGAAGCCCTAAATCAAAATCGCGCCTCCACCTGCAACCACAATCAGACCTGCAGAAACCAGATTTAACACCATATAATCATCACGCAGGGATCCAATTCAGAAATCGCGTCTCCGGAAGCAATGCGAACTGCATCAACCCTAATCGCACACGGTGGCGGCATGCTTTAGGGATTCTGGTGACAGTGGCGCGATTAAGGGTTTTTGTCGCAGAGTTGCAGGTCCGGTGATGGTGATGGAAGAAGGTTGAAACGCGGTGGCTGGCGCGATGGTGGACAAGAGGGGTTTCTGTTTCTGGATCTGTTTGAGTTTCCCTCTTTGCAGGTGATGGTTGCGCGCGACTTGGAATGGTTGCGCGTTCTTCGGTTGACGGCCATGGATGCGCTCATGGCGGAGAAGATGAAGATGGTGGTCGCGGTGTCCTTGGAGTTTGGACGAGAACGAAGGCGTTGTGGTGGCGGCTTGCGGGTTTGCGCGTGGTGGCGGCTTACAGGTTTGCGCATGGTGGCCAACGGCGTGGTTGAACAGTGGTGCTTGCGGTGACCCTAATGGCTGGTGGTGGTGGTGGCCTGGTGCTGGAGTTTGGGGGAGAGGAGAAATCGTGAGGCGGAGGGTGAGAATCGCGAGAATGCGAGAGGCGAAGTTTGGTTTTTAAGCTAAGGATACTACCTCGGTTATATTTAAAATCGGTGCCTAAACCTTTAAGTACATCAGTTATACAGCAAACCGAGGTCTAAACCATTTAAAATTCATATTATATGCCTCGGTTGGCCTTCTACTCGAGGCAGTAACATCTATAGGCATCGGTTCATATATAACCGAGGCATATAACCACTCAATAATTACTGAAATGCCACCGCACTTTTATTCGCTTCGGTTTCAGTAGAACCGAGGCATATATAACGCGTTAAAAAAGCCTTTTTTTACTAGTATGTGTTTCGTTTGTTGTGACATTCCATATCATTGTGATGACATAATCACAAATCAAATAACATAAAACACTTAAATGATAAAAGAACATAAAGATTTAGTTATTACAATTATCCAAGCTATAACATCTTTACTTTTTACAAATAAAACTCAAAAAAGTTTAAATATAGATCTAAAGTTTTTCAAAAGGTTTCAAATAATAAAACCGAAGAACTAAACACATATATGCATTAGCCTTCTCACTACCAAATATCTACTTCAAAGCAACTTCATCCCCTACTTCCATCGATCAGGTGACAAATTTTCAAAACAAATAAGCACAAACACAAGCAAAAAGGGTAACTTAAATTCCAAAAGAAACTAGCTATTAAATCAATTAAACAATCGTAATACATGTTCATATCATACATATAACTTATTTCTAGACTAGATCATTCAGATATATTGTTTATCTTAAATGCTCTACAGAGTCGTTACCAACTTTGATTTATACTGTCACTACAAGGTTAATCCTTAAACGCCTTACGTCACCAAACCTTAGAACTAAGACCTCTTGCTATTGTCATGACGTAATCGACGCGTCTGTACTTGAGTAGGAGTGATTATTAGAGTGTGAGAATAACCTCCTACTCAATCCCTACATCAGTATTTACACGGTTGAAACTCATAGAATCCCCTAAGAGTTTTATAGAATTATGCCATAAATATACATATACATATCTCAATTAATGACCTCATAACAATCATCATTATCATGATATACTGAAAGTATTTCAAGTATAAAATCATTTATAACATTATGGAAACAACAACTATACAATAACACAATTTCCTTCACAGTAACTCGATATACACACTAGGCAAGGAAAACAGTTTAGAAACCCTTACCAACAGCTTTGAAAGGGTCTAAAACCCCTAAAAACGACCTAAATAATGTCAAAAACTTATGTTCAGAACCCCAAATTAGAGATTCCCAATAACTTAGTTATTGTTGGACAACTTGTACCTCTAGACACGTACCACCACACTTACTACCAGATGATTACTATCAGAAGTTTATCACCAGACACTCACTACCAGACGCTTACCACCAGACGCTTACCACCAACCGCTAATCACCAACCGCTTATCACCAGTCGCTTACTACCAGACGCTTATCATCAGACGCTTATCATCAGGCGCCTATCATCAAACGCTTATCATCAGACGCTTATCATAAGATGCTTACTATCATATGCTTACCACCAGACGCTTATCACCAACCACTTATCACCATATGCTTACTATGAGATGCTTATCACCAGACACTTATCACCAAACACTTACTACCCAACGTTTACCACCAGACGCTTACTATCAGACTATTATCACCAGTCGATTACTACTAGACGCTTACTACTAGATGCTTATCACTAGACACTTACTACAAAACACTTACCACCAGGTTTTAGCAAAATAAAAGACCAACTAAGTCTTAAATGGTCCAAAGACAGTTCCCGAAACTTAGAATTTCCCAAAAACCATGACTTTAGAACTTAACCAGTCAAAACCCTTATTTTATGCCTAAAACTCACATTTCTTCTAATTTATTTCAAATTAAAGTTTTGTAACACTTCATCCACTTGACGTTGCCAAATCTACATTCCTTAATTCATCGATAAACAACTTTCACATCAGCAAACCAACTACGCACCAGCATCCATAAGTTTCAATTCAAAATACCACTTTTTCAAGTAACTAAACATACCAATTCAATTAAATTTCACAAATCAATAATCACATCATCATACAAACATCAAATATAACATGTTTACCAAATACAAATCAAATAAATTAGTTTCCCTTACTTAATGGAAGTTCATCTGCTGTAGGCCAAAAGTTACTCTCACAGTTCTAAGGATACTAATTGCATCTACATACAACAGAAACATGATTAGGGTATGCGATTGCAACTAATGATCAATAGAGAACATAAAATAAAGCTTAAAGGAGGCTTATAATTGAAAAATAACTACATGTAGAGAAGAAATGTGAACCATAGAAAAGAGCATAAATTTACTTATTCTTTTTGACAAAATTATTGGTTGGATATGAAGATCTTATCACTCTGATCATTTAGGAACTTTCTGATCATCAAACATATGACCTAAGAAGAATTGTTTGAAAAAAGCCAAACAAATGTTTTAGGATTGAGTTTAAAGAAATGGAATATGTCTTAATAAATGAAACTTATCTATAAAATTTTTATTTACACCTTACTTTTTATTTAAAAATAAAAAGAATAGAATCTCGTTATTTAAATACACTGTGGCATATTGAAACTCTATTTTCTTACATTTTATTATTTTATTATTTTTTCTAAATTTAAATGATTATTCATTATAAAATAATTATTTACACTTTTTTTTATGATTTTAGTAACTACAATTTCAAGTTGACATAATTATTCATGATAAAAAAGTTATTTACATAATATTACTTATAATATTTTTTATTTTAATAACTAAAATTTATTTTATCGTATATCAATAATTATATCTTTGATTTTTTAAATGTTATCCTTTTAATTATTTATAAAATTTAAAACATTATCTATAATAATACATAAGTTATGAATACATATAATTTAATAAATATAAATTTACTTCATATATTAACTTAATAACATTATAATATCATTATCTATTAATATAATATTATAAATATTTATAAATGCATGAACACAAAAAAATATGATATAGTTTGTACGTTGGTCTATATATAAAAAGAAATATTTTTTGGTGTTCACATTTATTTTATAATTTTACCTTTAATAAATTTTAAAATTAAAATAATTATTTTATTAATTTTTTCCTTTAAAAAACTGTTTTTCTTTTAAATTTAACAGTTTTTTTTTGGATTTTAGTATTTTTTTAAATATTTTTAATTATAAAACTATATACAAAATGTATAAAAATTATTTGTAACAAAATTATAGAAATTATTTATATTTAATTTTAGAAGTTTAATAATAATCATAATAATAATATTATTATTAATTTCATTAATTTTTATTATTATAAGAAAAAAAATACACATGCATTATGCATACTAATCTTTATAAAAAATTGGTTACATATTTAATTATTTAATATTTTAAAATTAAAAAAGTCATAAGAAACTAATACGGTTTTTAATTTATATAATTTATTATTGATAATTATTTTGATACGTTCAATAATTTTGATTTATCTAAACTTGAATGTAAATGATATTTCTACTTTTAGTCTTCTGGAATATTTTTGAAAACAAAATTATTGTATATCTTCAAATTGTAAAACAAACAAGACATCATATATCATATATGATCATTGATTATAGGAATATTACGTCAATTTGTCTTAATTCTAACAATGTTTAACTATTTATTTATTTTTGTAAAATATTAATAGTAATATTTAGTTATAAACTTTGACATTGTCATTTAAAAAAAATATGTTAACAGCTTTTTAGCAATTATATTACATAATTTATTATATAGAATCAAATTATAGTTAATGTTGAAAAAGTAAATGCCAAATATATTACAAACAGTACTTCATGGAAAGTTTACAGAAAGAATTAAATTAATAAGGGATTTGAGTAAATTTTGTTTCATTTATAAAAATTAAGCACTAGGACAATGGTTGAACTTAATAACTTAATTAGATTCTTTAAAAAATAAGGAAGTAAAAAAATATATGCAAAAATTTATCATTTACACCTACCAACATGAAACTTAATCGTATGTGTTATAACAGACTTTTATAAAAATTCAGCTTACAAAAAAAGTTCTCTTAGTGGGAAAGGAAAATAAAAGAGTACACAAAAAGTGAAAAAAACAAAAAAGTGGCAATTCTTTTTGTAAGCAAAAACAAACTTAAGAAAATACTAAGATACAACAAATTGAGAGTGTACATGTACAATAATTGCTGAATTTACAAGTAATGAGATAGTTAAAAATATTGCTTAAGGATAATAATAATAATAATAATAATAATAATAATAATAATAATAATAAAATAAATAAAAGATGATAACAATAATATTAACAACAATCCATGTTAAAAAATTATTAGGAATAAAGTTGTATAATTAAAGATCAAAATTCTAAACATTCCGGAAAGTCTGAAAAATAGAAGCATTTATAACTAAAATAATTTTAAAATTTAAAATACTTTTTTATGAATAAATTTTTTTCTAAGGGAACAGATTTATTAAAGAAGTAGCCCAAACCTTTACATGTACAAATTCATTGCATTGAAGCTATCTTAAAGAGACAAGCTAGGTATTAATATAAAAATTGAGAGACATTCTCTCTCTTAATATGAGACTTTGAAAACGTAAGAAATATACAATAATCTCCTATGCTACTTAAAAAGATTTAAGAATAAATGTTTGAAAAATTGAAATAAAATTTTACTGGTTGAAACGGGTTAAAATTCACGTTTGTTTGATTATGATATGTTTTAGGTATGGAATCGAGTTGAACAGTAAATTGTAATACAAGTTGTTTGCTATTTAAATGTTTATTCTCTTATTATCATATGTTCCTATAGTTATATTCAAAGGTTACCAATGAAATGAAATGTACTACATATTTTAGTAAAAAATTGATAGTTTAAGTTACTAATGAGTATTAAATATCATCACTTAAATTTTTATCTATTTTTTTTAAATTCATCATAGAGGTTATTAAATAAGCTCACAATTATTATAACTGAGGCCCAAAGGTCTCTGGTCCATAAGTGCAAAATATCACTTTATTCAGAGACTTCTCTTGCATGAGATGACAGGTGAGACCGAGTGTTGTGAGACGTCCGAGAGAGAGAGAAAGGCGAACACACTTCATGGCGATTCACCAGTAGAGCTTGCAGTGATGATTGTCGGACGGAGATGTGAAGCAAAGACTAAAGAGGGAAGAAGATAAAGGCATGCAACAGAGGTAAGTAAAATGAACGTTTCTTTTATTGTGTGATAGTATGAATTTTCTGATATTATGTTTGTTTCTTCTTACAAAGACAAGAGCTGGAACCCTGATTATATAGGGTTCCAGTGAAGTGTAGAGAAAGGGGGATTAGTTAGAATCCCTAATAGAAAATTAAATTCCTAAAACTAAAAGCCCTAAAACATTAAATGTTTCTCTTAGGAGCATTGATTACAAATAGAAACATTAATAGCCTCCCCTCAAGCTGGATGGTGAATATTTATTAATCCAAGCTTGGGGATGATAGATTTGAATCGAGTACGGTGAGGAAATTGGTGAAGACATCGGCGAGCTCCTCCTCCCATCGAATGGGAAGAAGACGCAGAAACTTGGCTTGAATTTTCTCGCGCACCACGTGGCAATCCAACTCTTTATGTTTGGTCCGCTCATGAAAGCTTTGGTTGTGAGCAATATGCCTAGTAGAGTTGTTGTCATAGTAGAGTACTGCAGTAGCAATGGGTTGAATTTGGAGATCTTGGAGAATGTAGTGAAGCCACTACATCTCACAAACAGTGGCAGCTAGGGCACGATACTCTTCTTCAGTAGAGGACCTTGAGACAGTGCTTTATTTCTTTGATTTCCATGAAACAAGAGAGGTCCCTAGGAAAACGCAATAACAAGTAGTTGATCTTCTTGTGTTAAGGCAAGTGGCCCAATCCGAGTCACTGAATCCTTTTATCTGTATGTCAGAATATGCAGCAAAGAAGACACCTTCAGAAGGGCTAGACTTGACATATATAAGGACATGCTGCAAGGCCTGATAATGATAGTTAATGGGTTCTTGCATAAACTGGTTTAAAATATTAACAGTAAAACATAAATCGGGCCTAGTATTAGTGAGATAGAAAAGCTTCCCTATCAATCTACGATAAACACTGGGGTCATCCATATAATTCTCCGTTTTGTATAAGGAGTTAGTGCTGCTTAGAAAAGGTGTAGAGCATGGTTTGCCTCCTAGCATTCCTGTTTCTTCAAGGATATCACGGGCATACTTTCTTTGACAAAGATGTATCCCTTTCTTAGATCTAGCAACCTTAAATCCTAGAAAATATTTGAGTTCCCCAAGATCCTTTATCTGGAATTGGCGATGTAGAAAGGCCTTTAAGTGAGTGATCTCACTCATGGAATTTCCTGTTAAAACAATGTCATCTACATACACAAGCAAAGCTATAAAATCTGTGGGAGTTTTCTTTATAAATAGGGAGTGATCAGATTTAGACTGAATATAATTAGCAGAAATAAGAAAGCTGGACAATTTTTCAAACCATTGTCTGCTAGCCTGTTTCAGACCATATAGAGATTTAGTGAATTTACATACATGTCCCTTTGTATCAGTGTTTAAACCAAGTGGAGGATCCATGTAAACATCCTCATTTAGGTCCCCATGCAAGAAAGCATTGTTTACATCAAGTTGATGTAGAAACCAATTCCTTGAGGCAGCAAGAGCAAGTAATAGTCTTACATATGTGAGCTTTGCAACAGGAGAAAAGGTGTCTAAAAAATTTATTCCCTCTTATTGAGTGTAGCCTTTTGCCATCAATCGGGCTATATACCTTTCCACAGTACCACCAGCTTTGTGTTTTATTTTGTAAACCTATCTACACCCAATGGGTTTCTTTCCAGGGGGAGTTGAGTCAAAAACCATGTACCATTGTCTTGTAGGGCCTTGATCTCCTTCTGCATAGCATCAACCCATTCAAGACTGTTTCTAGCCTCATCATAGGAGTTGGGTCTTTGCTACCAGTTATGGCAAGAGTGTAACTTAAATGTTTATCAGACAGAGATTCATAAGATAAAGTATTAGTGATCGGGTAAGGAGTTCTCACACCATTCTTGACACACAAAGATGTAGATGGTGACTGATCTGTTTAATGTATGTAATCTTTTAAATACTCAGGAGTTTTCTTCACTCTGTTTGACCTCCTCTGATTATTTCTTTGTTCCTCTTCCACAAGATTAGTGTTGTCAGCACTGGTATCAGTGTTGTCAACAAGATTTTGATTATCTCTTCCATCCTCGGCTAAAACTTCATCATAGCTGCAAGGTGGATTATCAAGAAAAAATGTGTTGTCTTCACTGTTATTGCATTTATTTTTATTTCCTTGTTCATTCTTATAGGGAAAGATATCTTCATAAAAGATGACATTTCTACTAATGAAAATTTTCCTAGTGTTGATGTCAAGAACAATGTATCCTTTTACTCTACTCTTGTACCCTAGAAATATTCCCTTTCTAACTTTAGAGTCTAGTTTATTTCTGTTACTTTCCAAAGTGGAAGCAAAACACAAGCACCCAAAAACTTTTAGGTCAAGATAGATGGGTGGATTATTATGCATTACATCATAAGAGGTTTTATTCTTAATAATAGGGGAAGGCAACCTATTAATCAAGTATGTAGCATGAGATAGGGCATAAGACCAATAAGCATAGGGAACATTAGATTGGAAAACCAAGCTACGGGTAACATTCAATATGTGTTGATGTTTGCGCTCCACAAGAGAATTTTGTTGTGGAGTTTCAACACAGCTAGTTTGATATTCAATTCCATAAGAATTGTATATGCAGGAACAATTAAATTAAGAACCATTGTCAGTCCTAATAGTTTTAATAGTTTTATTAAACTGGGTTTTGATTTTCATAATAAAAGATTGCAGAAGTTCTCTGGTTTGGCTTTTATTATGCATAAGAAAGGCCCAAGTATGCCTACTACAATCGTCAACAATAGTAAGAAAGTATCTATGCCCATGCACATATGGGATGGAGATAGGACCCCATATGTCACAATGTGTAATATCAAAACAATTAGTAGACAAAGAATTATTTTTAGGAAAAAGACAATTTGTGTTGCTTTGCATAATGGCAGATATCACAAGCACTGTTAGAAACAATTTGAATATAAGGAAAAATTTTGCACATTCTTTCAACAGTTTTATGTCCAGGGTGGCCCAGCCTATAATGCCACAAATTTATATTTACATGCTCATAAGAGAAAACAAAACTAGGTGCCAAATCCCTTCCAACAGACTGCAAGTAGTAGAGCCCTTTATACACATTAGCAGATCCAATCATCCTCAATGTAGAATTGTCCTGGATTTTACACATCTTAGAGGAAAAATTTAGTGTGCAGTTTATATCTCTAGTTAAACTTTAAACAAATATAAGATTGAAAGTAAAATCTGGTAATGTATAAAACATTAAAAATAATGAAATCTTTGGAAAACTGTATAGTTCCTGCATAGTGGGCTGTAACAATGGAGTTGTTTGGCAATTTAACAAATATAGGTTTGATTTTATTGAATGTTAGGAATAAATTTATGTCATGGGTCACATCATTAATGACCCTTGTATCTATAATCCATGAGAACATACATTGTTTGTCCTATGTAGTATCTTTGTGCATTTGACTAATGCTATGGGAAGAGTTGTTAGTCTTTTCAAGCATTTCCATGATTTTCTACATTTGTTCTGGGGTGAAGGAGTTTTGGACAATGTTGGCAGTGTTCTGTTGACTGGTTTGTGATACAGTAGAGGTAGTGGAAGCATTTGCAAATCCTCATTCATTTTGTCCCACACTGTTTTGACTGTTACTGTCGTTTTTCTTGAACCATGGTGGATATTCATGTTTAGAGTAGCATTCATCAACCGTGTGATTCATTTTGTGACAGTAGGAACATTGCTTCCCATGATTGACATTTCTTCCTTTCCCTCTTCCTTGACCACGAGATGTGAATCCACGTCCATGGGTTTTCCAACCCTGGTCACTCTTCTAGTGACTCTATTTTTTAGTGGTGTTTGCAAGGATCTTGATGTCATTCTGGTTGGTGAGACCAGAATCATGTTTCTCTTGTCTTTCTTGCTGTATAATGAGAGAAAACACACGATTAATGCTGGGTCGAGGTTCCATCAGCAATATTTGTGTTCTCACAGTGTTGTAACATTCATTTAGGCCTTTTAGGAAGTAGATGACATGCTCCATTTCTCTATATTTATGAGAGGCTTTAGATAGATCACAACTGCAAGGAATCTTACAACTCCAATTCCTCCCATAGAATCTTCAAATCAGTAAAATACTGACTCACACTCCTTTCTCCAAGACAACACCATTATGTTACTTCTTTCCCAAGAATAAAAAAAATGGGATCATCTCTTTGAGGTTTCTTGATTCCTCCATCTATGAATTTTAGCTTGTTCTTGGAGAGAAGAGCTCTTCTCATATTTTTGTTCCAAGAAGTATAGTTGGATTCATCAAGAATTTGAGGGATAAGAGAGATGCCTGGGTTCTCTCCTGGATGAAGATAAAAGGGGCTGGAAGGATTGTTGGATTGATCCATGCTTTCCATGATAGCAAGAATAGTTTTTAAAAAAACTCAGCACTAACAAAGCAAGAAAAGATAGATGCAGCGGAAACAGAGGCAGAATAGGTACAAGACCTGCTCTGGTACCATATTAAAATAAGCCCACAGTCATTATAACTGAGGCCCAAAGGTCTCTAGCCCATAAGTGCAAAATATCACTTTATACAAAGACTTCTCTTGCATCAGATGGTAGGTGAGACCGAGTGTTGTGAGACGTCTAAGAGAGAGAGAGGCGAAAGCTCTCCATGGCGATTCACCAGCAGAGCTTGTAGTGGTGGTTGTCGGACAAAGATGTGAAGCGAAGACTAAAAAGGGAAGAAGAGAAAGACTTGCAACAGAGGTAAGTAAAATGAACGTTTCTTTTATTGTGTGAAAATATGAATTTTCTGATATTGTGTTTGTTTCTTCTTACAAAACAAGAGTTGGAACCCTGATTATATAGGATTCTGATGAAGTGTAGAAAAAAGGGAATTAGTTATAATCCCTAACAGAAAATTAAATTCCTAAAATTAAAAACCCTAAAACTAAATTCCTAAAATTAAAAACCCTAAAACATTGAATGTTGTTCTTAGGAGCATTGATTACAAAACAAAAACATTAATAGAGATAATTTTGTTTATAGACTGATAATTTGATCTGCTACTCACAATCTTATAATCTCAAGAATACTACATTATCATTTTTATGATATAACTAATTGTTTGGACCATCCAATTTAAAATTGACGTTCTATTGTACATAATAAAACTTTAACATTTTGAGCTAAAAACGATAGAGATATAGCTATGAGAACTTTAAAGAACAACAGTGATGGGTCCAAAACTATGTTTAAAGGATAATGAAGACAATAGATGAAAAAATAGAGTTTTAAAAAAATTAAAAAGATGGGTGCAAAAGTACGATTTTGAATATTTTTATATCAAAGGATATTTTTATAGTAAAAAATAGAAAATGAAATGTATTTAGTAATACGGGGAATGTAAATAGCAAAGGGCATGCCTTTTGCTTCTGTTTGTATTGTTAGGCTCCATCTAATCGTATTGAAATCTGACTTTATTTTTCAATTGATTTATTGGACTTTGATTTCTAACTTTTAAAGAAAATCCAAAATACGGTCCAAAACCATTTCCAACAGTAAATTAACGATCTTTCTCACTGAACTAAATGTATATAAATGGCAAATAAATTAAAATATGAATAATAATAATAATAATTAATCTATGTTTAATGTATTGGTTATTAATATAGTATCAATTGGAAAAAATCTTCTCTTACTAACTTTTTATGAGGATAAAAGTTAATGGAGTAAACCATTCAAACTTCCCTCAAAGTTTAAAGAATTTATGTGTTCCTTTTCGTTTTTCGTTTTTAACTTAAGAAAGAAAAGTTGTCTCTAAGTTAAAGTATTTCCACTCACCCACGTAACTACTTTATGACACATGCACATAGCACATATGATTTTTATTGATTTTTTTTGTTTGTGTGAAGATTAATGAAAACATATGTGATGTTTGTTATTTATATTTAGGTAAAATTATTCATTTGTTTTTTATTTTTGTCAAAAAAAAATTCTCAACTTAAATTTTCAGCTATTTTTTAAAATTGGTTTGACTGTTATAAAATTAATTTAATTTGATATTTTCGTTAGTACTATACGAACAGTGATAGAGTTAGTATTACGTGACAATTTATAGTTTTTTTGAATTTGTTTATTTTTTAATTTCTTTTTCGAAATTGTACCTAATATGGTCGAAGACTTCTTGGTTTTGTCAAATACATCCTTTTGAGTTACTCAATCATACTGTTTACCGCGCATCCAATGTCGGATAGTTTGCAGCCAATAAAACAATTACTGAATCTGTTGGCAAAAGTAGAAGATGAAATTTAAAAGTAGAAGATGAATTTTGATGATGATATCTCGGAGAAAGATTAAAGACTTAAAAATGATTTGGTTTAAAAGAGAAAATTAAGTTGTTGAAGACTTGAAATTACACTGTCTAGAGAGTTACAACGTCCGGAGCTTTACCGTGGCTGGAGAGTTACGGTGTCTGGATTAAAGCGACTGGTACTACAGTTTTTAAAACTCTACAGCGTTTAGGAAACTGAGGTGTCTGATATTGTAGCATCTATAACTCTGCAGCCTTTAGGCACGAGTACCGTTTTGTATTACGTGTGTAACTCTACAACATTTATAAACTCGAAGTGAACCCCATAAGCATCTATCAAATCAATCAACAAGCTGTATATTAGAACTAATTATCCTAGTAAATATTCAGAATTGACAAAGTGTCTCAAGAATGATTGATTATTTTCTTTGATAATTAATTATCCCAGAGAAAAATTATTTTTTAAATGTTTCTAGAATAATTAATCACTTAGTAGAACATCACATACCGAATGCTGAGAATTATACTTTCTACACCAAAGTTGGAATCTACTTCAATAAATACGTGGCCAACCGAGCAAGATATCACCTACCAGCATGGACTATCATCATGCCTAGGGCATTTTCTTTTTTCTTGTTGAATAACTTAGCTAAAGAACCACTCTAGTTTCTCATAAGGAAGTTGGCCAATAATTGTAGCCCATTCGAGTTGGGATTCATGCTCACTAAGGTAAACCTATAAATATTATTATAATCATAGTTTGACATCTTATGCGTTTAATTCAAAATTTGATCAAAATATCTCACAAAGTGCTGACCTAAACATTGGAGAATCTTTTACAGACACTCCATCATTCGGTAGTGGATGAAGGAGACTTAGAGGATGAAACCATGAGGTATGAAGTTGTTTTTTCTACGTGTTACTTCAAAATTGATCAATGTGACACTGTCAGTATGAAGTTGAGTCTCAATTTAATCTTTATATTTGTTTTTGATTCAATTTAACCCAAAATTTTATAAAAATGAAACAATGTTGTTACTCTTCCGATTAAGATAAAATTTTTTTTTATAAATTTTATTAAAATTAACATTTTTATAAATATTTTTAAAAAAAATTCAACTAACTTTAAAATCTATACGAAATCGAAACTAAGAATAATTTTTGAAAGGGACAATAATTAAGAAATTAAATTATATATATATATATATATATATAAATAAATAATTGAGTTGATCTTTATCTTTATGAAATTAGACTATTCAACTTATTAATTTCAATATTTTCATGTTTTCTTGTGATTTATGTTTGGTTTAACGTCAATAATCACATTCAAGCTCCAACAAACGTGATTTTAAATAAATTTATATAGATTTTGAAGTTGGTTTAAAAATATTCTTAAAAATATTTAATAAAAATATTAATTTTAATAAAAAATAGCAGCATAAAAAAAATTTTGTTCGAATATGACCAACATTGTTCAATATTTATAAAAATTGAGAGTAAATTTAATATGAAAACAAATAAATGGAGTAAATTGAGACTTTGTTTTGTGGCATTGTCATCTCATATATTGTAATTATCATGTCATACTAACAGTGTCATATGACACAACTTTAAAGTGACACATGAAAAAAAATTAAAAAATATAAATAATTCTTTTTTAGTTTAACCACAAATTAACACGTGAGATTGACTTCAACACTGTTTGAACCGTGCTAATGTTAATAACTAAATTTAATCACTTTTAAAAAAGTCAAAGACCAAATTGAGACAACCTTATTTTTATTGTAGCAAAACTTTATTAAATTATAAAATAATTTTTATTACAAATAATTATAAAATGAAATAGATTTTTATTATATAAATAATTTTTTTTATAAATAATTATTTGATTTAAAAATGTAGTTAGTAAAAGGTTAAATCATTCTAATGGTCCCCATTTTTGTATCAAAGTTGCAAATTAGTCTCTCAATTATTTTTGTCTCAATTTAGTTCCTAATTATGAAAAATTGATGCAATCTAGCCCTTGTCATAAAAGAAACAGTGAATAAGCATGTTGTTGTGGATTTTTTAAATGACGTGGCTTAATAAAGAAGTTTATGATGTGGAATTTAGTTTCTTAGAAATTGAAAATTGGTGAATATTTTATAAAACAAACTTTGCAAAAAAATTAGGGATTCAACTCAATATTCATTGAGGAAGTTTAGGGATTCAAAATGCAATTATCGAAAGTAGGGTTCATTCAATGAAAATTTTTGTCATTCTTTGGAGCTGTGTTGTTTGAATCGTGAGTTCTTAACTATTGAAAGACATTGAAGGTGAGTAAATGTTCTCCTATTGCGATTTTATAGCTTATTGTTCGATGACTTTTTTTGTTATGTATATTATCGTTTGTGTTTTGGCACAACAAAATATTGGGGTTGGAGTATGATGTGTTTAAATGTTGGGGAATATGACGTTTTAAATATGGTTGTGTTGTCTGACCATGTTGAAATGTGTTTGCGATGTGGTCCTCATGTTTAAAGTTGTATTGAACTGTCTGTTTTAATGTTGAATGTGTTTAATATGTCTTTTATTTTATATATACATATATGTATATACATATATACATATGTTATGTATATACATATATATATGTACATATACATATATACATATATATGTACATATACATATATATGTGTACATGTACATACATATATATATATATATATATTTATATATATAATATATATATTTATATATTTGTGTGCATGCTGGATGAAGATTTCAGGTTATTTTCCACCGTAGAGGAAATTTGTTGCATATAAAGTTCTACATTCTCCTCTGACCCAGATATATGGAGCTACTTTATGGTTGTAAGTGTCATAAAAAGGATGAGATATGTTGCATTCAAAGAATTGTGGTACTTTGCATGAGGGGGTTCAATGTTGGAAAACAAGTTGGAGTTTTTGTCAAATGATAGTGGTACACTGCTTATGGTTAATTTAACGAGGCTAAATGGCCAGGTTCATCTATTTGTGGTACATACGGTGTCTGAACTCCATGTTATACAAATGTTGAAATATTTTCCTGATGATGAAACTGAAGTTAGTGTCCATGAGATATGTGAAGATGGTTGTAATCATCAATGTGACGATGAAGGTAAAGGTAAAGATATGTTAAATGAAAGGGGTCATTATGAAGGTGAAGGTCAAACTAAGATACATGAGAAGGTGCTTCAATGTAATGAAAGTGTTGTTGTGTTACATGAGAAGGGTGAGGGTGAAGGTGAAGGTGAAGGTCAGGCTAACATACAGGAAGAGGCACATTAGTGTCAAAGTGCATCAGGTGTAAAGGAGTAAGGTCATGTTGGTAGTTGGACTTCGTCTGTTGGTGATGGTAAAGTTGATGGAATAGTGAGGGTTGTGAGGGGCTAGTTGATATCAATATTTAATGTGATATAGACTCTAAATTAGGAGATGCACAATGGTCTGGTAATGTGGAAGTGAAGGTGGAAAATGTTTCACATGAAAAATTTAGTGGACCATTTAGGGCTTCAATGTTATACTTGAGAGTACATAATGACAATGGTTTGGAGGATGATATTGGTCAAGAGAATGTCATAGGGTTGTTAGATAATGAGTGACAATGAGAATAATTGGTTACTTTTGAACATAGTGATGTTTGAGAAAACAAGAACTCCAGAGAAAGCAGAAAGTGAATGAATATCAGTAGTGAGTGTAAACTACAATGAAAGTAAAGTATTTATACAAAGAGGAAGAGAGAAAAAGAAAACAAAATTAACAAAACTTATTCTAAAACACGGTAACCGAACGACTTCCGAGTGTTTAGCCGTTCGGTAGTCTGTAGACGTTCGGTAAACGGCAGTCGTTCGGTGGTCTTTAGCTCTCTACAGCCGCCCGGCAAGATCCTCTTGTCCACAACCGTTCGGTATCTGCAGATGTTTGGTGGTCTTCAGCTCTCTGTAGTCGCTCGGCAAGATCCTGTTGTCCACCATCGTTCGGTAATCTGCAGATGTTCGGTGGTCTTCAGCTCTCTGTAGTCGCTCTGCAAGATGCTATTGTCCACCATTCGGTAACAACAGAAGAAGAGATTTGTGAAGGTCTCTATCACCCTTCCTTAAGATGAACATGGATATTATACATGTTGAGCTTGGAAGTAATAATATTAAAAGGAGAAGGATAAAGAGATTTAGTGAAAACATCTGCAACTTGATTGGTAGAAGAAACATGAAGAAGCTTGATGTGACCATCTTGAAGCTTTTGTCTAGTAACGTGGCAGTCTATATCTATATGCTTGGTTATCTCATGAGAGGTGGGATTCTTGTCAATGCGGATAGCAGAATTGTTTTCACAATAGACTGAGTACGGAGTCGGGCACGGTATATGCAGATCTTTTAAAAGATATTGCAGCCATTGTAGTTCACAAGTTAGAGAAGCTAAAGACCTGTATTCGGCCTTAGAAGAAGATTTGGAAATAGTAGTTTGTTTCTTTGATTTCCAAGAGATAAGAGCAGTTCCAAGAAAGACGCAAAAACCAGAGATGGATCTTTTAGTGGTAGCACAAGTAGCCCAATCAGAATCAAAGTATGCATGAATGCGGAAGGAATTATTAGCAGCATATAACAGACCAGAACTAGGAGCATTCTTTAAGTATCTAATGTTCCTCATGGCTTGTTGCATATGAGGTTGACGAGGAGTAGAAACAAACTGGCTAAGTTGTTGGACGACAAAAGCAATGTCGGGCTGTGTATTAGTGAGATAGAGTAGTCATCCCATAAGACGCTGGTAAGAAGAAGGATCTGTAAGAAGGATGCCTTCATCAGCATGAAGTTTGATAGAAGGATCAGCAGGTGTGGAAGTAGGTTTACATCCTAACATACCAGCTTCAGAAATCAATTCAAGACAGTATTTTCGTTGATTAATACATATTCCAGCTTGAGATCTAGCAATTTCGAACCCCATAAAATATTTGAGATCTCCAAGATTTTTAATGTGAAACTTGTTGTGGAGATGATCTTTGATAGTAGTGATTTCAGACAAGTTATTTCCAGAAAGAAGGATATCATCAAAATGGACCAAAATAATGGTGATAGTAGAGGGAGAATGTTTGATAAATAAAGAGTGGTCGGCAGAGCTGTGTGTATACCCGATAGAAAGTAATTCTGATGTGAGTTTGTGATTCTAATTTCTGTTGGCTTGTTTTAAACCATAAAGAGACTTTTGAAGCTTGCAAACGAGATTAGGAGTAGACAAACAACGACTAGAGGAAGGCTTCATGTATATTTCTTTAGTTAAATCACCATGAAGAAAAACATTGTCAACATCAATTGATGAAGAAACCATTTGTTGATGGCAACAAGAGCAAGAACAAGGCGAATCGTGGTGATTTTAACAACAGGGGAAAAGGTTTCATAGTATTCCAATCCATCAGTTTGAGTGAAACCTCTTGCCACTAAACGATCTTTATATTTGTCAATAGAGCCATTCGCTTTATGCTTGATACGATATACCCAACAACAACTGATGGTTTCTTACCAACAGGGAGATTCACCAAAGTCCATGTTTGGTTTCTTTAAAGAGCAGCAAGTTCAGAATTCATAGCCTGCTGCCAACATTCAAACTTGCTAGCCTCTTTAAAAGAAAAAGGTTCAACTTGTGCAGAAATATTATGACAAAAAGAAGCGTGGTTAGAGGAACAATTAGCATAAGAAAGGAACAAATGCATAGGATACAGGGTAGTATGGGATGAGGTAATGCTAGAAGTAGTACCACAGTAGTAATGATCTAAATATTTAGGTCTAGTTTTGTTTCTAAGAGAAACTCTTTGTTCAACTATCAGAAGTATGATGAGAAGTGCTAGGTGGATAATTTGGGGCAGTGGAAACATGTATCAGATTTGGAAAATAAAAAAGAATAACATCATAAATATCATCATGTGTAGGAGAGGAAGGTGAAGTGATAGAAATTTGATAGGGAAAAATATGTTCATGAAAAATGACATTTCGTGAAATAAGAGTGGAATGTGAATGCAGATCATACAACACAAACCCTTTGGTTCCATATCTGTATCCAAGAAAAATGCATATGTTGCTTCTGGAATCAAGGTTTGTGCGTCCTACAATAACATAGCTGGAGTATGATAAGCATCCAAAAACTTTCAGATTTGAAAAATCAGGTTTGATGGAATAAACTAGTTCATAAGGAGATTTATTTTGAAGAAAAGGTGTGGGCAGTCTATTAATAATATGATGGCAAGCTTTATAGCATAAGACCAAAAATGTTAGGAACTTTAGATTGAAAGAGAAGAGATCGACAAACATTGAGAATGTGTTGATGCTTCCTTTCAACAATACCATTTTGTTGGGGAGTAGCAAGACAATTGGTTTCATGAAAAATGCCTTTAGTGGAATAAAAATCATTAAGAAGAAATTATTTTCCATTGCCACATCTTATAATTTTAAGTTTACAAGAAAATTGGTTTTGAGTTAAAAGAATGAAGTTTTGAAGTAAGTATTTAACATCAGATTTGTGTTTCAAAAGAAGAAGTCATGTGAAACGACTATAGTCATCAACAATGGTCAAAAAATATTTATAGCCATCAATGAAGGTAATAGAAATGGGGCTCCAAATATCAACATGAATGAGATGAAAGAAACAAGGAGATTTAGTTTTGCTAACAAAAAACTGAAGACGTTTTTGTTTTGCAAAAGCATAAGCATCACAAGCATCAATAGATTGAAAAGAAATATCAGGATATTGAGAAGTTAATGTTTGGAAAATTTTATTTGAAGGATGTCCAAATTTCATGTGCCACAGATTATAAGAATCACTAGAGCTATTATGAAAAGCAGAATGAAAGGCGTTTAATTCTAAAGTACTTATGGTATTATTACTAAGAAGATAAAAAAAGGCCTTTGTATTTCTTAGCTACTCCAATCGTCTGGTAAGTATCCATCTGCACAATGAAACAACTATTTTGATGAAAGACAATGAAAGAATTATTGGAATGTAATAGTTTAGAAATAAGATGAACAGAGAAATTGGGAACAAATAGAGTATTGTGCAAAACCAAATTGCCTAAAATAACTGTCCCTGAGAATTTAGCAGTAACAAAACTATGATTTGGTAAGCGTATAGAAATAGGAGTGATAGGCTGTAAAGAATTAAAAAGAAATTTTGAAGAACATATATGATCAGTAGCTCCACTATCTATAATCCAAGAAGAAAAATTGAGTTTAGAAAAAGAACCTGATGACTATGGAGTGCATTGATTAATACTGGCCTCCCTAGGAGTAGGAGGTTGAGACTGTTTCAACAAGCCAAGAATAACGTCATATTGCTCTTGAGAAAAAGGCACTGAACTTGGGTTTTATCGGCGGAGGAGTCATTGGAGGTGTGTGAAACGCCATCAGTCAGGTTGGTAGAGGGACTGGAGATAGCAGAATTTAGTTTGATGGTGGGTTTATAGCCTTGAGGAAGGCCGTATTTGATCCAACAATTGTCAGAGGTGTGATTGGTTCTTTTGCAATGATCACAGTATTTGGCACGACCACCAAATTTAGTAGAACGTCCTCGTCTACGACCAAAATACGCACCACGAGAGGTATGAGAAGTCTTGGTCTGAGGGTCTTGGAAATTGAAATTAGCCACTGAATCTTGTGGAATTCGTGAGGAGAAATTGTGAAATTCCCATTCTTGTTGAAGGACCAAAGAAAAGGTTTTAGGGAGAGTCGACATGGGTTCCATTAACATGATTTGAGAACGGACTGAAGAAAATTCATCGTTTAATCCACGAAGAAACTTGATGACAGAATCATCGTTGCGCTGTTGTTGAATCTTGGTCAATAAGCCACAATTGCAAGGAGAATTACAGGTGCAGACAAGAATCGTGTTATACAGAGAAAGTTCTTTCCAAATTATTTGAAGACGAGTATAATACTGGGAGACAGTTGAATCACCTTGTTTGCAAGATTGAAGTGCTTCTTGGAGATCAGCGATGCGAAACTTATCGCCATGAGAAAAACGTTCGTCCAAATGTCGTGCGTAGAATCCATCCACATAACAGATTGTTTGATGGGTAGAGTCATGAAGCGCGTCATCCATGAGATCACCATCTTGTTGCATCTTTTCCAGCCTTCGTGAAGAACATCATCAGGAGGGGGGCAAGAAATAATACCAAGAACGAATTTGTCTTTATTCTTGGTTTCAAGAGCGACAAGCATATTGTGCCACTATTGTTGATAATTGGTGTCAGAGAGAAGAGGATTGACAAGAACGAGAGCTGGGTTCTCACCGAGATGAAGAAACAGAGGGTGGACAAGATTAGAAAGATTATCAGTGGTAGAATTTGAGAAAGCCATGAGAAGATAACAAGAGATGAAGAAAGGGGCAAAAGAAGAACCCTAATTATTTTCTTTCTTCTAATACCATGGAAGTGTTTGAGAAAAGAGAGAAAACAAGAACTCTAGAGAAAGCAGAGTGTAAAGTACAACGAAAGTAAAGTATTTATACAAAGAGGAAGAGAGAAAAAGGAAACATAATTAACAAAACTAACAAAACTTATTTTAAAACATTGTAACTGAACGACTTCCGAGTTTTCAGTTGTTCGGTAGTCTATAGACGTTTGGTAATCTGCAGAAGTTCGGTAGTTGACAGTCGTTCGGTGGTCTTTAGCTCTCTACAGCCGCTCGTAAGATCCTCTTATCCACAGTCGTTCGGTAATCTACATATGTTCGGTGGTCTTCAGCTCTCTGTAGTCCCTCGACAAAATCTTGTTATCCACAGTCGTTCGGTAATCTGCAGATATTCGGTGGTCTTCAGCTCTCTGTAGTCGCTCGACAAGATGTTATTGTTTACCGTTTGGTAAGAAGAAAAAATTTGTGAAGGTCTATATGAGTTTCGGGTAAAGGAACATTACATTATAGGCATCCTGTTGGAGTTTCAATACGAAATAAAAGTCTAATGGAAACAAGAACATCAACATCTAAAAGGAAGGCCATTGACCATTACAGTAAATTTATAATTTTAAAAACATAAAGAAACAAGACATTTCTTCTATAAAGTGAGTGGTTTTTCAAATAAATTGAGGTCATAGACGCCAGCTTCAGCGCAATAGGAACAAGACAAATCACAAAAATAGACGTGACCAATTAATTATAAAACAATAGTTTAGTATTTTGTAGAATTATTAAGATTTTGATAAGTATCACGAGACTATGCGAACACACAACATTTTTTCCATTTGTTTTTCCCTGTTCCGTAGGCATTAAGAAGTTAGATTCCGTCACGTGGCAGTTTCCAAATCATATGATATGTATGACGTTGTCTTGTCTCACTGTTGGGAGTGGAGAAGCAACTTCACCTTCTTCTTTGACGACACGTACGTCTCAGCTTTTCAGCTATTTCAGTGCACCACGCAAACAAAATTAGGTGTCTCCCTAAACTCAAACAATACTAAAAAATATTCATCTCTTACGTTTTGTATTTTAAAAAGGTTATGTTCTGAACTTTATAGTATATATAAATGGAATAATATATAAATATATAGTTTACACTGAACATGGAAGAAAAAGTTTTATGTTAATAGGTTAAAAGTAGGTTAAAAGAGATACATATTTTCAAAGTGTCACGATTATTTTAAGTAAATCAAGGTTGTTTAAAGTAAAAGTTTACAGTGTATTGTATTGTACTTTTGGAGATGAATTGATACAAGATAAAAAATGAAAGTAGACCTAAGACTATGGGTTAAAGTTAAATATGTAGGGAAGACAAATATGAACGGATAGAGTAATTTTCTATGTTCACATTCTTTCATGTCTTTGAAAATTGTCAAAAGTTTAATCTGACGTTTAGGTATTTCTTATTTTTTTTATTAATGTATTGTCAAAATAATTGAAATAGATAGCATGATCAAAATATGGTTTGAAATAAAACACGATAAGATGTAAAGCTCTTAAGACGTTGGACTAACTGTTTTGAACTGCAAATTCGGTTTTCTATCATTTTTTTGCCCGTGGAATTAGATTTATATTGTTTACTGATAATGCATTTCTTCAATAATTTTAAAAAATATTAATAATAGAATAAAGAGATATGACAATAGTTATTTTCAAGTTATAGTTTCAAAATTAAAACATATTAAGAGAAAGTAAAAAAAAAAGGGATTTTTTTTCTTGGTTCAAAAGTGAAACCAAAAATTAAAAATTTTGCTTAGAAAATAGAAACAGTAAACAGAAAAAAAAAAATTTAAAATATGGTTTAAAGCAGTGGTTTCAAAAACAGCTGCTATGATATACGCTATTAAATTTTAAATAATTATTTTATTTGCATGCTCTTTAGTGGCAGTTTTTGGAGAACCGCTATCATAGATTTTAAAAATTAAATAATTATCTAAAATTTGATAAGGTCTATGAGAACGATTGTTATTGAAACTATTGTCATAGATCCTTTTCTACTTTGGTTTCTAGATGAATTGTTATCATAGGTCTAATTTTATTTGAAATGTTTTTTTAATGTAAAGGTATATGGCTTCGGTTTAAGTTAGAACCGATGTCATATACCCTTTTCTGTCTCAATTTTTAGAACAATCACAGTCTAAAGTTTGCGTTCTTTTAAAATATGGTTTAGTTGTTGTGACATCCTAAATCATAGAAATAGACCTATATAATATACAAAATATGTACATCATAAATAAAAACCAAAATATACTTTTCAATAAATAAAGAGTTATAGCCGTATATATTTCACAGAAACTCAATGTTTTCATATTCTAATATATATAATATTATAACCTAACACCTACATACTATTGTACAAATATATGATAAATTTTACAAGGGTTTTCCTTATGAAATATGGACATGTCTGAAAGTGGAATATGAGTCTTCAATCTCTACATAGAACACAATGAATTTAATTAGCATATATGATTTCTAAATAATGGACAATTTTTTTTTATTACATGTAAATTTTATCATTTTTCAGCCACTTGTAATATGACAATGAATAGTTTCGTCATCTAATTCATTACATAGTAACCACACTCATATGAGTCGGTTTGTATATTACCCTACATTATATCATCATCATAATAATTAATTAACAAAGATAGCTAGAATAAAACAATTATAAGATATCATGGATCACAAGTACCAATAATTTAAGCTTTTTAGCATTAGTAGTTGATTTCCCTAATAACACCATATGTGTTGCAAATGAACTTTGAAAAAGAGTATGTTTTAGGATATACTTATATAATAAATAAAAATCATAACATTGAGGTTTTTACCAATCTATGACTTGTTTGAGATGTTTGGGAGGAGATTGTGCATTGAACAAAATCACACAACATTGTTGTCCGAGGAAAACCAGAACTAGCTGCTAATATCGCCTGAAATAGATAATAACTTAACTTTTATGTCTTAAAATCATAGATGAAACTTTAAAGTTAACAAACTATACTTACCCAGTAAAATAAGGGACAAAATATGTCTCTTTCCCCTGTCCAAAGTAGTTTGTGACCTACTGATGGATGTCATCAAATTTATTGCCTTCATGAGTGAGTTGGGTGTCAATGAACTCATTATCCCTCCTTCTTAAATTCCTCATTATCCTTCCATGAGGTGGATAATTTTGTATAGGAACTCCTTCTTTTGAGATGTTGTTCAACCTTAGTTTCTCAGTTAATGAAATCCTTGAAGATGTTGTATGGTGCATCTCCACTACATCTTGAATCTTCCTATTAGATCCATTAAAAAATATAGCCATTATTTCCAAGGGGGTTTCCTCCACATTTGCCATCATTAATGTGACTTCCATGTCTTGGACATACTCTTCAACACTCTTTTTTCTTGTGCAAGTGTTTGTAGCTTGTTGAAGATCTCATTTTTTTTAATAAGGAGGCACAAATCTCTCCCTCAAAGCGAACTTCAAATTTTCCTAAAAAGATATTGGTTGCCTTTTCCTCCTAGCTATGTCCATGGTGATTTGATTCCACCAATTAATATCATAGTCTTCAAACTCAAAGAATGCTATAAGAACCTTATCATCATATGCATAATCTTAAGAGTTGAGGATTTGGTCAAGCTTTATTTTCCATGCGAGGTAGTCTTCCCGGCCATTAACTCCATTAAATTTAGGGATTTTAATCTTTCTCAACATCCTATCTTTTATAGGTGTGTGGTTTCCAAACTTCTCTCATCTTTATCCTCGCCTTTGACTAAAATCATGCTCCTCTTCATCACTAACTCTCTTAGGCGTGTGGTTCCCAAACTCCTCTCATCTTTGGCCCCTCCTTCATTTAAAAACATGTCTCCTTTTCCTTCTCTCTACTCCTTCCAATCTCACTCAGATTTTCATTAGACTTTTGGAGCCTTTCAAACTGCAGTTGAGTGTATTGTTGCATTTGAGTCATTTGTAAGTTGAGCTTCTCAAGTGCAACCATAATTTTCATAGTCTTAGGTGATGGAAGATCACTATTCGATGGAGAATCCATGTCTTGCAAGAAAAGGTTAGTAATAATAAATAGATTAAGGACCTCATCAATCTTATAAGTGTTTCACTCAAATTCCACTCATGTGTTAGACTTATAGACTTTTTCTCGAATGTACTCTCTTGCCTTTTATCACTTAAATTCCCTTTAGCACTTGGCAAAAAAATTCAGTAGCTTAAGCAAAGAATGAATAACCAATGTGAAAAATGTTGCAAGATCTAAATCTTGACTCAAGAGGTCAAAGGTAAAAACAAAACTTCAAGAAATTTTAAAAGACACAAAACAATAAAATTAGAAAATAATAGGAATACCAAAAAGATTTGAAGGAGACAACGTAGAGACTTTAAGAAAAATATTGACTACAATTTAATAGATTACTAAACCACAAACAAAAAGAATTGCAGCAAAAATTTATGTTGAACTTTAAAAAAAATGTTCTTGGATCCTTACTTTTACTTTTTCTTTTCTTTCAATATAATATTTGTTTCCTTTTTACTTAGATTCACTATTCTTTCTTTTCTTTTCAATTTTTCAATTCAACACACAAATAACGAAAACTAAAGGGATTTTCCTTCAAACACCAAAATTGATACAAAATCAAAGTAAACAGTTAATTGGAACTACAATAAACAAGAAAACAGAGGAAAAAATGCAATTTTATAAACAAAGAACACGAAAAACAAGAAAAATTTAAAACTAAATAGAATTGGATAAAACCTTTGGGGTTTTAATCCTTACAAAATTCCAAGAACAATGAACTAAACAAAATTTTAAAACAAAGCACAAAACACAAACATTTATTTTTTTTGTTTTCTTTATATGATAGAATAAAAAATTCAAACTAGAACCTTGCTTTAGATACCATATGATACGCTCTGGTGTTAGACAATAGGATTCTATCTAGGAAAGAGTGTGATAACTTGTGAATTTGAATCCTCAAGAGGTACAAACAAAAATAAATTAAAGAAGAACGCAAACTAAGGTAGAAATAGGGATGCCACAATGTAGAAGATTAATGATTCAATGAAGATTCAGTACAAAGATTTTAATCTTTGATAAGAACCAGAGTGGGGGGATACCAAAATCTAGTATATTGATGAGTTAATGAAAACTCGTCACAAAGATGTCCATCTTTGATAAAACTCAGAGTTTTATAACAAGGACAAAGAGAATTCTCTCTTAGTGAATTCAAAATTCATATATTGATCAACTAAGATGTCTATATATGTATTTGGTGTCCCAATATATAGGCACAAATGTTTAGCCCATCTAAGAAATCCTAAAAGAAAGCTCAAAGACATCACGTTCAAAAATAACTTGAAAATTTAAAAACAAAAATGAATTGTTTAAAAACTAAAAGAAAATTACAAATACTTTTAATTACCTAAAGTATTATATAAATATGCTCCAAATCATGATCTTCATGTCCTTTGACTTCCAATCTTCATGGAGCATCATGAGTTTCAAGGAGATTTGTTCTTCCAAGTGTTTGCTCCTTGACCTTGTCCTAGGTACTTTGAATTGTAATGACTCTTCTTCAAGTTCTTCTTCTATAAGATAAAGGTATAGTCCTCTATCAGAAAGGGAATTTAAAAATTGTTTCGTGCATGAACGAAAATTGAAAATGTATAGAGGGAAATATAAATTTCAAATTAAATTGAAATCACCTTAACTCTCATTAGTCGACACTACTAGAGTCGATTATTCAAAGCTAATGGGGATATAATATAATAGGCTTACCCTCACAAAATAACTAATTCAATTTTATATTACTTTCAATTTTATTATATCGATTTAGCATCTTCAAATAAAATTAGCTAGCCTTGTAAAATGACTTATACAATTTTATATAACTTTTAGTTTTATAATATTGAGTTAAAATCCTTCAACCGGTCCTAATAGGAATAAATCAACATCACCTAACCCACGCAAAATTACTAATATATTTTTTTACATTATTTTCAATTTTATATTATCAAGTTAGTGTCATCCAGCCTGAAGCTAATGGCGTCGCAGTAGAGGTCGATGCTATTTTTTGTTGCTAATCTTATGTATTCTTGTAATGTTTAATTTATATAGTTATATCATTAATAAATAAAAAAAGACTAACTTCAACTTACTATGTCAAATATTCATTTGTTTTTTTTTTCATTTATTGATATTTGATATTTTACTGATTCTTTATGATTTAAAGTCATTCTTTATTGTTGTCCATACCAAGTCTCGTATACAAAACATATGTTTATGGTGTTGCGAGTGATATCAAATGTCTCGTGAGAAAAACCGAGTAGATCGAGTTATAACCGAATCATGGTATTTTAAATACTCCACTTTTAAGTAGAAAAAGTTAGAACTTGACTATTGGTTAGAGATTTTAGCCTCTCAATCCAATAATTAGTATCAGAGTTAAGATTACAAATTCGATTACTTCTGGAACAATTTTTTACTAATTTGATGAAGGAAGAAAAGGACAACATGTGTGTAAAATATGTAAGGGTGGTGATGGATTTGTTGAACTTGATCTACTACAATATTGTTGAAAATTTACGAGAGGATGTTTATTTGAATATTGCATTAGTGATGGCAAGTATGTTGATGAACTTTAGACTAGTATCAATGCTTAACTTGTGATTGTTGTGAATCACAAACAACTATTATTCCCTTTTTACACCGTAATACCCACAAGAGTTAGAATAATAAAGTTGAGGAATCCCATTAAAATATGTAATAACACTTTGGAAACACAAAAAACTATATTTTACAGGAAGGGTTTGTCTTATCAACTTTGTATTGTCCTTTTTGACCTTTTTTTTTATCATTTTATAAAATCTCCAATGGAGTGAAAAAGAATACTAAAACCAAGTTCCTCGAAGCAAAAATGCATAAAAGAAAATGGCTAGATGAGTTAGAATATATATGTTGTACCAGGAATAAAAAGAGATTAAGGTTGAAAGATATATAAGAATGTTCAATCAAGTGCGACTAAGTGAATGAACTTATAGTAATTTTCAACAAAGAGGTTTCATGTGATACATAATCTTGGAACAAAGTATGATAGATGGAATGATCTTTTGAGTAGGATGTAGTAAAAAAAGTGTGCATATATGGCGAAAAAACACTAAAGTTCTATGTAGTATGGATAATCACTCAAACATATTCTAGAATAAGTTAGATGGAAGGTCTCCAAACTCTAATGAGCTTACTTTATTTATGTTGGATGACTTAGGACTAAGGTGGATATTATGTTACCACCACTTAACATCACATCTCCAAGCATATCAAAACCTTATTATCATCTCTCAGACATTGATAAAAAAAATTGATTGCTGAAATTTTTTTATTGATGTAAACAAATCTATTAATAAAACAAAATTTACATTGAGTCTTATCAATGAATTTTAAACTTTTAATTACCAATAAAAAATTATGTTGATAGTTAAAAAAAGTTGTCGGTAAATTAAAATTTTAATTATCTGACAAAATTTTTGTGGATAACGATCCATTACTAAATTATAATTTTTATTACCGATGAATTTTTGTATTGAAAAAGTAGGTGTCATTTTTTACTTTAGACTTTCAAAATTTTTGCAGTTAAATCCATCAATAATGAATTTTTCTTTAACATAATATTTTAAAAATCTAATGGTAACTTATTTTTTTAGTATTTATGGATAAATCTGTTAGTAATTGGATTTTTAAAAAAATCACCGATAAAATGGACACTAAACTTTCTGCCAAATATAATAAAATACGTTTATCGACCAATTAAAGATGGATGAAAAGGAAAAGAAAAGAACAAGGAACAAAATAAGAACAACACATTTTTTCACTGATAATTTCAGTTTTCTTTTTTTGTTGTAGTGAAGCACCAATTGTGGTTATCATTTGATATGAAAATTGATTCCTTACCAACATAACTTTTTTTGATGGATTGATCTTCTAGGAATTTATAAGTTACTTAGTCAAACAATACTTAATAAAGGTTAACAAAAATAATTTTACAAGCAACATTTCTCTTTTACATAAGTTTCTACTCTAATAGTAGTCTATTACAATAATCACATTCTTGAAATCTTTACGTGTAATATTTTTCAGCATCATTCATTAACTTTTATTGAATTTTTTTTCTTTCAAAATATTAATACACAATGTGTTTCATTTTATACCCTTGAAGTTTATGCCTAAGTATGAATTAAGTTACTAAGTCTTATGAAAAAATTCTCAATTTTTATTAGAGTTACCATTTTAAAACAGTAACTTATTGTTGGAAGATATTTCAATCTTTCTGAGGTACTCAAGTATTAAGTCCATTCATTTTTACTTCGAAAAATGTCTTGGAATCCAAACTATTTCGAAGTCAAGACATATATACATAAACAAAAATGCATTACTATCACTTGGTTTATCATTCATTCACTACAAAAAAAAAAACTTGGTTTTATCAATGACCAATATCTATCGAAATCTGCAAAAATTCGTCAGTAATCATTGTTTTCCAACAGATTACTGACAAGTAAAAATTCATAAGTGAGTGTTGTCAATAAGATTTACTAAAGGATATTGTCCCTTAGTAATTATCAACGGATATAATCTTTGGTAGAGATATATTCCTCGGTAATTACAGATGGATACATCCCTCAGCAATTACATGACTCAAGTACAGAGACATTATCAATGGACATATCCATCGATAAAATCTGTTGATAAATAATATGTTATTCTCCAATACATTAGGATGTATTCTTTACACTCAATTAAACATGCAAAATAATTATCAATGGTCTAATTACCAATTTGACTTGCATTAGGTTGACTCAAGTACAGAGACATTATCAATGGACATATACATCAGTAAAATCTATCGATAAATAATGTTATTTTTCAATGTAGTAGGATGTATTCTCTACACTCAATTAGACCTGCAAAATAATTATTTTTCATAAAGGAAAGGTAATTAGCTGAAGTTCTTGCCTAAGCTATGCAATTCAAACAAGAGAGAAGTTTTGCAAGAAGACCTTCAAAATTCATACGGAGCATTACTCTCCTATTTCTCTTACAAAAGCAACTGACAGGCGTCTAATGGCCTTTATTTGTGAGTTCATGAGAGACTATGAACCATCTTTAGAGCACCTTATCCTAGCTAGCATTGCTTTTTAAAGTATCTTACCCCTATCTTCTATGTGTATTTTCTTCTCTAAGAGATCTTCTTTTTCTTAATCTTTGTTTTTTTTCTTTGATTTAACGTTTGTTAAGGTAGGTGGGGTCTATTCATAATTATCTGCATCTGGTTTTTCTAGTAAGGAGTTCATGATCAGCTGAGGACAAGAGTTCGTGATCACGATTCTCTTTAAATTCTAATCTCAAACAATTTTTGTTCTTATAAGAAAGACGAACTGTGCCAATTTTGATATGAGATTTGATAATAATGAAAATGATTTTAAATACAGCCAAGTCTGCATAAAACTTTTGCAACAATCTTTTACTTCATATAATCAATTTTCCATTTCCAACACTAAAGGTTTAGATTATTCTGCTCTTAAACTTAATAAAGTCTTCAACGTGCCTTGTTAAGAACAAACCGAAAACCACAACCACAAGATCACCAGTAACCCTAAAAGACCAAAACATGTTAAAACTACCACCACCTTCTCCTATAGTTAACACTCATCTTTCAACAATTCTAACAAAACTGAAGCCTTAAACTTTATCTCTACTAGAGCTTAAAGAATTTCACCCTAATAGCAAATTTGTCCGAAATGTAAAATGGCTACCAATGAAAGCACAACTACCTCGAAAGTCAGTGCAAAAAACATAGAAAGGATCTGTGACAACAAGGTCTCTCAACCCACGAACAAGAAGACGTATCATTGTAGGGTCAAGGTGGACAGTGACCACATCACGGCAACATCACGGTGGTAATTAGGTCAACAATTTCATATTCAATCTTATCAATTAATATATCCATTGATAAATTAAATAGCTACATCTATTGATAAATCTATTAATAACTAAAATTTATTGACATGTATATCTATGTATAAGTCAAACAAAAATATTCATTAATAACTTTATCGATAATTAATATTTACTAACAAATCATATTTAATCGATAAAAATTGTCTATGATTTACAACTTTTCCACAATAATAATAATAAAGAATTTTAACCATCCATAAATATATTTTACAATTTAATTGATTTCATAAACCTTTCGACATGATCCATTATACAATCAAGGTTTAATTCCTATTTTAGTCCCACTTTTCGTAGGATCTGTTCAAATTGGTCCTACTTTTTTTCAAAAGTTCACTAAGATCCCACTTTTCGCAAAAACGGTGCAAGTTAGTCCTTTTTGGTTACGGCGTTAAAAAACTAACGGCACAGCTGCCCAGCTGGAAGAAAACTGATGAGCTGTACATTTTTTTGTTGACGTGGCACTGTGAATTGGTGATTCATCCTGAGAGCAGAGGATTCATGGCTGTTTTACCCAAATTGAAAAGCAAAGTTAGGGTTCTGAAATCTAAAAGCAGAAGGTTTCAGCAAAGTTAGGGTTCTGAAATTTAAAAGCAGAGGTTTAGGGTTAGGGATGAATTCATCACAGAGTTGTTCTTCCTGTTCAAAGGCAACCTCCAAAGGATTTTCGCAATCCTCACACGGTGTTGTTTCCAGGGGAGTTGGGATAACCCCTATTTGCCACTGTGGTGATATTGCTGTAATGAAAGTTGCTAGAACTTCAAGGAATGCTGGGAGGAAATTTTGGGGATGTCGCCATTACAAGGTGTTTTGAATAGCGTACTGTCCACTTCCATGTGTTTTGGATTTTATTTGTTTTAACATTTTTGTGTTCTTGGTGAATAATAGGGTGGGATATCAAGTGGGATGTCATGTAATTTTTTCAAGTGGTGTTCTGAGGACAATGCTGATGATAGAGATGGTACAATTGTGAGACAAAGCAACAGGATATTTGATCTGGAAAATAATGTCAAAGAGTTGCAGAGAAGGATAAAGTTCTTACTTGGAGTTGTGTTTGCTGTTATTGTGTTGAACATTATGACATTGTGGTTGTGTTTAGCTTGATCTTAGGTGTGCAATGTGCAATTTATGTTTTGTTCATGTAATGGCTCAGTTGTTTAGCATCATGGAATATCAGTTGTTGTAATATGAGTGAACAATCTGAGTTCGTGTAATGAAGTTCGTTTTAGTCCCCCCTTTGATTTAAAAATGTTAATTGTGGTCCCCCTTTGCTTTTAAATTTGTTCACGATGGTCCCTTTTTCCTTTAAAAATTGTTCAAATTGGTCCCTTACTATATTACTATAATACATATTAAGGATACCTGGCAAAAAACATATATAATGACATAATATCACTACTTCCAAATATCACAACATAATATCAGTGCAACATATTTAATTAAAGTGCTTAATAAGAATTCAACATACAGAATGAAAGTGTTTGATAAGAATTCAACACAGACAATGAAAGTGCTTAATACATCCACAATTAAAGTAGTTAAGAAGAGTACATATTAATACATCCAAATTTTCAACTAAATCTATGGATCTTTTCTTCTAATGTTTAACTTCTGCAAGGGATGAGTCAGAGTGTTGAAAAAATGGTCTGGTAATCGTTTACAGAATCCTGGTAAACGATTACCCGAGAGAAAACTGGATTTTGTACAGAAAGTCCAACACAGGTACTCAGTCATGTGAACTGGGGTCACCATTGGCCAAAAAGGTGAGTTTTAAGCACTTTTGCACTTTTCTTAGGCTGGTCCTGGTGTTTCAGTGGTGGGAGAGGGTAGTTGGTGATGTGATGTGAGTCCAATGAGTGTGGGGTGACCCCTCATTAGTTGGAGGAGCAAGCTCTGCAAGGGATGAGTCAGAGTGTTGAAAAAATGGTCTGGTAATCGTTTACAGAATCCTGGTAAACGATTACCCGAGAGAAAACTGGATTTTGTACAGAAAGTCCAACACAGGTACTCAGTCATGTGAACTGGGGTCACCATTGGCCAAAAAGGTGAGTTTTAAGCACTTTTGCACTTTTCTTAGGCTGGTCCTGGTGTTTCAATGGTGGGAAGAGATGTTTTGGCACCCCATGATGGAGGAAAAAAACAATGTTTATGAGATGAGCAACTTGGGTGAGATAACATGCTGTCAACTTTGACCTTTGGTGGCTATTTTACTGATAACTTTTCCCACCGACCTTCAAATGATGTGATTCTTTTTTTATTAGAAACTAGACTCAAAACTCTTTCCAATGACTACTAATTTGTATTTTTTGGACATCTGAGTTGGTACAGTTTATTCTTTCAAGTTAGCGTTTCATATATTTTTGCCAACTCTGACCTTTGCTTGTTCTTTTGCTCATAACTTTCTCCACCGAACTCCAAATGAGTTGATTCTTGTTTTGTTGGAATCTATACTCAAAGACCTTTCAAATTATGCCTTAGAAATCAAGTTTACACCTTTTTTGACACTGTAATCGATTACAAGGACACTGTAAACGATTACCCGAGAGAAAACTGGATTTTGTACAGAAAGTCCAACACAGGTACTCAGTCAGGTGAACTGGGGTCACCATTGGCCAAAAAGGTGAGTTTTAAGCACTTTTTGCACTTTTCTTAGGCTGGTCCTGGTGTTTCAATGCCTGGTGTTTCAAAACAATGTTAAATATGCGTTGTTGGAATATCGCGGTCCTTGTTGTAATATGAGTGAACAATCTGAGTTCGTGTAATGAAGTTCGTTTTAGTCCCCCCTTTGATTTAAAAATGTTAATTGTGGTCCCCCTTTGCTTTTGAATTTGTTCACGATGGTCCCTTTTTCCTTTAAAAATTGTTCAAATTGGTCCCTTACTATATTACTATAATGACATAATATCACTACTTCCAAATATCACAACATAATATCACTACTTCCAAATATCACTACTTCCAAATATCACAACATAATATCAGTGCAACATATTTAATTAAAGTGCTTAATAAGAATTCAACATACAGAATGAAAGTGTTTGATAAGAATTCAACACAGACAATGAAAGTGCTTAATACATCCACAATTAAAGTAGTTAAGAAGAGTACATATTAATACATCCAAATTTTCAACTAAATCTATGGATCTTTACTTCTAATGTTTAACTTCTGCCTTTGTATTGGCTCACTTAAATCTCGGATGGAATCTTGACTTGGTTGTGGTGGTTGAGGAGATTGGGGACTTGATGGCTGTGAAGGTGCAATGGGTTGTGAACTTTGTGCCTGTAAAGGGCACATTTTTTTGTTGTGCCCCAGTTCACGGCAGATACTACATCTCTTTCGCTGCCCACCAACACTCATCTTGGTCCCATCTTTTGTTAGCTCCCATGGCTCTATTCTTCTTTTTTTCTTGGGTCTCCCAGGCATGTTCCTCTTAGGTGGTGGCAGTACATCAGGACAAGTAGTTTTTTCCCATAAGAGGTGGCCATTCACAGGATAGATGATGGACGCATATGCTTCTTCATATGTGGATTTCCTGAAACAAATTGGTATAAAACTTTCTGGATCTACATTTGAATAGTTCATTGATGCAACTGCATGACAACATGGGATGCCACTGATCATCCACTTCCTGCAGCTGCATTCTTCATTGTCCAGGTCCACTGTGAACTTGTTCCCAATGATTGAAACATGTCTAACCTCAAATATCCTTCTTGCAGACCAGCTGAATAAATGAACATCAAAAAGGCACATCAACAGTTGGATATGAACATAAATAAGCCATAACAACAACTGGATATGAACATAAATAAGGCATAAGAACAATATTACCTTGGGATCCAATATCTTGACAAGTTACATTCCTTCATAAGTCTCTTTTTGATCTTTGGACAGACATTGAAATCCATACCTGCCACCTTCGTTCTGTTGGTGGCCCATCTTTTCATCAAATACAGTCTAATATCCTCCAGCATGGTTATTATGGGTTTTCCCCTGGAATGCACAAGAACACTGTTGAATCCTTCACTGATGTTGTTATCCAGAGTATCACACATTGCTTGAGTTCTGAACCTACTTCTTGACCAATACCTATTGCACGAGAATGAAGAAAATGAGTTACCAAACATGAGTAATGCAGAATATTTGTGCATGTAATGGTCAGAATGTACCTTGGGGGAATGGCTATGAGATATTTATATGCTTCTTCATTCACTGCTCTGATATTCAACATCTCTCTCTCCCAAGCTTGGGGGTATGTGCTTGTGGCAGCCCTCCACATCAAATTCTTCAATATCTGACCAGAAAATCTTTTCCTAAAGTTAGCATAAAGGTGCCTGATGCAGAATCTTTGTTTTGCCCTAGGCAAAAGCTCTTGGATAGCTGGCACCAACCCCTGCCAACATCAATTATTTAATCAAACACACATGCATAATAAAGTTTGCAAAATAAAATAATAAAAGTACTGCATGTACCTTTTGCTGGTCAGACATCCACGTATATGCCTCACAAACTTCATTGCCCCCAAGGTCTTCAACCAATAATTGCAAAAACCAGGACCAACTATCTTTATTTTCGACTTCAACTACTGCATATGCAAGGGGTAACATTTGCTCATTTGGATCCCTCCCAACAGCAGTAAGCAGCTCTCCCTTATAAAGACCTTTCAAAAAACACCCATCTAAACAGATGATGGGTCTACAACTAATAAAACTATCCTTACATGCTTTAAGACAAACATAACATCTCTGGAATATGGACTGACCATTATCACTGTTGACTTTAACCTTAACCGTTGACCCAGGGTTACTTCTCAATACCTCATGTGCATAGTCATAAAACCTTCTAAATTGTTCTTTAAAATCCCCTTCACGTTGACTTGATGCCATTAACTTCGCCCTTCTTGCTTTAGAAATTGATACATTGGTGTTCCATTTCCTTAATGCTTTGGTACGTATGTCTTGGACCTTTATACTAGGATTGTCATTCATAGACTTATCTATTTCATGACTCAACCACTTACTATTCATCAATTTTATGTTCAGTTGCCTGCTGCAAGAATGAACATCCACAATCTTCCTTAATTGCCAAATCTTGCGTGATGGCAAATACCCACAGTAAGCTACCCATGGACAGTTTTTTTGCCCACCCATGCATCTCACCCTTACCCTACGCTTATCATTTTTTACAAACTTAAGAGCCCTCCCAGCATGAATAGCATAACTTCTAATGGCTTCCTTAAACTCATCCTTATCGGTAAAGATAGTACCAAGTTCCCATTTGTAATCTGACATTGACTTCTTTTTACCAAATGTAGGAAAGGGACCTCTACTTGGTCTGTCCTCAATTTCATCCTCCTCACTTGCACTATTATCTGGAGTTAACAGCACATCTGACTCCCATTCATCATCTGACAACCCCCTACCATGTCCTTCTGCTTCATTATCACTGTCTTCCATCATGTATTCTTAATCACTATTATCCAAATTCCCTACCTCCTCCAAGTTCTCTTCAACAGAAACATGTGCTTCATCCTTCTCAGTATCCACTTCCACTTCTTCCTCACTGTCCACTTCCAGTTCTTCCTCACTGTGCATTTCCACTTCCTCCTCCCTGTGCACTTCTTCCTCACTATCCACTTCCAGTTCTTCCTCACTCTGCATTTCTACTTCTTCCTCTACTCTATCTACTTCCTCTGTGTCAACCTGCACTCCATCATCTTTCTCCAAGTCACCACCACAGTTAAGAGGACCTTCCTCAACCTCCTGTTGCACTTCAACAACACCTTGTACACCAACCTCAACACCACTACCCTCACCACTGTCTGCAGGTCCTTGGCAAAGGTAAAGAATTTCATCCTCATTTTCTACAACCACTGCTTCGCTCACTTTATGTACAACATACAAGTTGACTTTCCCCAACAATTTTCCCACATTCATCATGTTCAAAGCACCTTTATCGTCATATAGCTTATATAAAACATGGTCAATATCGTAATATAACTCATGTACTTCAATATACCCCAAATCCTTAAGTGAACCTACTACTCCAAAATAGCTCCATGTATCGGGGTCAATGTCCCAATAACATCTTTCCCCACCTATATATTTAAAGGGCACTTCCTGTATCAAGGTCCCACCGTGGTGGACCACTACCTCAAAATTATCGTTAGACATCCCTACACTGCAAATGGAAAAGGGGGACCACTCATTAACTTAATTTAACAGACCATGGGACCAATTCCAACACCCAACAACAGTACTTTTTCCATTAACCCCCCACCATGCCACAAATATAACCATATTTTAAACACAACAAATATAGAATCCATCCATTAAAGAAAAAGCAAAAACATAAGAACAGTAATGCGATCACTAACCTGGAATTTGATTTCACCAAAAATCAGAAGTTGCACTCTTCGAAACGAGATTCTGGAACCCTAAATCGCATGCAGATTTTACCCCAAATGTAATTGTCAAATTTTTTTAACCCTATCTTTTAAATTAATTTAAATTAATTAATTTAACATATCACAGTGCCACGTCAACAAAAAAATGTACAGCTCATCAGTTTTCTTCCAACTGGGCAGCTGTGCCGTTAGTTTTTTAACGCCGTAACCAAAAAGGACTAACTTGCACCGTTTTTGCGAAAAGTGGGATCTTAGTGAACTTTTGAAAAAAAGTAGGACCAATTTGAATAGATCCTACGAAAAGTGAGACCAAAATAGGAATTAAACCTACAATCAATTAAATAAAGTCACGTAGTCAAATTGCATATGGCTCATTAGCTTAATTGGTTATTCTAAGTAAAATAAGATTTTGATCATTACTACAACATCTATTCTATTATTTTTAGAAATATTCAATTAAATGCTCGATGATTGTTTACTTAATATAATCAAATATCTCATACGATAATCAATTTTGATTAATATTTGAACATTTTATAAAATAAATTGATTATCTACATACAAGAAATAATTATTTCTTAATATAGTTTATTAGGCGTTCATAAAATACATATCAGAAACATGAAATAATTGATAAAATATGGTGATGCATACTTCAAAAAGGTGGGCTTACTGTAAGCAAATACACATAATTTATGTACATAATTGATGTAAACTTAAATTTTGAACATATGCATCCAATGTTGTAACTTTTCACCTTTTATATTGTCTTATATAATGTCAGTGTTGGTAATATAACCACCATCAATTAAGAGCAAGAAGTCCTTTATGTTTATGATTAGCTGGATGTACGGGAACATAACAACTAAAACACTAAAAAAATAGATATTTAGTGTTTATAAAAAACCTTGGCGAACAAGTAAAAATCGATGCTAATTAGTTCGTAGTGTCAGATTTGTATCGTCCGTGCATATGACTCTAAAACCATATATGCTAGTTTGTTAATTGGTATCAACTTTTGAAAGACGACTCTAAGTAGTGTCGACTAAACATAAGCTAACTCATTACTAATTTTTAAATTTATTTTTTAATTAAATTAGTTGAGAGTTGGCTTGGTCAATAATAGTGCATTTTCATCTTCAAATTTATTTAATTTAGTAAATACTAAATAAAATCTATTTAATTACAATAACTTAAAAATTCATAAAATGCCTACATGTTCAATAAAATAAAATACAAATGAAGAAAATAGAAAAAAAAAATCATATTGAAAGAAGAAAATTATTGTACAAGAAGGAGGTGAGTGTGATGAAGGAAACAAAAAAAAATTGTGAAGGAAGGAAATAAGGAGAATAGTATGAATGAAGGAGACAAAAAAAAAATGAACAAAGGAGATGAGAGAAAAGTGTGAATGAAAGAGATTCAGAGAAGAGTGTGAATGAAAAAGATGAGGAGAAAGTGTGGATAAAGGAGATGTGTGTGGATGGAGGAGAGAGTATGAGAAAATTTATGAATATGAATAAAGAATACCAATGTGAAGAAATTTATATAGAAAATGGGAGAGTAAAATTCTAAGTAAGGAGATTTTTTATATTCAAACCTGACCCTTTAGATTAAAACTAATATATCTTTTCTATTCATTATCACGAAGACACACAAATTTATAACATATAATGTAGTGTCAACAATGGAAACTTTAATAAATATAACTATTAAAAATATTAACCTTATGTATTGCGTTAGAGTCGGCTTAGTCACTATATTAGCATCCACCATTAAGTCAACTCTATTAGTGTTGGCTAAGATGACACTAACACAAATAATTATTTAAATAAATACTTGTTGGTAATTACCAACGACTATAAAAATCCTTCCATAAGTGTCCGTAATTAAATATTCATTGATTATTACTGACAGAAAATACATGATTGAGTCTTCTTCTTCCTTCTCATCTTCCTTTTATTTTTCATTTATATCTTTCATCTTCTTCCTCCTCCCTATCATCATGCCACCAACTTATCCTCATCATGATCCTTCTTCTCTATTTGTCTTCCTTTTTCTTCTCTCACTTTCTTCACCACATCCTTATCCACCCCCTTCTTTGATTCCGACAACCACCACCAATGGCGTCTTCCATCTTTATGTCATTGTCTCGTCATTGACATTCATTCGGATTATTGATATGTCTCTTCATTATCAACGTATCTCCTTGTCACTAGTGCATCTCCATATCACCTCTTTGTTCTCATCTTTATCTTTCTCTTCTTTTCACCCATCTCCCTTAATATAAAAAGTACTCTTTCTGATTGGATGGAAGATTTGTCACCCAAAAAATTAACAAATTCACTAATGGAATAAGATCATTGGTAATTGTAATGATAATGTTTAATGGAAATATTCGCCGTTTAATGGAAATATTCGCCAATAATAAAAATTCAAATTTACCCATGGATTATGATGACAACTTTAGTTGTTGATTGATAACTGAAATGATAATTGTACCAGCAAGGGCTGGACGCCGTACGGAAGGGCCCGCGTGGGCGGACGCCCGTATCTTATGCCGGGTCCTCCGTGCTCCTAAAAGGTGTCCTTCAAGAAACTAAGGCGGACGCCCGAATAGCAGGGGCGGACGCCCATATCTAATTGCCGGCCAGAATACTAACTAGCGTAAATTAAGGTAAAGTGACCTGGCTTAAAGGTAAGTTGAAATTAGAAGCTATTGGGCTGTTTTGGGCCGAGATTAACTTTTCACTAATCCCAAGCCCATAGCGAAAACTATAAATACAGGTCCACGGTGAGTGGTAGATAGGTTACATTGAATGCACATTTATTGCTATCCCTGAGAGAAGCCATTGCTCTGAGACTGACTTTGGCATCGGAGAATCTTTTGCAGGTCTCCACCCCTTGGGATTGCGAAAAGAACTGGAATTAAAGGAGAAGATCGGCTACCAGGACAAATTGACAGGAGGACTTGGAGCTTTGGAACATCACAGCCCTACACATCCGAAACATTTGCGCCCACCGTGGGGCCGTGTGATTTCAAAAACTCAATGGTGACCACAAGAAACATGGGCATGGACGATCCGGTTGAGATGATTCGCGCATTACAACAAAAAATGGATGAGATGCAGCAGCGTCACGAGGACGAACTGGCGACCGTAAAGGCCGATTGCGAAGCCCGGATAGCCCGGGAGGTTGGACGGATAGATGAAGGAGAGCAAAGGAAGGATAAGGGAAAGGCGGTGGCGGGAGAGCGCCGGCCCACAGATACCGAGCGTGACGGAACTTGGAGGCCTACCGGATCTGAGGCGGAAGGAAGCAAGGCCAAATCGATGCATGCCGAGAGCGCCGCCGAGGACGGACGGATGGTAGTAAAGTCGGAGCCCTCGTCCACTTTGTTGCTTCCATTTACCCAAAATATAATGAATGTCCAAATTTCGGAGCAATTTGTGGCTCCGCAATTCAAGATGTATAACGGAGCAACGGACCTTGCGTCCCATATCCAGACGTTCTCGAATGCCATGGCGTTCCGAATGGGCAATGACGCAATTTGGTGTCGGGCATTCTCGCTCTCATTAGAAGATGAAGCATTGGAATGGTTCAACACCCTCCCTCCTAATTCAATAGAAAACTTTGCCGGGTTGAAACAGCTATTCATCAAACAATTCGCGGCCAGCAGCACCCAAGACTTGACCGTTTTCGAATTAATGACCCTCAAGCAGGGGAAGGAGGAAACGCTGCGGGCATTCATGGACAGATACCAGAAGACCGTCCGTCGCGTGAAAAGCCTGACACCAGAGCTCGCCCTTCACTATATCCTGCCGGCTCTAAAGCCGGGGCCGTTTAAGGATAGCGTCTGCAGGCGGGCACCCAAAACAATGGAAGAGCTGAGGGAGCGAGCAGCAGATGAGATAAGGGTGGAGGAGATGAAGCTCTCCTATAAAAAGGAGACTCAAGAAGCCAGGGGAGAAAGGACGGACGGTAATAAACCCGGCTCGTCGACGGGAAAACGTTTGGCCCCAGACCCAGGGAGCAGAAAAAAGGACCTCGTTTCCAACAATATACACCTCTAAACGCCTCAAGGGAGAAAATTCTCCGAGAGGCCCTGGGTGCAGAACTGATAACGGAGCATGAAGGGCTCCCGACTTCGAAGAACACTGACCGGAGCAAACATTGCTCCTACCACAAGAACATGGGTCACAGCACCGAGGAGTGTTGGACCCTCAAGGATAAGATAGAGGAACTCATCCGGGCGGGAAAGCTTAAGAAATACGTCCAAGACGAGCGCCCGCCGCAGTCAACCGAACGGCCTGCCCAGAGGACTACCTACCGTAAGGATAAGCCACGGAAGCCAAGAGCGGAACGGCCTCGTTCAGAAAGGCGACCTAGCCGAAGTCGTAGCCGCAGCCGAGAACGCTCCCTGAGGGGGCACATTAACACTATCTCGGGAGGATTTGCGGGAGGAGGATCATCTTCCTCCGCCCGGAAGCGCCACGTTCGGGCCCTCCAGTCCGTACATTTGGTTGACAAGCCACACCGTTCCATGCCGTCCATTACCTTTTCGGACGAAGACTTTCACGCCCCTGATCCTGACCAGGACGATCCGATGGTCATAACCGCAGAGATAGCGCGGTACGGGGTCAGCAAGGTTCTGGTTGACCAAGGAAGTTCGGTCAACATCTTTTACTGGAAGACCTTCCTGCAAATGGACATCTCAGAAGATCTTATCGTGCCCTACGATGGGCAGATAGTGGGGTTTGCAGGAGAAAGGGTCGATACAAGGGGATACGTGGAGTTGAGGACAAGGTTGGGAACCGGACGCTCTAGCGAGGAGAAGAGGGTCCGGTATCTGCTGGTAGAGGCGAACACGTCGTACAACGTGCTGCTCGGAAGGCCGTGCCTAAATGCATTTGGAGCAATCGTTTCTACCCCCCACCTCACGATGAAGTACCCCTCCGAGAAGGGAACTATTTGTACTGTCCGGGCGGACCAGAAGACGGCGCGGGAATGCTACGCGGCGGGGTTGAAGTTGCACGTCCGACCAATGAAGAGGCGAGCGGCAGGCTCCGAGGTGGCGATGGCGGACCTCGACCCACGTACGAATACTGAGGACCGTCTTGAACCCATTGGAGAAACCCAACCTATCCTGATAGGGAAGGAACCTACTCAAACCACCCTCATCGCCAGGGAGCTGAACCCTGAGATGGAAAAGGAGTTGAGGACACTCCTATGGAAGAACCGGGATCTATTTGCGTGGACGGCAGCGGATATGCCGGGCATCCATCCCGCAGTGATGTGCCACAAGCTCTCGCTTTTTCAAAACGCCCGCCCGGTGGCCCAGAAAAAGCGAAGAATGGGCGAGGAGAAGCGCAAGGCTGTGGAAGAGGAGGTGGAGAAGTTGAGAAGAGCTGGTTTCGTCCGGGCAGTCACCTACACCACATGGCTAGCTAACGTGGTCATGGTGAAGAAGGCCAGCGGGAAATGGCGCATGTGTACTGATTACACGGATCTGAACAAAGCCTGCCCTAAGGATTCGCACCCCCTACCCAGCATAGACGCCCTGGTGGACGGCGCCTCCGGACACCGAGTACTAAGTTTCCTGGACGCATATTCCGGGTATAACCAGATACCCATGTACGGGCCGGACGTCGAAAAGGCGGCATTCATTACGGAAAAGGCCAACTTCTGCTATGAGGTTATGCCATTCGGCCTGAAGAATGCGGGGGCGACATATCAGCGCCTAATGGATAGGATCTTCCGGGACCAAATAGGCCGGTGCATGGATGTATATGTGGATGACATGGTGGTCCGGTCAGCAGACGGAGATGGACACATCAAAGACCTTGAAGAGGTTTTCCGCCAAGTGAGGAAATTCGGCATGCGCTTAAACCCCGCCAAGTGTACATTCGGGGTAGCAGCCGGAAAGTTCTTGGGCTTCATGCTAACATCCCGAGGGATTGAGGCTAACCCGGACAAGTGTGAGGCGGTACTACAAATGCAAAGTCCGGCCACCCTTAAGGAAGTCAAAAGACTGGTCGGACGCCTCACTGCCTTGTCCCGGTTTATCCCCAAACTGGCGGAACGGATACGGCCGGTCCTGCGAAAGTTGAAAAAGGGCATCGGACCGTCATGGGACGACGAGTGCGAGCAAGCGTTCCAGGACATCAAGATCATCCTTGTCAACCTGCCGATCATGAACCGCCAGGTTCCAGGTGGAGATTTGCACATCTTCTTGGGAGTATCCGAAACGGCCATCAGCGCCGTATTGATGCAAGAACGGCCTCAGGTGAGGCTAATTTACTTCGTGAGCCGCACACTCTTAGACGCGGAAACCCGATACCAGCGGGTAGAGAAGGTGGCCTTGGCTTTATTACACGCGTCCCGAAGATTGCGTCCTTATTTCCAGAGTTTTCAAGTGACAGTCAGGACCGACTTCCCAATCTCCAAAATTCTCAGAAAGCCGGACTTGGCCGGACGGATGGTGGCATGGGCGGTAGAACTCTCGGAGTTCGGCCTGCGTTATGAACCGAGAGGGTTGGTCAAAGGCCAACACTTGGCAAATTTTGAGGCCGAGTTACCCCCATCCGGCCAAGTCGACTGGAATTTGTATGTAGATGGGGCGTCCGGCCGTACAATCAGCGGGGCCGGCATCGTACTTGAAGGACCCAACAGATTCTTGCTAGAGCACTCTTTGATATTCAAATTCAAAGTATCCAACAATCAGGCCGAGTATGAGGCCCTGGTGGCCGGCCTCGAGTTGGCGAAAGACATGGGGGCGCGGAGGATAACCTGCCGGACGGACTCTGAACTGGTGGTGGGCCAGATGAATGGCAACTTCCAAGTCCGAGAGGAGCGCCTTTTGCGGTATTACCAGCGAGCGACGGAACTCGCAAGAGCGTTCGATAAAGTTGACATACAGCATATTCCCAGGGAGCAAAACACGAGGGCGGACATACTGTCTAAACTCAGTTCGGGAAAAGAAAAGGGACAGTTGACTACTGTCGTGCGGCAGGTTCTACTTCAGCCTTCAGTAGAATGTTCGGCGGTATCCGACGGAGGACAAGACTGGCGAACAAGCAATCAGAGATATCATGACCCGCCAGGACGAGGGACGAACGGTAGGTCCGGGTGAAGCCAAGAAAGTCGCCCGGTACCTGGTTGTGGGGGACGACTTGTATAGAAGAGGATTCTCCTCCCCCCTCTTAAAATGCTTAGGAGAGGCAGAAGCGTTGTACGTTATGGACGAGCTCCACAATGGCATTTGTGGTCTGCATACAGGATGGCGAATGCTAAAGGCCCGGCTACTGAGAGCCGGGTATTACTGGCCTACCATGGAAGCAGACACTAGGACGTTCGTCCAAAAATGCATCCGCTGCCACGAACATTCCAACAATTCCCACCTACCGCCAAACGCCTTACATTCCATATCGTCCCCGTGGTCGTTCGCCCAATGGGGTATGGACATTGTAGGACCATTCCCAGTAGGGCGGGCACAGAAGAAGTTCCTCCTTGTGGCGGTGGATTACTTCACCAAATGGGTAGAGGCCGAGCCCTTGGCAACCATCACGGCCGCCCAGGTCCAAAAGTTCTGCTGGAAATTGATATGTCGCTTCGGCCTCCCTCGGTCCGTCATCACGGATAACGGCCGACAGTTTATTGACAAGAAACTCGTCGAATTCCTCAAAGGATTGGGGATTAAGCACATCACCAGCTCCGTAGAGCACCCCCAAACGAATGGACAAGCCGAAGCAATGAACAAGACTATAGTCTCCGAGCTTAAGCGGCGTTTGGGAGAAAAGAAGGGAGCTTGGGTGGACGAGCTACCTGAGGTCCTATGGGCCTATAGATGCACACCTCATGGAACCACAGGCGAAACCCCTTTCAACCTAACGTATGGTACTGATGCCATGTTGCTGGTTGAACTGGGCGAACCGTCCCTAAGGCGACAAGTTGAAGACTTGAACCTCAACGACCAAGAGTTGAGAATCGAGTTAGACTCCCTAGACGAAAGGCGAGACCGGGCGGCCTTAAGGGCCGAAGCATGCAAGCGCATGGTCGAAAGAAAATACAACTCCAAGGTCCGGCCAAGAAGTTTCCAAGAGGGGGATCTAGTGTGGAGAAAAGCGGGCGACGCCCGCCGAAACCCAACACATGGAAAGCTCGCCGCCAAGTGGGAGGGGCCATTCAGGATAGTGGAGGCCCTGGGAAACGGGGCCTACAGGCTGGAACGCATGGACGGACATCCCATCCCCAACACTTGGAACGCCACACATTTGAAGTTTTACTTTAGTTAATTACTTGATTTGATGTACTCCCGCGATTAATAAATCAAGATATCTATTTTCTCCTACGAAGCTAACTTCATCCTGTAGAAATCTAATTGAAAAAGAGTGTTCCAACGAGAACAACTCTCAGCTTGACCGAGCAAGAAGCAAAGGACCGTCCGCCCTATTAAACTCCAAGCTGGCGAAAAAGAGTGTTCCAACGAGAACGACTCTCAGCTTGGTTGGGCGACGAACTAAGAACCGTCCGTCCTATTAAACTCCAAGCTGGCGAAAAAGAGTGTTCCAATGAGAACGACTCTCAGCTTGATTGGGCGACGAACTAAGAACCGTCCGCCCTATTAAACTCCAAGATGGCGAAAAAGAGTGTTCCAACGAGAACGACTCTCAGCTTGGTTGGGCGACGAACTAAGAATCGTCCGCCTATTAAACGCCAAGCTGATGAAAAAGGGTTCCAACGAGAACTCAGCTTGGTTGGGCGACGAAGCGAAGGATCGTCCGCCCTATCAAACGCCAAAGCCACGAAAAAGAGTGTTCCAACGAGAACAACTCTCAGCTCGGTTGGGCGACGAAACGAAAGGTCGTCCACCTCACTAATACCAAGTCAACTCGATTGACCGACAGAGCGAAAGCAAAAAATCAAAAAGCCTAAACGTTAACGTCCGCCCGGGAAAAGTAAGGGCAATCACCACCCCGGCCGGACCATTATTAAAACCAGTTAACTTGGCAAAAATAAAGGCGCATAAAAGGAAACATGCAAAATTGGGAAAGGTAACTGTGTATTAATCATTTGCGCTGAAAGGCGCCCAGATTTACAAAAGGACCATCCGGCCAACCTCTGGACAATCCAAGACGTTGGACGGACGACCACAGCATACACGTCAAAAAATCAAAAGAAAAGAAATCCTAATTGTCTCCCCCGGCCCCGGCCTCCACGGTCGGCTCGTCTCCCTCGGTGGCATTCAGATCCACCAGGACGCCATCGAAAACGTCCTTCTCAATATCCACTCCGAGAGAATACGGATCTTGGACGCCCGCCAGAAAGGTCACTTGACGAAGGGCCTTGTTGAAGCCTTCCTCATGCTCAAACATGATTGTCGAATCCAACTCAGCAACTTGCTCCTTGGCCTTGGCAACTTCAAGGGTGAGCGCCTCATTTGCTTTGATGCGCTCGGCTTCAGCTTCCTTTAGGCGGGCTACCTCCGCCTTCAGCTGGCGACCTTCCTCCGCCAAAAGCTCTTGCTCGCCCCGGGCGGCTGCCAAACCTTCGGCGGCCTCCCTCTTGGTCTTCTCAAGATCGGCCTCCAGCTGCTCAATCTTCTTATCATATTCGTCCTGGTTGAGAACCATCTCTTCCAAAGTCTGCTGAAGGGAGGCCGCATTCTTCTTCTCTACCTCAAGCTCGGCGCGAATTTCCGCCACTCCGGGGCGGTCGGCAAACTCTTTCAGATACCACGCCAGGGCGGACGTCCGGGTGGACATCTCCAGCATGGCGTTGGTCAGCTCCAACTCAGATAGAGGTTCGATGAGCGCCCGTTGAGAGGAGCTCATGTGAAACTTAGCCCGGTCGCTCATGCTGAAGGCCGAGCTAAAGATTCCGCCCGGTAAAGTGACGGCCGGGGCCTTTCCCCGATCTTTCTCTTTGTCTTTGCCCTTCCGGGCCTTCTTCGAAGCCGATCGGGACGAGGATCCCTCCTTGTCCTTACGCCCCTCCGCAGCGTGATCGATCCTCTTGCGCTTTAGGGGGTCAGTGGAAACAGTGGCCGCCTCAGATGACGGGTCCACTTGGACAGTAGCCAATTCTGGTAGAGGATTAGGAGGCGGCACCTTGATTTCGGGACCCCCAGTCTATTCGTTGGGGGGGACTCCTCCCTTAGGAGTTGTACGCACTGTCGTCTGGCGGCCGCCCAAAGGAGGAGGACGGGGCACGTTCGGAACACTCGTCGGCCGGGCGGTCGACGAACTGGCTCCGGACTTCTTCCGGGTAGCCATGAAATTGGATTTGCGGGGGCCCGGAGTCGTCATTAGTTCTGCAAAAAATAAAACAATTCAGAAAAATTAACGTCAGTATACGAAAAACAAAACACACCCAATGTGACAAAACCATACCGAACGCCTTTGGTCCACAATCCTCGAGACTAAGGCATTCGACCAAGTGACGGGCGGAAATCCGGCGGGGGAGGGTATTAATGGTGCGCACGGCCTCTAGGTCGGGTGCTGTCAAGGCCCCTATGGAAGTCGCCTTTATTCGTTGAGGCTCCCTCGTCCAATAAAATGGGAACAACGGCCTCCCTTCTTCATCAGAAAATTCGTGGAGGCCGGCTTTATCAACGATTATTTTGAAGTAGTGTTGTTTAAAATTTTTGAAAGAATCGGAGAAGGGGCGAAACAGGGTCCTGTCCCGAACTGACGTGAAGGATACCCAGCCGCCAGAGGGAGATGGGCGGACTTCGAAATAATGGAAGAAGACCGGGATGGTGGGAGTGACGCCCACAACTAAACACATCGCCAGGAACGCCTGCACGGCCGCCCAAGAGTTGGGGTGCAGCTGCGTGGGAGCCACTTTGACTTCTCGAAGAATGGCCATTTGAAACCTGGTAAAGGGCACCCGGACAAAAAGATGAGTGAAGAAGGTCACATACATGAAGAAGAAATCGTATGGGCTCGACCTGCCGTCATGAAAGACCCTTTCATTTAACAAACTCACCCCGGCACGAATCAACCTCGAGTCCTCTATATCCCGAACGATATGGGTTCGGCGGACCCTCCATTCCAACTCCTTGCGGAGAGCATAGCAAGAAGCGTACAGGTTAGGGTCATGAGGAACCCACTCGGACGCCACTACCCCCTGACCGTGCGGCTCGAAGGGAGACCCTACTATACGGACACCGCCTTTGAGCAGGAACAGAGGCACGCCATGAAAGATCCGGTCGCCCGTCGAAACCGGTAGCTCATGGTCCGCCCCGGAAGACCCCACCGCCTCATCCAGAAAATGAGAAGAAACCGAGCTAAGAGAATCGCCGTCGTCGCCCCTCGCCGACCCCTCCCGGACTCCGCCCGACGACTCAGAACCTGACTCAACGGAAACAGTTGCCATTTATTACCTGAGAGAAAAAGAATTGGAAATCTTGAATAGAGAAGATAAGTGAAAATGACCTCGCCTAATCCGCTATTTATAGGAAAAATTTAATAACCGTTGGGCGCGTCCCAGCCGTCCAGATCTAGCATGACCAACGCTCAGGATTTGGCGACGCTTCGCCTTCCATCAATGGGAACGCGCCACGTGTTTTCCCGCCTAAAATCCAAACGCAAAAGCCCACTGGATATAGCCCAATTGCGGATTCCTGGCCCAACACACGCTGTACTCAAAATCCTACGTGCACTAGGACTCTGGGGGCTTGTGTACCAGGAGGAGCCGGGCGCCGTACGAAAGGACCGTCCGGTTGTTTCGATGACCGTCCGCCCAAGGGATATAGTGGAGCCCACTACAACTGGTAAACGACAATGCCTATACGCAATCGTGATAGATAGAGGTGCTCATACATCGAAGTGGAAAGTATGCCGTAGATGCCCGTCCGCCCAACTGGATAGATGTCAAGGATTGAACCTAGACCCCGTATAAACTCTCCTATACTAGCGAGTACCGGGCGCCGCACAATGAAGTAAACTCTCCCGACCCTTTTATAGCAAAGAGAGAGACCTTCCAGCTGGGCAGAACCTCTGTTTGTAAGAGAAACTTTGAAGGACTCACATGAAATTCATCACAAGACAGCCCCGCCATCTCCATGCTCACAAAAGGTGTTCTTCAAAAAGTGTTCTTCAAATAAAATACCGAGACGACCCTTACCGCGCTTGATGGTGAATCTGGAGAAGTGGCAACGGGCGGAGAAGGAAAGCAAGAGATTGACTACGCCAGCCACTGCGTCAAATCTTTTCTTGTTTGAGAGGTCACTCGAAGTCCTACGTACACTAAGTGCACTAGGGCTTGGGGGGCTTGTGTACCAGCAAGGGCTGGACGCCGTACGGAAGGGCCCGCGTGGGCGGACGCCCGTATCTTATGTCGGGTCCTCCGTGCTCCTAAAAGGTGTCCTTCAAGAAACTAAGGCGGACGCCCGAATAGCAGGGGCGGACGCCCATATCTAATTGCCGGCCAGAATACTAACTAGCGTAAATTAAGGTAAAGTGACCTGGCTTAAAGGTAAGTTGAAATTAGAAGCTATTGGGCTGTTTTGGGCCGAGATTAACTTTTCACTAATCCCAAGCCCGTAGCGAAAACTATAAATACAGGTCCACGGTGAGTGGTAGATAGGTTACATTGAATGCACATTTATGGCTATCCCTGAGAGAAGTCATTGCTCTGAGACTGACTTTGGCATCGGAGAATCTTTTGCAGGTCTCCACCCCTTGGGATTGCGAAAAGAACTGGAATTAAAGGAGAAGATCGGCTACCAGAACAAATTGACAGGAGGACTTGGAGCTTTGGAACATCACAGCCCTACACATCCAAAACAATAATGTCCAACAAAAATATTCGTTAGTAATAAGAGGTAGAATATATTGATAGATAATGATGATGAATAGTTGCGATGATAAGTTAGCAATGAAAATATTTGTCGATAACAAAAATTGTAAAATATGTTAAAATAGTATATTTGTTAATTTTAGTTTATTGATGGATTGATTATTATAGGTAATGATCAGGTAATAATTAAAAAAATTCTTAAAATATTTATTAAAAGAAATTAAAAATAGTTTTACATTTATAATTCTTTTTATAAAATAAATTTAAGTTTTTGCGTTGCATTAGAATCAACTAAACTGACTATTTATGTGAAACTGAAACTATGACACAAAATATTTATTTATTAAAAAAATTTAAAAGTGATTTTGACTTCTTTTAATATAAGTTTTGTGTTATGTCAGAGTCAATAAACTAGTGCAAATATTATCGTAGTAATTACTGACATTGATATTTGGAAGGTAATTGTGTTTTCTTGTAGTGAAATAGTGAAAGGGCGGATCCAAAGACCCAAGAGGAGAATAAATCAAAGAGGAGGTGGGACTTTTTGAATGGGAGAAATTTGTTCAGGCAATTCATCTTGTTGTGGATAGTGAATTTGAAGCTTAAGCATTTTTTGGTTGTTTATCAAGTCGGTTTCAGTTTTATTTTTTATTTACACTAGTGATACTTATCACTTCATTTCTATTGCATATCTTTTGATAGTATTTTTAGAGAAAATATTTAGTTTAGTACAATAAATATTGCCATATTTCATTTTTATTATAATAAAAATGATTAAAGTCTTAGTAATAATAAGTTTTCTGCATTTTGTTTAATAGTCTTAATAATAATAAGTTTTATTGATTTTGTTTCAATTCTGTTAATGATTAAGATAACTGAACAGGCATTTGATTTTTAGTGATTGTCACGTGTATCATCTGCATATTCACGTGTTTAAATATATCAATACTTATTATATTAAATTGATTATATATTTTATTTGTGATTATTCATTTGTTAATTTAGAAAAAAAGATGACTCTTATACAAAAAGATAAAAAAGTTCAACTTCAGGCAAATGCGAGATCAAAAAATCAATTTTCGGAGTAAACAATAAATATGTATTGTTTTAACGTTTAAGAACTCTTACTCAAATTTTAGACATAAAAATAATTTAAAATAATTTCAAAGTAAATATAAATATAAAAAAACACCAAGGTTTAACATGATTCGATTGAAATTCATGCCATGTACCCTACCACTGGAAAGGCGTATACTAAAAAGAATAAATGTGATTTGAAAAAATGGCTTAAATATTGAGTATGAAAATAACACAACGAGAGAACATGTGCAATGAATTACGCGCGTGATTGATTTTTAAAGTATGTTTTTACATTTTGTACAGAGTTTTTGAAAAATAAGAAATTATATTATTGTTATAAAATATTGAGAAAAGAAAACCTGGAGTTCTTAAATGATTGATTTGGTGGTGAAAAAGGTTAGGGTTGTCGAATGCTCTTCCTATTCCTTCTCCTTCTGTTCCAGTTCAGACTGGGAACTCAGAAAATAAATTAAAACGTGTTATTTAACTTTCAGTCAAACACAAACAAAATCCCAACTTTGACTACGCCTGAAACACACTCACATCTCTATAGGGGCGGTGATCGACACGACAAAATTGTTCTCTTCAAATATTCATTCAACTATGTTATCATCACTACAACAAAATGGACGAGAAAAACATGTTTTAAGGCCTTTTCTTTTAATCTAAATAATTATTTATGCAATCTTTTTTTTACCTTTTTCTGTTACCCTAATATTTAATAAGTAATGTGTAAAAGAGATAATAATGCAACATCTGAATTTGTACGTCGACTTGGAGCATTTCCATTCGACCCACGCATGCACGTTGCCATGCATTTCTCAACCAACAGTGCTTCTGTTTTAACCAACGACAATGGTAGCTTTGAGGTGGAGGAGACTGATAACTATGAGCGTTGAGACCATAAAGTTATTGCTATAAATTAGTGTACCTTAGTTTCATATGTTTGGTACACGATTTAATCTCATATAAATTAGAGTAAGGTTAATATTTCTAACTTTTTTCAGTAAATATTGAAATTGTGCTTTAAAATAAAACTTCAATTTAAAGGTATCTTTTTTATTGAAACTGGTGAAAACACAACGTTTTTATAATTTAAAAAGATAATGAAATTATAGTTATAAACGTAAATATAAATAAATTTTGCAATTTGATTATAGATATTTTTATTTATTTTATATATGATATTTTTTATTTAATTCAAAGAAAGTGGTTATATTTTAAAAAAAACGATTAAATTTTTAAAAAGATTACTTGAAAGGTAAAATTAAAAAAAAATGTAGATATAAAAAAATGAATCATTTTTATTGACTTTTTGGGTGATTTGACTTTTAGCATAAATGTTTCCATCTTAAAAAATATAAGAAAATGGAAATCGCAACATTAAATTTGGCTTCTATAATTAATAAAATATAAAACGAGATAACTTTCATGAAACTTAACTTTTTCATTTCTAAAACATATTATGGATCCGTTAACTCATTTCTTTCCGTTTATCATATATCAAACACAAGACCTTGTTTATAACAGACTAGATTCCCTACAGCATTTGAGAATTATTTTTACATAACTAAGTATAAATCAGAAGTAAATAAGAAGATTTCCTCTGCAACATGGAATCCGAAAGAAAGACATGTGTTGTTGGGGGTACGTGGCCTGCGATGTGTTGATTTACAGCTAATATGAATCTAGAAAGCTAAGCGTCACACTTTCCGGAAAACGATGGTTTGACTCCTCGATAATGTTAGAAGTAAATCAGAAATGTACGAATACGAAGCGCACATATGAAAACAACATCAAAGTTCAACGTGTGCAGAAAAGTAAAGATGTTATTTTTTTTCAGTAAACTTGTGATTTGCAATGCAAGATAGAAATAAACAGCAAGCACGTAAGGAAAATTTAATAAAGGATAGCAAAAGAAGACACGTAGCAGAAGAGATAACAGAGGCCGGCACCAAATCCAATTGACTTCTCCTTTTTCTTACCCTTCTTCTCCTTAATTGCTATTTATACAACAGCCAAGTACGTTCCTCTCAGTCTCGTACAAAACATCACAATTAACCCTTTCTCTATTTTCTCCATCTCTTCGTCACGCCAACTTCAAAACCGAGAGAGCTACCAATGGGTAGATCACCTTGTTGTGACAAAAATGGCCTCAAGAAAGGACCCTGGACAACAGAAGAAGACCAGAAACTCGTTGATTACATTCAGAAACATGGCTACGGCAATTGGAGAGTACTTCCAAAGAATGCTGGTATGTCATCTTTTCTAACAAAAATTAACATTATTACGCACACGCACGAAAAACTACCTTTTGCCTTTTGTTGTACACTTTGTACTTGAGCTAACATAAATTGCTTTTGCTTTTTTTTCTTCTTGCTGAATAGGGTTGCAGAGGTGTGGCAAGAGTTGTCGCCTCCGATGGACAAACTATCTCCGACCAGATATAAAGCGTGGTCGATTCACTTTTGAAGAGGAAGAGACCATAATACAACTACATAGCATTCTCGGAAACAAGTAAGTCTCTTGGTTAATATGTTGCTTTTGTCAGCATGAGTCAAATGTTGTTATTCATTAAAGTGATTAAAGAAGGGTTTTGTAACTTGGTATGTTTGGATTGTGTGTAGGTGGTCGGCTATTGCTTCTCGTTTGCCTGGAAGAACAGACAATGAAATCAAGAATTACTGGAACACCCACATTAGAAAAAGGCTTCTGAGGATGGGAATTGACCCTGTAACGCATAGGCCAAGGCTTGATCTTTTGGACCTCTCTTCCATCCTAAGTTCATCCCTTTATGGTCCGACACACATGAACATCCAAAGACTCCTCGGTACACAGACAATGGTGAACCCTGAACTTTTAAAGCTTGCTTCATCGCTCTTTTCTTCTCAGCATCGTGAAAACGTCAACGTCTGTCCACAAAATTGTGAATACAACTTGCTCTGTGATCCACAAATTAACCAAATCCCACACCTGGTACAGACTCAGGACTTTCCTCAAAAACCATGTAAAACACCAGACGATATCGATACAATGAATCCCCCTTGTTCTTCCTTGTCAATGCCTTTCGCTCAAGAACAGTTTCTTGAATGCAATATGAACCCTTACCCTTCTGTTTTCCATGACTCCTCCTTCCAACAACATTCTCAACCAAGTGAATTACAATGCAACGTAATCGATACTAGCTATGTTGCTCAATTACCAAGCTATAACTACCATGGCTCTGATTATGACGCAAATCTTATGGACCCTTCCGAATCCTCAACCTATAATAACCATTCCCATAACAGCAATCAGAACTTCAGCTTTGCTTCGGTTATCTCAACGCCTTCGTCAAGCCCCACGCCGTTAAATTCGAACTCGACGTACGTCAATGGAAGTAGCAGTACTGAGGACGAGATAGAAAGCTATGTGAGCAGCAACTTGTTGAGATTAATTGAAATGCCAGACATGTTAGGTGTTAATGAGTTCATATAAATGTTAATGAATTCACAGAATGAAACAATCATGTCAAACAAAAGTGAATCAACCGAATGATTCGTTAATTCCTACTAGCATTGATTTATCTGGGCTTGCTAGATAATTGCAACGAGTGATTGTGTTGATACATGTAACATTTTCTATGTTTTTAATAGTATTGATAGTTGATAGTTGACTTTCTTCTTTGAGGCTTTCTATGTGTTAGGAAGTAACAGTATATAATAAAGGTCCTTATCCTCTTCCAATTATTTATTGTTTAAAGTTTCTATTATTGATATGTTACTGTGCATTTCCCTTTTCTTCCTAATAGCATCTATTAATCGGATTATATAATCAATGCACTGAATATGCCAGTAAAAAGAAAGCAGCAACACGTAATCAATCTTTTTCAAGCCACATAAGGTATTATATATATACAGCATTTTTTTTTAATATTTACATGTTCACATTCTTAACACTAAATGATTGATTAAGTTGAAATAACACTATAAAAAAATTAAAATGATTGGAGGTCAAAATTTATTGGTATAAATCATCGATGAATTGATATTTTTAATAAATTATCAAATATAAAAAATCTATCTATTTAATTGGTAGTAAAAGTTATTAATAATATAAAATTTGTCTATAATCATAAAAAATGTTTATTCCATGATATTTATTAAAAGATAATTCCTTTGTATTTACTAAAAGAAAATTGTGAAGGTGTTGGTTGATTCATATTAGATGATTGTGTAAAAATTCATATAGTTAAAATTTCTCATCTCCTTTCTAATTAAAAGATTTTTTTATATTTATTTGTTCTTTTTAATATTTAAATTGTTTCAATTACAAGATTGAGGTTATATGTTTTCAAGTTTTGTGTCTAAGGCTTGTCTTTGTTATTATTCATCCTCTAAAATGGTTTGATCCAATTTGGAGATTATTTGTAAGTTAATAATGTTCCACTAGTTCATCAATTAGTGAATAATAAATGCAATCTCCCTTTTTATTTTAAATATATATTTATAAAATTTTAGGATGAGTTTTGGATGACTGACACCTTAATCATGATCCAATTAGTGTTAATCATATTTTATTCTAAACTAATATTCATTATTTGATATGTATGATACAATCACTTAATCTTTTATATGTCATCTTAATGTTTTTTATTATATAAATAGTCAGTTCGGATCGGACAATCATATAGTACACAAATAAATATAACTTTTTCTTTCAATTATATGATTATTTTTCAGTCAATTTTCACTAATTTATATTCATGTATTTATATTTGAAGTAAATGTGAAAGAGGTAAGATGGAAATGACAATGGCCGTTAAGATGAAGAAAAACTACCGTATTTGTTAGTTTTTACATTTAAACTCTAGATGATAAATAAAAAGTAATATATAATTATATATCTCAAAAATATATATTGTGAACGGAGATGAGGCGGATTTGAAGGAAGGTTTGGGGTTTGATAGGTTGAAGATGGTGACGAAGGGAGCGGAGAGAGACGGCGGAGCAGGAGAGAGGCGGACAGCTGTCACTGACACGTGTAAGAGGTAGCTGTCTTCTCACGTAGTGACAACGAATAAAGTAGTGATAAAGTATGATTTCGTATGGGAGTTTTGACGGAAACACTTGAATATGTGGGCCACCACACAAGCATCAATTGCTTTTTCATTGAAAATCATGGCATGCATCTTGTGCTCTTTTTTCTATTGTTTTTTTTAGGAAGGTTGGACTTGAATGGGAACATACGAGATACTATTAATTGCGTCAGCAGTGGGACACGTGGGCTCAATAATACGGAAAGGAACCGGTTTGGTACCTTGAGCAACCGGACACTCTTATTATCCACTCTCACGTACGTCGTCCCTTTTATTTTTAAATAAAATATAATCTATTCATTAATAAGGACATTTAAGTAAGAATGTTTATATTCAATCTTTTAATTTGAAAGAAAATCGTTGGTTGAAAATGGGTATTTAACTAAAGAATATAATAAAAAAGCACGTTTATATTTTATTTGGCTGTCATGTGTTCCATGGAAATAATACAGTAGAAACAGGACAGCTTAAGTAAACAAGAAGTAGTGTCGACATATGTTTGGCTGGTCTGCGTGTTCTACTTCAACAGGACCGACCCCTGCATCTCATTTTTCCAACATTTTTCCTTTCTTTTGACTATCAACCTATAACACGTTTATGTCACACAACGCTATTCAAAACTATATCTATTCAGAAAATTACCCAAAAAAATAATCGATTACAAATTATTCAACTTTATTTTCTTTCTCTGTCCATCACTATAACATTCAAATATTTTAACTATTTCTAAGCTCAACAATCATGTTTTTATACCAATATCAACTTAAGAATACATTTCCGTTTTATTTATACATGTAATCATATAATAAGTATGTCACACGGATAATAAAATCTTGAGTGAGAAACAATTAATGCGTAAAAAGACTAATGTCTCACCAATAATATCGCTTGAATTAAAAATCTTAATCAAAAGAAAAGAAGAGAAAATCACTTGTAAGTGAAATACCTCATTAACCCTATTTTTTCACTTAAATAAAAATATCAAAATATCAAAAATAAATTTGTTTACATCATATCAAATCCTCTAAAAAAATTACCAAAATCTTTTTCCACAAATTCTGACATATTTAGCAAGTTTTAAAAAAATCAATATTTATTGTAGCATCCATACGGTATCCAATTATAACAACTTCAAATACACATTTACTTATCAAACATCCTAAAGGTCAACAGGCAAACTACCCTATCCAAATTACGCTAACTTTAGTTTTTCGTATTCATCAAATCAAATCATCTTAAATTATTAATTCCCTTCACTTCTAATAAAATCCTAGCATACTCCTAATTATCTTGATTTATATAGTCATATATAAAATCTATATATACAAGTCACAGAAAAAAATATAAATATGAAAAAAAAATTAGTAAGAAAAATTGGGTGTTGTAGATGAATAAAATATGTTGATAATAAAAAAATCTCGTTAATTATTTGAGTTTATTCATAAATTTCTGAAAACAAAATATTTATTAGTAAAATTATCATTAGTAAATTTTAACAATTGATTGTAAAATTAGTCTTAAATTATCGAAAACTTAAAATGTGTTGGTAAATATTTGTCCATAATTATCAACGGATTCTGACCATTAATATATATCACTGTTGAGTATTCCTCTTCTTCCTCCACTTTCATCTTCTTTTTCTTTTTTTTCTTCTTCTTCATCTTCTTCTTTATTCTCTTCTCCTTCTCCTCCTCCCCATCCATCATCGTTACCCTATCCATCGTCACCACCTTTGACTCTTTGTCCTCCTCCTCATTTTTCTCTTCTTTCAACTTTTACAGTCACCTTCTACTAGTTGACACCATGTCACTATTATCATGCAACCATCACCACTATATCATCGCCGCTATCACGCCTCCTCCTCTTTCTTCTTTTGTTTCTTTCCATTCTTTTTCTCCTCATCATCTTATTTTTTTTTATTTTTACTCATATCCTCTTAATATATAAAAATATCTCATTAGATTTAATGATAAATTTATTGTATATTTTACTGATAAAAATATCTATTAATGATATGAATGACAAATTACGGACAAAATTTATCAATGAAATAGAGAACAAGATACATTTTCAAAAACAATATCTATTGGTAATACAAATTTTAATTTACCAACTAATCTTACACAAAATATTAGTTACCTCATTGATAATTTATATTTCAAATTTGTTGATAAATTTAAGTTTACCAATAAATTAATTTTTATTGATAATATATAATAATAATATCTTCAAATGTAATCTATATTCTCTGTAAAATCATTCCTAAAATTATAAAAATCAAGTATTAGAAATTGATTTCAATTTAAAATTAAAGTTAAAGAAAGCATTAGTTATATATAATATCATACATGCAGAGGTAATTAACAAAACCAAACATATATAAATTTATGTTGTAATTGTTATTTTATAGTATAAAATTATATTGTACTTATCAAATTATTATAACGATTTTCGAATATAATTTTTACTGATATGATTATATAATTTATTTATCTGTATAAAATAAAATTTAGATTATATATAATAATTATATAAAACAATTCATAAGTTGATAAATGATAAATGTATTTTAAGATGTGCGAAATGTCAAACTATACGTCATCATATCTATAGAAATATTAAAGATTTCATAAGATATATCTATTTTACAATTTTCTATAATAAAATATTTAATAAAATTTTATAATTTGTTTTTACAATTTTTATAGTAATATAAATTACACAAATCAAACTAACTTTAGTTAGTTCAAATTTTATGACAAATTATAATTTAATCAAATCAAATATAATTTTTATATTTTATTTAAAAACTAAAGTTTAAAAATTCTAACATAACCATGTATCGTTGCCTACCCTTTTTTAACCTTTTACTCAATTCACTATTCGTAGCTGAAATAATGTGGAACTTTATTTAACTTTTTTGTCTGGAACTCAGCATCTTCTTCTCTCTCTCGATCTGTTTCCTTCACACGAAAGACTATCAAAAGAATTTAAGTTTGAAATTTTCATATGTAATATTTTCAATTTTATTTCATATTTTTATTTATTATATTTTTTGTGAAAATGATAAGAAAATGATTATTCTTATTTACTAAGTTACCAATTCCACATTGACCACAATACGATTTTAAGTATGACGTAATGTAATAAAGAATATACATACATATACATATACATATACATATATATATATATATATATATATATATATATATATATATATATATATATATATATATAATTAAGATCAAAGTCCGTTATAATTAATTGAAATTTTATTAGTATAGTGAATATTTAAAACTTTTATTTCTTTTAATTGAGTTACGTTATCTTTTTACTTTACTCTACTTATTAAGAAATATGAGGTTCTATAATTAATATACAAAAATACGTTGCAATTAATATAAAGTAATTTTTATTTGTTTATTGAACTTCAAATATCTTAGCAAGAAAAATAAGCAAGATGATAGTGTAATATAATAATAATATCATCTAATTAATGAAAAAAATTAAGCGTTGAAAGCTTAATTAAAAATATTAAAAATAAATAACATTAAGGTCAACTTAACTTAATAGATGTGAGTGTTTGATAAAATGCAAGAGAGAGAAAAGTTACATAGAAATTTTGTATTGAAAGTATGAAAACAAAATTGTTTTTACAGAAGTAAAATATGCTTGAATATAAAAAGAAAATACAAGCAATAAAAAATCATAATAGATGTAATAAATTGTTATACGTGAAAATAATGATAATAAATGATATTATAGATGTAATAAATCTGATTAAAAATATATTTTATAACATTTTGTAGAAGTAAAGTCTTAAATCTAAGTAATATATTAATATCTGATAATGGAACATATTTTGGTCAAACATACGTTGAGCCACAAATTTTGAAGATATATGGTTGGCATTAAATTGCAAGGAGTCACCAAAAGGATTAGAAGGTTCTCATTGTGGTTGGGCTGGGTTACCGATTCCGCAGGTCACCAAGCCTCTGCATGTAAGCTCTTCGTCATTTTTGCGTCTATACCTTCTATTCATCGTTGAAACTTCTACTATGCCATTTGGGCTTTCTCAACTTGTCCCATAAGCAAACCACATTACTCATTAAACACAGGAAATATTACTACATTCCAACACTATTATCAAACGGTATAATATTTCACAAGTTATTTCTTCTTATTCAATAAACAGAGTAAAATGATATTTTCTTCTTATTCACATCTAACATTCACAAAATTCCATATTCTAAAATAAACAATATTTTAAATATAAAATTATATTTTTACCTAATTTAAAATCTTAAAATTTCATTCTCGCTATGTATGTTTTCCTAAAGTATTAAATTCATTTATATTTATTTTTTAAACTGAAACAAGTAAAATGTAAAATTTAAATGATAAAATGTGTCATTAATCAAAATACAATAGAATTTGTATAATAATTTACGTAAGACAAGGGCATATGCTGGTGGTGACCACCCACCGACCAAATAGAAATGAAGAAACAGAGAAAGAAGAGGGTTTGTGAAATTTACGTGACCTTCTATCGCTTTCTTTCTCGACCGTCCAAAGAAAAAACTGGTTCAGAAAACAAACTCAAAAGGGGATTTATGTCTTTGTTGAAGTTCCTCCCATGTTACTTCCTTCTCTTCTAATCACCACTCCATGTTTTCTTTTCTTTACTTCACCTGTTTTCAGATCACATCTTCAGGTCACCATATATTCAAAAACAATGTGTAATTTTCTTAAAAAAAATAAAAAGGTTTTATTGATTTCAATAAAAAAGTAAACTTTAAAACTAATTCAATCATATAAAATTGTTTTATATAATTTACGTCTATTTATATATTATAAATTGATTTAGTTGTTAGATTTTCAAGTATAATTCTAAGTTACACATTAAATAAAAATAAAAAAATTAGAATACTATATAAAAGTGAAGACTCATAATTTTGTTAGAGTTCCAAGTATGAATTTAAGTTCCACGTTAGATAAAAATGAGAAAGTATGGTTGAGTTCAGTTTTCATTGATGTACATTGAATAAAAATGAGAAAGTAGAGTAAGGTTTTCAGTAAACAGTAATGTCAATTTTTTATGTGATTAGACTCAAATCTCATTGATATCGTAGTTTTCTAGTAAACCTCCTTTTCTTTTTAGACCTAATAAATTTTTGGATAAAAAGTATTATTAAATCTTTATGTGATTAGATATTGTATTCCCCAAAACCTTGATAACATCAGGAAGTGTGAACACCCAAAATGATTTCATCCACTTCAAATGTCTTAGCATGGTTACATTTGGATAACACACGATTAGAAGTTCAAAATTTGTATAAAAGCCAAAACCTAAGCTTTTGGAGTGAGTATACCTATATACAACTTGAATTTGTCATGTTTTTATTTCTGTATTTTCATGTGTAAGAAAGTCAGAAATGGGGGAATTCGTCCGCGGGAAAGCTTGATTCTTTGAGTTTCAATAATTTTGAATGTCAACTGATATTTCAAAGAAAGACACTGTAGACATTAATTTGCATAGAAAAGTATTGTATATTATACTAATATCAATGACAGACTCACACTCACTAAACTAATGCCCCATTACACATCGAGGAGAAAAATTCAAACAATATGCTTAAAAATATTCTAACTCAATTTGCAGAGATCCAAAGTCCATAGTAAAAGACTTGTTGTAGCTTTTGGGAATAATTAACCTACCACCAGGTTGAAAACAAACTCAAAAGAGATCAAACACCAAATTTCAATGGTCAAAATTTGCATTATAAAGAATTAAAAGGATCACCTAATACGCACTTAAACATGGTCTGGGTGGATAAGATGATCATTGATACCAAAGTCATATTACAGAGAGAACGAAAGAAAGAATGGTGGAATTATGCATAATTTAGTGCCTTTTTCCTGTTGGAATACTTCAGACAAAACGGCTGGCAAGCATCAACACATAGGAACACTCCTCTAGGTTTTATAATAGGCTGAAAGTGATAGTAATAATCATCACTTTACAAAAACAAACTATTCAACTCATCGTAATTTTTAGACAACTCAGATTCCAATTCAAGAATGTGCTCCCTTTCATGCTGCAATTTGGCATTTGCATACTTTAAATAAATTACACAATTAAAAAATAAGTTTTACATTCATTTATATATTATAAATTTATTTTATTTTTAAGTGATATAAGATTAAATATAATTTAAGAAAAATATATTTATTTTGAAAATATGAGAAATCAAAGTGGTGTATAAGTTCAAAGATGAATATTCAATCCGCCACAAAAAGAAGTGAGTAGTCCATAAAAATACACTTAAACTTTCGGCGGATTTATCAAAATGTAATTGATTTGAAGGAGGGTTGTCGTAATCCAGTGATTAGAAATGCGACATTGTGGAGTATAGTTGGATGATTCCAATAATTAGTTTAATGAAGTGATTGAGTGGTAAACTTGTTTTGATTAGTTAAAAGATTGCGTGCAACTAAACTTGTGGTCTTAAAAAAAGTACACCTGTTACCTACACTCTGTAGCACCAATTCTATCCTTATCATATTCTCACACTTAAAACAAAACTGAGGTAAAACATGCACAAGTCTAAATTATTACGTCCAAAATGACTTCGATAACTGCTAATGTCGCACCATTTGGTCAATTTAACAACTACTGCTACCCCCTACCACCTATTTCCATGTTCCTTCAATTGACACTTTTTGTCTCAAAACAAATACGCAGTTATAAACTTATACTAATTGCATGACTATTGAACTTTACCAATTTTTATTTTGAAAAAAAAAATGCTCATTCATTCAAAAGATAATATGATAAAGGGTCTCTTTGTTTATGTAAAAGAAGAAATATTGTTAAGAAGTGTTTTATTTTTAAATGATTCTCATACAAACAAAAGTTAAGCTGTGTTTGTTTACAGTAAAAAAAAATGTACTTCTCTTTAATTAAAATTGTTTTTTTATTTCTTTAACTTAGCCTATTTTTTTGTGAAAAACAATTATTGTTAATGAGTTCATCCAGACGTAATTATTACTTTATTAAAAAAAGTTTAACCAAACGGATCCAAAGAAGGGTAAGTTTTTATGACGTGACGACTCAAGAACGGCATATGGCTAAATTATTTTTTAAGATAAAGTTTTGATCTTAACAAGTATATAGTATTAAATTAATTATTCTTTATTAATATATATTTTTAATATTTCTGTTATGCAGTATTGAAGCTAGATGATGCAATGAATATTAATTAAATTAAATTAAATTTACTTTTGAAAATTGATGGATTTTCGTGCTTGATTCAACTCAATACAACATTCGTAGGATTTTAAGGTTTATGACTTAGCAACTAATATGGAACTCCAAAAAGTTGAAGTCAGAGCCAACACAATAATCCATTTTAGATTCTTCTCGTTTTTTAATTCCGATTTACCCTTCATACAACACACTGGTTCTCTACATATGCATTGATGTTCTTCATATGATATTAGGAATAAAATAGTGATATGATCGACAAAAGTATCATAATACAAAGTAAATCCAGTTTGACAAAATGGTTGGCGGGCTCTAGGCCTGTTCTACGCGTATAATCCATTTCCTCCTGCACTTCCACAATTTCAACCTGACTATAAATAATATTTTTGTATTTGAAATGTATATTTCAAAATACATAATAAAATATATATTTTAAATTACATAATCTGAAATATAAATGAATTGCAATTATGTAATCTGGAATATAATACTTTTTTTCTGAATTGTGCATTTTGAATCATATTGTCACAATCGGTATCGCGACGAGACGACAAACCGAAAACAAACGGGTTTAAGAAAAGATTTTGGGAGTCACCACCATAATTTATTATGGAAAAATTATAGAAAATCATAAAATAAGACATGGTATGCAAAAACTAAATTTTAGGTTCAAGAATTGATTACGAGTAAAGAAGGTATTAGCACTCTATTACACTTGGCTAAAAGCAGTCCCTTTAATTAGTGTAGAAAGGTTGACGTGATTTTTTCAAAATATTTAATTTTTCCTAAAAAAATAATAATATAAAGAAACTAACAAGAAACCAAAAAAATATTTTTTGTTTTATGAAACCGACAAGGATTGACATCTATGAAACCAAAAAAATACACATATCCATTTGCTCCTACGTATATCCATCTATGATGGACAATCAGAGATCATGTAGTTATTTATCTAGAAAAATGTTTGAGTTTGTTTGAAAATTATTATAGATTATTTTGGATTTTTGAGAAGTGAACTCGATTAGAATTCACATCGTTTTTTTTTATTTTGAAGAAAATCTTTTATTTTGAAAAATGGTGGGAAAAAAAAGAATGAAACCAGGCTGACAAGTACTTATAGAAAAAAAAATTATGATTTTAAAAAAATATTATTTCCAAGTACAATAAAAAGAGAAAAATAAGGGTGTAAAGGTAAGATACCTTTTTAGCTTTTGATATTCCCTTAGTGCTATTGTTTTTTACATAACCCTTATGTGTGAGAAGGTATTTTTTTTTATACTCTCTTTCTTTCTCTATTATTTGAAAGTGTATACATACATTTTAATATCATGGTAATCTTGCCCTTAATTATGAATTAATTGACAAGGAACAAAATAGAAAAAAAAAATGTCTTGGATCCAAAAAAAATAAATCAAATAATTTTCAAGACATTAATTATAATTATTGTCAGAAAAATTGTCCATTTTTAAAATCATATTTTCTTCTCTAAAAACAACTAACGCAGCAAATTATATTAATATACTATTTTAATTATTGTTTATAATTATTAGCATAATATTGATCCAAATTATTATCATGTTAAACTAACATCTCAAAAATATTATGTCTGGTATTATAGTTATTATTTTATTCTTTTTAACCACACTAATTATTATTCTCTTATTTCTTTTATTTTTATTTATTTACTTGTCTGGACAAAATTGGGTCTTGACACATGTTTTGGAATACCAATTTAAAAATATATTCTGAATTACAAAATATTCTAAACTGCACAATTTGAAATTAAAAAAGTTTAGCAGATTGCAAGTTAAAATTATGCAGAAAGAAATTGCCTTGTAAAAGATTCTGAAAAGCCCATATTATTTCCCCATATGAAAGAACTGACCAACCAAAGATATGAACTGAACTACGCCAAATTGATCTCACACTTCAATCGTAGATTAACAATCTCCAAATGTATCTGTCTTAAACACACAGAACTGAAGAACCAAAATCTTAAGCATTTTTAAACTAATTGATCAAGCTCCATAGTTCTATTAAGCAGCATACCAGGAGTTTTACTCTGCAATCAGATCAATCTACTAGCATTTAAAACTACTGAAAAATTTGAAACTTTAATTTCTTCTCACTCTAAATATATCATTCCGCTTCAAATAAACTTAAGAATTATATACAAACCATTAAATTTATTCGAAATTCAGTTGAGGCATAAACTTGACAGCAGAGAATAAAGGGATGAGACGGAAGTTAATAATTTTAATAAGTACTACCTAACTAGATATTAATGTGTCTGGGCATTAATCTATACAAGAATGAAGATATGCAAGTGAGGTTGAGACATGAGATCCCTAGTGCAAGGGGGACATGTAAATATATTCTAGCTGGTGCAATCATGTTTTGCTTGTAAGTTGACGTACTTCTTTAATTGCTGTATTCATACTATGAAGCGCCATTTTCTTTACCTATTTTCATGGATGCCAAAAAGAGAAAGGCTTGTTAATTCTATGCAATGCAACAACTAATAGGAGAAAGCAGGAAACGATAAATGATAGCATTGCAAGATCTACCTCCAGCATGTCTGCTTTTGCTTTATGCTCTTCAGGCAATAGTCTGACCTCATCAATCAACTGGATACCCTCTGTAACATTTTCAGGGGACACAAATTCCAATACCGCATGAACACAAGACTGCAGATCAAGAAACAACATGCGTGGCGTACATTCATATAAGAGTATATTATAGGGATACAAAAACTAATAGAGATAATGATATTATTACTGTATGAAAGAAAGCCACTATTAATATTATTACTGCACAGCAATCATCCTTTTTCTTTCCTTACAAATTTGAATAAACGTAAGTGCCTGCCTATAATATATTCGTATATTCTGAGAAATAATTTGCTAAAAGGTGCGGCTTAACATAGCACATTGAAAAGAATTTTCAAAGCATTCAAAATATAAGTCCAAAAAAATGGAATTCGACTTCAATAACAAGCAATATTCCACAAGGTTTCTGCTTTTCAGGCTAGCAAGAGAGTAGTGAATTTTACACTAATGCACACCTTAGAATTCCTGATCTGGTATGGACATCCGGCAGGAATGATGACAGCTTGTCCAACGTGTTGCTGAAAAGTCCAAGGTTCAATCTCTGTGATCGTGACAGCCATGGTCAATAAAGTTATCTACGGCTGTAGCGAATGATCAAACAAATAGAAGCATATTTACTTACTAAATTCCTCCTTTAATCTCTTTTTGTGAGTACTATCAAGAAAAATGTTTTGATCTAGAATTGGGTGAACCATCTGCAGCAAAGAGAAAATGAATAATCACCCACTCAATCAAAATTCTACCGAGGAATTGTCTTATTTTGAATTTACCTTCTTGTGATGGTCACGGGTACAAGAAAATTCATCATAGTGTCTTTTAAGGTATTCTATGAGCTTCGGTACATCTTGTCTGCGAAAGACATCCCACTGGGCACCAAAATGCTCAGAAAACTTATTTTTATGTCTTTTTGAGCTTTCAAAGGGTTTTCTAGGAATATCTTGTTTGGAGATTTCATTGGTTTGAACAGTCCCAAGGAGAAGTAAAGTGCGTCCCGAATCAGATTCAGAAAAGAAATCACAGTCTCCATTCTGGGAAACATTGCTGTCCATGCTCTGACTAGAAACTCTCTTAGCTTCAGTTGAGATGCAAGACGTTCTATTCACTCTCCTGAAAAAGTTCATTCCTTCTTCAACCATACTCTGCAAGCCTCTTTGCTCCGTTTCTTCAACATGCAATAATTTCATTCCATTCACTTTTTGTTCCAGTGGCTCCTCAGTACCAATAGTCTTCATTTGACACAGAGTTTTGTGCTTTTTCAGTAATTTTCTTATTTTTGTAAGTTGTTCTGTAGAGAGGGGGGCATCTGTGGTATGTGTCATAATATTAACCTGGAATCACAAATCAAACACAGAAAACCTCATGGAGAATCAACACGACATTCCTTTCACAAACTAAGTGCAAGCAACTGCTATTTGAGAGAACGTGGGAAGGAATCGGTTACAACTTAGGACTCCAAGACACAGATCAGTAACAGAGACCAAGGTTAATGCATATTATATAGATACAAGAATTCCTAATAAATTGATTATAATTTGAGTTAGAGTAAGGATTTGACTAAGTTTTGATCCTGGCATTTAGTATACAAACGAAGCTAAACATTAACTGTGGGATTTGGACAACTGTATGAACAAAAGATTCACTCACTACAACTAGTATTGAGAAAACGTTTCATATTATCACTTCCAGACCTCAAACAACTATATATACAAGATACAGGATTATCGATGTAAATAATGAAGAACTTACAACGGAAAAACAATCCTCAAGAAAAGCAAACATGCCATGAGGATGCTATAAAAGATCAGATCAACTTTAAGTTCTCATGACAGGATATATGCACAACAAAGACACTTTTTTTTTTTCACTATAACAAAATAGTTTAAATTCATAAATTAACGAGTCAAAATGCAGGACAGTATCACATCATATATATATATATATATATATATATAAGAAATGATGTGTAACACAATAAGGAAGGACACATACCACATCATATGGGTCATAGCAGAGTGTTGTCACAGAATCAGTTTCTTTGTCAGCAGAGCCATAAGAAATATAGAGATATGGTCCAATATCATGTTTTGCACTCCCATGTGGCAAATTTGCAGCTAAATTCAGAAGGCCTGACAAGGGATGCATGTATTCTTGAACTGGTAGAGTATCAATTACCTCAGCAAAATGAGCTGGAAACAGCTCTTTGAATATTTGGGAAGAAAGCCACCCCCTTAGTTTGAGCATCTCATGCCAAGTATTTCTTTGAGGACGGCGTTTTACAGACCCAGTAAAGTACTGCCTAATGTTAATTTCAACCTGCCAATAATAACACTCTTTCAACAAATGCAACTTGGTTCAATGGTGTCAATAACTATACACAAAACTTCAGTCCACAATATAAAAATGCATTGAATTGAATAAATATTATCGTAAGATAGTTATAACTCTTTTCAGTCAAATAACAGCATCAGTCGAACAAATTAATTTAAAAGAATTGTGAGACATACAATATAAAATTAGTTGGTATACTTACATCCCACCAATCCAAACAAGATTCAAGTACATTTTTATTATTCTCATATCTCGTAATATTCTGCTCAAGATAAGTACAGAACATGATCAGTGGATCCCAGCTGAGGTTTGATGTACTTTGGAGAACATCTTGAACCACTATAGGATGACCTTTTCCCCAGTGTTTCTGAAAGTGCTCAAAGTTATCACCACTTATGTCCAACAGAGTCGGACAAAACAAGTAATTATCATTGGAATCTTCTCTTAAAGCTGCTTCTTGCAACTGCTTGTATCTGTTAGTATTATGATCGGTGTCAAAACACAATGAGCAGCTTGAACTTTTATCCGAAGTTTCAGGAAAGTCATAGCTGCAAACAATTTCTTCTGCCTTTACTTCCATCTCTTTGATCCAATTGGAGGGGAAAACAGATCTCAACTCAAGGTGGCTATTACCACAACCACCATATTCTCTAGGAGGGCATGACAGAGTATCAATGGCATTACAATTTGTCCACTCAGTCAATACTGAAGTATTGGTTAAATTGCTACTAGATATGGGCTTCTCGTCCAAATCCTGGCTCTCACTAGCACTGCTACCTTTCATTTTATCAGGTCGATTGAATGTAGATAAGTTAATTTCTCCAGATGCTTTTCCCTGACTTAATTCCAGACAACAACTTGAGCATAGGCTATATGAACAGCTCGGACAGCTTCTATGGAGATCCAAAATGGGTGTCTTGCAGTGATTGCTGCGACAAGGTTTACATCAGTTAACAAGAAGCACCAGAAAATCATATCACTTTTCTCAACAGCACCCACCCTAGAGAAGATAACTTACCAATAATTTTTCTCATTGCAGCCAAATTCAACCTGCTTGATTTGAATATCAGAAATATTTTTTCCTGTCGCCAACAAAGGCATCTAAGATACATGTTTTATAATAAACAAAATGCTGCTTCAGAAAAAATCAACATTGGAATAACAAAAATTACACCTTTAACTTTTGCTTCTGTTTCTAGCTCAATATTCTGATCTTCACTTATATGCTTTAGTACTGGAAGGAGCATGCAGATCAAATAATGAAAATGCAATATTCTATCAACGCTGCTCTTACCAGTCAAATATTCCTGAAAAGAACAGGTCATAAACCGAAGTGTCGATATATGCTATTAATAAAACAATATTAAAGCATAAGCGTGTTCATGTTTGATGTCAGACCTTACTTTCACTGTCTTTACATTGACTTGCTGAGCAATCCTTACAAGTGCAAGCTCCACGGCAAACTGGACATGCCTTCTTAACTTCATTTTGAGTGTCCAAATACCTAAATTTGTATAGACAAATATTGACAAATGTCTCTCATATTATGATTATGATCTGATTCCCAATCTAAAAGGAACAGAAAAAAAAATTATATTGGTAAATATGTAAGCACTAATCACTATTGATCCTTCTACTACTATCATTTCTTAAAATTAGCAAAAACAAAGAATGACTCTATTTGCATTAAATTATTATTTCCTTTGTAAATTTTAATTATTCATATTAAACACCGTTGAGTGGGATAAACATCATGCACATCTATCTTAACTCCATAAAAAGGGGCATCCTTTGCTCTAAGGAATAGCTGTGGAAATATCAATGGCAGAATATGATGGAAGGCAAAAACTCAACCTTATAAACATGCTATTGCGGCCTATGGCATCGCCATAGCGGGCCTTCCTTCATTTAACCAATGGTGGAAGGGTAAAAAAACCGCCAAATTATAACATTACGGTGGCTCAACAATGGTTATTTAACAACATTACAAATTACTAGAAGAATCTCTAGCTAGGAAATTAATTGATCAAACCACGTGTCTCAAATTCATGCTTCAGCACGGCCTCAAAAGTTTGATCACAGGTGAGGCCCTAAAGAATCAAAATCAGAAACTTCTCAAATGGAAATAAATCATAAATACCCCAGAATGCAGACAAAGAAGTTTGCACATGAAGATACGAACATAGCAAAGCAAAAATTCAACACAACATCAAACATTGGAACAAGCACACACAGATGATTTCACAAAGGTTCATTCTCATTCTCATGCTCAAAATTGAGAGAGTTAAGTGAGTTCAACAATAACAAACCGCTCTTTAATGCAATCCATGCAGAAAAACTCCCTCTCACAGCTCGAACACTGGATCAGATTGCAAGACTCGCTTCTCTGGCACCAATGACACTTCTTCTTCTTACCCTTGGTACCCTTCTTCAAGTTCGATCCATACGGCGCAATCTACACCACGGATAAAAAAATTCAAAACTCCCAAAAACAAAACTCACAACCGGTCAGTTAGTTAGAACTGTGAGTCCAAATAATATCGGGCAAAACACACCTGCAACTTCCCCGCAGGGACTCTATCAACATTCTTGGACCTAAAGTAACGCGGAGTAACAGTTCTAGAATCAACACCAACTTTCACGTCACAATGCGAAGCCACATTGTCGTAATCACGAGTAGGCGAAGCAGGAGAGATTTCCATCACACCATTCGGCAATTCCCTCCTCAACTCCCCTTCACCGTAACACAATTCCTCTTCCTCCTCTTTTTTCTTCTTCTTCTTGTTCTTCTTCTTATTTTTCTTCTTGCCCTTGTTGTTTTTGTTCTTCTTCTCCGCCTCTCTCTTGAGAACCATCCTTATGAGCTCCAACTGCATATCGCCCTGCTTCGGCGCCTTCTTCTTCGCGAGAGAAGGAGTCGCCGCCACCAGCGACTCGGGACCCTCCGAAAGCCTGCGCTTCTTCTTCACGATTCTCGAGGTTCTCCGTGCCCTAGATTCGACATTGTCCCCAGCACTAGGCTCCTCGTCGCTCGTCTTGCGCTTCCGGTGAAGCTTCAAGGACTCGGGAACCTTCTCCTTGTACTGCCGATGACGACCTTGGAGGTAGTGAATCTCGCACAGCTTCAGACTGTCCTTCACTCTCCGCCGGCACCGCCATTGCCGGCCGTCGGTGCGCCCGCACCGGAGGTGGTCCGGCAAAGGCTCCTCCGCTCCCTCCGCCTTCGGCTTTTTCGTCATTGATTTCGGTTTTCGGAGAGAATTGGGAAATTTTTTTTAATTTTTTTCACCTTTGCGCGCAGAGAAACCGTGTTTCTCTGCAGAGAGCGCAGAGGAAGAGGAAAAAAAAGGGTTTTTCTGTTTTTCAGGCCCAAAGAGAGAGTCTTTGTTGTCATTTATTGGGAACAAAAAACAGAACAGTGAGAATGAATGGCCTTGGCAATGGCATGTTCCAGTAATTATTTCCAATTGCAAAGTCCTGTTTGGTCTCTTAATCTTCGCTGATTGCATCAGAAAAGAACAGGACTAATCCAAATCTTGTGATCTTATCATCACTCAATCTGAATGCTAAGTGTTTCTGTCAAAATGTAGATTTTATTTTATTTTTCTTATTTTTTTTATCTTGGTTTCTTAACCGGTTTTTTCCAAATTATGTAACTCAATCTTTGGAATTATTCCTTCAGCAGATTTCCACTTTTTTTAGATTCTTGGGCTGAAATCAACCGCCAGATATGTAGCAATATATCATTCTGCTTCTGATCAATCACTTTTGATCTAAGTTATGTGCGTAAATTCATGAATGGACTATGCAGTGATCAACGTGTTTAGTAGCAGTCTTTGATTATTTACACTATAACAAAGGTTTCTGCCTTTGCTCTGTAGTAGTGTTTTGATGAACTAATTATGTTTTTATCTTCTCCAACATATTGAGTTTTTACTTGCACAGGATCAGTGTGAGAGTATGCTCTTTTGTTTCAACTTATTTGCATTACATTTTTGTGTGGTGAATTACTTCATTGAAAGAGGGAAGTTGAAAAAAGTTAGAAGCAATTTCCCATTTAACATTGTCTTCTTTAACATTCTAGGTTTTAATTATTAACTACTTGGATAGTTGGTACAAAATCGTTTTAATTTAAACAATATAAAAGTAATGCATCAAGATGAAAATTTGTCTTTGGTAATAATCCCACTCAATTCAATCAATCTTAGTGTTTTTAACATATGGCTTATAATAGAAACTGGAAAATCACAAGATATCAGAAATTCATCAAGTCTTTACATTCATTCTTTTGTGCTAGAGACGAACTTTTTTGGCTGCAAAATCTTCTATGGTTTGATAAAGTTATAAAGCCCATTGTTCTTGCATGTAAATTTTATTAAAGTATTGAGCTGAGACTCACAATGAAATGCAGATACAGTACTGTGATGCTGCAGCACACTTCTGATGTAAAGAGAATCTTTCATCATGGAATATTGACCCCTACCAATTTGAATTGTTTGGTTGTCCATTGTTGTTGGACTTTTGATTCCATATAAATCAGAGTATGAAGATGCTATGTAGTGTTGCATTCAGAGTATTTCTCTATCCAAAGTTAAAGATTCATTCTTCCAAAAATTAACATCCATTTCAGAACTTAACCTCTTTCACATCATGTTTATTCATATGGACAAACATAAAACCAAATATCTTACTATGCCTTTGAAAAGTAATGTCATATCATGTCATATTTAAACAACAAATTCACCTCTCAATCATGTTATATCATGCTCGAAGTACTCAGAATGTGTAATTGCACCACATTTTTTGTTATAATATCAAAGCTGTAGTACTATTTATATTTTATCTGAATTTTTCTGAAAGTTTTGGAAATAAATAAGTCACCTATTGTTTCAACATAAATACTTCTGCAGTTGCCTGCATTAATTTGAACAGGAAATTATAAATGCTGCGAAACTCTAAACAAAGATTAATTTTATTAATTGCTGGTCTAACAAAGATATGAATCTTATGAAAATACTATTAGAAAGTTTTTATTTAAAACATTAAATAATATAATTGTGATAGTTAAAAATGTTAAAGTCCATAATAAAAAAATAGCATCACATTCAAATACAGTAACTATATTCAAAAGCAGTGATCTCAAGTACCTCATTGTTTTCTTTTTCATTTAATCTCATTGAACCTAAAGTATGGCAATGTTAGGTTAAGTATTCTTTTTCGTTTTATTGGAAGTAAAAGAACTATGGAGCCAAAAACATCACATCAAATATTAATAGTTGGGTCCATGCTAGTGAGATATAAACCTATTGTTGGCACTTCTAGTAACTTTCATATTGAATAAGAGAAGCTTTGACAAGTGGAATTACATAAACGTGCTTTTATTACCCTAGGCTACACTACTAAAATACTTGTTTTATATCACTTACTTTTTATACTTATATAAAAGAATGCCTTTTTATTTAAGTTAGAATAATAATAGGAATGATGTAATCATAATTAAGCCTTATAAATTATGGATGAGAATGTGATAAAATTATATGAAGTGACCTATCATTCTATTGAAAAGAATATTTTTTTGGAATAATATTGTTAATATCAATTATTATATATGATAAGTGTTAATATTTCAATTTATTAAATAACATTTATAAATTTTTGGAATATGATTTATTTTAAAGTAAGAAATTTTATCACAATTTTATTTTTAAAAATTATTTTAAAAAATAAAAAGAAAAAAAAATTTAATTGGTTTAGACTTCAACTCTTAAATAATGTGGTATTATTAAATATGATAGGAAGAAGAGTGAAGGAAGAAAAGAAAATGGAAAAAATAATGACTGAAGCTATAATACATTTGTTGTAACATCTTTTTCAAGGATCAAGATTAAAATTTGATTGTTGTAATTCTTTCTTATGCTTCAATATAACTCTGAAAGCAGATTATTAGTTGAAATTAATAAACTATTTTAATTATGGTAATAGGTTGACAGGCAAATTTGTCTCTGAGAGTTCAATTTTTATAAACAAAAACGTTGATATTAAAGGATAAAGACATGTTTATAATATAATATATTTTTTTCACAGTTTTGTTATGCATTTTTACTACTACATGAATAATTTACAAATATATTTGTAATTTGTAATCAGATCCTAATTTTGAAACCCATGATACTTACGAAAAAAGAACTATACAATTTTTTTTTGTTTACATTAATTTAATGAAAATTTATCACCATGAACATTCTAAAGGGCAATGACCATTATCCAAAATTCTATAGGTACTTTCTATTCAAGGAATGAAGAAATTTATAAATTCAAAACCTTTTCTAGAAAATTCACTCCTATATAAATGCATGATATACTTCTTAGACATGTCAAAATGGGTAACTCGGTTCAACTCACATGTTGGTCATTTAGTGAGTCAACTAAATTCGGTTTACTCATTGGCTAGCTGACAAAATTCGAACCGGGCTCGACTCATCACGCGTTGGTGGGTTAAAGAGGTTGTTTTACTAATTCACTTATTTATAAGTTTTTCTTTTAATTTTCAAGGGCGTTTATCTCTAAAAAGTTTCTTCCAACCCTTCTAATTTCTAAAATTAGTTATCAGTAAACGAGATTGTAGACAATAATTAATGTACATTCAAACAAATTTTAAAAAATTTATTTAGGCTTTCAGATTTCAAATAACGAATTTCAAAATTTACAAAGACTTCAATAAATTTTGAAATTCGTTCAAACATCAACGAATTTTAAAATTCGTCAAAATCTTCAATAAATTTAAAAATTTGTCTATATTTTAACAAATTTCGAAATTCATTGAAAATCTTAATGAATTTCAAAATTTATTAAGGTCTAGACAGATTTCAAAATTCATATTGAACGGATTTCAAAATTTGTTAAAGACAGGAACAAATTTTACAATCTATTAAAGTCTTTAAAAAATCCTTCAACGAATTTTAAAATAAATTGAAACACAAAAGTTGGAGTGTAGAGTTTTTTGAATGGAGAGAAAAACTTTAAAAAAAACTACTTTAATTATTTTTTTTTTTTACAAAAGATGATTTTGAGATTTAAAAAAAAATGAAAGTATATTTAGAAACGATTGGAGGTGCAAAGAAAAGATTTCAATTTTCAAAATGTTCAAAAAATGGTGTAGGAATTTTGGGCATACTACAACTTTGTCACCACAAGAATTATGAATACAGTAAAAAGGTTTCATAAATCCCAGTAACTATTTGCAAAACGTAACGAAGATAGCTATTATAATATATTGATTAATAGAAAAATTTTACATGCCAATCTTATTTTCAAGTTTTAAAGGGTTTTAAAATCACAGTCAAGTTTAGATAAAAGAAAAATCAACTAACTGACAAAAAAAAAAAACTAAAAGAGAATAGAGTTTCATTTTTGCAAGAAGTTGTCCAAATAATGTTACGAGGAAATTAACAAAGTTGGTTTCCTTTGTATTGATGACAAAAAATTTAAACTTTTTTTTTCTGTTTCCTTTAAAAAAATACAGTGATTGAAAAAAAAAAGTCATAATTTGTTTTTCTTTAAAAGGTAAAACATAAAAAAAAATCACAATCATCTCTCTTGCATATACTCACAAACCATGTTGGCTAAACTCTAAAAAAAAAAAGCCTTTTTCTCCATCAGAACAGTGACATTGCAGCAACCTAGTTCTAACCTAAGACATTAAAGACATAGCTTAGTTGATAAAGCATGAGTATGTGAAAGTGCCAACATTTGACGTTTTAACTGTTGGAGATCTGTGTTTTATAAACCTTCAGTTTTATATGCCTTTCTATTATGACAACATTTACCAAAAAGCAGCATTCAAGAAACCTAATATTGGACTTTGCAAGTAAATAATATTATTCTTGGGAATTTCCTCATCAATGATTTACCAGTAAAATTTGTAAAGGTACAGTTCTTTTCATCTAAGTTTCATTAGGAGATTTGATATAAATTTTATTGATTTGAAAGTATAATGAACTTTACATCTACGAAAAAGTTTGGATAATAGTTGAAAAGAAGTAATTGTGTTCACACTGATCTTGAGACACTGAACTGCATGAAATAGCAGTTGAGGATGAACAACATAAAATTGCTCAAATGGGAAAAGAAACAGAAAAGATTCAAATTAATTGGCAAAAGTAATTGAGAAACAAAACCTGTAGTTGCTTATAAGGTTGCCTTTTACTTCACAGAATCCCATATTGGCAGAAAAACATGATTGAATGCAGTGTCGATGACAATTTCATATGCCTGAGAACACAAGTGAGAGAGAAACTTCATCAACGCTGCACTCAATGATGTTTCTCTGATATGGGGACTTCCGAAACTATTGGAGATCCATTTATGTTCTATTACAAATTTATAGCATTTGTTTATGTTATATCTAACATGAATTTCGTTGGTAAAACTTACACAGAGAATGTTCAATGTAGTACACCAACCATTTTGTACTCTCTATTCACAACTAATGCTCTTTTATCTGTCATTGTACTGATATTTGCCAGTTTAGCATAAGCGAAAATCTTGTACTGGTCAATTGTACTAGAATGAAATCTTGTACTACATTGAAAATATAATTATTTATCACATGGTTTGGCAACAGTTATATCATATTACTCAATCTCCACTTAATTATATATATATATATATATATATATATATATATATATATATATATATATATATATTTGTTTTTGAGTTTGCATATTAATTTGTATGAGTAGTTTATTTTTCTGAGTTATAAATATAATCGTAAATTTATAGTTATTTACTGTGTTTGCATATGACAATTCTAAATTTGTTGTTTTTGAAATTTATTTATGATTTTAAGTCAGTTTTTCTCATTAAATTTACTTTGTCAATAAAATTAAATTTAATAAGATCAATCTAATATATTTAACTATTAGGTCTATTAAATATGTATTGAGTTGATTTTTGATTCAACTTTAAATTCTAGTCGATTTGGTGTTTATTTTTGTCTAAGTAGAAGTCAACCTAAGTAAATTCAAGCTAACTTTCAATTTGGACAAACTCAACTCGCCAGTCAAGCTAACTCGGTCGATGTTTGGCTGGATAGACTCAATCGACCACCGATGAAATTAACTTAGTTGATCTTTTATTAGACTAGCTCGAACTTAGCCACAAAGCCCTAGAGACGACTTACTTGACTTTCGTTTGAAGACAACTCAAGTCAACCTTTGGTCGAAAACAACACGAGACAATCTTCGATCAAAGACAACTTAGATCAACCTTTTTTCCAATAACTATTATCTAGTAGGTTGAATTCCTTATATTAAAACCAAATTGAGTTGTATATATACATTTTTAAAGATGAAATTCATTACTTAAAAATTTTCTCATTTGGCTGCCACTCTTTAGGTTAAATCAAGTGATAGTTTTCTTCGTCATTTTCCTGCGCCATTGTTTGTATTGAAAATGTGATTGTTGTTATGTTTTTTTTTTACATTGTTCTGGTTTCATAGTTGGTATGCTAAGTTTCTGAAGGTCGATTCTAGTTTGTTAGTTTGTGATTAAAGGTTTCAAATGAGTTTCTAAAAATCTTGATATGTTAGCACATTTCCCTACCACTATGATGGTTTGAAATGAGTTTCTCAAAATCATGATTTTTTTTGTTTGTGTATTGTTTTCATGGTTGGTATGCTAAGTTTTTGAAAGGTGAGTTTTTGTTGTATTTTTATTAGCATTTTCTTAATCTGTTTTAATGGAATGTTATGTTTGGTAGTTCAAAAATATTTTATTACAATGACAAAGAAGCTGTGAATATGGTTAAAAATATTGACGGTAAGATGAAGACCATAGAGCTTTCTTTAAGAAGGACAATATTGACCTTCCTATGCTTCCTTCCAAAACTAGAGAGGAAGGTTATGTATTAGATAAAATTTGTTTGAATTTTAATTATGTATTACTTGGATATTAGATAAAATTTGTTCTCTGATGACATTTACAACATTTTTTTTATCTATGTGAGTAATATTATTGTTTTATGAAAATACGTTGTTATTTATGTCCTCATACTCTACTTTAATGGACCCTTAGCATACATTAAAGTAATCTATTATTTATGTATTTGGTAGAGTAATATTTACTCTGCAACTTACAATTGTAACATGCATTTTTGTCATTAATGTTTATGTTTCGGTGTACATTTTCCTGTGTGTCTCTGTTGCTCCTGGATGTCTGGGATGCTTGCATTTCTTCAATTGTTGTCCTTCATACTCGCCAAAGGAGGGGGAGGTACCTGCAAAGATACTCCGACGCTCAAGTCAGATATGAGTTATGGAGCTGAAGCTCTGAAGAGAGTAATTGGATACTGCTCTGAAATATTATTCAGGATCTCTAGAGCATAAAGAGAACGTACCTGGACTTTGGTCCTGTCACTGTATTTATAAGTAAAATAAAAGTAACCACCTTACCTAAAAATGTGGTGAGTGGCTTTGACAAATATCTTAACTGTCTAAAATATCTAAGATATTTATGTTATTACATAAATATCCTTACTACATAACATGCCCCCCAAGTCCGAGTTAACCGTTCCGTTTTATGAACGTGGTAGCTATAGGACTTATGAGTTTGAGGGAGGCTGTCTTCGCTGTAATTAGAGAGCGTGTGCAAGTGAGGAATTTGATGGACCAAAAGGAGGCGTAGACGAACGGCAAAAAGCTGGAGCAAGTGAGGCCGAACGTGAGGATACGTATGACCGAGCAGTAGAGGTCGAGTGGCATGCGAGGCATATCATAAGGACTGTTTGAACGTTCGACACATAGGTTGTCGAGCGGTCGAGTGGCATGTGAGACTGAGTGGTTGAAAGCAAAGGGAAGTCGAACGGCCGACTGTCTTGAACGCTCGTGCACATGGACTGTCGAGCGCTTGAAACCAAAAGGTTGAACAAATCTGAGGCCGAACGGCCAACTTCTTGAGCGCTCGTAAACATGGATTGCCGAGCGCTCGTTGATGTGGATTGACTAGCGGCTCTTGAGCGCTCGTTGAATTGGAATGCCGAGCGATGTTTGGACGCTCGTTGACAATTGAATGTCGAGCGTTGAGTCCGAACGACTGACTGAGTGGACGCTCGTTGACATTTGATTGTCGAGCGTTGAGGCCGAACGACTGACTGAGTGGACGCTCGTTGACATTTGATTGTCGAGCGTTGAGGCCGAACGACTGAATGAGTGGACGCTCGTTGACAATTGAATGTCGAGCGTTGAGGCAGAACGACGAACGCTTTCGATGTTGAACGACAGAATCTTTGAAAAGTTGGTGTTCTTGGGTGAACATAAGCTAGGCTATGGGGATGGTCCCCTAGGTTTGATGGTCTGGGTGTTCTAGGGCGAACATCTACCAGCGGGAGTGTGTCCCTTTGTTCAATGTACCTGGGTGTTCTAGGGCGAACATCTACCAGCGGGAGTGTGTCCCTTTGTTCAATGTATCTGGGTGTTCTAGGGCGAACATCTACCAGCGGGAGTGTATCCCTTTCTTCAATGCACCTGGGTGTTCTAGGGCGAACATCTACCAGGTCTAGCAGTGCTTCAGGATGAACGGCGCTCAGGTGTCCGCTTTTACGTATAAGATATGCTTATCTGTACTGTAAGAAATAACATTTAAGCATATAGGTGAGACCGTTTGGTCGAGTTGCAAACCTAGTGACAGAACGTTCATTAGGCCGAACGCTAGGCGCTTGAGGCCGCACGTCAAAGAGATTGATTGACCGAACGCCAGTGAGTCCGAATGACCGAACACTTCCTGTGAGAATTGCCGAACGTTATTGATTCGGGTGACCGAATGGTTGAGGCGAAGTTGCCGGACGCTGGGGTCACAGTGGACGAGCGTTGGAGATCGAGTGGACGAACGTCGGGGACAGTTTGAACGTTCGTCCGTTGAGCGTGAGATGGTTTGTACGCTCGACACATACTTTGTTGGAACGCTCGTCTAAATGAAATGTCGAGCGTTCGAATCCGAAGGTCGAGGACGAACGGCTGATTGTTTTGACGCTCGTACACACTGATTGTCGAGCGTTCGGTCTGAACGTCGAGGACGAACATTGGCTGTTTAGACGCTCATACACACTGACTGTCGAGCGTTCGAGCATGAAAGTCGAGGCCGAACGTTAGCGAGGTTGTGTGCGTGACGTTTTTAGGACGAACGTCAGAGAGATGGAGTGACTGAACGCACAGAGGCCGAACAAGAACATGGCCGAGCGAAGTTCCGAACGCTCTAGGCCGAACGTCAACGAGAGAGCATTGTTGGCCGAACGCTATTGGAACGAAAGGCCGAATGGTTGAGGCCATGGATGGCCGAACGTTGATGACGGAGTGAACGAACGTTGATGACCGAGTGGGGAGGCCACGGATGGCCGAACGTTGGGGACTGAGTGGACAAACGTCGGGGATGGTTTGAACGTTCGTCCCATTGCTTGCCGAGCGGCCTAAACCAAGTAGAGTGTCGAGCATTGTTGGAACGCTTGTTGACATGGGTTTGACGAGCGCTCGTTGGAATGGATGGACGAGCGCTCGTTGAAGTGGATGGACGAGCGCTCGTCCACATATTGATTGTCGAGCGTTCGTCTACGAAGGCGAGGCCGAGCGGTCTTTTGTTTGAACGCTTGTCCACATTGATTGTCGGACGTTCGTATCCAAAGGCGGGGACGAACGATCTAACCTTTGAACGTTCGTCCACTTTGACTGTCGAGCGTTCGAATCCAAAAGGGCGAGGACGAACACTGATTACTGTAACGCTCGTCCACAGGGATTGTCGAGCGAACGGTCCGAGGATGAATGACTGAATACTTGAACGCTCGTCCACAGTGATTGTCGAGCGTTCGGATACTGACTGCCGAGCGTTCGAAACCAACTGTTGAACGCTCTTTAAGTCGAATGTGCGTCAGAACGAATGCGGAAATGTCGATTGGACGAACGTTATTTATTCGAATGGACGAATGCTTGGAACCGAGTGGACGAACGTTATTGAGGCGTGTGGCCGACATTCCATTATTTGACGAACATTATTGGACGAACGTTATCTATTTGAGAGGACGAACGCTTGGGAACGGAGTGGGCGAACGTTATTGACGTACGCGAGGCTGAACGTACGCAAGACGTGGATCGCTCGATTGTTGCGGAACCGAACATGACGTGGATGGCGCGATCGTTGCGGAAGACGTGGAGAATGGGTCTGACAATGTGGCGTACTTGGAGGTGCCGAAAGGCCTTGTCTCTGAGTTTGGGAATTTAGGGTTTTCAGTTTGCGGATTGTGCGATCGTGGAGATGATATGGATGACCTAATGGTGCTCCTGCAACAGCAGTGCCTGGTGGCGCGACGGAGGCTGATGGGTGGACCCGATTTGGGGATTGTTTTTGGAACACGTTGGGTGCAGTTTTCAGAAGAGATGTTGCCATTGAAGACGAAGAATGAGAACCTGCGCTCAATTTGGGGATTTGGGGATTTCTGTTGTAATTGGATTTTCATTGATTGGAATTGATTGGAATTGTGGATTTGATCTCCGCAGTGGCGACGATGAAGGCATGGAGATGGTGATGACGACATAGGTGCCTGATTGCTGATGGAAGATGAGTTTGATGGCTTCTGTTACGAGACCCGCATGAGGGGTTCACAGATTTGGGATTTCAAAGTAGTTATGGAAAAAATAGCTGATGATTAAAGGGTGAGGGAGTAAGGATGGTCTTTCCGTGGTGAAGGCGGAAATGAATGAGTTCTGAGTTGCACCGTTTCCTCTTTGCAGATATGAATGAAGGTCTCCGAGGAAAATGATGAACGAGCTCGTGAAACTCGTGATCTGGGTTTGGTTTGATTGCGCGCTTTGGGATCTGAGGAATGGCGTCAATGGAGGTGCTGGTGTGGGTTGTTCCCGTTGAGATGCATCAGTTCGATGGTCTCCACCACTGTCGTAGGATCAGCGTTTTCGTAGAGGTGCTCGTGGGGGAGCCAATGGCTCACGGAGGAGAATCCTGGAATGATGCGGCAGCTTCATCTTGATGGAGTAGCTTATCCGAAAAAATGATGCGTGGAGGCCGAGGCTCCCCTTGTGGCTTCTTTGGGATTGCACTCGGCCCCACGGCGGGCGCCAAAATGTTTCGGTGTACATTTTCCTGTGTGTCTCTGTTGCTCCTGGATGTCTGGGATGCTTGCATTTCTTCAATTGTTGTCCTTCATACTCGCCAAAGGAGGGAGAGGTACCTGCAAAGATACTCCGACGCTCAAGTCAGATATGAGTTATGGAGCTGAAGCTCTGAAGAGAGTAATTGGATACTGCTCTGAAATATTATTCAGGATCTCTAGAGCATAAAGAGAACGTACCTGGACTTTGGTCCTGTCACTGTATTTATAAGTAAAATAAAAGTAACCACCTTACCTAAAAATGTGGTGAGTGGCTTTGACAAATATCTTAACTGTCTAAAATATCTAAGATATTTATGTTATTACATAAATATCCTTACTACATAACAGTTTATAATTATGATTGGTAATTTTTGTAATCATGCTAGTCTTTCACATTCATAAATGAATTCACATTTCATATTCTTAGACAGTTGTCAAGTAAAAAACTTCTATTTAGTTACAAGATTGTCAAACATTCTCTCCAAATTGGTGTTATGATAATTGGAATGTGCTTTTAATTCCTCGGTATATTCAATTATGCAAGTTTCAGTCTTGGAATTTATTTATTGAACCTTTACTTGAGATCTTCTCGGCATGCTGAGTTAGAGGACTCTCGTACGTACTACCTGTCGACCTAATATAAGCAAAGTCGATATATAGGCAGACAACGTTCTATACCATATAGAATGGGAAACTCTTTAGAAGAAGGTTCATTGTCCTGCTCCTCATAAGTTTGGATCAAGAACATACCCAATAGATGTTTGTCAAGATACACTGAGGCAATGCAACATGCATTTTAGAGCTCAGTGCATGGCTACACGAGTACTCAAACCAGGATACTACTAGCCCACTTTGAGAAAAGACACCAATTAATACATCACGAAGTGCCAATAATACCCACACTTTGGCCCATTACATCAGGTGTTACTCGAGAAGTTGAACACTATAACCACTACTTGACAATTTGCTACATGGGACATGACTGCATGAGTACTCAGAGTAGGATACTATAGAAGGATTAATTAGTCGGCCTAATCAATGACCTCAACAACAATCTCCTCATCAGCTCGAGCATCAACCTATAAATCAACTTGAACATCAGCCTTGTCCTTAGGGACTCCTTCACGTCAACAAGGGAATTGTCAACCACATCCTTATCCACATCAAATTGTTCTAAGTCCAATCCAAGATTAAATAAGGTCACATGTCTCTTAGGTTTTGGTTCGCAAGCTCATCTCGCTTGTCCTTTAGCTTGGTTGCCTATAATTCTTAAGGTAACCAACTTTTTCTCCTTTTCCATCAGGTTGGATACCTCCACTTTTAATGTATCCAACGCTTCAGGCTCTTCTCAGTCTCCTTCTTTTGTCATTCCAGCTCGACAATCTGTTCATTTTATTGGTTCAAGTTCACCATTCTTGCAAAAAGTTTTATCTTCTCCTTCTCGATCTCAATAAGCTTGGCCATCAGCTATCTTCTCGTGACTGCCTACTCCTTGCAGAAACGAGAAATGACCATACAATGACCTATCATCACCGTGACAATGTGTGTGTGTGTATCTATTTTACAACAAGCCTTATAGGGCCCAAAAACCTTATAATTACATGTTCAAAAAATACACAGAGTTCTCTCATACTCTTTTTTACTTAAAAGATTCATACTCTTTTACTGTCTTAAACATAAAAAAAATCTTGTAAAGATAGATCTTTCTTGTGCTCCAATCCTCAAGAACACTAGTTAGAAATCATTAAAACCATCAAACTCTTGCTACCTATCCAAAAACTCGCTCCAAAATCTCAATAAAACAATTTTTTCCAGTTTAAAAATTAATAAATTGTGTAGTCCTTAAAATACTATTATTGTATTAAAAGTTAAGTCAAATTCAATTCTCTTTCTATTTTTTTATATTATTTTGACAGAATAAAACAATATAATAGGAGCTTTTAATTTTATAATTAAATAAATGCAAATATAGGATACTTTATCATGTATTTGTTTGGGTTATTTAATTTTCTATGAAATGAATATTTTTAATAGAGAGTAAGAGTTATATTTTGTATATTAAAAATTTTAAGAAAAAAAAAGGTGATATAGTTTATGAAAATGGAAGTTCTTGTCTACTGAACATGCCATAGATTATGAAATCATATACGTAGTACATTTAATTCAAATAATTGTTTTACGAACAAATTTTGAAAGTATTGAAGGAAACGAAGTAAAGTTAGAAGCATTATTTGGAGGACCTCCATCTTAGCACCTTATCATAGATTCATAAGTCAGTCTCTCACCTGTTAAATAAGATAATAGTGTGATAAATTTAAAAATGAAAGAAAAAAAAGTATAATTTCTTTGGATAATTATTGCTTAAATAAAATATGTATATTTTTTTTGGGCTAACACAAACATGACCATTAAAAATTGAACTGTTTTCTTCCCGCACCCCTAAAACGTAAATCGCTCACCCACCCATTCTGCTGCACCTTCCTTATTCATTATCTCTTCTTTCTCATAGGGTGGACAACCTTGACCTAATGACCCTTACCCTTCTATGGAACTCGTCCAAACCCATCATTCACAATCCCATTTTCTGGAATATATTTTTCAATCTAAAATTACCTTTTAAAACACTTAATCTGAAAACTCTTAAAAAGTTGTAGAATTTTTTATTATAATTTTAATGAGGGGTAATTTGGGAGCTACAAGTTTTATGGATTTCTGAAAGAAAAATGGGGGTGCAAGTAGTGTAATTAGAATATTTTATAAGACTCAAGTTTTAATCTTAAGACCTAGTATATATTTTGTCATTTAACATTAATGGTTGATTTGATTTTGAGAAAATAAAAAGGTTGGGAGAGAGTAAAATTAATGTATGGATTGATTTTTTTTTATCGAAAAAATAATATTATAAATGAAGAATTACAATAAACTATACTATTCACAAACAGTTGAAAAAATCACATTTCAAAACATCCATATACAGTATTGTAGCATAACATGAAACTTTCCATATTATTCTTAATTTAGCAAATTTTCTGGAGCTATATTTGTTCTTTGATCATTCTGATGCTCTAAATCGGTTCAGGTAATCTTCTTGACATGTTGTGTGCAATCCGACAGTGTCAAATATAGTTCAGATTGATGTATCTATGTTCTTGGTCAAAATTTATTAAAATCAACTTCAATATTTAAAAGCGTAATTGCATGAAAGAACAAAAGAAATTGAGCTGCTCCCTCTGATTTTAGTCATATTTAACCCTTACTTCACAATTGTTTAGCATATCCACATTTTGTGTTTTGGTTTCCAAAAGCATGCACCATTCCTAGAGAAATTACCTTTTATGGATTGGTGAATATCTTATGGAAGAAGCATTTAAAATTCATGTCACTCATTCTCATAATACTTTATATAATTAGCATCATATTCTAAATAATTATTCCATAAAATAAACCCGTTAAACATAAACATAAATAATTTTAAAGATTTTAAAATAATTTTCTTTTAAAGATTTTGCATATTCATTCGAGTTTGAGGTGAATTAACCATCTAGAGGTCTTACAAAATATAAAGTGACAGTCGAGACTCAAATCAAGAGGTCTTACAAAATAATCTCAATCTAATAGAAACAATTAGTGATTGAATTTTCTATCTTTGCTTTTGGACTAAAAAATTTCACTATTTTAAGTTTTGTTTATTTCTCTTAAACTAAACCCTCAATTTATATTACTACACTAAATTCTAATGCCATGTTTTCATAAATGGGAGTTTTCGATTTGAGAATTGATAATTCATAAATAATTAATGAAAAATGTGTGACGAAGTTTGAATATCAACATCATTTTACTTATTCAACTCTTATTTTGAAAAAACAACTTTTTTGGGACCCAAAATACTTCATCCATAACCTGATTTTTCAAGTGGCATTAGAGAAAGTTTAGAAGACTGACAAGTGTTGTTAAGATTTAATAATGCGATATTTGTTTATTGCATTTTTTTAAGTTATAAAAGTGCTTTATGCGCCGTCCACCGGTGGTGTAGCCACACACGTCCTTGTAATTGAAGGCAACTTGCGATAGAAAGAAATACGCAACTTTCAATTCAAATTCTCTTATTTTAAATTGTATTATATGTCATAAATTAAAATGGTATTATTTAAGCTGTTATATTTTATGGATAAGAATACTTTTTTATATGTATTGAAAACTGTCCTTTTAAAATTTAAAATAACAATTGTTATGTTTCTTTCTTATTGTCCTCGAATCTTAAAATTGGGATTTTTTTCCCCCGAAAATAATAAAAGAATCGTTCAATCGTGAAGGAATATCTTTTATATGTAAAAAAAGTTAACGTTTTATGTTATAAACAGTCAAAATGGAGGTCCGAAATTAATCCGAGCCTGCTTGTGAAAGAGTCAAAATGAATCACCAAAATGCAACCCACAAATTTTGTGAATGGTTAATTTCAAGGCGTAGTATTCTTGTAATAACTTTTTGTCTCTTTATCGAACATCAATATTATCTAATTGTAGCTATTTGAACTTAAAAAAAATACATTATCAACATATTATAGTAGAGGTAAAAAATGTTAAATTTTATATGTTTTTCTTTTACATGTTAATAAGACATTTGAACAATCTATAAATATTAGCATTGAAACTCTGCGTGAGAATTTGATGAGAAGTAATAGACAAATAAAAAATAAATAAAATTAGGAACTGGCTTTTACACTTATTTAATTGAAAATTATTAAACTAGATTTTAAAAGTCACTAATGTTTAATATTGAGATAAAACCATTAAGATAAAACTTATTCAATTAAGAAAAATATTACTTGGATATTAAAAATTGTTTAAACGAACAAAACTCGTTATTATAAATAGATCTAAGTATCATTTTAGTAAATCTAAAAAATATATATAAGGTAACATAAGTTGCAAAACGTTTAACTTAAAAATCCAACATAAATTACTTTTATATTTTTGTCACAGTGACTAGGATTTTCTTTACTTAAGTATTGTTAGTTCTACTATCTATAGTTATTTACAATTAGGAGAGAAATTTTATATGACTAGACCTCCGTGATAGTTTTTCAATTAATAATAGATTTAATAGGTTCGGAGGTCCTTATATTTGTGAGTTCGTTTCGATTGGGTCCTTCAGTTTTGGAAGTGATCAATTGAGTCCTTAATTTGGTCAATTTGATTCAATAATAACCTTTCCGTTAAATACAGATAACGACGTTAACTTTTTTAATATGTAGCAAGCTGAGTCATCTGGATGGCACTGTTCGAGCTGTCCAACGTATCATTCTCTGTATATACACAAATTTTTCTTCATGACCAACATCGTATCTATAATCCTTATCCTTCTCAGTGCAACCCCAACCAAGTAAGCATACAACTCTTTCAAAATTTCTATTTTCTCACTATTCTTACTTTCTCTTCTCATGCCATCCATGGACGCCGCTTCTTCTTTTTCTTCTTCTGACATCACCACTCTCCACCCCGACATCATTTGATCCCACATCATTCGATCCCACATCCTTAATCGCCTCGACGGCCCTACCCTCGCCTCCGCATCCTCCGCCACCCTCCACCTCCGCCGTCTCTGCACCGATCACAACCTCTGGCGGACCATCTGCGCCGCCTCCTGGCCCTCTCTCTGCATCGAAATATGAATAAATGAATTTTCGAAATATAATTATAACTCATTAAACCAAAACAATGTTTCCTATTTTGGGGTGAGGTAGCTCGTATCTGCAAAATTGGGGAAATCTGCGAAATTGGGGAAATTAGAGAAATTAGGGCTCGTCCTTGTAACGCTTCTTCGTACGCCACCGTGAACTTGCTCCGTTCAACCGATAGCGTCAGGTAGTTTGCATCGAATCCAAAGGCGATTTTGCATATGTTATCGAAGGTGAAGCGTTAAAGGATGTCTTGGAAATCGAGGATCTGGTCTTGTTGTGCCGCTGAAGCCATGATGCGGATGAGGTGGTGGGAGAGTTCGGCATCCACCAGTTGCTCCACAAACTTGCGGAGAGACTTTGTATTGAATTCGTGGCTTGCGAGTTGTCTTTTGGAACTTCCATGTGTTGCCATCGGAGTTGAATATCCCCGTGCCGAGGAAGTCGGAAAGCGTACTAATGACGATATTGCCCTTTTGGTAGTTGGAGAAGCGGGTCTTGAGAATGTGCTCGACATTGGCAGGGTTGCCAGTGAAGACTTGGAGGTGACCCAGTGGGCGGTGGAAGGTGAAGGTGTTGGCGGGTGAGATTTGGACTATATCAGATTCCCACTGAAGACGGCGGTTGTCGGTGCGTTTAATGGCTAAGCAGAAGCCAATGAGTGGATATGATGGGATAGTAACAGTTTGTTTATTTGGAGCAGCCTGTTTGTTGTTGAAACGTGAGGAGTAGAAGAAGATGATGAGGGGAAGGAGGAGGGAAAGGAAGAGGAAGAGAGGAGCTATCAACTGAATATTCGTAAGAATTTCAATCATTTTCCTATGTGTTAGCAACTGAGGAATCAGAATTTGGTATATGTTGTTGGATATGTTGGTCATGAAGGAAAATTTGTGTATATACAGAGAATGATACGTTGGACAGCTCAAACAGTGCCATCAAGATGACTCAGCTTGCCACATATTAAAAAAGTTAACGTCGTTATCTTTATTTAACAGAAAGGTTATTATTGAATCAAATTGACCAAATTAAGGACTCAATTGATCACTTCCAAAATTGGAGGACCCAATTGAAACGAACCCGCAAATATAGGGACCTCCGAACCTATTAAACCTTAATAATATTAACAAATGTGTACACTAAATTTGAGAATAGTGAATATGTCATATGTTTATATATGAATGATATTTAAATTTTTTGTTAAGAGAATATCATTTAGGAACCCTTTATTTTGAAGTTTAACAAAATCATTTATGAAAATAATGTTCATCGTAAAGACCTTTTAGGATAACTCTCTAAACGCTATATGACTAAACTCTATGTTAAACATACTATCCTAAACAGTCTATTGTTTATAACTGATTTAGGAACCCTTTATTTTGAAGTTTAACAAAATCATTTATGAAAATAATGTTCATCGTAAAGACTTTCTAGGATAGCTCTCTAAACGCAATATAACTAAACGCTATAGTAAACATACTATCCTAAACAATCTATTGTTTAGAACCGATGTGCTCACCAGACAAATAGTACTTTTTCTTATTGTGTAGTACCTCTTTGTTTGTGCAGACAAAGTATTTTATTCAAAGTTTTATGTTAATAAAAAAAGATGTTAAAAAATACAAACATATTTTAGAAACATTACAACAAATAATCTTTGTCTTTGTTTTAAGGGATAAGAAAACTTTAGATAGTAAGGCTACTACAATGTACACTACGTTGGAGATAGGTATGAACATAAAAGCACTAGTGGAGGTTGTCACTTCATTGGAGGCAATCTTGTTTCATGGACTAGCAAGAAACAAGGGACGATTGCTCTCTAAATGAGTGAAGCAAAGTATATGTCAGGTGCTAGTTGTTGTTCTTAACTTCTTTGGCTCAAGAATGAACTAGAAGACTATAAAATCTACGAGACTAACATTCCTATCTTTTGTGATAATAATGTTTCAATTAATCTATCTAAGAATCCAATTTTTCATTCTCGTGCTAAATACATTGTGATAAAACATCTTTTCATATGAGATCATGTCCAAAAGGAGATTGTAGATTTATAGTATGTAAACACAAAATATCAGTACAAAGCCCCTTGTGAAAGACAAACTAATTCATCTAAGGACACTATTTGGAATGAACTTGTTGAATGAATGACTTGACTCAACATCTTTATCACATGTATCATGTAGCATCTAGGGACACGCATCTAAGACTCATCATGTAAGATGTCATGCTCACATCTAGCATCTAATTTCTCATCGTCTGGATGACAAATCATTCTAGATTTCATTGTGTCTATTTAGCAACTAAGCCCATTAACTGACCCACTATTCTCGTCTAGTCTTAAATAGTTTCAAAATATGCTACCTTAGTAAACATTATGTCTTGCATTTAATGAGATATGGTGTTTCCCTTCCCCTAACCCATTACTCTACCTAAGATTTTTTCTCATACTTAAACTGTCACCTTTGACTCTAAACTCATTTACTACTCTCAGAAACTTTCTTCTCACTATTTCTTTTTACAAGAAACAACCCTCAACTTCTTCGAAACTTATCTTCATCTTTACTCAAAACCTTTCCCTACAACTATGTCAAACGAAGAATAGATTGCCATCACCCTAGATGAAGATCATTCCTCATCCAAAAGAGATCATGTGATACATGCCTCTATCGATAAATCCATCAAGCTTTTCCTGGAACACTCGGACTTGAAGGAGCTACATTCCTACGATTTCGATGTCATCAACAATGTTCACATATGTGGGTTGTTAAAGTATTTTGAGTATGATACTCTGACTCTACCAGATCTTGTACGGTAGTTATGGACAAATGTTGATCTTCACAACGACAAGATGATTATCTCTAAGGTTATTGGAAAAAAGGTAATGATAAATTTTGCCACTATACCATTTGCTATTGAGTGTGATCGATACAACAATTGCTTCTATGAAGGATGAGATGATCTTTATGCCCATAATGATTTTGTTAATTGGCTCTTATATGGAACAAACTTCTCAAAGGACCAGTTTGGAAAATAGGTTCTTTATAAGTAGCTAAGTCCATATGCCAGGGTTTTGCAACATGTTTGCTAAAAGAAATTATGCACATGAACAACTATAGAGACCATGTGACGGAGCTAGGTTTGTTCGTCATTTATCATCTGATGATAAGAAGGTTCTTATGAAATGATTTTTGTTTAGAATAATTAGGAAACATGAAAAATCTTCAAATCTCTACTTAGTAACTCAATTTTTATGCAAAAACAAATTTGAATCGCTATAAAGCCATTACAAAATTTGTTGAGATTTTGTGATACCTTTGTGTGAATGAAATATGATGTTTGATTGATTATAAATATAATTTAAGACCCTTCCCCTTTAGTTAGATTTGAAATAGAATTTTTTTTTATTTTTTTAATAAAAAAAACTTGTAATTAATTGAGTCAGTGAGCTAATCCGTTTAACCCATTAACTCATGGTAGGTCGGGCCGAGTTCAAAATTTTCAACTTGCTAATAAGTGAGTTAGGTTGGATTGACTCACTAAGTGGCCAACCCATTATGAGTCGAACTAGGTCGGGTTGAGTAACCCGTTTTGACTGCACTACGTTTTGGGATCACCAATATATGCTAGAGGCATTTGGATGTTGATATGAAAAGATTGTCTACTACTCCTCAGTTAGACATTAAGCAACTTTTGGCCAAGAAGACACAAGAGAAGTTGGCTTCGTCGCACATGAATGAAAAGATGAAGGAATCCCTCATAATCAAAAGCCTTCTGTCTACAATGAAAGCTTTTTCCTATGAACTTCTTACTCGTCAACAAAAAAGGAATCATGAAGACATGATTATTGAGGCTAAGGTTGAAATGTTTACTGCTCAACCACTCTCAACAGCTACCGCACAAGATGTTTCTACCTCTTAACCAGAAGTTTCCATTAAACGCTCCTGATCAACGATGATGAAGCAAAAAACAAAAAAAAAAAGTCAAGGTTGCTCAAACCTTTAATGTTGGACGTCTTAAAGAGTCTATTGATTCTGATAAAGGACTCGTTTTTTAAATGACTGAAAAAGTCCACTAAACTTGTTATTGATGCTACAATCAAGAACCAAAATGTGATTGTTAGATGCTTTGCAAGAACAACGTCTAAGGGTGTTTTGTCTACTAATTATACTGCTCAAAAAAATTTTCCTCTCGACTCAGACCATGATCAAGTGATGCTTGACCCACCTTCCTACTTACATCCTTGCCAAACTTCACCACCTTTACCACCTTCACCTTCTACAATATAACCCCCTCACATCAACTAGGATGTGTCTCCCTTTACCTCCTTGTGTCTAAGATGCTCCTAGTATTAGTAGATCGTCCCAATTTCTCTTTGCTAATTGGATTCTACAAGAGTTTGTCCTTGACGTTACTTCACCTCTTATGTTATTGTCTTAACTGGTTCATTGTGCCTAATCTCATTGCACCACATCTACCTCCAATGGATCTACGACCAATAAAAAGAACCATGATTCAAAGGCTAAAAGTCACTTGTTATGCTCATACACGCTCCATGCTCGCTAATCCTATAAAAGAATGGACTATCGAACTCCAATCGTCTTACTTTAAGTCCAATGCATTTTTATTTTTGCAACAATTCATTTTCAAGAACACTAATGCTTTCAAGCCAGTTCCAGCATGAACTTCCTTAACTAGTTTGGTTATGGAGAACAACCACCTAGCTTAACCATTTTGCAATCGTGCCTATTTATCATTTTGATGAATCTCGTGCCATGTATCTAGTGGATTCAAATTCTTTTGGTCGCAAATTATTTGATATGCTTCAAATTAAAGTTCCCCTCATAACAATGATCTTACTTCAACTGCTTTACTACATAGAAGCTTTAACTTCAAAACTTCAACAACTCCTAAGTGTTTCATCCATCTTGACTGCTATTAAAGAAGTTTTTCATCATGACAGCAATGCTCGTCCATCATTACCTACTATCATTGAAAAATCCTTTTTGGAGGATGCAACTATGTCTATGAACGCCACGCCGAGTCTATTCAACAACCAAGCTCCCACCATAATACCTAAAATAGACAGTAGTCACTTAACCAACTCCACCACCAATGCCCCCACCTAATAACCTTATTACCTTATCCACTGCCACATCCACTTCCTCATCCATCCTTGACTAGGTTAATTTTCCTATAGTTGAAAACAATGCACATTAAGAACAAATGCTTGTTGTAATTTTAAAAGTTAATGAAAGAAGACATGATGAGAATCTTACTACAATAATAAACACACTCAATGTCTCAACTAGTCAGATTCTATCTTTAAAACCTATTGCATTACCACTGCCACCACCATCGGATGACTCCACCAGTCCATCACTACTAGGGCAATGATACCATTTCAAATCCTTGTTGTTGTTTATCAAATAAAGGGAAGAAATTATGTTGAACATTTTGAACACTCAACATGAATTTGATGCTTTAAACATTTAACATAAACATTTGATATGCTTTAAACATTTTACATCAATTTGATGATAAACATTTGGTCTGAACATTTTACATTAAATTCATGGTAAACATTTATTATGTCTGAATATTTTTAGCTCTGATAATTATTTCTAAGTTGTTATGATACCTTTTTTTTTCCTACTCTGATAAGTTATTCGCTCTGTATAATGTTTACCTTGTATTTTTATTAACTATTGCTCTACATGTGACTGATGGGAAATCATTTATCATACATACACACTTACATCTATATGCGTAAACGACTACCTAAATGACTAACATGACAAAAGTTTCTTGATCAAACTTTTAATCCTATTTCATGTTATACTTTGCATAGTACTTGTTAAACATAAAAATAAGGGGAGATTGCTAAGACAATATTGTTTATAAACTCTTTATTTTGAAGTTTAACAAAATCATTTATCGAAATAATGTTCATCGCAAAGACCGTTGTTGATAGAGGGAGCCTAGCTTCTATACATATTGGTTTTTTATGATGAACATGTTTAAATGATTAGAAATGGTTTTAATCATTCTTGCACAACAAAAGGACATAACAAATGTTTAAATCATTAACATGTTAGGGCTAAATGTTTGAATCCATTCATGATTAATAAAATAGGCCTAAAATAGATTGAGAATCTAGTTTCTGGTAAGAATAACCGATTTCATAAGTGGTATAATCCATTAGATTAAGCCAGAACATTTAGAAACAAATAGAAGCAAATCACTTTGTTATATAAGTTATATAACTAATTAAAATAGAGAGAAAGACATAATTTGTTATATAAGTAACATAATCTGTTAAGAAAGGTAAATGTATGACTAATGATTAAAATAGAAAGTAAGGTCTAATCCATTATACAAATAGTCTAATCTGTTAAGTCTGTTAAAAGAAGCAATTATAGGCATAAATGTTGAAATAATAGATTACACACGTGCTATAATCTATTAAAACAGAGAGAAAACCATAATAGATTATGTTGATAATATAATCCACTAAATTGTATCAGGATTTGAATTTTCTATATAAACCTGACTTGAGACGTATTTCTTTAACGTTATAATTTTCAAATACTAACATACTTTCTGAGTTTTGAGTACAAAGTCTCTCAAGAACAGTTCTTGGAGGATTTCATGCTTCATTGGTGAGCTCACATTCAAATATTCATTCAATATCAAGTGGACTTCACTGTTGTTGATATATCTACACTAGAATAGTGTGTTCTGATTAGTGTATCATTCTTTCTACATTATGCAGCACTTGTGCGAGTAGGTTAGGTTAGAGACTGAAAGTTTTCATCTCTTGTATTGGGTGTGAGTGGGTGTTTTCCTCTCTTATTTGTATTGTAGTCTGATTTGAGGGTGGTGAGGATATCAATTGAGAGTTTCAATGTATTCTCAACTCAAATTTGATTTATTGGAAAGCCTCTCAACTCAGGTTGTTTGGAGAAGACTGGATGTAGGCTTGTGATAAGCTGAACGAGTATAAATTGTTGTGTGTTTTGATCTTTCTCTCACCCCCTCTTGGATTGAGATGTAAGGCCTTCTATTTCTAACAACCGTCTAGGATAACTCGCTAAATACTATATGACTAAACATTATCCTCAATGCTATTAGTAAATGGACTATCATAAACCTTATAGTAAAAAACCTATTGTTTAAAACCAATGTGCCTAATTATCATACGAATAATACTTTTGTCTGTTGTGTAATACCTCTTTGTTTATGCGGATCCTACTAAGGACAAGTTGCTTTATTCAAAGTTTTTGTACTAATCCAAAACGACGTTAAGAGAGATAGACATATTCTACGAATATTTCCTTGTTGCTTTCTGTATGACCATCTGTACAACAACACAATTTTTCTCTACGAAAGCATAATAGCATTTAACAATGTACAAAAGGCTACATCAACTTTACCAAAAGTTAATGGCCTAAGTCCAATGGATCTTTTTCGAAGTTCTTTATAAATTGAAGACTGCATGAAGAAGAGAAGTTAAACATACATTTGTTTTGGATAATCGGGAATGATTCCAAACACTTGATTTGTTTAACTTAGGGGAAGTTAAATGGTATTTTAGCCAGTTGGGCTGTTGTAAACCAAGACTAGTGAAACTCGTTTGTAGTTTATTGAATTTAGTGAAACCTTTTAAAAGTGCTTAGAGCATAACTGAATGTAGCTCAGGTTGAGTGAACTAGTATAAAATGAGCTTTATCTTTGTCCTCTTTTTACTGTGTTTGTAAATGCTTTGAAAAATCCTTAGTGTTCAACATTGTCTATAGATAGTCTAACCTCTATAAACAGTGTTTAACACTATTTGCGAAAAGTTTTCAAACTCTATTCAAATCCTTTCGCCTACCCCTCTCTCCTTTATAGAGTTTGTCTGTTATTTCATTTTTGGTACATGCAATCATATTGTTTCTAGAACTAAGTTGTTTATGGGACCTAAGTTTGAAATAGAATAGCAGTGTGAAGATGATGTGATTTTAGGAGTTAAAATCATAAAGAAGGGATATAATATATTACTATCCCAAAAATAATACATTGAGAAACTTCTTAGGATGTTTAGGTACTTGACTCTAAGTCAATAAACACCCCTTATGATGTTAACTCAATCAAAGAAAAATAAAGAATAATCTAATTTTCAACCTCACTATGCCTAAATAATTGGGAGCTTATTAAATTTAATAGACTTTTCTAGACCATATATTGCTTATGAGATAGGTAGATTTAATATGTAAACTCGGTGTTCTAATAAGGAACATTGAGACGCACTTGCACGACTTATTAAATGCATAAGAAGTAGAATAAATTATGTCATTGAATATAGTGAATTGTCTGTTATACTATAATGGTATAATGATGCTAATTGAATCTTTAATACAAATGAGACAAAGTCCATTAATGGTTGTGTCTTCACTTAGTGATGCGATTACATGAAGATCAGTTAAGCAAATAATTATTGCAAATCAACAATGGAATGAGTTTGTTGCTCTTGAGATAACATTCCAATAGGAATGAAACCAACGCCATCTATATCAATGAATTATCATTGCCAATCGACAATAACTATAACTAAAAACAAAACTTTTAATGGAAAAATAAACATATATGATTGAGACACATTTTGATACAACAATTGCTAAAGAGTGAAACTATTTCTATTGACTATGTTAAGTTACAACATAATCTAGTAGGTCCTTTGACAAAACCCGAAGGAGAAACATGATTTTATAAACATTGAAGGGAATGAGACTCAAGCACTTGTAATCAAACAAGTGATGAAAACCCAACATTTGTAATTAGTGATCCCATGAATAAGATTCATACAGGTAGAAACAAACCTTGTTAGTTCTGCAAGCACTTAAATTGATTCTAAATCAATTTTTCATATTCCTATGTTGTGTGTGAAAATGATAGATACTATAAGTGGTAAAGAATTTGATCTTTTAACAAAGATTTTAATGATTTTCATATCCCTTATAAGTGGTGTATGATTTAGAGCATACAGTTGATGAAATTACTAATAAAACTATTGAGTGGGGTTGCTTACATGAGATCATAACAAAACCTTTATAACACTCATGAATATCAAATACACGCAAGGCCTAGTAAGCACAACACAAAAAATAACAATATGAATTGTGGAAGGTGTATTGCAATTGATAAATCGCTAACACATTCTACGTCCATTGGTTCAAATAACTTTTTATACCAACTACAATGTGCTAAGTTTCTTAATCTATGATAGGTTCATATTGTTTGATACATCAACTTTGGTGCATTACATATAATATGAAACCCAAGATTTTCTTCTTTCATTCTTTTTACCTTTTCCTTTTGCGTGAAAGATTGTTATGAACATAAAGAATAATAAAGTGTTGCAAAAGCATGACCTCCATAACTAAAACCCATGATCCATGGAAATGCTCTACACCAAGATCCTCTTGACATGCAAATGTTCAACATTGTTGTCAAGATCCTTTCTACAAAAATGTCCTACAATGTTGTTGTAGGGAAGTTACATGTTTCCTCTTCAACAAGTCAAAGAGATTTCTTTGTAGATAGAGGAGTTTCATCCGTAAAGCTTTAGCTTCCTATGTGAGTCATGGGGTTTCTAACCCTATACTCCACCTATAAATAAGGGCTCCTATGCATCTTTAAGTCACGTTTTTACTCACTATCACCACTTGTCTCTACCTCTCTTATATCTAAGAACATTTGTTTATTACCATTTGCATCAAAATGGAAGCATAGATTTGCAAGGTTGAAAGGTGTAACGTCCCGGCAACACACAGGGACCGTTGACTGCCCCCACAGACCACCATCAGGCTTTCCAGTGTGCTTTGTCCTCACTCGCACACTTTCTGGGAAAACTTCCCAGAAGGTCACCCATCCCAGAATTACTCCAGGCTAAGCACGCTTAACCATGGAGTTCTTATAAGTCAGGCTACCGAAAAGTAAATGCATTTTGGTGATATGAGTAGTCAAATCAATTCCTTTAAGCTATCCTTCAACTGTATAGTTCCATACCTACACAGTCTCCAGATCCCTCTCATTCCGGTGTATGTTCGATTCATCCATGTACTCCTTCCACCCGCCAGGAGCCGCTCCTTGTCTGTGTCCCCTGCACCATGCCTCTTGCACCGGCGTCACTCCCCGCCCTCGTCAGTGCCCGGGTGTCACAAAAGGAAAGAGGTGTCTCGCTCAACTGAAGAGATTTGACGAGAAAGGAACGACATTATTGTAGAAATTACTCATTTATCTCTAGTTTGGATTAAGAATTTAAGAAGAAAATAACGTTTTGACACAAACATGTGAGGAAATCGATTTTGGAATGAAGTTATTCTCTTCTTTATTATTTCTAAAGAATTGATTTTCCTTTTTTTAATAATCGATTATATTGAGTTTTTATTTCTAGTGTTGTTGTCGTGATGAATTTTACTAATGTGGTAATAGTGACGGTGATCTCATGAGATTAGAGGTGGTGGACTGATTGCACATAAATTTGATGCATTTAAAAGAATAAGAAACCTCCCTTTTTAAGAAAGATTGTTTGATATATAATAATTTATACTAATTACATTCTAAGAATAAAATAATTATCATTTCATTTTATCTATTAAAACATTTTTTATTTACCAAATCCATTACCTCACTTACAAACTTTCATTAATTTTCGTTCAAATTTTTTCATTTTACACAATTTTTTCTTTAATCCATACAATCTCACTTTCAACTTTTTGTCTCCTCCAATCCATTCAAATTCATCTTCAAATCTAAACACAACATTTATTAATACCAATGATAATTTATATTTTCATTCATTTCTCTCGAAGTCAACAGGGGAGTGAATAAGTTGATTCATAAAGTACGAATCAACCACGTCGAGTAACACACTACATGAACATTAATTACCTTCAAAATACAATCAGGCTAGGTTTAAGGTTTAAGCAATTTCAGTTTTGGGCGAACATCTCACTCAAGAATCAAAGTAATCGATAATGGGTCCAACATTATTGTCTTGTTCCTTCCCTTACATTATGGAATTTGCTTCTGTGTTGCATTTAATCTGAAGTGATGGTAATGAAGGGTAGAGTACAGATTAGGCAATGGAGAAAAGGAGTTGACAGAACCCTTGTCTTAATCACTCACGTGAACAGTGAAGAAAAGCAAGGATCTAAAATCCAGGTTTCAAGAATCGTAATCGGTGTCTCCATCACAGAAACAAAACCTCACGCCCCATCTCTCAGAAACAAAATTGCTGGTATTAAAAATCCTAATGACATATTAACGTTGGTGTACCACTGTAATCAAGAACATGTCCCCATCAAAAATGGCGTTGAACCACAAACACAAGGTGACGTGGCCCAATATTTAAAACCTAAAACCACTTTCCATAAGCCTAAACCGTGCTCATTCATGCTCATCACATCTTACACAACGCCCTATCATAACTTTTAAGGACCACCACATAGGGTATCTCCATTCAACTAACTAATTTTTTTAGACCCAATCAACCTATTTTATTAATCATAATAATTATTTCTTATTTCTTTATTTTGCCGGCCAGAAGTTTAATAACCGAAATGGATAACGACTTTATACCGAGAAACAATTTGTAGCCACTCATACCCAGCAACTCAGACGACAGACATGAATTTCAGTTTCATAGTATTTAAATTCAATTACACAAACCGTTCAGAAAGATGTGTCCACATAATATATTTGCATTTTCACCATCTTCTCCAACAACATTAATTTTATAGCTTGACTATGACACCTCCTATTTTAAATTAATCATTGCTTCTTTTCACCTATTATTTTAATTTATTTTATTCGTTTCCTTTACACAAATAATTGTTAGCGTGACTCCAAATTTGAAGCTGTCATTTTGGAAAATTGAAGGAAATATTATCCTTTTTTTTCGAGGAGACGTATAAAGTAGTTAAATGATTGTGTGGAAGAAACGAGCTAGCAATGAAGTTTATTTTCTACATTGAAGTGGTATGGTTTTAATATTTTGTATCAAAAGTAGTATTATTTTAAAATTACATGAGTATACTTTTGAAATTCTTTTCCTTGCTACGAAACATTTAATTTTACCAAAATTTTTTTTTTCTCAAAAGCAATTATACACACGGCATAATTCAAGCTATTAAAGAATTTATAAGTTAAATAAATGCTTCTTAACATTGAAACAATTGATTGTGTCGTAAGAAATATAACCCTACCCTACGGAAGAACCAAATATTATAATATTAAGAAATGAAACTATGTTTTTCCAATTCAGATAGATAACGAGACATTATACGAATACTTTTTACCACGAAACTAATAAATTAAAAAATCCCAGAGAAATATTTTTTCTATTCAAAGAAAAATGTTTCAGCAGCCCAAATTGCAAGAAAAAGTATGACACGTTGGTCGAGTGGGATGGTCGAGTATAGGGATGGCAACGGGTCGGGTCGGGTACGGGTAGTGCCTACCCGCAACCCGACCCGCCGGATAAAATCGTACCCGCTACCCGACCCGCTACCCGCCGGGTACCCGTTTAAAAAATACCCGTCGGGTATTTTAAAACCCGCGGGTACCCGCAAAAAATAAAAAAAATATATTTAATACATTTAAAAATAAAATTTAAATAAAAATACAATATATATATATATATATATATATATATATATATATCTATATAATATAAATTAAATTAAATGTAAATTAAAATTTAATTTTAATTAAATTTAAACTAATAAAATATAATTTTATTTTATTTTTAATTAAATTTAATTAAAAAATATATAAATTATTTATTTTTTAATTTTTTACGGGTAACGGGTACCCGCGGGGCGGGTAGTATACTACCCGTACCCGACCCGTTTAGAAGCGGGTATTAAAATACCCGCTACCCGTTACCCGCGGGTAGTAAATATCCGCGGATAGTTACTACCCGCCGTGGATTTTACCCGCGGGTACCCGTGCCCGCGGGTAAAATTGCCATCCCTAGTCGAGTACATGTCGACTTAGTAGTCCGACATGTATTTGACTAAACCGAGTCTTATATTGGTAGAGAAACTTGGTAATACACAATATACCAATTACTTAGACTTTACATACTATAGGTTAAAGACTTGTGAAGAGCTTGAAGGTATCGTATGTTAGGGATTCGTCATTCATACTCAACACACTGATAGTCGGTTGTCATGTTATTTGCATAAAAAAAGTTGTATTTCTTTAATTAATTATGTAGTTTTATACGTATAGTTTTATAGTCATTTCTTTTCAATAACGTTAAACATATTTATTAAGTGATGTATGTAATAATTATTTTTATATTTAATATCACATTATGAAAATTTTATATATTAATATTTATATCTAAATTATTGCTATGTTGAGTAAATTTAATACTTACAATATTAAGAAGGTAAAAAAATTAGAAAAAAAAAAGACATAAAAATGAGAGAAGTAATTTTAATTCACCCTTAAAACTATAATTATAAAATATTTTTCTAATCCAAGTATTAAAATAAAACAAATAAATATATTAAAATACGTTCTTATAGAGCCGAGAATGTTTGCTGTGAAGACTTCAAAGACTCTTCAATTCAATCTCTAAAGTATTCGTCCTCTTCTTGAATGCTTGTTCCTTTAAGACAAAAAAAGATTGTGTTTGCAAAAGACACTCTCACATTCAAGTTAGTCTCTCACTTAAGCAAGCAATAAATGCATAATTAATGAAACGTAATTAACATACCTTATAAAATATGTTATTTATACTTACTATTTATAGGATTTTACTTAGATGGACCTAGCTCATTGGCCCAAATACTTATTGGTTATGAATCATCGTAGTTAACTATTGACTATGGTGATTAAGTGTCTTGTGTGATGTTGAATTGGCCAAATATGAATGGGTCGAATACATATCGACTTAGTAGTCTGACATGTACTTGTAAAAAGACGAGTCCTATACTGGTATGGTGGAGAGGTACTCGGTCATATACAATACATCATTCTCCCATACTTTACATGTTACATGTTAAAGTCTTGTGAAGAGCTTCAACGTATCACATATTAGTAGTTGATCATCATTTTTTGGCTTGTCAACCATGGTATCAATACTAAGTAGTCGTCTTGCAAAGAAAATTTTTATCTTTGGATATATAACCTTATAAGTATTAATATACCCCTAGCCTCGAGAAGCGTAACAATTAATGGGGTAAGAGCGTATGAGACTATTGTTCTACTCAAGAAATGATACAATTCTTGGAACGGGCAGAGTCACAATTCTTAGCTTTTAGATCTAGAGAGATCTAATGGTTAGGGGGAAAGGGTGGAAAGGTCAAAAGTCACAAATTTTTGCTACAAATAGGAGTACCAAGTTCTATGAAATTGCTTTGCTACTGATATCTTGTGAGACGAGTCAATCACTTCAAGAGTCGGTTACTCAACAAGTACTTCTTGTAGCAAGTCAAATGGGTTCTAGAGAGGAATCGAATAGCAGGAGTAGTAATAATAGTCGAATTTGAATGTGATCGGATGCATCATCATCTCGTACCAAAGGGTGGAAATGGAGATGATATTTTAGAATATGGAAGACTCGCTGAAGTGCATGTTGAGTCCCGACTACCTAGAAGGGATGGGTATGAGTGAGTACATCTTTTAGTTAGAACTAAAATTTTCAAATTTAGGTGGTCTAGAACTTTGAATTCCTAATTGAATAATATCTATGTGTTTGAGAGAGGAGTGTTTGAAGACATAGTCTCTTTTAGGAAGGTGAGTGTCATTGATAATTTCCACCATGACTGAGCGGGTAGAAGAGGAATTCTTTAACAACTGAATGTTCGCTTACCCTTTGACGATTTTACTGTGGTTATGCTTTGGCTTCTGAATGTTGTACCAACACAACTTCATCGAATAATTAGGGTTGCCTTTAAGCTTTTGGATTAGTATAACTAGTGCAAAAAACAGCATATAACATCACGCGTTCAACGTCCAACCATTGAATAGCCAACGTTAAAAATGACCGATGGATGTTTTGTAAATAAATGCAATTATTAGACGTTGTTTAGATTTGTAATTCGATGTTAATTTGTTATATTGGGTAAATTTTGCAAAAATGTTTGGCGCGAAGGTGAAAATGTATTTACGTATGACATCGAATTCCCTAGAATTAGATGTCAAAAGGATATAAAACGTCGAATGCCCCAGCGTTAGACGTTAAAAGGTTAGTGAATTCATTAAAAATTTGAGCGAGAGATTGAAAATTCATTTACTTTATCTTAGCGTGCGATACCCTCTTCTCTACTCAAACTTTTCAAGAACGAAGTTTAATGACCATCACTTGTAATCTTTCTTTCATTTGTTACAAGTGCATGTTAATTAAGTACTTTAGGTATGATTTTTAGTTTGTTTTGACCAATTATTTTCGTGTTCTTGTCCTTCATAGGCACATTCTACTCTCTCTCTCTCTCTCACTGGTGGCAACACTTTATTTCGACGAATTCATCTTTTGAAGGTTAGTTTTCGTTTTTGTTTGAAGAACTTATTTGTTGAACTTGTTTTTTGTTTTTTTTGTTGAACTTGTTTGTTGTTTGTTGTTTGTTCTTGATACTACACTACACGTTCATAGTTCATGCTTTATAAAATACCAAAAACTAAAATGTGTTGTTTTTCTGCTTTTCAGATCTTGTAGAGTTGTAAAAAAGGATCACAATTAATTTAAAAAAAAACATATTAAATTTGAATATTGACAAAATTCAACATTAGTTTTCTTTACTTTAAACGTCGAATTGTTCTATGTTTGACATCAATTTAACGTCTCCTGATATGACGTCGACCTCGAATTCGACGTGAAAAGCCAAAAACACCGATGTTATACGGTGTTTTTGTACTAGTGTATGCTAGGCTCTCAATTTATCTCTTTCACTTGAGTGCTTTCTTCATTTTTACTTAATGTAACCAGGGATGCCATTACCTGGTTATCCTTGGTGAGCAAGCCAAGTATATGTTTTCTAGATGCCTATTTCTAATCCTTCAAGAAGTTTAAGAATGGAATCTTTAGGATAGTGGTGAATTCGACTGGTCATTCACATTTTTATTATGATAGTGGCAACCCAAAATTTCCTTTCTACTGAACTAATAACCCCCTTACGTATAAGGAGTGGTCGAAGGACATATTGTCCGAGGAGGATCGGAAATTGCTAGGATCTTGAAGCAGCTTCCTCGAAAGCTATCTACTAAAAATATTGTTAGAATTTACATGTCTCCTTAATCGATTGCTAACTTGTGTGGTATGTATAAAGTAGCCTGTAAGTTGAGTAGTTTTTAGCTGATTTGAAAATTTTGTGGTGCTTGTGGGTTACACGACCCAACACACTACTAAAGTGGGAACGAACGAGGACATGTTCCGCAAGCTAAGGAACCAACTACCCGAGGAGGCCAAGAAAATTGAAGAGATTGTGGTTTGGTAGCTAAGGACCAATTCGTTGATTTGGGTGGTTTGGAGGGGGTCATTATCATTATATGCAAAGACATTCAAATAGGGTTGAAGGATAGTGAACTAAAATTGGTAGAGGAGACTGAATTGGCTACTCTTATTTGCACTATGTTGGAATTTCAAAGTGGGTTCCTTGTGCTTGGTCGTAAGGTAGCTAACTTACTACAGAAGGAGATGGTTGACTGGTGTTAGGACAAGATCGTCTAGAGAGGCTAGACTATATAACAACTCGAGTTTTGAAGTTTAACACACAACAATTAACGAAATATTGTTTAGTGAGTAAAATGTTTAAGAGAAGTGCATAGTAAAAAATCTTTGTTAAATGAAAGCAAGATAAATAATAAAGTGTCATTTATAAAATATTAGAAAGTATTTGACAAAAATCGCGTATAGAGAAAACAATAATAAAAGCATAGACTCACGTTAAACGCTTATACTATAAATCATGCCTAAACCCTTTGTTAACGTAAGAACAATAAATGCATGAACGTATTGTATCTTTGTTTGTTTTGCTTTTCTCTCTTTTTATCTGTACAATTAATGAAAATACCAAGTTTTATTCAAAAGCCTTGCACATGGATTAGAAAGACATTGAGAAATAGGAAAACATTCCTGAAATGTTTTCATAAAGCTTTATGTCCTGTCATAACTGTACAAGCTCTCACTGCTAAAGCAATATTGCTCTTCCCAAGATGCAGAAAAATACAAATCTTCGTACTAGAAGCCAACTACTCTCAAGAGGTCAACTCTCTCTAATTAATGATCATCTCTTGAGGAAGGCTATATAAAAAGGACTCGAAGAAGATAAAAAAGAAGGGTAATTACTACAAGAGGTATATCTTTGAATTTTTATTTTGCTGCTCTCCAAGCTCACATTGTCTAAAGCTTTTATTATAAGAGAAAGAACCTACAAGTTCTCAGATTTTGTTATATTGAATTTATCCTCTCTCAAAACATTGATTGTGTTTGTATATTCAAAAGTGAATTAAAACATTTTTATTTTTTAACTCAATTGAGTTAAAAGTTTTAGACAAGTTGTCTAGGGTTAATACCATGAGTGGTTAAAACTCTTATCGACACCTTTCTTCTCAACTGGCATAGTCTTAACTTTTATCTTGTTTGGATATTCTTTCACATCCTCCAATCGCATGAATTTAGCGAGCTGCTACCTCAGCTCATCCATACTTGAAGGCGACGCCATACACAAGTCGTCCGCAAAAGAACTCAGCCTTAGTGTCGTGATTATATAGTGGAGAACCATCTCAGAGTTTAGGTTTTTTTATCTTCAAGGCACTTTACTAAACCTTTCACTAAAAGTTCGTAGGTTATCCCTTTACCAACCTAATGTTAGGGAGTGTAAGGGAGGTAAGGTGATGGTGGTGGCTTGTGGTGTACTGTGTTATGAAGATGATGCCAACATGTCAAATCAGTTAATAGAATATGGGGGAAGGCAGGTGAACAACTACAAGGCTGGCCACTTTAGAGTGGTCGCAAAAGCTTTGCATATAATGGCATTATTAGTCGAGTACAAACTAACCTTAGTGGTGTAGACAACAACATGCTCATCTAGGTCGGTGCTACCATCATACCGGTTTAGGATAAGATCCTTTCACTGCTTAGAAAGGGGGATATCATGATATCGTCTATGAAGGGACATCGACGACTCCTTCCTACTGTCGAGGAGTTATGTGTCTTGGGAGTACGATTATACTTGCTTTCCTCCTCGTTTCCATTGACAAGACCGGTGCAAGGTGTCATTCTCTGAATTGATTGCATGTTATTATGGGTCCCTTTTCTTTGTCAACAATTGCTTAAGCCTAAAGACTCTCCAAATGCTTCTAACCTTCAATCTTCAAAGTGTTCATCCTCTTCTTAAGTGTGCATTCCCTTTTTGGCGTGGTTTGTACAATAAAGTTTACACATACTTCTATACTCTAAATTGATCTTATATCTAATTGATGTGGGACTTCCAACACACCCTCTCACGCCGACGTATATACATATCGTGCGTTGAACTAAAAATTAATAGGTGGTCTGATAACAACTCCATAGTAGTACAACAATGTGTCTAACAAACAACAAATCTCGTTAGAATAGACTTTAATAATGATTCTAATACCATGATCTTGCTCGTGTTGAATATACACCATAAATATGGGGTAAGCTCAAAATACAAGTAAGGAAAAATAACATACTAACTAAAAATAAATGATAAATATAATATATTTAAGGCTTAATTTGCTATTTAGTACCCGGTTTTAAAAATGTAGGCATTTGATACCTATGTTTTGAAATTTGTATCAATTGAATCCTACCCACTTAACGCCGTTATAATTGATAACGTTTTTCTGACTGTGTATGTGATTTGTGCAACCGTGTCAATGAGGTGGCTTAAGTGAGTTGACGTGGCAGGCTGATTTGGGAATTTGAAATGGGGTTACGTTTTTAAAATTGGGAAAATAAACTAGGGTTTTTTTTTCGTACGTTCAAGAGGGCTACGAATAGTAAGTTAGAAATTGGGGATTTTTCATTCATTGTTGTAGTTGATAGTGTGGAAGGATTTGCGAGCAAAGGTTGATACTGAGTGAAGGATTGTCGTGGTTGTGGAACGAGATTTGTTGAGCGAAAAGGTGAGCGATAGCGGTATCCCTTTGGCGGCGGGTGAGCGATAGCGATAGCGGTATCCCTTTGGAGGCGGAAAGGTGAAAGGTGCAATTTTTATGATTTCTTTTATGTAGTTTCGGTCCCCCATGGTAATATGTTGGATTCTTGTCCCCTTAGTGTGTCATGTTGTGTTCCTGTCGTGGTCCCCTTTGTTGTGTTTGGAGTGGTCCCTTTCTTTAGTGCCTGTCGTTTTCTTATGCTTATTGTTTGTATGTTTTTGGTTCCCCATGAGTGCGTACTGTTTTGTGTACCTTAAGTGCGTACTGTTTTCACTTTCGTATTGTTGAATGTGTGGTTGTTGTTTATTGTGTGGTCCTTGCGTATTTATTTAAGCATTGAGACAAAATGGAATGTTGTAGGTGAATCAGAAGTTTTGGTGTGATTAACTTTGTATGCGGAATTGTTTAATAGCTGTTAAAAACGTGGCAGCTTTACAATGCATGTGAAGGTTATTAAATAATGATAGTAGATGCATGTGAAGGTCATTAAATAATGATAGTAGATGCATGTGAAGGTCATTAAGTTGTTCCATATGTAGTCTGACACTTACTTTTATATAGGCATATAATAGTTGACAATTAAAGAAAATGTCAGACCCTAATGTTGAGGTGGTGTTTCACCATGGGGGTAAGTTTGTGAATGATGGGTCATTTAGATACCATGGAGGTTCTACCAGTACCTTGATGGTTGACACAGACAGATGGAGTTATTTTGAAATCTTGTCCATACTGAAGGAGATGGGATATAGAAATGTTAAGGAGGTGTGGTATTCCCTGGGTGGTTCTGTATTAGAAGCTAGGTTGGAATTGTTAAGTGATGACATATGTGCAATGCATGTGGTGAGCATTGCGATGTTGAATGGTCAAGCTCATTTATTTGTGGTTCACACGATGTCCGAACCAGATTATATAGAAATGTGGGAACATCGTCATGAAGGTGAAGATCACGATGATGAGGTTGGTGAGGTTGGTCAGAATGGTGGTGAAGAAGGAATTGGTGAGGATGGTGAACAACAAGTTGGTGAGGATGGAGATAAAGTTGTTGAAGTTGGGGAACATGAGGAACATCAGGTCCATGACATTGGTGAGGATGTTGAAGGTCAACTGCCTGAACATGGTGAGGATGGTGAGGATGATATCATTGGTGGTTGTGTAGGGGATGGTGAGGATGATATCATTGGTGGTGGTGTAGGGGATGGTGAGGATGATATCATTGGTGGTGGTGTAGATGGTGGTGTAGGGGATGTACAGGATGAGTTTGATGTTAGTAGTTGGGTAGGTTCTGATGAAGACGCTTCTGTGAATGAAGATGATTTGGAGGATGTTATATTGGAAGGAGATGATTTGGAGGATGTTATATTGGAAGGAGATGAAGAACCCGAACAAGAGGAATCCGAAGGTAGTTTGTTTGCTGAAGTGGGTACAAGAAGTGGATGTCCTACTCGAAAAAAGCATGTACAGGCCCGGGGATTATCTGATAGTGAGTGGGAATCTGATAGTTGTGGCAGTATTTATTTAAGTGATGAGTCAGATAATGAAATAACTGGATATGGAGATTTTGGGATCTTTTCAGAGCCAGTTAGTATGAAAGAATATAAATGGCAACTGGGAACATACTTTGCTGAAAAAAAAAGATTTCACTGATGCAATTAGAACTTATGGAGTACATAACGGTAGGAAGTTGAAGATTTCTAAGAATGACAACAGAAGAATATGCGTCAAATGTATTGGTTCACAAGGGAAATGTCCATGGTATGCATATTGTGGATATAGGAGTAGCCAACGTACATGGCAGTTAAGGAAAATTGTAGACAGTCATACATGCAGTAGGGAATTCAAAATTGGTTTAGTTACCTCTAAATGGTTAAGTGGGAGGTTAGAGAAGACCATGACAGGAAATCCGGATATTAATATGAAAAACCTGCACAATAAATTCTGTAAAAAGTACAACATTGGTGTGTCTAGGTCTACAACAAGTAGGGCAAAGGCAATGGCATCCGCCAATATTGATGGTTGTTTCGAACAACAATATGAAAGACTATTTGATTATGCACACGAGTTACTCAGATCAAACCCTGACTCAACAATTAAAGTTAAGGTACAACCAACTGAGGATAAGGCCATATTCAAGAGAATGTATGTGTGTTTGAAAGCATGTAAGGACAGCTTTGTAAGTTGTAGGCCTATTATACATTTGGATGGTTGTTTCTTAAAAGGGAAATATGGAGGGGAACTTTTAACTGCTGTTGGAAGAGATGCCAATGACCAGATGTGTCCGTTAGCATATGCTGTTGTTGAAGTAGAGAATAAGGAAACATGGACTTGGTTTTTAGAATTGTTAATTGATGATCTTGGAGGTGGGGGCTTTTGTTCAAGGTGCACATTTGTATCAGATCAACAAAAAGTAAGTAAATGTGTAACTTTTATTTATTACTTTGATGAGGATTGAAATTTATGAGTCATACTTTCTTTTTTTACTGTGATAGGGACTTCTCCCAGCTTTACAAAATCTTTTGCCTGGGGTGGACCAACGTTTTTGTGTAAGGCACATATATGCAAATTTTAGGAAGAAATTTACTGGCATAACTCTGAGACAATTACTATGGAAGGCAGCATCATCAACACATCCTCAAGCATGGGAGTCAGTGATGCGACAAATTAAGGATGTTAATGAAGATGCATTCAAACATTTGATAGCTATTCCACCCAGGCTAGTATTCAAAATTGTAATTGTTGTTTCATGTTTTGTACATCTTTGTTCTTTTTCAAATGTTTAACTTAATCTTTTTTTCCAGATTTTGGTCTAGATCCAGATTTACAGGAAGACCTGTTTGTGACACACTTGTTAATAACATTTCAGAAGGATTTAACAGTGTGATCTTAGATGCAAGGGGGAAACCAATCATAACAATGTTGGAAGAGATTCGTATATACTTGATGAAGAGGTGGGCATCCAATAGAGAGAAGATAAGTAGATTTCAAGGTCTCATTTGCCCCAAAATTCAAAAGAGGCTACAAAAAGAGTTACAGAACACAAAATATTGGCTACCAAAGTATGACAACTTGTGATTTCCTTTACTATTGTTGTTTATACTGTATCCATTTAACATTCATTGTTTATGATTTTGCAGTTGGTCAGGGATGCAAATATTTGAGATCTGCCATACATCCAACATAGTTGAAAAGTATGTAGTTGATTTAGAGAAAAGAGACTGTAGCTGTAGAAAGTGGACTGTATCAGGAATTCCTTGCTCTCATGCACTCACAGCAATGAGGTTTTTGAACATGAATCCAGAAGACTTCATCCCGCACTGGTTCAGAACCTCCACCTATGAAGAAACATACATTCCAATCATTTTCCCTCTCAATGGACCTGATCTATGGCAAAGGACTTCATATCCTGATATTTTGCCTCCACCAAAACGGGTGTTGCCAGGTAGACCAAAAAAGAAAAGAAGGCTCTAGAGTTGGGAGCAAAAAAAGGATGATACACAACTTGGACAAAAAGGAATCCCTAAGAGATGTTCCATATGTAGAGAACTTGGGCATAGAAAAACTAAGTGCCCACAGAGAAGTCAACAACAACACTACCCACACCCTTCTCAATCAAGTGAACAATCAAACGAAGAACGTACACCAGACCCAACTCAAGCAAGTCAGATAACTCAAGAACCCCAGACTGATGAAATCACAACACAACTTTAGATTGTTCTAGTTTCAAACATTAAGTACATCTTTGTTCTATTTTGGATATGTACTTTGACTTTAAATAGTGTTGCTTTGCTTTCTGTAGTGTATGTTGCACTTAACAATGTATACATTTTGGATGATATCTGAACTATTTTGGATGATATGTGATGTTTTCTGAAGTATTTTCTGTCATATTGTATTGGCTGATTTGATCTTTTGCACTTAACAAACGCTCGCCACGAGAACGAACGTCCAATTCACACTCGCCACGAGAACGAACGCCCAGTGAGGCAGAAGAGGAGGCTTGTCCAGCGAAGCGAACGCCCAGTGAGGCAGAAGAGGAGGCTCGTCCAGCGAAGCGAACGCCCAGTGAGGCAGAAGAGGACGCTCGTCCAGCGAACCGAACGCCCAGTCAGGCAGAAGAGGACGCTCGTCCAGCGAAGCGAACGCCCAGTGAGGCAGAATAGGACGCTTGTCCAGCGAACAGAACGCCCAGTCAGGCAGAAGAGGACGCTCGTCCAGCGAAGCGAACGCCCAATAAGGCAGAAGAGGAGGCTCGTTCAGCGAACTAAGACCACGCTCGTCCACAACCGCTTAGTGGACGCTCGACATCGAGAAGTGGGACGCTCGTCCACGCTCAGTGGATGCTGTTTTTCCACTTGTGGGGATTTTGAACTGGAATTAACACCTATAGGAGATTCGGCCTGAGTATAATAGGAAGGTTGGAGATTGGGTCTGAGTATAATTGTAAAGTGTACTTCAGCCATACTAAAAAGAGATTATTCTTAGTCTAAGTGAGTTAAATTATTATAACACTTCTTTGAAAATTATAACGATTTGGTACTTCTTGCCATAAACATAACACTTCTCTGAAAATTACATTCTAATATAACCATCTTCTTCATTAAATACAATGGCATTACAAGCACAATCTCATTACAATTTAAGTAACTTCTTCACAATTTAACTAACTTCTTCATCACAAAATGTGACTGATACAACACTTCAACTAAACCCTAAACATAACACATACAAAGACGATATTAATCAACCCCATCAAACATAACATCCAGATTAAGACCTTCTCCCTTCTCTGACAAACCAAAAGTGATTTTTCCAAATTCATAATCTTTCTCCTTTGCCACCCAATTGTAGTATCCCTTTCATCAACATTATCTTCACTGGCCCATTTGAAGAAATTACATCCTCACACTTCTTCATTTCGACTACGCTGTACAAAACATGCAACCAAAATCATCTCAGCCAAAACCAAATAAATGTATCCGAAAATAAAAAACACCACGAAGGGAAGAAACCTTGTAATTAGGGCAGCCCCAAAAAGGCTTGCCTTGGTTCTTAGCAGTTTTCACGACTCTCAATACGGCAAGCTCTCCGCAATAGCATATTTGTGTGCCAAGCATTCCTCTTGATGAAGCACCACGACAGCTCCCCCGTGAGCAAGACGAACAGTCATTCGTTGACATTGCGTTGTCGTCCACACCAACAAAACAACCCCAACCCCAAAAATGAACCACAATCAGAGAACACAACAGGGATACGACACCCACCTTAGACGAAGCAAACAACGAAGGGCACCCCACCTCTGCGACCTTCTTCACCTCAGAAAACAACAATAGTTACTCAACATAGGGCACCCACTTCACACCAACCAAACAACGAAGGCCACCCCCACCTCAGTTCACCTCTTTCACCTCTGCTACTAGCTACCTGTAAAAAAAACCCTAATTAGCCCTCTTTAACGTACGAAAAAAAAATCCTAGTTTATTTCCCCAATTTTAAAAACGTAACCCCATTTCAAATTCCCAAATCAGCCTGCCACGTCAACTCACTTAAGCCACCTCATTGCCACGATTGCAAAAATCACATACACAGTCAGAAAAACGTTATCAATTATAACGGCGTTAAGTGGGTAGGATTCAATTGATACAAATTTCAAAACATAGGTATCAAATGCCTACATTTTTAAAACCGGGTACTAAATAGCAAATTACCTCCCAACATGGGGACTAAGTAGGTAATTAAGCCTATATTTAATAATTTGAGTCTAATGGGATTATCTCCCTTTAATTATACAAGTTACTTATTATATATATATATATATATATATATATATATATATATATATATATATATATATATTATTTTATTTTTACTTTTACTTAGTTTTTTCTCTTCTTTAAGTTTTTCTAACGATACAAAATTTAAAATCATTATTTTAAGAGATAAAATATCAAAAAACATGTTTATATTTATAATTGTAAAGAAATTAAATATTTTATTGTAGCTAACACACAAACATTTATCCGTCTTCTTTATAAACACAACTTTATCTTCTTCTTTTTTAATTTAATCTTAAAGTGGTTAGAATTTGAATTGTTTAGTTTTTTACATTTAAAGTTATGTTTCTTAGGGTGATTTCACTCTACTTTTTTTAAAAAGTTTTAAAATAGTCGAATATTGAAAATATGTTGAACTCACACTACAAGACTACAACTTCGTTATAAAAATAAGAAAAAAAATGTTAAAATTATAATAGGAATGACGAAAAAAAGTTAAAATTTTAATAGAATTACGAATTTTATATGTAAAATTATTCTTTGAAACATGATTTAGCTATTTGTTAAATAGTTATTTCATGTATAATTTATTTATTTATTTAATTTTTTAAAAATGATATCCACCTAGCTCATTTCCGAGTAAAATGGCACTATATTAGTGTTTAGCCGAACAGTATGCTTCAGTATTTTTTTAGGATAATTTTATAAGCAGGGCAATATTTTTGCTACTTTTTATAGTGGAAACAAATATATATATATATATATATATATATATATATATATATATATATATATATATATATATATATATATATATATATATATATATATAATTGCGAATGAATACAGTAGGTGATGCAATGAATACAGATAAAATTATGTAAATAAAAAATTACTCATCATAATTTAGCGAATACTTTTATTTTATCGTCTGAAAATGATATTATGAAAAAAGTAATACAATCTTTATTGAGTATATATTATTAAAATATTGTATATATTCGATGACATTACAGGCTGGGCATTTGTGTAAAAAAAATGAAAACAGAAAGAATATGAGGCATAAAGTGGGTGAAGGAGGGGGGTCCTATATAAATTCAGAGATCAACCACAACAATGCCAGTGGGGGGAATCTACGTGTCTCTGACACCGAATCCACATTCTAAAGTAACGCTTCCACTTCTACTCGCCGGAGAATGACGTCACATTCTCACTACCAACCTGACTTGGACGCCGACTCCGTCACCTCCTCCCCTCGCTCCGACCATTTCCACGACGCGCCGCCGCGTGTCCGCTTCATGTGCAGTTTTGGCGGCAAGATCCTCCCCCGTCCCCACGACAACCAGCTCCGTTATGTCGGTGGCGACACTCGAATCGTCGCGGTCCACCGCTCCATCTCCTTCTCCGCCCTCATTCTCAAACTCTCCAAACTCTCAGGTACAAGAAAACCAATCTCACACCACATCCCTCGTCTTTGAATTTTTAATTACAATTATAACTTTTAGTTTCTGTGGGCGTTCTATTGGATGCAGGCATGACCAACATAACCGCGAAGTACCAGCTCCCGAACGAGGATCTGGACGCGTTAATCTCGGTCACGACGGATGAAGACGTGGAGAACATGATGGACGAGTACGACCGCGTCGCACAGAATCAGAACCCGCGATCGGCGCGGCTTCGGCTCTTCCTCTTCCCCGAAGGGGAAGACTCTCGAACCAGTAGCATCAGCTCGCTATTGAACGGCTCAGCCAAACGCGAGAACTGGTTCCTCGACGCACTAAACGGTGGCGTTTCGGGTCTCGAGCGTGGTCGCTCTGAAGCCTCTTCCATGGTCTCGGAAGTACCCGATTACCTCTTCGGATTAGACAACTCCGACGATACACACCAACGCGACCCACGACCCAAGGACAGACCCGTTCTCCAAGACAACGTTTCCGTTTCGGATCCGGGTTCTCCCGCCCCGGTTGTTTCCTCACCGTACTGTTCCACCTCATCAGCGCCCTGCGTTCCTTCTCTTCCGAACCTTCCCCCAGTAAAGACTAAACTTTCAAACTCTGTTGCTGATTCGGACTCCAAGGAAAATCAAATGGAACCTGAAACGGAACCGCAACCCAACCTCAACCAAAACCTCTACCCGGGTAACCCTGTAGTCCACTACCCTCAAGAATCTGCTTATTCTGCTCATACAGTAAACCCGGTTCCTGTTTTCTATGTTCCCGGTCCGGTTCAACCAGGAACTGTGCCGGTTAATATGCAGCAGACACCTTACTCCTACGTTCAACAACCATACCATGCAGTGGTGCCATCTCAGGTTCCCATCGGCTACCATCATTTGATTCCGGGTTCGGGTCAAGTATATGGTGCAGGCGTGAGGCAGATGACTCCACTGCAACCTTACAATCCTTCCGCCGCAGTGGTTCACGACGGTTTGAAACAGCACGTGTATCATGCCGTGCCAAATTCCAGCCCAGTCCCCGTACACCCGATGATGCCCATGACCGGTGCTGATGAACTGCAGAGAGGTGGAGCGGAGTACGTGGTGGGTCGGGGCCCCAATTCGCTGAATAACTGAACCGGTTTTTGTGTTGGGGGTGGATGCTGAATTATTTTATTATACTACGATCATGCAAATGGGTAATTCATGTGTACACGTGCCTGCTCCATCAAGTTTGGGCTTTTTCCCTTATTCGTTGAATTGAATGCATTACAAGTCAAATATGGTAATTATATGAATTTCTTTGAGCAAGTTAATCAGGTTGTACATTATAAAGGACATTATTGATAAATAATATTTCTTTTTTCTGCCAATAAATTTTGCTTTTTGTATTATTGTCGGGTAAAAAAATAATTAGAAGATTTTTTTTCTGCCTTTTATGTAGAATAAAATTAAACCAGTGCTTTAAAACTGATTTAGTAATTATGAAAGAAAACGATTTTTTTTAATTGCTTTCCTTTCATTTTATTATTTTTTTCTGGGATTATTAAAGATATAGTGGAGCTTAAATCATATTTCTTGAATTTATTTGGACACATTGTATTTCCACAAGCAAACAATGCTGGGAATCTTTTGATCTGATCTTAAACCTGTCTAAAAGAAAGAAGGTTTTGTATTTTTCCTATTAAAGAAAGAACCCTTTTTTTATGAGGAGCAATATTGGATAAGGAATGTCTTAGGTGCTCACATATTATCTACAATAAATGCATATTATTTTAGTTATAACGTTAAAAAATTGGTTAAAGTATAAAATATAGATGCTTTCTACATGTTTCTTCTTCCTGCTTCCTTACCTAAACGAATCTCTCTTTTTTTTCAACTCAATTACCCTAATTTTCAACTTTAATGAATTTTAAGGGTCTATTTAAATAAATTTCTTCTTAAGTCGTTATTCGTTATTTTATAAGGGAAAAAGTAAAAAGAAGAAAAAGAAAATAACATTTCCATAACTAAAATTAGAATTACTCAAAATCGGAACAATTCAATCAAATAACTACAAATTCATCTAAAAAAAGTATAAAGAACAATTTTGTTCATTCTTCTAATTTATATTTTTCTCAATCGCGTGATTTAGTTCAAATTCAAAATAAAGAATTAAACCAAATTAAACTAACTGTTGTATTCAAATAAGTATAAAGATATATATTTAAAATTAATTAACAATTAACAAGAATAATATAAACATATAGTTATTATAATGTATTTAAACTTAAATATTGTATTACAGTTGATTTATTAATTGTACTTACCATACTTATAATAATCATATGATAACAAATTTGTATTGTAATTTTTAACTATAAAAATTGTATAATTAATTTATGAATTCGAGATAAAGTTAAAATCATGAACATAATAAAAAAATAATATATGTATAATGTAACATCTCAACTTAACATATTTACAATATTAATTAAATTATTATAAATTGAATATTAAGCAATAAATCAAATATATAAGTATATATATATATATATATATATATATATATATATATATATATATATATATATATATATATATTTACAGTTTTATATTTATGGATCAATTTATATAAGTTCTATATAAATTAATCCGTAAAATATGACACGGTAACTTACATATATTATGAGTTCGATCGTTTGTCAAAATTTTGGATAGAAAACTCTATCAACTTTTACAATTAGTTATTTTTATTTATAGGAATCAAATAATTAATAGATAGGAATCAAATAATTAATAGAGTTAGGATAATTTTATTTTTAATCCTTATTGTCAATACACTACATACAACACAACACATTGTAGTATTCACATCCTAGGAATCCCTTTCTTATTATTACATTCCATCCAAGTTCATATAACTCAATAATAATTTGTAAGATTTAAACTTAAGTCATCCTTTCTGATGGCACATTCTCGCTTACTGAATAAGTTTCTTGCTTAGCGAGTGTCTATTAGAAAAAGACTCGTTTAATGATCTATATGCTCATTCAGTGAGAAGATAACTCTTTGAGCTGAGTAAGTCGGATTTTTAGTAGACCGGGTCTCTATTTGACTCATTGAATTTTTCAAATCAGTTAAGTCGGATTGACTCACAAACTTGGACATAAAAAACAAAATCCATGTCAGTCTTGTAAACTTCTTTATTTAAATTTTATGAGAGAGAGGTCCATGCCATGAAGTTTAAGTTTTAAGCTAAATATGTTGAATTAAATTTTGAGATTATTAGATTTTATTTAGAATTGTGTTTTATTTTTTGGGATGAATGATTTATTTATTGTCTAAAAAGAGAAAAAAAATTAGTATAGGTTTGAACTTTTTAGATTTTGGTTACATATTAAAAAATATGATAGATTGAAGAAAAAAAAAGTTCTAATTTTTTTAATTAAGTGAGCTAACTTGTTTGACCCACTAACTCGTGGTGAGTCGGGTTAGACTTAAATTTCTTTAGCTCACTAATAAGTGAGTCGTGTTGTGTTAGCTCACTAGGTGACCAACCCATAGTGGGTCGAACTGGGTCGATGACCTGTTTTCATAACTCTACCCTTAACCATTGACAATCCAGCTCCTCTTTGTAATTGGATCTTCAATCTTTATTGCCACCTATAGAGTGATATGCTTGATAATGAAAGGTCTAAACTACCTAGATTTCAGCTTACCTCGATAGAGTTTCAACTTGGAATTGAAGAGTATGACTTATTGTCCTACTTTGATCTTTCATTTCAAAAAATTTTGATCATTGTATGCCTTGATTTTGCTTTGATAAATATTTGTTGAATTATAGGCTTGTAGCCTTAATTCTTCCAATTCATGGACCAGTAGTTTCCTTTTTTCACCAGTACCTTTGAGATATAATTCAAGGCCTTTAGGACCCAAAAGGCTTTATGCTCAAGCTCCACTAGTAATTGACATGCCTTACCACAAACCAATTAAATGGAGTCATACCTATAAGTATTTTAACAATTGTTCTATATGTCCAAAGTGTTTCATCTAGCTTTAATGACCAATATTACATGGAGTTGGTAATTATTTTCTTAAAAAATTTCTTTAACTCCTTATTTGAGACTTCAACTTAGCCATTTTCTTGAGGGTGATAAGGTGTGGTCACCCCATGTTTGGCATGGTAGTTCTCAAGCACCTTTATGAGTTGTTCATTGCAAAAATGAGTGTAACCATCACTAATTAGAATTGCAAAATATGTTTCTCTTTAGGAACTTGACTACTATTTTTGAGTCAACTTGTTGAGTTGCAGTTGTTTTCACCCATTTTGACAAATAATCTACAACCACTACAATGTGTTCATGTGAATGAGATTGCGACAATGGTCCCATGAAGTCAATAATCCAACAATAAATTATTTCTATCTTAATGATATTTTATAGAGGTAGTTCATGCCTTCTGGAGATTCCTCCACTTCTTTGACACTCATAACATTTTTTACAGTATTCAAACGCATTTTTAAAGATAGATGCCAAATAGAAATCTGCTTGTAATATTATTGTAGTATTCATTTCTATACATTTGTCCCAGCACTACGCCCAATATATGGTTGCTTGTAGCACACATTAACTCAAAACTGCTAAGGTGTAGTGATGACTGATATTAAGCATAATCACTATTTTAACAATTAAAAAACCTTTACACAATCATCATCAAAGTCAAACTTGCCCTCATTTATTAAGAAATTGCTCAAAGATTTAAAAATTCTTGAAAAGTCTTTTATAAATCCTCTAAAAAACCATCATGGTTAAGAAAACTCCTCGCTCCTTTTACATGGAAAGTTAGAGGTAGTTTAGAGATAACTTCCACTTTGGCTTGATCTACCTCAATTCCTTTTTTGAGAGTTTGTGTCAAAGAATAATGCATTCTTTCACTATGAAATGTCATTTTTCTCAATTTAGAACCATGTTGGCCTCTATGCATATTTGTAGTATTGTACTTAGATTCTTTAGGAAAAATAATAAACCAAAAACAGAAAAGTTATCCATAAAGACTTCAATTCTTTTTTCATTTAAGTTTGAAAATAACAATAATGCATCTTTGAAAAGTAGTTGGAGCATCATATAATCTAAATGAAATTCTTTCATATGCAAATATTCCAAAAGAAAAAGTAATAATAGTTTTCTCTTTATGATCAACTACAATATTATTATATCTTAAAAATTGTCTAAAAAACAGTAATAAACTTGTTCAACTAACCTTTGCAACGTCTAGTCCATGAAAGGAAGTAAAAAATGATAATTCCTTGTGACTTAATTAAGCTTTCTATAATCAATTGATAAGTGTTCAACTTGAGTTTATTTTGAAATGAATTTAACACTTATTTTGTTTTGATTAGATTAAGTTTCTATTAAATTCACCAAAATTTAATTTGTTTTCAGTTTCCAACAAAAAAAAAATCAAATACTCAATAAAAAATATATGGTGTTGGACTTTTTTTCTTTAATAATTTTATTTTAATAGCTCTCTCACTTTTCCTATTTCTAAAAATATGCTCCACAAATTATTTTTTTTATTCATGTAATCCAAAAAGAACATTGTTATTTTCCATTTCTCCGGTACCTTTTTGTCACCATTCTCTTCCTTATACTTAGATTTGTGATTCTTCATTAAATTCATTATTCTTAATGCATAACCTATACATTAGAAGCCTAATACACAAGTGACACATCACAACAAAACACGTATTTATATCTTATTTTCCCCTTCTCTTTAGGGAACTTTCTTAAGAAATTTAATTAATGATAAAAAAGTATATACTGTATATTGATAATATAGCTATAAAAAGAATTGTGCAATGTCTCTAATTTAATTTTTTTTAAGTGTTAAATTTATCTTTCTATTTTAGAACATTTTAAGCATTTAAGACCATAAATATGATATCAAATAATTTAACCATTGATTAATATTACATAATTATGAAATAGTATAAGTCTAAAAGTTTTAATACCTAATTGATTAAGAAAAAAAATAGAAACTTATTATTTAAAAACCTTTTAGTTTACGAACTAGATTACGATGCTTTATTATATATATATATATATATATATATATATATATATATATATATATATGTATGTATGTATATATAAAGAATTATTAAAAAGAAATATAGGAAGAATGATCGTTATAAGTTATAGTAATATGATGATTAATGTGTGCCAGGACTTTAAAATTGTATAGATTTTGAAATAATTTCAATGGAAGGTGAAACAAAGAGAAAGTGCATAGAAAAAAACAAATCGATAGATTATGGCTGCTTATAATATATTTGATAACACTTTTTAAATAAAGAAGAAAAAATATAACAAATTAATTAAAAATAAATAGGTGAACATGAGATTTGGAGTTCCATCGCCACTTAACACTACCCTACCTAAAATACAATGGAATAGTTCTACAAGTGAACTGAAGTCCTTTAGGTGTAAACATATAAATATAAATATTGTATTTCTAGTATCAACAAAGCTTTCATAGCTCAGTTGGTTAGAGCACCCGTTTAGTAAGCGGGAGGTCTTGAGTTCGACTCTCAATGAAAGCATTGTGATTGTTATTTTTCCTTTTTCTCAATTTCAAATATTGCTGGGTATGAATTATCAACACTTAATCTCATGAAACATTACATTATGAACAATAAGATGGCAACATTTTTGTACCATCATCAGACTCTATTACAACATCTCCTTCCCAGAGCGAATCTGAATCAAACCATCGCTCTTCGAGCAAATGGAAAGTCATCCCATTAACAATACTTGTGTTTCACTCCTCTCGCCCATAACGATATAGTCCTTAACATGAACTTTCCATGTATGGAGGACTGCTCACTACATTTCATCTCAGCAAGAAATTTTCAATGGGATTTTTAAATGTGTGGCCAATGTGCATGTTAAATTCCTTAAAATCTTCCTCGCCACCTTCAATTAAGATGGATTGCTGACATTTGTGTCTGCTTTTGTTTCCAATGAACTTTCATCAATATTCATAATCGAAGGAGGATTTAACTGAAAGAATCCTTTGCCCACTTGGCCATAACCTCCTATGCATATTTTGTCACCCCGACCATGCCAAGTGCCATCTTCAACATTGTTCATCTCCAACGTTCTAGATTCCTGCATCATGTTTCCAAGACACATGTTAAATCTCACCATTCACTCCAATTACTATAGATCAAATACCCCATTTTGCTTAGCTCAAGAAATTACCCTTATTCAGTATTGTCATTGGAAGAAACTGATATGAATTTTAGTTGTAAGAACATGTTTTTAAAAATTACTCAAGATGACTTAATTGAGAAGGGAAGGAAAGTTTCGAAAATGACCTGACATAATGTACAGCAAGGACAGGCGAAGTGGTAAACGCAATCGTCCAAGGAACTGTCACTACCCTGAAAAAGTTACAAATAAAGAGCGTATTAGTTTCTCAAAACATATCAAATTATATACACTACAAGCAAATAAAGTAAGTAGTCTTGCATTTGAATCCACGCAATAGGAAGCCACATGGCTCAATGTTAACCATAATTGTTGAATCATTCATCAGTAATCAGTAAATCTAAACAAATACAGAAAAATACTCACGTTGATGTTGAACTTCTTTCTTAGTCGTGTGCGGAAGAACCCTAAATATGCTACAAAGGAAACAACGATGGCAACTGCCAGGTATAGATTGCAGTGTCGTCTCGTGACAATAAAGGCAATGGAGTTAAGAAAGGCACCCATGGCAAGAACAAAATATATCGCTGCCTGCAAAATAAGACAAGGAAACAAGCTAAACAACTGCCAATTATAAACACAATCGTTCTAAGAATTTCTTAGCAACTGTTTCATCATTTTTACCAAAACAAAAGCTGTATAACTTTCTGATCAATGTTATCGCTTACCTGAATGTAGCAAGAACCAAAACCAGCTCTCTTCATGTTCTTCCCAAACCGGTAGCAAGGACAGCTGTAACAACCAAATGAATGAACTTTTATTTTCAGACATGGCAGATCATGATCTCATAAAACATCTTAACTCCTACTTTTCAAAATCAAATTTTGAGCCCCTTGATAACTTCATAGAAAAATAAAGGACTAATTTCATAACAAGCAAGTGTTTTTACCTTTTAGAACAATATTAGCTAAGCTCATCTCAATACTTTTATTCCAAAAAACGAAAACAAAAAAAGTCTTTTTACGAACTGTTGTACATTACATAATTGAAAAAACAAGACAGGCCTCAAAATGAACAAGGTGAATACCCAGAAGGGAAACAAAAGCAAAATGAACAATGACGTATACCCAGAAGGGAAAGAAAAGCAGAATGAACAACGATGAATACCCAGAAGAAAAAAAAAACAGAATGAATAATGATGATTACCCAGAATGGAAAAAAAAAAACAGAATGAACAATTGATTACCATGTGGATTCAAGGGCGATGCGATGATCATCGAAACACTCAAGAATCTCACCCTCCCACATCCTTAGGACAACACCAAACTCACCACTCTGTTCTTCTTGATCATCATCACCAACACCAAGCCTCCCCCATTTTCCATGCTGAGCTTGCAAAGCCACAGTGGAACAGAGCACGTCAAAGTCCAAAACCGCCACACCCTCGAGCAAACTCTCTCTCTCTTCCTCTTCCATGACCCTCTCCTGCTTCTCCAAATCCCCCATAGCGTCAAATGAAAACCTTTGGTGGCTCTGTTATGCGGGTTTAGAACAGAGAATGATAGAGAAAAGATGAATAAATGAATGAAAAAAAGAAAATTATTTATATTATTAAAAGAAGAAGATAAGATAAGGACGGTTGTTTTGTTGATGAATGTGCGTTGACACATTCATGAATCTTAGGTTGGCGGGAAATAATTGTATCAATTATACGGGTGCAGCTGTTGCCACGTGGAAAGTAAAATTCAGTAGCTGTGTTTTCTCCACTATATAACAAACTAACGGTGTGCTGCTGCCAATTTCATAGTGGATCTTATTCCTATCTTTTTCCCACTAATTCACAAATACTAATAAATAATTAATAATTAATAACTAATAATTAATAATTAACTACTTTGTTTTCGGTTGGTTTTAACAGCAACACACCGTTTTGAACAGTAAACTAAATCAATTATAGAAACCAATTTCAACCCTAACTAAAAAATAGAAGAAACTTCACGCCATTGCCACTGAATCCTCCAAACTCTGTTTTCGTAAATTGACATGCCAGTCAGATTTTGACTTCAATATTGTGGGATTATTAATTGATCAAGAATCACGTAAATAAATGTTTTTATATTTATTATTTAATAAAAAAAGGAAAACTATTCATTAACACCAAAGGAAGAAAAAGTGGAAAAACATTAAAAATAATAAGTAATGAATAAAATTATAGACATAGGATGAGGAATAAAAACGGAATGAAAGATGTGAATATTTTATAAATGTTTTATAATATTTTGTAAATAATTAAGAGTACAAGTCTGTTACAATGTTTTCAACACAAAATAATTTGTTTCCAAAATTTGTTTATAGGTAGATCAACTGGTAATTGTATGAATAAATATAGGATTGATTTTTTGTTGACCAAAAAATCGTGATTTTAATGCTAGTAATTGTTTGGAATTAAATTCCAAAATAGTACAAGTTCCATACATGGGTAGATAGATCTCCATTAGCTTAACTACTGGGCAAAAATAATTCAACTGTATTAAACTATAATTAATTGTACTGTTTTATACTAAAAAAATTAATTCATTTTAACCAAAAATTATTTATACTATTATCTAGTTTAAGTTAGAAAAACTGAACTTATAATATTTGCAGTGTTGTAAACTTTAAGAGAGAGAAAAATTAATGGGTTAAAATATCCAAGTTGTTCTAGTACTTGAAAACAAAAATCCTTAATCAAGTAACTTTATGAATAATAAACCATATAAAATACAGAAAAACATGGATGATTTGACACTAATATTTTATATTCAAATTTGAGTTTTAGTTTCATAATTGACATAGATAATTTTTATATGATTGATTTGAAATTTTAATTTTGATTAGATAATCATTTATCCAATAAAATGTTATAAATATATATATATATATATATATATATATATATATATATATATATAAGTTTTATAAAAGTTGGTAAAGAAAATACACGTGAACAATATAAATGTTAGTTGAGATGGTAAAGGAAGTGTTATAAAAAGTATTATGAAATAGTGTTAATTTAAAAGTTTTGTTTTATAAATTACATGAAGAGCTTTTGCAGTGGAGAACTGCATCACTTTTGGTCTAATTTCATAAATTAACTGAAATGATGATAGCTAACTTGAATTGATTTGTTAAAAATTGTGGTAATATATGATCACTGTATACACATTAACTTGAGTAAAACCCACATTACACAAACTTAAGTAAAACCTAGCAGTATAAAAACTTGCAGTACACAAACTTGCATTATTGAGAAGACTATCCGATGTAAGTTCAGTTATTAGTTAATTAATATAAGTTCAAATTTTTAAAACTGAACTGTTAAATAATACAGTTAGTTGTTATAGTACGTAATTCAATTTTGTTTAGTTTAATAAAAATATAGTTAACTATGATTTAGTACAATTTAATTAATTATGTCCAATTCTAAGCTTAACTATAATATTTAAATATGATAATGTTTAAATATAATATTGTTTATTGGGTATATAGTACTATATGATTTAGTACAATTTAATTAATTATGTCCAATTCTAAGCTTAACTATAATATTTAAATATGATAATGTTTAAATATAATATTGTTTATTGGGTATATAGTACTATATGATTTATAATCAAATATAATTTATAGTCAATAAAATTATAGAATGATTATTAAATAGTTTCTCAGAGACAGATTAGTTATCAGATATTGAAAATTGTATTCATAAATAGATAAATTTAATGTTGATTAATAGGTGTCAAATATTGAATACTATGTTTTTAAAGGTCACATTTATTCTTTAGATTATGATATCTGTAAGGATTTGTAAAAAAAAAAAAAAAAAAAAAAAAAAAAAAGAAAGAAAGACAAGGGAGGAAGCAACGAGCGCTGCCACAAGGGACAGCAAACGTTGCTTCCCTCTTGAAAACAAAAATAAAAAGAAGACAAGAAAAGGAAAGAGAGAAAGAGGGGAAGAGGGAAGAGTTTGGGGGATTAAAAGGAAGCTACGGGGGATGGGAAATCCTTGCTATCTTGCTGCTGTTTTCGTAAAAGAAGGAGAAGTTCAAAGTTGGTGGGAGAGAAGAAGTGAAGAACTTTGGAGTTGGAAGGAGATCCAGACACTTGTAATTCTAGGTTCAAGATTCACAAAGGAAGTCTTCAAGAGGTAAGGAGTGCTAGATTTTTCGTTTTGATGAGTTAATCTTACTGTTTTTTTACAAATCCCAAAAGCTTTAGAATCAAAAATGGAGGTTTTCTGGTTTTCTGGAAAACCTGCGATTCTGCAGAATCTGCAGAATTGCGTTCGTCCAATTTGTTTCAAATTGGACGTTCGTCCAAAATTTAGACGAATTGAACGTTCGTCCAAGTTAATTTGAACGCTCGCTTTTGTTTAGCCTGACGAGCGTTCGCTCATGCGTTTGTCCCGTAGCGTTCGTTCTTAAATATTCTGAACGTTCGTCCTAACAGGTGAATTTCTGAGCGTTCGTTCAGATATCGGATTAACGAGCGTTGGTGATAAGGATTTGAGTAGAAAGCGTCTGTGTGCGCCTGTGAACGTTCGTTCATTTCCGGGTAAGGGAAGCTTACCTAATTTAACTGTTTTTGATGCATGCTGTATGTGAACGTTCGTTATTTCACTGTATGATGTTACTGTATTTGATTGTATGAACGTTCGTTATTATGGATTGAAATTGATGTATGACTATGTTACTTATGATGCATGAGACGTTACATGAAATGAGATTTACAAAGTTGAGATTTTGGTTTGATATGAACGAACGAAATCATGTGACTTTAATGAGAAATGAATTTTCCCAAGAAATATGGTACGTTCGAACGGAACGATCCTTGATCGTTCGGTTTTTCCTTGTTGAGGACGAACGTCCTCGCCCTAAATTGCTATTCTTGAGTGTTCGGCCAAGCACTGTTTTGATCTGCCTTTTTTTTGTTATTTCCCATGACATTTTACGTTCGTTACTGAGACGGTCTCTGACTGCTCGGTTTTCTTGGCCAAATTGATAAAGTCTCTGGTTGAGGACGAACGTCCTCATCCTAGAATACTCTGTTTGAGCGTTCGGTCTGACACTGTTGAATCTGATTCTTTTGATAAATTCTCTCTTTTGTACTTGTGTAATTATATGTAACAGTGCATGTTCCCGTTCGTATTATTTCTTCAAATATGCTTTAGTTTATTTATCAATATCTGTTAATTTAACGTTCGGTCTCACACCGGACGATCGTTCTGGAAAGCGTTCGGTATTACACAGAACGTACGCTCAAAGTGACGTATGGTTTCATACTGTGCGTTCGTACTATATGAGGCTCGGTCATATACCGAGTGCTCGTTCAAAGGGAGGCTCGGCCTTATGCTGAGCGTTCGTCCAGAATGACGCTCAGTATCATTTTGAGCGCTCGTACTCTTTCCTAAAAAAATTAGCGTTCGACCAATCAACAGTGCTATTTGAATTTGCTGCAGATTTTGCCGTTCGTTCTTTGTTCCGAACGAGCATCCTTTGGTCTCGTTTTTAGCGTTCGGTCTTTGATCCGACGAACGTCTTTTGGGCTCGCGGATAGCGTTCGTCCTCTTTCCCCTTGTGATGGAACGTTCGGTATTTAAATGAGGAATAGTACATGATGAACAGTAAATGATGAATAGTAAAATGACAAATAGTAAATGATGAAGAGTATATGAGATGAATGGAAAGTTATGATTTTGAACGGGCGTTCCAGGTAGGAACGACTCAGATGATTGTTGAAATTCGTAAAGTATGACTGTGGGAAGTTAATGTTGGCTGTTCAATCCTGATATTCCGTGAGTGATCGTCCTCAAGTAGAGGCGCACGTCATGCGTGGGAATGGCAGGAGGTCGTCGTCCTTAGAGGTACTTTGGACGGACGTACTAACCTCGGGTGGCAGCTGATGAGAATGCCAGTTACCACACCACCCGGGTGCACGAACGCCTGTAACTACGCAGATTTCATACAGTCCGGACAGTCAGTCGTGTCTAGTTTTATTTTGTGCATGTGTTATAATGCCTTGATATGTGATGAATTATGTAATGAATTGTATGACTGATGCATGAGTTAAATTAAGTAAGCTTACCCTTGCGTTTTCCTTGTGTTGTCTCGTTTTGTACGTCCGTCCTGTCGTTGCAATGATCATCCGTGTGGATGTGAGCAGAGGGAGATGAGCATTTGGAGGAGGCATTGAACGAAGAGAATCTGGTTGAAGTTGAAGTGAAGACCGAGCAGTGAGACGCTCGACCGATCCTTTAGTACTATTATGTATGACCGTTTGGTCAAGTTTTAGATTTTACGTTCGGTTGTAATCCATGACTATTGTATTGGACGTGGAGTTTTGCGCGTTCGGTATTTATTGTTGTAAGACTATATTCAAGGACGTTCGTCCTTGAGCGTTTGTTTTGTTCATTCTATTTTAGTTGGAAAACTGTACTGTTTTATTATTAACTGTGATTTTCTAATTATATGGTTTTTACTGTATTTTTGGGATGTCACATTAGTGGTATCAGAGCAGTTTTGTTCTTTTAAGGACACTGTAGGTTATGAGTACACTGTGTTTTTGCTGTGTGCTTAAATTGCGTTTAATGAGTTATTTTCAACTCTTTAAACAGGACTAACGTTCGTTTCTTTTCTCTGTTCTCAGAGAATCAATGGCACCTAGACTTCCTCCTCCTCCTCCACCGCAGACCAATGAACATGATGTGCCCAACAACACCAGATTGTTGGAATCAGTAATTGAAAGGCTACAAGAGCAGAACGTTGTTTTGACGCAGCAAAATGCGGCTGCCTTACAGAGTTTGGAGGCCGCTCGTGCAAATTCTGAAGTGACTCAGAGACAGCTTATGGAGATTCTTGCAGCTACCAGGGGTACACCGGGAGCATCTGCTTCAAACACTACTCATCAGACTGAATGGAGTTTGGAGAACTTTTTACAGCATCGTCCTGCAAAATTTGATGGGAAGTGCCTTCCCGACGGAGCTGATCAATGGATAAGGGACATGGAACAGATTTACGATGCCAAGGAATGTCCGAACGATCGAAGACTGGCATTCACTGAGTATCTGTTGACTGGAGAGGCCAGTCATTGGTGGTCGACTGCGAAGATGATACTAGCAGAATCTCACAGCCCTATTTCCTGGGAAGTCTTCAAGGAAAAGTTTTATGAGGAGTATTTCCCGGATAGTGTTCGTTTCGGCAAAGAAGTGGAGTTTCTCCAGTTGGTACAGGGTAATATGTCTGTTTCGGAGTACACCAACAGGTTCAAACATCTGGTTCGCTTTAATACCCTTGCCACCAGTGAAGTATGGCAGTGCAGGAAGTTTGAAAATGGGCTGAGAAGTGATCTGAAGGTACTGATATCCAGCCTTTGCATTAAGTCTTTTCCTGCCATGATTGAGAGAGCAAAAGTGTTGGAGAAAAATATGGCTGAAGCAGAACGTCAGAAGAAGCAGCAACAACCAGCTAGGGGACCGATCATGTCCAGACCTAATCTGAATCGGAACAGGTTGCCATATGCTCGCCCAGCACAACCATCTAATTCTCAGGCTATGGTTATTGCCGGACAGTCTGGACAGCACGAATCAGTCAAGTGTTTCCAATGCGGAGGACCACACTACCGGTCGTCATGCCCTCAGTTATTGGGAGTAAAGTCCTGCACTCGTTGTGGAAGGAATGGTCACATAGAGCGCGACTGTAATATGGGTGGACGAGCGCCAATGAGGCCGCCAAATGCTGGAAGAATGCAACAGGGAAGGGGTGGACGAGCACAGGCTGTTGGTAGAGTTTATGCGATCACGGCCGCGGAAGCTGCCAGTTCAGGTACACTCGTCACTGGTACTTGCTTATTACATGGAATGCCTGTTTGTGTGTTGTATGATTCGGGGGCAACACACTCCTTCATTTCGAAGGCGTGTGTTGAGAAATTGGGATTAGCCGAACGCGAGATGCAGTTCGACTTGGTAGTATCAACCCCAGCGGCTGGTGAGGTTAGAACGTCTACTGTATGTGTTAAGTGTCCTATAGAGGTTGAGGGGCGAAATTATAAAGTGAACCTCATCTGTCTACCCTTGAAAGATCTTGAAGTAATCTTAGGAATGGATTGGCTGGCTACCAATCGCATTCTCATAGATTGTGGTGCAAAAGAACTGGTGTTTCCGGACGAGTACGAAGTGGATCTATCTGTGACGCTCGGTCAACTGAAAGAAGACATCGTGGATGGCGCCAGTTGCTTTCTGATCATGACGCATTCGGACGAACAACTTGAAGATTTGAATCATGAGCGATCGTCCGGTAAACTGAATGGAGGACGATCAGTCGTGGATGAATTCCCTGACGTATTTCCTGATGAAGTGCCTGGATTACCTCCTCCACGCGAGGTGGAATTTACTATCGACTTAGTGTCCAATGCTGGACCTATCTCTATTGCACCTTATCGGATGTCGCCAGCAGAGTTAGCTGAACTCAAGGAACAGATTGAAGAGTTAATGGATAAGCAGTTTATCAGACCTAGTGCATCACCTTGGGGAGCGCCGGTACTCTTAGTGAAGAAGAAGGATGGAAGCTCTCGTCTCTGCATTGATTATAGGCAGTTAAACAAACTGACTATCAAGAACAAGTACCCTTTGCCTCGGATAGACGACCTGCTAGATCAATTGCATGGCGCGGTCATATTTTCAAAGATTGATTTACGATCGGGATATCATCAGATTCGGGTGAAGGAAGAAGACATCCAGAAGACAGCCTTCCGATCTCGATACGGACACTACGAGTATGTAGTAATGCCGTTCGGTGTAACAAACGCCCCAGCAATATTTATGGACTACATGAATCGTATCTTCAGACCGTATCTAGACAAGTTCGTAGTCGTCTTCATTGATGACATTCTTGTCTACTCCAAAAGCTATGAAGAGCATGAGGATCACTTGAGGATCGTTCTAGGCGTGCTAAGAGAAAAGGAGTTATATGCCAAATTCTCTAAATGTGAATTCTGGATGAAGGAAGTACCATTCTTGGGACATGTTGTTTCAGCTGAAGGAATCTCAGTAGATCCGGCTAAAGTAAGAGCAGTACTGGAATGGGAGAGTCCACGCTCAGTTACCGAGGTTCGTAGTTTTGTGGGACTCGCGGGATACTATAGACGGTTCATTGAAGGATTTTCCAAAATAGTAGCTCCGCTTACTCAGCTGACCAGAAAAGATCAACCGTTCGTTTGGACCGATCGGTGTGAAAGAAGTTTCCAGGAATTGAAGAATAAGTTAACAAGCGCCCCAGTACTGGTCATACCTGACCCGGCTAAACCCTTCGTGGTATATTGTGACGCGTCTCATCAGGGTTTAGGCTGTGTACTCATGCAAGAAAAGAGGGTGGTTGCTTACGCTTCTCGGCAACTGAAGGTTCACGAGAGGAACTACCCAACTCACGATCTGGAATTAGCAGCGGTCGTCTTTGCTTTGAAGAATTGGAGGCACTACTTGTATGGATCAACTTTCCAAGTGTTTAGTGATCATAAGAGTCTTAAGTACCTCTTTGATCAAAAGGAATTAAATATGAGACAAAGACGTTGGCTAGAGTTCTTGAAGGACTACGACTTTGAACTACTATACCACCCGGGAAAAGCAAATGTTGTAGCAGACGCTTTAAGCAGAAAGGTAGTTCACGTCTCCTCCATGATGGTCCGAGAGTTAAGTTTGGTAGAGAGTTTTAGAGATCTAAGGTTACAGTTCGACTTGGAACCGAATGTTATTAAATGTTGTACTCTTAGAATCTCCAGTGACGTATTTGACCAGATCAGAATGAAGCAGCGAAAAGACGAAGAGTTGGTGAAGATCTTGAATGCACTCGGTACAAATCAAGCTCAACATTTTAACACTGGAACTGATGGTATGCTACGTTACATGGGTAGGACGTGCATTCCGAATGATGGCGAGTTGAAAAGGATCATTCTTGAGGAAGGACATCACAGCCGTCTTAGTATACACCCCGGTATGACTAAGATGTATCAAGACCTCAGGAAATCTTTCTGGTGGCCGGGAATGAAGAGTGATGTCGCACGTTTTGTGGCATCGTGTTTAACGTGTCAACGAGCCAAGGCTGAACATCAAAGGCCAGGTGGTCTACTTCAGCAGTTAGAGATCCCGGAATGGAAGTGGGACGGCATTGCAATGGACTTCGTGACTCACTTACCTCGTACGGTCAGGAATCATGATTCCATATGGGTAATCGTGGATCGTCTGACGAAGAGTGCTCACTTTCTAGCGGTCAACCTGAAAATGTCAATGACGAACCTTGCTAAACTTTACATCAAGGAAATTGTTCGTCTACATGGAGTTCCGTCTAGCATTGTTTCAGACCGAGACACGAGATTTACTTCTCGGTTCTGGCGATCATTACAAAGTGAGCTCGGTAGCAAACTCCATATGAGTTCGGCCTATCATCCTCAGACGGACGGTCAGTCCGAGAGGACCATCCAGACGCTTGAAGACTTGTTGAGGACGTGTGTTCTAGATCACATGGGCGTTTGGGATGAAGTCTTACCTTTGGTAGAGTTCACCTACAACAACAGTTTCCAAGCCAGCATAGGAATGGCTCCCTTTGAAGCTCTGTATGGGAGAAAGTGTCGAACGCCATTGTGTTGGTTTCAAGAAGGAGAAAAGGTCTTAACCGGACCAGAGCTCATTCAACAGACGACTGAGAAGGTGAAATTGATCCAAGAAAGGCTGAAGGCATCTCGGAGTAGACAGAAGTCATACGCTGACAAAAGAAGAAGGCCATTGGAGTTCGATGCTGGAGATCACGTCTTCCTTAGACTACATCCGACTACGGGAGTTGGGAGAGCCATTCGACCCAAGAAGTTGTCCCCCAAATTCATCGGACCTTATCAGATCTTGAGGAAGATCGGGCTAGTTGCGTACGAGTTATCTTTGCCACCTCAGTTATCAAACTTGCATCCAGTCTTCCACGTTTCTCAACTTCGGAAGTACGTATCCGACCCTTCTCACATATTAGAATTAGAAGATATTCGTCTTCGTCAAGATCGTACATTGGAGATGCAGCCGGTACGCATTGAAGATAGCAACACCAAATACTACAAGAGGAAAGCAGTCAGATTGGTGAAGGTCGTCTGGGATGAAAAGACGGGCGACTCTACATGGGAAGTGGAAGATGCTATGAGGGATTTGTATCCTCATCTGTTCGAGACTCCGTTCTAATTTTCGAGGACGAAAATTTTTGTTGTTGGGGAGAATGTAAGGATTTGTAAAAAAAAAAAAAAAAAAAAAAAAGAAAGAAAGACAAGGGAGGAAGCAACGAGCGCTGCCACAAGGGACAGCAAATGTTGCTTCCCTCTTGAAAACAAAAATAAAAAGAAGACAAGAAAAGGAAAGAGAGAAAGAGGGGAAGAGGGAAGAGTTTGGGGGATTAAAAGGAAGCTACGGGGGATGGGAAATCCTTGCTACCTTGCTGCTGTTTTCGTAAAAGAAGGAGAAGTTCAAAGTTGGTGGGAGAGAAGAAGTGAAGAACTTTGGAGTTGGAAGGAGATCCAGACACTTGTAATTCTAGGTTCAAGATTCACAAAGGAAGTCTTCAAGAGGTAAGGAGTGCTAGATTTTTCGTTTTGATGAGTTAATCTTACTGTTTTTTTACAAATCCCAAAAGCTTTAGAATCAAAAATGGAGGTTTTCTGGTTTTCTGGAAAACCTGCGATTCTGCAGAATCTGCAGAATTGCGTTCGTCCAATTTGTTTCAAATTGGACGTTCGTCCAAAATTTAGACGAATTGAACGTTCGTCCAAGTTAATTTGAACGCTCGCTTTTGTTTAGCCTGACGAGCGTTCGCTCATGCGTTTGTCCCGTAGCGTTCGTTCTTAAATATTCTGAACGTTCGTCCTAACAGGTGAATTTCTGAGCGTTCGTTCAGATATCGGATTAACGAGCGTTGGTGATAAGGATTTGAGTAGAAAGCGTCTGTGTGCGCCTGTGAACGTTCGTTCATTTCCGGGTAAGGGAAGCTTACCTAATTTAACTGTTTTTGATGCATGTTGTATGTGAACGTTCGTTATTTCACTGTATGATGTTACTGTATTTGATTGTATGAACGTTCGTTATTATGGATTGAAATTGATGTATGACTATGTTACTTATGATGCATGAGACGTTACATGAAATGAGATTTACAAAGTTGAGATTTTGGTTTGATATGAACGAACGAAATCATGTGACTTTAATGAGAAATGAATTTTCCCAAGAAATATGGTACGTTCGAACGGAACGATCCTTGATCGTTCGGTTTTTCCTTGTTGAGGACGAACGTCCTCGCCCTAAATTGCTATTCTTGAGTGTTCGGCCAAGCACTGTTTTGATCTGCCTTTTTTTTGTTATTTCCCATGACATTTTACGTTCGTTACTGAGACGGTCTCTGACTGCTCGGTTTTCTTGGCCAAATTGATAAAGTCTCTGGTTGAGGACGAACGTCCTCATCCTAGAATACTCTGTTTGAGCGTTCGGTCTGACACTGTTGAATCTGATTCTTTTGATAAATTCTCTCTTTTGTACTTGTGTAATTATATGTAACAGTGCATGTTCCCGTTCGTATTACTTCTTCAAATATGCTTTAGTTTATTTATCAATATCTGTTAATTTAACGTTCGGTCTCACACCGGACGATCGTTCTGGAAAGCGTTCGGTATTACACAGAACGTACGCTCAAAGTGACGTATGGTTTCATACTGTGCGTTCGTACTATATGAGGCTCGGTCATATACCGAGTGCTCGTTCAAAGGGAGGCTCGGCCTTATGCTGAGCGTTCGTCCAGAATGACGCTCAGTATCATTTTGAGCGCTCGTACTCTTTCCTAAAAAAATTAGCGTTCGACCAATCAACAGTGCTATTTGAATTTGCTGCAGATTTTGCCGTTCGTTCTTTGTTCCGAACGAGCATCCTTTGGTCTCGTTTTTAGCGTTCGGTCTTTGATCCGACGAACGTCTTTTGGGCTCGCGGATAGCGTTCGTCCTCTTTCCCCTTGTGATGGAACGTTCGGTATTTAAATGAGGAATAGTACATGATGAACAGTAAATGATGAATAGTAAAATGACAAATAGTAAATGATGAAGAGTATATGAGATGAATGGAAAGTTATGATTTTGAACGGGCGTTCCAGGTAGGAACGACTCAGATGATTGTTGAAATTCGTAAAGTATGACTGTGGGAAGTTAATGCTGGCTGTTCAATCCTGATATTCCGTGAGTGATCGTCCTCAAGTAGAGGCGCACGTCATGCGTGGGAATGGCAGGAGGTCGTCGTCCTTAGAGGTACTTTGGACGGACGTACTAACCTCGGGTGGCAGCTGATGAGAATGCCAGTTACCACACCACCCGGGTGCACGAACGCCTGTAACTACGCAGATTTCATACAGTCCGGACAGTCAGTCGTGTCTAGTTTTATTTTGTGCATGTGTTATAATGCCTTGATATGTGATGAATTATGTAATGAATTGTATGACTGATGCATGAGTTAAATTAAGTAAGCTTACCCTTGCGTTTTCCTTGTGTTGTCTCGTTTTGTACGTCCGTCCTGTCGTTGCAATGATCATCCGTGTGGATGTGAGCAGAGGGAGATGAGCATTTGGAGGAGGCATTGAACGAAGAGAATCTGGTTGAAGTTGAAGTGAAGACCGAGCAGTGAGACGCTCGACCGATCCTTTAGTACTATTATGTATGACCGTTTGGTCAAGTTTTAGATTTTACGTTCGGTTGTAATCCATGACTATTGTATTGGACGTGGAGTTTTGCGCGTTCGCTATTTATTGTTGTAAGACTATATTCAAGGACGTTCGTCCTTGAGCGTTTGTTTTGTTCATTCTATTTTAGTTGAAAAACTGTACTGTTTTATTATTAACTGTGATTTTCTAATTATATGGTTTTTACTGTATTTTTGGGATGTCACAATATCGCATGTCTATTTATACTTATTGGAAACATTCTCACCATTAATAACTTAATAAAAAAATTTAATTTCTCACAAGTAAGTTGGACATTAAATCTTGACCAATGAACTCATAATTGACACTCATTCAAATGAATTTATTATGAGAAAACATCTTTATAAATATTATTTTTATCATAATTTGATTTTACCTTTTTGCATTAATTTATATTTGAGTAAAATATTTAATTACATTACTAAGAACTCGATTTTTTTTTGAGACATCCCATTCTATAAAAAGCGAAGAAGACTTGAAAAACGTCTACTAGATAATAAAAGTTTACATAGTAAAAGACAATTTTACATTATACGTTTGGTCTGCAAGAAGATGATGCATTTGAAACATTGACGAACTAATCTTTGAAATTTTGGGAAACATCATTTACGAATTAGACCTTGTGGACAAAATTATATTATAATATTAAATTTGATTCATATGGTTAATATATATTTTTTTTTCATTATAGATTTTTCTTAAGAAAGTGTTGAACTTGTGGTCTTAATGGGGAAAAGCTTTATATTTTGGTCTCACGTGTGGTATACCATTTTTTTAGTATTTATTATATCTTATCATCATCATTAGAGCTGTCAAACAAGCCCCAATAATAAAACTTGGCCCTAGCCCACATGGGTTGGGGCCAAAAAAGCCCACAGAGCCAAAAAAAGCCCTTTATTAAAAAAGCCCACAGGACTAAATACCCCCAAAGCCCTGTGGGTTAGGGCCAGCCCATGGGCCTTCCTTTTTACCAAATTTGATGTAGAGAAAAAAAAAATTATGATCAAGATACAGATGAAAAACAGAGAAACAAAAAATTTATAAAACAATTGGTAAATATAAATATAACTGTTGGTTAGTCCCAATAAAGACACAAGCATTGGTGCTTCCTTTTGTGGCCTACTTGAACATGTATTTTAGATAAAAGTGACAGGATTATCTATATTTATTATCATACTATTTTATCACTGCAACCATGTGATTCTGCATCTGTAATGGTGTACCCTTTTTGTTCTTAATTAACTCACTAGTAGTTGGTGTTGTCTTCTCACATCAAATTTAAAAACTTCAGCAATATTTTTACTTCAATAGCAAAATCACTTACAAATTTTATATATATCTCACATGTTGCTGCATTTTTTTTTACACTATATATCTGCATAAAGAATAGTTTTTTTCACAACTACGAATAAACAGAAATAATTTAACTTGTGCTGACTGGATTCAAATTGTTCCTGCAGCATTCAACGCATGAAACCAAAACTGCACTTATATTCAAAATTTTGCATAATTGCAAAGAAAATAATTATTAGACCCTTATACTGATATTAGGGTGGATCTAGAAAGGCCATTTGAGACAAGTAGGGTATCTTTTGCATAGAGACATGAGCCAAAAAAAGTTGGACCCTTTGCATCTTTTCAGGAAACGGTAGAACTGGAGCAAGATTGAATACAATACAACAACTTTATTCCATGTGAAACTGCAATATCAACCAAAATACAGAACAGACAACACTTTCAATTCAACAAGTATTATTATTTTTATTTAGAACATCATGGATAGAAAAAAGTGCTTAATTGGTAAACTATAGTGCAACATAAAGAGCATGATAGAGGGGAAAATAAATTTGGAAAAGATAACTACACCCAACTGATCCAACATGTTTATCTTATAAGCTATAGGAACCATCTAAAGAAACCATTCACCTTGCGCTGAGTCTTCCAACCAGGTCTGGTGCACGTTCACCAAATTGAACCAATACGAATCCTGAAACTCAAATTTCATTCTTCGTAGCAAAAGGATGAAAGATATCACATGAAAACTATAATAGTTGATGCATTAAAACATACCCTATTGCTCAGTATTGAGGTGGAGGCACAAGCCTTCCGCTCTTCACCTGCAATGTTGGCAAGCTAGCAGTAAGTAAAAAGGCCAAAATATGCAATGCAAAATTTCAAAAACAACCACCTCATTCCATCATTTTTCACCAATCCAAACATAGAAATGAACATCACAAGCAATTAAGCTGAACCAAAACTCAAAGAAACAACAATAAATTCTATGTTCAAAGGAGACCACGACTCATATTGATAAAGGAAAAAGTCAATAAATATATCAATACCAGAGGCCATAAGCACAAAAATTACACAGTAAAAGCAAATTAAAGTAAGAAAAAAACAAGATGATCAGATAAATTCATATATGTTAGTGTTAACAAAAAAGCTTACCAGGACTGAGGCAGAGGAAGAGATGGTATGTCAGCTTACCACGACATGCTTACGAGCAGGCCATGTACTCTCGCTTGCTTCCAATCTATTAATAACATTGCGAAGGAGCTCAGGGGGAAGGCTAGCCACACAGCTTACTACAGCCTGTGAAGAAAGAAGACTAATTGAGACTAAACACACCTGTCGTTGCTGAATGCTCAATTACCCATAAAATCGTAATTACCAGTGTGATAAAATAGAAATCTCAGCTAAACAACATCAAAGCTCATTTATATGGGGTATGTTTGGTTTAATGTAGTGTTTCCTTCTGTATATATCAGTTTATCCAGAAACACAGTTATATAACTACAACGCCCTAAGTGACATGATGCACAAACACATAAAGAGAGCTTAATCAAAACCCAATTGAAAAATCCATCCATGGAGCATACACAGTCATGAAAGTATACAACTTTAAACATTCCATTTATTAGGGTATTAGAAATGATCCAGATGGTTAATTGATGCTGGTAGAAAACCAGAAGCACTAACGACATTTCCAACATTGAGTTCAATTGAAATCGAACATAGCAGAGATATTGAGCATAGATCATGAAATGGGGGAGAAACAAGATGAAAAAACAATGGAGACACATTGGAATTCGTTGCAATGAATCGAAGAAAGCAGGAATGTAAAATTGGTACCGGTTAGAGAGTAGATCTAGGAGGGGATGGAGCCACGAGATTAGATTGCGTTAAAGATGAACCCACGAGATTAGATTGCGTTAGAGATTGAGTTGGAATTCGTCGGGGAAATTGAGGTAGTTGGTGGAGGTGTTGGGGTTGGTGGCGGTGGTGGTGTCGGTGTGGGGTTTGTTGGGGCCTTTTTCCATGGAATATATGGATTTGAAGTGAACCTAGGAGGAGGGTGAAGCGGTGGTGGAGTTGTTGATGAGGCGAGGGAGAGGGAGGGAGCGGAGGCGTTGGATTTCGGTGCGGTAGTGTTTGTGGAGTTTTTCCATTTTGTGGCGGCACTAGACGACGGTTTTAGCAGTGGGGGAAGCGTTGGGGCACTGGGCAGTGACAGCATCGACGACCTCTTGCCAGTGGGTGGCTTTAAGGTTGGTGCGGCCGAGGGAGGACCACTTGTCGCGGTAGGCGTCGATGAGGGCGGAGGTTTCCTCCGGGGTCCAGCATGGTGGGGAAGACGGCGGGAGGAAGTGGAGGGAGGGGCGGCGAGAGTGAGGGGGAGGGAGGCCGTCAAGCTTAGTGAAGTGATGTTCAGAAGAATATGGGAATAGTCGCAAGTTTTGGGGCAGGGGGCTAACCCGGCCCTACTTCACTCACAGCCCATCTGGATGGGGTTTGGGGGGCCAGGGGCTTTGAAAAAGCCCCCTAAAGTATGGGCCAACAAAAATGGGGCTAAATATAAAAGAGCCAGGGTCGGCCTTGGGGCTTTAAAAAAAACTGACAGCTCTAATCAGCATTTACGAAACTCTAAAGTAATATTGAATATATATGATGTTTTTTTAGATATTCCTCGTAACAAACTTATCGAGCTAAATATAATTATATTATTTTTTATAATTGAAAGATAATATTATTATTTATATCTTTATCATTAACTTTGGCGAAACCTTAAAGTAATATTGAATATAGATATGATTTTTTTTCCATAGATTTCTCTTTGTAACATACTTATCCAGCTTATGAAGTAACTTAGTGACAATAATTGAAAACAGATTACAAATAACATGTCATTACAATTAAAATATTTAAAAAGGGAGTGATGATAATGATTAAGTCATTAATCATATTTATTTACATCCATGATTATTATGTCAAAAAGTTACAGAAAAATAATGACAATCTTGATTATGCTATTGATAATAATAGTTATGATTATAAAGTTGACCATAATGGTGACTATAATTATAATGGCCATGACGGTTTTGGTGCAATGCGAAGATCCGGAATATTTTACGAATTTTATTTTATGGAATAATTTTTAAAATTTTTTTATGATTATATGATATTTTAATTTTGAATTTTTAAATATTTTAATCTAAATTATCTATTATTTTTAATTTTAATTAACATTATTATTAATTGACTTTGTAAAACCCCAAAAAATGGTATATTTTAAAAGTAATGGTAATATAAAAGTAGTGAGGCTCAATTATTTTAGTATTAAACGATTTTATTATAAATAATTTTGTTATAAACGAGTTTCATTATTTTAAAACGTACATCTCTCTATAAATCATTTTTTTAGAGTTTTCTACCTTGTTTCTAAGAGTTCTTGATCTCAAGTCCTTTATTTGACGATCATGAGATGCCTAGATGATCATGGCATCAAGGTCTATCATTCTATCCGATCAGTTTATTTAATAGAGCAGGTAAGTTTCGATTCATTTTTCCCCTTTCGTTCCTAAATCTGTTTTAGAGTAATATTGTTCTGTTGCATGTGTAATCATGCATCTCCTACATGTTCTTGATTCATTTAGAATTCTAAAAACTCTGTTCGTTTTTAATTTGGTGTTTCATAGGTTCATTTAGGTATTCCTTGCGGTTCAAGTAATCGTCTGAGCATTTTTAAAGTTTGGCAGTTGGTTTAGAGGTAAGGGAAGGTAGAGTTTTCTTGAATTGATGATAATTGTGTATGTTAGAGGATGCATGAATATTGAACTGTGTGAGTAAAATTTTGTTCTATGATTGAATGTAGAGAAATCAATTAGATGTTTGACGTTTTGTGTTGATGAATGATGTATAATATGTTGAATCTATTTGTATATGACATTGATCTTGAATTTAGTGTTGATAAAGTGAGTTGTGATGATGGAATTATTGGGAGCAAGGGTTACTTATAGGTTATTTTGGTCTAGAAATGAGATCTTAGAAAGTGAAAACTATGAGAGAAGTCTTGTGAACTGGTTTGAAGTATGTGAAGTCTGTTTTGAGTGTGTTGTGAGTGGTTAAGATGTTTAAAATGAATGAAATATATGGGGAGAATGTTTGGTGATAGATAAGGTAGAGTTGTACTTGGTTTAGAACTCAATTTGAGAAAGTGAACTAGTGAAAGCTTGAGTTAAAGATTTTGTGCTCAAATGGTCAGTTTGAAGAGTTTTGGTAAGTCATTTAGGACTTGCTTGAGTCCCTAAGTTGCTTGAAATTGTACCACAAGTGGTAGAATTCAATTTGAGTCTCTAAGTTGAGTTTTTGGTTGAGATCTTGTAGCTACTTATTTAAATTGATGTTAAAAGGGTTTAAACACACTTAGTTAAGTTTAATTAAGTATATAAAACAATATAACAGATGGGAAAAATAGTTGGAATTGGTAAATTTGATGTAGGTTGCGTAATTTTGCAGATTTGGTGTTGCATAACTATGCAGACTCGCTGAGCGAATTCACTCGTTCAACGAAACTCGCTCAGCGAGTGGTGGTAGAGGTGGATTTTCTACCAGAGGAATTTCGCTTAGCGAATGGTATGCGTTGAGCGAATTGTTGAGGTTTGAGAGCTTTGTCAGTTTTATTCAGATAGCGAATGACATGCGCTGAGCGAGTGAGCTGAGGGTATAATCCACTATTTGGGGGGTTTTGCTTAGCGAGAGTATGCATTGAGTGATTGGTCCAAGTTTTAGTACTCTCTAAATTTTATAATCACTAAAATATATCTATAATGTGAAGTGTTGTCTTTTCTATTTATTTTCTTTTTCTTTTATCATATCAATTCTTTTCTCTAAAATCTTTCTCTTTCTTCTTTTAAAATTTTTTCTCTATATCTTATTTATTTCATAATTTGATCATATTTTTAAATAAAATAAGTCTTAATTTATGCTTTAATTATAGATTGATTTGGTTTTGCTTGAATTATAGATTTATTTGGTTTTGCTTGAATTATATATTGATTTAATTGAAATAAAGAATTACAAGTAAATGAAGCTATTATGTTTTTCTTTTATATAAATTTAAGATAGAGTGTGTGAAGGTGACTTGGTCACCTATTATAATTCTTATGTAACGATTGTAATAGGTTGAAAATTTGTGTAAATGTTTTAAATTTTAGTGTTATGAAGTTTTGTTTGACGAAGGATTGTTTAATTAATATGAATTAGATGCTTATTGATATATTGATATGATAAGTAGATTATGCATGTGTAGAACTTATTTGAATTGAGTTTTGAATATGATTTAGATAAGTAGAGTAAAGTTCTATATCTTTTCTTATGATAATTTATGAAATTGATATGAACCTAAACATGCATATTTTGGAGTTAAAGGATAAAGATTATACATGAAATAATGTTTGAACAAATTATGATTTAGATAAAATAATTTGAATTGATTAGAAGTTGTATTATTAAAATGCTTTTGAAATTATGTTAGAAGTGAACTTTAAGCCTAACTCAACCCCACAAAACCGACTTGTAGGGCAAGGTCAACAAATATCGTTAGGATAGGCTCTAACCATGGCTTTGATATCATGTTAGAAGTGAACTTTAAGCCTAACTCAACCCAACAAAACCGACTTGTAGGGTGAGGTTTGCACCCACTTATAAACTATGAATTGACCTTATCTCTAGTCGATGTGAGACATCCACCAAATTATTCTCAAAATCCAATTTTATTATAATTGATTTCTTTGATATTTTTGTTAAAGCAAAGGATTTTTCGCATAAGTGAAAACAAAACAGGCACCTAGACATTACTATTTGCCTTATTTTCACTTAAGTAAAAAAATTTTTTCTTAAGCGCAAAATTCAAAGTTGGAAATAACCTTGATTTTTGCCTTATTTTTCTCTAGCAAATGATTTTTCACTTTAGCAAAAATAGTGTTGCAAATTTATCCAATTTTTATTTAATTTTCACTCAAACGAGCATATTTTCACTTAATCTAAGAAAAAAAAATTATTTTAGTCTCTTTAACTGATTAAATGTAAATGTTTTTATAAATGCAAATTGAATATTAATTTTTATACATGATTGATTTATGGTTTTATTTAAATGAGTTATATTTTATAACAATGTTTAATGAGATTGATGAAATTTACATGTTATATATGGAGATGGTTGTGGAGATTGAGGATAATTATGTGAATTTATGATCACATATATGGAAAGACACATGGATTTTTGTTTAATTTGAGCATTAAGTATTGACATTTATGTTGTAACAAAGATCTCCTACCTTCATTGATGATTTAAGTCACATGAATTAAGACACTAGGTGATGAAAAGTTGAGGAAAACATTCTTGCACATAGTGAACTTATGACTTGCGTTGTATTGAACTTAATTTGATCCTTTCTCTTAGATTCACTTGTAAATCTAAGTCTTAGGTATTGATAAAGATTCATTTTGAGTAAATACGGTGTTTAGATGATTAACAAAGCTCAAGAAAGATCTTCACTCGACAATAAAGGTTTAATCATTTTCGAGGTCTCTAATTTTGCTGAGAAGTCTCAAATAGGTTCTCAATTATTATTTTTTCTCAATTGGGTCCCTAGTTTCGAAAAGTTAAAGCAATTAAATCCTTGCCTTCAGTTTCGTACTAACACCGTTAAAGGAGGTGCCACGTGTCAGTTTGTGTTTTTTTTTTAAAATTTAATTATTTTTGAATTTTTTTTAAACCTTATAGGTATATTTAAAGAACTTAATTATAATTTAAAGAACTTGGAAGGACCTAATTGCTTTAATTATTCAAAAATAAAGACCCAATTGAGAGAAAAAATAACTAAGAACCTATTTGAAACTTCTCAGCAAAATTAGGGACCTCGAAAATGATTAAACCTAAAATAAGTAAGGTTATCAAGTTGTGAAAGTTCACTTCCAAGTATTCTAGAGAATGAGTTTATTCAATTAAAGAAAACTAAAATCAAGAACAAAAAATGGAACACAAGTGTCAAATAGTAAACATGATATAAGGAACCAAAAGAGAAGAGAATGAAGTGAAAGATGGAACACTTGAAAGGGGAGGGAGATTCAAGGTGGAACACGTCACTTGAGGGAAAACTAAGACTCTCTAACTTAAGAGAAGTCGTGTTTCTGTCACTTGAGCTCTAGGCTCAAGATGAGGCTAAAGGAAGAAAACACACTCTAATAGAGAGCTCTAAGCTTAAGATGAAACTAAGGGAAGAAAACACATTCTACTAGAGAACACTCTCAGAAATGATCAAATATAAGATAATTTTACTCAAAATATTCAACCTTCTTTACAAGTATAGAAAAGTCCCTTTTATAATTGATGAAAGGGGTCTTCTTGCAAAAATACAAATCTTAAGGACTAAGAAGCAAAAATACAAAATAATGTTCTAGAAACTAGGTTAACTAAAGGTGTGGTGTTTTGAAAAGAAAATAGACCTAACTTAGGCCTCCAAAATTTCTTATGTGGAACCTTTAACCTTCTATAATGAAGGTCAACTCCAAGCTTCTCTAACTCTCCAAACATGTGCTCAAAAGGCATGTGGATTCAAGCACAAGTCTCTCTTCCACTCCAATTAGTGCTATCGTTCTTCAAGTTGGGTATAGTTTATTCCTACAAAACAAACAACCAAACAAGAAGGTCAATAAATCAAGTTAATAAGGTCAACTCATCTTAAGTCAGCATAAAACTAAACTTTATAAAAGAAAGATGGTGAAAGAACTTTTCTTTCTAAACACGTTTATTCTCCTAAGCATGTGCCTCCATCCTTGATAGGGGTTAGGAGCTCATCAAGTATTCAATTATCTAGATATTAATTTATTGTAGGACATACTTAATATGTCATCCGAAAAGTTAGTTGATATTTTGTTTGATGAATGTCCTTAATGTATAGATCTATGTGTAGTTTATGTGATTGTTATATGTTAGATTTTGAAATGAAAATGAATTATTGTGGCATATTAATTAAAATATATCTTTATATATATATATATATATATATATATATATATATATATAAATTTATTTTAATAGATTATCCTTACATGTGTTGTTTGTATTGTGGTCAATAATGACTATATTATGTACACAACCAAATATAGATACAATTGTAAAGAAAATATTTGGAGTAATAGAAATATGTAATTTTTATTTTATTTTAACTTTTTTATATAAATATTTATATGTGTATATTTTTGGTGCAGTTTAGGTTGTAATATTTGCTATTATAAGCTCTTTAATGAGTATATATATTATAATTGAGAGATTATTTTATATGGTGATACACAAAACATACTTGTTCCTGAAATATATTTTCACATATGTAATTCTTGAAAATATATCTCATAATCAATATATTCAAAATTTTAAAATTTACAAGATTATTAATAGTTTAAACATTAATACAAATAGTGATTCTTAAAATATTGATATATCTAAACAATAATTATAAATGTACTTCACAGTTAGTGAATGTGGTTTTGAAAAATATGTAAGAATGAAATATTTACTCTGTTGGTCAACTTTGGAGTGTTAGTACATATTTTTATAACATAATATTCAAAGAAGAGGTATAAATTAATCTATCCTCACCTTTTATTATCTTGTAATGTAGCCATTAAAATGAATTATTATATAAAACCATTATATATGATATTGAAAAGAATGATAAGATGAAGAATAGTGAACTATAAAATAGTGTTTCTTTTCTACATGGGTATGGTTATAAAATATGTTTTTCTTATGTTGTATATTTATCATTTTTTATGTCAAATAACAGTTTGACATGAATGTGGGTGATGTAGCATAAATCTTCATCTGACATGTGTCAGAACCATTAAAATCCACTCAAGATTCGTCTTAGTGGATTAAATGTGTCAAGAATGGGGTCCGACACTCGGATGGTGGAAGACAGGTGTGAGCAGCTGAGTGGTCGTTCGTTTTGACGTTGGAAGGAAAACTCAAAGTTTCAGAATTTCACGCCACTCTCTGCATGCACCCTTCTTCCCCAGAGTTCTGAAAATTTCCATTCTCTCCTCCTTCTCTCTAAAAAGCTCTTACTTCTCTCTACCATTCAGGCACCGTTTCTACTCCTCTGATGTCAAGAGCTTCAGTTTGAGTCGATCGGTTTTGGGTTCTGGACTGATAAGTTCTTCTTTTCACTTAGTCGTGCATTTTCTTTTACATGCAAACCAAGTTCTGGTTTCATGTGTTGATCGCTCCTCTAAAATGAGAGGTTCTAATAGTATTTTGGTTTTACTCGGTTTAGTTGGAAAATTGTCGAGCGTTGAGGGTAGAAGGACTTGTAGTGGTGAAACTGTACTCTGTCTCTGTGAACGTTCGGTCACGCTTAGAGGTAAGGGAAGCTTATATAATTTTATTGTATGTTCGTTTCTACGTTTGTTATAATGGATGCATGTTTGTTGAGTTGCTGAATGAATATGACGTATGATTGTTGATATGTTTTGATTGTATGAATGTATGAAAATATATGTTGAGGAAATGAATTGGTGTAAAGAATGATAAGTATGTAATTCCCTATGAAAGTGTACGTTCGTCACCGAATGGTCTTTGACCGTTCGGTTTTTCTAGTGGACTTGGTTGGAATTAGATTCTTTCATTTGGAAAGAATCCTAGTTGAGGACGAACGTCTTTGTTTTGTAATACTTGTATATGAGCGCTCGACCAAGGGTAGTCGTCCCTTGGTATTTGGTTATAAACCCAAGTATATCTATAAGTATTTGTATAATTCGTTTGTTCTTAAATACTACTAAAAATGGTATCCGTTATATTTATCAAACCTTTTCTCTATAAGTTAGTAGTACTTGGTCTTACACCAAGTGTTCGTGCTGAGTAAGTGCTCAGTCTTACACTAGGCACTCTTTCACCTTTCTGTAATATATATATATATATATATATATATATATATATATATATATATATATATATAAAATAAGAACGTTCGTCCAAACTCAATAGGGTTCGCCCTTTTTGGTGCTCGGTCTTTGACTGGCATTCTGATTGTTCTTGATGTTTAACTCATTCAAAGGCTAAGTATATTTATTGACATTCGATTTATTCACCGGATCCAATTAAGTACCCTTATTTGATGTCCCTCAGTGTTTGTCTAAATTGGTTCCAGCCTAGAGTTTTAGTACTCGGCCTAGGCTTGTTGGTGTTCGGTCTAACTCGTGAGTCAGTTCATCCAATTGGCTCACTTAGTATATAAACGTTTGGTTCTAGTCGTTCTCAAAAAATATTATTGAAATCAGTCTCTTTCTTAAAACCAAAGTTCAAACTTTCGGTTTTGATCCGTTTTGGAACTGGAGACCTTTGGTCTCACTCCGAGCGTTCGGTCTTGTTCGGGGTTGATGTTCAATGTTCGGTATTTGGTATCCTAAGGGATCTTTGTACGAAGGGTTCAGTTGAGATTATTAATAATGAAAGATGAATAGCATATGATATGGACGAAATGAATTGGATTATGAACGAGCGTTCCGTGGAGGGATAACTCATGAATGTATATTGGAAATTTGGTAAAGTATGAGTGTGGGCATGCTAAGCTAGCGATTCATCCTGATATTTCGTGATTACTCGTTCTCACGTAGAGAAGGGTAAGTCATGAGTGAGAATGTCAGGAGGTCCTAGTCCTTATGGTTAATTTGGACAGATAGGACTGTCAACACCTGATTTCGTCCGGATAGATTAAAAACATCAAAAATTAAAAAAAAATGATTTTTTTATTATTATTTACTTTTCTTTATTTTTATTACTTCTCTGTTTTCTTATTTTCTTATCCTTTATTCATTATTATATTGTAATCCTTTATTTTATCGTGTTTATTTTTATTATGTCATTTTATTTATGTATATATTTATTTATTTTTATCAAAAAACTTTATTTTTCCTTCTATTTTTTTAGATTCAGGAAAAGAATTTTTCTTAAATGATATACATATGCATTGCTAATCAAATAAAAAAATAATAAAAAAGGAGACAAGATCTCTTCAGGATATACAGGTGCGTTTTTTTTAATGTTTTTTTAAAGTGGTTTGAGCACCAAGAGAAGAAGAGCGGATCACGGGGAGAAAGAAAATTCAATCCTGGGTTTTCTCCTTTAAGGAGCAAAGCTTCAATAAAAAAATGAGCCATCAGAAGATATATTTTTATATACCAATTGAGGTCCCAGATTTCCACCTTCAGCAAATGCTCCAATGAAACTTGCCGACAGTTTCATCTTCTGCCAATTGCAAATGCTCCAATTATGCTGCCAATAATTTGCTATTCCAACAACCCAATAATTTCTGCAGCCCTCCAACCACAGCTACCGACACTCCTCATGTGCTGAAGCCTACAAATGAAGACTGAATCTCCATCACTGAAAAAAAAAGGGCACCTATCATCTTCATCTTTTTTCTTTCATTTTTCATCTCCAACACTATTACCAACACCCTTCCAGCCGCCACCTTTTTCTTCCATTCCTAATTTCTCATCACCAATACACACACGGCACCAGAGGGAGAGTTTCTTTCTCCATTCATTCTCTTCATTTCCTCCAAAGCAAAATTCATAGATCTGGATTCTTCCTCATATGAAACCCAATTGCTTTCAATCTCTTTCCTATTCTGCACTCTCCGTATTCCTTACACCCTTCAGTAAACCAATATCAACCTATTTCACCCACAAAATTGATTTCCATCATCATGACCAAACACTAAAATCCTTTCCCCACTCATCTCGTCAAAATTGAACTGCATCTAGTCCAGGGGTCCAAAAATTATGTGTGAGTATTCAAATGAAAGCCCTTTGAGTCTAGAATCTAACCCAAAAAGTTTCATTGCATTTAGAGCTCTGTGGAAAAAGATATGAGCCAAACAGTAAACCAACGTCAGTGCCAGAAACGAAACAGTCAAGCCTGATTTCGAAATCATACTGCATCTAGTCCAGGGGTCCAAAAATTATGTGTGAGTATTCAAATGAAAGCCCTTTGAGTCTAGAATCCAAACCAAAAAGTTTCATTGCATTTCGAGCTCTGTGGAAAAAGATATGAGCCAAACAGTAAACAAGGTCAGTGCCAGAAACGAAACATCCAAACCTGATTTCGAAGTTATACTGAAGCTAGTCCGGAGGTCTAAAATATAAGTGTGAGATATCAAATGAAAGCACTTTCGATCTAGTTTCTATGAAAAAACGTTTCATTGCATTTGAAGTTTTGCAGAAAAATTTATCAGTGAAACATTCAGCAAAGGTCAGTGTAAAAGGAAAGCTGAAGCCATGAGGATGGAAGTGTTCAAGCCAATTCTTTGAGCACCCCCTGTTTCTCACCCGCATACCCCCTTTCGTCTGGGCTTAAGCCCTTCCACAAACAAAAATAAAAAAAATCTCAGCCGTTTTTCTGCACCCCTGGTTTCATGTTTCGCACCTCTTTCATTTGGACTTAAGCCTTTCTGCCAGTAAAATAAAAAGAAAGGAATTGGACCTAACACACATTTCAGGATGCACTTCTATTTTCATTTTTACACCCCTGACAGATAAAGGAGCTTCTACTCCCTGCACTCCGGGTTTTTATCTCTGCACCCCCTATTCTTGTTGGTTTGTTTCTCTCGCTTTGTTCTTAAATTTTTATTTCTTTATTTGTTTTTTTCCTGTATGTAGCCCTTTGTGTGATAACTCCACTCTTGTATATTGCATCTTATATTTTGTTGGATTTATTCATAAAAAATATAAACAAAAAAATAAAATAAAACAAAGCCGTGTGAGTGCTCGTGCGATCGTACGCATCAGCCTAGTGCTCATTACGCAAACAATAAGAAAAAAGTCGTGTGAGTACTCGTGCGATCGTACGCATCAGCCTAGTGCTCATTACGCAAAAAAATCTAAATATTTTATAAAAATACCAAAAATATTAAGCACATGTGTGATCGCACGCATCGTCCTTGTGCTGAAAACATTTTCTGTTTATTTTGTAAAAAATACCAAAAAAATATAAAATCTTCAAAAAACCAAAAACATCAACATTTTCAAACAACAAACAGTCTTGCTCGCCAGAACTACGTGATCCTTGATTCTCCATTAAAAGTGGAGATACGTAGGGGCAAGGCCAGTCCTTGTCAGGTTCACTCTCCCAAAAATCCAAATTTATCCATAATCAAAATTCTCAAACAATTCCTTAAACAAAATTTTCAAACAATTTCCAAAAAGAACTACGGAACCCTGATTTCTCATTCTGAATGAGAATACGTAGGAGCAAGGTCAATCCTTGTCGGGCCCAAAAAACTAAAAAAGTACATTTAGTTTCTTTAGAGTTTTATTTTAGGGGATAGTTAAACATTTTGAAAACCACATCATATTCGTGTATTTAATTAAAGGTACTACTTTAGGGCAGGCGTTGTAGGGTGCTAATACCTTCCCTACACGTAACCGACTCCCGAACCAAGAATCTCATTTTCGCAGACTATGCTTTATCATTTTATGGTTTTTCCGTAGTTTTCCAGAATAAACTATGGTGGCGACTCCAAAATCTCTTTTTTTTCAAAACCATTTTCTTTTTCGGATCGTCGTCCCGTCGCGATCCCGGTTGCGACAGATGGCGACTCCACTGGGGACGTCAGAGAGTCAGGCCATTTAATTAGATATGCGAATTCGATGTGGTTTTTCTTTGTGTTTTTTTTTCTCCTTATCTGATTGATATTTCAAATAATTGCATGTGAGTTTCTTTTACTTGTTCTTTATGTTTGAAATAATTGTTCCTTACCTATGTTTGATATGTCTATTTATTTGTGTTTATTTTTGGAATCGTTGTTTTACATTGTAATCTTCCTCTACACATATGCATATCATGAGTGAGGCCCTATACCCGGGTCTGAGCGCAACTTAGAATTAGAGGGGTTGTGTAGCGGTGTCATTTTGGGATGTACTTCCTGTCTGGCTATCGTGAGAACCCCAGCTAGAGTCTGTTCTCTTCATTTGTGTCTCCACATCTAGTTGATTACTCTGACTGTTGTGGAGAGACAGTGAAAAGAGCCATAGCTCTGGTGGCCTTGATTTAAGCATTAGGGAACCATCCTTGTGAATGCATATATTCGACCTTAGAACTTTAAGTTATTCAACCTTTGATACGGCACAAAAGGGAGATTACATTGTTTAAGTTTGTCTGTCATTTCCTATTTTATAAAAAAAAATAAAAAAATGTACATGTTCTAATTCATATGTATTTGTTTCGCATTTATCTTGTTATCGAGTTCATGGAATAATTCAAAAAAAAATAAAATAAAATAAAATTTTCAGATAAAAATGCTTTTGAAGCAAAATAAAGATTTTTGGTCCAATCGTTCAATTCAATTTTATCATTAATTTGAAATGTTCATCCGGCTTTCATGATATGAAACTGTTCAAGATCATCATTTGTCCATGATCCCCATCGCCCATTTTAGTTCGTAAAAGTAAAATCGTCATACAAGGGGCATTTCTTAGGTTCACCAGTTCAACCTTGTCTAACCCAGTGTGAAGCCCAAATCATGATCCATTATGAGTTTAAACCTTGTCTGTCTTAACCCAAGTCGTGTCGAGCCTGACCCATCACTCGTGTCTAGGTATGAACCTTGTTCACATTGTGTTTGTCATCAACCTCATGTTCTAACCGAGTCATGTCCAACCTTAAACCTTCATTCATTAACATGTCTCATTATTGGTTACCAACCTCTCTGTGTTTAAGCCCGAATGCGTCTCCCGTTTACAAGTGTCATTCGCTTTCAAGGTCATTAATAGTCCACCCAATCTTCCATTTCCACCTCCATTCAAGTCATGTTAAACATGTGTAGGGGCATATTTCCACGTCTGTTTTAATGTGAGTTCATATTGGTCAATTTTTAGTCTCTGGGCGCATAAGCTTTTCCAGATTAGGGGCAAATTCGTGTTCATGTCCGTTTACCTCAAAAAAAAATGTTGAAGCATTTTTAAAATCTTGAACAATTTTATACACGATTATTCAGATGTTTTTCAAATTCAATGATAAATTAATTGTTTTTCTTTCGAACCAAGTAAAAGCAGAGAAAAATTTTGAGAAGAGTTCCATGAACCCAGATTGCATAATATGTGTAAATTAATTTGTGAACATGTACGTAAAACAAAAAAAATACACTACTACAAATAAAAGCCTTCATGTGGTCGAAACATAAAAACAAAATTACAAAAAAAATAATAAGGAAAGAAAATTACAAAAAATTAAAAAAATTACAAAGCGTTTGGAGATCTCTCAGGTTATTGTCTTCTGCCAACCCTCTCGAGTTCGGTAGAATGACAATCTGCACAAAAAGGGGTTAGATCTCAAACAACAAAAATATAACAAAAAACACGTAATAATAAAGGAAACATTACGGATTTCGTTCAAGTTCGACTACCGTAAAAAAAAAAACAAAGAAAAAAAATTAATTAAGTGTCCATGTTACAGTCCTTATTCAAATTCTGGCCACACTCGGCCAACAAAAACGAACAAACAAAAAAAAATTCAATGAAAAAATTCTCGAGCTGGTTGTGGTGGTCTAAGGGAGAGCTCTGTTGAGGGAGCTCTGGTACGAAAAGTCACGAGCAGAGGCGGAGGAATCTCTGTTTCTCCATCGATTATGATGGGAATGGGGAAGAGGTCCAGAAGCCTCGGAGTCCTCATGATTACCCAACCGGTTTCTCCAAAAAAAAATATAAAATAAAAAAATAATAAAAAAGGAAATAATTGTGTCAAAAGAAGGGAGAGAGAGAGAAAATTAAAAAGACAAGGATGAAGTTAGGGTTTTACCATACATGTACTGGGGCAGTAGAGAAAAGATGGTGCCGGTGGGGTCCAATTCTGCTTGCCAACGTCTTACTCTATTCCCATGGTTGTTAAACCAGCACTGGACATTGTACTCCCCCGCTTCTCCGAATGCCCTGAGTCGAGCAGCGATCTCAAAAATCTGAGCTCGACTTGGGTGAGAGACTTCGTAATTATAAATGTTTGTCATTATCCTGATTTGGTCGTCTGTCGGACGCCACCTTGGGCAAGTCTGTCTCTCCATCTCCATTCCCTTCTCATTCATTTCTCTTCTATAATTTGTCTAAACAAATAATAAAATAAAAAAAAAACAAAAAAAAAAACATAAACTTAACAACATTAAAAATAAAGATGTGCAAGGGTCGATCACTGGTGATCGTTAGGGTTACAGTCCAACTAAAAAAAAACATAAAAAAAAAACATAACAAACATAGAAAAAAAAAGATGTGCAGAGTTCGACCATTGGTGATCGTTAGGATTACAGTCCAGAGAAAAAAATAAAACAACAAAAACAAAAAAATAAATAAGGTACATAAGGGGCAAATTTCAGTCTCTTGAAGGAGACTACTCGTCAGCCGAGGGCAGTCGCAGCTTGAGTTCAATAGAAGGAGGTCTCAGTTGGAACCGAAAGGGGGTCGGGACCTCAACTTTTACAGGAACTGGAGGAATAGGGAAGAGATCAAGCGTCACCCGATCTGGCTCTAGCGACAATGTCTTTGTTATATCTAAAAAAAATAATAATAAAAAGGAACAAAAAAAAATTAGAAAAGTTAAAATGTAAAATAATAATAATAATAATAATAATAATAATAATAATAATGCATTTTTTTACCTTTCATGAAAGGCGGCAGGAGGGGTATTGGAGAGTAGGATGAAGTAGCGGCGCTTCGTCTCTGACATCTCTGTTTCTCACGGTATCCATAATTCTGGAACCAGCAATAGACACTATATTCCCCTATCTCCCCATAAACCCTAAGCTTTGTCGCGATTTCACAAACTTGTTCTCTGTTCGGGTTCCTTATCCCGAACGCGAACAGTGCCTCCAATAAGGCCACTTGTTCTCTAGTTGGTGCCCATCTTTTATACGCTATCTTGTCCTTAGCTTGTGGGTTTGTTAAGTTTTGTTCCATTTTTCTTTTCTAAAAAAAAAACAAAGAAAAAAAAATATTTTTAGTTTTTCTTTGAACTCAGGTCTGTCCATTTTCCAGTTTTTGGGTCCATCAGTGTCTTTGTCCAGTTTGTGATCTGTTTCATGGTCCTCGCAAAGGTTCCTAAACGGATCTATGTCCATATTGTCCATGTCCAGTTCATACAAATAAAATTCTCTTTTAAGTTTTCTGTTTTTATGGGGTACGTGGCGTTGTTCTACCCGATTGTCTCTGCCATACCCTCAAACGAAGGGAGATTAACGTCTGGTTTCTAGCCGATATACCCCTTAAGTTTTAAGACAGTTGTGTTTTAAGTGTTTTAAGTTTAGAAAAATGAAAAAAATTAAAAGGAGAAGAATATAGAAAAGAAAAGAAAGCAGGGAAAGCGTAAAGGAAAGCATAAAAAAAATAATAAATAAAAGCATAAAAGAACATAAAAGCTTAAAAGAAAATGGAACAGCATAAGGAAAGGATGGAAAAGTCACGAAAGCATAAAAGAAAGAAGCAAAAACTGGAAAGCATAAGGGAGCGTAAAAAGTAAAAAAAAAAACATGAAAGAGGAACAGAAAGCTTAAAAGGGAGAAAAGAAAAAGAAAGCATGAAAGAAAGAAGAGAAGGAAAGACGGTAAAGACTTACCCGGAGAAGAAGGGCTTGCAGAGGCTCCTCGCTGATCTTAGACGCTCCGAAGGCACACTGGGAAAGAGGCTCCTCGCTGATCTTAGACGCTCCGAAGGCACACTGGGTCAGAGGCTCCTCGCAGAAATCCAGAGGCTCAAGGAAGAGAGAGAAGAGAAAGAAGAGAGAGAAAGGGAGAGCAAGAGAGAGAGTGATCAGACTGAAATGTCGGCTGACGCGGAGGAGCGCTCGATTTGTAGCCAAAGTTTCCCACTGTGGCCACAGTTTCGGTCGTTGCCACCGTTTGATGTCACAGTCCCGGTCTTTCCGAATTCAAAAATAAAAATAAAAAAAAATTGAAAAAAAATTGAAAATCTGAAAACGGGTAGGGTTTTGTTGGGTCAATCCGGCCCAATACAAGACTTCTTAGATGATCCGATTTCACCAAAATAAAAATAAAACAAAATATAAAAATATGATAAATAGAAAATTTTCAAAAATAATAAATGGAGTGATGTAAAACTTGAAGTGTTCAAAATTGTTTTTCATTTGCATGATAAAGGACATTTTTCAAGTTCATTGGGCCTCATTTGAACCCAATTCTCCTGAAATATAAATTTGAGTGAAGAATTATTTTGGCATGTTTGTAATTTCACATCACACCATTTTGTTTGATTTTACTCATTCTTCTTCTACATTTTGAATAAATCTAAAAATAAAAAATATTGAAAAAAGGGAACAGTGCTCGAGTCCATTAGGCCCAATGGCCTTCGTGGTTTTCTCTCGAGTCTAATTCTTTTGAAAATATGTCAAAAATATTTTGTTTTCACATTTTTGCTGTTGAATGATGTATCATTCTGAGATTTGTCAAAAACAAATCCGAGAATGAAAGATGAACAGTTTTTGAGCCCATTAGGCCCCGTTGTCATATGTGGTTTCTCTTGAGCCAGTGCATCTGAATTTTTGAAAAATAAAAAAATAAAAAAAATACATGTTTATGTAGATTTTGTGTTTTCAATTCATAATTTCCCTTTCCATTTGTGTGAACAAGTATTTGTGCAAAAAAAATAAAAATAGAGGAATTCAGACTCTTGTCTGAAGATTTTGTCATGGTTGTAAAAAGAATAGTGTTAGGCCCATTGAGTCTAGTAGTGTTGCAAAATTTTCTTTAGTTCAATCTTGTGAAATCCTTTCATAACAAAAAATAAAAAAAATGAATTTCTTTTAGCTTGTTCCATATACTATATGAAAAAAAATGTTTTCTTTGTCATCTTCTTGTGTCAAGTTCAGACGGCTCAGGTCATTTGATTCATTGGGTCAATGTGCCTGGTAAGTCCAACTTCCTTCTATGTCAATTCTCTTCAGGCCAATCCGATTTGGATTTTTCCCGTGTCAAAAAGAAAAGTCCAATTCTAAGCTCATTAAGTCCATTTCTCGTTCTCTATTAAAAAAAATATACAAAAATATTTCCTTCAGTAAACTGCATAATTTTTCCTCATTAACACATTTTTCATTCATAAAATAAAATGCAGCATAAGTTTGAAAATACAAAAAGATTTCTTTTAGTGAATTGCATAATTTTCCCTCATTAGCATATTTTTCATTCATTAAATAAAGAGGAATATAAGTGTGAAAAATACAAAAATATTTCTTTCAATAAGTGCATCAGTTTTCGTTTCATGATGCATATTTCCATTAAAAAAAAAGGGATAGCCTAAGTGAAAAAATACAAAAAAAAAATATGTTTGAATGATTCGCATGATTTCTTCATAAAAGAATGATGCACAATTTTGAAAATTCAAAAAGATTTATTTCAGTTAGTTTCATCATTACATTTCTGTATTCATAAAAAAAAAGGGAGAACACAAATTTGAAAAATTCAAAAAGATAATTGAGTCAATTGTTTTCGAGGTAAGTCATCAAGTTTATGTTATTCTAAGAATAAAAAGAAAATGGATGTCATTCTTTGTTGGGTCAGATAATTGGGTCACATTTGCCATTTGAACCTCAGTGTGTGCATTGCTCATTCCTTAGTAATATTCATCATCAACCTTCATTGAATCTTTATTTGTAAACATCTACCCGTCAGACTTCATTCAGCCTTTGTTTGTAAACTTCCATCCCTCATACTCAGCCTTAATTGAACCTTTGTTTGTAAACATCTACCTGTTAGCCTTAGTTGGGCCTTTGTTTGAAAACATCCATCCTCCGGCCCTCATTGTACAAAAAGGATTGACCCCGATCATTACCCAAGATGAACAAAATTATATTTTGGGGCAAATGTGCCTGTCCATAATTTTGTCAGTTAGGTGATCCCTGAATCCTTCAAAGACAAAAAAAAAGAGAGTTTCAAAAAGAAAATAAAAAGAAAAAAAACAACTCGTGCTGAAGTCAATTAATTTGTCATAGAGTTAATCTTTCGAAAATAAAGTGACCAGAGTTCAAGATGATGTGTGGCCATTTTCTTTCATCCAAAAAAAGAAACAAAAAAAATATATCCATTGATACCTATTTGAGCCAAGAAATAATTCTCTTTCAAATTTACCTGAGTAAGAGTTACCATTACAATAGAAGTCGACTCAGGATGCAAACAAAAGACACTTAGTGATCAAAGAAAGAAAGTTCGTCAAGAAGAGCAAATAGAAAGAAGAAACATTGAGTGGTGATCTTAAGAAGAGAAAAGCGTTGAGGAGGTCGACAAATAGCAAATTCAGGACCAAAATGGTAACTCTTGTTTCAAAAAATAATAACCTAAAAACATTTGTTTGGGCCTTATCCGTTGTTTGAATACCCTTCAGCCCACAACATCATTACAAGCCGAATAAAAGCCCACACTGATTGAATGATGATTTCTTTAATTTTCATAAAGATTAATTGTGTGATAAGTTGAAATGACTTCCAATATAGTTGTAAAAAAAGAGAAAATAAAAATGAAGAAATAAAATGTCTTAGGAAGAGGGGATTTTCTTGCTAACTGGCTAAAAAGAAAGGTCATTTAAGGACATCCTTTGGTTCAATCCTTTCCAAACCCATCCTCAGACGAGGGGCAGCCCTGTTGAGCCTCATTCATCCTGAGGTTCATCAATCCATTCACCCAACTGGGTCATCCCTTGCTGGGCCTCGCATGATTTTGGTTCGCCCCGAACTCCAAAAATCCTTCACCACCAAAATTGGGGCAATCCTTTCAAGCCAATCATTTCCATATCCATCACAAATTTTTGAACAAATTCATTCGAGCTCTTCCCCCGATTCCCAAACTAGGGGGCAACTTTGTATGTTTTAAATAACCTTTTCGCCCGTTTCCTAAAATTAGGGCAACTTTATGAAGTTCATATGTTTTGGCCCATTTAGAACCTGGGGCAACTTTGTTAATCTCACATTTGTTTCATCTGTATATTCAAGGTTCGTACCAAGACCAGGGCATCCCTTGTTGGGCCTCTCAGATTTGTCCGCACTAAAATTCATAAATCCACCCTCAAAACAGGGGCAGACACTTTGGGGCTCTGAGTCCATTATTCGTAAACCCGAAATGGGGGGCAACTTCTTTTTGAACCTCACTTAAGTGACTCATACCCAAAATCAGGGGCAATTTTGCAAAAGTTATATGAATTTCACACCATCACAATTCACAGATACATTTGTCCATACCTATCTTTTTATCATGCCCCCAAACTGGGGCAACTTCTGAGTATCTACGACTTCACATTGGCATTTGTATTTGTTTTAAGGAGTAAGAGGCCCAAGTAGCCAACCCGGTACTCTCCAAATCCTTCCACATATTTGTCCCAACCCTTGATATCAAGCATGTACGCACTAATATTTCGTCAAGAAATTTCTAGCACAGAAGCTTCATTTTGAACATTTGACTTTAGAATTGGACATCCATTGTAAAAAAAAGAAAATGAACGTCTAAAACTTCATAAAATTGATGATTTCAAAGAAAACAAATTGACTCAGTAAAAAAAAAAAGTGTCATAGTTTCATAATCTTCCATCACGGGTCAAAAGTCAACATCATGTACATATTTTCATGAATGTTCATCAAATCTTCTCATCAACATGCGTCAAAGTTTTCTTCTCCAGTTTCAAAATTACATAGTTTCATCAAATCTTTTTCTTTCCAAAAGACAAAAAAAAAAAAAAAATCAACATGCATCAAAGCTTTCTCCTGCAATTTCCAAATTTACATCAACCATGCTTCTCATTTCAAAAAAATAAAAATGGACACTCATTTCTATCTCAAGAAAAAAAATTCAAAAAATTTCAACATCTCAAAATTTCAACAAAATCCAAATTTCAAATTCAAAACAATCAAACAATTTTACTTTCTGTCATTGGTATCTCGGCCCTCTGTAAGACAATGGTCGAACCCAACAATCAAAATTATCATTGCCTTCATCCATAGGGTTGCGACACCCTCCACGAGGTTATGACACCTCATTCACTTCCATAGGGTTACGACACCCTCCACGAGGTTATGACACCTCATCCACTTCATCCATAGGGTTGTGACACCCTCCACGAGGTTATGACACCTCATTCACTTCCATAGGGTTACGACACCCTCCACGAGGTTATGACACCTCATCCACTTCATCCATAGGGTTGTGACACCCTCCACGAGGTTATGACACCTCATTCACTTCCATAGGGTTACGATACCCTCCACGAGGTTATGACACCTCATTCACTTCCATAGGGTTATGACACCCTCCACGAGGTTATGACACCTCATCCACTTCATCCATAGGGTTGTGACACCCTCCACGAGGTTATGACACCTCATTCACTTCCATAGGGTTACGACACCCTCTACGAGGTTTGTACACCTCATTCGCTTATCCATAAGGTTATGACACCCTCCACGAGGTTATGACACCTCATTCACTTCCATAGGGTTACGATACCCTCCACGAGGTTGGTACACCTCATTCACTTCCATAGGGTTGGTACACCCTCCACGAGGTTTCTACACCTCACCCACTTCATCCATAGGGTTACGACACCCTCCACGAGGTTGCCACACCTCAATTCTCTCAGCTTTGTTCATTTGTTTTATTCTCTGTTTTTTCCTTGTTTATTTTGAAATCCGGACGAAATTAGTGTTTCTTTCTTTACTTAGCTTTTATTCCGATAATACAAAAATCTCAAATTTTCATATTATCTAGTAAAATCTAAGTAAAGAGGGGCAGCTGTCAACACCTGATTTCGTCCGGATAGATTAAAAACATCAAAAATTAAAAAAAAATGATTTTTTTATTATTATTTACTTTTCTTTATTTTTATTACTTCTCTGTTTTCTTATTTTCTTATCCTTTATTCATTATTATATTGTAATCCTTTATTTTATCGTGTTTATTTTTATTATGTCATTTTATTTATGTATATATTTATTTATTTTTATCAAAAAACTTTATTTTTCCTTCTATTTTTTTAGATTCAGGAAAAGAATTTTTCTTAAATGATATACATATGCATTGCTAATCAAATAAAAAAATAATAAAAAAGGAGACAAGATCTCTTCAGGATATACAGGTGCGTTTTTTTTAATGTTTTTTTAAAGTGGTTTGAGCACCAAGAGAAGAAGAGCGGATCACGGGGAGAAAGAAAATTCAATCCTGGGTTTTCTCCTTTAAGGAGCAAAGCTTCAATAAAAAAATGAGCCATCAGAAGATATATTTTTATATACCAATTGAGGTCCCAGATTTCCACCTTCAGCAAATGCTCCAATGAAACTTGCCGACAGTTTCATCTTCTGCCAATTGCAAATGCTCCAATTATGCTGCCAATAATTTGCTATTCCAACAACCCAATAATTTCTGCAGCCCTCCAACCACAGCTACCGACACTCCTCATGTGCTGAAGCCTACAAATGAAGACTGAATCTCCATCACTGAAAAAAAAAGGGCACCTATCATCTTCATCTTTTTTCTTTCATTTTTCATCTCCAACACTATTACCAACACCCTTCCAGCCGCCACCTTTTTCTTCCATTCCTAATTTCTCATCACCAATACACACACGGCACCAGAGGGAGAGTTTCTTTCTCCATTCATTCTCTTCATTTCCTCCAAAGCAAAATTCATAGATCTGGATTCTTCCTCATATGAAACCCAATTGCTTTCAATCTCTTTCCTATTCTGCACTCTCCGTATTCCTTACACCCTTCAGTAAACCAATATCAACCTATTTCACCCACAAAATTGATTTCCATCATCATGACCAAACACTAAAATCCTTTCCCCACTCATCTCGTCAAAATTGAACTGCATCTAGTCCAGGGGTCCAAAAATTATGTGTGAGTATTCAAATGAAAGCCCTTTGAGTCTAGAATCTAACCCAAAAAGTTTCATTGCATTTCGAGCTCTGTGGAAAACGATATGAGCCAAACAGTAAACAAAGTCAGTGCCAGAAACGAAACATCCAAACCTGATTTCGAAGTTATACTGAAGCTAGTCCGGAGGTCTAAAATATAAGTGTGAGATATCAAATGAAAGCACTTTCGATCTAGTTTCTATGAAAAAACGTTTCATTGCATTTGAAGTTTTGCAGAAAAATTTATCAGTGAAACATTCAGCAAAGGTCAGTGTAAAAGGAAAGCTGAAGCCATGAGGATGGAAGTGTTCAAGCCAATTCTTTGAGCACCCCCTGTTTCTCACCCGCACACCCCCTTTCGTCTGGGCTTAAGCCCTTCCACAAACAAAAATAAAAAAAATCTCAGCCGTTTTTCTGCACCCCTGGTTTCATGTTTCGCACCTCTTTCATTTGGACTTAAGCCTTTCTGCCAGTAAAATAAAAAGAAAGGAATTGGACCTAACACACATTTCAGGATGCACTTCTATTTTCATTTTTACACCCCTGACAGATAAAGGAGCTTCTACTCCCTGCACTCCGGGTTTTTATCTCTGCACCCCCTATTCTTGTTGGTTTGTTTCTCTCGCTTTGTTCTTAAATTTTTATTTCTTTATTTGTTTTTTTCCTGTATGTAGCCCTTTGTGTGATAACTCCACTCTTGTATATTGCATCTTATATTTTGTTGGATTTATTCATAAAAAATATAAACAAAAAAATAAAATAAAACAAAGCCGTGTGAGTGCTCGTGCGATCGTACGCATCAGCCTAGTGCTCATTACGCAAACAATAAGAAAAAAGTCGTGTGAGTACTCGTGCGATCGTACGCATCAGCCTAGTGCTCATTACGCAAAAAAATCTAAATATTTTATAAAAATACCAAAAATATTAAGCACATGTGTGATCGCACGCATCGTCCTTGTGCTGAAAACATTTTCTGTTTATTTTGTAAAAAATACCAAAAAAATATAAAATCTTCAAAAAACCAAAAACATCAACATTTTCAAACAACAAACAGTCTTGCTCGCCAGAACTACGTGATCCTTGATTCTCCATCAAAAGTGGAGATACGTAGGGGCAAGGCCAGTCCTTGTCAGGTTCACTCTCCCAAAAATCCAAATTTATCCATAATCAAAATTCTCAAACAATTCCTTAAACAAAATTTTCAAACAATTTCCAAAAAGAACTACGGAACCCTGATTTCTCATTCTGAATGAGAATACGTAGGAGCAAGGTCAATCCTTGTCGGGCCCAAAAAACTAAAAAAGTACATTTAGTTTCTTTAGAGTTTTATTTTAGGGGATAGTTAAACATTTTGAAAACCACATCATATTCGCGTATTTAATTAAAGGTACTACTTTAGGGCAGGCGTTGTAGGGTGCTAATACCTTCCCTACACGTAACCGACTCCCGAACCAAGAATCTCATTTTCGCAGACTATGCTTTATCATTTTATGGTTTTTCCGTAGTTTTCCAGAATAAACTATGGTGGCGACTCCAAAATCTCTTTTTTTTCAAAACCATTTTCTTTTTCGGATCGTCGTCCCGTCGCGATCCCGGTTGCGACAAGGACTAACCTCGGGTGACAGCTGTTTAGGGTATCCCAGTTACTACATCACCTTGGTGCACGAACATCGTAACTACACATAATTCATACAGTCAGAGTCTAGTATCAGGCTTTGCCTGTAAAAGTGAATGAAATTATCTTGTTTAATTACATTGTGCGAAGTACATGTTGATGATTGAATTGAATTACATAAGCTTACCCTATTTTCCTGGCTTGTCCGTTTTGTACGTTCGGTGTGTGTCCTTCCGTCGCAATGATCATCCATGTGGATGTGAGCAGAAGGAGAAGCGTTGCTGGAAGAGGCGCTGGAAGAAGAAAATTTGGTAGTGGTAGAAGTTAAGACCGAACAGTAGAACCGTTCGGTCAGTTGTTGGTTTCCTTGTATGACCGTTCAGTCATCTTTTGAGCTACTTCTTTTATTGACCATTATGTATAGGTCTTTTGTAAACCGTTAGGCCTAGTTTTAACTTTTGTGCAGTTATTAAATTTCTCGTAATATTTTAAGGTCGTTCGGTCGTATTTGTACTGATTCTCTTTTGTAAGACTGATATATAATATTATTAATTTGATAAATTCCTATTATATGGTTTTGATACTGTAAAAACGCACCCAAAACCCCTCTGAACGGATGCCAGGTGTCAAGCAACGAGGAATTGGAAATCAGATAGTGGAAGACAGGTGTCAGCAGATGAGTGGACGTTCGTTTGAACGTGGGAAGCAAAACTGATTTTTCTGAAAAACACCATTTCACTACAAAGTGAAGGTCGAACCATTGATAGAGGTGAAAGTGAAGGTCGAACCATAGGAGCGTTCGGTTAATAGATAGTCACTACAAGAAAAATCGCATTTATATACGGTCGAAATCCGTATATAACATCAAAAATCCGTATAAAATGTGGTGTTATATACGGATTATATACGGTCAAAAATCCGTATATAAAAAGGGCGTAGATAACATTACATACGGATAATCCGTATATAATTTATATACAGATAATCCGTATATAATTTATATACGGATAATCCGTATATAATTTATATACGGATAATCCGTATATAATTTATATACGGATAATCCGTATATAATTTATATACGGATTATCCGTATATAATATATACGGATATTCCGTATATAATTTATATCCGGTTAAACAGATCAATTTGAATAGCATACCTGCTCATCTAAACAAACAATTTACAAGACCTACCCATACCACACAGACAATTCACAAGACCTGCACATTATATCCATTCACAAATTTGATAAATAAATTACGTCTTAAAAAGCCGACAAACAAGCGTTTCACATTAATAATCCTAATAAGAATGTTTACATAATTGTGAATTATAATAAGTTCAAATAAGATGAAATAAGTTCTTGAGGGAATAAGTTTGAGTCATAGATGCCCTACTTCTAAGAACATAACTAATAATCTCCATAAACATTATCATCTTGTGGTTGATCTGTTGGTTGCTGTGGTTGTTGTGGTTGCTGTGGTTGCTGTGGTTGTTGTGGTTGCTGTGGTTGAACATTAGTTTGTGGCTGATTTTGGGATTGAAAAAATTGTTGTGCAATTGCGACTGCAGGAGGCGGAAGGTACTGCATTATGACGCCAATAAAGCCTTGCAATTGAGAGTTCATTTGTCGAAGTTGGTCATCATGGGTTGATACTCGTGTGTGGAGGTTAAAAATGTCCTCTACCATCGGTTGCTGAGATGAAGATGCTTGTGTCTGTTGTATGTAACTATCAACACAGTCATCTTGAGCACTGACATTTCCGATGCCGTATACGCGTCCCTTGTACCTTCCACCAGCAACGTCCAACCAACATTGGTTCCTCAATCTTTCCTCATCTGTAGGGTCTAGGGGAGCACTTGTTGAAGCACCAACAGATGCTGTCTCAGATCTTATTTGAGAAAATTTTGCTTCAAACTCTTCCTGTTAAATGAATACATGATTATCATTAAATAGATAGACCTAAGAATTAGAACCTAATAAAGAATATAATAGAGTTAGTAGAAACTAACATGTGTCCGCCTAGACCTTTCATCGACAAATTCTCCTGTTGATGCTCGAATATGTGTCTGCTGAAATATTTCATCAACATGCACTGAACGACCAAGCTCCTGTGACTGCAAGCAAAGAAGATGTAAGTTGTTAACATCAAATACTTGTAAAGTTTATGAGTAGAAATGTAAAAATAAATTTATATGTACCAGACGAATTGCATGTTCATGCACGCTAATGGAACCCCCAGTGTGCAAACAACCACCCTTGTCAGATGTCCTGTTCTTTTTGGCTGTTTCACATTTTTGTCTATAAAGTGGCATGTTCCACTTCTCCAAAAGACCATTTCAAACAATATCCCCCATCCAATTAGGTTTTTTTCCTTCTGATCTAGCCTTTTTAAACATCTCAGATAATCTATGAGATGCTTTGGAGTGAAAATTTTTTTTCACCTTTTCTTCATGGTTAGTGCTCCATGAAACCTTTCTCTGTTGACAAAAAAGATTAATATTGGATAAGATAATTGAGGACCTTAACATTTAAAACTAATTGTTGTACATTATGTTAATAAACACAAGTGTACCTTAAAACGCTCAAAGAAGACATCTCTTTGTGTTTGAGGTATCTGTCCCCATGTCACCCATGGCTCATCAAACTGTTGCTTGATGGTGGCTGTGATTGCTTTGGATGCTGTTTTTGTTGGATAAAACCTATACCAAAATAAAATTCAAATATTAGAATAATACAGTATATGCTTGGAACATTAAATTGATGTTTTCTTACCCTCCTCCAATAGGTGTAATGATTGGACGATTGTTGGAAACATCTTCAAAGTCATTGGCTGCTGAACTTGAATTTGGAGGGTTATCCCCTATAGGAGGTGGTGATGGCATATTTGTGGGAGTTGTTGGGTTAGAACCAACATGGGGGGAGGGAGTTGTTGGGTTAGAACCAACATGGGGGAAGGCTGATCTCCATTGATCAGTAGCAAATTGTTGTGGACTAGGTGTGAAGGCAGGAACTTCCAACGAAGGTGGAATTGACAGTGGAGTAGGTGTCAAGCCAGGAACTTGTAATGGTGGTGGAACAAATCTAGCAGTGGAGGTAGAGGTAGGTGTAGATGGCTGACTACTTGAAGCATTTACATTATTGAAACGATTTAATAATTTCACCGTATAAGATTTCTTCTTCCCCTTCTCCTTATCTGATTTTGCTAAAGGTGGAATAGGAGGGTCACAACCATCTGATGCCATATTCTTGAACAAAAAACAAAACTATTGGGTCAATATATTTTTGCAATTGAATGGAAAGGAAAAGTAAGAAAATAATATGATGATGATGTTCTTGTTTGCCAATTCTGTAAATATTTTAGGACAATTGGAAGAAGAGTTATTATGAATTTTTCAAATTACAATCTGAGCCATCATCTGTCAAGAAATACACTATTAGTATTGGGCAGAAACAAAACTGCAAACACGGTCATTAACAACTTTTTAAAGCTACAAACAAAGGCAGCACCTTCTCCTGTATTTGCCATAAAGAAAGACGAAATGTATAAAAAGGACACTCATAAAAGAAAATTTATTATGCACCTACTTCTTAAATACGTGCAACAAGAACTACAAAAGCAAAACAACATCTGACTGAATAAAGTGTCTGCACATTGCTTGGTTGTAATAGCAGTGCCCTTTTGTTCTTTTTCATGTATGATCAATTACAAATACTTTAAATGAAGTGTAAGTATCACCTCAATCTTTAATTAAGAAAGAAAAACTGGGTTCCAAGAATGGTATACTTTCATCTGCGTTGGGTTAGTCATGAATATGAGACTTGTGATATAACCAACATCTTAAAATAAATGATATAAGAATCACACTTATACAAAAGCCAAACCACAAACCTATCAAGAAATAGGCTGTTGTACTACATTATTATAAAAGATGGACCTTTCTACATCAAATTTCAATAGCTATGCTTGGACGCAATAATTGGAAAAAACACAGAACTGTGTTCATAAATTCCTAAGCTTAACCTTCATATTGGTGAGGAGAACCAATATCCTTGCGTAACCTTATATTGGTGCCATTGCAAATAATGCAAGCAGAGACAGAAACAAAGACATAAATTTATCATGCTGTCATAAATTCACTTGCAAGGCTAAGCTATAAACCCAATGAACGAATGAGAGGATATAAATTCCAAACAATGATGATATATAGCCTGACAACATTCGACAACCACCCAACTTGATTATCAATATACAACCATTAGCAGGAATTTCTCATAAGACAAATTTATACTCCCAATCTCTTTCCACGCATTATCTTTCAGTAAAAAAAAAAGTTCCACAAGCTCTTTTCTATGTTCTCAGTTGTGGGATGTTAGAACAACCTCATAATATGTTGAAGTTTGTTATAAAAGGACTAAACTGTTTTGAATTTTATTTAACGCAATTTTAATTTTACCACAATCAAAAATCACAAGGCATATATACTGAATACTACACTAACAAGGCACATATACTATACTAACAAGGCAAAACTGTAAACCATAAAAACACCTTAAGAAAACCGTATCATACTGAATACTACACTAACAAGGCACATATACTTCAATACAGAAAATCATAAAAATGACAAAAATATCATCACAATCTTCAATGTTAAAGCTAGCAGACATATTTAAATTTAAAAATCTATTTGATAATCCTTTCGAGATCAGAGAAATGAATCCTGACAGACCAGATTACCCAGAGATAATACCCTACAACCACATTGAACCATAAAATTGAAAGCAAAAGCACAAGTTATTTAGAAGTAATGCTAAAGCAAACAACACTACCACGGTGGCACTGCTGCAAAAGTTGATAGCATTTTATTTAAGGAATTTTGATCGGCTGCAACAGCTTATCACATGCAAATTGAAATTACATAAATGATTTCATCACTTGTTCTTTCTCCCCTCTAAAAGAATGGGTTTATGATCACCCATGGGTACACCAACACATCGTAACTTTATTCACTGCTAGAATTGTGAAATGAATCTTCATCCTCATCTTCACTTTGTCCCTCTTCACTGCATTCTTCTTCCGATTCACTTGTTTCTTCATCCATATAGCCTTCAACTGATGGTACATTGTTGGGGTCCACTTCTTCAAGAACCCCCTCTATATCTTGCAATCGGATAACTTCTTCAACTTGAATGATGTCATTAACATGTGACATTTCGTCCACTTGGTATGGCTCAATGGCATCTACCTCATTGGAATCTATACGACCTCTAGGTTTGGTCTTTATTGCAACACACCAACCTCGTTTATCGGTGCGCGATGCAGGATATGGTACATAATACACTTGTTCTACGTTATGTGCAATGATAAAAGGATCAAACAACACATATCTTTTATCCATTCGAATATCCACAATGCCATACTTTGAATCCACTCTTGTCCCTATTCTTGATGGATCAAACCAATCACAATAAAATAATACAACCTTCTTTTCAATGGTTGAGGTATTGTACTCAAGCTCATATATGTGCTTAATGACACCATAGAAATCATCTTCACCCCCTTCTGTAAGGCCTTTAACATGAACCCCACTATTTATAGTCCTCTTGCCCTGACTCCATGCATGGGTATGAAATTCATATCCATTGACAAAGTAGGTATGTCATTCCTTTACACATCTTAAAGGACCTAGTGATAAATCTCTAAGATGTTGGTTTCTGACACTTAAAGGATCGTTATGAACCTACAACCACAAAATATATTAACCTATTCAATATAATTTAAAATGAATAAAAATGTGAATAACAAATTAAAGTGGAAGAATTTGATCAGTTGTACTTGATCTCTGAACCACAATGGGAAATTTGCATGTATATGTGTCGAACTGTTTGACTCTGAAAGTTGATAGGTATGTAAGAATGAGCTGTCCATAGGTATGACAATTCGGTCAATATCAATTTAATGCATAAAAACAAAATCCATAGACAAAAGCAATTTATTTGGAGCCTTACTCAAGATAAGGCTGAACTTCATTGCAATTGATCAAGAGATGAACATGAGCTGATCTCAATTCTTCGTCACTTAGCCAATGAGTTGATTCCCTCCCGGAATGACGACCACCTTCGTCAAACACTGATAATGTTGTCCTTTCAATTTCAGTGTCTACTTCATTTCTATTGCTTTGTGGTGTTAACATAAAGTTCTTGAAGTAGTGTGAACAGAAATGAGTTGTTTCTTTGTACAAATATGATGCCACTATTGATCCTTCAACCCTAGCTTTATTCTTAACTGAACGTTTAGCATATCCCATGAACCTACAATTTAAGAAAGTGGTATGTTAGTTTCAATATGTGTGACATCTAAATTCAACAGTTGAATGAGATATTGTCACCTTTCAAATGGGTACATCCACCTATATTGGACCGGTCCACCAAGTCTTGCCTCATATGGAAGATGTACAGGGAGATGTTCCATAAAATCAAAGAATGAGGGGGGGAATATTCTCTCCATCTTGCAAAGAATGATTGGAATGTTTTCTTCCATCTTCCGAAGGTCAACCTCATTCAATGTTGTGCAACATAAATCTCTAAAGAAATGACTTACTTCTATAATGGGATTGAGAACATGAGTCGGTAAAGAACTAAACGCTATAGGAAGTAAGCATTCCATAAACACATGGCAGTCATGGCTTTTCATCCCAATGACCTTTCCCCTATTCACATCAACACACCTTGACAAGTTAGAACAATATCCGTCAGGCATCCTAAGATCTTTCAACCACTGACAGACCTGTTTTGATTGGTCTACTGAGAGTGTATAATTAGCTTTTGGCTTGTACATCTTTCCATTAGTATGAGTTTTTAGCTCCAAGTCTTTTCGTTTACAATACAAGCCTAAATCCATTCGGGCCTTATCATTGTCTTTTGATTTTCCACTGACATTCATCACGGTATTAAAAATATTGTCAAAGAAATTCTTCTCAATATGCATGAAATCAAGATTATGCCTTAACAAATTATCCTTCCAATATGGTAGATCCCAAAAGATGTTTTTTTTCGTCCAGTTATGCCACTCACCATATCCATCTATTCTTGGTGCACCATTTTCAGTTACTTTAGGATAGCCATTAACTCTATTCCAAACTTCTGTTCCTGTCAAATATGGTGGCGCATCTTCCATGTCCACTTCCCCCTTTTTGAAAGCATTCCTATTTCTCCTAAAGGCATGTTCATTTGGTAAAAACCTCCGATGGGAGTCAAACCACAAATTTTTTCACCCATTATATAATCTAAAAGTCTTTGAATGCTCCATGCAATGTGGACATGCCAATTTACCATGGGTGCTCCATCCAGACAACATACCATAAGCAGGAAAATCATTAATTGTCCACATTAGCATCGCTCTCATGACAAAGTTTTGTCGCCTTGAAATATCGTATGTTATGACACCACTCCACAACTTTTTCAAGTCATCTATCAAGGGCTCTAGGTATACATCAATGCGTACTTTTGGATTGAATGGCCCCGGAATGAGACATGTCAAAAACATGTAGGGTTTAGACATGCACATTTCTGGAGGAAGGTTGTACGGCGTGACAATTACTGGTCAACACGAATATGGTATATTTGACGCCTGCACATATGGATTAAAACCATCCGAGCATAAGCCTAGTCGAACATTGCGTGGCTCAATGGAAAAATCACGATGTACTCTATCAAAGTGCTTCCACGCCTCTCCATCACATGGATGACGCAAAACACCATTTGACGACCTGTTGTGATGGTGCCATGTCATTTCTGTTGCAGTTTCTTTTGAGGCATACATTCTTTGAAGTCTTGGAATTATTGGCAAATAAAACATGGACTTAACGGGCACTTTTTTTTTAGAACTTGCTCCTGTCTTGTGTTGTTGATACCTTGGCTTCCCACAAAATTTGCATTCAAGTAACGCTCCGTCATTCTTACCATATTCATTATCATAGAATAGCATGCAACCATCCACACAACAATCAATCCTCTGCGACTGTAATCCCAGCTTCGACACTATCTTTTTTGCATCGTAGTAAGTTTTCGGTAAACCACATTTGTGTGGTGTTACATCCAAAAGCATTTTTGCAAAAAAATCTATGCATTGGTTAGGAATATTCCAATTCGACTTGCAAGCTAAAAGCCTCACACACATTGATAATTTGGAGTCTGATGCTCCTTCATACAAAGGCGTATTTGCCTCCAACAAAAGGTTATAAAACCTTTGAGTTTCTTCATTTGGAGCCTCTTCTATGTTAGAAGAATTTAATGCTTGGAATGGTTGTCTTTGCATAAGAGCATCATGCACCATGTACTCCATCATCATAACTTGTTCAGTTGGTTCATCTTCTGTCTCCACACCCCTAAAAGTGACATCATTAACTAAATCAGGTTGTTGCATGGTTTCCCCATGATCCTCCCAAATGAAATAATTAGGCTTGAAACCGTTTTTATATAGGTGAACCTTCACAACTCTTTCGTTCAAAATCTTTGTACAATCGCACTTTAAACATGGACATCGGAGCCCCCCATCTCTTTGATAACGGTCTTGTTCACAAGCTTTAATTATAAACTCTTCAACACCCAATACAAATGACTCTTTCAACGCACCTCTTCCTCTATAACACCTATCGTACATCCATGAACGATTTGGTGGAACTTGATCCATGTTTTGTATACATACCAATTAACGAAAAATTTGCCACTAGTTAATACAAGGCTAAATTAATTATGTATTACAAGTTTTCCTTCAAGGAAAACTATTAAGAAAGTTCAACACTAAACATGCAGTAATTGAATTTCCATCACTATAGACCCCTATAGGAGGTGGTAATGTTAGGTAAGTACTTACTTATGTTATGTAAGTACTTAGTCATGTTATAATGAGTACACATGGTTGGATACTTTGGGGTGTTGTTTGTGTACGTTAAAGTGTCATGGATGCACTTTAAAATCATGTATATTGTGGATATGTTGTCCAAGAGTTCGGGTAAGAGGGTTTGGAGTATTCTCTTCCATTATTTGAAGAGAAAAGAACTAGTTTTAACTATGAGAGGAGGGAAAGTGAGGTTTTAGTGAGTAGGGGTTGAGAAGGAGAACAAAATGTGGGACAACTTTGGCTTCAGTAGGAAAATGTTAGAGATAAACATAAGAAAAAAAAGGATATGGTGAACATGTTGCAGCTGCACATAAATAGCTATGTGCATATTAATTTAGAGTGATGTGAGAAATGGTGATGTGCATAAATACTAGTAGTTTTATTGTGAGGTGCCTCTTTTGTTTATCTGACCGTTCGGTAAGCCCTTTTTTAAACTGTTCGGTCATGTTTTCTCTTATTTTGTACAATTTATTTGGAAAGCTTATGTAAGGCCTTTCGGCCATAAGCGTACGTTGATTAGTGTAAGATTGAACTGATATATTATTAAATGTAATTAATTCTATTATATGGTTTATTACTATATTTTTGGGATGTTACAGAATGTAAATTTTTGTATTTTTTTGTTATTTAATCGATTTTTCCTTAAACTAAAATTTGAAATATAGAAAAATATTAATATTAATTTAATGATATAATGAACCTTAGTGTTATAAACTAATACTTGAATAATCGCGTAAACAGTGAAAATGCAAAAATACAATAAAATGAATACAACAAAGTTTTAGGATATATGAAAAACAAACAAAACAGATTATAAACACAAAATTAATATAGATATTCATACATTCAGATTCTCAATAATAAATATTTTTCAATTTCAATATATAATAACTCATCTCAATTAGATATTTAGATTCACGAAACTTTAATGTAATCGGGGAAAAAATACTCACCATAACCAAACTCCTACAATCACTTATTCAGCCAAAAAGATGGCCTCCTAAACATTTATAAAAAACACCCACTTGGTAGTAATATATTTATCTTTTGTTACCCCAAAAGAAAGAAACAATAGGAAATTGGAAAGAATGCAAAAAGAAAAAAAAAAGTTGGAATTTTTAATTTAAACTAGACTATTTAAAAAAATGTCATAATTTTTTTTGTCGTTCTTTTTAAAATTGGATATAAACTGTGTGACATGAAATATAATTTTGTAATAGTAAGAAAAATTATAAGACTAATAATAATTTTAGAGTGATAAGTTGGATTGAGTTTGGTTTATAGAATTTCAAAGTAACAATGTGTTACCAAACCTAATCTTACGTAGAAACCATTGAATAACCCAACTTACTTGGTAATTGAGGAGTCCATTTTGAATGTGCAGATTTTTCCCATTCCGTGTAGCATTTTTCTTCTGCTTACAGTTGAAAAATCCATCATGATGCGCTTCTACGGAAGAAAATATTCCAAGGCTCGTGGGTTCCTGGAGTCTTCTTTCCTTTTTCAGCGCAGGCTCTTAAAGTCAATATATTTACTCATAAGAAAAATGATACAATTCTGTATAATTTGTTCATATATGAGAAAAAAACAATATTTAATTGAGAAGGTACACCTGTTACCATGAATATTTTCATCTTCAAAGTTTTTCAACTTCTTATTCATTAACTAACCACCACCACGTGTTTGTTTTAATGTTTTTAACCTTTCCAAACCAGTAATACTTACACAACCACTTCACTCTCTCCACTCATTTTTCATACCAGTCATTTCATTTCAACCTTCTTCGTTTATTCTATATTATTAAATCACACAAAAAGAAAGTTAAAATTTAAGAGGTAATAATATACTAATTTACGAGTAGTTTCTCAATTTAATTCTTAAACTTAAAACCTTATTAAACTGAATCCTATAAGTATTATAGATTTGCTTTCTATCACCAATATTTATTTTACACATTTTTAATTTAATCTTTATAAGTAAGATATTTTAACTTTGATCCATATATTATATTTTTTTTTTAATTTGGTCTCTTACCAGGAAAGACCAGTTTAAGAACACACTTCAATCAAATTAAAAATATATTATCTGATAAAATTAAAAACTTGTTACATAAACGTAAACTTAACCGTGCATCATACAAGTGAAAAGGATCACACAAAAACTGTTTTAAATTTATAACTATAAGGGATTAAATAGTTTGCACCTTTAACTAAAACAATATAATATTTGAATACATAGAACAAAAATATTAAATAGATAATAAATGCGATCATCTTCTTCCTCTATGTTTATAGTTTTCAGAACTTCATCTATATTTATAGTTTTTAGAATGAGTTTGAGATTCAGTGACACTTTAATGTCAGTCTAATCTTAATTTATTATCCTAATTATTATTTATCTTAATTAATTATTGTAGGAAAAACTTATCTTGCGTCCCTTGTTGCTGGAGTCCTTCAGTGTTATTTGTGGAAATCCAAATGTCTAACCCCTATTTAGCTGTTTCTTATCCTCGAGGAACATCTAACCTATGTGATACACATTACCAAACCTCCGGACTCTACGGTACAATTATTAATTATGATTGAGTTCAAAGAATAAAAAAAAAACGTTGGTAGTGTTCATCATGTGGCTAAAGTGGTCAAATGTATGTCAACGTGATACCTACTTGGTCAGAGAAGAGGAGCCATTGAACCTTCTTCTTTATATTTATTATTTACTCATTTTTCATCATTCTTATGCCCATCATCACACCAAACCACGTAATCCTCTATGTAATCTCAGGGACATGGGCATGATCACTGCACCCAAATATACAAACTTTCTTCTCCTTCTCTTCTTTCTCTGTTTTCATGCCTCGTTCTCTCATGCTGCCAATTCCCTGACACCAGATCAAGAAATCAGAGACAACAATGGTGATGACAACTTGGTGTCAGAAGACCTCAGCTTTCAAATGGGTTTCTTCGGTTTTGATAACTCTTCAAGGTACGTTGGGATTTGGTACCGCAAGTTTCCTAGTCCGGCTACGGCATTCATATGGGTAGCAAATAGAGAGAAACCCATCATGGGAAGAGGAGGTTCGATCAAAATCAAAGGTGACGGAAACTTGGTTGTTTTCGATGGAGAGAACAACGAGGTGTGGTCAACTAACAAGTCTATATCGACGAGCAACACAACAGCTGTTCTTGGTGATGACGGGAACCTTGTTCTTTCAGAAGAATCAGAACATGAGAAAAAGGTGTGGCAAAGCTTTGAGAATCCAACTGATACCTTCGTGCCGGGTATGTCCCTACCAATTAATGCTGGAACGAGTATGTTCAGGTCGTGGAAATCAGCAACGGATCCTTCACCGGGAAACTACTCAATGGGGGTTGACTCTGGGGGATCAACTATACAGATTTTGATTTTGGATGGGGAAAAAAGGAGGTGGAGAACTGGGTACTGGGATGGTAGAGTATTCACTGGTGTCTCTAATATGACAGGAAGCTCTCTTTTTGGTTTTAAACTTAATGGGAATCATTTTACATATACATGGAATGAAAATGAAAAGGTGAGGTTTCAGATAACCTGGGATGGGTTTGAAAAGAAGTTTATATCGAATGAAGATGAGACACAATGGAATAATACACAACACGAGCCTTATAATAAGTGTGAGCATTATAATTTTTGTGGCAATTTTGCAGTGTGTGATATCTCTAAGGCATCTGTTTGTAGTTGCTTGCACGGGTTTCAACAAGGGGAATTGAGTGAGTGGAATGATGGAAATTCAGGGGGTTGTAAGAGGAGGACTCCACTGAAGGCTGAGAGAAATAGTTCTGGAACTGAGGTTACTGTTGGTGATGATGGTTTCTCCGTTCAAAGCTGTACAAAGTTGCCAGATTTCGCACGTCTGGAGAGTCCTTCTAACGATGAGGAATGCAAGCGGTTTTGTCTGCAGAATAGTTCTTGTACTGCGTATTCATATACAATTGGAATTGGGTGCATGATTTGGTATGTGGACTTGGTCGATGTTCAACACATTGAAAATGATATTGGAAGTGTACTCAACATCCGTCTTGCTGATTCTGAGTTAGGTAAGATCGCAAGTAATTTGTCTTTCTTTTCATTGATCTTTTTTGTTTTGTTTTTAATCTTGATTTATAAATCCATTTACATCTCACCTTACATGCTTTCTCGAGGAACTACTTGAATTTGTCATATTTCATGTCCTAACCAATCAAGTTTAGAAATCCTGTCCTTATTCCAATCAATGCACAGGAAATTATTTGCTTAATGCGTTAGGTTAGAGATTTTCCCATATGGCATATAGGAGGAGGAACATCTGTTAGTTTGTTGTCTGTGAATATGATGAGATGGCAAATCACTTCAAATCCCATCCAAGCTCTCACAAGTTTCATTGATTTTCTGGTAGTATTTACAGCATATGATTTTTATGTTTTCAGAAGCAAACGATGGAGAGAAAAAGTCCAAAACATGGATAATAATAATAATAACTGTTGTGGTGGGGCTGATCTGCCTTGGGATCTCTGTATTGCTGGTATGGAGGTTTAAGAGAAAACGTGAAGGTAATATATTTATTTCCGTAAGAATTTTATTTTTTCATCCTTCAGATGAATGAATGACAAGGTATTACCAACAGTTTCTTATGTTATCTCTTCCTTTCCATTTGTCAACAGCTTCTCCGGCTTCGGCTAACAACATTGGTGAGTTTTCGATCATTGATCCAACGAGGAGTACAGATTTATCGACAGAATTTTCAGGATCAACTGACTTAGGTTTGGAAGGGAATAAGGCAGAGCTTCCATTCTTCACTTTGAGCTTCCTTGCAGCAGCAACAGACAATTTCTCCGAAAAAAATAAGCTGGGACAAGGGGGATTTGGTCCTGTATACAAGGTAAAATTTTAACTGTTAAGCTTACCTTAAGAATATCGTTAAGTGTACAACAAATTATCCTACAAATTTTACAAGAGTGAGTGAGAAAAAGTATGTATGTGATGGAAAGACAAGAGAAAAAAGGTGTTCCTTAAACGCAAAACTCATTTCGTAATAAAAGGTTAATAGCTTCATTTATTCCATTTACCAGGGGAAGCTTCCAGGAGGAGAGGAAATAGCTGTTAAGAGGCTTTCAAGAAAGTCCAGTCAAGGATTAGAGGAGTTCAAGAATGAAATGATGCTAATAGCCAAACTACAACATAGAAATCTGGTTAGACTGCTTGGATGTTCAATTCAAGGAGAAGAAAAAATGCTGGTATACGAGTATTTGCCAAACAAAAGCTTGGACTGTTTTTTATTTGGTATGTTTCTTACCATTAACTGAGCATATTCCTTTTCTGCATCCTATTCCGGATAAGTTTGAAACAGAACCAACCAGTGCATGCATGATCTTAATAATTTGCTTGTTCTTGTAACATCATGGCAGATCCAGTGAAGAAAACACAACTAGACTGGACAAAGCGCTTTGAAATAATTGAAGGCATTGCAAGAGGGCTACTTTACCTGCACCAGGATTCAAGACTACGAATAATTCATCGGGATCTTAAAGCAAGCAACATTTTATTAGATGAAAGCATGCATCCAAAAATTTCAGACTTTGGCTTAGCCAGAATATTTGGAGGAAACCAAAATGAAGCAAGCACAAACAGAGTGGTTGGTACATAGTAAGTATGCTTTTACTTCACTTGTTGGACAAATCACTCTCTTCCATCTTATGTGAACCAGACTACTAATCTCTATATCTTTGATGCAGTGGCTATATGTCGCCGGAATATGCAATGGAAGGTCTCTTTTCAGTTAAATCTGACGTCTATAGTTTTGGTGTACTGCTACTAGAGATTATGAGTGGCCGCAGGAACACTAGCTTTCGCAACACAGAAGATTCAAGTCTCATAGGATATGTGAGTAACTCCTCCTTACATTACTTTATAACACTAAAACAACTCTCACAAAACTTCAAATTTAGTGAAAAAGTTTCTTTAAAGTTGACATACATAAGTTATTTGTTTCCTTATTTTACTTTGGTGTTCATGTTAGTAAGTTGCAAGTTTATGGCAAATTTTGAGAAGCTACAAATTTATAAAATGTTAGTGAAAGTAAAAGTATTTAAAATTCCTGATGAAAAACTGGATGCAGGCCTGGCATATGTGGAGTGAGCAGAGAGTAATGGAGCTTCTTGATTCTTCCATTGGTGATTCAACTCCAAAGAGTAAAGCATTGAGATTCATACACATAGCAATGTTATGTGTGCAAGACTCAGCATCTCGCAGACCAAACATGGCCTCTGTATTGTTAATGTTGGCAAGTGAAGACACAACTCTTCCTCTGCCTAAACAACCTTTGATCACTGCTTCCATGAGGAAATTTGATGATGGAGATCAATCTTATAGCGAAGGCCTTGACGTGTCAAACGATTTGACAGTTACAATGGTGACAGGGAGATAGAAGTGTTTATGCTTTTTCCTTCAGTTTTGTTTAGACTCTTATCTATCTACTAAAGTACAAAGCATTTTGTTTAGTCCTTTGTATATATAATTTATAAACCAACATATCTTTTTAGACTCAGAAAAAGTGCCTTGATTCCTGGTCAATAAATGAAGTATTATAGGTTGATGGCTCTCATATGGAGAGATCATAGCAACACCATCATGCATGCAAGTTGTATATTTATTTGGATCGCGATAAGTTGACAACGCTATTTTGACAACAATTTGACAACGACACGTGTCAGCGTTGTATTGGGCCATTTTAAATAATTTTTTTTAAAGAAATCTGATTTTGAAAAGGGGACAGGGTTCCGTATTTGAAAATTCCGAAATCACCCTTCTTCATTCAGTAGGTACTCTCTCCTCTCTCTATTTTAGGTTTTCAGTTTTCCTTTCAACTTCTCTCTCCATTTGGTAAAGGCCTCGAAGTGGACGTTCAACAATCTCTCTCGACGTTGAGGAAGTTCCGTCGTCACTGGCCTCGAAGTCTCTCTTTCTCTCTCGAGTTCGTGATTTTAACGATTTACGTTCAACAATCTCTATGGTTGGTTTGATCAAAGTGTCTCGTTCAGTGTCGAAGTTCTGAGTTTTTTTGTGCAATGGGTTTGACCGGTGACAGTGGTTCTTCGAACAAGGTATGCACTTTTTCCCTTTTCCGTATTCGTATTTTGGGGTTGGGTTTTTGCTTTTGGCCTTTGTTGGTCATTTTGCTGGTTTTTGCTTTTGGGTTGTGACCTTTGTTGGTTATTTGTAACAACAAATATTAATTTTTTTTGCAGTTGTTTGTTTGTCATTCATTGAAAACGAAGTATGTTGCTACTTTGAATGAAATTTTGAGTGAGGAGCACAAGTCCATTATTTCGAAGACGCAATTTGGATGGTTTTTAGAACTAAATGATAACCTTAAGATTGGTAGGAATAGTCCCAAACATAACTGATTTATGTAATTTGTGAATAGTGTAGTATTGGTAGATGTTCAAGTATAGATATAGTTGTATATGTATTACAACAATTATTTTGAATGCTAATAAAGAAAGTGGTTATTCGAATTGTGATTGTTATATTCATTCCATTTGTTGTTTGATAGTATTATTTAAGATTCAACCTTTGTGAATGTTATAAGAAATGTCCACTTTTGTCACCCATATATGAAGGGAAGACCCATTAAGGGTGTTTATAGTTTGAGAGATTAGGTCCTGCACCATTGACACAGGAATGATGCACTGATAATCGATTACAAGGACCCTGTAATCGATTACCAGCGGAAAAATCCCCATTTGTACCAAAAGTTGAGGAGTGCTACCCAGACATGGCTTAAGCACTCACCAACAGTCCTGACGACTGTGTTTTCAAGGTTTTGTGGATTGATCCCCTTGTTGGCCATGGTTTAAGGTGTCCAGAACAAGCAATTTAAAGTTTGGTGAGTCATATGTGGATGGAAGACCAACTAAGGGTGTTTATAGGTTGATAGGTGAGGTCCTGCACCATTGACACAAGAATGATGCACTTGTAATCAAGGTAAAATAGTAGTATAATTAAGGTGTGATGTGATTCTACTAGGACAAGCCAAACACTTATATGGACTTCACCTACCTTGGTTTAAAGACTTGTATGAACTATTTTGTCCACAAATGAGTGGGTTAAATTGTGTTTTGATGCACTTAACACATCAATGATCAACAACGTGAGACATCCATGCAAAAACTGGAAAAAAAATCACCTGTAAGGACATAAAAATAACCCTGGGGAGTCAAGTTCTCCCAACTGGGAAGTACAATTGAAGTTTCTGTACAAATGACCATTTTTCCTCTGGTAATCGATTACAGGGGTCTTGTAATTGATTACCAAAGGAAAAAGGGTCATTTGTACAGAAACTTCAAATGTACTCCCCAGCTAGATGAACATTACTCCTCATGCTCTATTTTAGTTGAATGTTTCATTTTTTGAGATGGGTGAGTGAGTTTAATGTTATTGGGTGTGCTCCCTACACCAATAACGAGGTTATGTCATTGATTTCTTCAAAAAAAATGTCCATTTAGGTGGTTTTTTCCAACTGAGGTGAGGTGCATTACCATTGTTGTAACACCCCTTCTTGGAGTGTCATAGGAAAACTTTTCATTTTATTAATTAAGAAATATATCATCTAATGTTGTTACAATGCAGAAATTTTAAAAGTCATTTTCAATAAATAATAGATTTGTCAACAAGAGGGAAAGATATACGTATAAGATAACATGCTATCAACTTTGACCTTTGCTAACTATTTTAATAATAACTTTTTCCACAAACCTCCAAATGATGTGATTTTTTTTTATTAGAAAGTAGACTAAAAAATCTTTCCAATGAATACTAATTTATAATTTTTGGACATCTGAGTAGGTGCAGTTAATTCCTTAAAGTTAACGTTTTATATATTTCTACCACTTTGCTGGTTGTTTTACTCATAACTTTCTCCACCGAACTACAAATGAGTTGATTCTTGTTTTGTTGGAATGTAGACTCAAATATCATTCAAATTATTACTAACTCATAATATTTAGACCACTTTAATAGATGCAGTTAATTTCCCAAAAACATGTTTTTCTAAGCTTCCTAAATGAGTTTACTTTCACGTTATTGTCTCATGTTTCTTATATTATTCTAATTTATTTTATTTCTTATAAAATATCCATAATTCAAGGTAAAATAGTAGTATAATTAAGGTGTGATGTTATTCTACTAGCACAAGCCAAACACTTATATTGACTTCACCTACCTTGGTTTAAACACCTATATGAATTATTTTGTCAACAATTGAGTGGGGTAAATTGTTTTGATGCATGTAATATATGAATTATATCGATCGGAATTGATTTTCATTTATGGATAATTAAGCAGGTACTATATGATCGTTTAGGTCATTCTAGATCTATCGTGATATGAAAAATAATTGAAAACTCATGTGGGCACCCACTTAAGAGTAAAAAATTTCTTCAATTTTTCTTATGTACTGCATGTTCACAAGGAAAGTTGATGATAAAATCATCACTACAAAAAATTAGAATTTAGTCAATCTCAGTTTTAGAATGAATACAAGGTGATATTTATGATCCAATACACCCATCATGTGAATCATTTAGATATTTCATGATTTTAGATGCATCAACAAGATCATAACATAATTGTTTATTATCAACTTGCAATCATACATTTGCAAAGTTATTAGCACAATTAATCAAGTTAAAAGCTCACTTCCTAGTTTATCTTATTAAGAAAATCCATTTTGATAATGTTGTTGAATTTACATCTCATGCTTTTAATGAGTATTATAAGTCAATTGGAAGCGAAGTTGAACATTCAGTAGCACATGTTCATACACAAAATGAACTTTTAGAATCATTAATAAAATGTCTAAAACTAGTTGCAAGATCGTTACTTATGAGAGCTAATCTTCCGATGACTATTTGGAGATATGGAATTTTGCATGCTACTTTATTATTCAGTTGGTTTTTGTCAATAACCTAATATTTTTCATTTAAGAGTTTTTGGGTCCTTAGAGACGATTGAGAATATATGTTGGATATGACTTTCCTCAATAATAAAATATATTGAACCATCAACAGTAGACTTATTTACAGTTTGATTTGTCGATTGTCATTTTGATGAATAAGTTTTTCTAACATTAGGGTTGGAAAAAGATATTGATTGAAATGAATTATCGTTATCTCATCTTGATCCTCATATTAAAGAATTGAATTGGAAGTTCAAAGGATAATTCATTTAGAAAATTAGTCAATTAATTACAAATGTTTTTACTAACACAAAAAGGGTAAGTAAATGACATATATTATATGTAATGCTCCAAATAGAATTTATATTAATTCATAACACGCTTGAAGTGTGGTAGGCTAGGTGGATCGAAAGACACACTTAAAGCATGATAGGCTTATTGGTTCCAAAGATAAAAACTCTTAAATGAGAAAATGAGCTAAAAGACTAGATGACCTAATTGAAATGGTAGAAATCTCGAAAGATTTATTTGACATAATTAATGATTTGGTTCCAAAAGAACCTCGTGTACTTGAAATTGTTGAAAATAATGAGATCTCAATAAATTATGTCATGAATAAGATAACATGGAACCAAAGTGAAGTCAATATTGAAGAGACTTTTTCATAAAATATAGCAATGAATGTTATGAGTGATAATGAGGATCAAAAACCAACGATCATTGAAGATTGTCAACAAAGAAATGATAGGAGAAAAATGGAAAGATGCAATAGATTCATAAATATATTTTCTTGTTAAGTGAAAGGTTTTTGGACCCTATAGTTCGCACACCCGAAAGTGTAAAACCCATTGGGTACAAATGGATTTTTTGCACAAAAACAGAATGAGAATGGTGAAATTGTTATATACAAAGCACAGTTAGTTGCTCAAGGTTTTTCACGAAGACTTGGTAATGATTTTTGAAGAGACATGTTCATCAGTATTGGATGCAACAAAATTTTGATATGTACGATTCTCTTGAGAATCATATTTATATGAAACTCCCTGTCGCAACCAGAATCGCGACGGGACAACGATCCAAAAAAAGAAAAGAAACGCGGTTTGAAAAAGAGATTGGGAGTCGCCACCATAGTTTATTCTGGAAAACTACGGAAAAACCATAAAATAAAGACATGGTCTATGAAACAAGAGATTATGGATTCGGGAGTCGGTTATGCGTAGGGAAGGTATTAGCACCCTACCACGCCTGCCCGAAGGTAGTACCTTTAACTAAATACGCAAATGTGATGTGGTTTTCAAAATGTTTAATTATCTCCAAAAATAAAACTCTAAAGAAACAAAATATATTTTTTTAGATTTTTGGGCCCGACAAGGATTGACCTTGCTCGTACGTATTCTCATTCAAAATGAGAAATCAGGGTTACGTAGTTCTTTTGAAACTATTTGAGAAGTTTGTTTGGAAATTGTTTGAGAATTTTGTTTGGAAATGATTGTGGATAATTTTGGATTTTTGGAAAGTGAACCTGACAAGGACTAGCCTTGCTCCTACGTATCTCCACTCTTGATGGAGAATCAAGGATCACGTAGTTCTAGCTGAAAGATTGTTTGTTTGTAAATGAAGATGTTTTTAGTTTTTGAAGATTTATATTTTTCTGGTATTTTTTTTTGTAAAAGAAAGAGAAAAAACTTTTAGGATAAGGACGATGCGAGCGATCACACATGTGTTTAACCTTTAAAACATTTTTTTATTTTTTATATTTATGTATTTAAAAAGAAAATAGACATTTAAAACAAAAGGAGGAATAGGGGTACAAAGAAAGGGGGTGAGACTTAGTAACAAAAAGGGGTGAGACTTAGTAGAAATAGGGGTACAAAGAAAGAAAAAGCTTTTTAGGCAGAATGGGCTTAAGCCCAAAGAGAAAGGGGTGCGAACATGAAACCAAGGGTTTCAGAAAAAAAGTTCTTTTTATTTTTTTTTAAAAAGGAAAAGGAAATGGGCCCACTTGGCCCAAGGTCTCTTCAGCACATTAGGGGTTCAACATAAAGAAAAATTGTGATAGAAAACAAGATAAATTTGTAAACTAAAAAAAATGATCAAAATGCATATATAAATAGAATGAAGAGAAAATGTGTACCTTGTTTAAGATTTGTGTGATGAAATAAAACCTTACTTGTAATAAGTTGTGAGAAAGATAGATGGAAGTTGAAGAAGATGGCTTTGTAGTAGAAATATGGTATAGAATTTAATATGTTTGAAGGGAATAAGAAATAGTAAAGTGTGAGAGAAAAATGAAGTAGAGTTTTTGGATGGAATGAAGAGGTTTTGAGAGAGAAGCGATGAACATTATGTAATTGTGTGTTTTTGAAGCGCAGAGAATGTAGGTATTTATAGAGTTAAGGATGAAGAAAGTTGATGAATAAAAATAATATAATAAGTTGGTGGAAAATTATGTGAAATAAAATATAGTGAATAGTAAAAGATAATGTGGAAATTAAGTGAAAGAAATAATATAAAAAGTTGGTGGAGAAATTAGGTGAAATAAAATATGGTGAATAGTAAAAGTTAATGTGGAAAATAAGTGAAAGAAATAATATAAAAAGTGGGTGGAAAAATAAGGTGGAGAAAAATGGATAATAAAAAATATTGATGGAGAAGATATAATTAAAAAATGTAAGTGGAATAATTAGAAACGTTGTTATATAAAATTAATATGGAAATGACGTGGAAAAAGTAAATGAAAAAGGTAGATGATGTGGAATGAGATGTGGAGGGTGATGTGGAGAGTGGGGTGTGATAAGAGAAAAGAGGTGGTGAGGAAATAAAAAAGTGTAAGATTATTTTAGGCCATTGAATTAAGGAATAAAAATTTAATTTGAGGATGCAAATAGTAAAACAAATAATATATTTTTATTCTTTTGTTCTTTTTTTTCATTTATTTTGTGGTGAATTTTAATTATCCGAACAAAATTGAGTATTAACACTCCCTGAAGAATTTAATTTGCCCTAGAAAGCAAATTCTAAAAGAGGATTATTTAATAAAATTGAACGAATCCCTTTGTGGATTAAAGCAATAAGTATGTATGTGATATAACCATCATAGCGAGTACTTGTTAAAAGAAGGGTATTCGTTCTTATATTTATATGAAAAGATTAGAAAATGAATTTTCTATAATTATTGTTTTTCTAAATGTTAATGATGTAAACATCGTTAAGACTATTAATGATCTCACAAATGCAATTGATTGCTTAAAGAAATAATTTGAGATGACGGATCTTAGAAATACAAAGTTTTGTTTGGAATTACAAATTGAGTATTTAAACAAAGGTACTTTTGGTACATCAAGAGGCTTATATAGTGAATGTACTTAAGAGGTTTTATATGGACAAGTCACATCTTTTATGCACTTCAATGGTTGTAAGACTATTAGATGTTGATAAAGGTCCTTCTAGACCTCAAGAAAGGGATGAATAACTTCTTGGTCTAGAGTACCATATCTTAGTGTTATAAGAGCATTAATGTATTTTGTTAATTATAATCGACCTGATATATCATTTGCTGTAAATTTGTTAAGTAAGACATAATTTTTCACCAATAAAAAGACATTAAACTAGAGTAAAACATATATTTTGTTACCTTAAAGATACTATGAATATGAACTTAAGTAAGACATAATTTTTCACCAATAAAAAGACATTAAACTAGAGTAAAACATATATTTTGTTACCTTAAAGATACTATGAATATGAACTTATTTGATTTAAATGATTGAAAATAAGATCTAATGGACCATGCAAGTTATTTATCAGGTTCTCACAATGGTTGATCACAAACAAAATATTTGTGCACATGTGGTGACACAACAATAATATATGAAGATAGATGCATTGTTCAATAGAAAGGATGATAAAGAGATCCCAAAGATTTGTTGACGTAAAATATCTAGTAAATATATTTACAACGTCTTTATCAATGAGAACTTTTAAACAATTGATTCACAATATTAGACTTCATCGTCTTAATGATGTGAGTTTATACGAGAAAGAGAAATAGAATATGTAATAAACAATATTGTATTGAAGAATAAAGAATAATGTACTATTTTTCACTGACTTTTAATCTGAAAAGGTTTTTCTTAATAAGATTTTAACAAAACAGATTTTCTTATCAATCAATATCAAAAGTAGACTATTATGAATTAATTGTTATCCATCAACGTGTTACATTTACACAGTTATTTGCTATAATTACTCAATAAAACACAAAAAATAGTTTTTATTATCTCTTATGTTCTCGTCTTCTTTTCACTTTTCTTTATTATATAACATTGTCATATATATATATATATATATATATATATATATTAAATTAAGATTTTTGGTATAAAAAAACAGAAAAATATCTCCTATTACTCGTCTCCGTTTATAAATGTTGAAAATTTATAAATATATGTATTTATTAAAGAAAGTGTCATGTTTTTCCTTCCACTTATATTATTATCATTAACTGTTTTAATTTGAGAAAAAAATAATCTTTTACGGACTTCTATTATTTGATGACATCAAAGTTCATTTACAGAATAAAGTAAAAAATACTTCTTATATGAATTAAAAGTAATTTATGATGATTTTTATATTTATTATTATATATATATATATATATATATATATATATATATATATATATATATATATATATATATATATATATATATAATTGGTTTGGTTTCGTAAGAAGAAAATGAAGAATGATGTTAACGGACGTGAAAATGAAAAGAAAGAGAAAGTGAAAGTGTGTGGAGAAGGGGGACGGGTGGAGGGTTTTAAAAAATAAAATGTAAAATAGGTAAAGGTAAAAGTAAAAAGAGTAAAATTGAAATTTAGAAAAAATTAGAGAGATATAGGAAGAAGATGGAATGGTGGAAGAAGTAATACTCATTTATTAATTGTTTATTTGCGCAAACCATTGGTCAAATAACAATAACTTTATTGTTGACCCAATTAAAAGGATGACTCAAATGGTACCGTTTAGGTTATAGATAGGGTGTTGCTCCCTCCACCACCACACCATGCTTCCTCCATCTCCCCAAATTCTTTTAATTTCAATTTTATCCTTCCTACTTTTACTCATTTATTTTTTTCTAGGCAGCTACACCCCATCCATCTCTTGGATTCCATTTTCTTCTTTCATTTCTGCTTCACTTCCTCTCCTCTCCCATTTCCGTTTCACGTCTTCTCATTTCTTGTCTTCTTTTTTGCTTTAATTATATTTACCTAATTATTTCTTTCCCTTTTTTTTCCAAGAAAACCCCAAACAAGGAAAAGGGAACAAACCCCAATAATATGCTTAAAAAACTTGTTATTATAGCCAATGGAGGGAGAACCCCGAGATGTTTATAATGTATAAAACACCAAGTAAAACAACTGTCAGTAAAATCATATTCGACCAACAATGCATGCACATGCAAGACAAAGAAAATGATTATAGCTGACTTTTCTTGAGTAACATTTATACATAACTTACCCAACAAAAAACAAGCAAGTGGAATGTCCAAAAGAGTCCCTGAGCATTAACTTTGGTTTCTGCAATAAAATTTGGAGTCTTTCTCTCTATAACTAAAACGAGGACTGCAACCACCTGTTCGCAAATGACAGCATAAAAAGCAGTGTTCTAGAATCAGAGCACAAATATTCGATGGATAAATGTAAAATCAATTTACCCTGCATCGAAGCACTATTTTCTTGTGGGTCAAGCCCTGAGGCAATTCAGAGATCAAACAAGAGATATACTCTCGAGATGCATCGTCGGCATCTTTAGTAGAGCTTAAAACAGAGGGCTTGTCACCACATTGTTTATCACATACTTTTATGGATTTTATTACAATAAATGACACAGACAACAACATAAATTTATTTTTGTGTCCTACAGAGCAGAAGACAAGGAATCAATCATATTGAAAATTAATGAACTTTCACATGATAAATGGGAGGATATTCCTTCATATAAGTGCATATGGAAAAATGAAAGAGTAAAATTATGTATACAGAACAGATTGACATACATGACACATGAAATACACTCGTCAATGGATTTTGTTTTTACAGAGCAGTTCACCACTGTCAATATTATTATTTTTTCTTTAACAGTGCTGTGAAACAAAAACTAGTTTCCAATTGTTTCTTGTTCGATAATCAAATGCATACCTTGCATACAGAATTCGATGAAATATTGCAGTTACACCAGGTCCAAATCCAGTGGGGAAAGTATGTTTATTTACAGAACAACAAATATTCACCTAATAAGAAATAAACTAACAAGATTATGTTGCAAAATAAGCACAAAAAAATATGAAGATAAATATAGAATAAGATGGGATTCCAGTTACAATGTGGTGATGCACCAAAACATGAATGCAGAAATTGTTTCTAGTCCCAACGAGGCCTTTCAACTGAAGAGAATGTTGACATCGTTGACATCGGTTTGTTCAACGAATGTTGACATCTGTTTGTCCAAACTATCCCACTTTTTTCTTGAACTTCTAAACACCAGAAGTTCATAGCTTGAGACGAAGTGCACCAATTTTAATCAATTTATCCAGTCTCATTCGATGCAGTGGATAATGGCTGTAATTTATGGCAGAGAACCATTTTTATACAGATAACCTTTCCACACGGGCATCATTTGTACCAGTGTCCACCACAACGCACCCTCTTCATGCAATACTTGTCAATTAATTAATATGATCAAAGCAAAACTATGGCATCCCAATAAAAAATTTCCAAACAAACATTTGATTGCATGCAGAGAGATCATTCAGATGCTGGTTTATATGCAAGGTAATCGAAATTATGTGGCCTTCATACTGCAATAAAATAGAGCACGACGCTAACGATTTTTCAGTAATTTTGTGCATCTGAGTCTACTGACATACAGTGTGTTTTTGATAAGGAAAAAAAGTGATTCAGTGAATACAAATAGCAAAGAAAGAAATAACATAACACGAAAGAAAATGAATGAAAGATGAAATGAAACAAAATAAAGTAGCAAGGTTTAAAGAAAAACAAGGCACAATCATCTCTCTTGCATACCGACAATACAAGTTACAACCATGTTGGCTAAACTCTCAAAAAAAAAAAAAACTTTTTCTCCATCAGAATATAGTGACATTGCAGCAACCTAGCTCTAACCTAAGACATTAAAGACATAGCATACTTGATAAAGCATGAGTATGTGAAAGTGCCAACATTTGACGTTTTGAGTGTTGGAGATCTGTGTTTTATAAACTCTCAGTTTTATATGCCTTTCTATTATGAGAACATTGACCAAAAAGCAGCATTCAAGAAACCTAATATTGGACTTTGCAAGTAAATAATATTATTCTTGGGAATTTCCTCATTCAATGATTTAGTAGTAAAATTTGTAAAGGTACAGTTCTTTTTATCTAAGTTTCATCAGGAGATTTGATATAAATTTGATTGATTTGAAAGTATAATGAATTCTACATCTACGAAAAAGTTTGGACAACAGTTGAAAAGAAGTAATTGTGTTCACACTGATCTTGAGACACTCAACTGCATGAAAGAGCAGTTGTGGATGAACAACATAAAATTGCTCAAATTTTCTGAAAATAGGAAAAGAAACAGAGAACATTCAAATTAATTGGCAAAAGAAGAGGGCAAAAGTAATTGAGAAACAAAACCTGTGTTGCTTATAAGGTTGCCCTAACATGATTGAATGCAGTGTCGATGACAATTTCATATGCCTGAGAACCCAAGTGAGAGACAAACTTCATCAACGCTGCACTCAATGATGTTTCTCTGATATGGGGACTTTCCGAAACTATTGGAGATCCATTTTATGTTCTATTACAAATTTATAGCATTTGTTTATGTTATATATAACATGAATTTCGTTGGTAAAACTTACACAGAATGTTCAATGTAGTACACCAACCATTTTGTACTCTCTATTCACCACTAATGCTCTTTTATCTGTCATTGTACTGATATTTGCCAGTTTAGCATAAGCTAAAACCTTGTACTGGTCAATTGTACTAGAATGAAATCTTACGTTGACCAGTTGGAGAAAAGAGAAGTTGAATCGTTGAAATTCTAAAAAGCTAAACTGTTCCCCCAAAGAACTGCCCAGTACACAGTGCGGCACTACGGCGCCAAGGGCATCTTCAGGTGGGTTTTCGACATCGTCCGTTACCAAAAGCATGACGAGGAGATTAAGTATATGGCCCTCATGTCCTAAGTGGCATGGCCAGATTCATGCACAGGGTGTTCGATGAAATGCCCCAATGAAAATGTGACCACACAAGGCTTTCAGGACCCTCCCCACTCAGGTCTCAATCGAGCCTAATTTGATGTCGTACCACATTTTTATTATGGCCTTTTGTGAAAAAGGTTCTTTTGATTTGGCACTGTCAGTGCTTAAGGAGATAGAGGAGAAGGGTGTGGAGCCCGATTCCATCACATATAACATTTTGCTTGAAAATTTGTACTCAAAGGGTAATTTCGAGGATGGTGACAAGGTGCAGGGAGAAATGGTTGCAAAGGATGTTACTCCTTGTGTGTGGAGTTACTCAATTGAAGGGGGTTGACCAAGAATAAAAATAAGAGCATGAGTGATGCTATTCAGCTTTGCAATAAAATGAAGGAGGAGTATGTGATGCCTGACATCTTTTGCGTCAATGCTATCATCCAAGGTTTTGTGAACGAGGATAATTTGGATAAAGCTAAGGAGTGGTTTAATGAGATTAAAAACTTTAATCTTTACTCACATAAAAGCACTTTTGATATCCTTGTTCCCTTCTTGTGTAAGAAGGTGATTTGAAGTCCCTAATTAAGATGTGCTACGAGATTTTCGATGCGCTATCCCTGTTAACCCGTGGATGCTGGAGCTTGCAGTTGGATAAGCTGTTCCATGAGGGCATGGATTTAGAGGCAATGAAGATTGTGGTTGCCTTGAGCTCTATGTTCAAGAAGGCACACTATACAAGAGGGCACACTGTACTAGAGAGCAGCCTCACATATGATCAAATATAAGGTAATTTTACTAGAAACATTTCAACCTTTTTATAAGTCTAGAAGAGCCCTTTATATTTGTGTACATCAACAACCATAATCAAATATATACACAAATATATATTTGTTGTATATACACAAATATATATTGTTGTGTACATCAACAATATATATACACAAATATTATGGTTGTATATACACAAATATATATTGTTGTGTACATTAACAATATCAACAATATATGTATATACACAAATATTATGGTTGTTGATGTACACAAATATAAAGGGCTCTTCTAGACTTGTAAAAAGGTTGAATGGTTCTAGTAAAATTACCTTATATTTGATCATATGTGAGACTGCTCTCTAGTACAGTGTGCCCTCTTGTATAGTGTGCCTTCTTCCCTTAGTCTCATCTTGAACATAAAGCTCAAGGCAACCACAATTTTCATTGCCTCTAAATCCATGCCCTCATGTAACAGTTTATCCAACTGCAATCTCCAGCATCCACGGGTTAACAGGGGACAGCGCATCGAAAATCTTGTAACACATCTTAGGGTCTTCAAATAACCCTTCTTACACAAGGGAACAAGGATATCAAAAGTGCTTTTATGTGAGTAAAGATTAAAGTTTTTAATCTCATTAAACAACTCTTTAGCTTTATCCAAATTATCCTCATTCACAAAACCTTGGATGATAGCATTGACGCAAAAGATGTCAGGCATCACTCATGCTCTTATTTTTATTCTTGGTCAACCCCCTCCAATTAAGTAACTCCACACACAAGGAGTAACATCCTTTGCAACCATTTCTCCCCGCACCTTGTCACCATCCTCGAAATTACCCTTCGAGTACAAATTTTCAAGCAAAATGTTATACGGGATGGAATCAGGCTCCACACCCTTCTCCTCCATCTCCTTAAGCACTACCAAATCAAAGGAACTCTTTTCACAAAAGGCCATAATAAAAATGTGGTACGACATCAAATTAGGCTCGATTGAGACCTGAGTGGGGAAGGTCCTGAAAGCCTTATTCACCAAGTAAAACCTCCTGGAATGGAGGTATGAGGCCAAGAGAACGTTGAGAGAGTACACGGTGCGGTCACATTTTCGTTGGGACATTTCGTCGAACACCCTGTGCACGAATCTGGCCATGCCACTTAGGACATAAAAGGACATGAGGGCCATATACTTAATCTCCTCGTCATGCTTTTGGTAAATGAGATGTCGAAAACCCACCTGAAGATGCCCTTGGCGCCGTAGTGCCGCACTGTGTACTGGGCAGTTCTTTGGGGAACAGTTTAGCTTTCTTGAATTTCAACGATTCAACCTCTCTTTCTTCAACTGGTTAACGTAAGCTTGATCTCCAAGGCCAACGTCTCTATCTTCTTCTACTCCCTATAATATACTTGAAGAATTCTATATTATAGATCTCCTTGGGAGCTTTCTCCAAGTCCTCATAGCTTTCTGGAATAGACCTGATTAACAACATTAACTTCAACATCTTTTCCTTTTCTTCCAACTTGCCTTCCTTCTCTCTCAACTGTAACTTCAACTTTCTTTCATTCTCTTTCTTGAATCGCCAAATCTTTTCGCACTCCTTTACTTTCTTTATAAGGAAACTACCGAATATCATCCCTTCGGAGTCTGGCGTCCATAACTTCTCTTTATTATCTTTGTCAGACTCTGTGTTGCTGCACAGCCACCGGGAGCGCTTGGCGCCGGCGAGGCACCGCACCGTGTTCTCGTAAGTTTTGTTGCGTAAGACGAAGCATGAAGCCCGATGAAGAAAACTATACATTTTGGAATTTTGGAAGGGAAAATAGGATAGGTTTGTGAATCTTTCTTTTTTCAACGCAGGGTCAATATATTTATCAATTGGTAGTATTAGTATTATTATTTGGATTAATATAAGTTTTAGCAGTATTGATATTAGTAGAATGAATATTACAAGTTTTTTTTATTATACTGTATTATTTTTATTATTAGTATAATTATGATTATTGGTGATATTAGTTTTTTTTACTACTATTGTTTATATTATTATAATTATTATTGGTATTATTACTATTAGTATTAGTATTAATAGGATTGTTAGTATTATTAATTAGTAATATTAGTGTTAGTATTATTAGCATTAATATTATTGTTGGTGTTAGTATTAGTATTAGTTTTAGTATTATTATTTGAATTGTATTAGTAACAATAGTATTGGTATTAGTAGTATCAGAAGTCTTATTATTATTATTTGTATTATATTGATTATTATTAGTATAATTAGTATTATAAAGACATAATAATTTTCGTGTCATTACTATTATTATAATAAAATATTAGAAGTATGTGTAAGGAACAAAACCAATAAAAAATCAAGCTAAAACATTTGATTTAATATGTCTAATTTGAAATTTTAGTCCTATCATTACATGTATTAATCAATTATTATATTAATTTTATAATTGGACACAAATAAATTCACATCAAATGTTAATTTTTAATCTTAATATTTATGATAAAAAAACAACAATATATATTATTTCACATGCTAATATATTTTAATTTTTGCACGTGTTTCTATTTACAAATTTTAATAATAACTGTGTTGAATTTATTTTATTAGAAGGATCATATTTCATAATATATCTACATTTTTTTTACTTTAACAATTACCTTTACATACACATATCGTTTTAATATAATATATAACTAAAAACTTTGATTATAAATTTTAATCATAAAACCATATTATTTTATCACACATCACTAACCAATTATTATATTAATTTTATAATTTAACACAATCAAATCCATATTCAAATATTGTTTTTTAAGATTATTATTATTAGTATAATAATAATAATAATTTTTGTATTATTAACAGTGTTACCTTTTTATTATTATAATTATTAACATTCTAGATATTATCACTATTATTGTCATTATCTTAACATTAGCATTTAAATTAACTTATTAGCATTACTATTATTATTATTATTACTATTATTATTATTATTTTTATTATTATTATTAATAACAAATCATTCCTATACCATAAATTTAGGAACAACGCTGAAAGATAAGTTAAAATATTTAATTTAATATAATATTTAATTCAAAATTTTTGTCATATCATTATGTCACTAATAATTTATTATATCAATTTAGCACCAAAAGATTCACATCTATATTTTTAATCTCAATATTAACAATTAAAAAAATAACCATATCTATAATTCCACGTGTTAATATATTTCTATATATATTTGTGTGTTTATATTTGTATGACTTTTTATTTTCAAATTTTAACATGAAAATACGATTATACTATAAAGTATAATTACTCATAAATTTTGAATTATTTAAGGTAAAAAAATATTATTATTTGTAGTTGTTGTTTTATTTAACTATCGATTGAAGTTGTGTTTGATTAATTTGTTTGTGTTGTAGCTTTTAGTTGGTTTTTCGGTATATATCTTTAAATCTTTTCTAGATGGAAATGATGTTTTAATTTTTTATAATCATTTTAGTTTATATTTTTGGTTGGCCTAATATCATTTTCGTCTTTATTTTCGTTAGTTTTGTTTACTTAAATGTAACATTCCACTTTAGTAGTATAAAATTATTAAAATAAAAACATTTTATAACAATGATAACTTACAAGAAACTATAAACTACTACCGATGAAGAAGATTCTACATTTGGAGAAAAAAACTCTATCTATGCGTTGAAACGACTGAAAAGACATTCTTTCCACCGCCCAAGCCTTAAAATATCAAAACAAATAATTACTCATTTTTTACATTGCTTTCAAATTTTAATTCAATAAATCATGTTACCTGCAACACAGCAACATTGTCACTAAGACTAAGTGACTTGTCGATTCGTCCAGACATAATTTTCTTCATACATTTATTTAAACTTTATACAATGTGTTTATGTACACCAAACGCCCAATCATATAGACATAAACTATCTAAGTCATCTAACATTACACAAGGCATGTTAGAAACATGCCTAGACTTCCTAGGAAAAAAAATGAAACTAAACAAACTAATATGTATAACCTACACCCTTCATCAACCTCTATCTCCTCATCCCGGACAATCAAATGAAACCTTTCAATTAGCTCCTTCTTTGTGGTGGTTTTCAGATTAAACATCTGACCAACCAATCCAACTACCTATTCATCGAAAGGGATGTCTAAACCACCTATATCTAAACCTGTGACCAGGAAGACATCAAGAACAGTAAATGGAACCAATTGTTGACAAGCCCTAAAAAGGAGATTGAGTTTGGTGGAAAGTTGAGTGAAAAAGGGAATTGGGGAAGAAATTTGATTTTGGTGAAGGTTTGAGTTAAATGGGAAATAGGAGGAAAGGGGTTGTGTGTGGTGGGGATTTGAGTGGAAATGGGAATGGAAAAGGGGTTTTGTTGGAGGATGTTGATGGAGAAATTTCATCTTTTGATGTGAATTATGGGATAAATGGAGTTGAGGGTGAAGGTGAGGTTGGTTTGAGAAAGAATGGGAATAGGAGGAGGCTTTTGTCTTGATAATGTTGGTAGAAATGGAGTGCAGTCTCATGGGAGAGAGTGGAGGGTGATGGTAAATTGAGAAGAAATGGAATTGGAAGCAGGGTTTTGTTTAATGATGTTGTTAGGTATAATAATGGATTGCGATCTTCTCTTTTGAATTATGAGAGGAATGCAAATGGAAAGTTTGATGGTGGAGAGCATTCTCCTCCCTCTTCAACTTTTGGGAGGAATGAAAGGAATGAAACAAGTTTTGATGACTGGTTGAGGAGGAGGACGGGTAATGGAAGTTGGGTTTTGTACATAACCTCTATAAGAAATAATCACATAAGACCGATAATACCAATAAATTTGATGAAATCTATCTTCAAAAATCACAATATTTGTTGTTCATAAGTAATTGAGTAAAAAATCACATAAGACTTACTATATAACTACTTATTACACCACAGAAATATGATCATTCATATTTAATTTAAACACTTTTATTGTTGTACATAATCGCTTTCAGAAATAACCTGAGTAGATAACCACTTCACCAATAAATTTGATGAAATTTATCCTAAAAAACCACAACATTTATTGTTCACAAGAAATTAAGTAAAAAACCACATAAGACATACTATATAACCATTTACTGCACCAAAGAAATGTAATCATTGATATTGAATTTAATCACTTTTATTGTTGTACATAATCCTTTTAGAAATAACCACATGGGACTGAGTAGATAACCAATTACTGCACCAATAAATTTGATGAAATCTATCTTCAAAAACCACAACATTTGTTGTTCATAACCAATTGAGTAAAAAACCACATAAGACTTACTATATAACCACTTACTGCACTAAAGAAATTTAATCATTCATATTTAATTTAACCCCTTTTATTGTTGTACAAAACCCCTTTCAGAAATAACCATATAGGACTGAGTAGATAACCATTTACTGCACCAATAAATTTGATGAAATCTATCCTAAAAAACCACAACATTTGTTGTTCATAAGCAATTGAGTAAAATATCACATAAAACTTATTATATAACCACTTACTGCAAAAAATAAATGTGATCATTGATATTTAATTTAACCACTTTTATTATTGTACAGAACTACTTTCAAAAATAACCACGTAGGACTGAGTAGATAATCACTTACTGCACCAATAAATTTTGATGAAATCTATCGTCAAAAACCATAACATTTGTTGTTCATAAGAAATTTAGTAAAAAATCACATAAAACTTATTATATAATCACTTACTGTACTAAAGAAATGTGATTATTGATATTTAATTTAACCACTTTTATTGGTTACTGAACCTCTCCAATAAATTCTCTGGGTTCTTGTATAAGTTGCTTTACAACTCTCTCTTTTCTTTTTTGTTTTATTTTAGTCATTGGAGAAATTCTTTAAATTTTTAAACTTGTAAGAAGCTCAAATTAGTAATTTTCTATTATTTGTATGTGACAATAGAGGGGTAAGTAATCATTTTAAATGTTACACGTAAATAAAATTAATTTGATGAAGATAAAAATTAAAAGTTAAAAATAAAAAACATTAATTAGATGAGAATGGAAGTAAGAATTAAGAATTATAAATATGAAAAATTGTATGAAATTTTATTAGAATTTGTAATAGTAAAAAATATTTCTTTATGAAAATCCTCACAACTTTATTCTCTTCTTAATACTGTACGATGAAATTCTTAGACAATTGGTTTCTTGAATATTAATAAATGCATACACACAACTTTAGGAGGCTTGAAAAATAGAAAGAATACAGAAGAATCAGGCTTATCCTATCCACGGAGGAGGGGAAATATAAGAATTATTATTACAAATTTTGCAAGTGTTAATTGTAGTAAAGTGAAATATATAATTTGACCAATCAAAAATAGAAGTATAGAATAAAAATACTATGTAAATATAAAGTTAAAGTTACTTTTCAACAAGGTTTGAAAGTTTGCTTTTGTGTATAATAGAAAATAGAAAAAATTATGTGATTCAAATAAATTAAGATTAATAGTGTACTAATTAAAATAGTTTTTGACCTTAATCAGTGTAAGTTTTAGAGCTTAAGAATAAAATTCAAAGCCAGGCTTTTGAAATACTGTTTGTTTATTTTCTTCAACTACATTTATTGGACCAAACAAATGTTGAAGTAAAAATAATTGGAGCATGTTTTCATGGTCTACTTAGAGTCGTTATTAGCATAAATAAACACACAAGATTACGATTATCAGAATTTTTAACAAAATAGCATAGTGATGCACGAATGCACAAGGACTTGGTGACCAATTTTGTTTGGAGCCATGGTAGAATAGAGACCATCTTCATCAAGAGCAAGAAGAATAATTTTAATTTAACTAAGTTATTTCTTAAATTAATTTTTAATACAACTTATAAACAGCTAGATACCAATAAGTCCCCCATACACTAGTCTAACAACTAAAAAACAAAATCATTCATTCCAGCATTGGTGCATGATTTCCCGAAAAACAGCTTATCTGAAGCATAGCAAAGTTCTTTCAGCAATACAGAACCCCTCATTTTGTGTACAGAACATCTTCCCATGGATGGCGGCAGAGTGGCTGTTTCAATATCTTTTGGTCAAAGGTATGCCTGAAAAGATGAATTAATAAAAATGAATTAATTTTAGGTCATGAATGCTGTATCTGCAACACAATCACTTTAGATTTCAAAATCCAATCAAGTTACGAGTTTTGACAGTGGGAATGGTTGAAATTTGTGTGTCCATCAGTCACACGAGCAATAGTGTTGTATAATTCATTTGACATCCCACCCTACAATTCAATAGTTTTTTCTTCTCTCAACCATTGGTGTATACATAATAAGACAACGCCAAAAGAAATAGAGCTCCAATTCCAAATTTCTTAGCTGTTTGGTAATCAAACATTGGATAACAGTGACTTTACTATCAAAATGTTAGCACATCATTTTAGCTGTACAAGCTGGTGCTATTACTTAACAACAGAAAGGGGGTCAGCCAATGGTGGCTAGTAGTGATGTTACAGAATCCTATCAAACAGGTTTACTGCTACCAATTTTCACTGTTATGCAGAACTGCACTTCAATATTAATTGATTCATCACTCCACAACCATAATTTCCATCCTGAAATCTACAAGACTGTGCTCACGAATACATTGATAGAAAAGCATTTCCTCCTTTTAAAGTAGTACTAGATATAATATCATATCCTTAACAAGAGAAAAATGAGATGGAACAACTCTATGACATGAACTGGAAAATAAAAAATCTACATACAAATTTAGAAACAAATCCAATAGATCCAGGCCGGTAGAGCTTGCACTGAATTATGTTCTCAATTGTTCCAGCAGTGTCACCTATCTTAAAACTACCAGCTTGAATTCCTCCGACAGTGGCTGGACCTAGCACAACATCATCACTAAAATTAGTATTTTTCAACCTATTCTATTTAGCTATGAAGTTTTCTTATTTAATTTGATTTCCATTTCTTCTCTCACCTTATTGTTTGCCCGAGCATACGCTATCAATTGCTTAGTGTCTGACTCAGGGACGTCTTCAGCAATAATAGCAATAACTCTAATTGTAGGCTGTTTTAAAGCAGACATGGATGATGCAGCCGCACTGCAAGTATATCAAACTATTATCGTGATACCACGCAATAAGATAGTCCCGGACTCAAAAAGAACAGCCATGAATACCAACCTTCTAAATGATGCAAAATTGATGAACACATCAGCAATAGCGTGTGCAGCACAAGCTGCTTCAATACTGAAAAATAAGTCAAACATAAACTTAGTGAAACGAGAATTTCCTTTCATTACAGGTTACTTGGTATTCCAGCGGCATGTCCAAGCAGTAAAGAGACCACAAAAATGAAGGGAGGAAAGGAAAACTCTTAACTATGTTTGGTTCACCAAGTCCAAATTTTAAGCCAAAAAGAGACAATTTGTGAATCATGAAACACATACTCAGCATGAACTGGGATTGCAATTTCCTCCTGACCAAAAAAGAGTTTTTGATGACTTGTAAGAATTAAATGAATTTTATCATTCTATGGTTTTACCTATAACCAAGAATTAATACTATCACCATAGGTCACGACTTGGAATACAAATTCTGGCATACAGTTCAGGGTCTATGCTTTTAGCAAACACAAAATAACTAGCCAAACATGTACAACATTATGTACTCTCACTGCACTATCTAACCTTTAAAGTAGACCACATCATGAGAAGATACATGAAAAGTTAAATGAAAAGTTATGATTATAAACTTATGATTGTCACTTATTCTTCAATTGATTCTAAGCAAATCATTCTGACAATTTTAGAAGGTCACAGAGATCTAAATATATCATTGTTGTGTAAACTATAAAAGAATCTTCCAGCATTAAATCCATTACATCAACTCTCCTTTTACATAACCTAGTCTACTGTTGTACAATGCTATGTCAATCTTTAAAGATTTTAAAAGGACATTTTAAAATATAATAAAATAATAAAACAAAAGATAAACAAATTCAAATACAACAAGTACATAATAATATTACCTTCACGCTATCAAATTTGACATTCATCACCCAGTTCAATATTATCTTCCATTGAAATTACATTTTAAATTTCTAAACTGAGGTAAACATACCTTGAAACAGGGATTATATCAATTGTACTTTAAATTATATTATACTAGCCTATCACACTGTAAGAGACTTATTTCACTTTCAAACCAATCAAACATTCCGCATGGTTACTCAAGTTTAGTTTGTGTATAATTATTTTATACTTAACAGACCAACATAGTAATGGTGATGTTCATTGTAATCAATCATGCACAATTACGTTCTCTTATACTTCTAACTATATTCACAATCCCTACAGGAAGGTATACAACATTTATCCACACAAGTCCTAACAATTAACATCTCCCCAACACCAAACCCAACCAGTACAGATCACAATATCTATCAATATTACCCAGTAAAATGCCAAATTTAAGCTAATCAGTTTACTTAACAATAAGCCATCTTCAAACATCATGCACCCAATACAAAGCACAAATTATCATACCTCTATATATTCATTCAATGTTTTAATCACATTTATCAGCCAGATGAGAGAGACAACTCAATACAGTATAATATATTCATTGACTCATACATCAAATATACTTAGAATACAGGACAATCAAATTTGTCAAGAAGGGAACCTAACCAAACAAACATCCCAAATTACACATTCAACCAGACTTTTCAAATTAGTCAGATAGCTCCACAAACCTTCTCAATGCCTCTCACTCACCACCGATCTCGCTCGTCACAAATTGAGCATTTACTGTTCTCCCTACCGCAACACTCCCTCTCACAACCTTGCCCTGTAGCCTACGGTTTACGAAAATGAAGCAAAAATAAATGGAAAAATACACAAAGGATGACAAAAGAAGAACGAAGAAGAAGCATACACCCACGAAGAATAAGCGTTCTTTATCAGCCCCAACCCTAGCACAGCACCGAGCTCTTCGAGAAGAAGCGTTCTCTATCAGTCCCAACCACTTTACTGAATAAAAGCGTTTCAGTTAGCAAGCAAAAGACAAATTCACCCTTCATCACACAGAATGTGGATCCACTGAAAAGATGTAAAACATTTTGAAAAAGAAAAAAAAAACTGAAGTTTTGAAACAGAAAATATAAAACAACCTAGTTGAAACGAAAATCGAAGGCTGTTGGTATGATGAAGTCGCAGCCCTCGTTACCACCACCGCATCTTGTTCTCCTTGTCCATGGGGCTTCGTGTTTTCAACCTTGTCTTCAAAACCATTCACAAACCCAACCTAAGACCCTTTTCACAGCCATTTGCATCCACTACACTCGCTCACTCCACCCCACCTTCTTTCTCCGACACCACCCCTTCCACGCCCCTTTCACACCCAACCACCCTCCAAGTCCTTCAAACCCTCCAATGTCTCCACCACCACCCCTCTCTCGCCCTCTCCTTCCTCAACCACCTCCACCGCACCGGCTTCCCGCACACCCTCTCAATCTACGCCGCCATCACCAAAATGTTCGCTTTCTGGAACCTTCCCAGAAAACTAGACTCCCTCTTTCTCCACCTCATTACCCTCTCAAAACACCACCATCTTCCCTTTCACCTCCTTCAACTCTTCGAAATACTCTTCCAGGACTTCGACCACCATAATCATTACTTGCTCAGAGCTTTTGGTGGCTTTGTCAAAACCTGTGTCAGCCTCAACATGTTTGATGAGGCTATTGATTTCTTGTTCCAAACTCGGCGCCGCGGAATTGTCCCTGATGTTCTCACTTGCAACTTCCTCTTCAACAGGTTGGTGGAACAGGGCGAGGTCGATAAAGCACTGGCCACTTTTGAGCAACTCAAGAGGTTTGGTTTCAGACCCAATTGTTATTCCTATGCAATTTTCATCAAGGCGTTGTGTAAAAAGGGTGACTTGAGTCAACCTCTCCGTGTTTTTGAGGAAATGGAGAGAGTCGGGATCACCCCACATTCGTATTGCTATGCTGCTTACATTGAAGGGTGTTGTAATAACCATAGGTCTGCTCTTGGGTATAAGGTGCTGCAGAGATTTAGAAAGAGTAACCTCCCTTTGGAGGTTTATGCATACACTGCGGTTATTCGCGGGTTTTGTAATGAGATGAAGTTGGATGAGGCTCAGAGTGTGTTTGATGACATGGAGAGGCAAGGGTTGGTTCCTGATGTGTTTGCTTATTCCGCGTTGATTCAAGGGTATTGTAAGGGTAATAATCCGAACAAGGCTTTGGTTTTGCATGATAAGATGATTTCGAGGGGTGTGAAGACAAATTGTGTTATTGTTAGTTACATTTTGAATTGTTTGGAAAAGAAGGGCATGACTTTGGAGGTGGTGGATCAGTTTAAGAAACAAAAGGAGTCCGGGATGTTTCTTGATGGAATTGTCTACAACATTGTTTTTGATGCTTTGTTTAAGTTGGGGAAGGTGGAGGATGCGACAGAGATGTCGGAAGACATGAAGAGAAGGGGTGTGGCTTTAGATCTTAAGCACTACACAACGTTTATCAAGGGATACTGCCTTCAGGGTGATCTCGTTAGTGGGTTTAGGGTGTTTAAGGAAATGATTGATGAAGGTTTCAAACCTGATATTATAACATATAATGTACTTGTGACTGGGTTGGTTAGAAACGGTCATGCTTATGAGGCATTAAAGTTTTTGCAGAGTGAAGGCGTGAAGCCAAACTCTACTACACATAAGTTAATCATTGAAAATTTGTGTTCAGTGGGAAAGGTTTTGGAAGCCGAGGCGCATTTTAACAGTCTACAAGATAAGAGTTTTGGAATCTATTCTGCTATGTTTAATGGCTATTGTGAAGCGGACTTTGTAAAGAAACCCTATAAAATTTTCCTTGAGCTGTCAAACCAAGGAGATATGCCTAACAATGCCTCCTGTTTTAAGCTAATGGCTAAACTCTTTATGAAAGGTGACACTAAGAAAGCTCTTATGTTGCTGGGGAGAATGTTGTTGTCAAATGCTAAACCTAACATAATAATGTATTCACAAGTTATAGCTTTACTGTGCGAGACTAGGGATATGAATAAGGCTTGCTTTTTATTTGATTTTTTTTTAAATGAAGGACTCACCCCTGATGTTATAATTTACACAATTATGATAAATAGTTATTGTAGGATGAACTGCTTGGAAGAGGCCCATGACCTCTTGCAGGATATGAAGAGGAGAGGAATCAAACCTGATCTCATTACCTACACAGTTTTACTTGATGGAAACTTTAAAGCAAATTTAGAAAGTCCTGTCTCTCATCATGGAGAAGGAAATAAGACATCATTGAAAGTTTTTTCCATCATGAGAGATATAGATCAAATGGAAATAAATCCGGATGTTGTTTTTTACACTGTGTTGATTGATAGATTCATGAAGACAAAGAACTTTAAAATAGCATTAAGCCTATTTGGTGAAATGGTTGACAGGGGATTAGAACCAGATACTATAACATGCGCTGCTCTGGGCTTACATAGTACATTTCACAGGGAAAAAGCCATTAACCTGTGATGAGTCATTATTTTCTTCACTTCACTTGGTTTATTGTACTAAAATTAATCAGGGAATTGTGTTTAAATGTCCAGTATTTTCCCATTTTTCTTAATTGTGCTTAATTTGATTGGAAATTCTTATTTTAACTAATTTGAATTATCTGAGACTAATTATTTACATTATTGATTGAAGGGAAAATTCTGAAGATATTTTAGGACATTTAGAAGAAATTTCATTTGCTGTGTTATTTACTCGAACCTGTGTTGCATTAATTTAATTTGTGTGAAACTTGAGATGGAATATTTTTCTTTGAATTTTTAGGAGCAAAGCTTGCAACACACATATGCATCACACGGCCAATTCATGTTTAAAGCACATGAGGAAGAAAGTGTGATGTCCATTCTCGGCTGCAACAAAATAATAGCACACGGCCATTGTAAAGGGGCACTTGGAAAATTGTGAAAGCATTAAACACATCAAGAAGCACATAGAATCCAAGGGGCCACCACTCACATTTTATTCTTCACAAGGACTTTATTTTGGAAGTTAGTTGATGCTTGGGAGCATATCACGAGCCAGGAGAATGAAGTGCTGAAATTGATTAAACTGGTATTATTAAGGTGGTATACATACAGCCCACATAATAGAAAAAGGTGCAGCAGATTTTTAATTCTCTTCCACTCACACAAGCTTAATAACTCACGGACATTAGGTGCTAAATTGTTGAAATATCAATGCTGGACACATGGCCCCTCTTCTTTTATTTTTAAAGAATGTTGCAATGAAAGCACACACGGTTTTCTTCATTCTTTTGGGTGCAGCTCACGTAAAAAATAGGAGAAGGAAGTGGAATTGATGACTTAGCATGCAAAGTGCTGAAAAGTGCTGAATTTGTTGAAGTAACATTGCTATCACATGGCCTCTTTAATTCACGTCCAAAGAACAATTTCTAGTGGGGGCCACCACCTAAGAGTGAAGAATTCACGTGGACCACATTCATGCACAAGTGTTGTCATGTCCTGATATAGAGCAGCTCATTTAAATTCCTTTAGGCAAAATGTATTTTAGTTTGCTGGAAGTTGGCACACGGTCAAAGGAGTTAGTTTTCTTTTAAATTAGGGAGAGGTGTTTCATTTTAATGTCCAACAATGTCACGTGAAGAAGAGAGAATAACATGAAATGAAAGGTGTTACATCCAGCAAATCATGCACTTCCAAAAGTAGCATCACCCAGCAGTTGCCATGTCCAAAGCTTGGAGAAGAAGCACACCGCAGCACCCTTGAAAAGCTTCACGTTCTAGCTTTCAATCACAACCTGCATTTCCATGGTCCAGTAGAAGCAAGCAGCTTAGAGGAAGCTCACGGACACCACATGGAGACCGTCACCTGCAGCGTCACCTTGGTTGGAGCTTGGGAGGTCTCACGTCCTGCACATCCAGCTAGGGGAGATGTTTGTCCAGCAGTAGCAACACCTATCCAAGGCAATTGGTTCAGCATGAGATTCATTTTCTTCCTTTCTTGCACTTGGAAATATTATTTTTTTTATGAAAGGAGAAGTAGAGTAAATGGAAGTGTAGGAGATGGGGACGTGCCAAGGAGATGGGGCAGCAGCTGGATGATGATGGCTTAGGTAGAAATGGGTGTCTTGGCTTGGAACACCACGGAAGCACACGGACTTCTCCTGGTAGAGACGCTGCATGGAGAGAAGAAGCACTTGGTGTCACGAGTGATGGAAGTAAAGTCCAAGTGGGACCTCTCTTATTGCTTTGGAGAAGAATGAGACAAAGAACCATTATTGAAGGCAATGCACCGTGGAGAGTAGATGTTTTAAATTGATTTTTATTAAAATAAAACAAAAAGAGAAGTAACTCATAACTAAGTCACGGCTGATTTTGCTATTGAAGAAGAAGACAATTATGGAGGGCCTATCACTCATTTTGTTGGCATGCTTCCAAATGGAAAATAAATTGGTTTTGGAGTATAAGTAAGGGGTGCCGTGAGGGGGCAGTAGGGAGTCCAGCGGTGAGAATTCATGTTCCAGTAGTGAGGGTGCTGGACAAAAGGGGCTGGAAAATTCATGGCAAGAGGTGCTGGAACAGTAGGAGCTTGTGACTGAGAATGGAAGGCTACGGTTGAAAGCTATGGTGTACACAATAGGTTCCAATTTTATTTTCTCTGTTGTAATGAATTTAAATTCAATGCAAAGTTTGGTTTCAAGTTCTGTAGCTAAATTTCCATATCATTTTACTGTTTCTGTTTGCTGCTGTAATTTAATTGTTGCTTTAATTTAATTACTGTACTCAGTTTTTCTACAATTTAATCTCTGCCGTTGCTTTACTATGACATTGAATATTTCACTTTCAATTATTTACTGTAATTTTATTTTTTGTATGCTGGTGCAGTAATTCTGATTCTGTTTTCATATTTTGTAATTTACTGTTTTCTGTATTTACATTTTTCTGTATTACGTTTTTACTGTTTCTGTATTGCTACAATTTAGGATTCTGAAAATCTGTATTTTCTGTACTGTTATTATTATTTACTGCTGTAATTTCATTTTCTGTTTTTACTGTTTTATGTTTTTACTGTTTTTACTATTTTTTTTTGTGTTTTTGTTTTCTGTACTGCAGTTTTCTGTTTCAGATTTATTTTTATTTTCTCATGATGCTGAAATTTTGTTTTTACTGTTTTCTAAAATTTACTGTCTTCTGTTTTTACTGTTTTTTTTTGTATTTACAATTTAATGTATTTTCGTTTTCTATATTTTAGTTTTCTGTTTCAGATTTAATTTTCACTGTTTTATGTTTTTGAATTTTCGTTTTTACTGTAGCAAATTCGTTTTTACTGTTTAATTTCGTTTTACTGTTTTAATTTCAGTTTTACTGTTTTAGTTTTATGTTTACGATTTGTTTTTACTGATGCTTTTATTTTTGTGTTTAACGTTTTACGTTTAGTATTCCCACGTTAATTTTATTTTGATATCTTTTACCGTTCGGTTTTTAATGTTTTAAATGTTACTTCACCATTTTCACGTTTATTGTTTTAAAGTTAATTTTCAGTTTAATTTAATTTTACCGCATCAAAACAACAAAACCATTCACAAACCCCCCCCAAATTCGTAATCGACTTAAAAACTGAACCAAAAATTTGGTCCTTGAGAGACGACCTAGGAGTCACTTCCTAGTAGTTATACTGCATTCTTTTATGCACAAACTTTTGTGAGCGGTGCGACCCGTTTATCAAATTTTGGCGCCGTTGCCGGGGACCAATAAAAAGACGGTTTGGTTTTAGATTTTTGTTGTATAAAGTTTTGTTCTGTTAATATGTTTGTTTTGTGTGTTTTGTCTTGTATATTTCTGTAGGCGACAACGACACCTTCAGCAAATTTTGGCGGCGTTGTCACTTCAGATCCAGGTTTTTGTTTTAGATTTTTACTGTGTTAATATATATTGTGTATATATATGTTTAATTGTTGTGTTTTATCTTGCGTTATGATGTGATGTTCTATTTTCTGTATGCGTGTCATATGTATTTTGTTTGTTAATTAAAAAAAAAATTAAAAAAAAAATTTTTTTTAAAAAAAAAAAAAAAAAAAAATTCTGTCTTGTGTATGTATTGCATGTATAAATGTGTTGTGTTTTGTATTTAGCTTTTGTTTCTAAAATTAAAAAAAAATATTAGTTTTCCTCCATGTTATGTTTCTGTATATTTCTTTCTATACAATCTTTGTGTGAAGTGGAAGTCCAGGTCTGAGATAGGTTTTAAACTAGACTAGAGGAGATGACAGATTCTCAAGACTGGATGTATGAGATAGTCAAGACTGGATGTATGACAGATTCCATGGGTTGGCACATGAAGATCCATACAGGCACCTCAAGGAGTTTAGTTTGGTGTGTTTATCTATGAGGCCTGCTGGTGTTTCAAAGGAGACAGTGTTGATAAAAATGTTTCCCATGTCCCTGCAAGATGAAGCAAGAGACTGGTTCATATACCAGTATCCTTTTAATAGTTGGCAGGAAACACAACAAAAATTCTTCGACAAGTTCTTTCCAGCAGCTAAGGTGACCAGCATTAGGATGAAGATCACTGCCATTGAGCAGTTTCAAGAAGAAAACCTAGCAGATTATTGGGAGAGGTTTAACAGGCTCTGCACAACTTGTCCAAACCACCAATTTCCAGAGCATTTGCTCTTGACTTATTTTTATGAAGGGCTCCTGGACAATGAAAGGATACTTGTGGATGCAGCTATTGGTGGATGTTGGATGGATATAACCCCAACAGAAGCGAGGAAGTTGCTCTGCAAGCTGGCTGGTGAAAGTCCAATTGAGGTAGCAAAGGAAGAACCTGAGCAGCATGTTTTGGATTCTGACACTGATAGCCCTGAGGATGCAGCTGATAACTTGGAGTTTGGTAAGAAACTTCTGAGTGAGCAAAAACAGGTTTATTCTGAACCTGAGATTCCAACTTTACCTGATTTCCCTACACATTCAAATGCATGTGATTTGACGCACATTGATTCTATAGGGTTTATGACTGATATTGATACAAATTCGATTGACCAATCTAAAATTTTTAATTCAGTGTCAGCCATTGAACCCATTGGTAAAAGTTGCGTCAATATTGATTTTGAAAGAGAAACTGTGCAATCTGATGATTTTATAGAGTCAAGACTAAACTTTGATTTAACACAGTTTTCTGAAAATTTTGAATGTGACTGTGAATCTGGTTTTTGCTCCATTTGTGCCGAAATTGATTATGTGTTACACCCAGAGTCTAAGTTTATAACAGATGTTATTAATTGTGAGTTTGATGACAAGAATGCAGAGTTAAAAGAAAATGCAGGTGCTGACATTAAGGAATGCATGATTAATGAAGGAAAGATATTGTCGAAACAAATTGTTGTTAAAAGAAAGAAGAAAAATCTTGTTGTGAATGATATGGCAATATTGATGAAGCAGTTCCTCATAAAAATCTTATCGCTGGATCCTGAGGCAAAAGACATCTCCCTGATAATCCAAATTTGGCAGCTGCCACCATAACCAGGGGAGTTTTCATGTTCCTTCTTCCCTTAATTTTCTTAATTTGCGAATTAGGGGAGAATTTTGATTTTCTTAGTTTACAAATTATTATTATTTAAAAAAAAAATGTGTGTTCTCTTTCACGCGTGTTATTTTGTTAATGTATGTATTGTAAATATGTGTTTTGTCTGCTGTTTTTGACATTTGCGTTTTGTGTGTTTTGATTTTTTGTGTTCGATATTAGGTCTTTTGTTTTGTTAAATTGTGTTCTGTTTTATTTATTTATTTAGTTTTTGTGTAAAAAAAAAATATATATATATATATATAGTCATAAGAGTAGAATTAACATGTAAGGCAGAGAAGTGAAGTTTTAACAGAGACACTAATCTGAGTGCATTTATTGAAACATAACAAATTCGCAGTAAACATTCTGTCTTACATTGATAATAAAAATAAAATTCATAAAAATAAAATAAAGATGTCCGAGGTTCGATCTTTAGTGATCGTTAATATTACAAACCAAATAAAAAACATAAAAAAAAAATTAAAAACATAAAAAAACATAAGTGTTCATATTACAGTCCTTAATTCTGGCCACTCTCGGCCAATAAAAACATAAAAAAAAAAAATAAACAAAACTTTAAAACTGAAAGAATTCACGAGCTGGTTGTGGTGGTCTAAGGGAGAGCTCCGTTGAGGGAGCTCTGGTTCGAAAAGTCACGAGTGGAGGCTTTGGTGGAGGAATTTCTCGTTCATTTCTGTCGTCATCGATAATGATCGGAACTGGAAACAAATTCAGCAGCCTCGGTGCCCTCATTATCACCCAGTTGTTTTCTTTCAAACAAAAAATAAAAAATAAAAAAATAAAAAAAATAAAAAACATGTGTTAATAATAGAAGAGGAAGTGAAAAAAAAAATTTCGATTGAGGTATGATGAGAGTTCTTACCGTACATGTATAGCGGCAGTTGTGAAAAGAGAGTGCCTGTGGGGTCTATCTCCGCTTGCCAGCGCCTGACCCGATTGCCATGGTTGTTAAACCAGCAGTGCACGTTGTATTCAGTGGCTTCGCCGAAGGTCCTTAGTCGAGACGCGATCTCGACGACTTGCGCTCGGCTTGGGTGTGTGACCCCATAGTTGTAGATTTTGGTCATCATCGTGATCTGATCATCTGTAGGACGCCATCGTTGACTGGTATATCTCTCTGATTCCATATCACTCATCCTTCCTCTCGTAATATACAAATACATAAATAAAAAATAAATACATATAAAAAGAACAAAAACAAGAAAAAAGAAAAACAAAACATAAAAAAAAAAAAAAAAAGAGAGAGAAGCATAAAAAACATTAGATTCTTAATTCAGTGTTTTCTTTATTTGTTCTTGTTTCCTTTCAGATTTATTTTGTCCAGTCATGCTTTAATGTTTCAGTTTTTGGTCTCAGATCTGTTTCACGGTCCTCGCAAAGGGTCCTAAACGGATCTATGTCCAGTTGTCCGGTTGTTCTTGTCCATATTGTTCTTGTATATTATGTTTATGTGTTTATTTAGTTTTTAAGTGGGGTACGTGGCGTTGTTCTACCCGATTGTCTCTGCAATACCTTCAATCGAAGGGAGATTAACGTCTGGTTTCCAGCCTATATACCCCTTAGTTTAAGACAGTGTGTTCTTGTTTTTGTTGTAGTTAAGAAAGAAAAATAAAAGGAGCAGAGAGCTTAAAGGAAGGCAGGAAAAAGCAAAATGAAAGATCTAAAAGCTTTAAAGAGAAGCAGAACATGGAAAGCATAGAAGGAAGAAATAGAGATCCAAGGTGCAGAGAACTTACCCGGAGTAGTAGGGCTTACAGAAGCTTGACACAGATCTCAGACGCTCCGAAGGCACGCAGACAGAGCTCCTCGCAAATCTCAGACTCTTCAGATGGCACGGTGGCAGAGGCTCCGCGCAGATCCAGACGCTCGAGAGAGTAGAGAGAGAAGAGAGCAGAGAAGAGAGCAGAGAGCAGATAGAAGAGAGAGTTGAGAGAGCAGAGGAGTAGAGAGAGAGTGAGGGATCAGAAATGGCGCTGGACGCGGAGGAGTGCCTCATTTATAGCCAGATTTCTTTCCACTGTAGCAACAGTTCCGGTCTTTGCCACCGAAACTGTTGCCACAGTACCGGTCTTCTCCTTTTCCAAAAAAAAAAAAAATTAATTAATAAGAAAAAAATAAAAAAAAAATGTTAGCATCTACTGATGGGTGCTAGGTGTTTTAGACATCTACTGATGGATGTCCCTGATAACATCTGCTGATGGATGTTACTGAAAAATTTCTTCCCATTTTTCTTAACTTTTTATTGCACTGGTCTATATTATTTGCTGCTCTGAAATTGATAATCTGATGATTGTAACACACTGAGGACATTGTGTGATTTAAGTGTGGTCTACTGGGGAGAAATTTTGATTTTCTGTTAGTTTCTGTTAAGTTTGTATTTTGTGTGTTAAATTTTTTGTTTTTGAGTGTTAAATTTTTTCTGTTTTAAGTGGTTTTTAGTGTGTTTTGTGTGCAATAAATTTTACATTTTTCTTTTGATTTCTGGATGATGTTTAAGTTGTAGATTTTTCCTTCACTTACTTACTACTTATAGATTGTAATCCTTGCTTTTCTTTGCTTGGAAAGATAATTATACGTTTGAGAGGTTGATTTGATTGTGACGAATACCCTGTGTGAGATTTGAGCCACTTAATTTTCTTTCTTGTGTGTGATATGTATCTTGAATGCTTGCACATATGCCTTGGCTTGATTTTTTTTATATACTTGATTGATATGCATGTTCAGACGTGATAAAGGCATTTTTGTTCTTGAGCCTCTTTAGCCAAATAAGCCTACCTTGTTATTATCCTTTGATAACCCCTTTGAGCCTATACTGTATATATTTCTTTGTGTTGAAGCTCATACACTGATCCTAAGTGAAAAACAAATGATTACCTTAACCTTAGGAAAGTCTGGAGCTATAGAAGTATTTTGTGAATAAGTGTGGTCTCCTTGGGAATTCTGATGAATTGGCTAGTTGGTTCCTCATCATGTTTTGAAATGATAATTTATATCCTGTTGTGTGATAAAAAAAAAAAAAGAGGACAGGATAAAAAAAAATGATGAGAAAAATTGAAAAATAATTTTGTGAATAATGGAGTCGAGAAGAGGATTGAATTAGAGGTTTGGGTGAGATTTTACTGCATTTACACTTTTTCCCTAGTGCTCCTCTATTTCTTCTGAGATCTAGCTACTTATCCATATTTATCCTCCACTGTCCTTGGCCCCATTACAACCCTGAAAGACCTTTAGATCTGAACATGCATATGTTTTAAGTGTTGATATTAGAAGCTTGCCAAGTCTACTTGTGTTTGTTTTCTTGAGTACATTGAGTTGAAATCATTTACCTTAAACACTTGAGAGAAACACTGTGAGTGCATCTGTGAGGTTATGTTATTTTTGAATCACCTCTCAAGCTGATTGATTATTTTTCTGTGTATTGAATTGCTTGGAAGATTTCTGTAAGTATTTGCTTTATTGGATTTTGTGTCGGATATTTTCTACTTCTTTTCTCTGTCCAGATTTCTTGAGAACTCTGTAAATATGTTTTTCTTACGAGTCTTTGTTTCTGTATGCTGCATTTGTGTCACGTCCTTTGATGTCCTTTGAATTGTTCCCTGATTTGAGTCTTAATTTTGCCCAGGAGTGCAAAAGACTAAGTGTGGTCTATTTGATGAGTCATTATTTTCTTCACTTCACTTGGTTTATTGTACTAAAATTAATCAGGGAATTGTGTTTAAATGTCCAGTATTTTCCCATTTTTCTTAATTGTGCTTAATTTGATTGGAAATTCTTATTTTAACTAATTTGAATTATCTGAGACTAATTATTTACATTATTGATTGAAGGGAAAATTCTGAAGATATTTTAGGACATTTAGAAGAAATTTCATTTGCTGTGTTATTTACTCGAACCTGTGTTGCATTAATTTAATTTGTGTGAAACTTGAGATGGAATATTTTTCTTTGAATTTTTAGGAGCAAAGCTTGCAACACACATATGCATCACACGGCCAATTCATGTTTAAAGCACATGAGGAAGAAAGTGTGATGTCCATTCTCGGCTGCAACAAAATAATAGCACACGGCCATTGTAAAGGGGCACTTGGAAAATTGTGAAAGCATTAAACACATCAAGAAGCACATAGAATCCAAGGGGCCACCACTCACGTTTTATTCTTCACAAGGACTTTATTTTGGAAGTTAGTTGATGCTTGGGAGCATATCACGGGCCAGGAGAATGAAGTGCTGAAATTGATTAAACTGGTATTATTAAGGTGGTATACATACGACCCACATAATAGAAAAAGGTGCAGCAGATTTTTAATTCTCTTCCACTCACACAAGCTTAATAACTCACGGACATTAGGTGCTAAATTGTTGAAATATCAATGCTGGACACATGGCCCCTCTTCTTTTATTTTTAAAGAATGTTGCAATGAAAGCACACACGGTTTTCTTCATTCTTTTGGGTGCAGCTCACGTAAAAAATAGGAGAAGGAAGTGGAATTGATGACTTAGCATGCAAAGTGCTGAAAAGTGCTGAATTTGTTGAAGTAACATTGCTATCACATGGCCTCTTTAATTCACGTCCAAAGAACAATTTCTAGTGGGGGCCACCACCTAAGAGTGAAGAATTCACGTGGACCACATTCATGCACAAGTGTTGTCATGTCCTGATATAGAGCAGCTCATTTAAATTCCTTTAGGCAAAATGTATTTTAGTTTGCTGGAAGTTGGCACACGGTCAAAGGAGTTAGTTTTCTTTTAAATTAGGGAGAGGTGTTTCATTTTAATGTCCAACAATGTCACGTGAAGAAGAGAGAATAACATGAAATGAAAGGTGTTACATCCAGCAAATCATGCACTTCCAAAAGTAGCATCACCCAGCAGTTGCCATGTCCAAAGCTTGGAGAAGAAGCACACCGCAGCACCCTTGAAAAGCTTCACGTTCTAGCTTTCAATCACAACCTGCATTTCCATGGTCCAGTAGAAGCAAGCAGCTTAGAGGAAGCTCACGGACACCACATGGAGACCGTCACCTGCAGCGTCACCTTGGTTGGAGCTTGGGAGGTCTCACGTCCTGCACATCCAGCTAGGGGAGATGTTTGTCCAACAGTAGCAACACCTATCCAAGGCAATTGGTTCAGCATGAGATTCATTTTCTTCCTTTCTTGCACTTGGAAATATTATTTTTTTTATGAAAGGAGAAGTAGAGTAAATGGAAGTGTAGGAGATGGGGACGTGCCAAGGAGATGGGGCAGCAGCTGGATGATGATGGCTTAGGTAGAAATGGGTGTCTTGGCTTGGAACACCACGGAAGCACACGGACTTCTCCTGGTAGAGACGCTGCATGGAGAGAAGAAGCACTTGGTGTCACGAGTGATGGAAGTAAAGTCCAAGTGGGACCTCTCTTATTGCTTTGGAGAAGAATGAGACAAAGAACCATTATTGAAGGCAATGCACCGTGGAGAGTAGATGTTTTAAATTGATTTTTATTAAAATAAAACAAAAAGAGAAGTAACTCATAACTAAGTCACGGCTGATTTTGCTATTGAAGAAGAAGACAATTATGGAGGGCCTATCACTCATTTTGTTGGCATGCTTCCAAATGGAAAATAAATTGGTTTTGGAGTATAAGTAAGGGGTGCCGTGAGGGGGCAGTAGGGAGTCCAGCGGTGAGAATTCATGTTCCAGTAGTGAGGGTGCTGGACAAAAGGGGCTGGAAAATTCATGGCAAGAGGTGCTGGAACAGTAGGAGCTTGTGACTGAGAATGGAAGGCTACGGTTGAAAGCTATGGTGTACACAATAGGTTCCAATTTTATTTTCTCTGTTGTAATGAATTTAAATTCAATGCAAAGTTTGGTTTCAAGTTCTGTAGCTAAATTTCCATATCATTTTACTGTTTCTGTTTGCTGCTGTAATTTAATTGTTGCTTTAATTTAATTACTGTACTCAGTTTTTCTACAATTTAATCTCTGCCGTTGCTTTACTATGACATTGAATATTTCACTTTCAATTATTTACTGTAATTTTATTTTTTGTATGCTGGTGCAGTAATTCTGATTCTGTTTTCATATTTTGTAATTTACTGTTTTCTGTATTTACATTTTTCTGTATTACGTTTTTACTGTTTCTGTATTGCTACAATTTAGGATTCTAAAAATCTGTATTTTCTGTACTGTTATTATTATTTACTGCTGTAATTTCATTTTCTGTTTTTATTGTTTTATGTTTTTACTGTTTTTACTGTTTTTTTTTGTGTTTTTGTTTTCTGTACTGCAGTTTTCTGTTTCAGATTTATTTTTATTTTCTCATGATGCTGAAATTTTGTTTTTACTGTTTTCTAAAATTTACTGTCTTCTGTTTTTACTGTTTTTTTTTGTATTTACAATTTAATGTATTTTCGTTTTCTATATTTTAGTTTTCTGTTTCAGATTTAATTTTCATTGTTTTATGTTTTTGAATTTTCGTTTTTACTGTAGCAAATTCGTTTTTACTGTTTAATTTCGTTTTACTGTTTTAATTTCAGTTTTACCGTTTTAGTTTTATGTTTACAATTTGTTTTTACTGATGCTTTTATTTTTGTGTTTAACGTTTTACGTTTAGTATTCCCACGTTAATTTTATTTTGATATCTTTTACCGTTCGGTTTTTAATGTTTTAAATGTTACTTCACCATTTTCACGTTTATTGTTTTAAAGTTAATTTTCAGTTTAATTTAATTTTACCGCATCAAAACAACAAAACCATTCACAAACCCCCCCCAAATTCGTAATCGACTTAAAAACTGAACCAAAAATTTGGTCCTTGAGAGACGACCTAGGAGTCACTTCCTAGTAGTTATACTGCATTCTTTTATGCACAAACTTTTGTGAGCGGTGCGACCCGTTTATCAACCTGCTTTATGAAATGGGAATGACAGCAGCAGCAGCAGCTTTACATAATATGCAAGAGTAATCTCCCATTGTATCTACATACTTGGTTGGTTCCAGTGAATTAGGACACAATTTTTGTTATTTTCCAATAGGTTTAATACAATATTTGATCCCTAGTTTGCAGCGTTATGTTCAAAGTCGTCCTACCTTTTAAAAAAGTTCACTATTGTCCCATGTTTCGCTAAAAACGGTTCAAGTTGGTTCTTTTGGCTTACGACGTTAAAAACATAACGGTGTAATGATATGGCAACTGTGATCTGTCCAATTTTTTATGACGTGGCAACTGTGACCCATTGATGTGGCAATGTTAATGTAAAAACCCTAATTTTCCTAAGACCATAAACCCTTGTGTCACCACCGTGAAACCCTAGCCGTCGCAGAACAAAACGCATCACCACTAAACCCTCAGGCCACCATGTCGTCGTCACCACTATCAACACAGACCTACAATTCGAAGCACAGAAAAGCAATAGAAAACCCAGAAATCAAACCCTAGCCACCATGAAACCCTAAACCATGTCGCAAGTAATTAGGACAAAATCTCCACCATGTGTTGCGCCTTAGCACCATTAAGCAAGAATCGAATCAAAATCTCTAACCTGCAAACCAGAAATTCCAACCCAAATATGAACAAGAAAATCGCAATCGCGACACCTAGAAACCCAATTCACACCTGCAGAAAACCATAAACATACCCAAATCGTAGAAACCCTAGTTTGCAAGCAGCATCCATGGGCACCAACCTACAAATTGCACAAGCCAGAAACGCAGAAACAATGAGGAGGTGAAACTCAATGTTTACGTTCAGGTATTTATATGTAATGTTAAATTTTGTTTCCCCTTTGGTAAAAAAAATGTGCAATGTGGTCCCTTTTCAATTTAAAAGTGTGTACTTTGGTCCCAAATAAATATCAACGAAAAACACATGAAAGATATCTGGCTTAGTTTTCATCATTAGTTTCCACCTCCTCACCATTACTTTCCACCTCTAGTCTACCATCTCTGTCCACCTCCACTCCACCATCCATTTCCTCTCCACCATTACTTTCCACCCTCTATTTCCACCTCAAACCCTAACCCTCAAATCCAACAACAAGAACATTAAGTAAGTAGGCTAGGGTTAGCAACACCTAACTCAACGCTCTTCAAATTTGACCTCAGTATTAGTTTCTTATAAAACTTCTCTTTGTTGAGAAGGAGCTTGTATGCGGACTACATAGTGGAAAGCTTGAGATGGTAGCCTTTGATGAACGATTCACGTCAAGGATTTTAAATGGCGAAACAATTGATGATATTTGCATAGTTAGGGTTTGGCGCTAGTGATGTGGAAGATTTGGGATCGAAATCCATGACAATCGATTTGGGGGTTGTAGAAGGTGTTGTCGTAGCAGTGACACTGGCGGTGCTGCAACTTCAAGTGCCTCCCTTGTGTTCAGAACAAGGAACAAAAAGTAATTTGTCACCTACATTACATCATTTTTAAAATATTTAACAAGCATCTTAATACTACATATTCATCAAATTTCACAGTTTAGTTATGTTTGACCATGGTGGCATTTGCACCGTTAGATTTTTAACGGCATGAGCGAAAAGGACTCGATTGAATATTTTTAATAAATTATAGGACCTTATTGAAGTATTTTAAAAAGTAGAGTCATTTTTAACAAAACTCATAAATATAGAAATCAAATGATGTATTAAACCTTTCTAATAATAAAATGAAATTATTTGTCTTTGGATGCCTTGTTATTTTGTAACTAAAAGAAAACAGTTAAAAAAGAAAATTGGAATATAAAACAAGAGTGATGAAACCCGTTTACAAAATTCAATAAATACGCCTTCCACTCACGAAATTTAATTATAAATCTACAATGAGGACTATCTGTTCTATAAAGAAAATGCTTAGTTTAATTATTCTCAAGAGAAGTTATTCTGAATATTATTTATTTTGAATGAATACCATAAATATTATTTCAATAGGTTTGGCTTCTTGAAAAGGAATAATTAAATAAATATTTAGTTTGATTATATTTTTTCTCCATACACTTTTAAAAATTGTAGTTTTTTTTTTTCTGAGTTGAGAGATATGGTGTGTTCCAAAGTCCAAGAATGCTTTGATGTTGGAAGTGAGGATAGGATGAAGACACGAGACAAGAATCAACTATATAACGATGGCCCACCATATAACATTGACGTTTGAACGTGTTTATGCCGTGCTGCAATTTTCTATACTACTGCTACTGTTTCACACGCATTTTAATTTTTTCTTTTAGCATTCAGGAGTTAAAAGTCACAAAATGATGAAATAGTTTTGCGAAAGTTACTCTTTAGGAAACAGGATTTATGTTTGAATAATTTTCTCCCTTTCGCTTTGCGAAAATGACTCTCTAGGAGATATTTAGTTCGAATAGTCGTGGAAGTTGTTTACAATATAGTTTATTCAGCATTAACACTTTTGCATCAGAAAAAAAGAAAAGGTGTTTTTTTATTAAATTAAAATAATTTTTTTTATCAATTTCAAAAAAGTCGTATGAAAAAGCTTTTGCGAATTTAAGTTATGAAAAGTAATTTTAATTTTAATTTTAATTTTATTTTTGGGATGTTTATGAAAAAAATTATCCAAGTCCCTAATAACATTTCTAGGAGTCCTTTTATCATATATTAATTTAATTTGTATAGGTTTTGTATTATAGATGCCTGTGTAATTCGTCCACAAGTCGACGAATTCCTACTAGGCCATAAGTTAGTCTCTATTTATTTAATCGTAAGTCAATATGATGCTATCAAGTTACAAGTCGTCTTGTTCATACCCTGTCACATGCCAATTATTTCTACTCAGTCATATGCTGGTCTATTTCTACCTAGTCACAAGCCGACCTATTTCTATATGGTCTTAATCTGACCTATCATACATTCTTTAACTTAGCACATTCTGAAGGAGACAAATGACTCATGAGGTAAATGAGTCAGTGATCCATTCAGGTTCATATAGATGAAAATCTACAAATCTACATTATTCTATAAATAGTATATCCATTGAAGTAAATAATTTATATTTACATTTATAACATGAATTATTATATGACATACTTGACTAACTTGAATGTTAAAATATTTTTTTAGAGACACACCATCATCCATTCATGAATAATGACTACCTAGATGAAGAAGAAATAATACTAAGGCTTATAAATTTATAAAGTTCATCTTCACAATATATATTCGGCTTGATGTGCCATATCATTTTCAAGAATTTTTTTACAAATTTTTATTTCAATGATGTTATAAGATTCACACGATTGTTCATGTTTTATTAAAATAAGTTTTGGGAAAAAGATTGGTTTGTAACAACAAATAGAAACATTTTTTTAATAAAATAAGAAAAAAAACATTTTTACAGTAAAAAGTTCATCTTTTTTAAATTAATTTTGTTTTAGTTCAACTAATAGATAATATAATTAAATACATGTTTAATCTTTATTAATTCTCACATATGCTTATTAAAGAAGAAATTAACATGATTTTATAACTATCTTTTAAAAATAAACAATACAAATTTTAAATTTACAAAATCTGTTTAATGATAATTGCATATTAAGATTAATATTTCCTCTAATAAACAGACAATAATTACTAAAACCAAACAACTACAAATATATTTTTTTTATATTAAGATAAAATTACTGATATTTATTTTACTTAATCGACTTATTATCCAATACTTATTATTCTTATCAGTCATGTCTTATTTTGTTTTTTATAATACTTCACTGGAAAGCTCTTATAATATCTCTGTCTTAATCTTTAGTATCTCTTAGAATTTGAAAAGTAATCTTTCAAATATAATAGACTTGTGACTTATCTATTTGCGTTTCAAAAAAGGATGCAATTAGAAGAAAACAATTTTTTCGAAAATGTATTTTTTAATTTTATTCAAACGGGGGTGCAGAAAGTTAAAATTATTTTGTTATAATTTTTTTTAAAAAAATCATATGAAAACATTTTGCATATTTAAGTTATAAAAATTATTATTTTTTTGTTATTTTTCTTATGTTCATTGTCCAACACCTAATAGGAGTCCTTCTATCACATCTTAATAAGAATAAACTTTTTTTAATAAACAATTTACTAAATATCAAAGATACATTAAATTATTTAAGGTTTAAATAGTTTTCGTTTCTTTAACTTTTAATCAAAATTTGAAATTAGTCTATTTTCAAAACTTGAATCTAATTTAATATTTAAATCTTAGAAATGTATCAATTTATTATTTTTAACTAAATTTTGTTAAATTTATTTAACCTTTCAAAAGCATTTGTAATAATTAAATTGGTTACCCAAGTTGATATATTTTCGCTTTAATGTTAATTGAAAAAAAAAACTTAAAATCTTAAACAAACTTAATAAAATTTGATTAAAAAGATTTAATGCACGCATAAAAAATTAATTCCAATTTACACTTAAAGTTAACTATGTAAAAACATATATAATTAGAATTTAAACAAAAATAATAAAATTAAAATTTTATTTTAAAAATATAATTTTTTGTATTATATTACAAATAAAATATATAAAATGATTATTATATCAAACCAATTATATATTTATCCCATAATTTACTATTTTTATTATTCAATGTCTTATTTTATTTTTTTATATTACTTGGCTGAAAAGATCTTATTATCCCTGTCTTAATCTTTCAGAATTTGAAAAATAAACTTCCAAAGATAAATAGGCTTTTGACTATACGTTTCCACAAGAGGATATATAATTTGAATAACACAAATTTCTGGAAAATGTGGCTTTTCTTCTATTAAAAAGGATTGAAAAAATTGTCTTCTTTTTAAATATAGATTTAAATCCTTTTCGTCTTCATATTTTTTTTGGTGAATCTCAAGTGGGTCATCACTTTTTAAATCGTCAAAATTGGATCCATATACTTGTAAAATTGAGTCAATTTTGTTTTGTCCTCTCCGTTAAATTTTGACAAACGGTGTTAAGAGATGCTCCAACCTCGTCGGATTCACCATCTTCTTCTAACCCAACCAGAAAAAAAGATTATCTTTTTTCTTGCACAATATAAATACTTCAATTGGGTGTTTAGGAGGGGTTCCTTGTTTATAGCACAATTTGGGTTGGAGAAGGGTGCATTTGTAGTGCTGATTTGGATTGTGCAGTCTTCATTTGGGTGGGCTAGTTTTGTTTGGAAGAAGGGGTTGGAGTCAGAGTAAAAAATTTGACTGTGAGAAATAAAGATTGAACTGAGAAGAAAGAATTGAGAAGAAGAAGAATTGGCACCGGAGACAGAGAGGAAACTGGAGACAGAGAAGAAGGCGGAGACAGAGAAGAAGCCGGAGACAGAGAAGAAGTTGGACACATAACCGATTAATTTAATACATAATACCACGTCATTTAAATAAAAAATATACAATTCAACATCTATTAACGCTGCAAAACTTAACGGAGGAGACAAAATTGGCTCAATTTTACAAATATATGGACCCGATTTTGACGGTTTAAAAAACGATAACCCATTTGAGATTCACCAACAAATATACGGATCAAAACACGGTTTAAACCTTAAATATATAAAAGAATATTCAGTGTTATTTCACGTACTTGAAGCCCATCAGTTTTGAAAGTCTTCCAAAGAATATTTAGTGTTATTCGGCTTTTCTTAGTCAAATGGTTAAACTAATTGAGAAATAAAATTTAGTTACTTTACATCTTTATAGTTTATAATATAAACTAATGATGTAGTATTAAGAATCGATTCTTATATAAAAGTCGTTTTTATACCATGACTCTCAACTCATCGTACTCCAATGAAATTCTTAAATAACTATGAATTACCACTACATGTTTAAAAAATCCTTGAGAAACTAAGGTGGATCATTGATGTTAGTCAACATATTATAATTTTCATATGAATTTCATGACATTATACTTAATTGATTTTCTATGTAGTTAATAGAACAGAGGAGTATATTATTTCTGTACCACACATCTTTTATAGTCTTTTTATTTAGGAAAAAAAAAGTTAGAAATGAAATGTATTTAAACTAAGGATGAAAACATCTACGGTTCTACTCATGAATCCACCGACTCATCTATAATTCATTATTTGGACTAAAGGGTTTATTTTACATTGTTAATTAACTTCTCATATGTTAATTGTACATCTCCACATATGTATAAGATATCCTTAAATATCATAGTCTGAATTAGTTGAGGAAGTGACACATCCCTTATTTCACATCATAACCAATCGTTTGTTTGATTTGAATATCTTCAAAAATACAAAAATTAGGCTAAAAAATAACAATACAATTTAAGGCTTTATTGATTTGAGAAATAAACAAAATGTTATATTCTACATATGGAACAGTTAAAACAAAATCTAAATTCAAATTATTAGTAAAAGTCAAGGATCATTTTCCAAATAATAGAGGTTGTGTTATCATCTGTAATCTTTGTCTCAACAATTGTTGTTGAACTTTTTCTTTGTTGATCTCGACTATGACATCACATGCCAAATTATCCCATTTTAATCAAATTACTAAATTGGTGTGCAAATGGAACAGAGAAAGAGTACTTGACTTTTAAAATGTGTCTTAAAATGATTTAGTTATATACAAAACAAGAATAGAGCATGTTAAGGACAATAAAAACAAAATATAACAAAAAAAATATCACAAATTTTCTCCACTTATGTTTACAATATTATTATGTTTGGTTATAATTTGCATACAAAAAAAAAGGTCATTTTATTGCAATATTTATAAGTTTCAATTGATTTTTTGGAGAAATCAAAACTAACCTAAACCGATAAAAAATTATAGACATTACGCACCACACTAATTGCTTTTGTTAACTTGTAGTTGTAGAATGTCACAGATAAAGAACTAGTTTGAAATGTAGATAATGAGTTCATTTCTTAAGCTAATTCCTTAGATATGTAGTATTTGTGTCAAAAATAAGAAACAAATGAAATTATGTATTTTTGTGTGTGAAATAACAATCCTCATATCAAATTACCAAGCAATGTTAATTCATGTTTATTGTTTAAAAAATTGATTCAACCTAATTCTTACCAAATTATCTCTATAGATTTATCTTTGTGACTCAATTCTTACCGAATCATACTTTTATATCCAATTTGTGAACTCTATAGGTAAAATAAAACACCATAGAGAAGATTGAAGATTTTTAGGTTTGGGAAAATGAAGAGGCAGAAGAATTTTGGGATTTTTTGGGTTTGGAAAATGAAGAGGCACGAGAGGAAGGGAGGAAATTAAATTATTTTTAAGATACCGACATTTTTATTACAAACTGTCAGGAAATAATTGAAAGGAACAAATTTATTTTATCTTAACAGATATTTTTAATAAAATCGTCGAAAACTATTTGAGATTAGTAAAACTGTTAATAATTATATTTATTCTTGGGGGTTTTTGAACCCGGCGGTAAAAAATCTCCAATAAAATTTATTATTTTTGTAGTGAATCATTGTTATTTGTTTTTCTTCTTTTTCATGTTTAATTCTTTTATTAGATATATCAAGCATATTATTATGGTGAAATAATAATATGTACTTGACAAATAATAAATTTTCTATTTGAATTTGTTATTTCCTTAATTTAATAAAAACTAAAGAAAAAGAATATTGAGTATTATTCATGAAATAAAAATAATGGGTAAAATTAAGAATGGAAGTAAAATTCAATATAATTGAAATAAAATTATTAAAAAATTGAGTTTCACTCCAGTATGTTCTAATGATGAAGTTTACAATGGAACACTCAAATTGTTGTTTGGATAATTTTTATTTTCTCAAACTTTGAAAATATGAGTTGTATAAAATTACATAATATTATTTTTCACAATATACATATATGGTTTTGCAGTTAGAAATGCAGAAAAGAAGAGTCAGAAGCCGTGTTCTTCTTCTGCGAGTTTGGGATACTGTTTCTGGAAAACCAAACAAATAATAGAATGGAGTTAAGGAGGAAGGTGATGGAAGGTGTTCTTAAGAACAGCAAGAATCCAAAATTGGCGTGGCAATTGGTGAAGCGCGTTATGTCTTCCCCTTCCTCTGCCTCTTCCTTCGCCGATCACACTCAGCACCTTGTCACCATCACAACACGCATCCTTGCAGGGGCCAACATGCACCTTCAACTCCACGACCTCCACAAACTCCTCCTAGCCTCTCAGCCGCACCACATTGCGCAGCCTTCCATCCTTTCCATGGTCCGAATCCTCGCCCAATGGGGTCACATCCACGAGGCCCTCACACACTTCAAATCCCTTAGAGCTCAATTCCCCTCATCCCCTCCCTCCATCTCCTTCTACAACCTCCTCCTCCGCTCCTCCATCCAACACAGCCACCCCAACCTCGTCACGTGGCTGTACACTGACATGATCGCCGCACGTGTCACCCCTCAGACCTACACCTTCAACCTCCTCATCCAGTCTCTCTGCGACTCTCGCGCCTTCGACCACGCCATCCAACTGTTCGACAAAATGTCCCAAAAAGGATGCCACCCGAACGAGTTCACTCTTGGGATTCTGGTCCGTGGCTTGTGCCGCGCTGGTCGCGTCAAACAAGCCTTGGAGCTTGTTAACAATAGTTATAGCAATAGCAATGGCAATGACAATAACAGTTCGTGTCGTATTGCTAACAGGGTCGTGTACAATACTCTTGTTTCTGCATTTTGTAAAGAGGAGCTAAATGATGAAGCTGAGAAACTTGTTGAGAGGATGAGCGAGGTAGGGTTGTTGCCTGATGTTGTTACTTTTAATTCGAGGATTTCTGCGCTTTGTAGAGCTGGAAAGGTTCTTGAGGCATCGAGGATTTTCAGAGATATGCAGATGGATGTGGAATTGGGGCTTCCTAGACCCAATGTTGTAACTTATAATTTGATGCTTAAGGGGTTCTGTAAGCATGGGATGATCGAGGGTGCAAGGGGTTTGGTTGACACCATGAAGAAAGCTGGGAATTTTGTCTCTCTGGAAAGTTATAACATATGGTTGTTGGGTTTGCTCAGGAATGGGGAGCTATTGGAGGCTCGGTTAGTACTTGATGAAATGGCGGCAAAAGGCATTGAACCGAATGCTTACACATATAACATTATGGTGGATGGGTTATGCAGAAACCATATGCTGTCAGATGCAAGAGGGCTGATGGATGTGATGATGAGCAATGGGGTTTACCCGGATACAGTTAGTTATAGTACACTCCTGCATGGATACTGCAGTAAAGGGAAGGTTTTTGAAGCTAAACGTGTTCTTCATGAAATGATAAAGAATGGCTGTCAGCCGAATACTTATACCTGCAACACGTTGCTGCATAGCATGTGGAAAAAGGGGAGAACGCAAGAGGCAGAGGAAATGCTGCAAAAGATGAATGAAAAATCCTATCAACCGGATACTGTAACCTGCAATATTGTGGTCAATGGTCTCTCTAGAAATGGAGAACTGGAAAAGGCAATGGAAATTGTAAGTGAGATGTGGACTAATGGACCAACATCCCTTGATAAAGGAAACACATTTGCCACTCTAATTAATTCAATCACTAATGTATCAAACTGCTTGCCTGATGGAATCACATACACAACTTTAATTAATGGACTTTGCAAAGCTGGGAGGCTAGAGGAAGCCAAAAAAAAGTTTATTGAAATGTTGGCAAAAAACTTGCACCCTGATTCTGTAACTTACGATACATTCATATGGAGTTTCTGTAAACAAGGGAAGATATCATCGGCTTTTCGTGTCTTGAAGGATATGGAGAGAAATGGTTGTAGCAAGACTCTTCAAACTTATAATGCCTTGATCCTGGGTTTAGGAAGTAAAAATCAAATATTTGAAATATATGGATTGATGGATGAGATGAAAGAAAAAGGAATAAGTCCAGATATTTTCACTTATAATAATATAATCAGTTGCCTTTGCGAAGGAGGAAAAGCAAATGATGCCATTTCGCTTTTACATGAAATGTTGGATAAGGGCATATCTCCTAATATATCTTCATTCAAAATATTGATTAAAGCCCTCTGCAAGTGTAGTGATTTTAAAGTAGCTTGTGAACTATTTGAGGTAGCTTTGAGTATATGCGGCCACAAAGAAGCCCTGTACAGTTTGTTGTTCAATGAATTACTAGCTGGAGGACAACTCTCTGATGCAAAGGAGCTATTTGAAGCTTCGTTAGATAGATATCTCACATTGAAGAATTTCGTGTATAAAGATTTGATTGAAAGACTTTGCCAGGATGAAAGGTTAGCAGATGCTAGTAGCCTTCTTCATAAATTGATTGATAAGGGATATGGATTCGATCATGCATCATTCATGCCAGTGATTGATGGCTTAAGTAAAAGAGGAAACAAACAGAAAGCGGATGAACTAGCAAAGAGGATGATGGAATTGGCATTAGAAGATAGACCTGTCGATAGGACTTATCAAAACAAAAACATAGTCATTCCTGGAAAACTACATAACGATGGAGGAAGTGACTGGAAGGATATAGTTAACAGGTATGACCATATGGGTGATGAAGATAATCAAGTATTTCAGTTTTTTGGATTCTGTTCATATTTGGAAAACAAGATTCTTAATTTGATAGTAGGAGTGAAAATTGTTTTTGGATGTGTTGGACAACATAACATGATGGATTTTGTGGGTTCTCATTTCTAAACCTTATAGTTAGACGTTTCCTAGACGAACCGACATACATGAAGACGTTTTTGTATTTTTTTTCCATGTTTTAAAGAGTTGCTTTATCATGTGACATTTAAAATTATCACCTCTTAGTCATCTCAAATATGGTAGTTCTATCAAATTAAATGCAAACCAGGACCCTATTATTTTATGAAACTTTGATTGTCACAGGTGCTATAATGTCTATGGCTTTTCTTGAGTGTTATCCTTAAGTTACTTATGCTGCATATTCTTCCATCTTCAGTAACGATCTGTTCTATTATATGACAGGGATGGTGGCAGTGGAATTGCACTTAAAATTCTTAAGCGTGTGCAGAAGGGCTGGGGTCAAGGAAGTATATCTAGTTTGCAGTCTCAGCCAAATGATTTTCTTGATTACTATGATGGAAGTGGTTAATTATTTGTTTCTGTTGGGGAACTTTTAACCCTTCCCTAAGTTTGATTCTCGAAGGTGGAACAAGAGGAGCAGCAGATCATAGAATGTAAAGGTTTGTGGTTGGAAATATTGAAGACCTCTCTATAAGTAAAGGTTTTCAATCAAATATGTATTCCTGTCAATGCCAAGTATACACATTAGAGAAAGTAATTCAAAACTCACTTTACGAGTTGTACAAACATTGGTGTATACTTTTTCCCTTTGTATATATGTGGAATATATATGGATTTAATGGAAAGTGAACAGAAATGCCTTCAGATAATTGGTCTGAGGGAGTAGTTGAACATCTCTTTAGCAGACCTCTAAGGCTTTCTTCTTTTCGCATCTTGATGCTTGGGAATCTCCTGACCTTTAAAATGACTGCAGGTTGGATTACATTTGAGGATTGGGACAATTCCTTGTTCCTGGATGCCAAGGGAAGGCAGATGTTTACCTATGATGCAGAATGTTCAGAATCTGAAAGAATTTTCTGTACAATTGGTCAGGGTTTGATGTGGCTAAAATGCTTTTCTGCTGGTGAATCAAAATCCAGGTAAAAAATATTAGAATAACTGTAATACTACCACATTATCTCCTTGAGTGGTTTATGCAACTTAGGCCTGAATTTACAGGAAAAGGGTCATAATTAATATTAAAAATGTAATTGAAAACCATAATATGTGAATATCATTATTCAGTGATGGATATTCTGAGATGTATAAGGTTAACCAATGAACCATTCATTAGGTTTTTATCTCATTTCGTCCATTTCAATTCCTACTTCTTTAATTTGTTTGTTTTTGTTTCTTATTTACCAATTGGATCATCTCTTATCTGGATGGTGATTTCCATTTAAGTTTTCTGCATCACGTTGAAATATTGTCATGCACTGGTATAGGTTGAAATATTAGCATGCCTATCTTAGTTTGATTGCCATACAAAAGATTTTAAACTAGAGTTCAAAAATGGTGACACATCAAATCAAGTAATTTTGAATTGCAATTTTCTTTGATCATGTGGTTATCTACTCAAACTTTTAATTTTTATTTTCTCATATTCTGATCATCTGTCAACTGTTAAGGATATTCTCAAGTCTCTTATCTTCAAACAGATTGTGCACGTGCCTCAACTTACGCATATGACACCTCAATGGCTATCAAGGAAGTAATTGTGTTCCTTAATGTAGGAAATGCAGATACAATATAGGGACAAACAGTGATGGATCAACATGTATATATATATATATATCCTTTGGGACTCAAAAAAGTGGCTTGATTCCCCATAAAAAACAGAAGTCCTATAGGTTGATGATTCTAATATGGAGATATCATAGCAGGACCATCATGTATACAAGTTTTATATTGTTTTCTTGTGTCGAACCGTTGCATTTGCATTTTATTTTATTTTACATATAATTTTTATATTTTTGACAGCTTATTACATTCTTTGAGGAGCATCTTCATGATAAGTTAACACGAGGGGATTGTAAAACAATTTTTTCCTCATTTTAAATCTGTCTGTCGAAGTTGCTAGTGATTTGTTTAGTACATGTCTTCTCCAAATGGTTTTTTGAAAAAAATTAAAAGAATCACTTTTGAAAAGTCTCGCACGGTGTTATAAAACTAGTGAAATATTCTGAACTCCGTCACGTTAGCTGATACACAAATTGGTAAGGGAGCTGATTCTAGGCCCAAGAGGGTGTCTAAGAAACCGTTGGGTTGGGATGATTTCATTCATCATTAGTGGATTACGTCTGTTTGACCTTTTTGTCCAATAATTGTTGGTTTTCCATTGTTCTAGAAAGAGTTGGTTAGGATTTGTTATTATGTTATTTGGCCTGCGTGCCACCTGTCCTAGAGAATATTTTGAGTCATCAGCTTATATGTTTGTACTGTGCTTTGGAAAGGGAAACGAAAAAAAAGTATTTCATTTCTTACCTTGCCTTTTCTGAGGAGGCAGCCTGACCTCGAATTCAGTGCTTTATATTTTTAGTATCATTTGGTGCTTTCATTGATTTTTTTTCTCTATGGCTGACGGTACCCGTTCCACGCTCCTTTCTAACAAAATAGATGAATTGCTTTCTAAGATGTCACTTTTTTCTACTCAAATGACCGATATACATAATCGACTCTCTCTTTTGGAAACTCAGCATACCACTCCTCCTTCTTCCCCTCGCCATCCTCACTCCTCCGATCATACCTCTTCTCAGCGCCACTTCTTGAAACTAGATGTTCCCCGCTTCGATGGTACAGATCCAGTAGGGTGGATATTCAAGATCTCTCAATTCTTCGAGTACCACAATACTCCGGATGAAGAACGCATTACCGTGGCTTCCTTCTATCTTGACGGTGCTGCCTTAGCTTGGTTCCAGTGGATGTATCGGAATGGTCAGATCCTCTCATGGCCTCACCTCTTACAAGCTTTGGAAGCCAGATTCGCCCCCACTGCGTTTGAAGATCCTAGAGGTAAGCTCTTTAAGCTGTCCCAAACTTCCTCTGTTTCTTCTTACCTCACTGAGTTCGAAGCCACCGCGAATCGCGTCACGGGTTTGTCGCCGCCTTTCCTTCTGAGTTGCTTCCTCTCCGGTCTTAAGCCGGAGATCCGGCGTGAGGTGGTGGCACAACAGCCTCAATCGCTGTCCACGGCGGTGGGTTTGGCCCGTTTACAAGAGGAGAAGTTGTTGGATATCTCCAGTGTGCATCGACCTAGACCACTCAACTCTTGGTCCTCTCCCCCGTTGACCCGCACCGTTACCGTTGCTCCACCGCAACCACCACCACGAGTTTTTCCTCCCTTGTTGCCTACTCCTACCCCCAAGACTCGTTACCGCCAATTAACTGAAGCTGAGATGGCAGACCGCCGTGAGAAGGGGTTGTGCTTTAATTGTGATCAGAAGTATTCACGGTCGCATCGGTGCCCAGCTCGTTTCTTCCTTTTTATTTCTGAGGAAGATGACCCAGTAGTGGCTCCCTTCTGTCTCCACCGATTTCAGATCGGGACCCTGAATTGGATACCTCACCTGTGGAATTGTTGGACCCTCCAGCCTAAATCAGTTTACATGCTTTATCGGGTACTGGAGCTCCAGAGACACTCCGATTAACGGGCCATATTACACATCACCCGATCCGTGTGTTGGTAGACGGGGGTAGCACACACAATTTCATCCAAAAAGAAGTAGCTACTCGTTTGGGTTTGGCCCAATCCCCTACTGCCCCCCTTAAGGTCTTGGTTGGAAGTGGGGAAGAACTGGCGTGTACACAGGTTTGTCCTTCAGTAGAATTACTGATCCAAGGGCATTCGTTCCACATTGCTCTTTACGTGCTTGATATGGGCGGATCCGATGTGGTTCTTGGGGCCCAATGGTTAAAGCAATTAGGGCCCATTTTAATGGACTATCAAGCACTCACTATGAAGTTTGTATTCAACCAATCCATTATTGAGCTTAAGGGAGATTCTGGACCGCAGCCCACCTCTCTTTCCCTGCATCAACTCAAACGGGTTGCTCGAGCAGATCCAACAGCCCAGTTTTTCTCATTGGTGGTAAGGCCTTCTTCTACCCCAAACACACTTCCAGATCATCCCAATCCTAAAGTACGTGAATTACTTTCTTCCTTCACATCACTTTTCTCTGAACCTTCTTCTCTGCCTCCACCCCGAAATACTGATCATGCAATTCCGTTGCTCTCTAATTCACAACCAGTCAATGTTCGGCCTTACAAATATCCGCATTTTCAGAAACTTGAGATTGAAAGACAGGTTTCCAAAATGATTGCCTCTGGTTGGATTCATCCTAGTTCAAGTCCATTTTCTTCTCCGGTTCTCCTTCTGAAGAAGAAAGATGGATCTTGGCGTATGTGTGTGGATTACCGCGCTTTGAATGCCATTACGGTCAAGGACCGTTTCCCACTTCCTACAGTAGAGGAGTTGTTGGATGAATTGGGTTCCGCTCGATGCTTTTCGAAATTGGATTTGACTTCAGGTTTCCATCAAATCCGCCTTCAACCCTCTGATATTCCTAAGACAGCCTTCCGGACTCACGATGGACATTACGAATATTGTGTAATGCCATTCGGATTGTGCAACGCCCCGGCAACATTCCAATCTACCATGAATGATATTTTCAGGCCTCTATTGCGTAGGACAGTTATTGTCTTCTTTGATGATATTTTGGTATTCAGTGCTGACTTTGATCAACACTTGACTCATCTGCGCCAGGTATTCGAGATTTTGGCACGTAATAGTTTCCTCTTGCAATCTCACAAGTGTTCCTTCTTTCAGACACAGATTGCATACTTGGGGCATATAGTTTCTAATGGGGGAGTGTCTCCCGATCCTGGAAAAATTGAAGCTATGGTTAAATGGCCAGTTCCTACCTGCACCAAAGGGCTACGTGGGTTTTTGGGTTTGACCGGGTTTTACCGGAAATTCGTTCGTCATTATGCAGCCATAGCCCAACCTCTGACTAATCTACTTAAAAAAGGGCAATTTGCAGTGGTCTACCCATGCTCAGAAGGCTTTCGACTCTCTGAAATCTGCCATGACCAGCATCACAGTCTTAGCTTTGCCGGATTTTGATAAGACTTTTTATGTCCAAACAGATGCATCAGGGACAGCCATGGGTGCAGTTTTGACTCAAGACAATCGACCAATTGCTTACTTTAGTAAGGTGTTCTGTCCTCGATTGTCTACATCCTCCGCGTATGTCCGAGAGCTCCACGCCATAACTAGTGCAGTGAAACGATGGCGACAGTATTTGTTGGGACACTTTTTCATCATTCAAACTGATCAGAGGAGTTTGAAAGAGCTCTTAACGCAAGTCATTCAGACCCCGGAACAACAACACTATCTTGTAAAGTTGCTGGGTTATGATTACGAGATTCAGTACAAACCGGGGAGATTGAACGTGGTGGCGGATGCACTGTCACGATCAGATTGTCCACTTCAGGGTGAGTTACATATGCTCTCTACCCCACAGTTTGTGTTCTTAAATGAGTTGAAGGAATCACAATTATTGGACTCTGAATTCATTCTTATGAGGGATAAAGTACTGTCGAATCCCTCCTCTTATCCTCTTTATCGTTGGAATGGTGATTTGCTTTTGTATCGTGGAAAAATTTGGATCAGCAATCAGTCCAAATTTATTCCCTTACTGTTACGAGAATTCCATGAGACTCCTGTTGGGGGTCATGCGGGGGTCAGCAAAACTTTGAAGAGGATCAGTGCTAATTTTTTTTGGGGATCCATGGCTAAGGACACTAAGGCGTTTGTTTCTCAGTGCGTAGCTTGCCAGCAGACCAAGTATAGCACAGCAAGACCTGGGGGACTCTTGCATCCTTTGCCTATTCCTTCCGGAGTGTGGGAGGATATATCACTAGATTTTGTGACCGGACTTCCGCCATCTAACGGTTACACGATGTTATTGGTAGTAGTAGACCGATTTTCGAAGGCAGTCCATTTGGGGGCACTTAATTCGGGCTTTACAGCTTACAAGGTGGCAGAGTTGTTTGTCTCTATGGTGTGTAAACATCATGGGTTGCCAAAGAGCATCGTTTCTGATAGAGACCCGGTTTTCATTAGCCGATTTTGGTCTGATTTATTCAAGTTCAGTGGAACGCTCCTTCGGATGAGTTCCTCATATCATCCTCAAACGGATGGGCAAACTGAGGTTATGAATCGTACTATTGAGCAATATCTGCGTGCCTTTGTTCATCAAAAGCCAAGTCTTTGGTTCAAATATCTTCCATGGGCAGAGTACCATTACAACACTTCTTGGCATTTTGGGTCAGGAGTGACTCCGTTTGAAGTGGTCTATGGAAAGCCACCCCCATCCTTGCCATCATACATAGAAGGTACTTCATCAAATGCAGGTTGTGATGTTGTCCTTTCTTCTCGGGAAGAGATTTTGTCCCTTCTACGTCACAATTTGCTTAAGGCACAAAGTCGCATGAAGAAACAAGCAGATTCGAAACGTAGGGAAGTGAATTTTGAAGAAAAGACATGGGTTTATTTGAAACTTCAGCCATATAAGCAGGTTTCCATTTCTGGTCACAAGTATCATAAGCTAGCCAAGCGCTTTTATGGTCCTTATAAAGTTATTGAACGCATCGGACCTGTGGCTTACAGACTAGAGCTCCCTTCATCATCCAAAATACACAACGTTTTTCACTGTTCAATGCTGAAACGTCATGAAGGGCCAATTCCTACTCAGTTTGACCTCCTTCCGCCTGACTCAGTGGATAGCAGTCCCTTGATCACCCCTCTAGCAGTTCTGGATTTGAAAACAGTGCCCATAGATGGCACCCCTACGCGGATGGCCTTGGTTCAATGGCATGGGCTGTCTCCGGATGATACTTCTTGGGAGAAGTGGGATGAACTCAAACTGCTTTATGACCTTGAGGACAAGGTCCTTGTCGAAGGGGAAGGTATTGATACACAAATTGGTAAGGGAGCTGATTCTAGGCCCAAGAGGGTGTCTAAGAAACCGTTGGGTTGGGATGATTTCATTCATCATTAGTGGATTACGTCTGTTTGACCTTTTTGTCCAATAATTGTTGGTTTTCCATTGTTCTAGAAAGAGTTGGTTAGGATTTGTTATTATGTTATTTGGCCTGCGTGCCACCTGTCCTAGAGAATATTTTGAGTCATCAGCTTATATGTTTGTACTGTGCTTTGGAAAGGGAAACGAAAAAAAAGTATTTCATTTCTTACCTTGCCTTTTCTGAGGAGGCAGCCTGACCTCGAATTCAGTGCTTTATATTTTTAGTATCATTAGCTTTGAATCGTTTTAATGACAATAATATCAACACAGAAAACACAGATGGCTAGAAGTCGCATAATGTTAATTCTATTTCCTTAGATTGTGTTGTAATCTTAATGTGGCAACTCATAGCAACCTTACTTTTTGTTGCAGCTGTTTAAAAAATATCGGGAATGAAATAAAAAAGAAAATTAAACTTCACGGAAATCCCTGAGGATCCCAACCACTATTTTGAACTAGCAAACAGAAGAGAAAGGATAACATCCAATGGCATATGATGTTTGTGTTGGTAAATATATTTCTAATTTAAAATATGATTGTCATAAATTAGCTTTTATATATATAACCACCCATCATCCTAGTTTTGGGATAACTATTGAACCAATTGGATGTTGTTATCGATCTACTTTATTTATTGTTTGTAGTGTAGTGCCGCACGTTGTGCTCTTTTGGGAATGTCATGTCACTATAAATAGTTCATTGAGGTGGAAAATAGAGGGCAGAAAATATATAGTCGTCTATTCATGTCCTATTGTTTATAATCGCGTTATAACATTGGCAGACAGAAGAAATTGAATTCAGGGTAAAATTCACTTTCGCATGGTGCTAAAACATCTAGTTGGTGCCATAGACAACAACATTATTCCTAAAAATGTTAAAAAGGAAAAGAAAACAACAACTAAACATTCTACCCTAACAAAAATGAAACAAAAAAACCCTAATCAATTTCCATCTAAACATTAGAAGGAACAAGTCGGAACCATTGGTTCAGGGGATCGTCCAAACATGAAGGATCATCATCTCCTATGCAGATGCATTTTTTGGTGACTATCTTGGTAGAATTGGAATCCTTTTCCAGGCACAAAAGTTCTCCATCCTTGGCAAAACTGGCCAAGTGAAGACCACTCATTGAAACAGCTTTCCAAGAACTTTGTGCAGACAAACAATCTTCCGAGAGAGATGGAGGAAGCCCTTCACCAACTGCCTTCAAACACATAGCAGAGTTCATCAATCTAATTGGAGACCCATCTCCTTCGAAACTCCACAGGCTGTTACTCTTACAATCACCCATTACAACCTCCTTATCACTCACATGTGCACAGTAACCAGTTGATGGATGGAACAGTATATGAGACTTTGAGGCCTTTGAATTTGGATCTGCATAACAAGTTATTCACGTACATTTTAGACATACAAACTAAAACATAGTCACAAACAAACATTTTTTTGTACAAACATAAGATCTGTTGAATGAAATTTGGATATATACCTTGAATCATCCTTTGCAGAAGCTGAATCTTTTGAGTGAAATTAGGGTCTCTATAATCTTTCCAGTCTGAGTCCATCACCCCATATGTTTCTCCGGGTCCAACATTTCCCTGTCTAAAGTAATAGCTTCCTTGGAAAGCCCACAAGCTCCATTCCAAGTCGACGGAGATAAAGTATGACACAATGCATGGCCAATATCTGTCGTCAGCGAAATTCCCACCTTCCATGTTGTATCCAAATTCACTCACAAACAAAGGTGCTGGATTCTTACCACTCAGAAGAAAACCTGACTGTTGGATGAACAATTGAATGGTGGCGTTGCACACCCAATTGGTCGGTTGCACGTGCCACCTCCCCGTGTCTCCTAAGAAGGAATACACATGCGACTCATACACAATTTTGTTAGCGATGTTCAAATCAAGAGGCCTTGTCTTCAAGTAGCTAAGGTCGTTGTCAAAGCTTAACCCTGAAACGATGATCAGTAAATCCAGGTTAATTTCGTGAATCGTCTTCACTCCTTCGCTCACGTACCTGTACCAAACATTCCAGTTTTGACGTGAACCCCTTAGCTCGTTTCGCAAGTCCATGGCGAACACCTACATTATACATAGCACCAACAACATTATCCCCCAAAAATATCATATATCAAAAAAGAGACAACAAAAGTTGGTTTTTCCCAGAATGCAGATTACTCACATTGGGTTTTCCCTTGAAGTGGCGTGCTACAAAGGCCAAACCTTGAATCCATTCAGTAGTGTTAAAGTGCCTGTCTCCGAAGAATCCATTTTGATCGTTATTGGCACAACACCAGTCTGGCAAACTGAGATGGTTATCAATGAGCACCATGACTCCATGTTCCCCTAGAGCATCAACGACAGCCTCGTAGGCCTGAAGATGGGTCATGTTCAGCACGGAAGGGTTGTGTTTCTCAATGGCTGTCATGATCTCTGGAATATCGTAAGAGTCGAAAATGTCACGGACAGTGTTGTTGGCATAGCGAGTGAACATGTAGGTGGCATAAGACAAACGAACACAGTTGAATCCTGCTTTGGCAACATTAGCTGCAATGAGATTCATGGGTAATTTGTCAAGGCCCTCAGCAAGCATGGGCTGGGCATGAGCCACCCAGTGTGAACAGTGAAGTTTTACTCGTTCTCCAGTTGCATCGTCTATTATCCATCTCTTCTGAACCGATAGAGGTATAGAGTTGCAGCATGATGTGAATATGGCTAAGAACCACACTAAGACGACACAGGGTTTCATCATTTCTAATGCATGTATCTAAATTTTCCATCTCTTTATATAATACTCTTACTCTTCAATTATATTTATTTTTAATATTCTAAATACTGAATCAATGATCTATCCAACTTTTTAAGTTCTAACCGAATAGACAAAGGTTATAATTCTTTTTAATTTTTATATATAAACTAACCACCTAAGAAACTTTTTATAGTTTTTATTTTAGATAATGGAGAAACTTGAGATGCAAATATTATTCTTTTATAATATTAAGTTATTTAATTAATTTTATTTTTTTAAATTATTTTTTAAACTTAACCGTTTTTTAAATTTGATTTTTTTTTCTAAAATTTAACTATTTTTTTAAACTAAAGTAACCCATTTAAACACTAACCTTTGTAGTTAAAACTTTTGGTAGTTAAATGATCCATTTAGAAAACTAATTATAATTTTCTATCTAGAATAATCACTATTTTAGATATTAATAATTTTTAATTTATAAATTGATATCTAAATTATTTCTAAATTAATTATCATGTTTGACTAGCCAAGAAAACAAATCAGCTTGAATTTTTTCTTTTAATTTTTTTTATGAATTTGGTATTAATATTTTCTATTTACATTACAATGAAATTTTTGAAAAAAGAATTGTTTTTTATTATTGTACTTTAAAAAATGTGTGAGATGATATCTCTAAAGTAGAGGGTGGTTGATAGAATAATTCTTGACCATAATTGTCATAATAAGTACGGTATCCAACATGAAACTTATGGTTGTTATTAAACATCTATTATCTCGTTGAAAACTCATTGGATCTTTATAAGATATTTTCTTACGAAATTTTATTATAGCATCTATAATAGCCTTCGATTTAAGTGGATAACTCGACAAATATACATCTATAAGAATTAGCTTATTTACGCCTCGAGTCGTATTATAAGATTTGGTACTAAACATCTCTCTGTAATTGTACAAGCTCCTATAGCAATAACATATTTAGGTTCAGGCATTTAGTCATATAATCGAACTAAAGAAGGCACCATTATAAGAGTTACAGTGCTCGCTGTTAAAATTAGGTCCACTTGCCTAGGACTTGATCGTGGTACTAGTCCATAACTTTTTCCTTCTAACGATTTCTTTTTTCTTTTTATCGTTTTCAAATATTGGGGCACATCAATTTCAACTTGTTATGAAATAATATTGATAGCCTCTACTCGTGTTCTAGCTCATCTAAGAGCTAGATTTGCCTTAATTATTTGTCTCGCGTCTTAAACCTTATTCAAATTAGTTTATGCTATTTCAAGAGGTTGTTGTGCTTCTTGTGGATCAATGTCATTATTCTTTTCCACATCATTTACTAAAACAGTTATCTCATTATTATTTATTCTATCAAACCCCCATCATGTGGTTGGTTTTTAAGACATATTCTCAAAATACTTATATTGACAACGGAGGCAATAGGTGTATCATTAGGTAATACTCCAATTTTATCCGCTATTAGTAGATAAAATTATTTCCTTCACTTTTGAATCCCAAACAATTGAACTGGGGTCAATACACAAAGATTTAAAGTCATTTCTTCAAATTGCTTTTTGTTTCTAAGTTCGCTTCATCCATATTACCTACCAAATAAAATGCTTCAGGAAGACCATCTAATTCTTCCCAAAGAATCAAATTAAACTCTCTAATAGTTTATACTAGACCAACATATCTTTCAACTAAATCAGTAAAAACTTTTGCTACGAAAATGTTTTATTTCTTTGTTTTAAAATTAGTTGTTATTTAAATATATTTTTTTAAAGTGTATCAATCCATAGATAATGAATTATCTAAACAGTTTTAATTGAATAAATAAAGTTGACACATTTTGTCTTCAAATTTAAATGTATCCTCAAATTAATATTAAGAAAAAATTATATTAACACCATTTACACTACTCATCTGCATTTTTATTTTCACTCTTACATTAAAAAAAATGATATCAAAATATATTTGGTATTAACATTTCTATGGATATAGAAAATGGTAGTGAAGTTAATGATTTGCATTGATTATGTATTGTTTAAATACAAGTAGTAATGTACAATCAAGATCCTATAATTATCGTAATACAAACAAATATTTTTCTTAATAGGTCCTGATGATTAATTACAGTGATTATTGTAATATTACACCATAAAAGAAAATTAATATTGTGAATCGTCAAAATAAAGAGTCATAAATGATAAGATATTTGACAGAATATTTGATTTTGTCTAACTCTCCCTCTCAAACTGATGGTGACATGGTCATACCAAGTTTGTCTCTTAACAAGTTGAATGTGGTATGAGTGAGAGGTTTGGTCAAACAGTTTGCAATTTAATTAGTAGTAGAAACATAGGCAACAATTACTTCATTTTGTAGGACTTGATCACATATGTAATGCACATCTATCTCAATGTGTTTAGATCGTGTGTGCATGACTGAGTTAGAAGTAATTGACTTGGCACTTAGGTTATCACACCACAAAATTGGTTTTTTTGAGCATTTATAGTTTTAGTTTTGTCAGCAAAGATCTAATCCAAGCTACTTCAACAATTTGACGACCACTACTTTGTATTTTGATTATGTGTTTGATCGTGACACTACCTTTTATTTTCTTAAAGACCAGAAAACAAGAATTTCTCCAAGAAACAATAATTTCTCCAAGAAACATACATTGTCCTACCAACGATTTTCTGTCATCAGTACTAGTTCTCCAATCTGCATTAGAATACCCCATTATGTTAAGATCATTTGAAGGTTTTATGCGCAAACATAGGTTCATTGTGCCTTGAACATATCTTATTATTTGTCAGTGATCCATGACAGGTGTGCTCATGTAATAATTTATTTTGTTGACAGTAAAAACAATGTCTGGCCTTGTGTTGGTCAAATATTGAAATAAACCTATGGTTTGTCTGTACAAAGTAATATTGGTCGTTGGTTCCCCTTTTGTAGTGAATTGTCTACCAGGCACCATTGGTGTTGGACTTCTTTAGAATATCTTTTATGTACTTAGTTTTCCTTAGGTACATTCCATTGTCATTCCTTTGTACTTCAATGCCAAGAAAGTTGTGTATACGTCCTAAGTTTTTTAGTGAGAAAACAACATTGAATTGATTGATGAATGTTTCTGAATACTGGCAGTTGCTTCTTGTTATAATAATGTCATCAACGTAAATAAGAAGGAACATGATATGATTTGTACCTCTAAGAATGAATAAAGAAGAATAACTTTTGGTGTTTTGAAATTTCTTGATTTTTTGTCATCTTCAAGAACCTATGTCAATCCTATGTATGGTTGCTTAGGCTTGTAAATTCTAGCTTTGCTTCTGGTCACCATCCAATGATAGTTGGTGTTAGGTTGATTGCTTTTAGTTTCAGTTTGACTGTTGTTCTCTATTGACTCTACTGATGTTGAACCTTCTTCTTGACTTTCTCTTAATGTACCAGTAAAAGATTCACCAAAGATCTCCTTCATTTATACTATTGTTGGCAGGACTATCACTTGTGATTTCTTCTTGATGACTTGTAGTATTATTGTCTGGTTCAAGAGTATTATTGATAGTGGTACCTGTAGAGTAATTTGGAAGCAAAATTGACATAGGTTTAATTAATTCTTTTAAAGAATTTCTTGTATCAATGAAACCTTTATGAAAGGGGAAGTGATTCTCATTGAAAATTACATGTCTTAAGATGAAAATTCTCCCATGAGAGTTAATGCACTTTTATCCTTTGTGTGAGTTACTGTAACCAAGAAACACACACCTAGTTGTATGAAAATGGAGTTTATTTTGATTGTATGGTTTAAGACAAGGATAACAGGAACAACCAAAAGGTTTCAAGTTTCCATAGTCAGGTTCTTTCTTGTACATCAAGGAATATGGACTTTTGTTTGGATTTATTGATGATGGTAGTCTATTGAAGATAAACAATAGTTGAGAAGACTTCCCACCAGTAGTATAGGAGCATTTTGGCTTATGCTAATAGGGTTAGGCCAATTGTGGCAGAACCCCAAACATCAATATGAATTAAATCTAAAATTTCATTAGCATGTGAGGAAGAGCTTTTGAAAGACAACCTATCTAATTTTCCAAATTGACAAGCTTCATAGAATGTGAATGAGTCATTAAATGATGTTTTCACATTGCATTCCTTCAAGACCCTTTCAAGAACTTTATTGTTGGGATGTCCAAGTTTTCTATGCTAACTTTCTTTAAGAGACATGTGTAGACATACGAGTCTTCATTATCACATAGTTGATACAAGTCATTTTTGAGTTCTCCTTTTAGAACAACCTTCTTTGTCAATTTATCCTTCATAAAACAACAATTTTCACCAAACTCAACAAGAATATTGTTGTCAGCATTCAATTCTGAAATACTTAGCAATTTTTTGGTGATTTTTGGAACATAAAGAACATCATGCAGATGAAGATTATTCAATTTAGTTGATCTTGAGGCCATTACTTTCAGTCTTTCACCATTACCACCAAGTAAATAATTCTTACCATTATTTTCACCAAGTTCTTGAATTTTGTCACTTTGGTAGGTCACATGGTTGTTGGCTTCACTGTCAAAATATCATTCATAATCTTAACCATGATAAGGTGAAGCTATGAATGCATTGTGCATTCCTTGTTTTTCACTTTCAACATATTGAGTTTTCCATATATAGGACTTATCAAATCGATAATAACATTTTACAATAATGTGATCAATCCTTCTCATACTTGACATATTCATTTTGACATCTTACCTTTTCCTCTACCACCTCTCGTGCCTTTTAAATTAGAGTCTTTTCAATCACCTTGGGATCCAAATTTGTTGCCTCTAGACTTCTTCTTGGCAACAAAGTTTATAGAGACATTCAGGTTAAGGCGGCTGAAATTATTGAGTTGAGCTAATATGTTTTCAAAGGTTAACAATTGAGTTTTAAATTCAACCCAACTAATGTTGATTTACAAAAATACATGACAACCACTAGATTGTAATCAAAATCCAAACCATTTAATGTCTAAATCACTAAATCAGAGTTAGAGATCGGTGAACCTGCCAGCTCTAACTTGTCAACAAGATTTTTCATCTTGTGAAGATATTGCTCCATCTTCATGTCTCCTTTACGTGTGTTGTGAAATTCAGATTTTAGATAGATGAATATGGATCTGGTGTGTGCACCAACAAGGCTTTGAGCTTCATTCCAAAACTGTTTGGATGTTTCACAATGAAGCAATTGAGTTGTATTATCAATTTACATAGAATTAATCAGCCATCCTAGAATGACTTGATCCTAGGTTTGCTAATCCTCATAGCTAGGATTGACTTTTGTTGTCGTGTTCTCTGTAACAATGAATTTGTCTGGACATTCTGTTGTCCTAGTATATAGTCATCAAGTTTACATCCTTTAATCACTAGTAAAACTAGATATTTTCATAATGGATAATTGTCTCTATCCAACTTGACAAAAATCGTAGAAGGTAGGTCACTTTTTTTACTTGCAGCGAAAGACATGATGGTTGTAGTTGTGGATAAAAAATTGTTTGCTTAATAGTTCTGATTTCAAGATAAAAAATTGTATTGAATATAATGATTTACATTGATAATATATTATTTAAATACAAGTAATAATATATACAAGTACTTTCCTAAATAAAATGCTAAATGAATAATTACAATAGTTATTATAATATCTTCAAAATCAAGAATCATGATAAGATATCTAAGAGAATATTTTATTCTATCTAGCCTATGGTTCTTAATTAATAACAAGCATAAGATACGTCAAAAGCCATAATTTACTTTAATTACTATTTCCAATGCAAAATAAAACTCTTGGTAATTCTAAACTCTGTCTTTTAGATAAAAGTGTTAGTTATTATGGAGAGATCCAAACTAATAAGAAATTATAATTCCAATACAATTAATATGTTGTAATATTGAGTTTACTATTATTTTCAATTTGAAAAACGGGGTAATTTTCATTTTTTGATTTTGCTGAAGGTTATATATATATATACAATTTACGTTACCAGAAAAAAGAGAGGGAGTCAGAAAAGAGAACATTTTTTTATTATCTTATTTTGGTTTTATCTAATAGGAATCTATCCGTATCTCTTATTTTTTTTAATTACAAATATTATTTTTTTCGAATCAAAAAACTTCAAATAAAGAATTTTTTTTAATATTCATGGGAATAAAAGAAAAAGAGCCCGACTATTCTTCATATTTTTACTTCTATGAAGTTTCTTTGCTACAGCTGATAAAAATCGTTGTTTTGAACGATATATATATGTAGAAAGCCTTTATTATTTATAATTATTTCTATTTATATATTTATTATATTAAAATTTGTGGATTTGCTTGTTCTTTTTTCCGCAACTTCTGAGTCTCCCTGTCGAATGGCCTGTTCTCCTCGGTCGAAATAGGTGAATCAATTCCTTTCCTTAGAACCGTACTTGAGAATTTCCTGACTCATACAGCTCAGTAGTCAATTCTTTTTTTGTTCTATTATCTTGAAGTTAACTAAAAGAAAAAAAGAAATTATTAATATGAGTTTCAAACTTTCATTTTTACTAATAAATAAAGAATTTCAAAGAATTTCATCTTTTTTTTATTTTAGTTTTCTCTTTTCTCCTACCTTCAGAAAAGGGAATAAATCATTGGCATTAACGCCCTAATTATAATTTTCTGAAAGGTAACTATCTCGATTTCTCGTTTTTCTATATTTTCAAAGTGATTTGGATTTGAGGGAAACGGAATTTCACCTAACAATTGTTATGTGAGCGTCCAGTTCCTTGCTCATTTATCTCTGTTTTTTTGTCCACGAGACGAGCTTAGAACTTCTAATAACATCTTTTTCCTATCTTTTCCTAAATATTATATTATAATAGGAGCAGTCATAGCGGATATAGAGGTATTTTTCCGATGTACCATGCTTTACGTGACTATCCAAAGTTTAATCGGAATGATTTTGTATTTAGTTAGTATCCTTACGAATGAATCACTCCATAGCATCGGATGACCAAGTATGCGATCCTATCTGTGCAGATTTCCCAACAGCACCAATAAGAAGTAAAATACAAATAAGAGTTACAAAAAAAAAATCAAATGGAATTATCCTAATTTTGAACAAAACATCAATCCATGTTTAATTCGAATCTAAATTCAAATTGGATTTCGAATTTTTAATTTCTATTTTTTTTTCTTAAAGTATTCATTTTAGCAGTCGACTCGCTTTTTTCAAATTGTTTTTCGTTATTAAGAAAAGGTAACGAAGATAAAATACGAGCTTGTGGCCGCTTTCCCGTCGCTAGAGCGTTTTCCCAGTGCGCGGAGCCCCAACGAGGAAGGTGTTAGTACTTTTTTTCTAATAAAATTATTATTTAAGCTATTATTATTGTATCATTAGTTTAAAATATAAATATATAGTAAATATTTAAGTTATATAAAGTAAATTTGTATTCCTAGGATTTTTTTTTTCGCATGGTGTGATCAATAGTTCTATCTTCTTGTTTTTGTTCATTTCCTTTCTAATTTTCTTCATTTTGTTAGCCATCTTGTTTCTTCTTCCTTTAACAGAGTTTGAAAAGATTGAAAAAGAAAATGTTAAGTTAGTTGAAAAATTAGAAATAAGAAGAGAAAAGTAATTATTACCTCATTTGGTTGAAGACAAAATCAAAGATAAATGAAAATAAAAAATATATTTAGCACTCAATAATACATAAAGATCCAATTAAAAGTACTAATTATATATAAAATAAATTTGTTTTCTTAACTAAAACTCTATATGAACATTTATACAATTTGTTCACAAGAGTCAGAATTAGTAAGAATCCATAAGTCAGGTTATAATACATAAAGATCCAATTAAAAGTACTAATTAAATATAAAATAAATATTTATTTTCTTAATTAAAACGAACATTCATACAGTTTGTTCACATGAGTCAGAATTAATAAGAATCCATAAATCAGGTTATATAATACATAAAGATCCAATTAAAAGTATTAATAATATATAAAATAAATATTTATTTTCTTAACTAAAACTTTATATGAACATTCATAAAGTTTGTTCACATGAGTCAGAATTAATAATTAAGAATCCATAAATTAGGTTATAATACATAAAAACTCAATTAAAAGTACTAATTAAATATAAAGTAAATATTTATTTTCTTAACTAAAACTCTATATGAAGATTCACACAGTTGGTTCACATGAGTTAGAATTAGTAAGAATCCATAAGTCAGGATTAGACAATAGAAGGTGACAAATACTAGAATACGTACATTCAATTGTAATTTTCATTAGATTAATTTTCCTTTCTACGGTCATATCTTGAACCTCTGTTATTAGTTTGTTTGCATGAATTGAATTTGCAATTTGAAAGGAAAATTTGATTGCTTAAAATGAATCTTAATTAGTTTAAGATCATAATTGTGATTTTTTAAATTTCGTGTTCCACAATAAAGTTGGAGCTTTTCCATCCTTCTTTTAAGTTTTGAAACTTAATAAAATAAAATAAAACACCACTTCTTAGGTAAGATTAATTAATCCAAACTCTTCATGTTTTTTATTAAGATATTTGAGGAAGGATGTAAGATGTTATGAAAAATCTTAACTTGAATAATTATGGATGGACAAATTAAAATGTTGGAAGAGAGGATATATCATTAGAATTGTTTATACCAATTGTTTTTAGGAAAGGTATTAAGGAGGATGGATTAAGATGTTTGAAAGTGACGATATATATTATTAGAATGGTTTATGCTATATTTACAGGAAAAATATATATAAGCGGAAGGATGTTAGGAATGTGCATAAGATTTATATAATCTCTTAATTATAATTAATATGGCGATAATGAGTTATATAGAAGTAATTAAAATATGCATGTAATTACATTGATATGAAAAATCCTATTTATAGAAATTTTTGAATGTTATAGTTATATTTATTGTTTGGTTCGGATAACTAATTGATTTGTTGATGGAAGAATTTCCCAACATATGATATAAAGAAAAGTTTTTTTATAAATTTTGATTAATTTATTTTTTGAAATTATGAATTTGGATTTGATTTTAAATTATTTACCAAAAGTACTATGTTGAACCTGGTGTTCATGACTTCGTTTTGAGAAAATTGTGAAATTTATGTACAATTTCTTCATAATATTGAAGTCGTACTTGTCTTCATTATTTTTCTTATTCGTGATGTATGTTTTTAATAAATTTAGGAGTTAAATTTGTTAATTTTAAATGTTACATGATAATATATATATAAAAATTAGAGAAAAGTTGAATGGAAAATTAAGACATCTATTAAAGATTCAAATTACAAGTGAAGCATATCATCATGATTCTCTATATGGATAATTGTTTCTACTATGCCCTTCATTTTGATAATAAGAGCACTTTTTAAGTTTGTTAGGAGTTGACTCATCAATTTCTTGACATATACAGTTAATTGTTGATCTTCCTTGTGGGTGATGAAACGTGGTCCTGTGTAAGTAGACTAATAGTCTTCATTTTTTAATTGGATGAAATTAGACCTCATAAGCCTTGAAAATATTGAAAAGGTTGTATACAAGGATAAAATATGTCAATATTTGTAGATGACAAAAAGAACAAACCGCAAACACGTGAGAACAAGGCAACTGAAGAACTTGGAACTCACCACAATCACATCATGGTTCCTTTAGTTTAACAATGTATGACATATGGTAGCATCCTAGTTGTGGACTAGCAATCTCTTGAACAATAAATTCTAAATTTTGGCAAATGATCTTTGCACATGACACATGACAAATTGCATTTCATTTTTTTTCTAAAAATAGCAGTAATATCTTCAAAATATTAATGTCCTCTTCGTAGCATGTACTTGATCTTTGTTCCTCGTTCAACAAACTAGGGTATTGTTCTTCCAAATTTTTCTTTTACTAGAGCCCAAATTGGTAAGGATTTTACGTCCTTGGCATGATTATATCGTGCTTTTGACCATGGAGTTAGAATTGCCCAAGAAATCATTGAAGGGTGCATGCTTCTATTGTAGTGTTGGCATGGGAATACTTTAAGACTCCATCTATTAACTCCTTAATAGCCAAATAGATTGCTACAAGAGTTGGCTTTCCACTTGTCAAGAGATGGGCTTTTGCACACACACTCCAATAAAATCACCCCAGCAATAGAGTGTGAGTCATAAGAAAGCTGTTAGATGACTTAAAGCCTAGACAGGTTCTCAATCAAACTTTTGTTTTACTTTTTAAAAAGTATTTTCATCTAATATGTATGAAATTTATTGTAGTTCCTTTAGACTCCTTATACCAAGGATGAGGTCACTTCGTTGATCAATTTTGAGGTTAGCGTAGTATATTGAGTCTGTGTTCCTCTTATTTGTTTCGCCACAGTTGAATTCCACAAGGTTGATAAGTCATGTTTGGCTTTCGACAAGTTATTCTCGTTCAACCTTTAAATTTAAATCAGCTTCATAAAGGAGATTGGAGAGGGAGAGCAGATATATGTTGGCCCGAGTATCATCAAAGGTGGATAGCTGATTGAAATGATCGATACACTCAACTCATTCAAAGTACTTTGTTCATAGGTAACAACCATTTGTGTGACACCACGCCTTATATACAATGATACTTTAATCTATAATCCACTACATATGGCCTCCGAACTAACACATCTAATGATGATGTAAGTTAAATTCCTAAAAGATTGACTCATGTACTTCTTTTCTATTTATGACTAATTTCCATCTCTTCCCATAGTATGACATTCCACATACCCTTAACCTCGATATCAAGATGTTTTATCTTCTTGCTACGGTTAACAAGTTCATTAGCAAATAGTTGGTCAGTCTAGTTTATCTAGTATACACCAAACTTCGATTTCCACAAACATAGATCATTCATCATCAAAACATGTCTTTCCAGTCACCATACCAAAGTATTCACATATAACATTTTTCCTAGTCAACCAAATATTTTCTCTAGTCCGCTAAATATGTTTGAAACTTTTGAATTCACACCCTAGTGTGCATTCAATCCCAAATCATTCATGGGATACTATCTTTCCACAATGTCATCCCAAGCCACGATTGATGAAGGTGACAATAATGATAATGAAGACAACATTGATGATGATGATGAGCTGCCACCTCCACCTTTCCATCACAACCAACAATAGCAGCCCAGAAAACAAACATGAAGATCACATCGTGAGACTTTATCTCACAAATGAATTCTCTGTCACTATATTGACTAACGACGAAAGAATATTTATATTAAGATTTCTATCTTTAACTTTATTATTATTTTAATTTGAGTAATGAAGTTTCTTGTTATTGTAACAAATTATTTTCCAACAATTCATAACTAAGTAAGAATTAAATTTGCAAAACCAAAACTATGAAATGTCATTAATATCGAAGTCTTCAATCATGTCCATGACTTTAGTTGAATTATTTTAAAGCAAAATTCGTCAATCTTGGTCACAACTTCAATTGAACATTGTTTACACAGAAATCGCCAACATGTGGCATAACTTCAGTTGAAATTGGATTTAGGTTGAAGTTACCAAGGTATGACTTCAATTGATCATATTTTTAAACAGAAGTTGTCAACCAGTACCATAACTTCAACTCAACATGATTTCAGTAGAAGCCATCAAATGCTAGTACGACTTCAATTAAACATTATTTTTAACAAAAGTTGTTAAATCGAGATACAACTTTACTTGAACGTGATTTTTAACGGAAGTTGCCTAATTCCATAATAACTTTGCTTTGAGGTTAATTAAGTGTAATCTTCACGAAAATCACCTTTCATGAATACTATTTCAATATAGGCTTAGTAGCCTATTTTGTCCCCAGTTTTGCTAAATAATGTCAATTCAATACCTCGTTTTAAAAGTTTTTGAAATTGGTTCTCATTTATTAAATTTTGCGTCAACATTGTCCCTTCCGTTAAATATCACAAACGACGTTAACCTTTTCTTTCTTTCTCTTCTATTTTTCTGTGTAATGCAGCCTTTTGTTAGTGTTTGTACCATTAATTACGTGAGCCCCTCACTTAAAAGTGAACCTTCAAAGATGGTTTAAATTGCAATGGGAACCCACCTAGAAAATTTCTCTTAAAAAAATCATGTGAATCTTTGATTATTGGTTGTACCACTAAATATTTAATAAAACCTTTAAAGGAAAAATTAAGACTCTGCACACTTTTATTAAACCCCATTATTCCTTACTTACACCGTGGGTCCCATATTCAATCAATGTTTCTATGCAAATTTTCACTCTTCCCTCACTCGTATATGTTGCATTCAGGAAGTTCTTCACCATGAATAATCTTTATTTCTTTCTCTTCCAAAATCTAGCAGTTACGCGCGTCTTTGCCTTCCAAGCCTAACTGAGAGGATGGGTTGTCTCCTGCATGCAAACTCAAAACTAGTGGTTGTTCAATGAAACTCAATACCCCTCTATGATCATTCTCCTATGCACCCTCTTTTAAATTCACGTTCCACCCTACCCTCTTTATTATCTGTTTTTTCTTTTTATTTAAATCACACCTATTTCACTTTCTCCTTTCTTATAAAACTAGCCAACCTCAACCATATTTATTTTACAAAACCCCACTATGTTGAATGAGACTAATATGTCTAAAAGGTTGTTTTTATATAGTAAGACTAAGATATTGATAATTGTATAAGATAAAATAGTATATTGAAAGTGTAAGATAAAATAGAAAAAAAATAATATAATTATAATAAATAATATTTTATTATTATTAATAAATAATAATAAAATAATATAATTATAATAAGTTTATTGAAAGGTTGTTTTCATAAAATAGTATAATTATAACTGTGGAAGGTTGTTTTCATATTTTATTATTATTAATAAATAATATAATTATAATAAGTTTATTAAAAGTGTAAGATAAAATTGAAAAAAATTAAGGCATAAGAAAGTTCATTAAACTAATATAAGTCCATTATGAATGATCTGCACCCTATTATGTTGTTGCTGTCATACTGCAACATGAGAGTATGTTGTGCCAAGGTCGATTTCTATTACCAATCCCTTTTTGGTTTCGACCATTCTTCTTTATATGAATGAAGACTGTGAGATAGAAGAAGTAGAGAAGTATGGCTATGAAGGGTTGAATTTTATACTTAGTAACAATAAGAAATGACCCCAAACACCTCTGAGTTGTTTCGATCAAAATGGTCTCTTCGTGCATCGCAGGTAAGGAAATTGGAAACAAACAGACTCACACCTATTGACAGTGTGACAATAATCATGATGGGTACTTGGTATCTTGCTCGAGTTTTCTCTTTTATGGGAACTTATATGCATGAAAGCATGAGGGTTGGGTTGGAATATGGAGTGTTAGGATTGAAACTTTAGTGAGTAATATGCAGGGAATATGTAGATGTTGGGGTGTCCTTCCTATGCGATCACGTGGATATGTGGAGAGGTTTGGTGTTCAAGTGGAAAGAAAGAAGGCTTGGTAAGTTACTATGGGAATGGTTAGGAGAGTAGTGACTTTTGTTGGTGTGGCATGATGAATCCTTGCATGCACAGAGATGTAAGTTCTCCTTGGTTTGGCTTGGGATGTGCATATGTAAGTGCGAGAGGAGAAGGTGAAAGAAAGGGTTGGTGGTAATGAAAGAGTGAGGTTTGCATGGAAGAAGTTGTTTCGGGGTTTTAGCTGAAGCAGAGAGAATGAGTGAGACTGAGAATGAGAAGAGAGTGATTGAGTATGTTGGAGAAAGAAAGAGTTTGAAGTACTGAAATGGTTACATTAGTGGAATGGAGGGAGGTGTGAGATGTGGTTGGGTTTTAAATTGGAATTGGGTGAAAAATTGTTAGTGCATGGGAATGTTCTTTTGTTACGTAACTATTAGATAAGGGGAGAAAGAATTTAAGAAGAATAAAAGGAAAATAAAGGGAAGAAAATAAAAGAAGAGTAGAATGATTGGTAAATAAGAAAAGAAGAATGAAGGTTGTATGAAGGAAGGTTTATACAGGGTTGTTACGGAAAAATGGTTCTTATTTGGGTGAAATTAAAAGTGTGGGTCCCACTTTGTATACAAGAAGAAGAAGAAAAATGTTTGGTTAGGTAGTAGTACTTTACTAGGAATGATCATGATGTGATATTAAAAGGCTGACAATCAATTTGATACACTAACAAAAAAAAAAGAAAAGTTTACCGTTACAGAAGAGCAGAAGAGAAAGAAAAAAATTAACGATGTTTGTGCATATTTAACGGAATAGACGACGTTGACGCAAAATTTACCAAATAGAGATCAAATTCAAACACTTTTAAAAATAAGAACGAAATTGACATTGTTCAACAAAACTCTAAATACAAAATAAACTATTAAACCTTCAATATATTGAGAAGTCCAATCTCACAACTTTTTCAAAACGAAGTGATGACCATGAGATACGACTTAATCCTTTCAATAATTAATTTAAAATCAGACCCAATAATTTCGAAAGTAAATTAAGTCAAATTTGTAAAAAACCAAAAAGTTTAATTCCCAATTAAAAAGGGGGTTCTGGTTCGAGATGCACACATAGGAACATGAAACCCAAATTGGTTGAAAGCCCATAAATGAAGATAACCTAAGTAGGAATATTATATATATATATATATATATATATATATATATATATATATATATATATATATATATATATATATAAAGGTGATGCCGGATTTTGAAAATTATTGGTAAAAGCTTTTGAAAAAGAAAAAAGGGAGACCAAATAACATCCATAAAGAAAAAAAAGAGTATTCTCTGTCAAACTGAAAAGAAGAATAAATAGTTGAGCACTGCAACTTTTGTCTCAAGTACCTTAAATTTACCTTACACTGAGTAACAAAGCCTCTCCAAACATGGGAGGTTCCACTGACCTCCTCACATTCTTCCTTTTATGTTTCTTCACCACTTTTTTCACCCTCTTTCCCACACTTTCCATCTCCACAGATACCTTAACAAAATCCCAATCCCTCCAAACCAACCAAACCCTCCTCTCCCCCAGTGCAATTTTCGAGTTTGGTTTCTTTTCCTACACCAATTCCACCTGGTACTTGGCCATATGGTACAAAACCATCCACCATACAGATAAAACTGTGGTCTGGGTGGCAAATCGTGACACCCCACTTCAAAATTCCAACGCCTTTCTCAAAATAGACGACAAGGGAAACCTCATAATCGTAAATCAATCCCAAAAACCTGTCTGGTCCTCCAATCACACCACACCAATAATCAACCCAGTTCTTCAGCTCTTGGATTCCGGGAACCTGGTTCTTCGAGAAGAAAACGAGAATGACCCCACTAGGTTCCTCTGGCAGAGCTTCGATTACCCGACAGATACCTTGTTACCCGGCATGAAACTAGGTTGGAACTTCGATACGGGCATGGAGAAACACATAACCTCCTGGAGCACAAACGAAGACCCTTCAAGCGGGGATTTTTCCTTCAAGCTAGATTACCGTGGTCTGCCGGAAATATTCCTCTGGAACAAGGACCGGATAATCTACCGTAGTGGACCTTGGAATGGCGACAGATTCAGCGGGGTGCCCGAGATGCATCCCGTCACCGATTCCATTAAGTTCTCGTTCTTTGCGGATGACCACCAAGTATACTACACATTCTCAATTGCGAACCACTCCTTGTTCTCGAGACTCTCTGTGACCTCTTTCGGGGAACTCCAACGCCTTACGTGGATAGAAAGCACCCAGGTTTGGAACAAATTCTGGTACGCTCCCAAAGATCAATGCGACAACTACAGAGAGTGCGGTCCCTACGGAGTCTGCGACACGAACGAATCGCCGGTGTGTCAGTGCATCACAGGGTTCCGGCCTAGGAACCAGCAGGCGTGGAATTTGCGAGATGGGTCTGGTGGGTGTGTGAGGAACACGGGATTGGCGTGTGGGAGTGACAGGTTTTTGCATATGCAGAATGTGAAGTTGCCTGATACAACGTCGGTGTTCGTGAACAGGAGCATGGGGCTGGTGGAGTGCGGGAATTTGTGCCAGAGGAATTGTTCGTGCACTGCTTATGCCAATATTGAGATTAGTAACGGAGGGAGTGGGTGCGTGATGTGGGTTGGGGAGCTCTTGGACGTCAGAAGCTACCCTTCTGGAGGGCAAGATCTTTATGTCAGATTGGCGGCTTCTGATATAGGTATGTTCTTCCTGAATTCTGAATCTGCGTTTTCTCTGTTTCATGTTCAAGTGGAAAAAACAGGGCATATGCATTTGGTCGTTTGAATCTGATAAAAAATGTTACTTTTAGTTTCTTTCTTCTTTTTTTCAATTTGAACCGTTGATTACTACAGTGTCTAAAAAAAACACATAGTGAAACAGGAGCATATTTACACGCATTGAGAAAAACAAGTCAACAGAAATGGGTGTGTAGTAAACACTGCACTTATGAGAATTTTAGAACTGCACCAAATTAGTGGAGTGGAAGGGTTTAGGGTCCTCAGCATGATTAGATGTTGAATGAGTAAAGAGAATATTTTGCAAGTATGAAAAGACGGGAATAGAACTCCTTTGACATGCACGCCTTACCTTTATAGAGCTATAGCAGTTTAGCAGTACTTATCTGTCATGTTCAAACTGAAACCCTATTCTAACATTAAACTATGATACTAATTATAATAACTTTTGCAAAGAGTAACCTTCTTATGAAGTAACTTAAGATGGATGAAATATTATAGAGGAATATCAGATTCTAGACGTAGAAACTGGTTTAGATGTTTAGTTTAATGATTTTTATCCCAGAGAACATTAGCAGATTCACAAACAAACAAGAAAAGAAAAACAAAATACGTTAACAGATTGACTTTTGTCTTAGAAAGTAATTATTCAAATGACAGCATCAATTTGAAAATGGAAGAGTGTTTTAACTGAGAAGGAAGCCAACAAAAAGAAAGACAACGAAACAGTTTAGTTGTCGATAGCCTGTACCTGCTATACGTGCTCTTTAATGTCTTAGTCCTATTGCTTTCAAGTTTTTTTTTACCCTATTTTTTGTTACCTAAGAATGGTTATTTAAATTTTAACTAATTTAACTGTTTAACTTTTAGTGTTCATACTTTCACAAGCAACATAATTGATTAGATAATTTTTTTATAAATTAAAAATTTGATAGTTATATTAGTATATATTAGATATTTGTGACCCTCGTTTCACACATAGGAACAATGGGAATCATATGATTGTATATGTTACTGGTGTGCAACATGTGTCGCGGTGGCAGTGAGTCACACACACTAGTCAATTCTTAGCAATACTTATTCTCACCATCTGTGGTAGATGCATTGGTGACCAGAAAATTTATTATGTGTATATAAAATTTTCCTAATACTTCCACATAAGGAACCCAACGCACCTCAAATTCTGGAAGATTTTATGATGTGTTTGCTCAAGGGTCCTCACTCAAAGCTACCTTTTTTCATAAGTAAAAATAAATTATGAAAAAACTCTTCTTTCATTTTTACCCTAAATAAATAATTAACATGATCATTTTTCACTAATAAGTGCATTAAAATATTCAATAAGTGATAAAATAATTTAATGAAATTGTTTTGCTTCTTATATCTAAATTCTTCGTGTAAAATCCTTGAAAATCACTTGTTGCAAAGTAGAAGTGATAATGTTTTACTTTAATTTCCATTTATGGACAGTTTAAAGGGTTTATGTTTTCACATATTCTTAAGAAAATTGTGTAAAACATGGTTAATTAATGTGTTTCATAATTTTTTAATTATGATAAAATTAGTAAGTTTTTATCTATGAAATATTTTATTTGTTTTTCATCCTTAAAATTTGAAATAATTGTTTACAAAAGTCTTAACATAGATCTTATAAGTAATTATCATTAGAGTATTTGAAAGATCTTAAAATTAGAAGTAGGTCTTACATAAGATCTGAGTGATAGAAATAATAAAAAAAAAACACACAAAACATGGTTAGAAACATTTCAAAACTTAGATTTGTCGTTGTTTTCTGTCACTCTATCTTTAGATTAGATTGACAATTGATTTGTTTTTCCTTTTCTTCTTTGTGTTTAAAAAATAAAACAATTGATGATGAATGATTTTTGCTTTACGACCTTTTATTCTCACAAACCAACAAGGATGAACTACCTTTAGAGAAAAAAAAAAGGTTGATGACGCAGCCAAAGTTGGATATTAGATTATGTGTGCCCAAAAGAAAAATAAGTGCTGAACTGCATGATTCCACTCTACTGTGCTACCCTCACCTTGATTTGTTGCGTTAATCAAATTAACTCAATAATTAAAGGATCTATTCAAAGCTCTGTGGGCCACTTAAGTGCTTTCGTTTCTTCTTTTTTTTTTTGTTCAATCACTTTTCTGAATTTAAATATATTAAATTTTGTCTCTCTATGACAAGAATGTGGCCCAACCTTTTTGACTTGTAAGGTTTCATGAGGCCACACCTCTTTTTTTTAATAGTCTCTTCTGACAAAAATTCTTTTATATTTGTATTTTTGGAAGTTTATTAATTTGCGTTTCTTATTAGTCCGTTAACTCAGTTTTTTTTAAATAACTTACAAGCAAATTTATTATAATCGATAAATAAATGTACAACTACTTGTAGAAAAAAGGAGTTTGCATTTATTTTGAAGGAAATCGATTTTAATATTTACACCTGTTGAAACTGAATTAAACAGTGGCGTTGTATGTAGTCGTAATTCTGGCCCATAATGTGACTACTCGCATTAAAAACATAGTCGCTGTGGTGGCGAAGTGACATCTTATCTTATCAAGACCAAACATGGTGCTGTTCAAATTTGACAAAAGGAAAGGAGGGTTTCAGAGGGACGTGGAAAAGGTTAATTAATGACAGGAGAAAAACGTTCAATCATCTTCTTGGTGGACCATGAGATTGTAAAGGATTGGTTGCAGCCAAATGGGAATTTTTGATTCATTTTGGTGGGAGTAGGTAACTTCAGAAAGTTGCAGATCTTCCTCAAATGGGAAATCCAAATTCCCAAATTAAATTATGAAAAAAACTAAATCATATCACATCCCTTTGTTGCATAAATTACATGCAAGAAAGATGATTGTGATGATGGGATTTTCCATAGGGGTGGGAGAGATTATATATTATATATGTGAAACCATAAGAGATTTCTGACTGGAAAGTTTATTTGTTTTTTTATTTACTTTGAACTTCCTGAACTTGATTTTGGAAAGCTATAACTTTTCATTAACCAGATCAAATGTAAAGTGGATCTCTGAACTAAAAAAGCTGTTTATCTGATGACTTATAGGGTTAGAAGGTGATTCTGGCAAGACAAGTAATACAGTAAAGGATATAGGCATTGTAGTTGGTGTTGCAGGTTTTGTAGTATTGGCATCTGGAATTTTTATCTTGTGGAAGAAGAGGAAATTGCAACGTGTATTGAAATGGAAGACAGAAAAAAGAGGTGATGCACAGTTACTGTCCACCTTGGTAGTGCACATTGCAACTATTGCAGTATGATGATATGTTACTGTTTTTTGTTTCAAAATCAGGTTTTTCGGAAAGAAGTCAGGATTTGTTAATGAATGAGGGAGTGTTATCAAGTAACAGAGAACAGTCCGGTGAAAGTAACATGGACGACCTAGAGTTGCCACTGTTTGATTTTAGCACCATAACAATGGCTACAAACAACTTCTCTGAAGAAAATAAACTTGGACAAGGAGGCTTTGGTAGTGTTTACAAAGTAAGCAGTTTTAATAAATGTCGCCAACAAACAAGTCCTTGAATGCACTCATGAATTATGATATGATCCGTGAAAATGCATGACTGGAATAATTGTGTTTATACCAGGGCAGGTTGAAGGAAGGTCAGCACATTGCTGTGAAGAGATTATCAAAAAATTCTGGCCAAGGAATTGAGGAGTTCAAGAATGAGGTCAAATTGATTGTCAAGCTTCAGCATCGAAATCTAGTTCGTTTGCTTGGTTGCAGCATTCAGATGGACGAGAAGATGCTGGTCTATGAGTACATGGAAAATAGAAGCCTTGATTCAATTTTGTTTGGTGAGTCATTTCAACATTCTGATTCATAATTTGTATTCAAATTTCAAACACTTGATATATTGATAATAACCACGATGATCCAGATAAGGCAAAAAAATCCTCACTTGACTGGCAAATGCGCTTCAACATTATATGTGGCATTGCCAGAGGGCTTCTGTATTTGCACCAAGATTCCAGATTTAGGATCATACACAGGGATCTCAAGGCAAGCAACATTCTACTTGACAAAGAGATGAACCCAAAGATATCAGATTTTGGTATGGCTAGAATTTTTGGCACGGATCAGATAGAAGCAAATACGATGAGAATTGTTGGAACATAGTGAGTACCAAGTAACATCTCTCTCACACACAAACATAACAAACATTGTGATATTTACCATTTACAAATTTTTGTATGCAGTGGGTACATGTCCCCTGAATATGCTATGGATGGAGTCTTCTCAGTAAAATCTGATGTTTTTAGTTTTGGGGTTCTTGTGCTGGAGATAGTAAGTGGAAAAAAGAACAGAGGATTCTATTTGGCCAACAAAGAATTGAATCTTCTAGGACATGTATGTGCAACCGTTGCTGTAGTATGTTTGTTGTTTGGTTCTAATATAATGTCCTGTTTGATAACAAACATGTGATTGTGGTTTGTTGTACTGTAGGCGTGGAAGTTGTGGATGGAAGGAAATGCATTGGAACTGAGTGATTCGTCTATTGACACATCATATTCAGCATCAGAAGTTCATAGATGCATACAAGTGGGTCTCTTATGCGTGCAAGAGCGTGCAGAAGACAGGCCAACGATGTCTTCAGTGGTGTTGATGCTGAGTAGGGATACTGCATCAATGTCACAACCCAAAAGCCCAGGGTTTTGTCTAGGAAGAAATCCTACGGAAACTGAATCTTCTTCAAGTAAACTAGAAGAATCATGCACTGTGAACCAAGTCACTGTCACAATGATAGATGCTAGGTAGAAGAGAACGTGACCTCATTTAGCTAGCATACTAGTATAATCACATTTTTTTTTCTTTCAAGTTTAAACAAGAAGAATCCCTTCTTTGATAGTTGCAGTGTTTTTGAGGTATAATATGATCTTGTTTTTTATGTATATTAGAGATGTTATATAGTTTAAGGTACTTTTCGTTGCTGTTATTGAGCTCTCTTAACAGAAAAAGATTACATAATTGTTTTATACCATCAAATCCTCATGTCTTATATTCACTATTATTGAACCAATGCATTTATAATATTTACCTTAGATTTTAGGCTTATCCGAATGTACTCTTTGATCCTATGAATCTATCGCTTTCCATTTTTACAAAGTTTGTGCCTTTTGGGAACGGTGGATTAAGATATAGTGTATTTTTTTTTTTATTATATCAATCATCGTAAATACTTAATTTTGCTTTTTTGTATGCCACAATATAAATTTTAATTAATGTTGCCTTTGTTTTATCAATTTTTTTTTTCGATTTTATTGTAACACGTAGATACAGAAATTCTCATTCATGCCTACTTTTTAAAGCATTTCGTAAACTTGATTTCTACATGAAAAATTGATGTAAAGAATGAAGAACCTTAAAATAGTCTTTAATTAAAACAAAAATCCTTTATCACTTCAGCAGTCAAAGATTGTCCTTCCGACACTTTGAAAGCTGTGATTTAATATATTCTAAAGCAAATAAAATTCACTTGCATTACGATACTTTCCATAGAATTCAACACCATTTTAATTAACTAGTTCAAATGAATTTGACTTGTCAAATAAAATATTTATATTTGATTGTGAAGGTTTGATATCTGTTCAACGAACACTTGTAACATTCTAAATTTTAATTTTAAATTAGGGAAGGAATACATTTATAGTGAAAAGATTAAGTTCTCTATTAGAAAAAAAAAAATTGAAATATGAAAGTCAGCCAAATCACATTATTACAAGTCAACAAAGTAGACTTTGATAATCTCTTTAAAACAGTAGGTAAAAATGACACTATAACAAACTTTAATTAGTAAAAACCAATATAGGAAAATAAAAATTACATGAAATTCATCTACAACAATTGAAAAATTCACTAGAACTAGACAAATTCAAAACTATGAGTAAATTGAACAATCAGCTGGAGTCTAAAATTTTTATAACACTTCATGTAATAAAAATATTTTATCAAACACTGGGTAATATTCTTAATCGAGGAATTACACTAAATTACATCAAGTCTAAATAAAATTAAAAGTAATGTTTTAATAGATTTGCAAATAATAAAATGGATTATTTTAGAATTAATATAATCTAGGGTTTCTAGTACTTTCCCAAAATGAGATATTTGGTGTAATTGTTGATCCTACATTGATGTTCTGTTAGAACTTGAGATGCGCTTGATCAATTTTCAGAATTTAGTGGAACTCATTGTTTTCAAATATTAAGTTTTGTGATAAATTGTTCCACGTTGCTTGCAAGAAAAAATGCTACTATCTCAATTTTTTTGTTAATATTATTTTCTTAAAACAAATTAAAACTAAATCAATAATATTTTGTTGTGCTCGTTCTCTTTCGGTGATTTTCATTTAGAACCCTTTAAGAAGATTAGTATTTTGTTTGATTATTGGTTATTAGGTATTGGATATGATATTGGATATTTATTATTGGTTATGGGTTATTAGTTATTGGATATCTGAATTTTAGTTTTGAGATGTGATTGGTTATTGAAGATATTATTTTTAATTAATGGATATTGGTTGTTGGTGATGTGACTTTTAGTTTTTCTGTTACACATTGTCTCTTGAGTATGCAAGAATGATTAATTAAGTTTGATGTGTTAATTATGATTTTACATAATTTCAAATTGTCCGATGAGACAATTTGGGAAAATTATTTTTCATAATTTGCTATAACATGTTCGTTGGAGTTTATGGATAATTTTGATAAAATTTTGGTTAAAATTATTTGTATTGTTCTCCAGATGCATATTTGATTGTGATCATCCGTGACCACTTTCATTTCGTGTATTTCGAAGACCAATGTAAAATGTTGCCGAAATCTTATCAAATTTATCATGTTAGACTTCTTTGTATGTGTGTTAGCAAATTATGATAAATAATTTTTCTAAATGGGTAGGGCTTAACCTTATGAGAGTTAAAAATTTGAGATTGATGAAGTTTGTTACGAACATAGTTTGGATCAAAGCTAAATGAATGAACGTCACATCAATCAAGAATATGAAAAGGAAGTTTCAGTTTGCGCCATACATTGATGGGTATGTGTTACAAAATGTAAAATTTGATTAAAGTTTACTTAATTAGTCCACTAACTATTTGTGATTCATGATAGACCTCATTGGCAACTGATGGTCATCATTCCAAGACAATGCACAATTCTATGGTTTTGTTCCCTGCACAAAAGGATGAAAAATGACTTGAAATCCATGCTACAAGCGTAAGTTTATGTTTCAAATGTTACATTAACATGTTGAAATGGTTTTTTTATGATGATTATAGTTATCTTAATTTTACCTTATGTTTTCAATGTAAATAGAGTTATGAGTAAACCCAAAGGTCAACTATCCAAAGGTTGTAACTTATTTATAGTTGTTATTCGTTTTCAATGAATTTGACTTAATTTGTAACACTTCAAGAATACATCACCTATATCAGATGACACAATTAAGAAGATATGACAAAAGTGGACAACTTATCTTCTACATAGATGAACTTAGGACCCATGACCATCCCTTAAGGAACATTTTTATTGTTGTTAAATACATTAATTAGCTTACTTTCGATAGCTTAAGTTTTCGATATGCCTAGATTGTTTAGTATTATAATCATTTTGAATGCATAGTATATATAATTTTGTGATATGCTTGGATCATTTTATTTATTTCAGGTGTGGTTTTATTGTAAAAACAAATTTATTTAAAAAAACAACAACTTGGATGTCGATTAGCGTAAAAAACGATGTCAATTGATGTTTAGTAGTCCATAGTCCAACATTTTATTTGTTTCAATGGCTCACCCTAGGATTTTCTCGCTAAGCGTGGAAGAGGCGCGCACATAGCACAACTCAACATCGGTTTTAGTGGTGGTCGGACATTAATTTTGACGTTTGTTAACATGGATCTGAGGTAAATTGACGTCCATGTGGAATCTGACGTCAAATTGACATCTCCCAATAAGACGTCGGGGTTAGGTTGGATGTTGAATGTCCAAAATAACAAATGTCAAAGACCTTTTTTTGTAGTGGTCACATAAGGTATTGTATTTATAATAGAAGAAATATAGGTTAAGCCTAAAATATAAATACGAAATAATAACAAACTAACTAAAAAGATAAATAAAATATATCTAATACTCCCCTCCAGCTTATGCATACAAATCGTATGTATCAAATTTGTTACTAATATAATTAATAAAGACTTACTGAAAATATCTGTTTCTGCACTCGAGTGATACCAAATTGTTAATGATTTGAAAATACGACATAGAAGACAAAATACTAACCCAGAAAACTCTCCATGAGCAACAAATCTTGGAAGTTGCTCTATGTAAATCTCTTCTTGAAAATCGTTGTTGAGGAATGCATCCAGTGGATAAAGAGGTCATTGTTGAAGAGTCATGACAACTATAAATAAACTAACAAAAGTCATATTTGTCACGGGAGAAAAATCATATATGGATGGGTCAAACGCAATGGAAAGAAAAGGGAGGTTAGCAGTGGAAGATACCATTGATAAACAAGAGAGAAAGCTTAAAAATCCTAGATTCTTCAATAAAGGCACCTGAAAAAGGAAAAAAAAGAAATATCGATGCTCTAAATAATTGCCTGAGAGGAGACGGGAACGTGCGACTACACGATAAACCTAAAAGAGGAAAAAGAGTGACATCGACGCTCTAAATCGTTGCCTAAAAGGAGACAAGACGTGCCACACAAACGATGAAGGGAGTCGATCCACAACTTCAAAAGGCGTTAAAAGCACGTGGGAGCTCCAATGAAGGTGTCGTTGACGACATAGTGGTTACCCCAACCAACACGATCAAAACTGTGTGATCGTGAGTCGAAACTGGAACTCTGATAATGATAGTAGTAAATGATGACAATAGACATTGACGCTGCCGACAATGATAGATGACGCTGCCTCCGACAACAATAGATGTAATAGTAGACATAACATAAATTTTTTTCCTCAAAAGAATTTTAGGCTTTATTTACCATGTTAAATATAGTGAAAAATATTTATATTAATAATCTTTCATGTGTTAGATATTATATTATATTTGTAACAGAAAAATTCAAAAATAAATAAAAAATAATATCAAATAAACTAAAAATAAACTATAAATATAAAATAAAAATAATATATATAATAACACAATGATAAGATAATATATATAATAACATAATGATGTTTGTTACATGGAGTTTCACCAACTCCTAACTTCTTTCTATTATTAGGTTATCGTAAAATAGTTAATATTGTTATTTTTATAATTAAATTTTTATTTATAAAAGTTAAAATTTGAAATTTTCTCAAGTCATAACTTTTACAAGAATGAACGTTGAAGTCACGTTGGTTGGACATAACTTATTTTAAACTTTATAATTTATTTTTTAAACATGGTTATTGTATTTGTGTAAAAAAACACACCATTTAAATAGAAAAATAAGTATTTAAATTTTGGAATCAAATTTTTTTAAAAGAATTTATTTTAATTTTTAAATTTAATATTTAAGAACTAAATCAATTTTTTAATTGTATGATATTAGAATAATTATTTAATTTTAAGAAATGGAAATCAGTATTATCTTAAATTTCAGAAGTTAAAAAGGAATATTCTAGTTTATTTATTTGGGTCAATTTGTTTTCTCTAGAAATGGTTTCTATCTTTTCCAAGAAGACAGCCGCCGTCAGCAACTCAGTATTGAAAACCTCCTGCGTCAAAAACTGCAACATATCACTTTTGTAACACGAAACCTTCAATTTCAATTTTTATAACTTTTTGTATATTTTATTTTTATTCCTTTTCTCTTAATTTATCCATTATTTCTTTTATTCATATCATTCATTTATTTATTTATCTTCATTACACCCAATTTATAGTTGGGACCAACGTGTAACCTAGCTATTTGTTAAGAGTGGAAATATATGTGATGCCATAGGTTTATGTTGATTTTTTATTTATTGTAGATTATTATTTTAATTTAAAAAATAAAATAATTATTTTAATTTAAAACCAATTAAATAAATTTAATTAAATATTATTCAAACACTAAAAGATAATAAAAAATTATACATTAAAAAATCATCTTTATTAATGATTTAGAATAGATTATATATATATATATATATATATATATATATATATATATATAATACTTTGTGTGTATATATTTTGTTTATAATTTTACTTTTTGAGTATTTTTTAAATTAAAATAATTATTTTATCAATTTTACTTTGCAACTGATTTTATTTTTCAAAATTAAATATTTTTCTTAAATTTGACTATTATTTTAAATTAAAATAACTATTTACAGAATAATTATCTAAAAGAATAAAAATAGTCTAAAATAAAATTGTAAAAGTGATTTAAATTTACTTTTATAATTTAATAACAACAATTTTATTCTTTTATTATGAAAATAAACAAGCATAATATTTCGTAAGGGTTTTATTACATTAAGAAAATGAATTCCAATTTTTAATTCGAAATAAACATCTTAATAGGAAAAGGAAAAGAATGTCGGTGTAGCCAGAAATATTATTATAAATAATTTATCATATCTTTTCAACTTAGATCAGTTATTAACAAAATTATGAATACTTTAAAACAAACAAAAATTAAATAAACTTTGTTAAAAATGTCAGAGTTAATGAATGTTCATTATGAGTTCAAATTCAATCAATAAAAGGTAATTATTGTATGCTTTTCAAGAGTTTTCTATTTGTCATACATATCAGCTTATCTAGTCTAAAAACGTAGTCCAAAAAGTGTTCTTTAACTTCGCTAAATGTAATTTTCATAGGAATTGAATACAAATGCAAAAAAATGATTACAATTGACATTCTTACTATATATTATTTTCTATCTTCAGCATTAAGCTGCTGCTCTCTGTAAAAAAATATATTAATAAAACATTTGGTGGGATTAACTTACTACAGAAAATTTGGATAATTTATTCGAAGATTTACGTTTATTAATAATATAAATTCTTATAATGTTTTAATGACATAACATATATTCTAAAAACTATTTAAATTTACCATTCCTACATTTCCCCATCAAAATTGCAGGATTAAATTTATGAACTATACTTTTTTAACTGATACAATAATTAAGTAATTTATTTTTTCATAAAGCATATCCCAATATAAAATTATATTATTAACAGACATTTTTTCATCGAAATTGTAGTAATGTATAAATAATTAACAACATACAAACTATCCATACTCGTTTATAAAATTTAATCATTTTAGCGGTGTTTTAATTTTGACAATTATGATGTTTCTTTTAATATTTTTAATTTTAAAATAAAATAAAGCTTATACAAAATATTATTGAACACATGACTAGACTTTTGATTTTCATAAAAAAAAAAATTGAATTACTGTGTAGGCGGCTAAATTAATGCAAATAGAACTAAAGCCCCACTCTTTTGACCTCTACAAATTTAATAATATATATATATATATATATATATATATATATATATATATATATATATATATATATATATATATATATATATATATATATATATATATGCATATAACTCATCGGTCAAAGGACTAATAATGTGTTAGGATGTTTTATATATGCTTGATATTAATTTTAAAATTAAAAATAACCCGGGTTACGTAATTTAGTTGCATCAATATTTTATTCTCTTTTTTTTTTCTTTATAGTTCAAAATTTACATTTTTATTAATGATCACTATGTCGTCGACAGTAGGTTTCTGCAGTAGTTACGTTTTGTTAAAACCATTTTTTTATTTAACAAACCTGGTTTTAAGGGTATTGTAATTATCAGAAAAAAAGTAAATTTTTAAATTATAAAAAAAGAATAAAGACAAAATGTGGATGTCAACTAATTATATAAATTGATTGGAGTATTGTATAATTGTCTACTCAAAGCCAATAATAAGAATAAATTGCTAACCAAAAAGTTGGATGAATTTATATAATACATCATTTAAGTGAAATTATTTTCTGTGAAATATTTTTGTCATATTTAATTTATAGGTATGAAGACATCAGTCATCACACATTGTCATATCATAAGCGTTAAATACATTTTGATACGGATATGTCTTCAAATAAATAATATATATATATATATATATATATATATATATATAATATAATTTGTAATATAATTACTCTTATTAAAATCAGTATTATTTGAAACACAATATTTATGACTAAAGCCAAATATTATTTAAAACATAATTACTCATATAAAATACAATTCAAAAAATATATATATAAACAAGATTAGTTACTAAATATAAAGATAATGTAACAACTTAGAAGTAGATAGTTAGAGTTAATAAATGTTTTAAAATAATGAAACTAAATATTTTTAAGTTAAAATAATTTAATAAAATAAATAAAAATTCTTAAACTCATCCCATTACTTAAAACATCGATGATCTCTTAAAAATTATTTTTCTTAATTTCTTTTCTAAGATTTCTTAATCTTTTGGTCATCTGATTGACAATCAGAAAATTCTTAGGAGATCACGTTGGAGTAATTTTCACATCTATCCGATCAATTTCTAGAATAGAGCAAGTAAATTTTGACTCATTTTTCTCTTTCGTTTCTAATTTGAATTTCCACGAAGCGATTCTTTGTCGCATGCATTCTTTGGTTTCTCTTCCTAATTCTCTTGCAAGCTCTGGTCCAAAGGACTCATTTTGTTCTCAATTCGGCGTTTTGTAGGCATTTCTAGAGTTTTTGGACTCTAAGCAAGGTAGTTAGAGTTTTAGAGATCTGTTGTCGATCTAAGGTAAGGGAAGCTAGTTGTTAACTTTAATTTGAGTTGGTGTTGTATGTTGGGTAATTGTATGTATGATAATTTGATTAAATTTAGATTTTAATAATTATGTTAGTGTTAATTTATTTGAATTATAGGTGCATTTGAATTTTGTATGATTAGTTTTTGTGTGTGATACAAAGTTTGATGATGTGGTTGTCATGAATTGTAAGTTAAGGTTGGCTATGGATGTTGGGAATTGGTGGTGAAGTTTATAGAGTAATTAGTTGAATATCTAAGGATTTTATAGTTAAAATAGAGGTTTTAATAGTCAAAGTTGTAAAAAAATGGGTGAAACTGATTAATATGATTTTTCAGGTATGTTAGGGGAGCATTTTAAATATGTTAGGAGTTTGGTTGGGTAGAAATATGTCAGAGGCGGCTGCAGCGGAAGGGTTAGCGTAGAATAACAAACCAAGAGGGTTTTTAATACAAAAGTGTGCCTTTTAATTTCTACTCAATTAAACTTACTTAACAATTAATAAAGACAAATAAAGCAAGAGTAAGGTTGAGAGAAATTTGCACAGATGATTTTATCCTGGTTCGGATCTTACCAATCCTACGTCCAGTCGTTTATCTCAAACAAGATAAACCTTTTTCACTAACACAAAACAATTACAAATTACAATCACAAAGAAACAATTTGTAAGAGTTTAGAAACCACCTCTCTTGATACCACAAGAGATGAACCTACACCTCCTTTGAGTCTTCACAAAGGATGAACACCTCCTCCGAATACTTCACGAAGGATGAACACCTCCTCCGAATACTTCACGAAGGATGATTCTCTTCCGAACACCTCCTTAGACACACCAAGGATGAACCGGCTATTTCCTCTGTCACCGTAGCAGCACTTCACCAGCTCCACAGACAAGAGTTTCACAAGCCGAACAAGAACACACAAGTCTCAAGAATTTCTGAGTATTTGAGCACAAGGGAAGAGTTTCTGTGTCTCTGGATATTTTTTTTGAGAGGAAATGAGAGTCTATTTATAGACTCATCCAAAGGCTCTTCCATTCACTAAAAGACAAACTTAACGGCTAGTTTCTCCAACGGCCATAAACGGCTAGTTTGTCCAACGGCCATAAACGGCTAGTTTCTCCAACGGCCATAAACGGCTAGTTTGTCCAATGGTCATAAACGGCTAGTTTCTTCAACGACTAGTTTCTCCAACGTCCGTGTTAAGTGCGATACTCTTACCGTTAACCGTCACTATTCACGTGAATAGTGTTACTATTCATGTGAATAGTACTATAGTGTTTTGTTGCAATGATTTACTATAGTAATTTTACAAAACACTTTTCTTTTTCTAATCTAAGTCCTATACATATTTCTAAGAGTATTACAAAAGCTTTCCATCACAATATAAGTCTTCATAACATCTTGAATCTTGATTTCTCTTGACTTGATTTGGACATCATCAAAACTTCATCTTCATCATTTTGCTAACAATCTCCCCCTTTTTGATGATGATCAAAAACTCCTTGATTTAAAGCTTTTGGTAATAATCTGTATTTAAAACACAACTTATGGAAGAAAGAGTGCATTAGTGAATAAGCACAAATAGTACAAATAGGCAAATAAGCTTTAAACATTTTCTCCCCCTTTTTGATCATAATTAAAAAGTTGTGTTGATGTTCTCCCCCTAAGATAATACTCCCCCTTAATAAAAGCATGTATGCATATGAGCTAAAAATATTTCAAATTTAAAGATTCATTCAAACATGCACAATAGGATATTTAAAGCAAATATTTTTAGGAGAAAGATCTTATAAAACATTGTTTAGATCTTTATCTTGAGGATTGTCATCATTCTTTGCTTCATTTGTTGTCTTCTACAAATCTTCATCATTTCCTGCATGTAATTCAACTGACTCAAGAGGTTTTGCCTCAAGGTCTACAATTTCATCAAAGACAACATGCACACATAAAAATTTTTCCGATTTAAAACTATATATGCTTTATATATTAGACGATATCCAAAAAAAATAGTTTTATCGGTCTTGGAATAAAAATTTTCTTAAATTTTGTTTTAAAGAAAAAAAATTGGTACCCAACAATTTTGTTTGGGTCCTTTGGGTTAGATTTAGAAAAAAGAAATCATTTTATAACCCAAACATATCTACCACTTGGAACACCATAATGCTTAATTTTACATTTATTTGAAGTATGACCCTTTTTCATACAATAAAAGCATGATACAACATTTGTGTTCCTATAAGTTGTTCCTTTTTCTACCCAAGTTCTACGGGTTCTATGATTATTTTTATTTTTAATTCTAGGAACATACTTATTTTTAACAACCTTATTTTCATTAGTTTTACTACATTCTCCTGAGGTTGTTTGTTCTAGTAGTTTCTTAAAATTTTCACAAGAAGCACATTCATCACTACTAGTAAATTTACCCTTTTCAAAAAATAAAACTTTATTTTTCAAATCTTTATTTTCTTCAAAAATATTTTCAAAATTTAATTTTAAATTCTTATTTTCTTCAAGAATATTTTCAAAGTCTGATTTCAAATTTTTATTTTCTTCAGAAATATTTTCAAAATTTAATTTTAAATTTTTGAAATCCTTTTTCAATTTCTGATGGGCTTTATCTAATTTTTCAGATTCTACTATTAAAGCAGCATAAATTTCATGCAATTCATTTTCGCTAATTTGACTAGAATTATCAGAATCGCTAGATGTACTTACTTGGCTTCCAGTGTCGTCGTTCACTACTAAACAGATGTATGCTTGCTCATCAGAATCACCCATACTTGATGTTGTGCTTGATGAAGAGCTTGAATTATTCTCTTCCATGATTAAATTATTCGTTTTAGCACACCCGATTTCATCTCCGCCTTCATGAGTTACTCTTAAAGTTTCCCACATTTCTTTAGCGGTTTTACAAACAGAAATCCTGTAAAACTCATCAACAGTTAAAGCAGATGAAATAATATTACGAGCTTTTACATCATTACCAAATTTTTTCTTATCTTGAGCAGTCCATTGGTCACGGGGCTTTGGTTCCTGCATATTGTTAGTTGGAACAAAAGGACCAAATGCAACAACATCCCAAATATCTATATCAATAGATTCCATAAAAATTTGCATTCTTACCTTCCAGAATGCATAGTTCTCACCTGTGAATAGTGGTGGTCTATTGATAGAAGCACCCTCTGCGAATGTTTGAAATGATCCCGCCATTTGAATGACTATCAAAGCAAGCTCTGATACCAATTTTCAGAGGCGGCTGCAGCGGAAGGGTTAGCGTAGAATAACAAACCAAGAGGGTTTTTAATACAAAAGTGTGCCTTTTAATTTCTACTCAATTAAACTTACTTAACAATTAATAAAGACAAATAAAGCAAGAGTAAGGTTGAGAGAAATTTGCACAGATGATTTTATCCTGGTTCGGATCTTACCAATCCTACGTCCAGTCGTTTATCTCAAACAAGATAAACCTTTTTCACTAACACAAAACAATTACAAATTACAATCACAAAGAAACAATTTGTAAGAGTTTAGAAACCACCTCTCTTGATACCACAAGAGATGAACCTACACCTCCTTTGAGTCTTCACAAAGGATGAACACCTCCTCCGAATACTTCACGAAGGATGATTCTCTTCCGAACACCTCCTTAGACACACCAAGGATGAACCGGCTATTTCCTCTGTCACCGTAGCAGCACTTCACCAGCTCCACAGACAAGAGTTTCACAAGCCGAACAAGAACACACAAGTCTCAAGAATTTCTGAGTATTTGAGCACAAGGGAAGAGTTTCTGTGTCTCTGGATATTTTTTTTGAGAGGAAATGAGAGTCTATTTATAGACTCATCCAAAGGCTCTTCCATTCACTAAAAGACAAACTTAACGGCTAGTTTCTCCAACGGCCATAAACGGCTAGTTTGTCCAACGGCCATAAACGGCTAGTTTCTCCAACGGCCATAAACGGCTAGTTTGTCCAATGGTCATAAACGGCTAGTTTCTTCAACGACTAGTTTCTCCAACGTCCGTGTTAAGTGCGATACTCTTACCGTTAACCGTCACTATTCACGTGAATAGTGTTACTATTCATGTGAATAGTACTATAGTGTTTTGTTGCAATGATTTACTATAGTAATTTTACAAAACACTTTTCTTTTTCTAATCTAAGTCCTATACATATTTCTAAGAGTATTACAAAAGCTTTCCATCACAATATAAGTCTTCATAACATCTTGAATCTTGATTTCTCTTGACTTGATTTGGACATCATCAAAACTTCATCTTCATCATTTTGCTAACAAAATATGATATAGAACTTAGGGTAGTTCAATTTTGGTGTTTTGGATTGTTTTAAAGTGTAAAAATTGATGTTTGGAGTAATGAGATTGTGAATTAGAGGGTTTAGACTAAAGTGGACAATTTGTGGTCTGTAATTGAGTTATTTAGGACTTGTCTAAGCCTTTAGTATGCTAAAATTGGTGTAGGAAGTAGTAGAATGGAGTTTAGGTAGACTAGAATGACTAATTGAGGTTCAGAGTGATCAATTTAAGTTAGAGATTTGTTTTTAGATGTTTCTTAGTGCCTAAGAGGTTATAGGAACCATTCAAACTTGGGTAGAGGGTCACCAAAGAAAGTTTTAAAACCTGGTGTAGCGCTCAGGCGCCCCCAAGCACCCTCTTAGCAGCCCTCATTCTAGTGGCCTGACATGTGAGCGTCCTGTTTAGGGCAACTGAGCGCCCCTTAGCCAAACTTTGGATTTTCAATTTTTGGCATGTTTTGGGATGTACTGTTTTGGTCTCTATGATGCATGTGTGATAGTTTAGCATGAGCTTTATGGTGATGTATGCATTGTTATGTCTACTTGTTTATTAAATGGAAAAGGTATGGAAATGAGTTATGAGGAGAAACTTTTCTTGGTGTGGTTTCAAGTATTATTAGTATGAATGCAGGGAGCTCAGTCTTGAGGGTTATCCTAACGCTATAATGGTTTTTCATTATCAAGTAGAGAAGATTGACACATGTGGTCAAAGTAGCAGGAGGTCTTAGTCTAGGTGCTTTCAGTATGGCCTACGACGCGGTACAAACTAACCTTGTGAGTGTGGTAGGGTGAAACCCATTGACAATGACTTTGCAAAGTAGTAGAGGCCACTGCACAATCCATCATAGCTCAACATTCATTCTAAGTCTGGATAGTCTAGTCTAGGTCATTGCATGTTAAGATGTTTGGTTTGATTTATATTATATCTTATATATGTATGAATTACTTTAAGTTTATGAGGAATTGTTTTTGTATCTAACTTACCTTTTATTTTTTATTGTGGTTGTATGTTTCTTTGCTTCTTTTCTGACTATGATCATCCGGTGAGTATGAGCAGAAAAAAATGATATTTCTTTGAAGGAGATGTTAGACGAAGGTGTTGCGAATGTTTAATATCTTTACTTAACTATCTTATATAGAGTTTTGCTTAACTAGTTTGTATATAAAGTTTCTTTATAATTATTTGGATGACTAATCTATCTTATTAAAAATAGTGATGACTATATAATAATTATAATGTATTTCGGATGTTACAAACAACATGTTAAACATATTCTTTCTAGAAAATATCAACACTTCCTTAAAACTACAAAGATAAGGGATTGCTATAAAAAAAAAATCAGCTTATGCATGTCTTATTACAAAAATTTCATCAAAAATATTTTTTTATAGAAAACTTCTATAAATAATGTTTAAGAAGGAAAGATCCATGGCAAAAACTTTGGAGTTGTGTGATTCTTCTTCCTCTACTAATTCTTTTTGTGTCAAATGTGCATTCAATGTTCTTGAATAAGCATTAAACGTGCGTTAATAATTTGACAGTATCTCTTAAACACAACAAATTTTTATTAGCATAAATAGGCAGCTTTTTTCCATTTTTTTGGAAGATGCATGATCTTGTACAGGTGGCTAACTCTACAATATCTTATCTCACATTTTTCAAAAAAGTCTTACGTATGAATATCTTTCAACATGTTTTTTTAAAAAAATTATTGCTGCTAAAATATCGCGAGATCCAAAAAATAAAAACAAACAAAGAAGCATACATTCCTTACCAACATTAAATAAAAGTTTATTAGGTTTGACATATACTGTACATTGCATGTCGAATAAAAAACTTAAAAAATAATGTATAATTGCTTGCAATCAAATACTTATCAGACAAACAACATAAAGACAACTTACTTTATGTTTGTAAAATAAAACTCATTAAACAAAGTTCAACTTAGGTCTGGTTAATAAAGTAGACATTTTACATATGACATAATCTAATTTATAAAAAGATATATTTTAAACTTAGTCATTCAAACACAATTAAAATTAAACCAAGCTCGCTTTTAACTTGGATCTAACACAAAATAATTAATATCTATAGAAAATATTTAACAATAGAAATTCAGATTTTGGTGCCAACCACGTTTCCTTCTCATATAATGCAGGAGGTGGTATGAAACGAAATTGACAGGGTAACACTATGCACTAACCCAAAAACACTCCGACTTTTGCGATGAACCAAACCCATAAGCATAAAATATGTATGCCAAGCTCCTTGATTCTACTCTTCACCTTCCATTTTTGTTCTTGTTCTGATACCATATCTTCTGACAAAGCCATCAGAGATGGCGAGCTTCTTGTTTCCAAAGGCAAAACCTTTGCTCTTGGATTTTTCAGTCCAGGAAAATCCAAATCCCGCTATGTGGGAATATGGTTCAACAACGTTCAAGAACAAACTGTTGTTTGGGTTGCAAACAGAGACACTCCCATCAATGACACCTCTGGGGTTCTCTCAATCAACCCAGATGGAAACCTAGTCCTCCACCACAACTATAGCACTAGTCCCATTTGGTCTACCAGTGTTTCACTCACACAATCAAATAGCACTGCCACTAACGTCATAGCTCAACTCTCAGACCTAGCAAACCTTCTTCTGATTCTTAACGACACCAAAACTCTCATCTGGCAAAGCTTTGATCATCCCACAGACACCTTGATTCCATATCTAAGAATTGGTTTCGACAGAAAAGCTAACCAGAGTTGGATCCTCCAATCTTGGAAGACAGATGATGACCCCGGAACAGGTTCTTACACATTGGAATTGAGCAGCACTGGGAAGGCACAGTTGTTCTTGTATCACCAGAACCTTCCCCTGTGGCGAGGTGGATCATGGAACGGTGAATTATTTATGGGTGTACCCAACATGAAAAGAGATTTGCTTACTTTTAATGTTTCTTTTACTGAAAACGAAAACCTCGTAGCTCTCTCATTTAACCCGCGCGATAAGTCCTTGATCACTTGGGTGGTAGTCCAGCAATCAGGTTTCTTTAACGTATTCACTCGGGATAAGCAAAAGAATCAGTGGAACAGGTACTGGTCTGTGCCAATAAACCAATGTGATAACTATGGAACCTGTGGATCAAACGGTAATTGTGACCCTTTGAACTTTGAGGAATTTCGGTGTACTTGTCTACCTGGGTTTGAACCCAAATCCCCACATGAGTGGTACAATAACAGAGATGGGTCAGAAGGGTGCGTGAGGAAGAAAGGTGTATCCGTTTGTGGGAATGGAGAAGGGTTTGTGAAACTTGAAGGCTTAAAGCTGCCTGATACCTCTGAGGCAACTGCCAAAGAGGGTTGGAGTTTGGATGAGTGTGAGAAGGATTGCTTGAGAAACTGCTCTTGCACTGCTTATGCAGTTCTTGATGTGAGGAATGGTGGAAGTGGGTGCTTGGCATGGCATGGAAATTTAACAGACATACAAAAACTGAGTGATCAAGGCCAAGATTTGTTTGTCCGCGTTGATGCAGAAGAACTAGGTACTTCCTCCCACTATTTTTTTCTCTGTATGAATTTAACACCACACATATATTTTAACATTCTGCTTCAACCTATCTGAAATGTTTCTTCTTGTCAGCAAATTATAACAAAAAGACAAAAGGATTACGCGGTAAAATGAGGATTGCTGTAATTGTGACTGCTTCTGCAGTAGCAAGTATCATTATCCTCCTCGCTCTGTATTTCCGGTGGAAGAAGAAAACCAAAGGTTAGTGTTCTGTTCTTTATAATTATTATTTAAAAACAAGAATTAAAATAAGTGCATGTCAACAACATAGGAATAAGAATTAAAATAATAACACACGCCAACAACATATGAACAAGAACTAAAATAAGAGCATATCAATAAAGAAAGCAACATGAACATAAAATGTCTTAAAAAACAATTACAAGTGATGCAACTAATGAAACTAAAAAAAATAGAAAACATGGTTAAGAAATAGAAATGGAGAACACCCACTTTATAAGACTTACAAGAAAGAAAGTCACTCCGTGAAGGAACAAATGTCTTAAAAAATCTGAGTTTCTTATTCACTCTAGAGTATTTTTATAAGAGCCAACCTGACTATATATAACCATGTTGATGCTGAAATTCAAATGGAAATTAAGAGGAAAATTTAAATTTAAATGTTAGACATTCCATACTTGATTGTGGTTTTCATTCTCCTCCAAACACTATGTTTTCAATGTGCTTTCTGAAACTCTTGTTTCCTCTTTCTTTGATTGGCAGTTTAATTGAGCTTGATTGAATTTTGAATTGAAGTCTAATTTTAATCCAAACTACAACTACATATCTAGTTGTAGAAACAAAACATTTTTATTCTTTAATAAGTAATACTGATATATCAGGTATTATATATATGTTAACTCCATTCACTAAATTCTTCTGCACCTTTCTTTTATTATTTAAGAATGTGGTGGTTATATTGCTTCAAGTTATATCTCAAGGCATTTATAATTTCAGATAAAGTGATGCATCATTTAAACCAATTTTCCCCTGGACATGACAATGGTATCCAAAGCAGCACGCATAGAAATCTTCCATTTTTCAGCCTTAAAGTGATAATGGAAGCCGCAAGAAATTTTAGTGATGAGAACAAGCTTGGGCAAGGTGGATTTGGTTCTGTCTACAAGGTAACTCAAACTCCATCATGCTTGAGCAACTGTTGTGAGAAGTGTCTTTTATGTCTTTAGTTTTCCTTGAATAGAAATTGTTGAAAAATGATGAAAAAAAAAGTGAAATGGGGTTGAAGAGTTATAAACATTTCAGGGCTGTCTAGCCAATGGACAAGAGATAGCAGTGAAAAGATTGTCGGAACATTCAGGTCAAGGGACCGAAGAGTTTAAAACTGAAGTTACATTGTTAGTTAAACTTCAACACAGAAATCTAGTGAGGCTGCTCGGTTGTTGCTTTGAAAAAGAAGAAAGGATGTTAGTTTATGAATATTTACCAAATAAAAGCTTGGACTTCTTCATATTCGGTATGTCTTTCTCTACTCTCTCTTTATTACAAAGAAAATGTTATACTCCTGTTTCATTTCACTTTTTTATGCATATCTGAGAGTTTGAACGCTCAAATTCAGATGAAAAGCGAAGGTCATCACTGACTTGGGATAAGCGGTTTGAAATCATTTTGGGGATTGCTCGAGGTGTTCTATATCTTCATCAAGATTCAAGGCTGAAAATAATTCATAGAGATCTAAAAGCAAGCAATGTACTCCTTGATGCTGCAATGAATCCCAAGATCTCAGATTTCGGTATGGCTAGAATATTTGGAGAAGATCAAATCCAAGCAAGGACGAGAAGAGTAGTCGGAACATAGTAGGTGTATTATTCATGTAAAGACTGCTGTTATTAATATGTATTATTTATAATGTTTTAATGGTTTTTGCATGTAGTGGCTATATGGCACCAGAATATGCCATGGATGGACGGTATTCAACAAAATCTGACGTCTTTAGTTTCGGGGTCTTACTCCTGGAGATTATTGCTGGCAAGAGAAATACAGACTGTGAAAGGGGAAGATCCTCCCGAAATTTAATTGGACATGTAAGTTGAGAAAGAGTAGTCATTAAAAGTGGCTAACAAAATTATTTTGGCATTATCAGTGAGTGGTTAATTTAGTGATTATGTTATAAGTAGGTTTGGATACTGTGGACAGAAGGAAGGGCGTTGGATATAGTTGATTCAACACTGGGTGAGTCTTATTCTCCAGCTTTTGTTCTGAGGTGCATTCAGATTGGTCTATTGTGCGTGCAAGAAAATGCAGCGTATAGACCTTCATTGTCAGAAGTTGTTTTCATGCTAGGCAATGAAACAAGTCTTTCCCGTCCCCAAAAGCCAGCATTTTTACTGAATGGAGATTTGGCCGAGTCATCAACATCAGGTGGTGGATCTTCAATAAATGAAATAACAGCAACTACTGTAAGTGCTCGTTAGCTAAAGGCTACCTCAGACATGTATAAATTGTTCACACTTTACATAAAATGTGAATCTTGCGGGACTTGTAGGGTAGGTTCTATAGTGTTTAGAGTGTTGGAATGTGGCCATTATGTGCATTTGTGTGATGGTAGAAACTTTAGAGATTAGATCTTGAACTTCTGCGACACAATCTAATCAGAGAAAAGGACATCTTGAATCTATGTTTATAATCTTGATTCTTTATCCAGTGGTGGTTGGTGTTTTTAACAGGGATTAAGATATATTAACAATTTTTCTTAACAACTTTTTGAAACTATATGTTATTATTTTATTGATCCGTATATTTGAAATGAACTAATCACAAACTATCATATATACCGTTCTAAAAAAATTGTCAAAAAATTGTTAATAAAAATGTGTTGCCAGTTCTATTACCGGAGTCTTCCCTTAATTAAAATCTAACTAGTTATTTAGTTCATAATCTATTATAATATAAGAAAAAAATATATTAACTTTATTTTATTTTATTCACAAGTGTTTTAAAAATAATTTTAATCATTTGATTTTTTTAATTTTTTAATTTATATTTATTTTATTATTACAATTGTATGAAATTTATTTTAATTTTGGTTTAAACTCTCGCATCGTCTTTGTATTTGTTGGGAATCTCAAGTCGGTCCTCATATTTGTATTTGTCTCAAATGAATTCAAATATTTCATAGACGACGTTAACAGATGCTCGCGTGGTGCACGCTGATGTAAAAAATTTTTATTATGTGGAACTTTTTAAAATTAAGAGTTTTTGATGTGAGAAAATTTATTCCTAATCAAACCAAGGAATTTGTTTCTAGATCTGGTTAGACTCCTTCCACCACCCACTCCACTCGGCTTACTCCCACATGGACCTCGTCTCCCATTGCGAAGCTCTGAGCCTAACCCATCTTCTCTTTCTTTTCTTTTTTATCTCTCTCACCACACAACACTTTTGCCTTTTTGCTAATTGAGCTCCTTTTTATGCTTATGTAATGTAGTAACAAGAGCGGAAGTAGAATACAAAGAAGTAATTTATGTAATCCAGAGATTCTTCCTTTGCAAGTAAAATGGAGTTCTCTTCTTCCCCAATCGTATTGGCCTTGCTTCGTTTTGCAAGAGAATGTGTCGTTTTCCATTTCTCTTTCTTGGGTTCTAGTGCGGTGGCCGTAGGGAGGAGGGGCTTGAGTCCGATGAACCAGGCGACGTTCCCTTTGTGGAGGTGTGTGCTGTAGTGGCAACTCTCTGGTTGTTCATTACTCCCTCGACCCCACTCTCCTAACTCAAAGCAAACAAAATCCCTAAATTTTCACATAAACCAATTAAATTTTGTCATGTCATAATCTCATAATTTAAATAAAAATTTCACGTAATCAAACAATACACATTAACATATTAAGTGTGCACCACGTCAGCATCTGTTAACACCGTCTGTGAAAAACTTAACGGACACGAATTAATTGACTCAAATTTTCAAATATTTGGACTCAATTTAGACAGTTGCAAATATGAGGACCCACTTGAGATTTCTCAACAAATACAAGGAAAATTCGAGGGTTTAAACCTTTAATTTTTTTATCTATTTTTTAATTTTTTGTATATTTATTTTGTTAATACATGTCTACAAAATTTATTTTATTTTTGGATTAAATATGTTTTTAGTCCCTAAACTATTGGCCGTTTTTGGTTTTCGTCCCTCTTTCAAAATAAGGTACAATTTGGTCCTTATTCTTTTCGAAACATTCGTTTTAGTCCTCAAAAACTAACACCGTTAAAAATTTGGGGTCCTCATTTAGAACAAAACGAGGACTAAAACCAAAGTTTTGAGGACTAAAACGAACGTTTTGAAAAGAATGAGGACCAAATTGTACCTTATTTTGAAAGAGGGACGAAAACCAAAAACGACCAATAGTTTAGGGACTAAAAACATATTTAACCCTTTATTTTTTAATCTTTATTTTATTTTTAGACCAATTTGTCTGTACCTTTTTATTATTAATTTTATCTTTTTATAATTTCTAATTAATTGGTCATTTAATAAAGTATTAAAAAATAATTTATATTTTAAGTATATATTTTTTATATTATTTATTTCCTATTTTTTTATAATTTCTAATTAATCAATCATTTAATAAATTGTTAAAAAATAACTTATATTTAAAATATAAATATTTTATTCTATATTTTTCATTTTTAATTTTATATTTTTATAATTTATAATTATTAGTCATTATATTTTCATTTTTAATTTTATTATTTTATGATTTATAATCATTTGATCATTAATAAAATCTTTCAAAACATATAATTTATTTTTATTTCTTAAAATAATATTATTTTAAAAAATAATAATATTTCAACTTTATCCTTTAATATATAATAAATTATTATTTTAGTTCTTAAATAGAACTACTATTTTCTCAAAGGATAATGATATTTTGACAACATTTTTTTGATAACATTTTAACATTATCTACGTGTCATTCTGTGATTGGTCCAAAATTATTCTACAATTAATAATAATAATCATAAACACCAACATGGACCAATCACAGAATGACACGTAGGTGGTGTTAAAATGTTGTCAAAAAAATGTTGTCAAAGTATCATTATCCTTTCTGAAATTTGAAATTTTCATATAAATATCCAAAATATCAATTATCTATAAAGTTCGAATTATATTACGAAGCTCTTTGCTCGCCTTCAGCCACAGGGTACGGTGTGTCTTTTGAATTCAATCTCAAAACCTCTCCTCCACCTATAAATAGGTGTCTTGTACTTTATCCAAAATCACAAAACACATTTTTCTTCTATCTCTCCATCTGAGATCTCTTTTATTCTCTCATTTTTCTTTCTTATTCTTCTATTATAATGGATATATTTACTCCTTTTAGAGTTGCTTGTTAGTTTGATATCCTCAAATTTTTTTTGAGAAATTCATGTTGTATCTTGAAAGACTTGCACAACATATCGTGGATAATTCTTTAAGGTAGTGAATTTACACACATCGTGAAGTCTTTTATTCGTGATATTGTTAGTATTTACAACAATCTTCAAGACTTATGGTTAACATCAATAACCCAAATTTAGAGAATAAAAACATTTGTTTCCAAAACTTAGGCGGTCTTTACGAAATCATTTTCGGATGTGTCAAAAATCAAGGTATTCTACCATATTAGACATGTATGGAGTTGCTACTGCTTTCTTATATCCAAAACCCGACTCTAGTATCCCTTCAAATCAAGTTGAAGATTGGATTCATTTGAAGAAGGTGTGCTAACTGTTAAGGGATTTCGGCAAGCGTACCGAATCGTTCAAGTAATAAACCGTGGTAAGACCATGTATCGTTTTCCCAAGAGACTCGTAATACTAGAGAATTGTGCGATTAACAACTCATCTAGACTCAAGAACAACTCAACATTTAAGAATATGTGCAAAAAGATAAATTCATAAGTAATTACAAGGTTGGACTTTGGTATTGAAGGCACTTGGAAATGGAAAAGACTAGAAATGGTATGAAATGACAATGTTAAGGTTAGTTTTCACCAATGCACTCTTGTGTATAACCAATTTCATCTCCTCTCTATCAATTTACTAAAATCAATCCACTAAAACACTCTAGCCCTAATCCCTTAGGTGAAAGAGCCTAGGTTTTCCTTATCAAACTCCAATCCCTTGGACAATCTAACAAGCAAACCTGCATTAAAGAGCTAGGATCTTAAGACAACATGTGAATCATCTTCCATCCCTAGAATCAATGACCACAAGGACTCTTTGATGAACGGGTCGCACCGCTCACAAAAGTTGAGTGCACGAAAATAATGCAGTATAATTACTAGGATTTAACTCCTAGGTCGTCTCTCAAGGACCAATTTTGGTGGTTCAATCTTAGATTAGTCACGAAGTGGGGGGGGGGTTGTGATTGTTTTTCGTTGAGGTAAAATAAATTAAAACTGGAATTTAAACAAAACAGAATTAAAAATACTAAAATACATTTAAAAGACAATAAAAACTGAACAGTGAAAGACGGTAAAAACGGAACAGTAAATATGCAGAAATGGTAAAAACATTGTAATTAAAATTTACCAAAAGCATCAGTAAAAATAAACGGTAAAAACAACGTCTGAAAATGAGATGAACAGTAAAATACATTGACAGAATTTTAACGTTTCAGAAAACATTAAATTACAAAATAAAAGAGACGATAAAAATAAAAGCACTTGACTAAAATAAAATTCTTCAAAGATTTAATACTTGAAATAAAATTACTGAATAAAAATCAAACCGATCAAATTGCTCCAATTGCTGAGACAAATTACATGCTTTCAGAAATAAAACACTACATTATTTTACTGTTTAAAATGGAAAACAGAGAGGAAGAGGCGAGAGCCTCTTCTCAGCTATCCTAAACTACTCCTAAAACTCTAATGTCATTTCTTCTCTGCCTGCTACTCCTTTATAGCCAATCTTGCTGGATGTGAATTGTTGTTTCTTTCCTACGTGATGAGCTTTCAAGGAGTGTGCCCCTCTTTTGTTCAAGTGTGTTTTGCTATTTTGAAAAATGAATTTTACATGGGGCCTTGTATATAGAAAAACCGTGTGCTGCACTTGCAAGATGATAAAATGCACGTGAACTTTGGATGATTGGTGGTCCCTTGTGTTTATTTCTTCAAAGGCAAGAAGGCAATTGAAATTTGCAGCCACTCTACTTGCTAAATTTTTCAATGAGCCAAGGTCGTGAACTTTGAAGAGTGTGGTCCCATTCATTTTGCTTCTCTTAACATTATTCCCTTCAATAATTTTGGAGTTCCTCCCACATGTACGTAGGCTTTCAAAATGGTGGCCCCAACTTTCCATTTTAAATGCTTGCCAAAGAATAAGCTAATTTTGCAAATGGCCTTTCCTTTTGTGTATATTGCCGTGTGCACTTCATCATGAAATTCCAATGTATTGGCTTGACAAGATGAATGGCTGTGAATGCTGAAGACTTATGGCAGCCACTTTCTTCAAAAGCCAGTGAGTTGCAACCTGGTTTCCAAACAAACCAATATTGCTTCTTGAAATGAGCTATAAAATGTGTCAATATGAGTGTTGAATCCTTGAGTGTTGGGAGGTCTTAGCACCGTTCAATTATCAATTCTTAACCACCACAAGTATGAAACAACAAGCAAACAATGCAAACAAATTAGAAGCCACTTAAACAGTATGAACTTGACTGACACAGGGGAGTAAAACAATTACTGGGAACAACACATAACGAATTTGAACAAAGTAAAAACTATAAATGAAAATAGACATCCATACGAAACTATGAAAAAAAAACCGCATGCAAAACGGATAAGAATTAAACTCAAACGAAGACACACAAGTTGACACAACATTCACGTAGTACTAGGCTGACATAGGAGAGTAAACAAATTACTGGGAACAGTACAGAACGCATTTGAACAAAGTAAAAGTTATACATGAAACTAGACATCTAGACGAAACTATGAAAAAAAATTGAATGGAAAACGGATACGAATTGAATTCGAACGAGGACAAACAAGTTGACACAAAATTCACACAGCAACCAGCGAAAATTGAAGTGGCTGAAATGCATTGGGCTCAATTGTCATTTCTCATTTAGCCTTCAAATGTCCCAAAAAGATATCCAAAATTTTCCCATAATTAATAATGCAAAATAATAAGCTCAGATAATTCAAATTAGTTAAAATAAGAATTTCTGATCGAATTAAGCACAATTAGGAAAAATAGGAAAATAACGGACGATTAAGCACAATTCCCTGATTAATTCTAGTACAATAAACTAAGTAAAGTGAAGAAAATATTGACTCATCACTCTTATTTCAGTTCAAGATTTCATCTTACGTCCCCATAATCCATGAAACCCCAAAATCAAGTCATGAACGTCCCCATTAGATGCAAGCTTTAAGATTGGAAACAAGAATACTAGCAATTGATAGAAAAGGCATATATATATTCTAATCATTCAACAATTACACAAGATTCAAAGGCTACAACTAACCCCAACAAAATGGGTTTGGCTCTCCATTTCCATGGAGAGCCTTTAAGCTTACAAAATGGCCATGGAAGAAGATGAAGAACCCAAGAGGAAGAAGGGACTGTTCCCACGAGCCCTAGCAGCCCTCCAAGCTCTCCTTTGAGTGAGATGCACCTCCAAAGAACCAAAGACCCTAGCCCCTTCGCGTTTTAGGGTTAAATAAGCTCAATCTGACACATCAGAAAAAGTCGCGCCCGGCGCCTTCTCTATCGCGCTCGGGCGCGAGCTTCTCTGGAAAAGTTGCGCCCGGCGCCCAGCACACAGAAACTAGCTTCTGTGCAGGTGGCGCTGGGCGCCCCTGACCTAGGGGGGCCCGGCCTGACTTTTCAGCACTGCATCATTTTCACTTTTTTCCGCAGTTGTGCTTGCTTCTTGTTGTTGGTTCAGCTCTATATATTGTTGGAGACTCTTCCAAGCTCATTATTAGCTACAAAATAAGGGATTATCGATGAAAGTACATCAAAGTAGCCCAAAACACAATTATTCAGAAAATAAAACAAAAGAAGAGGATTAAACAAGTTATAAGTTAGAAAGGAGTTGATTTTGCTACTAAAATAATGATTAGATAATGGAAAGAATTAGCATTATCACTAACACACTTTACTTAGTGCATTGTCTAATGACTTGTTTGATGTGTATTTTCTTATAAGTAAGCGAAAGACATTTGAGATTCGTTGATTCTCAAATATACTGTCAAAGATGTCGCCGACAAAGATTCGTCATAAGGAACTACTACGCTAAGAGATGATTGAAGATAAGGACACAAAGACCTACAGTGTTTCTCTCAAGTGTCTAGGGTAAACATTTCAACTCAATGCACTCAAGAAAACAAACACAATCAGATTTGGCAAGCTTCTAATTATCAATACTTAAAACATATGCATGTTCAGATCAAAAGGTCTTTACTGGGTTGTAATGGGGCCAAGGACAGGGGAGGATAAATTTGGATAAGTAGCTATAGCTCAGAAGAAATAGAGGTGCACTAGGGAAAAAAATGTAAACATAGTGAAATCTCACCCAAACCTCTAATTCAATCCTCTTCTCGACTCCATTATTCACAAAATTATTTTTCAATTTTTCTCTTTTTCTCATCATTTTTTTTTCATCCTGTCTCTTTTCTTTTTTTTTTCCTTTATCACACAACAGGATATAATTCATATTTTCAAAACATGATGAGGAACCAACTAGCCAATTCATCAGAATTCCCAAGGAGACCACACTTATTCACAAAATACTTCTATAGCTCCAGACTTTCCTAAGGTTAAGGTAATCATTTGTTTTTCACTTAGGATCAGTGTATGAGCTTCAACACAAAGAAATATATACAGTATAGGCTCAAAGGGGTTATCAAAGGATAATAACAAGGTAGGCTTATTTGGCTAAAGAGGCTCAAGAACAAAAATGCCTTTATCACGTCTGAACATGCATATCAATCAAGTATATCAAAAAGAATCAAGCCAAGGCATATGTGCAAGCAATCAAGAGACATATCACACACAAGAAAGAAAATTAAGTGGCTCAAATCTCACTCAGGGTGTTTGTCACAATCAAATCAACCTCTCAAACGTATAATTATCTTTCCAAGCAAAGAAAAGCAAGGATTACAATCTATAAGTAGTAAGTAAGTGAAGGAAAAATCTACAACTTAGACATCATCCAGAAATCAAGAGAAAAATGTAAAATTTATTGCACACAAAACTGGATAAAAATAACTTAAAAGAGAAAAAGTTTAACACTCAAAAACAAAAAATTTAACACACAAAATACAATCTAACAGAAAAATCAGAAAAATCAGAATTTCTTCCCAGTAGACCACACTTAAATCACACAATGTCCTCAGTGTGTTACAATCATCAGATGATCAACTTCAGAGCAGTCAAATAATATAGACAAGTGCAATAAAATGTTAGGAAATGGGAAGAAATTTTCAGTAACATCCATCAGTAGATGTTTTCAGTGACATCCATCAGTAGATGTCTAAATCACGTAGCACCCATCAGTAGATGCTAATTAATTTTTATTATATTTTTTTATTTTTTTTATTTTTATTTTTATTTTTTTTTTTTTTCTGAAAAAGGAGACCGGTACTGTGACAACAGTCTCGGTGGCAAAGACCGGAACTGTTGCTACAGTGGAAAGCAATCTGGCTATAAAAGAGGCACTCCTCCGCGTCCAGCGCCATTTCTGATCCCTCACTCTCTCTCTACTCCTCTGCTCTCTCAACTCTCTCTTCTCTCTGCTCTCTTCTCTCTCTACTCTCTCGAGCGTCTGGATCTCTGCAGGGAGCCTCTCCCACCGTGTCCGCGTGCTCTGAAGGTGTACAAGCCCTGCAAGGAGCCTCTGCCACCGTGCCAACTGAAGAGTCTGAGATCCGCGAGGAGCTTCTCTGCCAGCTCTACTTCTCCAGGTAAGTCCTCTGCACCTTCCTTCTTTCCTTCTTTCTTATCTTTCTGCTTGCTTTTTTTGCTTTTATTACCATCCTGCTTTCCTGCTTTCCATTTTTTTCTTCTCTGACCTCTTGCCTACTGTCCCTCTTTTCCATTTTCCTGCTTTCCTTTATTTTTCTTCTGCTTTTTATGCTTCTTTCTTCTCCTTTTCAACTTTTTCATTTTTTTTTGAAACTGAAAACACTTAAAACACATAAAACACAATTGTCATAAAACTTAAGGGGTATATCGGCTGGAAACCAGACGTTAATCTCCCTTCGATTGAAGGTATGGCAGAGACAATCGGGTAGAACAACGCCACGTACCCCACTTAAAATTAAATAAAACACAGAAACATAATATACAAGAACAATATGGACAAGGACAACTGGACATAGATCCGTTTAGGACCCTTTGCAAGGACCGTGAAACAGATCTGAGACCAGACACAAAAACAATCAAAGACAGACAGGACAAAATAAATCTAAAATGAAACAAGAACAAACAATTAAAGAAAATACTGAACTAAGAATCTAATATATTTTTATGCTTTTTTTTTTATGTTTTGCTTTTCTTTTTTTTTATGTTTTTGTTCTTTTTATTTTTATATTTTTTTTTTATTAAGTTTTAGAATATTTCAAGAGGAATGATGACGAGTGAGATGGAATCAGAGAGATACACTAGTCAGCGATGGCGTCCTACAGATGATCAGATCAAGATGATGACCAACATCTACAACTATGGGGTCACACACCCAAGCCGAGCGCAAGTCGTCGAGATCGCGTCTCGACTAAGGACCTTCGCAGATGCCACCGAATACAATGTGCATTGCTGGTTTAACAACCATGGCAATCGGGTCAGGCGCTGGCAAGCGGAGATAGACCCCACTGGCACTCTCTTTTCACAACTGCCGCTGTATATGTACGGTAAGAACTCTCATCATACCTCCATTTTTATTGAAATTTTTTTTCACTTCCTCTTCTATAATTAACACAATTTTATTTATTTATTTATTTATTTTTTTTTGTTTGAAAGAAAACAACTGGGTGATAATGAGGGCACCGAGGCTGCTGGATTTGTTTCCAGTTCCGATCATTATCGATGACGACAGAAATGAACGAGAAATTCCTCCACCAAAGCCTCCTGTATTTCGAACCAGAACTCCCTCAACGGAGCTCTCCCTTAGACCACCACAACCAGCTCGAGAGTTCTTTCATTTTTAATGTTTTAGGTTTTATGTTTTTATTTTTTTATTATTATGTTTTTGCTGGCCGAGTGTGGCCAGAATATTAATGAGGACTGTAATATGAACACTTATGTTTTTTATGTTTTTAATTTTTTTTTATGTTGTTTTTGTTTTTTATTTGGTTTGTAATATTAACGATCAGAAATGATCGACCCCCGAACAACTTAAATTTCATATATCAACTGCAATTTTATTTTCAGATCTGTTCAATCCTTTTTCTCCATTACTGTAATTTTTGCATTGATGAATGAAATATTTTCTTAGTCTAAAAAATTTGCAATCAAAGATCTGTATGAAAACAACTAAGAAATTGTATTTACAGTGAAGGAAAATAAGGAAAATAAATGAGATCTGAAGTGAAAATTTTTATTGGTATGAAATAATAAGATACTGAGGGTCGAAATAAAATCAAGGAATATGCAAAACAATTTTTTTTTTTTTGAATTTTTGAAATTTTTTTTTATAAGGATAACAATGTGAAAACTAAGAAAAAAAAATAATTATACATATCAGAATACAGATTTGGCACGCTTTTAAACAAAAAAAAATTTATCACAAAATATTTTTTTTTTAATTCATGCTCACAATTTTTAAAAATGAAATAAACACACCAGAAAAGCTAAATAATATGTACATAATGAGGAAAAAGAGTGCTCCCTGGTCATGGTGGCAGTTGCCAATTCTGGACAATCAGTGAGATATCTTCCACCTCAGGATCCGGCGAAGATGTCTTCAGGAGCAGCTCGCCCAGTACTGCCCTCTCACTTGAATCAGGACAAATCCCAGTAGCCACGCCACTTCTCCGAGCAAGTTGTTGAATCAATAAAATCAGGAGCCTTCTGTCCACCAGCAGTTGTTGAGTCTGTGACACTGGAGTAATAAGAGAAAAAGCAGTATACTTTCCTTCATCTATCATTATTTCCTCTATGTCAGTACCTGTATTCTCATTTACTTTTGTAACCTGGTCATCAAACTCATAATCAATAGCATTTGTTATGAATTTAGAATCTGTTTGTAACACATAATCAATTTCAATACAAATCGGGCAAGAACCAGATTCACAATCACATTCACAATTCTCAGAAAACTGAGTCAGATCAATGTTTTGTTCTAACTCTATCATGTTATGCGACTGCAAAATTCCTGTCTCAAAATCAATATTGACATATGCATCGTCAACAAAATCCACATTCAGTGCAAAGCTATTATCAATGGAAAATTTATCACTGTAATCATGTTCATTCAACACAACATTTATACCAATGGTTTCAGAGACTAATACTGAATCAAAAACTTTAGAATTGTCAATCAAGTCTGTATCAGTTTCAATCCTAAAACCTGTAGAATCATTGTGCAACAAATCACAAGCAATTGAATGTATAGGCAGATCTGGTAAAGAGCTTGTAATCTCAGTTTCAGAATAAACATGTTTTTGTTCAGAATAAATTTTCTCATGAATTTCCAATTCATCAACTGCACATTCAAGTTGAGGTACGTTTACCTCCACGGGGGAAGATAAGAATGGTCTACCTGTCTCAACAGTGTTACTCATACCTGTCTGGTCCTTAAAATAATCATCAACAGTCTCAGGTGCAAGAGTGGGATCATAGAAAGGTAGGAAAGTGGGTGTAGTAGTAAACTCATAGCTTTGCTCCCCATCTTCTATGTTGATGCCACTATCATCTTGAAAGTGTTGAGTGGCCATCTGCCCGATCTGATCAGTCAGCTTCTGAATGGCAGCTTGAGTTTCCATGCTCTCTTGCTTGAACTGCATGTTCCCTTTCTGAAACTGAATGTTCTGCATGGTCATCTGCTCCAATAACTCCTTCAATGTAGGTTCAGAAGTTGAAGGCTGAGAAGCTACTTGGGCAGGAGCATCATACTGCTGACTCTGATATTGCTGAACTGGTGGAACCGGCTCCAAAAGGGAGCTCTCAGGAATTTGAGGATGATCCATATTTTTCTCAGTATTAAAATCAGCACAAGAATCAGAGTAATATGCAGAAAGAGAATCATAATTACAGGCACTTGTAGAATAAGCACTATTCACAAAATTAAAATAGGTAGACATGGAAAATAAAAATAAAAACTAAAAACTAAAAATTACGAAACAGATAAACTAAACACATTTATACATGCTACAAGCACACACAAGACAGAACATCAATAGTAAAAAAAAAAAATAATTTTTTTTTAAATATAGCAACTAAATACAGAACACAGCACAATAAAATATAAAAGACAAAACATATATTAACACAACATAATCGAAAAACACAGCAAAAATCTAAAACGAAAAACCTGGAACTGAAGTGACAACGCCGCCAAAATTTGCTGAAGGTGTCGTTGTCGCCTACAAAAATATACAAGACAAAACACACAAAACAAACATATTAACAGAACAAAACTTTATACAACAAAAATCTAAAACCAAACCTCCATTGATTGGTCCCCGGCAACAGCGCCATTTTGATGAACGGGTCGCACCGCTCACAAAAGTTGAGTGCACGAAAATAATGCAGTATAATTACTAGGATTTGACTCCTAGGTCGTCTATCAAGGACCAATTTTGGTGGTTCAATCTTAGATTAGTCACGAAGTGGGGGGGGGGGTTGTGATTGTTTTTCGTTGAGGTAAAATAAATTAAAACTGGAATTTAAACAAAACAGAATTAAAAATACTAAAATACATTTAAAAGACAATAAAAACTGAACAGTGAAAGACGGTAAAAACGGAACAGTAAATATGCAGAAATGGTAAAAACATTGTAATTAAAATTTACCAAAAGCATCAGTAAAAATAAACGGTAAAAACAACGTCTGAAAATGAGATGAACAGTAAAATACATTGACAGAATTTTAACGTTTCAGAAAACATTAAATTACAAAATAAAAGAGACGATAAAAATAAAAGCACTTGACTAAAATAAAATTCTTCAAAGATTTAATACTTGAAATAAAATTACTGAATAAAAATCAAACCGATCAAATTGCTCCAATTGCTGAGACAAATTACATGCTTTCAGAAATAAAACACTACATTATTTTACTGTTTAAAATGGAAAACAGAGAGGAAGAGGCGAGAGCCTCTTCTCAGCTATCCTAAACTACTCCTAAAACTCTAATGTCATTTCTTCTCTGCCTGCTACTCCTTTATAGCCAATCTTGCTGGATGTGAATTGTTGTTTCTTTCCTACGTGATGAGCTTTCAAGGAGTGTGCCCCTCTTTTGTTCAAGTGTGTTTTGCTATTTTGAAAAATGAATTTTACATGGGGCCTTGTATATAGAAAAACCGTGTGCTGCACTTGCAAGATGATAAAATGCACGTGAACTTTGGATGATTGGTGGTCCCTTGTGTTTATTTCTTCAAAGGCAAGAAGGCAATTGAAATTTGCAGCCACTCTACTTGCTAAATTTTTCAATGAGCCAAGGTGATGAGTCGATATTTTCTACACTTCACTTAGTTTATTGTACTAGAATTAATCAGGGAATTGTGCTTAATTGTCCAGTGTTTTCCCATTTTGCTTGATTGTGCTTAATTCGATCAGAAATTCTTATTTTAATTAATTTGAATTATCTGAGCTAATTATTTTACAAGGAAAATTTGGAAATACAATTTGGGACATTTGAAGGTTAAATGAGAAATGGAAATAGAGCCCAATGTATTTCAACCATTTCAATTTTCGCTGGTTGTTGCGTGAATTTTTTGTCAACTTGTTTGTCTTCGTTTGAGTTCAATTCTTATCCGTTTTCCATGCAATTTTTTTTCATAGTTTCGTCTAGATGTCTAGTTTCACGTATAGTTTTTACTTTGTTCCAATTCGATCTGTGTTGTTCCCAGTATTTTGTTTACTCCCCTATGTCAGTCTAGTGTTTACTGTTTGAGTGACTTCTAATTTGTTTGCATTGTTTGCTTGTTGTTTGATACTTGTGGTGGCTGGAATTGATCATTGGACAATGCTAAGACCTCCTAACACTCTTAAGCAAGGTTTATGCCACATTCACATAGAAAATAATTTTTAAATCATTTTGGTTGAAAGGCAAAAGTCGATGCTTCATTTTGGAAAGTGCATACATGTTGATTAAATTGGAGAGAAGCACATTCTCATTTCTTTTCTCTATAAGCAAGCACATAGCACACGGCCTTCCCTTGATTGAAGAAAATTATGAAGACATGGGACATGGTGGGGGACCACTCACGGTTATTTCTATGAATCATAAGCAATGAATATTAAATGAATTGGAGATGCACGTGAAAGGCAACCATCCCATCTAATTCTTGAAAGTTATGAAGCATAATGGAGGGGCACATACAACATCTCTCACGTGTTTGGAAGATAGCAAGTTGCTGGAAAATTCATTTGCCAAGGGATTATCAAAGCTTGAAGTCAAAGTGGGAGCCACCTCCTTGGTGAAGAAGCATTCACGGCAATATAGAAGAATAGCATGGACTTGAAGTGGAATCAAAAGAAAGGGGCCACACCATGGTGAAAGCTCACGTCAAACTCCAATTGCAAGTGCTGAATTTGTTTAAATGTAAATAGCACAAACGGTCCCCACATGTTTGTAATGGAAAGGCTTGCTACAATATTCAATACATTTTTAGACAACACTCTCATGGTTTTAGCTTGCTTCTCACGGCCAACACAAGCATCAAATTGGAAAGGATTTTTAAGTGGGAAACACATGTGCTCATGTAGGTCCATGGTCTTTGGAAGCAAGTGGAAGGGATGAAAAGAACCAAGCTCACGCAGATGCGAATAGTTCCATGCTGAAATTTATCAAGATGAATGTCACGGCCCCACCAAAAGAAAAAAATGCAGATCACATGTATTGTATAGGTGGGAGTTTACGGGAAAAGAAGTAAAGAAGAGCCTTCTCATTTCTGGAAGAAAGAGGAGGCCACCAAGTTCACGGTTTTGGGAGGCTAAGGCTGGAACGGTGGCAGCAACAAAACAAAGGAGAAGCACACAGTGCCTTCATATCTTAGAAGGAGAGTTCAGTGATTTAACCGAACAATTGACATGCTGGAACACTTCAACCAAAGAGGCACGGATTCAATTTTCTTGCTTTGGTGTGCATGTCTAGCAGCGGTGTTCCCCATTCCAGCAGCAAAGTTGGAGAAGAAGACATTCACGGTTCTTGGAGGATACAACTCGGAGGCAGCAGCTCATTGTTCCAGGAGCTGGAGTGCACACGGTGATTCACCAACAGCAGCTGGTCACGGCTGGGAAGAGAGCACGGAAATGGAAGGTTTAAGGGTGCACTCGGAAAGAACAAGCTGCCACGTCCAGAGGAGAGCTCTCCATGGTGGGCATTTAATTTTTGCTGGAAGAAAAGCAAAGCACAAGGTGATTGATGAAGAAAAAGAAGAAGCATCCAGCAGAAGACACACACACTTCACGGTCAGTAGCAAGAAGAGGTGGGGATCACGGCTAAAATTGCTGAATTGAAAAAGGATGATTCAGCTGATTGAAATGGAAAAGGAGGGGACCACATTGAATCAAAAGAAGGTCACGGTTTTACATTTGTTCACGGGCTGCCAATCCAAATTGCTGAATTGAAGGAGGATGTTGAGAGTGTTGACACTATAAAATGCAGCAGAGCAGAGAAGTAGAAGTTATTAGAGTTTTAGGAGTAGGAATTTAGGAAGCAGTACGTTCTGGTTTTCTCCTCCCCTCTTGGGGAGGTTTTGTAATTCAATTCAATTTGCCTTAGTTTCCATTTTTAAAATAGTGCACGTGTAATTTGATTTCTGAAGCTTAAGTAAGAGTGTTTTGCTCATTTCATTTTTATATTTCCACGGCATTTTATTTTAAGTTTTGAATCTTTGATAAATTTAATTTTCAGTTAAGTGTTTTTATTTTATCTGTTAAATTTTACCGTTCACTATTTTCTGTACTGTTAAATTTTGTCATTGCATTTTATTGTTCATGTTATTTTCAAACGTTTTCTATTTTCACCGTCTTTTACCGTTTGGTTTTACTGCTTTAAAATTTACTTCAGTGTTTTTAATTCTGTCTTATTTTAATTCCAGTTTTAATTTATTTTTCCGTACCACAAATCACAAAACCCCCCCCACTACGTGTTTAATCTAAGACCGAACCACAAATATTGGTCCTTGAGAGACGACCTAGGAGTCACTTCCTAGTCTATACTGCATAATTTCGTGTATCAAATTTGTATGACCGCGACAGTCGTACCAAATTTTGGCGCCGCTGCCGGGGACCAACTAATGACGGTTTGGTTTTAGATTTTTGTTGTATAAAGTTTTGTTCTGTTAATATGTTTGTTTTGTGTGTTTTGTCTTGTATATTTTTGCAGGTGATAACGACACCTTCAACAAATTTTGGCGGCGTTGTCACTTCAGTTCCAGGTTTTTCGTTTTAGATTTTTGCTGTGTTTTTCGATTAGGCTGTGTTAATATATATTGTGTATATATGTGTTTAATTGTGCTATGTTCTGTATTTAGTTGTTATTAAAAAAAAAAAAATTTGAAAATTAAAAAAAAAAAAAAATTAATTAAAAATTTTTACTATTGATGTTCTGTCTTGTGTGTGCTTGTAGCATGTATAAATGTGTTTTGTTTTATCTGATTCGTAATTTTTAGTTTTTAGTTTTTACTTTTTATTTTTCCATGTCTACTTATTTTAATGTTGTGAATAATGCTTATTCTGCCAATGTCTGTGATTATGATTCTTATTCTGCATATTACTTTGATTTTAAATCTGCTGATTTTTATGATGAGAACAATATGTTCCATCATCCAATTTCTGAGAGCTCTCTTTGGGAGCCAGTTCCACAATATGAGAGTCAGCAGTATGATTCTCCTATTCAAATAACTCCTCAGCCTTCTATTTCTGAACCTACATTAAAGGAGTTACTAGAGCAGATGACAATGCAGAACATTCAGTTTCAGAAAGGGAACATGCAGTTCAAGCAAGAGAGCATGGAAACTCAAGCTGCCATGCAGAATCTGAGTGATCAGATCAGGCAGATGGCCACTCTTGCACCTGAGGAGACTGATGAAAATTTTGGGGACCCGGCAGAAGTAAGCAGTAATCCTGAACCAGGTAGACCACCTTCACCTTCCCACACTCTAGAAATCTTCAAGGAAGAGGAGGTAAGCATACCTCAATTTGATTATATTGATGACTATGTTGTTGAGAGGTATGCTGATGACTATATTGTTGCTGAGCATGATTTTAATTTTTCCTCTGTGCATGATGAGGACCGCTTTTTACTATCACATTCAAATATTTGTTCTCCATGCACTGAACATGAATCTGAACCTGTTATAGATATTGTTTCTACATTTGAAACGGATTCATGTTATGAGGTTGTATCTAAGGCTCGGTATGATGAATTGGGATTGGGTGTTATACCTCTGCATGATATTTCTGTGGAACCATTTTGCACTAACCATATTGCAGGAGGTACATATAAATTTGATCAGCATGCACCCACGCTGGAAGACAAAGGTGCCAGTACATACAACAGTTCGAAGATCAAAAGGCACCTACTGAATCTGCTCAGTGACAATATTTGCTGCTTAGATCCGGCGGTGGAGGATATTTCTCTGCTTGATCAGATTTGGAGGATGAAGCAATTTTTCCTCAAAATTTCCGTCTTGGATCCTGAAGAAGACATCTCCCTGATTGTCCAATTTTGGCAACTGCCACCATAATCCAGGGGAGTTTTCTTTTTCTTTCTTCCCCGTTTTCTGACTTTTATTACATTTGTCCTTTATCTGTTTAAGTTTCAATTGATGATCTTATGCCTTTAACTGATTTGGGACATTGTAGTTTAGGTGTGGTCTGGGGAAGATTCTGCAATTTTTTCTTTTAAGTTTGTTTTTCCTTTTCTTCTTAGTTTTTGTAATTGTTATCTTTAAAAATAAAAAATAAAAAAACAAAAAAAAAAAAAAATTTTTTTTTTTTGATAAAATTTTTTGTTTAAAGTGTGCAAAATCTTTGTTTTCAATTAAAATTTTATTGTTATAAGATATACATATATTTATTTTTCATATTTTTTAAAAAAAAAATGTGTTTTGTGTTTTATTTTGCTTCGTGATTTTTAGTGTTTTTACTTAAAATAAAAAAAAAAAATCAAAAAAAAAATCAAAAATTCAAAAATTGTTTTGCGTATTCCTTGATTTTATTTCGACCCTCAGTATCTTATTATTTTATACCAATAAAAATTTTCACTTCAGATCTTATTTTTCCTTATTTTCCTTCACTGTAAATATAATTTCTTAGTTGTGTGCATACAGATTATTGATTGAAAAATTTGACTAAGAAAGATTTCATTCATCTTTGCAAAAAAAAAAAAAAAAAAATTACAGTAATTGAGAAAAGGAAATTTAACAGATCTGAAAATAAAATTGCAGTGGATATATATAAATAAAAGATGTTCGGGGGGTCGATCTTTAGTGATCGTTAATATTACACACCATAATAAATAAAAACAAAAAAAAAAATAAAAAATAAAAACATAAAAAAATATAATTGTTCAGATTACATGCCTTGTCCATATTCGGGCCACACTCGGCCAACAAAAACATAAAAAAAAAAATAAATAAATAAACAAAACTTTAAAACTGGAAGAATTCTCGAGCTGGTTGTGGTGGTCTAAGGGAGAGCTCCGTTGAGGGAGCTCTGGTTCGGAATGCGAGCGGAGGCTTTGGTGGAGGAATTTCTCGTTCATTTCTGTCGTCATCGATAATGATCGGAACTGGAAACAAATTCAGCAGCCTCGGTGCCCTCATTATCACCCAGTTGTTTTCTTTCAAACAAAAAAAAAATTAAACTTGTGTTAATAATAGAAGAGGAATGGAAAATTCAATGGAGGTGTGATCAGAGGTCTTACCATACATATACAGCGGCAGTTGTGAAAAGAGAGTGCCAGTAGGGTCTATCTCCGCTTGCCAGCGCTTGACCCGATTGCCGTGGTTGTTGAACCAGCAGTGTACGTTGTATTCAGTGGCTTCGCCGAAAGCCCTTAGTCGAGATGCGATCTCGACGACTTGCGCTCGGCTTGGGTGTGTGACCCCATAGTTGTAGATTTTGGTCATCATCTTGATTTGATCGTCGGTAGGACGCCACCGTTGACTGGTATATCTCTCTGATTCCGTATCACTCATCCTTCCTCTCGTAATATACAAATACTTAAATAAAAAATAAAAAAAAAGAACAAAAACATAAAAAAAAAAAATAAACATAAAAAAAAAAAGAACTAAAAAAAAAAAAAAGAGAAGCATAAAAAAAAAATTAGATTAGTTCTCTGTTTTCTTTATTTGTTCTTGTTTCCTTTTAGATTTATTTTGTCCAGTCTGTATTTGATGTTTTAGTTTTTGGTCTCAGATCTGTTTCACGGTCCTTGCAAAAGGGTCCTAAACGGATCTACGTCCAGTGTCCTTGTCCATATTGTTCTTGTATATTCAGTTTCTGTGTTTTAGTTTTAAGTGGGGTACGTGGCGTTGTTCTACCCGATTGTCTCTGCCATACCTTCAAACGAAGGGAGATTAACGTCTGGTTTCCAGCCGATATACCCCTTAAGTTTTAAGACAATTGTGTTTTATGTGTTTTAAGTGTTTAGCAGGTGAAGAAGAAAGCGAATAAGAGCTGAAAATAAAGAAGGAACTGAAGGCTTAAAAGAAAGCAGAAAAAGAAAAAAAAATGAAAGATCTGGAAAAAAGGAAAAGGAGAAGAAGGAAAGCAGGAAGGCATAACAGCAGAATAAGCAGAATGAAAGGAAAGAAGAAAAATGAAGCAAAGAGACGGCAGGAAAAGTTAAGCAAGCATAAAGAAAAAGGGATCCAGGTGTAGAGGACTTACCTGGAGAAGTAGGCTGGCAGAGAAGCTCCTCGCCGATCTCGGACTCTTCAGAAGGCACGGTGGCAGAGGCTCCGCGCAGACTCCAGATGCTCAGAAGAGAGAGGAGGAGAGAGGATTAGAGAGAAGAGAGGAGTAGAGAGAGAGGCAGGCTGAGGGATCAGAAATGTCACTCGAGGCTGAGGAGGTGCCCTTTTATAGCCTAAATTTCTGCCACTGTAGCAACAGTGCCGGTCATTCGCACCGAGACTGTTGTCACAGTACCGGTATCCTTTTTCAGAAAAAAAAAAAATAATAATAAAATAAAATAAAATAAAATAAAAAAAAAATTAGTAATAAAAATTAATTAGCATCTACTGATGGGTGCTAGGTGATTTCGACATCTGTTGATGGATGTCACTCATAACATCTACTGATGGATGTTACTTAAAATTTCTTCCCATTTCCTTACTTTTTATTGCACTTGTCTATATTATTTGACTGCTCTGAAATTGATAATCTGATGATTGTAACACACTGAGGACATTGTGTGATTTAAGTGTGGTCTACTGGGAAGAAATTCTGATTTTTCTGATTTTTCTGTTAGATTGTATTTTGTGTGTTAAATTTTTTGTTTTTGAGTGTTAATTTTTTCTGTTTTAAGTTGTTTTAGTGTGTTTTGTGTGCAATAAATTTTACATTTTTCTCTTGATTTCTGGATGATGTTTAAGTTGTAGATTTTTCCTTCACTTACTTAATACTTATAGTTTGTAATCCTTGCTTTTCTCTGCCTGGAAAGATGATTATACGTTTGAGAGGTTGATTTGATTGTGACAAATACCCTGTGTGAGATTTGAGCCACTTAATTTTCTTTCTTGTGTGTGATATGTATCTTGATTGCTTGCACATATGCCTTGGCTTGATTCTTTTTGACAATACTTGATTGATATGCATGTTTAGAAATGATAAAGGCATTTTTATTCTTGAGCCTCTTTAGCCAAATAAGCCTACCTTGTTATTATCCTTTGATAACCCCTTTGAGCCTATACTTTCCCCATTTATTTGTTTTTAAAGCTCACACACTGATCCTAAGTGAAAAACAAATGATTACCTGAACCTTAGGGAAGTCTGGAGCTATAGAAGTGTTTTGTGAATAAGTGTGGTCTCCTTGGGGATTCTGATAAATTGGCTAGTTGGTTCCTCATCATGTTTTGAAATGATAATTTATATCCTGTTGTGAAAAAAAAAAAAAAGAAAGACAGGATGAGAAAAAAATTTTGATGAGAAAAAGAAAAAAATTGAAAATTAAATTTGTGAATAATGGAGTCGAGAAGAGGATGGAATTAGAGGTTTGGGTGAGATTTCACTGTGTTTACATTTTTTTTCCCCAGTGCTCCTCTATTTCTTCTGAGCTATAGCTACTTATCCATATTTATCCTCCCCTGTCCTTGGCCCCATTACAACCTTGAAAGACCTTTAGATCTGAACATGCATATGTTTTAAGTGTTGATATTAGAAGCTTGCCAAGTCTATTTGTGTTTGTTTTCTTGAGTGCATTGAGTGACATTGATTTACCCTAGACACTTGAGAGAAACACTGTGAGTACATCTGTGAGGTGTTGTTATTTTTGAATCACCTCTTGAACTGATTAATCATTTTGCTATGTATTGAAGTGCTTGGATGATTTCTGTAAGTATGTGCTTTTCTTGATTTTGTGTTGGATATTGTCTACATCTTTTCTCTGTCCAGATTTCTTGAGAACTGTGTAAATTCTTTGTTTCTTGTGTGTCTTTATTTTCTGTCTACTGAGTTTTTGTGTCATACACCTAAAAATCCTTTGAACCATTCCCTGATTTGCGTCTTGATTTTGCCCAGGAGTGCAAAAGACTAAGTGTGGTCTATTTTGATGAGTCGATATTTTCTACACTTCACTTAGTTTATTGTACTAGAATTAATCAGGGAATTGTGCTTAATTGTCCAGTGTTTTCCCATTTTGCTTGATTGTGCTTAATTCGATCAGAAATTCTTATTTTAATTAATTTGAATTATCTGAGCTAATTATTTTACAAGGAAAATTTGGAAATACAATTTGGGACATTTGAAGGTTAAATGAGAAATGGAAATAGAGCCCAATGTATTTCAACCATTTCAATTTTCGCTGGTTGTTGCGTGAATTTTTTGTCAACTTGTTTGTCTTCGTTTGAGTTCAATTCTTATCCGTTTTCCATGCAATTTTTTTTCATAGTTTCGTCTAGATGTCTAGTTTCACGTATAGTTTTTACTTTGTTCCAATTCGATCTGTGTTGTTCCCAGTATTTTGTTTACTCCCCTATGTCAGTCTAGTGTTTACTGTTTGAGTGACTTCTAATTTGTTTGCATTGTTTGCTTGTTGTTTGATACTTGTGGTGGCTGGAATTGATCATTGGACAATGCTAAGACCTCCTAACACTCTTAAGCAAGGTTTATGCCACATTCACATAGAAAATAATTTTTAAATCATTTTGGTTGAAAGGCAAAAGTCGATGCTTCATTTTGGAAAGTGCATACATGTTGATTAAATTGGAGAGAAGCACATTCTCATTTCTTTTCTCTATAAGCAAGCACATAGCACACGGCCTTCCCTTGATTGAAGAAAATTATGAAGACATGGGACATGGTGGGGGACCACTCACGGTTATTTCTATGAATCATAAGCAATGAATATTAAATGAATTGGAGATGCACGTGAAAGGCAACCATCCCATCTAATTCTTGAAAGTTATGAAGCATAATGGAGGGGCACATACAACATCTCTCACGTGTTTGGAAGATAGCAAGTTGCTGGAAAATTCATTTGCCAAGGGATTATCAAAGCTTGAAGTCAAAGTGGGAGCCACCTCCTTGGTGAAGAAGCATTCACGGCAATATAGAAGAATAGCATGGACTTGAAGTGGAATCAAAAGAAAGGGGCCACACCATGGTGAAAGCTCACGTCAAACTCCAATTGCAAGTGCTGAATTTGTTTAAATGTAAATAGCACAAACGGTCCCCACATGTTTGTAATGGAAAGGCTTGCTACAATATTCAATACATTTTTAGACAACACTCTCATGGTTTTAGCTTGCTTCTCACGGCCAACACAAGCATCAAATTGGAAAGGATTTTTAAGTGGGAAACACATGTGCTCATGTAGGTCCATGGTCTTTGGAAGCAAGTGGAAGGGATGAAAAGAACCAAGCTCACGCAGATGCGAATAGTTCCATGCTGAAATTTATCAAGATGAATGTCACGGCCCCACCAAAAGAAAAAAATGCAGATCACATGTATTGTATAGGTGGGAGTTTACGGGAAAAGAAGTAAAGAAGAGCCTTCTCATTTCTGGAAGAAAGAGGAGGCCACCAAGTTCACGGTTTTGGGAGGCTAAGGCTGGAACGGTGGCAGCAACAAAACAAAGGAGAAGCACACAGTGCCTTCATATCTTAGAAGGAGAGTTCAGTGATTTAACCGAACAATTGACATGCTGGAACACTTCAACCAAAGAGGCACGGATTCAATTTTCTTGCTTTGGTGTGCATGTCTAGCAGCGGTGTTCCCCATTCCAGCAGCAAAGTTGGAGAAGAAGACATTCACGGTTCTTGGAGGATACAACTCGGAGGCAGCAGCTCATTGTTCCAGGAGCTGGAGTGCACACGGTGATTCACCAACAGCAGCTGGTCACGGCTGGGAAGAGAGCACGGAAATGGAAGGTTTAAGGGTGCACTCGGAAAGAACAAGCTGCCACGTCCAGAGGAGAGCTCTCCATGGTGGGCATTTAATTTTTGCTGGAAGAAAAGCAAAGCACAAGGTGATTGATGAAGAAAAAGAAGAAGCATCCAGCAGAAGACACACACACTTCACGGTCAGTAGCAAGAAGAGGTGGGGATCACGGCTAAAATTGCTGAATTGAAAAAGGATGATTCAGCTGATTGAAATGGAAAAGGAGGGGACCATATTGAATCAAAAGAAGGTCACGGTTTTACATTTGTTCACGGGCTGCCAATCCAAATTGCTGAATTGAAGGAGGATGTTGAGAGTGTTGACACTATAAAATGCAGCAGAGCAGAGAAGTAGAAGTTATTAGAGTTTTAGGAGTAGGAATTTAGGAAGCAGTACGTTCTGGTTTTCTCCTCCCCTCTTGGGGAGGTTTTGTAATTCAATTCAATTTGCCTTAGTTTCCATTTTTAAAATAGTGCACGTGTAATTTGATTTCTGAAGCTTAAGTAAGAGTGTTTTGCTCATTTCATTTTTATATTTCCACGGCATTTTATTTTAAGTTTTGAATCTTTGATAAATTTAATTTTCAGTTAAGTGTTTTTATTTTATCTGTTAAATTTTACCGTTCACTATTTTCTGTACTGTTAAATTTTGTCATTGCATTTTATTGTTCATGTTATTTTCAAACGTTTTCTATTTTCACCGTCTTTTACTGTTTGGTTTTACTGCTTTAAAATTTACTTCAGTGTTTTTAATTCTGTCTTATTTTAATTCCAGTTTTAATTTATTTTTCCGTACCACAAATCACAAAACCCCCCCCACTACGTGTTTAATCTAAGACCGAACCACAAATATTGGTCCTTGAGAGACGACCTAGGAGTCACTTCCTAGTCTATACTGCATAATTTCGTGTATCAAATTTGTATGACCGCGACAGTCGTACCACAAGGCCGTGAACTTTGAAGAGTGTGGTCCCATTCATTTTGCTTCTCTTAACATTATTCCCTTCAATAATTTTGGAGTTCCTCCCACATGTACGTAGGCTTTCAAAATGGTGGCCCCAACTTTCCATTTTAAATGCTTGCCAAAGAATAAGCTAATTTTGCAAATGGCCTTTCCTTTTGTGTATATTGCCGTGTGCACTTCATCATGAAATTCCAATGTATTGGCTTGACAAGATGAATGGCTGTGAATGCTGAAGACTTATGGCAGCCACTTTCTTCAAAAGCCAGTGAGTTGCAACCTGGTTTCCAAACAAACCAATATTGCTTCTTGAAATGAGCTATAAAATGTGTCAATATGAGTGTTGAATCCTTGAGTGTTGGGAGGTCTTAGCACCGTTCAATTATCAATTCCTAACCACCACAAGTATGAAACAACAAGCAAACAATGCAAACAAATTAGAAGCCACTTAAACAGTATGAACTTGACTGACACAGGGGAGTAAAACAATTACTGGGAACAACACATAACGAATTTGAACAAAGTAAAAACTATAAATGAAAATAGACATCCATACGAAACTATGAAAAAAAAACCGCATGCAAAACGGATAAGAATTAAACTCAAACGAAGACACACAAGTTGACACAACATTCACGTAGTACTAGGCTGACATAGGAGAGTAAACAAATTACTGGGAACAGTACAGAACGCATTTGAACAAAGTAAAAGTTATACATGAAACTAGACATCTAGACGAAACTATGAAAAAAAATTGAATGGAAAACGGATACGAATTGAATTCGAACGAGGACAAACAAGTTGACACAAAATTCACACAGCAACCAGCGAAAATTGAAGTGGCTGAAATGCATTGGGCTCAATTGTCATTTCTCATTTAGCCTTCAAATGTCCCAAAAAGATATCCAAAATTTTCCCATAATTAATAATGCAAAATAATAAGCTCAGATAATTCAAATTAGTTAAAATAAGAATTTCTGATCGAATTAAGCACAATTAGGAAAAATAGGAAAATAACGGACGATTAAGCACAATTCCCTGATTAATTCTAGTACAATAAACTAAGTGAAGTGAAGAAAATATTGACTCATCACTCTTATTTCAGTTCAAGATTTCATCTTACGTCCCCATAATCCATGAAACCCCAAAATCAAGTCATGAACGTCCCCATTAGATGCAAGCTTTAAGATTGGAAACAAGAATACTAGCAATTGATAGAAAAGGCATATATATATTCTAATCATTCAACAATTACACAAGATTCAAAGGCTACAACTAACCCCAACAAAATGGGTTTGGCTCTCCATTTCCATGGAGAGCCTTTAAGCTTACAAAATGGCCATGGAAGAAGATGAAGAACCCAAGAGGAAGAAGGGAATGTTCCCACGAGCCCTAGCAGCCCTCCAAGCTCTCCTTTGAGTGAGATGCACCTCCAAAGAACCAAAGACCCTAGCCCCTTCGCGTTTTAGGGTTAAATAAGCTCAATCTGACACATCAGAAAAAGTCGCGCCCGGCGCCCTCTCAGTCGCGCCCGGACGCGAGCCTCTCGAACAAAGTCGCGCCCGACGCCTTCTCTATCGCGCTCGGGCGCGAGCTTCTCTGGAAAAGTTGCGCCCGGCGCCCAGCACGCAGAAACTAGCTTCTGTGCAGGTGGCGCTGGGCGCCCCTGACCTAGGGGGGTCCGGCCTGACTTTTCAGCACTACATCATTTTCACTTTTTTCCGCAGTTGTGCTTGCTTCTTGTGGATGGGTCAGCTCTATATATTGTTGGAGACTCTTCCAAGCTCATTATTAGCTACAAAATAAGGGATTATCGATGAAAGTACATCAAAGTAGCCCAAAACACAATTATTCAGAAAATAAAACAAAAGAAGAGGATTAAACAAGTTATAAGTTAGAAAGGAGTTGATTTTGCTACTAAAATAATGATTAGATAATGGAAAGAATTAGCATTATCACTAACACACTTTACTTAGTGCATTGTCTAATGACTTGTTTGATGTGTATTTTCTTATAAGTAAGCGAAAGACATTTGAGATTCGTTGATTCTCAAATATACTGTCAAAGATGTCGCCGACAAAGATTCGTCATAAGGAACTACTACGCTAAGAGATGATTGAAGATAAGGACACAAAGACCTAAATCAATGAGAACCACAAGCTGCTTGAAAATATCATAGTAGAGAACATAATTCTACCCGATAAGTTTGTTTCAAAACTTTTGATCGAGAAATTGTCACCATCTTGGATTGACTACAAACAACATCTGAAACACAAGCACAAGTAGATGTTGCTTTCAGAGCTTATTACGCACATTATTGTTGAAGATACCAATAGGAAAGAGTGTGCTATTGCAAGGGCCAAAGCTTTTTTCTCAAAAGCAAATATGGTAGAAGACAAACATTTTCCAAAAAGGTACGAAAACAAACTTGATCACAAAAAGAAAAATAATTTTCAAAATTTTTGTCCTAATGGATCTAACCCCAATTTTTAAAAGAAGGAAAATTGCTTCGCATGAGAAAAGTCGGGCCATCATGCAAACATAAGTGCTTTTTCCTCCTACACTAGTGTAGGGGATGAGGGAGAATATGTTTACCTTGGTGATTCCAAGATAACTCTTGTCCTAGGAAAAGGAAAAGTTCTTCTTAAGCTTAAATTTGGGAAAATTTTGGCCTTGAGTGATGTGCTACATGTGCCCCCTATCAGAGTTAATTTAGTCTCTGTAGTACTATTGGGAAAAGTGGGGGTTAAACTGTTATTTGAATATGAAAGGATTGCTACGATAAAAAAAAATATTTTCATGCAGAAGAAATATTGTGATCAAGGTCTCTTCATACTCAATATATTTCTGAAATTATTAATGAATCAAGTTCTTTTGCTTACATTGTAATGTGGCATGCTAGATTAAGACCTTTGAATTCCTCAGATGTTGTGAAATTACAATGACTAGGATTAACTAATATGCATGATAAACATAGTAGTAAATGTGATATATGTGTGGAATCTAAAATAACAAAGACTTGTTATCTAGTAGATCGTGAAACTAAATAGTTAGGATTAATTTATACTAAAATAGTTTATTTTTTAAAAAATCATGTCTAGAGGTGGTACACAATATTTTGTAACCTTTATAGATGATTATTCTAGATACATCAAAGTTTACTTAATCAAAGATAAGGACGAAGCATTTGATGTGTTTTCAACTTATAAAGCAGTAGAAAATCAATTGAATAAGAAAATTAAGAGGATTAGATTAGATAAGGTAATGTTACCCTATCCTAAGAAAATGAAAATAGGCTATAAAACCTCTAATTGTATGTTACTAGGCTATGCTGAACATAATGCTGCCTATACGTTTCTTGTTCTTAAAAGTGTGTCATTAAGCGTAATACTATAGTGGTGACAAAATATGTTGAGTTTTTTGAAAATGTTTTTGCCTTAAAGGTTATTTAGACGTCTAAACCTATTGATAATAATAGGGATGCCATGTGTAAGAATTTGAGAAGAAGTAAAAGACAAAGAAAGGAAACTTATTTTGGAGATTACTTTTATACTTATCTCGTTGATAATGATCTAACAAGCTTTATAGAGGCTACTGTTAGCAAAATGATGAAGATGAAGTTTTGATGATGTCCAAATCAAGTCAAGAACAAACAAGACTCATGAAGAATGATCTTAGAAGACTTGTAAAACCTTGTAAAAATTGTATGAACATAGGATAATTAGTAGTTTCATGTATGTATTCAAAAGTGATGTAAAAATAAATCAAGAACAAAATCTGTGCAGTGTTAATCGATTAACACAGGGCGTTAATCGATTAACGTTAATCGATTAACAGAGGGCGTTAATCGATTGTTCCAGAGGCAAATGGCGAAGCACATAATTTCGGTGTTAATCGATTAACACAGGGTGTTAATCGATTCACGTAAATCGATTAACAAGGGCTGTTAATCGATTAACACAGTGACCGTTTGAAAAACTAGCCGTTTTTAGAGACGTTGAACTATCCGTTGGAGTGTTAATCGATTAACAAGTGGAGCTAATCGATTAACACAGTCAGAAAGGCTGCAAACGAAAATGGAAGAGCCTTTTTGAGATGTCTATAAATAGACTCTCATTTTCTCTCAAATCCAACTCTTCCCTTGTGCAAAACATCTCTGAACTCTTTGAGAATTGTGTGCTCTTGCTCAGCTAAGGAAACTCTGTCTGTAGAGTTGGTTAAATACTGCTACGGTGATAGAGGAATAGCTGGTTCATCCTTGGTGTGTCTGAGGAGGTGTTCGGAAGAGGTTCATCCTTCGTGAAGTATTCGAAGGAGGTGTTCATCCTTCGTGAAGTATTCGGAGGAGGTGTTCATCCTTTGTGAAGACTCAAAGGAGGTGTAGTTTCATCTCTTGTGGTATCAAGAGAGGTGTTTTCTAAACTCTTACAAATTGTATCTTTGTGATTGTAGTTTGTAATTGTTTTGTGTTAGTGAAACTGTTTATCTTGTTTTGAGATAAGCGACTGGACGTAGGATTGGTAAGATCCGAACCAGGATAAAATCATCTGTGCAAATTTCTCTCAACCTTACTCTATTTAACTGTTATTATTAATTGCTAAGTAAGTTTAATTGAGTAGAAATTAAAAGGCACACGTTAGTATTAGAAACCCCTCTTGGTTTGTTATTCCGCGCTAACCCATCCGCTGCAGCCGCACTCTGACAATTGGTATCAGAGCTTGCTTTGATAGTCATTCAAATGGCGGGATCATTTCAAACATTCGCAGAGGGTGCTTCTATCAATAGACCACCACTATTCACAGGTGAAAATTACGCATTTTGGAAGGTAAGAATGCAAATATTTATGGAATCTATTGATATAGATATTTGGGATGCTGTTGCATCTGGTCCTTTTGTTCCAACTAACAATATGCAGGAACCAAAGCCCCGTGACCAATGGACTGCTCAAGATAAGAAAAAATTTGGTAATGATGTAAAAGCTCGTAATATTATTTCATCTGCTTTAACTGTTGATGAGTTTTACAGGATTTCTATTTGTAAAACTGCACAAGAAATGTGGGAAGTACTAAGAGTAACCCATGAAGGTACAAATGATGTTAAGAGAGCTAGAAAGAATACCTTAATCCAAGAATACGAGATGTTCAGGATGAAGCAAGGGGAAACAATAGTAGATGTTCAGAAATGCTTCACCAACATCGTAAACCATCTTATTGGACTAGGTAAGTCTTTCGATACTGATGAGCTTAATATAAAAATTTTGAAATCTTTAGACAGGTCTTGGCAACCAAAAGTGACTGCAATTTCTGAGTCACAAAATCTCAACACAATGACCATGGCTGCATTATTTGGAAAGTTGAGAGAGCATGAACTTGACCTCGGAAGACTTGATGAAGAAGAATCAAAAGCCAAAAACAACAAGAAGAGTTTGGCGTTAATGTCGGAGGTTGAAAGAAGCAAAGGTAAATCGGAAGATGAAAACTCAGACGAAGACGAAGAATTGAGACTCATGATAAAAAGGCTCAATAGGTTCATGAAGTCTAAAGGTAAAGGAAAATTTAGATATGAAAAGAAAGATAATCCAGTATCTTCCTCAAATTACCGATGCTACGGTTGCGGAGAAAAGGGACATTTAAAAGCAGACTGCCCAAATCAAAAGAAGGGTGAAGAAAAGAAATTCTTCAAGAAAAAGAAGGCATACATTGCATGGGAAGATGACAATGAGACCATTTCAGATTCAAGCTACTCAGATGAAGAAGCAAACATCTGTTTAGTGGTGAACGACGACGCTGGAAGCCAAGTAAGTACATCTAGCGATTCTGATAATTCTAGTCAAATTAGTGAAAATGAATTGCATGAAATTTATGCTGCTTTAATAGTAGAATCTGAAAAGTTAGATAAAGCCCATCAGAAGTTGAAAAAGGATTTCAAAAATTTAAAATTAAATTTTGAAAATATTCTTGAAGAAAATAAGAATTTAAAATTAAATTTTGAAAATACTTTTGAAGAAAATAAAGATTTGAAAAATAAAGTTTTAATTTTTGAAAAGGGTAAATTTACTAGTAGTAATGAATGTGCATCTTGTGTTATTTATAAGAAACTACTAGATGAAACAACCTCAGGAGAATGTAGTAAAAATAAGGAAAATAAGGTTGTTAAAAATAAGTATGTTCCTAGAATTAAGAATAAACACAATCATAGAACCCGTAGAACTTGGGTAGAAAAAGGAACAACTTATAGGAACACAAATGTTGTATCATGCTTTTATTGTATGAAAAAGGGTCATACATCTAATAAATGTAAAATTAAGCATTATGGTGTTCCAAGTGGTAGATATGTTTGGGTTATAAAATAATTTCTTTTTTCTAAATCTAACCCAAAGGACCCATACAAGTAGTTGGGTACCTATTGTTTAAAAATTTAAGAATTTCTTTAAAACAAATTTTAAGAAAATTTTTTCAAGACCGGTAAAACTATTTTTATATCTTCTAATATACAAAGCATATATAGTTTTCAATCGGAAAAATTTTTATGTGAGCATGTTGTCTTTGATGAAATTGTAGACCTTGAGGCAAAACCTCTTGAGTCAGATGAATCAGATGCAGGTGAAAATAAAGACTTACAAAAGACAACAAATGAAGAAGAAATACATAATCCTCAAGATGATGAAGATCTAAACAAAATATGGCAACAACCTAGAGGATTATCATTGGACAACATCATTGGCGACATAGCAAAAGGGGTAAACACTAGAAGAAATTTGGTAAATTTTTGTATGAATGTAGCTTTTATGTCGCAGATAGAACCCAAGAACATCAAGGAAGCTCTTCAAGATGAACAATGGTGTATAGCAATGCAAGAAGAACTCAACCAGTTTGAAAGAAATCAAGTTTGGGAATTGATTCCTAGAGAAGATACTCATCAAGTAATTGGAACAAAATGGGTATTTAGAAATAAACTGGATGAAGATGGAAACATCACCAAAAATAAAGCTAGGCTTGTGGCTCAAGGATATAGTCAAGAAGAAGGTATAGATTATGATGAGACATATGCTCCAGTTGCCAGGTTAGAGGCAATACGCCTACTTCTTGCTTATGCATCTATAATGAAATTTAAATTGTTTCAAATGGATGTGAAAAGTGCATTTCTAAATGGTTTTATAAAAGAAGATGTGTATGTTGAACAACCACCCGGTTTTGAAGATTTTAAATTTCCAAATCACATCTATAAGTTAAAGAAAGCACTTTATGGTTTAAAACAAGCACCTAGATCTTGGTATGAAAGGCTTAGCAATTTTCTTTTAGAAAATGGTTTTAATAGAGGAAAAGTTGATTCCACATTGTTTATTAAAAGAGTAGGAAAACATATTTTGATTATTCAAGTATATGTTGATGATATTATCTTTGGATCAACTAATAAATCTCTTTGTGAGGAATTTGCTAAGACCATGCAGGGTGAATTTGAAATGTCTATGATGGGAGAATTAACATTCTTCCTTGGTCTTCAAATTAAGCAAATGCAAGAAGGTACGTTCATTTCTCAAACTAAGTATTGTAGAGAAATTCTTAAGAAGTTTGAAATGGACAAAGCAAAGGAAGCATCTACACCTATGGGAACATCTTGCTATCTTGATAAAGATGAGTCAGGAAAAGAGGTAAATCAAACTCAATATAGATGCATGATAGGTTCTTTGCTATACCTTACTGCTAGTAGACCAGATATTATGCAAAGTGTGTGTGTGTGTGCTAGGTATCAATCTAGTCCTAGAGAATCTCACCTTACTGCAGTTAAAAGAATATTGAAATATCTTCAGGGAACTGTATCCTTTGGCTTATGGTATCCATCTGGAACGGAACCTAGTCTTGTAGGTTTTTCAGATGCAGATTATGGAGGTTGTAAGATAGATAGAAAAAGCACTAGTGGAACATGTCATCTTCTGGGTAGTTCATTAGTTTCTTGGCATTCTAAGAAACAAGCCTGTGTAGCCTTATCTACTACTGAGGCTGAATATATTGCTGCAGGAAATTGTTGTGCACAAATTTTATGGATGAAACAGCAATTAGAAGATTATGACATTCACTTAGATCATATACCACTTAAGTGTGATAATACAAGTGCCATAAACCTTACAAAGAATCCCATAATGCACTCTAGAACCAAGCACATTGAGATTAGGCACCACTTTCTTAGAGATCATGTGCAAAAAGGAGATTGTGAGATAGAATATATTGATACTCAACATCAATTAGCTGATATTTTCACCAAAGCATTGCCTAAGGATAGATTCTATGAGCTTAGAAGAGACTTAGGAATATTGAAAATATCTCAAAATTAGATATAGGTAAAAATTTGACGTTTTTCGGAAATCAGCGTCAGTTAATCGATTAACAGGCCCTGTTAATCGATTAACAACGGTAACCTGCAGTAAATTTTGCAGAATCTAGCCATTTGTAACGGCTAAAAACGGCCATAAACGGCTCTTTGATGATTATGAACGTTGGGGGAGCCTTTTTAAGCCTATTTATACCCATCCAATCCTTCATTACACATTACCATTCACTCTCCCACTCAAAATCTCTTAAATTTCTTTGCTGTCCATTTTTTTTTTTTTTTTTTTTTTTTTGCTGTCCCAAAATTCTTTTCACACTCTCATGGCTGAACCATCAAGAAGAAGAAGGAGAAGAAGCTATGGATCGGAAAGCACGCCTCCCGCACGTGGTCCACATATTCATGGTTGGATTTCCGATGTTGGAAGGCATGACGAATATCTGCAATGGTGGAAAGAAAGGAAGATTCTTCGCCAAAAGTTTGTTGATCTAAATTGGTTTACTGCAAATCAATTTCAGTTTTCTGGGCAATTAGTTGAGCAAGGAGTCCAACATTTCTTGCAACTTCAAGGACGTTATTATCCAGATTTGGTAAGAGTATTCTACTACAATCTTAAGAGTCAAGATGGTATTGTTTTCACTCGTGTTAAGGGAGTAGATATTATTTTGGATAATGACATTTGGACAAATGTTGCTCATCTTCCCATACTAGAAAATTCTCTGCATGTGCCAAATGACTTTGGTAATTTTAACAAAATTATGGCATATCGCTCCTTCATGCGTAATCCTCAACAACCACTACCAAATAGGAGATATCTTCTAGTTGGAAATCTTAGAATGGAAGAAAGAATTCTTCATTATCTAATTGTGTGGTTGCTTTGTCCAAGAGGTACCAACTTAGCCCAATGTTTTGAAACTGATTTGATGATCATGTCTGCACTAACTCAAAATATCAACATCAACTGGGCAAGTCTCATCTCAGATACTATGGTCCGTGCCAAGAGGTATGACAGAGGTCATCTCCCATATCCTCTCCTTGTGTCATTGATATGTATCTATAAAGGGGTGGATGTCACCGGAGAAAAACATCTCACTGTCTTACGTACCCATAAAATTGAAGAGTCTGCTTTGCATCAAATGGGATTTATAAGACAAGGAAATTTGTTTGTCCGCGCTGATGAAGATATTGCACAAGAAGAAGATGCCTCAGCTGAAGAGGAGGAAGATATCCCTATGCCTCAACCAACCAATGTTGCTGGACCATCAAATCCTCCACAAGAATATAGTCTAGAAAGTATTTCTAGACAAATTGAAGCCATGGCCACAATGCAACAAACACGAATGGACGATATGATGGCATATCACAATCTTCGTTATGATGAGATTAATACTCATCTTAATGAGATTGATGACAAACTTGCCAAACTATATGTCCCTGATAGTGATGATGATTAGGCATCTTTATGATTCTATGTTTTTATTTGTGTGTGCCCTTTATGTATGCTTCTATGCTTGTATGCCTCTTTAAAATTCAATAAAAATGTGTGTTCTCTTATCTTAATATTTCTATGCATCTATGCTTTTAGTAAGGGGGAGTATAGATTCTAATATATTAAGGGGGAGTAATTATACATCACTTTTTAATAATGATCAAAAAGGGGGAGAAATAGTTAATGTCTTAAAATATTTTTTCTAAGTTCACTAACAATTTTTTTCTTCCTTAAGTTATTTTTTATACAGCTGGTTCACAAAAGCTTTAATTCAAGAAGGTTTTGATCATCATCAAAAAGGGGGAGATTGTTAGCAAAATGATGAAGATGAAGTTTTGATGATGTCCAAATCAAGTCAAGAACAAACAAGACTCATGAAGAATGATCTTAGAAGACTTGTAAAACCTTGTAAAAATTGTATGAACATAGGATAATTAGTAGTTTCATGTATGTATTCAAAAGTGATGTAAAAATAAATCAAGAACAAAATCTGTGCAGTGTTAATCGATTAACACAGGGCGTTAATCGATTAACGTTAATCGATTAACAGAGGGCGTTAATCGATTGTTCCAGAGGCAAATGGCGAAGCACATAATTTCGGTGTTAATCGATTAACACAGGGTGTTAATCGATTCACGTAAATCGATTAACAAGGGCTGTTAATCGATTAACACAGTGACCGTTTGAAAAACTAGCCGTTTTTAGAGACGTTGAACTATCCGTTGGAGTGTTAATCGATTAACAAGTGGAGCTAATCGATTAACACAGTCAGAAAGGCTGCAAACGAAAATGGAAGAGCCTTTTTGAGATGTCTATAAATAGACTCTCATTTTCTCTCAAATCCAACTCTTCCCTTGTGCAAAACATCTCTGAACTCTTTGAGAATTGTGTGCTCTTGCTCAGCTAAGGAAACTCTGTCTGTAGAGTTGGTTAAATACTGCTACGGTGATAGAGGAATAGCTGGTTCATCCTTGGTGTGTCTGAGGAGGTGTTCGGAAGAGGTTCATCCTTCGTGAAGTATTCGAAGGAGGTGTTCATCCTTCGTGAAGTATTCGGAGGAGGTGTTCATCCTTTGTGAAGACTCAAAGGAGGTGTAGTTTCATCTCTTGTGGTATCAAGAGAGGTGTTTTCTAAACTCTTACAAATTGTATCTTTGTGATTGTAGTTTGTAATTGTTTTGTGTTAGTGAAACTGTTTATCTTGTTTTGAGATAAGCGACTGGACGTAGGATTGGTAAGATCCGAACCAGGATAAAATCATCTGTGCAAATTTCTCTCAACCTTACTCTATTTAACTGTTATTATTAATTGCTAAGTAAGTTTAATTGAGTAGAAATTAAAAGGCACACGTTAGTATTAGAAACCCCTCTTGGTTTGTTATTCCGCGCTAACCCATCCGCTGCAGCCGCACTCTGACAGCTACTAGTGCTCCTGATGCAAAATAGTGAGATAAGGCCATTAGGACTAAAATTGAATCAATTCAGAAAAATAATACTTAGACCTTAGCATATTTGCCTAAAAGAGCAAAACTCATTGGTTATAAATGGATCTTTAAGAAAAAGTATCACCTTGATGTATTTATAGAGAAGTATAAGACAATATTAGTAGCAAACGGTTTTAGCTCAAAAACCCAACATAGATTATTTTGATACTTTTGCCCCTATGACTAGGGTTCCTCTATTCGAGTAATTTTAACTCTAGCAATTATCCATAAACTAGTGATACACAAAATGACGGTTAAAACTACTTTTTTTAATAGTGATTTAGGGGATAAAATATATATGACTAAACATGAAGGGTGTGTTATACCTAATAAAGTATGCAAACTTTTAAAAGTTTTGTATGGTTTGAAACAAGCAAAAAACAATGGTATGAAAAACTTGGTAATGTATTGGTTCTTTTAACACCCATTCAGGATGCTACTAAACACTTAAAATTTTTCCTACATATACTAACATAATTCTTTTTCATAAAATTAAAAATCAAAACATTAAAACGTTCATTTATTTCATCAAATAAATGTTTCACTTAGTAAAATTTATTACTAATAATAAGAAATTATTTAAGAATAGACAATAATAAAGTTTATCTAAAATACATATGAAATATAAGAAAATGCATTTCGAACGCAATTCCCATGCTCCTCACTGTCGTGCATCCAAACCACTATCTGCAACATTATCTGGTCACATATAACACAAGTCATATCATCATCAGAAGTGGAAACCATAACTAAAAACATACAAGTGTGAGATAACTTAGAAGAAACATAATAATTAAAGCTTATAAATAAATAACAATAACACGTCATAACATGCCTCATTCTATCTTTTGTTAATTTATAATTAAAACATGATCAAATAACAATTATTGTCGTATCCTCCAACAATAATGAATCCTTGCACATAGCTTACTAGCTTAAGTGTCACTTTCCATCACTCTCCCAAAGAGCTTCCTCGGACAAGTACACCTTCGGAACTGCTACGTCGAGTCAACCATTCCTTGCTGCTCCTTTAAAAACCACAACTAGAGTTTCGAGGTCAACTCCCAGAGCCCCCTCACCTTTAGCCAAGACACACACTTCTCATTCACACTTACTGCATGTAATGTAAAAATCACATCATATCCTTCAATATATTTTAACTCTAAACATGTTATCAAACCAAGAATACAACCACACATAAATCCACACCCTAGTTCATCACCCACATCGTTCAAACCAATAATTCGAATCCATAAACCAAGACTGCATTCATTAGAATAACCAAGTCATATTACCATAGTGTAATAATCCAATTACTTTGTCTTTCCCACGTAATTTATCTTCATCCTTCCTGCTCCCTAAAGTCTTATAAACATGGCCTTTTCCCCTGCTTTCCAAAAGTCTTACGAGTAAAAAATCTACTTGCTCAATAAAGCCTTAGAGTTAGAGCCCACTTACTCAACTTTTCCAAGATCCTTACGAGTAAAAACTATGCCTACTCACCATAGCCTTACGGTCAGAGCACACTTACTCAACTCAAGTCAAAACTTTATCGGCGAAAAAACAAAACGTCCCCTTTTCCTCTGCTCACCAAAGCCTCCTAGGCAAAAAAGAACTAACTCTAACTTTACAGTTACGAGAGAAGACATACACACAACTTGATCATCCAATACTCAACATTTAATACACCAAATATTTGAACAACCAATATCTACACAAAATACTATACAACTAAAAAAAATACATTGTTGCACCAAACAACAGAACAAACTAGAAAACTACACTAATTAACAGCAACAACGAATATAAACTGCACCAATAATACAATGAACAACAAAGAAAAATTGAACCAGTGCAAAAAAACAACCTAAAATAACAATAGAAACAAAATTCTCCTACAACTTGGCCAATGACGAAAATAGTTCAGCCTTGTTCGGATACAACTCGGTCAACAACGGAAACAACTTGGCCAAGTTCGGATACAAATCGGCCAACAACAAAAACAATTTGACCAGCACTAGTACAAAAACAACGTACAACGTCAAATATTTTTGGCCTTACACGTCAAATTTAAAAAAATTGAAATTAATTTAACGTCGAATTTTGTCAATATACGACGTTAATTTAACGTCAAATTTTGAACATATACGACGTTAATCAATTTTATTTTATTTTTGTAATTAATTGTAATCCTTTTTAACAACTCTATGAAACCTGAAAAGCAGAATTATGAACGGTAATATAGGATCAACAACAAATAATAGTAATAAACAACAAACAAGTTCAATCAAACAAAAAATAAGTTCAATCAAACAACAACAACAAACAAGTTCAACCAAACAATAACAAACAAATTCAACAAGAAAAAAACAACAAACAAGTTTAACAAATAAGTTCTTCAAAACGAAAATGAAAACACTAACCTTTAAAAGGTGGGTTCATCGGAATAAAGTGTTGCCACCATTGAGAGAGAAAACAAAATGCGCCTATGAAGGACAAGAACACGAAAATAATCGGTGAAAACAAACAAAAATCATACCTAAAGTAGTTAATTAACATTCATTTGTATCAAATGAAAGAAAGATTACATGTGATGGTCGTCAAACTTCGTTCGCTAAAAGTTTGAGCAGAGAAGAGGGTCTCGCGCATTAAGGTAAAGTGAGTGAATTTTCAATCTCCCGCTCAATTTTTTATTGAATTCACTGGCCTTTTGACGTCTAACGCTGAGGCATTCAACGTTTTATATTGTCCTATGTCAAATTATAATTTTAAACGATGTTTAATAATTGCATTTATTTACAACATTGTCACCGGTCATTTTTAACGTTGGTTATTTAGTGGTTAGACGTTAAACACGTGACATTATCTTGTGTTTCCACTAGTGCAGGTTCGGAAACAACTCAGCCGACAACAAAACAACTCGACCAAGTTCAGAAACTTCTCGATCAAACGTCTAACACAACTTGGTCTAAAGTGTAACACAACTCGACCCACAATCTAACATAGCTCAGTTCAAAATCTGACACAACTTAAAATAGTTCAGGCAAGGTCGAATACATCTCGGCCAAGGACAGATAGAGCTTGGCCAGGGATGGATAAAACTTTGCCTAGATTGGATAAAACTCATCCAGGGTTGGATACAACTCAGTCAAAGTTGGTCATAGCTCGTACAAGGTCAACCAAGGTTGAAAAGAGCTCGACCAATGCTGGATAAAGCTCGAGCAACAATGATTATATGTTAAACAAGGACTGACTAGCTTCAATAAAGCAAAATTAACTTCTTTAATGTTACTTATATAAATTATAACAAAGCATTTTATTGTCTTTTCATGTAATCACAATGAAACCAAAACAACATCATGCCCCATGAGGTAACATTGATAAACAAAATGAAATTGGAATTTACCAATAGCATGTCATTTTATCCCAAGGAAAAAAAAATTACTAACACTTAATACCTTTGCATACATTCATCCATTAAAAAAAATGCATCAATCCCTAAACAAAACTGTCACAACCGGAATCGCGACGGGACGACAGATGGCGACTCCACTGGGGATATCTTCAATTGCTCCATTTGCCAAAGCAGCCAATCGCAACGGGACGACAGATGTGCTCCTTCATTTGCTTTATCTAGGCCTGATGCCTTTCTTCAAATTCCATTGACCTCCATCGCTCCTCCTGCTCCTCGATGTAATCTTCCATTTGCTTTAACATGGCCTGGTACTCCTTTTCGGACTCCTCCAACTTCCAGTGCTTCTGATTCATCTCCGCCTCAAATGATGTAGCCATTTCCTTCATTTGATGTCCTGCTTCTTGTACTTGGACCTGCGCTTCTCTTAATCTTTTTAGGGCTTTCCTTTTATCCCTCTTGACTTCCTCATAGAGTTGTTTCCACTGCCTGTTTTCTTCTAAAGCTACCTTATTATCATTTGCCCTCATGGATAATTCCTTATTCGCGGCCGCTAGATCCTATTTTACTCGAAATAAATAATCTCTCTCAGTCTTCTGGCTTTTGACAATGTTTTCATAAGCCCGTGACTTTTCTTCATTATCATTTCTCATATCCACAAGATCATTACGCGCCTGTTGTAATTCGCTTTCCAACCTAGTATTCCTCACCCTCAATTTCTCCATCTCAGCCTTCAACTGTTGCACCTCTTCATTTTCTGGGGCCTGGGATGGTTCTTCACTAGCTGATTGATCCTTGGTTGGCTTGAAAGGAAGCTTAACCACTTTCACTCTCTCTAGAATCCAAGTGTGATAACTAACCCTACTATCCACTACTCCATCTCTCAAGTCCTTCTTTGCTCGAACAACATTTTCCCAGGCGCTTTTAACCTTTCTTAACAGTTCAATGAAATGCCCGTCTTCGTAATAAATGAATAGGGTAGCAAGGTAATCTGATGAAGGTGCCCCTCTCATGGGATACCCGAATTGTCTTTGCACCAAAAGGGGGTTGTAATTAATACAGTACCGGGCACCTATGAGAGGCACATTAGGGAAACTACCAAAATGTTGTATAGCTAGTTTATTTCCGAGCCAAGGAAGGCACCATTTTATACTTCTTTCGCTCAGGTCAGCAAGGAATCGGGCCCAATCGTTTCCTCCCTTACCTTTAAGCCCTTGGTGCGACAAAGTCTCCGATAGACTTCTGACGTCGACCGTTTCCTTAAACATACGCGCTGTCATCCATGTATACAACGCCGGTAAACAACAAAGAATCTTCTTTCCCTTTCTCTCCTGGCAAAAACTCAAGGTCCCATAAACATCCGCAAGAACTGCTGTTACAGGATTCTCTGATCTGGTTTTACTTGCCACGAAGACGTCTATTGCGGTGTAATCCACGAATTTTTCCATTTTGGGAAACAGGACAATGCCATATATGGTGAGGGCTAATACATCCATGAAAGTTTCCCAATCCTCTTTGTCAGCCAGGTGATGTAAATACTGCTCTAGATATCCTTGTGATAACCCATGCAATTGATTTCTCATCATCATCTTGTCCTCAAGCTCCTTGGGATGTAGTTTCATGATGGCAGCAATGGTGGGTATAGAGCCATGATGCTCTAAATATTGATAGGGAGTGGTGCCCTCCAGTGGCAAACCCAATATATGCTCGAACTCCTCTATAGTTGGCGCCAACTGAAAGTCTTGAAATGTGAAATGTCAGGCCTCGGAAATGACGTAGCTTGGTGGAGTCCAGGTGGCAGCTGCAGAACGAGCCACCTCGGCACGCACATGGGCAGCAGCATATTCTGGCACCCACTAACGCACATGGAGGTGAGACGCAGTGGAGAACGTGCGTGCAGAGGTAGTGGGATACACGTGTCCGTGTGGGAGTGGACGTCCGTCCAGCGTGGATTAAGAAATCGGTGGTGGAAAACACGTGGCGACCGCTGAGTGGACGACCGTTCAGCATGGGTAGTCAGAAACCAGAGGTGCAGAACGTGCGCCTGCCAGCATGTAACGTGCGTCTGTCATGGGCTGTAAGTGGAATACGTTGGCAAAGTGGAAAAGTGCGCTGGCAGAGTGGAAAGCAAATATGAGATTTTTGAATTTATTCTCCACTTCCCCTTCACGCATCCCTTTCCTTCATTTCCGAAAACTCTTTCTCTCCTCCTTCTCTCTATACTCTCTGCATTCTCTCTCTAAGAAGCCACCGTTTCACCTCCTCCGTTCTACACTCCGGCAACCTTGAAGGACGAACGACAGCCAGGATTTCAGAGAGAGCGTTCGGCCAGTAAAGCCTGGTAAGCGTTTCCTTTCTCTTTAATGTTCGTCTTTCGCGTACGCAAACTCAATTCTGAGTTGTGCGTTCGTTATTTTAGTATGGGGCAATTCTGAGTTTTGGTATTTGGGGTTCGTTCGTATAGTTGGAGCGACGAGCGTTGACAGTAGGAGAACCAGTGTTTGAAAGGTCGTGTCTTTGTGGTTGTGGACGTTCGTCATTTCCGGGTAAGGGAAGCTTATTTAATTTAACTAATGTATGTTGTGTGAACGTTCGTCATTTAGCCGTATGAAAATAATGCATGATGAATGATATGAGTGAATGGTATGAACGTTCGTTATTTGATGGTATGAGTATAATGCATGATATTTGATTTACTGAACTGCATGAACGTTCGTTTTCTTGGTGAAATGAGATGTGTGAATTTACATGAGATGGTCTGTATGAAATGTGGAAATTGATGATTGATATGAACGTATGAAACTAAGAGATTTTGTATAATGAAGAATGAACTGGAAATGTAAATGAATATTGAACAAGAACTTCCCCTATGATTTTTACGTTCGTACTGAACGGTCTTTGACCGTTCGGTCTCCCTATTTAACAGTCAAGAAATGGGATTCGTTCATTTGGAATGATCCCTGGTCGAGGACGAGCGTCCTCATGTTAAAATGATTCATTTGAGCGTTCGGTCAAGTACTGTGTTTGGTATTCTTTGATAAAAATTCCCTTCAGTTATATGCATATATACATAATAGTGTATTTTACCGTTCGTAAACACTTCTCCGAAATCAAAGTCCATTATTTTAAGGCTACTAGCGTTCGGTCTCACTCTGAACGTTCGTTCTGGTGCTCAGTTTTGAACTGAGCGTTCGTCCCAAATGGCTCGGTTTTGATCTGAGCGTTCGCTCTAGTTGTTGCTCGGTCTCAAACTGAGCGTTCGTCCTAATAGTGCCAGATTCTAAACTTAGCGTTCGTCCTAATGGTGCTCGGTTTTGAACTGAGCGTTCGTCCAAATAGTGCTCCGAATTGAGCGTTCGTCCTGATGCTCGGTCTCACACTGAGCGTTCGTCCAAAATGGCGCTAGGTTTTGAATTTGCGCGTTCGTCCTAATGGTCTCGGTTTTGATTGAGCGTTCGTCCTAAAGGGTGTTCGGTTTATACTGAACGCTCGTCCTAATGGTGCTCGGTTTTGAAAAGAGCGTTCGTCCAAAATGGGGCTCGGTCTTACACTGAGCGCTCGCTCAAAATGGTGTTCGGTTTTATTGAAAGAGCGTACGTCCAACTTCAGATTTACCACGTTCGGTTATTGATTCACGAGCGTTCGTTCATTCAATTGATTTTCCAGGTAAATAACGTTCGTCCAGTGAACAGTGTACGTCAATGAAATTCTGTCGTTCGTGCTCTAATTCGAACGAGCGTCTTCTGGTCTTGCTTACAGTGTTCGTCCTCGGTCTTAATGGGGACAGAACGTTCGTTTTGTTTTTATGGTTTCCCTATGAATGATGAATGATGAGTCAATATTTTCTTCACTTCACTTAGCTTATTGTACTAGATTTAATCGGGGAATTATGCTTAATTGTCCAGTATTTTCCCGTTTTTACTATTTGTACTTAATTTGACCAGAAATTCTAATTTCATTCAATTTGAATTATTTAAGTTGATTATTTGCATTGGTAATTTCAGGGAAAATTTTGGAAATACAAATTGAGACATTTGGAAAAATATTCACACACTGTGTTTCAAAGAAACTACACTGGGTTGATTTAATTTGTGTGAAAAAAATTGAGCACAATTGGCTCAGAAGCAAAACACATCACACGACCCATATGTACCATTCATTTTGGCAGCAAACATCACATTGTTTGGAATAAAAGAGGGGGGCACATTTGGAGGAATTGGAGCTCACGGGTTATAGCTCCTTTGGAGGATAACATATTCTGATTTCTTTTAAGAAAGTTGGCTTCCATAATTATTAAACACTCACGGTCATGGGCATGGAAATTTCCTTTTGTCTTAAAAGAAGTGTTGTGCACGTGATGTTTATCTTGGCATGAGATTGGAAACAATCATTTACAATTTAAGATGCTGTTACGGTATTTTGAGAAAGACAAGTGGCTAAATCATTTTGTTGACAAAATGCACATGGGACAAAAAAGGGGACGGTGCTGCTTTTACTCCAAAAAGAGACACTCATGAATGATTTTGAAGCTAGAACATTGCAACCATACAACACAATCAAGGAGGGGCCACCACTTAGTGGAGCTCACGGTTTTATAACTAGAAGAAAACAATTGTGCTACCACATTTTCTAGATAGTACACGGCCCACATGCGAAAGAGAGAGTTGGATTTTCTAAATGGAGTAACACGTTTACAACAGCTGCCATGGTAGAAAGGGTGACATCTATGCATGATTAAAAACGCACGGAGAAGTGAAGCAAACGGTTCTCCATCCAGCAGCTCTTCACGACCACATGGATAAGAAGCTCCATACTGAACGGACCATTTCCGTTTCTGCTGGAGAAGTTTCTTACTAAGAGCAAGGGGAAACATGGACTGGAAGAAGTGAATGGATTGTCCACCAAAAATAGAAGCAGTTCTCGGTCCTTCAATGCATCCAGCAGCTGGCAACAGAGAAGAACACGGCCTGCAGGAAGCACACACGTTCCAGCTGAGTTGGAGGCGGAAGAACATGTCCAGAAATATCCAGCAAACCACTTTGAGAGAAGAAATTAATTGGCTTGGAGAATGGTACAGAGATGTCTCGGCTTTGCTGGAAGTAGAAGAGAATGAAGAAGGAAGTGATGGCTGGACGTGGAAACGGGAGGCACTCTTGATCCAGCAGCTGGTCCACCAACAAGTAGCATGAGCAATAAAGGGCAGCCTCCAAGCTGGTCTAGAAGCAGCAGCACGGAGCAGCTACCAAGCTGAAGCTCACTGAACAGCTGCCACCATAGTTGGAGCTCTCGGGATTCCATTATGTGGTATGCACGAGAATGAGTTGGAGATGGGTGATTTATTTCAGCAGAATGTTGAGCAGCAAGGGAAGGAGCCGTGAAGGGGCTGGAACAGCCACGGTCTAGCACGCTCATCTTCCAGGAGAAATCACGGTAAGCACATCCAGCTGAGTTTGAAGAAGAAGCACGTCTAGAGGAACACGTTGAAGGCAAGAAGAGAAGCAAGCAGGAAATGGCATCAAGGAGGTGCTGTCACGATTGGAGAGGAATTGACGTGGGCAGAAGAGGAGCTGCCACGGTCCAGCTGGGAGGCATCACAACCATGGCCTCCACACAACGTCCACAGTCACGGGAGAAGAAGCCATCCAGCAGTTGCAGCAGCCAAGTCCGGGTTTGATCAAAGTGATGCACATGGAATGAAGAAGCTTGCTGGAAAAGAAGAGAAGAAAAATCTAGAAAAGCAGCTTGGTTCTCACTTTATTTTCACACGGAGGCAACCTCTACACACGTTAATGTTCATCCAGGGAACACAATGTTAGCAAAATGATGCAGATGAAATTTTGATGATGTCCAAATCAAGTCAAGACCAATCAAGAATCAAAATGATTTGAAGATTTGTATTGTGATGGAAAGCTTTTGTAATACTCTTAGAAATATGTATAGGACGTAGATCAGAAAAAGAAAAGTGTTTTGTAAAATTACTATAGTAAATCATTGCAACAAAACACTATAGTACTATTCACATGAATAGTAACACTATTCACGTGAATAGTGACGGTTAACGGTAAGAGTATCGCACTTAACACGGACGTTGGGGAAACTAGTAGTTGAAGAAACTAGCCGTTTATGACCGTTGGACAAACTAGCCGTTTATGGCCGTTGGACAAACTAGCCGTTTATGGCCGTTGGACAAACTAGCCGTTTATGGCCGTTGGACAAACTAGCCGTTAAGTTTGTCTTTTAGTGAATGGAAGAGTCTTTGGATGAGTCTATAAATAGACTCTCATTTTCTCTCAAGAAGAACGAATCCAGAGACACAGAAACTCTTCCCTTGTGCTCAAATACTCAGAAATTCTTGAGACTTGTGTGTTCTTGTTCGGCTTGTGAAACTCTTGTCTGTGGAGCTGGTGAAGTGCTGCTACGGTGACAGAGGAAATAGCCGGTTCATCCTTGGTGTGTCTAAGGAGGTGTTCGGAAGAGAATCATCCTTCGTGAAGTATTCGGAGGAGGTGTTCATCCTTCGTGAAGTATTCGGAGGAGGTGTTCATCCTTTGTGAAGACTCAAAGGAGGTGTAGTTTCATCTCTTGTGGTATCAAGAGAGGTGTTTTCTAAACTCTTACAAATTGTATCTTTGTGATTGTAATTTGTAATTGTTTTGTGTTAGTGAAACTGTTTATCTTGTTTTGAGATAAGCGACTGGACGTAGGATTGGTAAGATCCGAACCAGGATAAAATCATCTGTGCAAATTTCTCTCAACCTTACTCTTGCTTTATTTGGCTTTATTAATTGCCAAGTAAGTTTAATTGAGTAGAAATTAAAAAGGCACACGTTAGTTTTAAGAACCCCTCTTGGTTTGTTATCCCACGCTAACCATTCCGCTGCAGCCCCGCTCTGACAATTGGTATCAGAGCTTGCTTTGATAGTCATTCAAATGGGAGGATCACATCAAACCTTTGCAGAGGGTGCTTCTATCAATAGACCACCACTATTCACAGGTGAAAATTACGCATTCTGGAAGGTCAGAATGCAAATTTTTATGGAATCTATTGATATAGATATTTGGGATGCTGTTGCATTTGGTCCTTTTGTTCCAACTAACAATATGCAGGAACCAAAGTCCCGTGACCAATGGACCATTGAAGAAAAGAGAAGATCTCAGAATGATGTAAAAGCCCGGAATATCATTGCATCAGCGTTGACTGTTGATGAGTTCTACAGGGTCTCTGTCTGCAAAAACGCTAAAGAAATGTGGGAAACTTTAAGAGTAACTCATGAAGGCGGAGATGAAATCAGGTGTGCTAAAACGAATACTTTAATCATGGAAGAGAATAGTTTAAGCTCTTCATCAAGCACAACATCAAGTATGGGTGATTCTGATGAGCAAGCATACATCTGTTTAGTAGTGAACGACGACACTGGAAGCCAAGTAAGTACCTCTAGCGATTCTGATGATTCTGATCATATTGATGAAGATGAATTACATGAAATTTATAGAGAATTATTGATAGAATCAGAAAAACTAGATCTTGCTCATAAGAAATTGAAAAAGGATTTTAAAGAATTACAAAAGAAATATGAAAAATCCTTAGAAGAAATAGAAACTTTAAATAGTAAAATTTCAAATGTAGAAAATGATACAAATGTATCTGCTGAGTGTAAATTTTGTGATAAACATAAATTGAAAGTTGATAACATTGAAAAATCAATAGCAGATGAAAATAAAGAATTAAAATCAAATTTTAAAAATATTTTTGAAGAAAATAAAATTTTGAAAAATAAAATTTTATTTTATGAAAAAGGTAAATATACTAGTAGTGATGAATGTGCATCTTGTGTTAATTATAAGAAACTACTAGATGAAACAACCTCAGGAGAATGTAGTAAAAATAATGAAAATAAGGTTGTTAAAAATAAGTATGTTCCTAGAATTAAAAATAAACATAAAACCCGTAGAACTTGGGTAGAAAAAGGAACAACTTATAGGAACACAAACTTTGTATCATGCTTTTATTGTATGAAAAAGGGTCATACATCTAACAAATGTAAAATTAAGCATTATGGTGTTCCAAGTGGTAGATATATTTGGGTTGTAAAATGATTTCAAATTTTCAAACTAACCCAAAGGACCCATACAAAATAGTTGGGTGCCAAATGTTTCATATTTAAGAATATTTTTTAAAAATGTTTTTGTTTTAAATATTTGAAATAGAAGAATCTGTGCATGTTGTCTTTGATGAAATTGTGGACCTTGAGGTAAAACCTCTTGAGTCAGATGAATCAGATGCAGGTGAAAATGAAGACTTGCAAAAGACAACCAATGAAGAGAAAATGAATAATCCTCAAGATGATGAAGATCTAAACAAAATATGGCAACAACCTAGAGGATTATCATTGGACAACATCATTGGCGACATATCAAAAGGGGTAAACACTAGAAGAAATTTAGTTAGTTTATTGTATGCTTGCCTCTTTAAATTTAATAAAATGTATGTTGTTTTTCCTTAATATTTCTATGCATATATGCTTTTATTAAGGGGGAGTATAATTTCTAATAAATTTAGGGGGAGCAATCAAGCACAACTTTTTAATTATGATCAAAAAGGGGGAGAAAATGTTTAAAGCTTATTTGCTTATTTGTGTTTATTCACTAATGCACTTTTTCTTCCATAAGTTGTGTTTTAAATACAGATTATTACCAAAAGCTTTAAATCAAGAAGTTTTTTGATCATCATCAAAAAGGGGGAGATTGTTAGCAAAATGATGCAGATGAAATTTTGATGATGTCCAAATCAAGTCAAGACCAATCAAGAATCAAAATGATTTGAAGATTTGTATTGTGATGGAAAGCTTTTGTAATACTCTTAGAAATATGTATAGGACGTAGATCAGAAAAAGAAAAGTGTTTTGTAAAATTACTATAGTAAATCATTGCAACAAAACACTATAGTACTATTCACATGAATAGTAACACTATTCACGTGAATAGTGACGGTTAACGGTAAGAGTATCGCACTTAACACGGACGTTGGGGAAACTAGTAGTTGAAGAAACTAGCCGTTTATGACCGTTGGACAAACTAGCCGTTTATGGCCGTTGGACAAACTAGCCGTTTATGGCCGTTGGACAAACTAGCCGTTTATGGCCGTTGGACAAACTAGCCGTTAAGTTTGTCTTTTAGTGAATGGAAGAGTCTTTGGATGAGTCTATAAATAGACTCTCATTTTCTCTCAAGAAGAACGAATCCAGAGACACAGAAACTCTTCCCTTGTGCTCAAATACTCAGAAATTCTTGAGACTTGTGTGTTCTTGTTCGGCTTGTGAAACTCTTGTCTGTGGAGCTGGTGAAGTGCTGCTACGGTGACAGAGGAAATAGCCGGTTCATCCTTGGTGTGTCTAAGGAGGTGTTCGGAAGAGAATCATCCTTCGTGAAGTATTCGGAGGAGGTGTTCATCCTTCGTGAAGTATTCGGAGGAGGTGTTCATCCTTTGTGAAGACTCAAAGGAGGTGTAGTTTCATCTCTTGTGGTATCAAGAGAGGTGTTTTCTAAACTCTTACAAATTGTATCTTTGTGATTGTAATTTGTAATTGTTTTGTGTTAGTGAAACTGTTTATCTTGTTTTGAGATAAGCGACTGGACGTAGGATTGGTAAGATCCGAACCAGGATAAAATCATCTGTGCAAATTTCTCTCAACCTTACTCTTGCTTTATTTGGCTTTATTAATTGCCAAGTAAGTTTAATTGAGTAGAAATTAAAAAGGCACACGTTAGTTTTAAGAACCCCTCTTGGTTTGTTATCCCACGCTAACCATTCCGCTGCAGCCGCTTCTGACACACAACGTCAAAGAGCACATGAAGAATGAAGTTGGAGAGGAAGAACCCAGCAAGCACAACAGAGAAAGTTGGAATGTGTTGTTGTCCAAGCCACGGGTCCAGTAGAGCAGCTGCATGGTGATGGATGGAAGTATGAGAAGTCTTCACGGGAAGAGAATGGAATAGTGAAAGGAGCCCACATGAAAAGTGATTGAAGAAGAAGAAAAGTTGGCAAAAGGAGAGGCTCACGGGTTCAGAAAATTGGTTATAAAACCAAGAGAGGCAGCAAAGGAAGATTTTAGGTGAGAGTTTAGGAGTAGGAAGCCACGGTTCTGGAGGAGGCTCTTGCCTCTTCCTCTTTCAATTCCCTCTCTGAATTTCCATTTTCAGTGCAAAATGTAGCGTTTTATTTTTGAAGTGTATCAGTGTTTGGAACAGTTTGTTAATTTTATTTTCACGACATTTTATTTCAAGTAGTGTGTCTTTGCTAAATTTGATTTCCAATTCAGTGATTTTAATTTTACTGTCTCTTTTATTTTACCGTTTATTGTTTTTTTTGCATCGTTAAATTTTACCGTTTCTGCATATTTACTGTTCCGTTTTTACCATCTTTTACCGTTCAGTTTTTACAGTCTTTAAAATTTATTTCAGTGTTTTTAAATTTTGTTGTCTTATTTAAATTCCAGTTCATTTTAATTTATTTGCATTCAAAAACACCAACAAACCACCCCCCAACTTCGTGTGTAAATCTGAGACTGAACCACAATATTGGTCCTTGTGAGACGACCTAGGAGTCACATCCTAGCTATACTGCATATTTTCATGCACAACTTTTGTGAGCGGTGCGACCCGTTCACCAAAAATGGCGCCGTTGCCGGGGACCAATGACGGTTTGGTTTTAGATTTTTGTTGTATAAAGTTTTGTTCTGTTAATATGTGTCTTTTGTGTGTTTTGTGTTTTGTATTTTTGTAGGCGACAACGACACCTTCAGCAAATTTTGGCAGCGTTGTCACTTCAGTTCCAGGTTCTTGTTTTAGATTTTTGTTGTGTTTTTCGATTATGTTGTGTTAATATATGTTTTGTCTTTTATATTTTTATTGTGCTATGTTCTGTATTTAGTTGTTATTAAAAAAAAAATTTAAAATTAAAAAAAAAAAAAATTATTGATGTTCTGTCTTGTGTGTGCTTGTAGCATGTATAAATGTGTTTTGTTTTATCTGATTCGTAATTTTTAGTTTTTAGTTTTTACTTTTTATTTTTCCATGTCTACCTATTTTAATGTTGTGAATAATGCTTATTCTGCCAATGTCTGTGATTATGATTCTTATTCTGCATATTACTTTGATTTTAAATCTGCTGATTTTTATGATGAGAACAATATGTTCCATCATCCAATTTCTGAGAGCTCTCTTTGGGAGCCAGTTCAGCAATATCATAGTCAGCAGTATAATGCTTCTGCCCAAACAACTCTTCAGCCGTCAACTTCTGAACCTACATTGAAGGAGTTACTAGAGCAGATGACAATGCAGAACATTCAGTTTCAGAAAGGGAACATGCAGTTCAAGAAAAATAGCATAGAGTTTCAGCAGGAAACTCAAGCGGCAATTCAGAATCTGACTGATCAGATCGGGCAGATGGCCACTATTGCACCTAAGGAGACTGATGAAGATTTTGAGGCCCAGGCAGGAATAAGCAATACTTTTGAGCCAGGTAGACCACCTTCATCCTCCACTACTTTACAAATCTTCAAGGAAGTGGAGGTAAGCATACCACAATTTGATTATTCTGTTGATTGTGATGATGATCGGTATGCTAATGATTATATTGTTGCTGAGTCTGATTTTAATTTTTCCTCTGTGCATGATGAGAATTGCTTTTTACTATCACATTCAAATGTTTATTCTCCATGCACTGAACATGAATATGAGTCTGTGGTTGATAATGCATGTAATTTTAAAATTGATTCATGTTCTGAGGATGTATCTGAGGTTCAGCTTGTTACACTAGATTTGGGTGTTTTACCTCTGCATGAAATTTCGGTGGAACCATTTTGCACTAACCCTATTGCAGGAGGTACAATTGAATTTGACCAATATGCACCCACAGTGGAAGACAAAGGTGCCACCGCTCACCAAAGTTTCAACAACAATAGGCACCTGCTAAACCTGCTCATCAACAATAACTGCATAAATCCAGCAGTGGAAAACATTTCACTGCTTGATCAAATTTGGAGGATGAAGCAGTTCGTCCTCAAAACTTCCTTGCTGGATTCTGAAGACATCTCCCTGAAAGTCCAAAATTGGCAGCTTCCACCATAACCTGCGGGAGTTTGCATTTTCTTTCTCTCCCTTTTTCCTACTTTTATTGCATTTGTCCATAATATGTTTCCTGTTTTGATTGCTGATGTATGCTTAGAACACATTGAGGACAATGTGTAGTTTAAGTGTGGTCTATTGGGAGAGACTCTGATTTTTCTTTGTTTTGTGTGTTAAATTTTTTGTTTTTGAGTGTTAAATTTTTTTTGTTTTAAGTGGTTTTTAGTGTGTTTTGTGTGCAATAAATTTTACATTTTTCTCTTGATTTCTGGAGTTTGTCTAAGTTGTAGATTTTTCCTCCACTTATTGATACTTAGTTTGAAATCCTTGTTTTTCTCTGCTTGGAAAGATGATTATGCGTTTGAGAGGTTGATTTGATTGTGACGAATACCCTGTGTGAGATTTGAGCCACTTAATTTTCTTTCTTGTGTGTGATATGTCTCTTGAATGCTTGCACATATGCCTTGGCTTGATTCTTTTTGATATAATTGATTGATATGCATGTTCAGACGTGATAAAGGCATTTTTGTTCTTGAGCCTCTTTAGCCAAATAAGCCTACCTTGTTATTATCCTTTGATAACCCCTTTGAGCCTATACTGTATATATTTCTTTGTGTTGAAGCTTATACACTGATCCTAAGTGAAAAACAAATGATTACCTTAACCTTAGGAAAGTCTGAAGCTATAGAAGTATTTTGAGAATAAGTGTGGTCTCCTTGGGAATTCTGATGAATTGGCTAGTTGGTTCCTCATCATGTTTTGAAATGATAATTTATATCCTGTTGTTAAAAAAAAAAAAAAAAAAGAGAAGAAGACAGGATGAGAAAAAAAAAAATTTTTGATGAGAAAAAGAAAAAATTGAAAAATCATTTTGTGAATAATGGAGTCGAGAAGAGGATTGAATTAGAGGTTTGGGTGAGATTTCACTGTGTTACATTTTTTTCCCTAGTGCACCTCTATTTCTTCTGAGCTATAGCTACCTATCCAAATTTATCCTCCCCTGTCCTTGGCCCCATTACAACCCAGTAAAGACCTTTTGATCTGAACATGCATATGTTTTAAGTATTGATAATTAGAAGCTTGCCAAGTCTACTTGTGTTTGTTTTCTTGAGTACATCGAGCTGATATTATTATTTATCCTAGACACTTGAGAGAAACACTATAGTGCATCTGTGAGGTTTTGTTATTTTCAAATCACCTCTTAAGCTTATTAATTATTTTTCTACGTATTGAATTGCTTGGATAATTTCTATAAGTATCTACTTTTCTTGATTACGTGTTGGATATTTTCTACTTCTTTCCTCTGTCCAGACTTTTTGAGAACTGTGTAAATTTTATGTGTTTTCTTGTGAGTTTTTATATTTTTCTGTCTGCTGCATTTGTGTCAGTCTTCGTGAAAGTCCTTTGAACTATTCCCTGATTTGAGTCTTGATTTTGCCCAGGAGTGCAAAAGACTAAGTGTGGTCTATTTTGATGAGTCAATATTTTCTTCACTTCACTTAGCTTATTGTACTAGATTTAATCGGGGAATTGTGCTTAATTGTCCAGTATTTTCCCGTTTTTACTATTTGTACTTAATTTGACCAGAAATTCTAATTTCATTCAATTTGAATTATTTAAGTTGATTATTTGCATTGGTAATTTCAGGGAAAATTTTGGAAATACAAATTGAGACATTTGGAAAAATATTCACACACTGTGTTTCAAAGAAACTACACTGGGTTGATTTAATTTGTGTGAAAAAAATTGAGCACAATTGGCTCAGAAGCAAAACACATCACACGACCCATATGTACCATTCATTTTGGCAGCAAACATCACATTGTTTGGAATAAAAGAGGGGGGCACATTTGGAGGAATTGGAGCTCACGGGTTATAGCTCCTTTGGAGGATAACATATTCTGATTTCTTTTAAGAAAGTTGGCTTCCATAATTATTAAACACTCACGGTCATGGGCATGGAAATTTCCTTTTGTCTTAAAAGAAGTGTTGTGCACGTGATGTTTATCTTGGCATGAGATTGGAAACAATCATTTACAATTTAAGATGCTGTTACGGTATTTTGAGAAAGACAAGTGGCTAAATCATTTTGTTGACAAAATGCACATGGGACAAAAAAGGGGACGGTGCTGCTTTTACTCCAAAAAGAGACACTCATGAATGATTTTGAAGCTAGAACATTGCAACCATACAACACAATCAAGGAGGGGCCACCACTTAGTGGAGCTCACGGTTTTATAACTAGAAGAAAACAATTGTGCTACCACATTTTCTAGATAGTACACGGCCCACATGCGAAAGAGAGAGTTGGATTTTCTAAATGGAGTAACACGTTTACAACAGCTGCCATGGTAGAAAGGGTGACATCTATGCATGATTAAAAACGCACGGAGAAGTGAAGCAAACGGTTCTCCATCCAGCAGTTCTTCACGACCACATGGATAAGAAGCTCCATACTGAACGGACCATTTCCGTTTCTGCTGGAGAAGTTTCTTACTAAGAGCAAGGGGAAACATGGACTGGAAGAAGTGAATGGATTGTCCACCAAAAATAGAAGCAGTTCTCGGTCCTTCAATGCATCCAGCAGCTGGCAACAGAGAAGAACACGGCCTGCAGGAAGCACACACGTTCCAGCTGAGTTGGAGGCGGAAGAACATGTCCAGAAATATCCAGCAAACCACTTTGAGAGAAGAAATTAATTGGCTTGGAGAATGGTACAGAGATGTCTCGGCTTTGCTGGAAGTAGAAGAGAATGAAGAAGGAAGTGATGGCTGGACGTGGAAACGGGAGGCACTCTTGATCCAGCAGCTGGTCCACCAACAAGTAGCATGAGCAATAAAGGGCAGCCTCCAAGCTGGTCTAGAAGCAGCAGCACGGAGCAGCTACCAAGCTGAAGCTCACTGAACAGCTGCCACCATAGTTGGAGCTCTCGGGATTCCATTATGTGGTATGCACGAGAATGAGTTGGAGATGGGTGATTTATTTCAGCAGAATGTTGAGCAGCAAGGAAAGGAGCCGTGAAGGGGCTGGAACAGCCACGGTCTAGCACGCTCATCTTCCAGGAGAAATCACGGTAAGCACATCCAGCTGAGTTTGAAGAAGAAGCACGTCTAGAGGAACACGTTGAAGGCAAGAAGAGAAGCAAGCAGGAAATGGCATCAAGGAGGTGCTGTCACGATTGGAGAGGAATTGACGTGGGCAGAAGAGGAGCTGCCACGGTCCAGCTGGGAGGCATCACAACCATGGCCTCCACACAACGTCCACAGTCACGGGAGAAGAAGCCATCCAGCAGTTGCAGCAGCCAAGTCCGGGTTTGATCAAAGTGATGCACATGGAATGAAGAAGCTTGCTGGAAAAGAAGAGAAGAAAAATCCAGAAAAGCAGCTTGGTTCTCACTGTATTTTCACACGGAGGCAACCTCTACACACGTTAATGTTCATCCAGGGAACACAACGTCAAAGAGCACATGAAGAATGAAGTTGGAGAGGAAGAACCCAGCAAGCACAACAGAGAAAGTTGGAATGTGTTGTTGTCCAAGCCACGGGTCCAGTAGAGCAGCTGCATGGTGATGGATGGAAGTATGAGAAGTCTTCACAGGAAGAGAATGGAATAGTGAAAGGAGCCCACATGAAAAGTGATTGAAGAAGAAGAAAAGTTGGCAAAATGAGAGGCTCACGGGTTCAGAAAATTGGTTATAAAACCAAGAGAGGCAGCAAAGGAAGATTTTAGGTGAGAGTTTAGGAGTAGGAAGCCACGGTTCTGGAGGAGGCTCTTGCCTCTTCCTCTTTCAATTCCCTCTCTGAATTTCCATTTTCAGTGCAAAATGTAGCGTTTTATTTTTGAAGTGTATCAGTGTTTGGAACAGTTTGTTAATTTTATTTTCACGACATTTTATTTCAAGTAGTGTGTCTTTGCTAAATTTGATTTCCAATTCAGTGATTTTAATTTTACTGTCTCTTTTATTTTACCGTTTATTGTTTTTTTTGCATCGTTAAATTTTACCGTTTCTGCATATTTACTGTTCCGTTTTTACCATCTTTTACCGTTCAGTTTTTACAGTCTTTAAAATTTATTTCAGTGTTTTTAAATTTTGTTGTCTTATTTAAATTCCAGTTCATTTTAATTTATTTGCATTCAAAAACACCAACAAACCACCCCCCAACTTCGTGTGTAAATCTGAGACTGAACCACAATATTGGTCCTTGTGAGACGACCTAGGAGTCACATCCTAGCTATACTGCATATTTTCATGCACAACTTTTGTGAGCGGTGCGACCCGTTCACCAATGAAATTGATGATGAATAGTGAATGATGTACAATATATGAAATGAAATGAAAGTATGAATATTGAACGAGCGTTCCGGGGAGGAACGACTCAGAACTTGATTATTGAAATTTGTAAAGTATGAATGTGGTAAGCTTAGCCGGTTGATTCATCCTGATATTCCGTGAGTACTCGTCCTCACGTAGAGGCAGTACGTCATGTGTGGGAATGGCAGGAGGTCCTAGTCCTGGTGATTAATTGGACAGATAGGACTAACCTCGGGTGGCAGCTGATGAGAGTTCCAGTTACTACATCACCCGGGTGCACGAACGCCGAAGCTACACAGATTTCATACAGTCCGGACAGTCAGTCGTGTTGAGTTTTAATTAGTACGTACGTTAAAGGGTGTTGATATGTGGTGAATGTGTTCGTTGATATGTATGTGTATAATGAACTGATTACTTGAATTGGTATGTTGATGCATGAGTTAAATTACATAAGCTTACCCTGCGTTTCTCCTTGTGTTGTCTCGTTTTGTATGTCCGTCTTGTCATTGCAATGATCATCCGTGTGGATGTGAGCAGAGGGAGACGAGCGTTTGGAAGAGGCGCTGAACGAAGAGAACCTGATAGAAGTTGAAGTGAAGACCGAGCAGTGAGACACTCGGCTTTTAGTTGTTGACGTGGATGGTTGAGCGACCATCTCTTGTTTAGGTTTAAGTTAATTCGACCGTTCGATAATTGTTATGTGTAAACCGTTCGGTCAAGCTTCTTGTACGTTCGGATTAAATTTGTAACTCTGGTATGGACGTGCGGCTTTACGCGTTCATTCTTTATTGTTGTAAGACTGTATTCAAGGACGTTTGTCCTTGAGCGTTCGTTTGGTTATAAATTTATTTTTTTTTTAGTTGAAAAACGGTACTGTTTTATTATTAATTGTGATTTTCTAATTATATGGTTTTTTACTGTATTTTTGGGATGTCACATTAGTGGTATCAGAGCAGTTTTATTCTTTCAAGGACATTGTAGGTTGTGAGTACACCATGCTTGTTTTGATGTGTGCTGAACGTTCTTTATTGAGTATTTCAGACTCCTTGAACTTAATTAATGATCGTTTTCTCTGTTTCTCAGAGAACAAATGGCACCAAGACTTCCTCCTCCTCCACCACCGACCAATGAACATGATGCGCCCAACAACACCAGGTTGTTGGAATCAGTGATTGAAAGACTACAAGAGCAGAATGCTGTTTTGATGCAGCAGAACGCGGATGCCTTACAGAGTTTGGAAGCGACTCAGAGGCAACTGATGGAGATCCTTGCAACTACTAGGGGTACACCTGGAGCCTCCGCTTCAAACACTACTCATCAGACCGAGTGGAGTTTGGAGAACTTTTTGCAACATCGTCCAGCAAAGTTTGATGGAAAGTGTCCTCCTGACGGGGCAGATCAGTGGCTGCAGGATATGGAGCGTCTCTACGACGTCAAGGAATGTCCGAACGATCGAAGGCTGGCATTCACTGAGTATTTGTTGACTGGAGAGGCCAGTCATTGGTGGTCGAGTGCGAAGATGTTACTGACAGACTCTCACAGCCCTATTTCCTGGGAAGTCTTCAAGGAAAAATTTTATGAAGAGTATTTCCCGGATAGTGTTCGTTTCGGCAAAGAAGTGGAATTTCTCCAGTTGGTGCAAGGTAGTATGTCTGTTTCTGAGTACACCAACAGGTTTAAACATCTGGTTCGTTTTAATACCATGGCAACTAGTGAAGTATGGCAATGCAGGAAGTTTGAAAATGGGCTGAGAAGTGATCTGAAGGTACTGATATCCAGCCTTTGCATTAAGTCTTTTCCTGCCATGATTGAGAGAGCAAAAGTGTTAGAGAAAAATGTGGCTGAAGCAGAACGACTGAAAAAGCAGCAACAATAAATTAGAGGGCCGATCATGTCCAGGCCGAATCTGAATCAGAACAGGTTGCCGTATGCTCGTCCAGCACAACCATCTAATTCTCAGGCTATGGTTGTTGCCGGACAGTCTGGACAACATGGCTCAGTCAGATGTTTTAAGTGTGGAGGACCACACTACCGATCGTCGTGTCCTCAATTGGGGGGAGCTAAATACTGCACTCGCTGTAGAAGAAACGGCCACATGGAGCACGAGTGTAATATGGGCAGACGAGTGGTAATGAGGCCGCCAAAGGCCGGGAGGATGCAACAGGATCGGGGTGGAAGAGCACAAGCTGTTGGTCGGGTTTATGCGATAACAGGCGCCGAAGCTGCCAGTTCAGGTACGCTCGTTACCAGTACCTGTTTATTGTTTGGGAAGCCTTGTTGTGTGTTGTATGATTCGGGGGCGACACATTCCTTCATTTCGAAGGCGTGCGTTGAGAAATTTGGATTAGCCGAACGCGAGATGCAGTTTGACTTGGTAGTATCAACCCCAGCGGCTGGTGAGGTTAGGACGTCTACTGTATGCGTTAAATGTCCTATAGAGGTTGAGGGGCGTAATTATAAAGTGAATCTCATCTGTCTACCCTTAAAAGATTTAGAAGTGATTCTAGGAATGGATTGGCTGGCTGCCAACCGCATTCTCATTGACTGTGGTGCAAAGGAATTGGTGTTTCCAGACGAGTATGAAGTAGAGCTATCTGTGACGCTCGGTCAGCTAAAAGAAGACATCATGGATGGCGCCAGTTGCTTTCTGATCATGACACATTCGGACGAACGGTTTCAGGGATCAAGTTATGAACAATCATCCAATAAGCTGAATGGAGGACGATCAGTCGTGGATGAATTTCCTGATGTATTTCCTGATGAAGTTCCTGGACTACCTCCACCACGCGAGGTAGAATTTACTATCGACCTAGGGTCGAATGCTGGACCCATCTCTATTGCGCCATATCGAATGTCGCCAACAGAGTTAACTGAACTTAAAGAACAGATTGAAGAGTTGATGGATAAGAAGTTTATCAGGCCAAGCGTATCACCTTGGGGAGCTCCTGTACTCTTGGTGAAAAAGAAGGACGGTAGCTCTCGTCTTTGCGTTGATTACAGGCAGCTGAACAAGCTAACCATCAAGAACAAGTATCCGTTGCCTAGGATTGACGACCTACTGGATCAATTACATGGCGCGACCATATTTTCGAAGATTGATTTACGGTCGGGATACCATCAGATTCGGGTGAAGGAAGAAGACATCCAGAAGACAACCTTCCGATCTCGTTACGGACACTACGAATATGTAGTGATGCCGTTTGGTGTGACGAACGCCCCAGCAATATTTATGGACTACATGAATCGTATCTTCAGGCCGTATCTAGACAAATTCGTGGTCGTCTTCATTGATGACATTCTTGTCTACTCCAAGAGCTATGAAGAGCATGAGGATCACTTGAGGATCGTTCTAAGTGTACTAAGAGAAAAGGAGTTGTACGCCAAGTTCTCAAAATGTGAATTTTGGATGAAGGAAGTGCAATTCTTGGGGCACGTGGTTTCAGCAGGAGGAATCTCCGTGGATCCGGCCAAAGTAAGAGCGGTACTGGAATGGGAAAGTCCACGTTCGGTTACTGAAGTTCGTAGTTTTGTAGGACTCGCGGGTTACTACAGACGGTTCATTGAAGGATTTTCCAAGATAGTGGCTCCGCTGACTCAGTTGACTAGAAAGGATCAACCGTTCGCGTGGACCGATCGGTGTGAAGCGAGTTTTCAAGCATTGAAGGAAAAGTTAACGAGCGCCCCAGTGTTGGTCATTCCTGACACGTCCAAACCGTTCGAGGTATATTGTGACGCTTCTCATCAGGGTTTGGGTTGTGTGCTCATGCAAGAGAGGCGAGCGGTATCGTACGCTTCTCGGCAATTGAAGGTTCACGAGAAAAACTATCCGACACATGACCTGGAATTAGCAGCGGTTGTCTTTGCCTTGAAGATTTGGAGACATTACTTGTATGGATCCGTTTTCCAAGTCTTCAGTGATCATAAGAGTCTCAAGTACCTCTTTGATCAAAAGGAGTTAAATATGAGGCAGCGGAGGTGGCTGGAATTCCTAAAGGATTACGACTTCGAGTTACTTTATCATCCTGGTAAAGCGAACGTTGTGGCGGACGCATTGAGCAGGAAGGTGGTGCACGTCTCGTCCATGATGGTGCGTGAGATAAGCTTAGTGGAAAGCTTTAGGGACTTAAGGTTGCAGTTTAACTTAGAGCCGGACAGTATCAAATGCTGCAACCTTAGATTATCCAGTGACGTTTTTGAGCGGATAAAAAGGAAGCAGTTTGAAGATGAAGAACTAATGAAGATAAGAGGCGCGCTCGGCACAGATCAGGCAAAGGAGTTCAACGCTGGGACGGACGGCCTACTACGTTATATGGGTAGGACGTGCGTTCCGAATGATGGAGATTTGAAGCGGATCATCTTAGCTGAAGGACATCACAGCCGTCTTAGCATGCATCCAGGCATGACTAAGATGTACCACGATCTCAAGCAATCGTTCTGGTGGCCAGGGATGAAGAATGATGTCGCACGCTTTGTGGCATCATGTCTAACCTGTCAACGTGCTAAGGCTGAACATGAAAGACCGGGCGGACTACTGCAACCGTTAGAGATTCCAGAATGGAAGTGGGACAGTATCTCCATGGACTTCGTGACACACTTGCCTCGCACAGTTAGGAATCACGATTCCATTTGGGTGATAGTGGATCGTCTAACAAAGAGTGCCCACTTCCTAGCTGTCAACTTGAAGATGTCCATGACCAATTTGGCCAAGCTTTACATTAAAGAGATCGTTCGTCTGCATGGAGTGCCGTCCAGCATTATTTCTGACCGAGACACAAGGTTCACCTCTCGGTTTTGGCAGTCGTTGCAAAGTGAGCTGGGCAGCAAACTCCAAATGAGTTCAGCGTATCATCCTCAGACGGATGGTCAATCCGAGAGAACGATCCAGACGCTCGAGGACTTACTGAGGACGTGCGTGCTAGATCACATGGGCGTTTGGGACGAAGTCTTGCCGTTAGTGGAGTTCACCTACAACAACAGCTTCCAGTCCAGCATTGGAATGGCTCCCTTTGAAGCTCTTTACGGACGCAAATGCCGCACGCCACTTTGCTGGTTTCAAGAAGGAGAGAATGTATTAATAGGACCAGAGCTCGTTCAACAAACAACTGAGAAGGTGAAATTAATTCAAGGGAGATTGAAGACATCTAGAAGCAGGCAGAAGTCATATGCCGATAAGAGAAGGCGACCATTAGAGTTCAAAGCTGGCGATCATGTTTTTCTGAGGCTGAATCCAACTACTGGAGTAGGAAGAGCGTTAAGATCCAAGAAGTTATCTCCCAAGTTCGTGGGGCCATATCAGATTTTGAGAAGGATTGGACCTGTTGCATACGAGCTAGCCTTACCTCCACAATTGTCCAACCTTCATCCGGTATTTCACGTGTCTCAACTACGAAAGTATGTAGCAGATCCCTCGCACATATTGGAGCTGGAGAACGTTCGTCTTTGTCAAGACCGAACGCTGGAGATGAAGCCAGTTCGTGTTGAAGACGTTCGTACTAAGTTACACAAAGGGAAGGACGTTCGGTTGGTGAAAGTGGTGTGGGACGACAAAACTGGCGACTCTACGTGGGAAGTTGAAGATGCCATGAAGGACTTATACCCCCATCTATTCGAGACTCAGTCTTAATTTTCGAGGACGAAAATTTTTGTAGTAGGGGGGAATGTCAGGCCCCGGAAATGACGTAGCTTGGTGGAGTCCAGGTGGCAGCTGCAGAACGAGCCACCTCGGCACGCACATGGGTAGCAGCATATTCTGGCACCCACTAACGCACATGGAGGTGAGACGCAGTGGAGAACGTGCGTGCAGAGGTAGTGGGATACACGTGTCCGTGTGGGAGTGGACGTCCGTCCAGCGTGGATTAAGAAATCGGTGGTGGAAAACACGTGGCGACCGCTGAGTGGACGACCGTTCAGCATGGGCAGTCAGAAACCAGAGGTGTAGAACGTGCGGCTGCCAGCATGTAACGTGCGTCTGTCATGGGCTGTAAGTGGAATACGTTGGCAGAGTGGAAAAGTGCGCTGGCGGAGTGGAAAGCAAATCTGAGATTTTTGAATTTATTCTCCACTTCCCCTTCACGCATCCCTTTCCTTCATTTCCGAAAACTCTTTCTCTCCTCCTTCTCTCTATACTCTCTGCATTCTCTCTCTAAGAAGCCACCGTTTCACCTCCTCCGTTCTACACTCCGGCAACCTTGAAGGACGAACGACAGCCAGGATTTCAGAGAGAGCGTTCGGCCAGTAAAGCCTGGTAAGCGTTTCCTTTCTCTTTAACGTTCGTCTTTCGCGTACGCAAACTCAATTCTGAGTTGTGCGTTCGTTATTTTAGTATGGGGCAATTCTGAGTTTTGGTATTTGGGGTTCGTTCGTATAGTTGGAGCGACGAGCGTTGACAGTAGGAGAATTTGAAAGGTCGTGTCTCTGTGGTTGTGGACGTTCGTCATTTCCGGGTAAGGGAAGCTTATTTAATTTAACTATTGTATGTTGTGTGAACGTTCGTCATTTAGCCGTATGAAAATAATGCATGATGAATGATATGAGTGAATGGTATGAACGTTCGTTATTTGATGGTATGAGTATAATGCATGATATTTGATTTACTGAACTGCATGAACGTTCGTTTTCTTGGTGAAATGAGATGTGTGAATTTACATGAGATGGTCTGTATGAAATGTGGAAATTGATGATTGATATGAACGTATGAAACTAAGAGATTTTGTATAATGAAGAATGAACTGGAAATGTAAATGAATATTGAACAAGAACTTCCCCTATGATTTTTACGTTCGTACTGAACGGTCTTTGACCGTTCGGTCTCCCTATTTAACAGTCAAGAAATGGGATTCGTTCATTTGGAATGATCCCTGGTCGAGGACGAGCGTCCTCATGTTAAAATGATTCATTTGAGCGTTCGGTCAAGTACTGTGTTTGGTATTCTTTGATAAAAATTCCCTTCCGTTATATGCATATATACATAATAGTGTATTTTACCGTTCGTAAACACTTCTCCGAAATCAAAGTCCATTATTTTAAGGCTACTAGCGTTCGGTCTCACTCTGAACGTTCGTTCTGGTGCTCAGTTTTGAACTGAGCGTTCGTCCCAAATGGCTCGGTTTTGATCTGAGCGTTCGCTCTAGTTGTTGCTCGGTCTCAAACTGAGCGTTCGTCCTAATAGTGCCAGATTCTAAACTTAGCATTCGTCCTAATGGTGCTCGGTTTTGAATCGAGCGTTCGTCCAAATAGTGCTCCGAATTGAGCGTTCGTCCTGATGCTCGGTCTCACACTGAGCGTTCGTCCAAAATGGCGCTCGGTTTTGAATTTGCGCGTTCGTCCTAATGGTCTCGGTTTTGATTGAGCGTTCGTCCTAAAGGGTGTTCGGTTTATACTGAACGCTCGTCCTAATGGTGCTCGGTTTTGAAAGGAGCGTTCGTCCAAAATGGGGCTCGGTCTTACACTGAGCGCTTGCTCAAAATGGTGTTCGGTTTTGTTGAAAGAGCGTACGTCCAACTTCAGATTTACCACGTTCGGTTATTGATTCACGAGCGTTCGTTCATTCAATTGATTTTCCAGGTAAATAACGTTCGTCCAGTGAACAGTGTACGTCAATGAAATTCTGCCGTTCGTGCTCTGATTCGAACGAGCGTCTTCTGGTCTTGCTTACAGTGTTCGTCCTCGGTCTTAATGGGGACAGAACGTTCGTTTTGTTTTTATGGTTTCCCTATGAATGATGAAATTGATGATGAATAGTGAATGATGTACAGTATATGAAATGAAATGAAAGTATGAATATTGAACGAGCGTTCCGGGGAGGAACGACTAAGAACTTGATTATTGAAATTTGTAAAGTATGAATGTGGTAAGCTTAGCCGGTTGATTCATCCTGATATTCCGTGAGTACTCGTCCTCACGTAGAGGCAGTACGTCATGTGTGGGAATGGCAGGAGGTCCTAGTCCTGGTGATTAATTGGACAGATAGGACTAACCTCGGGTGGCAGCTGATGAGAGTTCCAGTTACTACATCACCCGGGTGCACGAACGCCGAAGCTACACAGATTTCATACAGTCCGGACAGTCAGTCGTGTTGAGTTTTAATTAGTACGTACGTTAAAGGGTGTTGATATGTGGTGAATGTGTTCGTTGATATGTATGTGTATAATGAACTGATTACTTGAATTGGTATGTTGATGCATGAGTTAAATTACATAAGCTTACCCTGCGTTTCTCCTTGTGTTGTCTCGTTTTGTATGTCCGTCTTGTCATTGCAATGATCATCCGTGTGGATGTGAGCAGAGGGAGACGAGCGTTTGGAAGAGGCGCTGAACGAAGAGAACCTGATAGAAGTTGAAGTGAAGACCGAGCAGTGAGACACTCGGCTTTTAGTTGTTGACGTGGATGGTTGAGCGACCATCTCTTGTTTAGGTTTAAGTTAATTCGACCGTTCGATAATTGTTATGTGTAAACCGTTCGGTCAAGCTTCTTGTACGTTCGGATTAAATTTGTAACTCTGGTATGGACGTGCGGCTTTACGTGTTCATTCTTTATTGTTGTAAGACTGTATTCAAGGACGTTTGTCCTTGAGCGTTCGTTTGGTTATAAATTTATTTTTTTTTAGTTGAAAAACTGTACTGTTTTATTATTAATTGTGATTTTCTAATTATATGGTTTTTTACTGTATTTTTGGGATGTCACATGAAACATCGAAGCGGAGAATCATAATATTGTGCCAAGGCTGTGATAGCGAGTATTTGTACTTCAACCTCCATTAAATTCAACAAATTTCCATATCTTCTCTGAAAGGTTTCTCTCTTCATAGTCTTAAGCCTTTTGCCCAAATTTATCAACCCGGTCAAATTTCCAACATGGGTCCTTAGACTATACTTCTTTCTTAAATTGAAAGAGTTGGTGTGCCGTGTAGCATCGGATCTTGTGTCAACATCCATCTCGTATAAAGTCAAGTAGATACCTGTGATTTCCTTTTAAAATTAACATGTTACTAAATGATGTATGAATATGATGCATGATAAAAAAACGAACAACGTGAGGATTACAGAAGTACATATTTCTCTCATCGTGCCCTAACAAAGGTTCACTGTTCTGAGTTCAAGGTCAAGTATATGCAATCTTCACAAGGACGGTCCCCTGAACCTAAAGGTCAAAGGTTACTAGAGCTATGGCACCCTTCATAGCATCTCCACAACAGTCGAGTAATCAACTAGGTGTGGAAACACATATGAAGAGAACAGACTCTAGCTGGAGTTCTCACGATAGCCAAACAGGAAGTACATCCCAGAGTGACACCGCTACACAACTCCTCTAATTCTAAGTTACGCTCAGACCCGGGTATAGGGCCCCACTCATGATATGCCGAAAGTGTGTGTGTGAAGGGAGAACATCATGCACATCCAATCCCTCAACTGCAAAACAACCAGAAAAATTCCCAAGCAGATATAAACATATTGTCTACCCTAAGGTTCAATATTCAACAGTTATTGCAGTTATTCCAAATATCAAGCATAAATAGAGAAAAGGGAAAGAAAAACACAAAGCAAAACCACATCGAATTCGCGCATCCATTTAAATGGCTCGACTCTCATTGAAGATATCCCCAGTGGAGTCGCCATCTGTCGCAACCGGAATCGCGACGGGACGACGACCCGAAAAAGAAAACACGGTTTTGAAAAAAAGAGATTTTGGAGTCGCCACCATAGTTTATTTTGGAAAACTACGGAAAAACCATAAAATGATAAGGCATGGTCTGCGAAAATGAGATTCTAAGTTCGGGAGTCGGTTACGTGTAGGGAAGGTATTAGCACCCTACAACGCCTACCCTAAGGCAGTACCTTTAACTAAATATGTGAATATGATGTGGTTTTCAAAATGTTTAACTATCCCCTAAAATAAGATTCTAAAGAAACAACATGTATTTTTTAGTTTTTTGGGCCCGACAAGGATTGACCTTGCTCCTACGTATTCTCATTAAGAGTGAGAAATCAGGGTTCCGTAGTTCTTTTTGGAAATTGTTTGAAAAGTTTGTTTAAAGAATTGTTTGAGAATTTTGTTTAGAAATGATTTTGGATTTTTGGGAGAGTGAACCTGACAAGGACTGGCCTTGCTCCTACGTATCTCCACTTTTGATGGAGAATCAAGGATCACGTAGTTCTGGCTCAGGTTCTTGAATGACAATTTTGATATTTTGGTTTTTGAATATTTTATATTTTTTTGGTATTTTTATTATGAAAGAAAAAGAAAAGGTTTTTAGCACGAGGACGATGCGAGCGATCACACACGTGCCTAACCCTTAAAATATATTTTTTTTGTACTTTTTTATAAAAGAAAGGGAAAAGGTTTTTAGCACGAGGACGATGCGAGCGATCACACACGTGCCTAACCCTTAAAATATATTTTTGTATTTTTTTATGAAGGGAAGAGAGAAGGTTTTTAGCACAAGGACGATGCGAGCGATCACACCCGTGCTTAACCTTTAAAATATTTTTTAAGATTGAGGATATTAAGTACTAGGCTGATGCAGACGATCGCACGAGTACTCATATCATTATTTAATTTTTAGATTTTTTACTTAATATTTTTATTTTACAATTTTATAATATTAAAATAATATTTTCATAACTGTTTAAAATAAAATTGTGAAAACAGTAACTATTTTTCGTAAGGTTTAATATAAAATAAGAAGAATATTTTGTAAGTATTTGAAATGCCACAATGATATTATTTACCTAACTATTAACAAAAATACAATGTTATTTACATAAGTATTTAAGATAAAATTATAAAATATAAAATAAAAGTGCTATTGATACTGACGTGAATACGTTTAAAGAGACCTAAAATTGAAACCAATTAAATTTTATTCTAGTTACTAAAAGGGTACTAAATAATTAAGAAACACTAAAGCTATATTTTTTTTATTTTATAATCTATATAATAAAAGGCTAACGAAATCAAAATTTCATTTATTTATTTGCAACGAAGATGTTACAGATATCCTAAAACGATATTTTTTTATTTTATAATTTTATCTTTTTTATATGATTCTTATTAGATGTTTTCATTAGAAAAGCAAGTATGGGTGCGGTAGAATACAACAAACAAACAAGCCTAATAAAACTAAAGCACAACACAAAGGGATTGGGGTTATCTTACAAAAGGTCCCATGCAGCAGTAACAAGAAAAACTAATAATCAACAAAATCACAGCAGCATAAAATTAAATTCAAGGTTTAATCCTTTACTACATCCCTATTTATGTACGAATTTCTCAATTGGGTCCTCGTTTTTTAAAGTGTATCAAAATGGTCCTTAATTTTGAAAATTGATATCAATTGAGTCCTTTCCGTTAAGTTGGTTGGACGGCGTTAAAAAATTGATGAGTGAATGCTGAGATGACGAACGAACGCTCGTCCACCAGCGAACGAACGTTCGTTCACCAGCGAACGAACGCTCGTTCGCGCTCGTTCACCAGCGAACGAATGCTCGTCCACCAGCGAACGAACGCTCGTCGACCACCGAACGAATGCTCGTCCAGTGTGGAACGAACGGTCGTCCAGCAATAAGAGGTCGACGAGCGTTCGTTCGCTGGTGGACGAGCGTTCGTTCGTCATCTCAGCATCCACTCATCAATTTTTTTAACGCCGTCCAGCCAACTTAACGGAAAGGACTCAATTGATATCAATTTTCAAAATTAAGGACCATTTTGATACACTTTAAAAAACGAGGACCCAATTGAGAAATTCGTACATAAATAGGGATGTAGTAAAGGATTAAACCTAAATTCAAATAATAATCAAAACAAAAAGGCTAAGTAAAAGAAAAACCAGGGGTGTGTGGTCCAAGCCCACGAGGATAAGGGTGCAGCAATGAATTTGTAGGGTAATGTTGGTGAATGTTGGTGCCGAAGACCCATTTTCTATTCCCAAATCAGAAAGCGCTTAGGGTTTTCTTCTTCTTCCGCGTAGAACCAAAGGAGAGGCTTAGGGGCTTCTTCCTCGTTCACGAGAGCTCCATGGTTCCAGACTAGCGCTGCCGCACATCTCCTTAGCCGGCCAAAAGTCACCGTCGGTGGTGTCTCCTGCGCCGGAAACGTTGTCGCCGTTCGTGGCGATCTAACCTTTCATTCTTTCTCTGTTTCTCTTCTCTCTATTTCTGTGCTTTGTATTTTGGTGCCAGCAATGGAGGTGATGAAGCTTAGGGATTACTTGTTCTCTATCTTTCAGGTGAATGTTTTTTTTCTGTCTTTGTGTTTGGGATTTTGATAGTTGGAAGATGAAGTGGAAGTTGGGCGGGATGATGACTTTCTGTGATACGCGTGATGGAGGAGGAAACGGTCAAAACTTTGATTGCTCGGAGAAGAAGATTAGTTATCAGTGAAGATAACCGTGGAGGCTTATGATTGCTGTAGTCATCTCTGTGTGGTTGGGTTTAGACTTTTGTTTTTGCGGGTTAACGGCATTGGGGATTTTGGTGGTATAAGGAAGGGTTGTATGCAAAGGGTTCTTTCCTTTTTTTTTTTACTGTTGGGTTGGTCTATTCATTTTGTTTATATATATATATATATATATATATATATATATATATACAGGAGAACTAGCAACGTGATGTAAACGAGGATAATAGTAATAGAACCGTATATGGGAAATCAGTTGATTATCAAGGAAAAGAAAACAAAGAAATGGGCCGAGCAAGTTTCAGGTTAAAGATGAATATGAAGTGTGCTCAAGCGGTGGGCAATGACATAGGAAGGAAAATATCCCATCTTAACATTGTCAACACCCAATTTCGTCCGGATTGGCTAATAGATTTATTTTATTTTCATCATGAGTGTCAAATAAAAAAAATAAAAATAAAAAATAAAAAAAATAAATAAAAAAATAAAAAAATAAAAAAAAAAAGTAAAATAATAATAATAATAAAAATAATAAAAAAAGAGCGTTCGTCCTTGATTGTAATTTTAGGAACGAACGTTTTAGTTGGTCGATTTCAAGACCGTTCGTCCTCTGCCTTTCGGACCGTTCGTGGCCATCAGCGTTTGTCCTGCACCGTGCGCGTTCGTTTTCTCCCCTTTCAAACGTTCTTCCTGTATCGTACGCGACCGTTCGCCATCACCTGTGCATGCAACCGTTCGTCCTTTAACTTTCACGAACGTTCGTCCTCCACCATTCGTACTTATTCGAACGTTCGTCCGTGCCTACCTTTAGGACGTTCGGCAATTTTCAGCTTCAACCGTTCGGTCGAGTCCACTATTCGACCGTGCAGCCAATTAGATGTTTAGGACGTTCGCTCATACAGAGAGTCAACCGTTTGGTCATAATGTTTTAATGAACGTTCGGTCTTCATGTGAACGTCCGGTCATGTTATGTGTTAGTGAACGTTCGGTCATGTTATGTGAAGCGTTCGGTCATGTAATGTGTTAGTGAGCGTTCGATTATATTGTTTAATGAGCGTTCGCTTTTCATTTGAACGATCGGTCATTCATCTGAACGCTCGGTCTCATGTTTGTCTTTAGCGTTCGTACTAGTTCTTATTTTCTTCCAGCGTTCGGTTTTGAACGCTCGTCCTGTGCCTTGTGCGATCGCTCGTCCTCGCTAAGATACCGCTCGTCCAAGACATTCTTCTACTGTTCGTCCAATTCAATCAACTCTTCTGCCGCTCGTCCAACATATTCTTCTGCCGCTCGTCCTAATCACTCCCATCTTCTAACGCTCGTCCAAATCACTCCTGTCTTCTAACGCTCGTCCAAATCACTCCCGTCTTCTAACGCTCGTCCAGCTCACTCCTCCCCTTTCTACCGCTCGTCCATAATTTCCCCCTATCACTCGTCCTGATCACCCGTGGGCCCAGTAATGATCCCAGAATCTTCCACCGGTCCATTTCTACCTTCCCCCACTTCACCAATCCTCCAATTATTCCCGAATTATTCCAACAATCTTCCACCAACCCAATCATTTCAGCAGCCCTCCAATCACAGCTACCGACACTCCTCATCTTCCAATCAAAGCTGCCGACAATGGCACCCTTCTACCAATTTAAGGGTCGTCATCTTCACCTTACCGGGAGGAGGGGATCCATCCTCCATATACACACACAGCTACTGGGGAGACTCATCATCTTACTCTTCATTCATCCTTATTCCCTCACCAAATCACCGTTACACCTCTGACCATTCTTCATTTATCTCCAATTTCTCCATTCCCTCCAACACCCAATACTCACGGCTACTGGGAACACCCATGGCTATCAACCTCAAACTCCTTGACTCTCTTCACCCGTAACCTCCACCTTCACCACGTTTCCTACACCTCACGACCATCATCATTCATACATAGCCAGCATCCATCAACCGTTACATACAGCCACATACCTCATTCATCTCCAACACCCACCGCGGCCCAACCTCACCTCTAGCACCCATCAAACACAGCTAACCTCATCACCTTCGTCTGTAACACGCCTTACGACCATCTTTTTCACCCTTATACCATTTCATGGCAGCACCTTAATCTTCATCCATTTCCTCCATTTTCATCATCCAACTTCAAATTAAAATTCAAAATCTTCAACTCTCACAGCGCATACGGAGGCTCCCTCTATCACTCACCCATGACTATCCCAACTTGACTTCCATCACCCAAACATCAAGCCCCAACAACTCATGACCACGGCATAGGGGCACTGGCTCCCTCTCATCCGTAACATCCCAACCATATTTCCAGTTTTTTTTACCTCCAACACATATAATCTTCATCACATCATCTTCGTCTTACTCTAGAACACACCTCACGGCCAACACCTTATACACGGCCAACATCATCATCTTCAAACCTGTCTTCCTCACGGGTCAGCCACCGAAAGCCACCCTCATCTCCATTCCAACATCCAGCCCTCTGCTCCTCTCATCCGTAACCATCCCAACCATTTTTCTTCTTTCACTCCCAACCCCTTAACACAGGACCCATCATTCGTCTCTCACAACTTCCCTTCCTCCATCCATTCTCCTCCACCCCTCGGCTCATCATTTCCAACCACGCTCCCCTCACACCATCACCCATAAACTAACCACTCTTTCATCACCCAACCTCCAAGGACCAATCACCGTCACTTTTAACCGCCCCTGTTGCTGGCCGCTGGCTGCCGAGAAGGGAAGGAGATAATCATCTCCCTCGCGCGCGAAAGGGGAGAAGTAGGGAGGAGGACCCGATACGTCGGCTAGTAATTACTCCGGCAGTGAGCATCGACGCTGGCAGTGATGGTATCCCAGTTTGTTTGGTGGTGGAGCTGAGACGTTTTCCAGCGGGGGTCGCGTGCACCGATAGCGAATCTGGCACCGCGACAAATGGTGGTGGCTTCCAGGACGTGCCCATGTGGAAGGAGGAAAGGGGTCTGAGTTTGAAAAATGAAATGAAGCTGGGAAACCCTAGTGGTTTCTGGATTGAAGACATAAAGGGTATTGGGCCTGGGTCAACAAATACCAAATGCCATTCCAAGACTTCAATTGCACCCCTTTGCATTTGGGCTTAAACCATTCTGCTAATAAAAAAAAAAGAAGACAAATTGGGCTAAACTATAAAACAAAAAAATAAAAAATAATAATAAAACATTTTTTCCGCACCCCTGGAACATATCCCTGCACCCCCTTTCATCTGGGTTTAAATTTTTCTGCCGGCAAAATAAAAAAAAAGGAAGAAGATTTGGACCTAACACAGGAAGCACTTCTGTTTTCATTTTTCCACCCCTGACAGACAAAGGAGCTTCAAATCTACTCTCTGCACTCCGGGTTTTTATCTCTGCACCCCCTATTCTTGTCTGCTTTCTCGCTTTGTTCTTAAATTTTTATTTCTTTATTTGTTTTTTTTCTTGTATGTAGCCCTTTGTGTGATAACTCCACTCTTGTATATTGCATCTTATATTTTGTTGGATTTGTTCATAAAAAATATAAACAAAAAATAAAATAAAACAAACAAAGCCGTGTGAGTGCTCGTGCGATCGTACGCATCAGCCTAGTGCTCATTACGCAGACAAAAAGAAAAATACAAAATTAAAAGTTAAATTAAAAAATTACAAAAAATATGTTTTAAAGGTTTAGGCACATGTGTGATCGCACGCATCGTCCTTGTGCTAAAAACCTTTTCTCTTTCTTAAATAAAATTACTAAAAAATATGTTTAGGCACATGTGTGATCGCACGCATCGTCCTTGTGCTAAAAACCTTTTATGCTTGTTTTATAAAAATACCAAAAAATATAAAATCTTCAAAAACCAAAAACATCATATTTTCAAACAACAAACAGTCTTGCTACCCAGAACTACGTGATCCTTGATTCTCCATCAAAAGTGGAGATACGTAGGAGCAAGGCCAGTCCTTGTCAGGTTCACTTTCCCAAAAATCCAAATTTATTTATAATCAATTTCTTAAACAAATCTTTCAAACGATTTCCAAACAAAATTTCAAGCAGTTTTCAAAAGAACTACGGAACCCTGATTTCTCATTCTTAATGAGAATACGTAGGAGCAAGGTCAATCTTTGTCGGGCCCAAAAAACTAAAAAAATACATGTTGTTTCTTTAGAATTTTATTTTAGGGGATAGTTAAACATTTTGAAAACCACATCATATTCGCATATTTAGTTGAAGGTACTGCCCTAGGACAGGCGTTGTAGGGTGCTAATACCTTCCCTACACGTAACCGACTCCCGAACCAAGAATCTCAGTTTCGCAGACCATGCCTTATCATTTTATGGTTTTTCCGTAGTTTTCCAGAATAAACTATGGTGGCGACTCCAAATCTCTCTTTTTTCAAAACCGTTTTCTTTTTCGGATCGTCGTCCTGTCGCGATCCCGGTTGCGACAGATGGCGACTCCACTGGGGACGTCAGAGAGTCAGGCCATTTAATTAGATAAGCGAATTCGATGTGGTTTTTACTTTATGTTTTTATTCTCTTTTTCCTTATCTAGGTATGATATTTGAAATAATTGTTCCTTATCTATGTTTGATATGTCTACTTATCTGTGTTTATTTTTGCAATTGTTGTTTTACATTATAATTTCCCTCTACACATTATGCATATCATGAGTAGGGCCCTATACCCGGGTCTGAGCGCAACTTAGAATTAGAGGGGTTGTGTAGCGGTGTCACTCTGGAATGTACTTCCTGTCTGACTATCGTGAGAACTCCAGCTAGAGTCTGTTCTTTCATTTGTGTCTCCACACCTAGTTGATTACTCTGACTGTTGTGGAGAGACAGTGAAAAGAGCCATAGCTCTGATGGCCTTGATTTAAGAATTAGGAAACCATCCTGGTGAGTGCATGTATGTGGTCTTAGAACTTTAAGTACCATCCTTCGATTAAGACACGAAAGGGAGATCGTTTTTGGCATTTCTTTTTCATCTTTTCTTTGTATACAGCAAATAAATGTACCATAATAAAAAAAAATAAAATAAAATTAGAGCAATAAAAATGTACTTGTTCTGATTCATATGTATTTGTTTCGCATTTATCTTGTTATCGAGTTCATGGAATAATTCTCAAAAAAATAAAATTTTCAAATAAAAATGCTTTTGAAGCAAAACAAATATTTTTTGGTCTAATCGTTCAATTCAATTTTATCATTGATTTGAAATGTTCATCCGGCTTTCATGATATGAAAATGTTCAAGATCATCGTTTGACCACTGATCCATCGCCCATTTTTGTTCATAAAGGAAGAATCACCATGTCAGGGGCATTTTTTTGTTTTCTCCGTTTGTACCCCATATTCCTTTGTCATCCGATGTATTTGTCATACTGGTTCCCTTTCTTCATGTTTTAGGTTCAGAAACGTTTTTGTCTATTTTTTTGTCTTAAACCTTGTTTATCCTGTTGAAGCCCAAATCATAATCCACTGTCAGTCTTAATCTTCCTGTCTTAACCTAAACCTTGTCATGTTCGGCCCATCATCTGTGCCTAAGCATAAACATTGTCCAAATTGTTTTTGTTATCGTGTCCGTGTTCTAATCCAGTCATGTCTAGCCTGATTTTTGTTTTTAAACCTCTGTCTGTTTAAGCCTATTTTGGCTCTCATTAACATGTGTTATTCATTTTTATGGTCGTTAAGTGTCGATCTGATTTTCCATTTACACCCATTTCGGTCATGTCAAACGTCTGTTTTGTATCTTAAAGTCGTCAACATTTTGATAATGGGGCATTGTTCGTGTCTTTGCCTTAATGTGGATTCATATTGATTAAGTCTCTCGGCACATAAACTTTTCCAGATTGGGGCAAATTCATGTTCAGGTCTGTTTACCTCAAAAGTGTTGGATCATTCTTAAAATCTTGAACAGTTTTATACACGATTATTCAGATGTTGTTTCAAATTCAACGATAACTTAATGGTTTTTCTTTCGGACCAAGTAAAAAAGAGGAAACTTTTAAGAAGAGTTCCATGACTCGAAATTGCAGAAATATGTGTAATTTAATTGAATTGATGAACATGTACATGAAAAAAAAAATATAATAAAATACATTCAATTTTGCAGTATCCTAATTATTACAAATAAGGGCCTTCAGGTGGCCGAAACAAAAAAAACAAAAATTACAAAAAATTAAAAAAAATTTACAAAGCGTTTGGAGATCTCTTAGGTTATTGTCTTTTGCCAACACTCTCGAGTTCGGTAGAATGACAATCTGCACAAAAAGGGATTAGATCTCAAACAACAAAAATATAACAAAAAACACATAATAATAAAGGAAACATTAAAAATACATATTACGGAATTCGTTCAAGTTCGACCTCCTTTAAAAACAAAAAAAAACAAAGAAAAAAAATTAATTAAGTGTCCATGTTACAGTCCTTATTCAAATTCTGGCCACACTCGGCCAACAAAAACGAACAAACAAAAAAAAAATTCAATGAAAAAATTCTCGAGCTGGTTGTGGTGGTCTAAGGGAGAGCTCTGTTGAGGGAGCTCTGGTACGAAAAGTCACGAGCAGAGGCGGAGGAATCTCTGTTTCTCCATCGATTATGATGGGAATGGGGAAGAGGTCCAGAAGCTTCGGAGCCTTCATGATTACCCAACCGGTTTCTCCAAAAAATAATAATAAATAAAAAAAAGGGTAAGGTTAAAAAAAAATAATAAAAAGAAATAATTGTGTCAAAAGAAGGAAGAGAGAAAAAAAAATTAAAAAGACAATGATGAAGTTAGGGTTTTACCATACATGTACTGGGGTAGTAGAGAAAAGAGGGTGCCGGTGGGGTCCAATTCCGCTTGCCAACGTCTTACTCTATTCCCATGATTGCTAAACCAGCACTGGACATTGTACTCCCCCGCTTCTCCGAATGCCCTGAGTCGAGTAGTGATCTCAAAAATCTGAGCTCGACTTGGGTGAGAGACTCCATAATTGTAAATGTTGGTCATTATCCTGATTTGGTCGTCTGTCGGACGCCACTTTGGGCAGGTCGGTCTCTCCATCTCCATTCCCTTCTCATTGATTTCTCTTCTATAATTTGTCTAAATAAATAATAAATAAAAAAACAAAATAAACCATAAATAACAAAAATACTATGTTCATAGTCTAATGTTTTCTTCCATTCTGTTTCTTTTAAGCTAATTTTGTTCTTTGTATTGCATCTTTCGAGTCTTATTGTCCAGTTTGTGATATGTTTCATGGTCCTCGCAAAGGTTCCTAAACGGATTTATATGTCCATATTGTCCATGTCCAGTTCATACAAGTAAAATCTTCTGTCCATATCGTCCATGTCCAGTTCATACAAATAAAATTCTCTTTTTAAGTTTTCTGTTTTTATGGGGTACGTGGCGTTGTTCTACCCGATTGTCTCTGCCATACCTTCAAACGAAGGGAGATTAACGTCTGGTTTCCAGCCTATATACCCCTTAGTTTAAGACAGTGTGTTCTTATTTTTAAGTTAATACAAAGAGAACAAAGAAAAAGAAGAAGAAAGCAAATAAAGGATGCAGGAAAGGAAGAGGACAAATAATACTGAAAGAAAAATATAACTAAAAAAAAAAAGAAAGGAAAACAAATGAAAGCTTAAAAGAAAAACTGGAAAGCATAAGGAAGCAGAAAAAATATGAAAACAGAAAGAGCAACAAACGGAAAGTAAAGCATAAAGGAAAGGAATAACAGAAAGGGAAAGGGAAGAAAAAGCTTAAATGAAGGAACGGAAAGCTTAAAGGGGAGTAAGGAAAGAAATAACAAGAGGGAAAGGAAGATCTAGAGGAAAGAGGACTTACCCGGAAGCAGGGGGCTTACAGACAGAAGGTCGTCGCAGGAGTCAGACGCCTTCGAAGGCACACTGGGCAGAGGCTCCTCGCAGAAGTCCAGATGCTCAAGGGGGAGAGAGAAGAGAGAAAGAGAGGGATAGAGAGAGAGTGGGCAGGTCGAGAAATGCCGCTCAGACGCTGAAGGGTAGCCTATTTGTAGCCAAAATTCTGTCACTGTGTCCACAGGTCCGGTCATTGCTACCGGAGACATCCACAGTCCCGGTGTTTCAGAATTCAAAAAAAAATGAAAAATGAAAAAATGAAAACGGGTAGGGTTTGTTGGGTCAATCCGGCCCAATATAGGACTTCTTAGATGATCCGATTTCAAAAAAAAAATAATACTAAAACAAAATATAAAAAATATGATAAATAGAAAATTTTCAAAAATAATAAATAGAGTGATGTAAAATTTGAAGTGTTCAAAATTATTTTTCATTTGCATGATAAATGACATTTTTTCAGGTTCATTGGGCCTCATTGTCATGTTAGCCTTCTTTGAACCCAATTCTTCTGAAATATAAATTTGAGTGAAAACTTATTTTGGAAATGTTCATAATTTTCACATCACACCAATTTGTTTGATTTAATTCCTTTTTCTTCTATATTTTGAATAAATCTAAAAAAAAAATAAATAAAAAAAACAGTGCTCAAGCCCATTAGGCCCAATGGCCTCTGTTTTTTCTCTCGAGTCTACTTCTTTTGAAAATATGTCAAATATATTTTGTTTTCACATTTTTGCTGTTGAATGATGTATCATTCTGAGATTTGTCAAAAAAAAAAAATCCGAGAATGAAAGATGAATAGTTTTTGAGCCCATTAGGCCCCGTTGTCATATGTGGTTTCTCTTGAGCCAGTGCATCTGAATTTCTGAAAAATAAAAAAATAAAAAAAATACATGTTTATGTAGATTTTGTGTTTTCAATTCATAATTTCCCTTTCCATTTGTGTGAACAAGTATTTGTGCAAAAAAAATAAAAAATAGAGGAATTCAGACCCTTGTCTGAAGATTTTGTCATGGTTGTAAAAAGAATAGTGTTAGGCCCATTGAGTCTAGTAGTGTTGCAAAATTTTCTTTAGTTCAATCTTGTGAAATCCTTTCATAACAAAAAATGAAAAAAATGAATTTCTTTTAGCTTGTTCCATATACTATATGAAAAAAAAATGTTTTCTTTGTCATCTTCTTGTGTCAAGTTCAGACGGCTCAGGTCATTTGATTCATTGGGTCAATGTGCCTGGTAAGTCCAACTTCCTTCTATGTCAATTCTCTTCAGGCCAATCCGATTTGGATTTTTCCCGTGTCAAAAAGAAAAGTCCAATTCTAAGCTCATTAAGTCCATTTCTCGTTCTCTATTAAAAAAAATATACAAAAATATTTCCTTCAGTAAACTGCATAATTTTTCCTCATTAACACATTTTTCATTCATAAAATAAAATGCAGCATAAGTTTGAAAATACAAAAAGATTTCTTTTAGTGAATTGCATAATTTTCCCTCATTAGCATATTTTTCATTCATTAAATAAAGAGGAATATAAGTGTGAAAAATACAAAAATATTTCTTTCAATAAGTGCATCAGTTTTCGTTTCATGATGCATATTTCCATTCAAAAAAAAAAGGGATAGCCCAAGTGAAAAAATACAAAAAAAAAATATGTTTGAATGATTCGCATGATTTCTTCATAAAAGAATGATGCACAATTTTGAAAATTCAAAAAGATTTATTTCAGTTAGTTTCATCATTACATTTCTGTATTCATAAAAAAAAAAGGAGAACACAAATTTGAAAAATTCAAAAAGATAATTGAGTCAATTGTTTTCGAGGTAAGTCATCAAGTTTATGTTATTCTAAGAATAAAAAGAAAATGGATGTCATTCTTTGTTGGGTCAGATAATTGGGTCACATTTGCCATTTGAACCTCAGTGTGTGCATTGCTCATTCCTTAGTAATATCCATCATCAGCCTTCATTGAATCTTTATTTGTAAACATCTACCCGTCAGACTTCATTCAGCCTTTGTTTGTAAACATCCATCCCTCATACTCAGCCTTAATTGAACCTTTGTTTGTAAACATCTACATGTTAGCCTTAGTTGGGCCTTTGTTTGAAAACATCCATCCTCCGGCCCTCATTGTACAAAAAGGATTGACCCCGATCATTACCCAAGATGAACAAAATTATATTTTGGGGCAAATGTGCCTGTCCATAATTTTGTCAGTTAGGTGATCCCTGAATCCTTCAAAGACAAAAAAAAAAGAGAGTTTCAAAAAGAAAATAAAAAGAAAAAAAAACAACTCGTGCTGAAGTCAATTGATTTGTCAGAGTTAATCTTTCGAAAATAAAGTGACCAGAGTTCAAGATGATGTGTGGCCATTTTCTTTCATCCAAAAAAAGAAACAAAAAAAATATATCCATTGATACCTATTTGAGCCAAGAAATAATTCTCTTTCAAATTTACCCGAGTAAGAGTTACCATTACAATAGAAGTCGACTCAGGATGCGAACAAAAGACACTTAGTGATCAAAGAAAGAAAGTTCATCAAGAAGAGCAAATAGAAAGAAGAAACATTGAGTGGTGATCTTAAGAAGAGAAAAGCATTGAGGAGGTTGACAAATAGCAAATTCAGGACCAAAATGGTAACTCTCGATTCAAAAAATAATAACCTGAAACATTTGTTTGGGCCTTATCCGTTGTTTGAATACCCTTCAGCCCACAACATCATTACAAGCCGAATAAAAGCCCACACTGATTGAATGATGATTTCTTTAATTTTCATAAAGATTAATTGTGTGATAAGTTGAAATGACTTCCAATATAGTTGTAAAAAAAAGAGAAAATAAAAATGAAGAAATAAAATGTCTTAGGAAGAGGGGATTTTCTTGCTAACTGGCTAAAAAGAAAGGTCATTTAAGGGCATCCTTTGGTTCAATCCTTTCCAAACCCATCCTCAGACGAGGGGCAGCCCTGTTGAGCCTCATTCATCCTGACGTTCATCAATCCATTCACCCAACTGGGTCATCCCTTGCTGAGCCTCGCATGATTTTGGTTCGCCCCGAACTTCAAAAATCCTTCACCACCAAAATTGGGGCAATCCTTTCAAGCCAATCATTTCCATATCCATCACAAATTTTTGAACAAATTCATTCAAACTCTTCCCCCGATTCCCAAACTAGGGGGCAACTTTGTATGTTTTACATAACCTTTTCGCCCGTTCTCTAAAATTAGGGCAACTTTATGAAGTTCATATGTTTTGGCCCATTCAAAACCTGGGGCAACTTTGTTAATCTCACATTTGTTTCATCTGTATATTCAAGGTTCGTACCAAGACCAGGGCATCCCTTGTTGGGCCTCTCAGATTTGTCCGCACTAAAATTCATAAATCCACCCTCAAAACAGGGGCAGACACTTTGGGGCTCTGAGTCCATTATTCGTAAACCCGAAATGGGGGGCAATTTCTTTTTGAACCTCACTTAAGTGACTCATACCCAAAACCAGGGGCAATTTTGCAAAAGTTATATGAATTTCGCACCCTCACAATTCACATATACATTTGTCCATACCTATCTTTTTATCATGCCCCCAAACTGGGGCAACTTCTGAGTATCTACGACTTCACATTGGCATTTGTATTTGTTTTAAGGAGTAAGAGGCCCAAGTAGCCAACCCGGTACTCTCCAAATCCTTCCACATATTTGTCCCAACCCTTGATATCAAGCATGTACGCACTAATATTTCGTCAAGGAATTTCTAGCACAGAAGCTTCATTTTGAACATTTGACTTTAGAATTGGACATCCATTGTAAAAAAAGAAAATGAACGTCTAAAACTTCATAAAATTGATGATTTCAAAGAAAACAAATTGACTCAGTAAAAAAAAGTGTCATAGTTTCATAATCTTCCATCACGGGTCAAAAGTCAACATCATGTACATATTTTCATGAATGTTCATCAAATCTTCTCATCAACATGCGTCAAAGTTTTCTTCTCCAGTTTCAAAATTACATAGTTTCATCAAATCTTTCTCTTTCCAAAAGACAAAAACAAAAAAAAAAAAATCAACATGCATCAAAGCTTTCTCCTGCAATTTCCAAATTTACATCAACCATGCTTCTCATTTCAAAAAAATAAAAATGGACACTCATTTCTATCTCAAGAAAAAAAAAAATCAAAAAATTTCAACATCTCAAAATTTCAACAAAATCCAAATTTCAAATTCAAAACAATCAAACAATTTTACTTTCTGTCATTGGTATCTCGGCCCTCTGTAAGACAATGGTCGAACCCAACAATCAAAATTATCATTGCCTTCATCCATAGGGTTGCGACACCCTCCACGAGGTTATGACACCTCATTCACTTCCATAGGGTTACGACACCCTCCACGAGGTTATGACACCTCATCCACTTCATCCATAGGGTTGTGACACCCTCCACGAGGTTATGACACCTCATTCACTTCCATAGGGTTACGACACCCTCCACGAGGTTATGACACCTCATCCACTTCATCCATAGGGTTGTGACACCCTCCACGAGGTTATGACACCTCATTCACTTCCATAGGGTTACGATACCCTACACGAGGTTATGACACCTCATTCACTTCCATAGGGTTACGATACCCTACACGAGGTTATGACACCTCATACACTTCCATAGGGTTGGTACACCCTCCACGAGGTTTCTACACCTCATAAACTTCATCCATAGGGTTGGTACACCTTCCACGAGGTTATTACACCTCATTCACTTCCATAGGGTTGGTACACCCTCCACGAGGTTTCTACACCTCATAAACTTCATCCATAGGGTTGGTACACCCTCCACGAGGTTATTACACCTCATTCACTTCCATAGGGTTGGTACACCCTCCACGAGGTTTCTACACCTCATCAACTTCATCCATAGGGTTGGTACACCCTCCACAAGGTTATTACACCTCATTCACTTCCATAGGGTTGTTACACCCTCTGCAATGTCTACACACCTTAATTCTCTTAGTCGTGTTCATATTTGTTTAGATTTCCCTGTTCGTTTCTCTCTCATTTTGAAATCCGGACGAAATTAGTGTTTTTTTCTTTACTTAGCTGTTACTCTAATAATACGAAAATGTCAAATTTTCATATTATCTAGTAAAATCTAAGTAAAGAGGGGCAGCTGTCAACACCCAATTTCGTCCGGATTGGCTAATAGATTTATTTAATTTTCATCATGAGTGTCAAATAAAAAAAAATAAAAATAAAAAATAAAAATAAAAATAAAAATAAAATAAAAAAAAGTAAAAAAATAATAATAATAAAAATAATAAAAAAAGAGCGTTCGTCCTTGATTGTAATTTTAGGAACGAACGTTTTAGTTGGTCGATTTCAAGACCGTTCGTCCTCTGCCTTTCGGACCGTTCGTGGCCATCAGCGTTCGTCCTGCACCGTGCGCGTTCGTTTTCTTCCCTTTCAAACATTCTTCATGTATCGTACGCGACCGTTCGCCATCACCTGTGCATGCAACCGTTCGTCCTTTAACTTTCACGAACGTTCGTCCTCCACCATTCGTACTTATTCGAACGTTCGTCCGTGTCTACCTTTAGGACGTTCGGCAATTTTCAGCTTCAACCGTTCGGTCGAGTCCACTATTCGACCGTGCAGCCAATTAGATGTTTAGGACGTCCGCTCATACAGAGAGTCAACCGTTCGGTCATAATGTTTTAATGAACGTTCGGTCTTCATGTGAACGTCCGGTCATGTTATGTGTTAGTGAACGTTCGGTCATGTTATGTGAAGCGTTCGGTCATGTAATGTGTTAGTGAGCGTTCGATTATATTTTTTAATGAGCGTTCGCTTTTCATTTGAACGATCGGTCATTCACCTGAACGCTCGGTCTCATGTTTGTCTTCAGCGTTCGTACTAGTTCTTATTTTCTTCCAGCGTTCGGTTTTGAACGCTCGTCCTGTGCCTTGTGCGATCGCTCGTCCTCGCTAAGATACCGCTCGTCCAAGACATTCTTCTATTGTTCGTCCAATTCAATCAACTCTTCTGCCGCTCGTCCAAGATATTCTTCTGCCGCTCGTCCTAATCACTCCCATCTTCTAACGCTCGTCCAAATCACTCCTGTCTTCTAACGCTCGTCCAAATCACTCCCGTCTTCTAACGCTCGTCCAGCTCACTCCTCCCCTTTCTACCGCTCGTCCATAATTTCCCCCTATCGCTCGTCCTGATCACCCGTGGGCCCAGTAATGATCCCAGAATCTTCCACCGGTCCATTTCTACCTTCCCCCACTTCACCAATCCTCCAATTATTCCCGAATTATTCCAACAATCTTCCACCAACCCAATCATTTCAGCAGCCCTCCAATCACAGCTACCGACACTCCTCATCTTCCAATCAAAGCTGCCGACAATGGCACCCTTCTGCCAATTTAAGGGTCGTCATCTTCACCTTACCGGGAGGAGGGGATCCATCCTCCATATACACACACAGCTACTGGGGAGACTCATCATCTTACTCTTCATTCATCCTTATTCCCTCACCAAATCACCGTTACACCTCTGACCATTCTTCATTTATCTCCAATTTCTCCATTCCCTCCAACACCCAATACTCACGGCTACTGGGAACACCCATGGCTATCAACCTCAAACTCCTTGACTTTCTTCACCCGTAACCTCCACCTTCACCACGTTTCCTACACCTCACGACCATCATCATTCATACATAGCCAACATCCACCAACCGTTACATACAGCCACATACCTCATTCATCTCCAACACCCACCGCGGCCCAACCTCACCTCTAGCACCCATCAAACACAGCTAACCTCATCACCTTCGTCTGTAACACGCCTTACGACCATCTTTTTCACCCTTATACCATTTCATGGCAGCACCTTAATCTTCATCCATTTCCTCCATTTTCATCATCCAACTTCAAATTAAAATTCAAAATCTTCAACTCTCACAGCGCATACGGAGGATCCCTCTATCACTCACCCATAACTATCCCAACTTGACTTCCATCACCCAAACATCATGCCCCAACAACTCATGACCACGGCATAGGGGCACTGGCTCCCTCTCATCCGTAACATCCCAACCATATTTCCAGTTTTTTTTACCTCCAACACATATAATCTTCATCACATCATCTTCGTCTTACTCTGGAACACACCTCACGGCCAACACCTTATACACGGCCAACATCATCATCTTCAAACCTGTCTTCCTCACGGGTCAGCCACCGAAAGCCACCCTCATCTCCATTCCAACATCCAGCCCTCTGCTCCTCTCATCCGTAACCATCCCAACCATTTTTCTTCTTTCACTCCCAACCCCTTAACACAGGACCCATCATTCGTCTCTCACAACTTCCCTTCCTCCATCCATTCTCCTCCACCCCTCGGCCAATCATTTCCAACCACGCTCCCCTCACACCATCACCCATAAACTAACCACTCTTTCATCACCCAACCTCCAAGGACCAATCACCGTCACTTTTAACCGCCCCTATTGCTGGCCGCTGGCTGCCGAGAAGGGAAGGAGATAATCATCTCCCTCGCGCGCGAAAGGGGAGAAGTAGGGAGGAGGACCCGATACGTCGGCTAGTAATTACTCCGGCAGTGAGCATCGACGCTGGCAGTTATGGTATCCCAGTTTGTTTGGTGGTGGAGCTGAGACGTTTTCCAGCGGGGGTCGCGTGCACCGATAGCGAATCTGGCACCGCGACAAATGGTGGTGGCTTCCAGGACGCGCCTATATGGAAGGAGGAAAGGGGTCTGAGTTTGAAAAATGAAATGAAGCTGGGAAACCCTAGTGGTTTCTGGATTGAAGACAGAAAGGGTATTGGGCCTGGGTCAACAAATACCAAATGCCATTCCAAGACTTCAATTGCACCCCTTTGCATTTGGGCTTAAACCATTCTGCTAATAAAAAAAAAGAAGACAAATTGGGCTAAACTATAAAACAAAAAAATAAAAAATAATAATAAAACATTTTTTCCGCACCCCTGGAACATATCCCTGCACCCCCTTTCATCTGGGTTTAAATTTTTCTGCCGGCAAAATAAAAAAAAAGGAAGAAGATTTGGACCTAACACAGGAAGCACTTCTGTTTTCATTTTTCCACCCCTGACAGACAAAGGAGCTTCAAATCTACTCTCTGCACTCCGGGTTTTTATCTCTGCACCCCCTATTCTTGTCTGCTTTCTCGCTTTGTTCTTAAATTTTTATTTCTTTATTTGTTTTTTTTCTTGTATGTAGCCCTTTGTGTGATAACTCCACTCTTGTATATTGCATCTTATATTTTGTTGGATTTGTTCATAAAAAATATAAACAAAAAATAAAATAAAACAAACTGTCAACACTCAATTTCGTCCGGGTTGATTAAGATTTATTTTCATCATAAAAAAAAAAAAATAAATAAATAAAATAAATAAATAAAAAAAAAATAATAATAATAATAAAATAATAAAAAATAAGAAAATGAAAAAATAATAATAAAAGTAAAAATAATAATGAAACGAAAAAATGGAGCTGCGTTCGTCCTCCACCGTTCGTCCCCGGAATTGCGTAACCGTTCGTCCTTTGTTGATTCGACCGTTCGGTCATGGTGTTTAGTGAGCGTTCGGCCTTCATCGTTAGGTCTTCATTTGAGCGTCCGGCCTGGCCGAGCGTCCAAAGGACGTTCGTGATTTTTTTTCAAAGAGCGTTCGTTGTTCGACCGTTCGGTTTTTGTTTAATTTAGGACGTTCGTCCTCGGTGTAAACCGCCCTTCCTTGCGTTGTTCGAGCGTTCGACCATTCGGCTCTTTAGGACGTTCGGTCTTGTTTACTGGACGTTCGGACTCATTGTGTTCGGCCTGGTACAACGCTCGGCAATTGGAGTATTGCGACGCTCGTCCAAATAGTAAAACAATTTTTAGCGTTCGGTCTTTTGGATTTGTGATTAGGGGTGTTCGTCTTTAATTTGGTTTTCAATTAACAAATTGTGAGCGCTCGGTTTTTTAGGTCTAGCTTATGAGCGTTCGGTATCCTCAGGCTTTCATCGTGAACGTTCGGTTTTATTTTAGGATTGAGTTTTGAGCGTTCGGTCTGTATGGGAGTCTCTGTGAGCGTTCGTTTTGAACGTTCGGTTTTGAGTTTTGAGCGTTCGGTCATTTCGTGAGGGGTCGTTTCGTTTATCCTTCGAGAGCGTTCGTCTGGAGGCGCTCGTTAGTGGATCCCATTTTGACGAGCGTCCCAGAATGGTGCTGATGAGCGTCCAAGAGTAGTGCTGACGAGTGTCCAAAAGTAGTGGCGGCTTACAGAATGGGTTTCTCTGACGCTTTCACTTTCTGGTTTTGTCTGCCACGGGTGGCCATCTGGAGCTGCAATGTGTTCTTTTACGCCATTCAAGAGAAGGAGCATTCTTGGGAAGACATTCAAGGGAACATTCTGGGGGAACACGAGGAAACCCATTATCTTGGGCTTTTCTTCATTGGAAGGAGGACCTGGGACCACTCTCATGGATAACCATTTTGGAGCTCAACAGAGAGCAAGGGGGGGAGGGGCCATTTTTTTTGAAGGCGATCATCATTAACTCTGGGGGACACTCACGGAAAAGAGGCTCTCCTCATCGGCCCTGGATCCACTCTCGTTAGCATCTTCATTGTGGTAGCTCGCAGGCAGTTACGAAGCAAAGGAAAGCTAGAACGCGAAAGGTGAGTCTTCACTCTTAGATTGCTCATATGCTTTGAGTGTTTGGGATATTGATGGCTGTTGTCTGCTTGTATTGGGTTGCTATCTGCTTCCATTTGATTTGATAAACCTGGGCATGGTTTGTTTGCTACTATCTGAACTAAATATGTAATTATTGAGGGATACTATTTCTGTTATTTCTGGCTTGCTTCTGCACCCTCTTTCATCCGTTTCCAACAACCCAAAACCACGCCTCACGGCCTTCAACAATTAGAGAGCAGTACTTCCTCTACAGAACCCAAACTTGCAAACTGATATCTCTCAGCACAACCCCATTATCTTTTTTCATTTTCATCTCCAACACCTCATGACCACGGCCTAACCTCAAACTCCTTCACTCCCCTCACCCAACCATCACTCGCCCCTCACACAATTCATGCAACAAAGTCACACCCACCATCTTCAACCCTTCTCTGCCTATCACCCCAGCACCATCATCTTCACCCGTGACCATCCTCAGCACGGCCCACGTTCATCATCAACCCCAACAAACATAACCTACATCTACCCGCCTACCACGCACAACCTCACAACCTCAAATAACTCGTCACCACTCAAAAGCACTTTTATTCCTCCCCATGGCTATATCATGACACTCACGGTTATTACCAGCCACCCCTTGGTTACAACAGTCACAATCCAAAACAAACCATGAAATTGAACCTCTACGTTTTGTTCATTTCCAATCACCATGTTCATTTCCAATCACCATATTCATTTCCAATAACCAGCAAAGGATTTGAACCCCTAAGCAACAGATATACGCGGAACTGAAAACCATAAACCCACCATCATATTCTGAACCCAAGACTGGGATGGCGGCATGAAAGGCAGAATGGCGTAGGCACGGTGCGGAGGACAAGAGTTCCTTTATCTCGCGTGTTGAGAAAAAGGGGAAGGGAGACGAGAGAACCCGGCGCCGTGGCTGACGGTGGCTCCGGTGATGGATGGTGGCGAGCGGGAGTGCTTGCGACGTTTCAGCCGCGACTCGCAGTGAGCGGTTGCGCGACCGATGATGACCCTGGCGGCAGAGAGTGGCGGAGGCGAACCCCTCCTTGGGTTGTCGTTTACGAAGAGAGACGAGAGAGAGATAGGCGGTGGCGCCGCGGTTGGAAACAGCTCCGGTGGCGTTTGGGTTTTGCCGCCGACGCCCAAACTGGGAGAGTTGGTGGCGTGGTGGCCGGTTAGACGGAGCAGTGGCGTGGTTGAGCTGGCGACGGCTTGACGGCGACTCGCGGTGGCCGGTCTGGCGGAAGGCGAGGGCGTTCTCTTCTCGCGCGCGAAGAAGGGTAAAAAAGGGGATCCGAAGCCGTGACCAGCGGCGGCCTGGGTGGCGCCGACAACGGAGAGTTGAACCGGATAGGGGGCCCTCCCGCGGTGGCCATTGAACGGCGGCTGAGGCGTGGCTGTTGAAGGGTGGAAGAGCAGCTCTGGGTTTCCTGAGAAAGAGACCTTGGGGTCTCGTTTGAGTAAAGCCGTGTGATGCACAGAGTGAGAGAACCCCTAAGGGTTTCTAGGATTGAGAGTGAAGAGGCCTTGGGCCTGTTGCTGACCCTGCCCTCTTTGCGCAACCCCATTCTTCACCCACGCACCCCCATACATCCTCAGGCCAGTGCTGGGTCGAGCCCAAAATAAAAATCAAACAGTTTGGTTCTGCACCCCCTGTTATTCATATCTCACGCCCCTTTCGACTTGGGCTTAGGCCCAGTCCGTTGTTAGAAACCATTTTAGTATAGACACTCAAGTTTCTCATTTAGGCACCCCCACTTTTTGTTACTTTTATTACTTATTTATTTATTTGCTTTTCTTTGTTTATTCTACTTTTGTTCTCTTATTTTTCTTATTCTATTTTTATTTTATTTTTTTTATTATTTTGTTTGTTGTTTTTGTTTTTTTCGTTTTTTATTTTATTTATTTATTCATTCTAAATATCCGTTTATTTTAAAATACATATTTAATAATACATAAAAAAATAAAATATTATATATATATATACATATATATATATATATATATATATATATATATACAAAATTTACAAAAAAATATGTTTTAAAGGTTAAGCACACGTGTGATCGTCCGCATCGTCCTTGTGCTAAAAACCTTTTCTCTTTCTTAAATGAAAATTACAAAAAAAATATATATGTTTTAAAGGTTAAGCACACGTGTGATCGCTCGCATCGTCCTTGTGCTAAAAACCTTTTATCTTTCTTAAATAAAAATCACAAGAATATGTTTTAAAGGTTAAGCACACGTGTGATCGTCCGCATCGTCCTTGTGCTAAAAACCTTTTCTCTTTCTTAAATGAAAATTACAAAAAAATATGTTTTAAAGGTTAAGCACACGTGTGATCGCTCGCATCGTCCTTGTGCTAAAAACCTTTTATCTTTCTTAAATAAAAGTCACAAAAATATGTTTTAAAGGTTAAGCACACGTGTGATCGTCCGCATCGTCCTTGTGCTAAAAACCTTTTCTCTTTCGTAAATGAAAATTACAAAAATGTTTTAAAGGTTAAGCACACGTGTGATCGCTCGCATCGTCCTTGTGCTAAAAACCTTTTATCTTTCTTAAATAAAAATCACAAAAAAATACGTTGTAAAGGTTAAGCACACGTGTGATCGCTCGCATCATCCTTGTGCTAAGAACATTTTCTCTTTTTTAAATAAAAATGCCAAAAAAATACAAAAAAACTATAGATATTAATACTTTTAAACGAACAAACCATATTGGTATGCCAGAACTACGTGATCCTTGATTCTCCATCAAAAGTGGAGATACGTAGGAGCAAGGCCAGTCCTTGTCAGGTTCATTTCCCAAAAATCCAAATTATCCATAACAAGTTTCCAAGCAATTTCCAAACAATTACTTCAAACAGTTTTCAAAAAGAACTACGTAACCCTGATTTCTCATTTTTGAATGAGAATACGTAGGACCAAGGTCAATCCTTGTCGGGCCCAAAAAACTAAAAAGTATATTTTGTTTATTTAGAAATTTATTTTAGGGGATAGTTAAACATTTTGAAACCACATCACATTCGCGCATTTAGTTAAAGGTACTGCCTTCGGGCAGGCGCCGTAGGGTGCTAATACCTTCCCTACGCGTAACCGACTCCCGAACCCAGAATCTGGTTTTCATGGACCGTGTCTTATTATTTTATGGTTTTTCCGTAGTTTCCCAGAATAAACTATGGTGGCGACTCCAAATCTCTTTTCTCAAAAACTTTTATCTATTTTCCATGGATCGTCGTCCCGTCGCGATTCCGGTTGCGACAGATGGCGACTCCACTGGGGACACTTAGAGAGTCGAGCCATTTAATTAAATGCGCGAATTCGATGTGGTTTTGCTTATGTGTTTTGCTTTCCCTTTTCTCTATTTGTGCTTGATATTTGGAATAACTGCAATAACTGTTGGATATTGAACCCTAGGGTAGACAATATGTTTATACCTGCCTGGGAAGTTTTCTGGTTGTTTTGCAGGTGAGGGTTTGGGTGTGCATAATTTCCTCCCTTCACACACACACTTTCAGCATATCATGAGTGGGGCCCTATACCCGGGTCTGAGCGTAGCTTAAAATTAGAGGAGTTGTGTAGCGGTGTCACTCTGGGATGTACTTCCTGTTTGGCTATCGTGGGAACTCCAGCTAGAGTCTGTTCTCTTCATATGTGTTTCCACACCTAGTTGATTACTCGACCGTTGTGGAGATGCTATGAAGGGGGCCATAGCTCTAGTGACCTTTGACCTTTAGGTTCAGGAAATCATCCTTGTGAGATTGCATATATTTGACCTTGAACTCCAAGCAGTGAACCTTTGGTAGGGCACGATGGGAGGAATATGTATTTCTGTAACCCTCACGCTGTTCATTTTTTTTTATGATATTGCATTTCATACCATGCATGTGCTTTGTTTCGTCATGTTGTTTTATTATCATGCATCATATTCATACATCATTTAGTAACATGTTAAAAGGAAATCACAGGTACCTACTTAACTTCATACGAGATGGATGTTAACACAAGATCCGATGCTACACAGCACACCGACTCTTCCGATTTAAGAAAGAAGTATAGTCTAAGGACCCATGTTGGAAACTTGACCGGGCTGATAAACTTGGGCAAAAGGCTGAAGACTATAAAAAGAGAAACCTTTCAGAGAAGATATGGAAATTTGTTGAATTTAATGGAGGTTGAAGTACAAATACCCGCTATCACAGCCTTGGCACAATATTACGATTCTCCGCTTCGATGTTTCACATTTCAAGACTTTCAGTTGGCACCAACCATAGAGGAGTTCGAGCATATCCTGAGTTTGCCACTGGAGGGCACCACTCCCTATCAACATTTAGAGCATCATTCCTCTATACCCACCATTGCTACCATCATGAAATTACATCCCAAGGAGCTTGAAGATAGGATGATGATGAGGAATCAAGTGCATGGGTTATCACAGGGATATTTAGAGCAGTATTTACATCACCTGGCTGATAAAGAGGATTGGGAAACTTTCATGGATGTATTAGCCCTCACCATATATGGCATTGTCTTGTTTCCCAAAATAGAAGAATTCGTGGATTACACCGCGATAGATGTCTTCGTGGCGAGTAAAACCAGATCAGAGAATCCTGTAACAGCAGTTCTTGCAGATGTTTATGGGACCTTGAGTTTTTGCCATGAGAGAAGGGGAAAGAAGATTCTTTGTTGTTTACCGGCGTTGTATACATGGATGACAGCGCGTGTGTTTAAAGAGATGGTCGACGTTAAGAGTCTATCGGAGACTTTGTCACATCAAGGGCTTAAAGGTAAAGGAGGAAATGATTGGGCCCGATTCCTTGCTGGTTTGAACGAAAGAAGTATAAAATGGCGCCTGCCTTGGCTTGGAAATAAATTGGCTATCCAGCATTGTGGTAGTTTTCCTAATGTGCCTCTCGTAGGTGCCCGGTACTGTATCAATTACAACCCCCTTTTGGTGCAAAGACAATTTGGGCATCCCATGAAAGGGGCACCTTCATCAGATTACCTTGCTACCCTATTCATTTATTACGAAGACGGGCATTTCATCGAACTGCTGCGAAAGGTTAAAAGCGCCTGGGAAAATGTTGTTCGAGCAGAGAAGGACTTGAGGGATGGAGTAGTGGATTGCAGGGTCAGTTATCACACCTGGATTCTGGAGAGAGTGAAAATAGTCAAGTTGCCTTTCAAGCCAATCAAGGATCAATCAGCTAGTGAAGGACCATCCCAAGCTCCAGAAAGTGAAGAGGTGCAACAATTAAGAGCTGAGATGGAGAAATTGAAAATAAGGAATGCTAGATTGGAAAACGAATTACAAAGGGCGCGTAATGATCTTGTGGATATGAAAAATGATAATGAAGAAAAGTCGCGGGCTTATGAAAACCTTGTCAAAAGCCAGAAGGCTGAAAGGGATTATACATTTCGAGTAAAACAGGATCTAGCGGCCGCGAGTAAAGAATTATCCATGCGGGTAAATGAGAAGAAGATGGCTTTAGAAGAGGGAAAGGAGTGGAAGCACCTCTACGAAGAAGCCAAAAGAGATAAACGAGAAGCCTTGAAGAGACTGAGAGAAGCACAGGTTCAGATAGAAAAAGCGGGGCATGAAATGAAAGAGATGGCCATGTCATTTGAGGCAGATATTAATCGGGAGCGTTGGAAGCTAACAGAAGCAGAAGAAGAGCATCGAACTCTGATAAGACAAATGGAGGAATATATCGAAGAGCAGGAAGAGCGATGGAGGTCGATAGATTTTGAAGAAAGGCATCAGGCCTTGATAAAGCGAATGGAAGAACACATCGCAGAGCAAGAGATGGCTGTAAAGCACTGGAAGGAAAGCTTCGCTCAGTTGGCTGCTTTGGCAAATGGGGCATTTGAAGACATCCCCAGGATGGTGTCGAATGCTGAAGCTAGTACTCATTTTTGTAACTCACCAGCGGAAATAGAATTGTTTATTAATCATTGTAAATGGTTGGTGGGAGAAATGAAATCTTTCATTGCCCGGGCGCGGGATTGATGTACATCAGAATTATGTGTTTCGTTCCTTAGACGATGTAATGGATCAAATTTTCTTGAAATGAAAGATAAGGGATGTTTGTTTGGTATCGGCTTGTGTTAATTTTCCATCAGTATTGTCATAGTTATCCTGTGATTTCCACTTATCACTAGCATGCATCATGTTTTCTTTTTGCATTTTTCATCCTTATCTAATAAAAAATAATCAGCAGTACAAGTGAGAGAACAACGGCAAGTTTTCCAAGACATCCGTACAGGACCAGAGCTAATTCGAAGGTCATGGAGAATTGGGAGCAGTCACACGAATCTATTAAGGCCGATGTCAGCCAGTTGAAGGATCAAATGGCCCAGATTTTGGCAGCTCTTGAAGCCCTGAAGACTACGGGAGGGGCGACGTCTGCGCAAGTTGAGGGAAGTGCTCAATACTACCCTCCGTTGTTCAATGCTGGGAGCCAATCTGTTTCATTCCCAATGTATGGATTACCCCAAGGTTACACCCCACCTGTGGGAGAATACACAGAAGGGGAGCAGACTTCATTCTCCTTCCCTACCACTGCTAACCTACCGCCCATCAGTACTCAGGAGCCTGTTGTGATGTCTGCACCTATGGTAAATGAAGGGATGCATGCAAGCATGACTGATGGAATACGAGTAACCCCGGTGCCACCCGTGATTACCGGAGAGGGCTTTTCTACAGGGGCTGCGCCGTATACTTTGTTCCAGGGGGTAACTAGTAATGTTGATGGGGCAAAGGATAAACTGGAGAGCCTAGAGGCAAGATTGAGGGCTGTGGAGGGATACGAGAGTTATGGATTCGGGGATGTTTCTAGATTGAGCTTGGTTCCTGGCGTCAAAATTCCACATAAGTTCAAGGCGCCAGATTTTGAGAAGTATAAGGGAAATACATGCCCGAAGAGCCATCTGACCATGTTTTGCAGAAAGATGGCTGCATATGCTTATGATGAGCAGCTGCTCATCCATGTTTTTCAAGATAGTTTGGCTGGAGTGGCGTTAAACTGGTATACCCATTTGGAGCCTACTCGAATTCGTTGTTGGGCGGACTTGGCTGATGCTTTTGTGAAGCAGTATATATACAATACACATGTTGCGCCAGATCGTCTACAGCTGCAGAACATGTCGAAGAAAGACAACGAAAGTTTTAAGGAGTATGCTCAGCGGTGGAGAGAATTGGCTGCACAAGTTGAGCCACCTTTGTATGATAAAGAAATGGTGGCAATGTTTGTAAATACGCTCCAACCACCATTTTATGAACATATGGTGGGAAATGTATCTTCAAATTTTGCCGATATCATTGTGATAGGCGAGCGGATAGAGATCGGGTTGAAAAATGGGAAGATTGCATATGGCTCGTCGGTGGTTGCAAACTCCAAAAAACCCAATTTTAACTCAGGAAAAAGAAAAGAAGGAGATGTGCATGCAACATCTACAACTCCCGTGTGGAGAGGTCAGGCTCCCCCTCATAACTATCGACCATACTGGGGTCAACATCCACATGCAGCTAACGTGTCATTTGGTCATCAAATTAGGCCTCAACAACAACCAGGGTACTATCAACCACCACACATCCCAACGAATAATTGGAGGGGAGGGGCAAATGTAGGTTCCAATATGAATGCGGGTCCAAATACTTATCCAAGAAGGAACCAAGAAAGAAATTATGTTAACTTTACACCAATTCCTACAACTTACACGGAATTATTGCCTCATCTGATCAAACAAGGTCTGGTTGTCGTTTGTCCCCTGAGACCTTTGCTGCCTCCGTACCCAAGAGGCTATGATGCAGAGGCAAAGTGTAGTTATCATGGAGGGGCCGCTGGTCATTCCACTGAGAGGTGTCTTGCTTTCAAGCATAAAGTGCAGACTCTAATTGATTCTGGTTGGTTAAAGTTCCAAGAGGATAAGCCTAGTATCGAGGCCAATCCTTTAACGGGGCATGGAAGTGCTTCGACGAATGCTGTCGAAGTGAAAGAGCATGAGCTGGTGAGAAATGTGAAAGAAGTCAGGAGCTCTAGGAGGTTTATTTTGGAAGCATTGCTGAAAGTGGGTGTCTTGAAGGGTGATTATGATGAAGGTATGGCATGCGCGTTCCACCCAGATGCGGGGCACTCTATTGAGGAGTGTGTGGAGTTTGAAGAAATTTTGCAAGACCTGCTAGATCGTGGTCTGATGCAGGTATGTTACAAGAATGAGGAAGGAGAGGTATTTGCACAGACTGGTGATGAATCCGGTATGATTTTACCAGAACCATTAGTGATTCGTTTCACTAAGACTACTTCTATCCCACCAACTCAAGGAAGGTCGCCCGTTATTATCCGTGTACCAGCTCCTTTTCCTTACAAGAACGAAAAAGCTGTCCCATGGAGATATGGGACGCATACGTCAAGCGAAGAACAAAGCGTTGACCCGGCCGTCAAAAACATATCAGGGATAGGTGGTATGACTAGGAGTGGTCGAGTTTTCACATCCCCAGAGTTGGCACGAGAAAGAGTTAATGATAAAGAAACAACGATGGCCGTGAAAGCAAAAGAATCCTTAAAGGGGAAGGGTGCACAGACAGAGGAGATCCCCGACAAGGAAGAGAAGAGAGAAGTTTCTGAAGAGGAGGCATGTGAATTTTTAAAATTCATACAACAAAGTGAGTATAAGGTGGTGGAACAGTTAAACCGTATGCCTGCTCGTATATCCTTGTTAGACTTGCTCATGCATTCGGCATCACACAGAAAGTTGCTAATGAAGATACTCAGTGAGGCTCACGTGGAGCAAGGTATTTCATTGAATAAATTCGAAGGTATTGTTGGCAATATTGTTGCTAATAATTATCTCACTTTTACGGATGAAGAGATACCAGCTGAGGGAAGAGGGCATAACAAGGCTCTTCACGTCTCTGTGAAATGCTTGGATCATGTTATTGCGCGTGTTTTAGTGGATAATGGGTCCTCTTTGAATGTAATGCCGAAAGCAACCCTGGAAAAGCTACCTTGCGAAGGAATGCATATGAGACCTAGTTCAATGATTGTGAGGGCGTTTGATGGTAGTAAACGAGAAGTGATGGGAGAGGTGGAATTACCAATACAAGTTGGCCCGAGTGTCTTTCAAATAACATTCCAAGTTATGGATATTCTGCCAGCTTATAGTTGTCTACTGGGGCGCCCATGGATCCATTCGGCTGGAGTTGTACCTTCTACACTACACCAGAAGTTGAAGTATGTGATGGGAGATAAGCTGGTGATAGTATCAGGAGAAGAGGATCTTCTTGTGAGTGGGCCATCATCCACACGCTACATCGAGGCGGCTGAAGAAGCTCTCGAGACAGCCTTCCAATCATTGGAGATCGTGGGAAATACTTGTGTGGAACCGTTTCCAATAAATCCTCGTCTATCATGTGCTTCTATTATGATGGCTAAGATTATGCTAAAAGAGGGCTATGTATATGGGGAAGGTTTGGGCAAATATCGGCAGGGGCGAGCATTCCCTCTGGAAATAGTTGAAAACAAGAACAGATATGGCTTGGGGTACAAACCTACCAAGGAAGATAGGAAAAGGATGATTGAAGAAAGAAAAGAGCGCAGTCTGGCCCGTGCAGAAAGACGAGGGCCCAGAGAGAGCAAAATTCACATTGTTGACATCAAAGAAAGCTTCCGCAGTGCTGGATGGATCAACACTGACCAGATAGCAGCTGTGGAGGATGAAGAAAGGGTTCAAAGTTTGAACTTCGTGTGGGCTTGTTCCCCTGATACTCAACTCAACAATTGGGAAACACTGGATTTACCTGTGATGCTTAATGTGAACAAAATGTAATAGTTTTAATTAAGCTTATAGTCTCGATTGGGGCTTTAGAACTAAAGTTTTGTGGATTAATTCTTTTTACTTTTCACTCAGCGTGACAATAAAGTTGCATTTCATCATCATTTGGCATTTTTCTTTGTTTATCTTATTTATTTATACGTTTTCATAAATTTAAATGATGCAGATGTGACAATGATTGTTTTGAAAATAACGATATCAATGTTCCTAATTTTGAGCACCCTATCAATAATACGGAAGATGATTTCGAAGATGATATGGAACCCTCTCCAGAATTGTTGAGATTAGTGGAACAAGAATCTAAGGAGATAAAACCCCATCAGGAGGAGATTGAAATACTTAACTTGGGAGAGAAGGATGAGATAAGGGAAGTGAAAATTGGTACTAGTATGGAAGCAGAAGTGAGGGAAAGATTGCGTGTCCTGTTGAAGGAGTTTAAAGATGTATTCGCGTGGTCTTACAATGACATGCCGGGTCTAGACCCCGATATTGTGCAGCATACGCTCCCCCTCAAGCCGGAATGCCCTCCAATCAAACAAAAACTGAGAAGAATGAAGCCGGAAATGTCCCTAAAAATTAAAGAAGAGGTCCAAAAGCAATTTGACGCAGGATTTTTGGCTGTGGCAAGATACCCACAATGGGTAGCAAATGTTGTACCAGTGCCTAAGAAAGATGGGAAAGTCCGAATGTGTGTTGACTATCGTGATTTGAATCGTGCAAGTCCGAAAGATAACTTCCCATTACCACACATCGATACTCTGGTGGATAATACGGCCAAATTTTCGTTATTTTCGTTCATGGACGGATTCTCGGGATATAATCAAATTAAAATGGCACCGGAAGATATGGAAAAAACGACCTTTATCACGTTATGGGGGACATTCTGTTATAAGGTGATGTCTTTCGGACTCAAGAATGCTGGAGCAACGTACCAAAGGGCAATGGTGACACTCTTTCATGATATGATGCATAAGGAAATTGAAGTCTATGTGGATGACATGATTGCAAAGTCGGAATCAGAAGAGGAGCATATTTTCAATCTAAGGAAATTATTTGAGAGACTGAGAAAGTACAAACTCAGGTTAAATCCTGCCAAATGTACGTTTGGAGTAAAGTCTGGAAAATTGTTGGGCTTTATTGTCAGTCAAAGAGGGATAGAAGTTGATCCTGACAAAGTAAGAGCGATAACGAAAATGTCTGCGCCCATAACAGAAAAGGAGGTTCGAGGTTTTCTGGGAAGGCTGAACTACATTGCTAGGTTCATCTCCCAATTAACTGCTACCTGTGAACCAATGTTCAAGTTGCTACGGAAAAATCAGGCGGTAGTCTGGAATGAAGATTGTCAAATTGCTTTTGAAAAGATCAAACAATACCTGCAGGACCCTCCTGTATTGCGTCCACCTAGGCCAGGAAGACCGCTCATTTTGTACTTGACCGTATTGGACAATTCAATGGGTTGTGTATTGGGTCAGCATGATGAAGACGGGAAAAGAGAACATGCCATATATTACTTGAGCAAGAGATTCACAGATTGCGAACAACGATATTCGTCGTTAGAGCGAACTTGTTGTGCACTGGCGTGGGCTGCTCATCGTTTAAGGCAATACATGTTGAGTCACTCTACTTGGCTGATATCTAAAATGGATCCTATCAAGTACATTTTCGAAAAGCCCGCTCTCACTGGAAGGATAGCTCGATGGCAAATGCTACTATCAGAGTACGACATTGTATATGTTACTCAGAAATCTATCAAGGGTAGCGCTTTAGCAGAATTTTTAGCCCATCAACCCATTAATGACTATCAGCCAATGCAACCTGAGTTTCCTGATGAAGATATCATGGCTTTATTTGCTAAGAACAGAGAGGATGAAAATGAAAAAGCCTGGACGGTATTATTCGATGGGGCATCGAATGTAATGGGGCATGGAATAGGGGCAGTGCTTATCTCTCCTAAGAATCAATACATTCCAATGACGGCAAGGTTGTGTTTTAATTGCACGAATAATATCGCAGAATATGAAGCCTGTGCCATGGGTATTCGAGCAGCAATAGAGTCTAAAGCAAAAATTCTGGAGGTATACGGAGATTCAGCTTTGGTCATCCATCAATTGAAGGGAGAATGGGAGACTAGGGATACTAAATTAATTCCATACCAAGCTTACATCAGGGGATTAATTGAATATTTCGATTCCATCACGTTTAATCATATACCGCGAGAAGATAATCAATTAGCAGACGCGTTGGCTACCTTGTCGTCGATGTTTGAAGTTGATCAAGATGCAGAATTGCCAATGATTGAAATGAAGAGTCATACTGAGCCAGCATATTGTCATTTCATCGAAGAGGAAGTAGATGGTAAACCTTGGTACTTTGATATCAAGCAGTATCTTAAGACTCGAGAATATCCAGAGAAGGCATCCGAAAACGACAAAAGGGCGTTAAGAAGGTTGGTGGGCAGCTTCATTTTGAGTGGGGATATTTTATATAAGAGGAATCATGACATGGTTCTCCTTAGATGCGTAGATGCAAAAGAAGCCGAATTGATACTAAAAGAAGTACACGAGGGTACGTTTGGCACGCACATGAACGGGCACTCAATGGCTAGGAAGATACTGAGAGCAGGGTATTTTTGGTTGACTATGGAAAATGATTGCTGTACACATGTGAGAAAGTGTGAGAAATGCCAGGTGTACGCAAATAATATCAATATGCCACCCACGACCATGAATGTGTTGTCTGCGCCATGGCCCTTTTCGATGTGGGGAATAGATGTCATCGGAGCTATAGAGCCAAAGGCGTCAAATGGACACCGTTTCATATTAGTCGCAATCGATTACTTCACCAAGTGGGTTGAGGCTGCTTCTTATGCTAATGTAACTAGAAAGGTGGTGACCAAGTTCATAAAAAAGGAGTTGATTTGCAGATACGGGCTCCCTAACAGGATCATCACCGATAATGCCACTAACTTGAACAACCAGATGATGACGGAGTTATGTGAGGAGTTCAAAATTCATCATCTTAATTATTCTCCTTATCGTCCAAAGATGAATGGGGCAGTAGAGGCTGCTAACAAGAATATCAAGAAGATTGTGCAGAAGATGGTGGTCACATATAAGGATTGGCATGAAATGCTTCCCTTTGCTTTACATGGTTATCGCACTTCGGTACGAACATCGACTGGGGCAACGCCTTTCCCGCTGGTATATGGAATGGAAGCAGTACTTCCGTTTGAAGTGGAAATTCCGTCCTTACGAGTTTTAATGGAAACCCAGTTAGAAGAGGCTGAGTGGGTTCAAGCTCGTTTCGACCAGCTCAATCTCATCGATGAAAAAAGATTAACAGCAGTATGCCATGGACAATTGTACCAAAGAAGAATGAAGAAGGCATTTGACAAAAAGGTACACCCAAGAGAATTTCATGAAGGTGAGCTAGTGTTGAAGAAGATCCTACCTATACAAAAGGATCATAGAGGCAAATGGACTCCAAATTATGAAGGGCCATTTGTAGTGAAGAAAGTATTTTCTGGTGGGGCACTAATTCTCACAAGAATGGACGGAGAGGAGTTACCATTGCCAGTTAATTCTGATGCAGTAAAAAAGTTTTACGCATGATGATTCCGTGATAGTGGTTGCCATTAAAGGGGATGTTGATATTATTGTTAAAGATTATTGTACTCTGTGTTTTTTTTTTTAATAAATGAAGTTCACGCGAATTCATTCATATTTTGGTCGTCTGCATTCCATCTGGAATATTGCATGTCACGCTGAGCTGTTAAGTAGTCAAAGGAAAACGAAAATGAAAATGAGTAAGCGCATGTTGATAAAAGCATCACAGGTATATCAGGTTGGTGAGCTCGGTCCTGGAGGATGTCGAAAAAGGAAAAACAAAAAAAGAAGAGAGGTCACATGCTGAGTTCGTTGTTAATAAAGTTGTCAAGGACACAGTATTTTCGAAAAATTTTGAAAAAAATACCGTTGGTGAGTCCTTTCCTGATTCAAGGTTTTGGGTGTAACCGGTGTTCGTTTCTTGATAAAGCATCTACATTCATATTACTTGAACCCTAATTTTTTTTCGTTTCCCGTAAGAAGAAGGATTTCGCCGTACGCTTAATATTGGGGCAGTTTTCATCATGTTACATATCACCGATAATCCGTTGATTAGGGAGATATATATTAAAAAAAAAAAAAAAAAAAAAAGGAGAAAACAAAGGAAAAATGAAGTTGATGTGTCAGGCACTACATAGCTTCGTTTCAGGTTTAAATTCAAGAGAAAGTCAGACAAACAAGATTCGGAATGACGTCTGGCCATTTTTCATTATCCCATCGTCAAAAGCAGTTCATTCAATTGCACCCCTTTTGAGCCAAAATTCGTAATTGTTTTTATCACCCTATACAAGAATCATCAGCATGTCGACGTCAATTTGAAAGGGTACATCATAAGCATCCAAAGTTGAAAAAAAAAAAATGAATGAAAAGGAAAGTATCATAAAAGGACTACAACGGGGGCAACGAAAAGAATGATCCAAAGGGAAAGAAAGAAAAGGCAACGATAGGCATGCTTGAAATTCAAATCCCTAAAGACAGTTGACAGGACACCTTGCAAACGATTCTTGTCTAAAGACTTTAACCGTCAAACAATTATTTGGGCCTTTATTATCCTTTCTTGCAAAACCCTTTGTCCTCTAGCCACGGTACAAGCTCATAAAAGTCCACGCTGACTGAAGACTGTTGGTCCTAATCTTTCTCACGAATTTAATTTTGAAACAAAATGATGTGGTGAACGACACAATTCAGTGTTATTTTCAAAAAAAAAAAAAAAAAAAAAAAAAGAAGTCTCCCTGTCAATCGAAGATCATCCAATTTGGGGGGAATCCTTCATACCCGAAATCTTTTCGCTTTTCTAGTGTGTAAAATTAGTGCAGCATGGGAGCACAACATGTTAATATCACTTTTACCCAAATGAGGGGCACACATACGTTAATATTTGCTCACAGAAAATCATTACGCATTTGCTTTTCATAACCATTCTTCCACATTCTACAGGGTTCAAGTTAATTTGGATTGCAAAAAGCGATAAAAAGAATTTTAACTCAGGGTTACACTTTGTTCCTGCTCATTAAAGGGTTCTATACCTATCAACGTTGTTTTAAGGAATGCGTTTTGAACGTACATCGTGTTTGATGACAATATTAACAATGGATCCCAAGCATGGAAATTAAATAAAAAAAAAATGATGATGAAAAGCAAGAGTAAAAGAAAAGACCAAAATGAAGGTCTCATGTGTCCATGCATCCATGCATCATCATGACATAACATCATCTTAGAAGAAGCGAGGAGAATTGTTTGCAAAATCTTCATGTTTTACTCGGCATTTATCAACTTTTCAAAGTTACAAATCCAGGTTTTAATTTTCTGTTATTGACCCTCTGCATGGCAATGGTCGGATTTAAATTTCTGTTCTGTGAGTTTGGCCCTCTGCGAGGCAATGGTCAAATCCAGGTTTTAATTTTCTGTTATTGACCCTCTGCATGGCAATGGTCGGATTTAATTTTCTGTTCTGTGAGTTTGGCCCTCTGCGAGGCAATGGTCAAATCCAGGTTTTAATTTTCTGTTATTGACCCTCTGCATGGCAATGGTCGGATTTAAATTTCTGTTCTGTGAGTTTGGCCCTCTGCGAGGCAATGGTCAAATCCAGGTTTTAATTTTCTGTTATCGACCCTCTGCATGGCAATGGTCGGATTTAATTTTCTGTTCTGTGAGTTTGGCCCTCTGCGAGGCAATGGTCAAATCCAGGTTTTAATTTTCTGTTATCGACCCTCTGCGTGGCAATGGTCGGATTTAATTTTCTGTTCTGTGAGTTTGGCCCTCTGCGAGGCAATGGTCAAATCCAGGTTTTATTTTCTGTTATCGGCCCTCTGCATGGCAATGGTCGGATTTAATTTTCTGCTGTGAGTTTGGTCCTCTGCGAGGCAATGGTCGAATCCAGGTTTTAATTTTTTGTTATCGACCCTCTGCGTGGCAATGGTCAAACCCTGCAATCAAACTCATCACTTCATTCACTTCCATAGGGTTGGTGCACCCTCCGCGAGGTTATTACACCTCACCGCTCTCGGCTCTGTTCATTTGTTTTATTCCCTGCTTGTTTCTTGTTTATCTTGAAACCCGAACGAAATTAGTATTTCTATCTTTACTTATCCTTTACTTTGATAATATGAAAACTTTGTTTGTCATATGATCTAGTAAAATCTAAGTAAAGAGGGGCAGCTGTCAACACTCAATTTCGTCCGGGTTGATTAAGATTTATTTTCATCATAAAAAAAAAAAATAAATAAATAAAATAAATAAATAAAAAAAAATAATAATAATAATAAAATAATAAAAAATAAGAAAATGAAAAAATAATAATAAAAGTAAGAATAATAATGAAACGAAAAAATGGAGCTGCGTTCGTCCTCCACCGTTCGTCCCCGGAATTGCGTAACCGTTCGTCCTTTGTTGATTCGACCGTTCGGTCATGGTGTTTAGTGAGCGTTCGGCCTTCATCGTTAGGTCTTCATTTGAGCGTCCGGCCTGGCCGAGCGTCCAAAGGACGTTCGTGATTTTTTTTCAAAGAGCGTTCGTTGTTCGACCGTTCGGTTTTTGTTTAATTTAGGACGTTCGTCCTCGGTGTAAACCGCCCTTCCTTGCGTTGTTCGAGCGTTCGACCATTCGGCTCTTTAGGACGTTCGGTCTTGTTTACTGGACGTTCGGACTCATTGTGTTCGGCCTGGTACAACGCTCGGCAATTGGAGTATTGCGACGCTCGTCCAAATAGTAAAACAATTTCTAGCGTTCGGTCTTTTGGATTTGTGATTAGGGGCGTTCGTCTTTAATTTGGTTTTCAATTAACAAATTGTGAGCGCTCGGTTTTTTAGGTCTAGCTTATGAGCGTTCGGTATCCTCAGGCTTTCATCGTGAACGTTCGGTTTTATTTTAGGATTGAGTTTTGAGCGTTCGGTCTGTATGGGAGTCTCTGTGAGCGTTCGTTTTGAACGTTCGGTTTTGAGTTTTGAGCGTTCGGTCATTTCGTGAGGGGTCGTTTCGTTTATCCTTCGAGAGCGTTCGTCTGGAGGCGCTCGTTAGTGGATCCCATTTTGACGAGCGTCCCAGAATGGTGCTGATGAGCGTCCAAGAGTAGTGCTGACGAGCGTCCAAAAGTAGTGGCGGCTTACAGAATGGGTTTCTCTGACGCTTTCACTTTCTGGTTTTGTCTGCCACGGGTGGCCATCTGGAGCTGCAATGTGTTCTTTTACGCCATTCAAGAGAAGGAGCATTCTTGGGAAGACATTCAAGGGAACATTCTGGGGGAACACGAGGAAACCCATTATCTTGGGCTTTTCTTCATTGGAAGGAGGACCTGGGACCACTCTCATGGATAACCATTTTGGAGCTCAACAGAGAGCAAGGGGGGGAGGGGCCATTTTTTTTGAAGGCGATCATCATTAACTCTGGGGGACACTCACGGAAAAGAGGCTCTCCTCATCGGCCCTGGATCCACTCTCGTTAGCATCTTCATTGTGGTAGCTCGCAGGCAGTTACGAAGCAAAGGAAAGCTAGAACGCGAAAGGTGAGTCTTCACTCTTAGATTGCTCATATGCTTTGAGTGTTTGGGATATTGATGGCTGTTGTCTGCTTGTATTGGGTTGCTATCTGCTTCCATTTGATTTGATAAACCTGGGCATGGTTTGTTTGCTACTATCTGAACTAAATATGTAATTATTGAGGGATACTATTTCTGTTATTTCTGGCTTGCTTCTGCACCCTCTTTCATCCGTTTCCAACAACCCAAAACCACGCCTCACGGCCTTCAACAATTAGAGAGCAGTACTTCCTCTACAGAACCCAAACTTGCAAACTGATATCTCTCAGCACAACCCCATTATCTTTTTCATTTTCATCTCCAACACCTCATGACCACGGCCTAACCTCAAACTCCTTCACTCCCCTCACCCAACCATCACTCGCCCCTCACACAATTCATGCAACAAAGTCACACCCACCATCTTCAACCCTTCTCTGCCTATCACCCCAGCACCATCATCTTCACCCGTGACCATCCTCAGCACGGCCCACGTTCATCATCAACCCCAACAAACATAACCTACATCTACCCGCCTACCACGCACAACCTCACAACCTCAAATAACTCGTCACCACTCAAAAGCACTTTTATTCCTCCCCATGGCTATATCATGACACTCACGGTTATTACCAGCCACCCCTTGGTTACAACAGTCACAATCCAAAACAAACCAAGAAATTGAACCTCTACGTTTTGTTCATTTCCAATCACCATGTTCATTTCCAATCACCATATTCATTTCCAATAACCAGCAAAGGATTTGAACCCCTAAGCAACAGATATACGCGGAACTGAAAACCATAAACCCACCATCATATTCTGAACCCAAGACTGGGATGGCGGCATGAAAGGCAGAATGGCGTAGGCACGGTGCGGAGGACAAGAGTTCCTTTATCTCGCGTGTTGAGAAAAAGGGGAAGGGAGACGAGAGAACCCGGCGCCGTGGCTGACGGTGGCTCCGGTGATGGATGGTGGCGAGCGGGAGTGCTTGCGACGTTTCAGCCGCGACTCGCAGTGAGCGGTTGCGCGACCGATGATGACCCTGGCGGCAGAGAGTGGCGGAGGCGAACCCCTCCTTGGGTTGTCGTTTACGAAGAGAGACGAGAGGGAGATAGGCGGTGGCGCCGCGGTTGGAAACGGCTCCGGTGGCGTTTGGGTTTTGCCGCCGACGCCCAAACTGGGAGAGTTGGTGGCGTGGTGGCCGGTTAGACGGAGCAGTGGCGTGGTTGAGCTGGCGACGGCTTGACGGCGACTCGCGGTGGCCGGTCTGGCGGAAGGCGAGGGCGTTCTCTTCTCGCGCGCGAAGAAGGGTAAAAAAGGGGATCCGAAGCCGTGACCAGCGGCGGCCTGGGTGGCGCCGACAACGGAGAGTTGAACCGGATAGGGGGCCCTCCCGCGGTGGCCATTGAACGGCGGCTGAGGCGTGGCTGTTGAAGGGTGGAAGAGCAGCTCTGGGTTTCCTGAGAAAGAGACCTTGGGGTCTCGTTTGAGTAAAGCCGTGTGATGCACAGAGTGAGAGAACCCCTAAGGGTTTCTAGGATTGAGAGTGAAGAGGCCTTGGGCCTGTTGCTGACCCTGCCCTCTTTGCGCAACCCCATTCTTCACCCACGCACCCCCATACATCCTCAGGCCAGTGCTGGGTCGAGCCCAAAATAAAAATCAAACAGTTTGGTTCTGCACCCCCTGTTATTCATATCTCACGCCCCTTTCGACTTGGGCTTAGGCCCAGTCCGTTGTTAGAAACCATTTTAGTATAGACACTCAAGTTTCTCATTTAGGCACCCCCACTTTTTGTTACTTTTATTACTTATTTATTTATTTGCTTTTCTTTGTTTATTCTACTTTTGTTCTCTTATTTTTCTTATTCTATTTTTATTTTATTTTTTTTATTATTTTGTTTGTTGTTTTTGTTTTTTTCGTTTTTTATTTTATTTATTTATTCATTCTAAATATCCGTTTATTTTAAAATACATATTTAATAATACATAAAAAAATAAAATATTATATATATATATACATATATATATATATATATATATATATATATATATATATATATATACAAAATTTACAAAAAAATATGTTTTAAAGGTTAAGCACACGTGTGATCGTCCGCATCGTCCTTGTGCTAAAAACCTTTTCTCTTTCTTAAATGAAAATTACAAAAAAAATATATATGTTTTAAAGGTTAAGCACACGTGTGATTGCTCGCATCGTCCTTGTGCTAAAAACCTTTTATCTTTCTTAAATAAAAATCACAAGAATATGTTTTAAAGGTTAAGCACACGTGTGATCGTCCGCATCGTCCTTGTGCTAAAAACCTTTTCTCTTTCTTAAATGAAAATTACAAAAAAATATGTTTTAAAGGTTAAGCACACGTGTGATCGCTCGCATCGTCCTTGTGCTAAAAACCTTTTATCTTTCTTAAATAAAAGTCACAAAAATATGTTTTAAAGGTTAAGCACACGTGTGATCGTCCGCATCGTCCTTGTGCTAAAAACCTTTTCTCTTTCGTAAATGAAAATTACAAAAATATGTTTTAAAGGTTAAGCACACGTGTGATCGCTCGCATCGTCCTTGTGCTAAAAACCTTTTATCTTTCTTAAATAAAAATCACAAAAAAATACGTTGTAAAGGTTAAGCACACGTGTGATCGCTCGCATCATCCTTGTGCTAAGAACATTTTCTCTTTTTTAAATAAAAATGCCAAAAAAATACAAAAAAACTATAGATATTAATACTTTTAAACGAACAAACCATATTGGTATGCCAGAACTACGTGATCCTTGATTCTCCATCAAAAGTGGAGATACGTAGGAGCAAGGCCAGTCCTTGTCAGGTTCATTTCCCAAAAATCCAAATTATCCATAACAAGTTTCCAAGCAATTTCCAAACAATTACTTCAAACAGTTTTCAAAAAGAACTACGTAACCCTGATTTCTCATTTTTGAATGAGAATACGTAGGACCAAGGTCAATCCTTGTCGGGCCCAAAAAACTAAAAAGTATATTTTGTTTATTTAGAAATTTATTTTAGGGGATAGTTAAACATTTTGAAACCACATCACATTCGCGCATTTAGTTAAAGGTACTGCCTTCGGGCAGGCGCCGTAGGGTGCTAATACCTTCCCTACGCGTAACCGACTCCCGAACCCAGAATCTGGTTTTCATGGACCGTGTCTTATTATTTTATGGTTTTTCCGTAGTTTCCCAGAATAAACTATGGTGGCGACTCCAAATCTCTTTTCTCAAAAACTTTTATCTATTTTCCATGGATCGTCGTCCCGTCGCGATTCCGGTTGCGACACAAACAAAGCCGTGTGAGTGCTCGTGCGATCGTACGCATCAGCCTAGTGCTCATTACGCAGACAAAAAGAAAAATACAAAATTAAAAGTTAAATTAAAAAATTACAAAAAATATGTTTTAAAGGTTTAGGCACATGTGTGATCGCACGCATCGTCCTTGTGCTAAAAACCTTTTCTCTTTCTTAAATAAAATTACTAAAAAATATGTTTAGGCACATGTGTGATCGCACGCATCGTCCTTGTGCTAAAAACCTTTTATGCTTGTTTTATAAAAATACCAAAAAATATAAAATCTTCAAAAACCAAAAACATCATATTTTCAAACAACAAATAGTCTTGCTACCCTGAACTACGTGATCCTTGATTCTCCATCAAAAGTGGAGATACGTAGGAGCAAGGCCAGTCCTTGTCAGGTTCACTTTCCCAAAAATCCAAATTTATTTATAATCAATTTCTTAAACAAATCTTTCAAACGATTTCCAAACAAAATTTCAAGCAGTTTTCAAAAGAACTACGGAACCCTGATTTCTCATTCTTAATGAGAATACGTAGGAGCAAGGTCAATCTTTGTCGGGCCCAAAAAACTAAAAAAATACATGTTGTTTCTTTAGAATTTTATTTTAGGGGATAGTTAAACATTTTGAAAACCACATCATATTCGCATATTTAGTTGAAGGTACTGCCCTAGGACAGGCGTTGTAGGGTGCTAATACCTTCCCTACACGTAACCGACTCCCGAACCAAGAATCTCAATTTCGCAGACCATGCCTTATCATTTTATGGTTTTTCCGTAGTTTTCCAGAATAAACTATGGTGGCGACTCCAAATCTCTCTTTTTTCAAAACCGTTTTCTTTTTCGGATCGTCGTCCCGTCGCGATCCCGGTTGCGACAAACATCATACTCAGACATATGCAAAATTAAACATGAAACAACTTTCAACGCATCCAACCATATGACGATGCAAGTATGCTAGGTGTGAGCAAGGTGCACTTACCTCTTGGAGCTCCCTTATTGGCCAGCCTGATCCTTCCGATGGTCTCCTCCTTTCTCTCTGTAGGTGAATTCCCGAAATGCTGTCACTCGATGATGATCGGTTCTTGGTTTTTCAGTGTCTTTCTCCTGCCCTCCGTTCTCTCTAGCTTTCCTCCTCTCCTCCTTCTTTTTTTTTAGAAAAAACCTCCTCGTGTCCCCTCTCCAGTCTCTGATGAAACATATTTAAAGGAAAAGGAAATCCAAGGTTGTTGCAGTGCTTCCCGGGAGCTCAGACACATCCCGTCAGACATATTCCTTAATCTGGGATTCTTATTTTGTCTTTTTTACTTTTTTTTTAGACAACTTTCCAGGAATTCAGAGACACATCCCTGATTCCGGATTTTTGTTTTGGCACATACCATATGAACATTTACCTTTATTTATTTTTAATTATTTTATCATTTTTTTTTAAAAAACAAAGTGAAACAACCACAAAATTAAAAGAAAAAACGAACGACCCACTGTTTGGGCGAATCCCTGAACAAGACCGGACGCCTATGACCAGCAAAATCTCAAAATGAACACATCAAGAGCGAACGTTCAATTGAAAAAATAACCCGTCAATTGAAAAAAATAACCCGTCAAGACCGAACGTTCAACCAACATAAGAAAAAAAAACCGAACGCTATTGGTAGAACACCACTTGATTGATTTCTATTTTGACGAACGCTAGAAGATCATGAACTATTAGGCCGAACGCTCCAAAACGAACGCTAGTCATCACCAGTGCATCAAGACCGAACGCTCGCTATCTGAGGACAACTATGATCAAACGCTATTAATCCGAATACCACTGGGACGAACGTTTCGAGCCTTTGTCGAACACCTAGAGCACTTTGTCGAACACCTAACGTTCTGGACGATCGTCTAGAATCTAGACGAGCACCTCAGGATGAACGCCTCATCAAGATAGAATACATCTATGACGAGTACTACCTCGTGAAGACCGAACGTTCGACTGAGAATCAATAATTTCAAAACCGAACGTTCACTAACACAAACTGAAAGCTAACAATATGAACAGATATCACGTTGACGAGCGGCTAATGGTCCAAAGTCCGAATACTTGGGTCCAAGGATTACCGAACGGTAAGAACGAGCGGTAATAAGTGATGAGGGACGTCAAAACGAACGGTAAATGAGGAGAGTGACCTGGGCGAACGGTAGATGATGGGGAGCGTCAGGACGAGCGGTAAAATGAGGAAGTGATGGACGAACGGTAGAAAAGAAGTGACGGTCAGGACGAGCGATAGAAAGAGGAAGTGATGGACGAACGGTAGAAAGGGGAAGTGATGGACGAGCGGTAGAAAGGGCAGGAGTGATTTGGACGAACGCCTCACCACACTATTTGCCGAACGCTATTTGCTTCCGGGCCGAACGCTTAAAATCGAACGCTGGACGAAATTAAGCAATAGTACGAGCACTGAAGACAAACGTCATTGAGACCGAGCGTTCAAATGAAGACCGAACGCTCATTAAACAATATAACCGAACGCTCACTAACACATTACATGACCGAACGTTCACAAACACAAAACATGACCGAACGTTCACATAACAGGACCGAACGTTCACACGCACGGTAAAGGACGAACGGTCTCTTAGTGTAGAGGACGGACGGTCTGGCAGGCTAGACGATGAACGGCTGCATGCATGGTGTAAGACGAACGCTAATGGTCAGGGATGGCTGAACGGTAAAGATTGCCGAACGTCAATGAAACCGAATGTGAGGGAACTGCTGGAACCGAACAGTCTTCGATATTGGTCAACAAAAAACGAACGGTTGAGCATGTGGGAGGAGCCGAACGTCAAAAGGATATGGAGATAAGAAGCTTATGGTAAGGGACGAACGGTCTGCGAACGATCAGTGAAAGGGTAAATACGAACGGTCGCGCAATGTAGTGGACGAACGGTCACGCAAAGGCAAGGACGAACGGTCCGAAAGGTAGAGGACGAACGGTAAGAAATCGACCAAACAAACGTTCGGTACTAAAGCTACAGTCGAGGACGAACGCTCTTCTTTTCTTTTTCTTTTTTATTTTTTTTTATTATTTTTTATTATTTATTTATTTTCATTTTTTAATTTTTATATTTTTATTTGACACTCATGATGAAAATAAAATAAAATAAATCTATTGGTCAATCCGAACGAAATTGGGTGTTGACAAAAACAAATCACCAACCTTAAAAGGCTTAATACACTTCTAATACACCAACATGACGACTAACACTTGATGTATTTTCATCCATATTGAATACTATAATATAATTGCGACAATACATTTAGGATAACAAGCTACTACCATTTGAGCACCAAGGACTTAAACTTCATATATATATATATATATATATATATATCAAATTATTTTAGTTATGACTGATCCCTAATTAAATTTTCATTATCAATCTTTATATGTCCTATTTTAAATTTCTCGTGCTACCTTTAAGCATATCACTTCAACCCATATATCTCCTCACTTGGAATTGAATCCATGAACTTTCTATAATCACAAGCTACTACCATATGCGCTACCATATCTCTTTGTCTTACTTACTATTTTTATAGAATTTAATGTTACTCTCTACATTTCTACCCACAACTAAGGAATAAAATATAAATCAAAACATCATGAATGAATGAGTATCGAACCTAAGTCCTTACTTTTCAACACAAGTCTTTTAGTGATACAAACTATCTCAATCTTTTAACATACAAATTAATAGTTTAAAAACATATTATTATCTCTTATTTATTTTATCTCATGTAAACATTTCTCACAGGTATTACATTATATGAATGACATGTTAATATTTGGTACATGAAATAAGATTGTTAGTAAAACTACATTGTTTCTAGGATGAAGATTTGAAATGAACGACACAAGAGGAGCCAATGTGATTTTATGCGTTAGAATCATAATGAAGGGAGATAATATATTACTATCCCAAGAAATACATATTGAGAAAATTATTAAGAACTTGGGCATTATGACTTCAAACTAGTGAGTACCTCTTATAATTGGGAACTTCTTATATTTTGTTGAGCTTTTCTAGACCTGATATTGCTTATGTAGTAAGTAGACTGAGTATGTACACTCAATGTCCAAATCAAGAACATTGGGATGCATTTGCAAGGCTTATGAGACACTTAAGAGGTTTAATGAATTATGTCATTAAATATAATGAACTTCATATTGTACTAGAAGGGTACAATGATACTAACTATATATCTGTTTCAAATGAGAAAAAGTCTACCAAGTAGCAATAACTATAGGTGAAAACAAGAATTAAATTGGAAAGAATAAACATATACAGTTGAGAGATAATTTGGTGAAACAACTGTTAAAGAATTAAATTATTTCCATTCATTATGTGAAGTCAACACAGAATCTAGAAAATCCTTTGACAAAACCCCTGAAAAGAAATATGATTTTAGAAACATCTAAGGGAATGAGACTTAAGTCACTTGCAAACAAAAAAGTGATGATAACCCAACCTTTATGGTTATAAATCTCATGAATAAGGTTCATATGGGTAAAAACAAGTCATTTGTTAGTTCTAATAGCACTAAATTGATTTTTAATCAATTATGTCCATTCCTATGGTGTGTGAAATCACAAGTAAACTCTGAAAAAGGGGGACGGGGGTTGAATAGAGTTGAAAAATTTTCGCAATGAAGTGTTAGTCGATCTTGTCTTAACAATGTGTATGAAAGTGATAGATAATGCATTACTAAGAGATTTAACTTTGTAATTAAAATTATATGTGTTAAGACAAGATTTTTTAGGGAAACTAGATTGTCCAACAACTCATGTTTTGAAGTTTAACAAACAACACTCAATGTAAATATTGATCATAATATAATGTCTAATGATGACATGTACTAAAGGATAATACTAGATGCAACATGTGTTTATTAGATATAACAATATATCCAATGTATCGAACAAGATAAACATCTACAAAGAATACAATGCTTGAAGTAAAGTTTGTCTAAATGAAAGTATTATCTGATACAATAGAAACATAATCTATGTAAACATTGAGTTGAACGCTTATGCTTAAAATTCAACATACAAACCTAAAAAGCCACTAAGCGTATGACAAAATGAGATATCTAGGATATCAAGATAACATGCTTAACGCCATAAAAAGTTTTTTGTTCAAAGTCGTCCTATCTTTTAAAAAAGTTCAGTAAGACCCCATATTTCGTTAAAAACAATTCAAAATGGTTTTTTTGACTTACGGCGTTAAAAACATAATGGTACAATTGCCTCCGTGGCAAAAACTGAATTATGTGTACAATTTTTGATTGTGTAGCAAGGTGAGGTGAATTGAGTTGGCAAGGTATGTGAAAATGTTAAAAAGTTGAAGTTATTAGGTAAAAGAAAAGGGATGGGGTTTGTGCAAAATCATGTGTAAAATCAGAAGCCCTAATTGAAGTTTTCAAAATCAGAATCTCAATTCACAGTTCACAAAATCATGTGAAAAATCAGAAATCCTAATTGCCAATTTGCTATTCACAAACAATCAGAAACCCCGTCTCTCTCCCAACATTTCAGCAACCATCACCCTATTGGTGTCTTCTTCTTCACCTCAAACACCCACAACTAGAATAACCCATTCAAAGAAGAGGAAGAAGGTTGAACAATAATTGAGAAGAAGGATCGGTGGTAACGATGGTGGAGATCCTGGCCAACTACGCGCCTTGGAAAAGATGCAACAACGCCGACAATTACGTTTGGCTCCAATGCTAATGGCGAGGTGAGAAAAGTGCAGTCGTGAGTGAAGGTGGTGTTGTAGTGGCCTCACGCAAAGAAGATGGAGGTGGGTGCAGTAGGCTTCCTTCTCTCTTTTGTTATGGTTGAATTTTGAAAAACGAATGACGAAAGAGAGATTATGAATGCTGAAACGAGATTCTTCCAATTGCACCTTCAACGAACCATGAACCCAAATTGAAGATCACTCTCACCAGATTCTTGAACCCCAAATCGCGAATGGATTCTAAACTAATTGTAATTTTATTTAACCTTGAGTTAAACTTTTTCCACGTCATTCAATTTTATTTTTAAAATTTACACCCTAAAATATATCAAACGTGCCACATATTGCAAAACTGTACACATCATTCACTTTTGGTCACAGAGACAATTGCACTGTTATGTTTTTAACGCCGTAAGCCAAAAGGACCATTTTGAACCATTTTTAATGAAATATGAGGCCTTACTGAACTTTTTTAAAAGGTAGGACGACTTTGAACAAAAAGTTCAAAACTAAGGACCAAATGATGTATTAAACCTAATAATAAATATCAACATAATCCAGATGTGCCATATTAGGGTAAGTTGGTGATAAAAAAAAATCTCTACACAGATTATATAAGTAAATATTTTTTTTATTCCAACACAACATTAATAATAGAGTATTATACATTATAAGAAAATAATGTATTATCAACGAAAACAATTAGTTAGTAGTGAAAAAACTATGTTGATAATTTAAATTTATAGATGATGATAAAAAATATATTGATAAAATGTTTATCGATAAATTTTATTGACGAATTATGAAATTCATTAATAATTATCGACACTTTTAATTTTTATCAGTAAATATTCATCGATAATTACTGACAAATTTATTAATAGTCATCAGTAAAATTTGCCACTAAATTTCATAATTTGTTATTTTTCTTCTTTCCATTTTATTTTATTTTTTTCTTCTTATTTCTACTTTTCTCATTTCCTTCTTTTTCTCCTCTCGTCATCTTCCTCCTCCTTTTTCATACTCAGCAACTCATTTGTTATCGTCACCTCTAATTCCTCCTCTTCCAACTTTAACGGACACCATAGGTCATCACCACTGTTGCGCCTCTTCCTCCTCATCCACTTCCTATTTATCCTTCTCTCCATTCTCTTCCTTTTCCTCCTTCTCTCCATTAACGATATTTTATTAACGGATTCATTACCGATAAAAGTATTTTTCTATAACTTAAATTCTGAAATCTTTTATAAATTTGAATTTATTGATGAATTTATTTTTGTCAATCACTACAAAAATTCTTGTAATGACAACCTCTCCATGATAATCTTCTAAAACTAATTTTTTTCAATAAACTAAAATAACTAAATATTAGAGAAAATGTATACTTAAAAGAAAAATGAACAACTTTGTATTTAACTCTATGTTATGAACATTTCGGATGCAAGGTGGTGCTGGCAGAAAATTGGTTAGAAAAAGTTATGATGATGATGACAACTGCCAATTCTCACTCATGCTTTCACCATGGGAATTGAATCAAAGGAATAATTCTACGAAGGAGAGAGGTTATTTTGTCAAACCGTGTGTTTTCAGAGTCTTTTTTAATAAATTTATTTATAGATATCTGCCTAAAAGGTCAAGGAAAGAAAACCTACCAAACAATTACTATATTAACATAATTTTAACATATATCTAAGATTTTTTTATAACTATACTTTTAAAAAAGTATTTAATATTTTGTCAAACCGTGTGTTTTGAGAGTATTTTTAATAAATTTATTTATAGATATCTATCTAAAAGGTCAGGGAAAGAAAACCTACCAAACAATTACTATATTAACATAATTTTAACATATATTTAATATTTTGTTATAACAATACTTTTAAAAAAGTATTTAATATTTTGTCAAACCATGTGTTTTGAGAGACTTTTTTAATAAATTTATTTATAGATATCTACCTAAAAGATTAGGGGAAAAATACCTACCAAACAATTACTATATTAACATAATTTTAACACATATTTAAAATTTTTATAACAATACTTTAAAAAAAGTATTTAATATTTAAAAAATATAAGTTACCATAAAAACATTTATAAAATCAATGCAACTTTTCAATAGAAACAATTGAAAGATATTTTGGCAAAAATGATGCTGCTAGCTGATAAATTTGGTAGGTAATATTCAGTTATTTAGTTCAAAAATTAATTACTACCGATTCTTTTAGTTGTTAAAATTAGTACCTAAATTTGTAATTCTTGAATAATAAATATGAAAATGTACAAATTATTTTACGAAAAAATATTATTCTTTGAAAAAAGAACGGCGCTATGTATAAATGGAGATGTAAGGAAAAATTAACAAAATATGATGAAAAGAAAATCAAATCATAAGATTTTGAGAAAACATGATACACCATTTGATTTCTTATCTTAAGTCTATGGGTATTGAAACTAACTTAGAAGTTGAAACATTTTCATTTTTAACGAAAACCCCTACCCTGTGCAACCAGTATGAAAAGACATATTGTAATCTTAAACATTCTCGTTAAGTTTTCAATAATTTAAAAAGAATTCCAATGTCAACTTTCTTTATTTATTTTTCTTATATTTTATTTATTCCTTTTCTTATTTTTTCTATTTATTTTATTGCATGTTATACATATTACAACCTTTCACTTGTTATTCTCTGGTATTTTATTCCGTATTGCAAATTACGTTTATTTCTAATCAGTCTTTAATGCATTTGACGCATAATTATGACATTTATGACTACACGATCAGTTTTTTTTTTCAAACCTAATTACGCGGCCTTGATGTGTTGGCCCTATAACTCCGAAATATTATTATATGTGCTAAATACATACCTAAATATTTCTTTACTTTTCTTTCATCATGTTTGTTTTTAGTGCGTAATACTAAACGACAATAGGAACAACAATACAGTATCATTATGAAAAAATGATTTTTTTTAGAAATTCATTTCTTTATTTCAAAGTAACTTTGTTTTTTATTTTTTAATATTTCACTAGTGTAAAATAGAGACAATAATAGGATATAACTTAAGTTTTGGAAGAAACGATTTAATTTTTTTTTCGGTGACAATTTTACAAATATTATAAATGATACACCTTCGATTGTTAGATGAACCGATGTAATATGTTTTTTAAAGATTTTTTAACAAAAAATAGATACTATATTGATTATAATGGGAACCAATATAATATTTCCCTTTTATTCAAACGCGACCACTTGGTAGTATTCCCTTTTGTTCAAATCCACTCTCTTCATTTTCGTGTTTTGTGAACCTCTTTTTGTCTATTTTTGTCCAATCTCTTTGCATTTGAAATTGTGTTCCCTCTTGTTGTCGTTTCCTTTCCTTATTATCGTCCTCATAAACATCGTTCTCGGCGTTTGAGTGCCTTACCACACTAGTAAAAAAATTGGATTTTAAATCGCACAATAGACTTCGATTGAGACAGAACTGAAATCTATAAGAAAACGGTGGCATTTTCATAGTTTAAGTTAACTTTTCTGACCCTATTTAAGGGAAACCGAGGCATATAGACAATATGACCTCAGTTCATACCCCACCCGATGCCTAACACCTTGAAAATGCCTCAGTCCACTAGGACCCGAGGCAATATGCACTGTCTTTCCAATACTTTCGGTCCAAAAGGGGTAAGGGTAATCAAATTTCATTTTCAAATATATGATTTGTTCATTATATAAGACTTGTTAACAATTTGTTTGTAGGTTTTAAATGCAAGAGATAATAATTAAACATGTATGCATGAATTTGATCAATGAAAAAGAGGAATACAAACACTTTAATGAATTAAATGGATAAGTATGTTGTTGAGGTCATCAATTTCATCTTATCCACTCTCATATACTTTTAGGAATTCATCATTCTTTTCATCAATGTTAATGTCACTCTCTAAATCACCTTGCAAGAAGGTCTATCCTTAATTACGAGTTCATACAATTTCTAGCATTCCTGATAATTAATTCTGAAGCGTAGAAGCTTAACGACAACCAACCCTTATATTCCTATGTCTAGGCAATATGCTATTGGGAGAAATTCCCCGGATCTAGATTTCTCCGTACGTTCCTATATCGACAAAATCAATAATCATAGCAATGAATGAGTTAAACAATGCAAGCTTTAAGCAAAGAGGAAAAACCCTAACTAATGATGAAAGAAAGCATGTATCTTAAAATAAGATGTTAAAACATAAATTCCATATATGAGAGTTTCACAAGACTACATTGATTCCCCAACAACAATACAAGGTTTAGTTCACCATATTCATGGTGAAACTAGATGAATAATAATGAAAGAATGAAAGATAAAACCCTAAAAGAGGAGGAGGTAGCTTGAACATCCAAAATCTTACTTCAAGGGGTGGAAAAGTGAGTATTTGCTTCGTCTCAGCCAAAGATACAAACCTTAGGACGTCCTAAAGCTTATATAATATTCTAAAAATATAGAAAATTAGGCCCAAGCCCATAAAAGTGCCGCTCAGCAGTAAGTGCGTGAATTGATTTTTCTCCCTCAACGGCATTTTCACCCCCCAGCGGATCCAACGTGAGTGTCTGAGTGCCGTTGAGCGGTAAACTGTCGCTGAGCGGTAATTGCGACCTCTCCTTTTGCACTTTTTGATGTCTTTTTTGCTTCCATCTCTATCCTTCTTCACTTCTTTCACCAAATTCACCTTAAAACTTGCATAAAACACTGAAATCAAGTATAAACCTGTCCAACTCTCTTATTTCTAAAAATATGACCAAAAGCATGATTTCAAGCTAATTTCTAAGTGTTAAAGGTTGCTTTTAGTATCAATTTTAAGCATGAAAATAACAGTTTTTCAACTGTTATCAACTAGCACCCATACTCTATATGATCCAAATTAGAGTCTTGAAATATCGAGATGATCTAGGCCACAATGGGCCAATATGATCCATATTAATCCAAAGAAATGTTATATATTTTGGCTATCTCATCTCACAAGTATGCTAGCCCCCTAGTCTCAAGGAGCAAAGAGATGAAAAGGCTTGATTGGAAAGTTACTAAATTGTTAGGTTGTCAACAGGAGGTAATTAAGGTAAACCAGGATCGAGGTGGATCTTAGTAGAGAACCTTTTTAAGGTTCAACCAGGATCGAGATGGATCTCGGTAAGGAACATAAAATTAGGTTGAAACATGATCGAGACATTTCTAGGTAGGGAACTTTTGATTTAGGTTCGACCAAGACCGAGTTGGATCTTGCCATGAAACTTAGAAGCATGTTCAACTATGACCAAGTTGAACCTTAGTAAGGGACTTAAAAGTGTGTTCAACCAAGACTGAAATGGATCTTGACAGAGAGCTCAAGGCCGAGATGCCAAAAACGTTGAGAACATTGATAACGTTGAGAACATTGATAACATTGAGAAGGCTAAGAAGGCCAAAAAGCCCAAGAGGTAGAGAATGTCGAGAAGGTCAAGAACTCATGAAGGTTGAGAAAGTCAAGAATGAAGACTCAAAATCGAAAGGTTGAGGCCAAGATGTCGAGGCTGAGATGTCAAGATTGATAAGTTAAGCCTGAGAGGTCAAGATTAACAGGTCGAGGCCAAAAGGTTGAAGTCGACAGGTAGAGACCGAGATGTCGAAGCGAGAGGTAAAGGCCAAAAGATGGAGTAGAGACTGAGAGGTAGAGTTCGAGATGTTGAGGCTGAGATATCAAGATTAAGGATTCAAGACAGAGAATCTATGGTCGTGAGTCAAGGTCGAGATGTTGAGGCTGATATGTCAAGACAAAGAAGTTGAGGCCAACAAGTGTTAGTGGAAAACAACAAGTGCACCAGTCACACGTAACAAGTAATAAATATTGTTTCCTCTATAGGGACTTGTGTAATACATGACAACTCTTGCAATTAACAACTCAATTATACAACAAAATTCACAAAAACACAAAAAACATTTTTTGGTATTTTATTAAACAGTTGGTGTGCAACAAAAGTTTAACATAGAGTATGTACAATTGTCAACACTAAATTTCATTCACTTCATTTTCATGCATTAACAAACATCTCAATTTCATATTCAAGTTAAAATAAACTCACAAGTTTATTCAAATCCTATTCATAATGACTTTTAGCCTACGATAACTCATCAAAGTCCAACTCTTGGGATCATCAACAAGCAACCATGAATTAAGTTTAAGAGTCTTAAGATTACTAATAAATCGTGTTTTATTCCTAGATACAAGCTCCATTAGGTATTCAATTTTCGTTTTAGGTTCAAAAGACATTTTTTAACACCTTAAAAACAAACAACCAAGTTATTAGTGATCAAGCCACAACAAGCATTAAACACAAAATTCATATACTGAATTGAATTGGAAAAGCAAACAACACAAATTACAAAAGAAATTAGTTCATTACATCAAATCCCAATAAATAATGTTAGCTTAACATGGTGGAGAGCCTAAGGTTCTCAAATAGAAGAGATAACCCAAGAGAAGAAGAAGGCACTTTCCTAAGGCCCTTAGCAACTGTTCTAAGCTCTAATTGTGCCTCCTATTTGCATTTCCATGTCCATTTTGCAATCCATCTTCCAATTCAACCCACATACGAGGAAAACATTCATGGATGAAGGAGGAGACCCAAGGAGGAGTGAAGAGCTTCCCAGCACTCCTAGAAACCTCCAAGCGGCTCACCCAAAGTGTTTCTATTCATGCAAAATGAGGAATTGTTTTCTCCTAGGGAAGGAAGCTAGAGTATACTAGGGAAAGACCTAAAGTATATTATTCAAGCTATAATTTCATTGAATTTTTTTATAGTTTAATGTTTTGGTTTCTTTAAATCAAAGCAAAATGTGGAGTCTTTTGCTCTGATTTCTTTTAACCGAAGCAAAATATGAACTTTTTTGCTTTGGTTTATAATCGAGACAAAAATGTGGACATTTTTTTTTATTCAGTTTTGGTTCTTTATTAAATGAGAATCATTCTTGCCTTGCGAAGACAAATCATTGTTGCACTTGCGAATGCGAAGCGTCCATTGTTATCAAACATCCTTTGTTATCGAAGTGTGCAAAGTCTAATCCCTCACTTTTATTTTTTGTTATGGTTTTATGTTTTGGTTGTGGAAGAATTGAAGTCTGATATAAAATTTTAGGCTTTAATTCATAATCAAGCCAAAATATCACTATTTTTTTTTATCTTACCGTAGATGTTTTAGTTGCTAACATATTAATAAGCTTAGGGACTAATATGAAAAATTGAAAAAGTCTTTAATCATGAAAGAAACTATTTCTTCGAGGCAATACATTAAATACATGACATCAACTAAAGAAATATCAAAAAGTTATTTTTATCGTGTGAAAATTTGAAAGGAGAAGGCACATATCGATCGAGGATTATCTATACATAAAGAGAGATCAACTAGTGATAATCAACTCGTACCGTATGGGTTAAGTTAGTAGTTGAGTTAAGCAAAAACACGTATTCTAATATATGTACTAATATATTATTACATAGAAATGCACAATGACGAGAAAAGTGATAACACAAAACAACACTAATGATTCTAGTGAGTTATTAAATATATATTTATCCACCACTCCGTCCTAAAAATACGCTATTCTTTGAAATCTAACACGTCATGTGTCTTTGTATAATTGGTGATGCAAGCAATGCAAAGTTACACACACTAATTATAGGATAACACTTTAATTTGTTTTATAAGTTTGGTTCATTATCGTAAAGTCATTTTTATTTAATTTTTTTGTTGATTCAATAATAAATTATAGCTGCATTTTCATAATTCAAATGATATATATAGAAAAATCTATGTATATTTTTTTCATGAAATTATATTTTTCTTTTGGAATATCTGTAAAAAAAAATTTACGAATCCTATCTTTTTACTATCATAAATTGTTTTCTTCCAATGAACATTTGTCGTGGAATTACAAAGTTTTTTTTCTTTTATTCTACATTTACGTTTATTTGATTCATTTTATAAAGATAAAACAGTTAAAAAAATAAAGTTTTGTATTCTAAAAAAAAATGAAAAGTAAAATAATTATAAAAATTTCATCATGCAACAATTACTTGTAGGCAGAAAAGAATAACGTTTTAGGTACGGCCTTTGTTGTCTGTGCATTCAGCAGCCTCCACGACGATTCAAAGACAATCATGACAAAAGGAATGATTCTTCCAAAGTGTAGGAGTCCTCAATCCAAGTGAAATTCTTGCGTAGTTGTGTGGGTACATGAATCTGCTAGAGAGAAAAATTAGTACAAGAAGAGTATGAACACGTTTGATTTGACAGCACTAATCTTCAAGTACAAAGTAGGATTCTCCTCATAAAATGCAAGAGGGGATGAAAGAGGAACTCCATGCACCATGCTAAAATTCTTTCAAGCTTTGTCATGAGTCAATACATCTACCTGCTCTGCGCTAAGATTCTACTATTCAGCTTCTCCTTTTGCTCTTCTTCTGATACCATAGTTGCTGACAAAGGCATCAGAGATGGAGAGCTTCTTGTTTCAAAAGCCCAAACATTTGCTCTTGGATTCTTCAGTCCAGTCAAGTCCAACTTCCGCTATGTGGGAATATGGTACAACAATGTGCAAGAACAAACTGTTGCTTGGGTTGCAAACAGAAACACTCCAATCAATGACACTTCTGGGTTTCTCTCAATCAATCCAGATGGAAACCTAGTACTCCAACACAAATATAGCACCTTTCCAGTTTGGTCTACCAATATTTCTACTTCTCAATCAAACAGCACCAAAGTCATGGCTAAACTCACAGATATAGGTAATCTTGTTCTGATTCTTGACAACACCGAAGCTGTCATCTGGCAAAGCTTTGATCATCCCACAGATACCTTACTTCAATATCTAAGGGTTGGTTTCGACAGAAGAACAAACCAGAGCTGGTTCCTCCAATCTTGGAAGACAGATAATGATCCCGGAGCAGGTTCGTACACATTGAAAATAAGCAGCGCTGGGAAACCCCAGTTGATCTTTTACCACCAGAACCTACCCTTTTGGCGAGGCGGATCGTGGAACGGAGAATTATTTATGGGTATACCCGACATGAAGAGAGATATGTATACTTTTAACGCTTCTTATATAGAAGATGATAACCAGGCAGTGCTCTCGTATAGCACGGTTGATCAGTCGTTGATCTCTAGGGTAGTAGTTCAACCATCAGGTTTCTTTCAAGTATTCACTTGGGATGACCAAAATAATCAATGGAATAGGTACTGGTCTGAACCAACAAATCAGTGTGATAACTATGGAACCTGTGGATCAAACGGCAATTGTGACCCTTTGAACTTTGAGGAATTTCGGTGCACTTGTCTACCTGGGTTTGAACCCAAATCCCCACATGAGTGGTACAATAACAGAGATGGGTCAGAAGGGTGCGTGAGGAAGAAAGGTGTATCAGTTTGCGGGAATGGAGAAGGGTTTGTGAAACTTGAAGGCTTAAAGCTGCCTGATACCTCTGAGGCAACTGCCAAAGAGGGTTGGAGTTTGGATGAGTGTGAGAAGGATTGCTTGAGAAACTGCTCTTGCACTGCTTATGCAGTTCTTGATGTGAGGAATGGTGGAAGTGGGTGCTTGGCATGGCATGGAAATTTAATAGACATACAAAAACTGAGTGATCAAGGCCAAGATTTATTTGTTCGAGTTGATGCAGTCGAACTAGGTACTCCCTCCCACTATTTTTTTCTCTATGAATTTAACACCACACATACTTTAACACTCTGCTTCAACCTATCTGACCTGTTTCTTCTTGTCAGAAAATTATAACAAAAAAAGAAAAGAAGTACGCAGTAAAAAGAGGATGGCTGCAATTCCGATTGCTTCAGTACTGACAAGTGTCATTCTTTTCTCCTGTGTATATTACATGTTGAAGAGAAAAAGCAAAGGTGCGTCATTTACTATTAAGGATGCTATTACACAGCACTCTAATGTGGAAATTGTAAGATAAAAAGACGAGGTTTGAATTTATGTGCCGTCACTTTAAAGATCTCTGCACTCAACTCGTTAGAAATAGACTGAACAGCCTTTGGTTGAATTACAATGTATATATGTGTTTTTAAATTAAATTCTTTTGTATTAAAAACTATGGCTCAAACCTTTTGACATTAAGTGTATAATAGAAGAATGGATATTATCAAACTGTCAGGAAATTCCCCAATTCCAGCGTGGGCTTTTTTGGGAAGTCACTTCCCTGTTCTATAACATCCGCAATCCCTGTTCTTTATGGTTCAACTATTTGTTGTTAATCTCTTGAATACCTCTAAACAACTTAATTGTCAATATGCAACAACTATGCATATATTCATGAAAAATGGTCAATTTATCAGTTTCTTCTGGTTTAGACATTCTTCTTCTGTTCTTTTGACTCATTATAAGGTCTGCGTACTATGGGACAGTTAGTAAGGCTATTTAACCGATCTTAAGCTTCGTCACCAACTGCAGGTATTGCATCTAAGGTTTTATTTAAAATGAATAAGAGGGATCCTTACATCGGAAACATAGATGCATCGACATAGTTAATGTAGAAATATTTATACCTCATCTACTACTATTTCCCCTCTTAAAAAGAAGACAAACTTTAGAACTTGTTTTCCAATATTTCAAATAAAGGGAAATTTTTTGTAGAAATAGCACAAAAGAAAAATGTAAGAGAAGCTTATTCTTTTATGTCGTGCATTTATGATTTCAGATAAAGTGAGGCAACATTTAAACCAATTTTCCCCTGAAGACGACCACGATATCCCAAGCAACGCACATCCAAATCTTCCCTTTTTCAGCCTTAAAGTAATAATGGAAGCCACAAGAAATTTTGGTGATGAGAACAAGCTTGGGCAAGGTGGATTTGGTTCTGTGTACAAGGTAACTCAAACTCCATCATGCATGAGAAACTGTTGTGAGAAGTGTCTTTTATGTCTTTAGTTTTCCTTGAATAGAAATTGTAGAAAAATAATGAAAAAAAGAGTGAAATGGGGTTGAAGAGTTATAAACATTTCAGGGCTGCCTAGCCAATGGACAAGAGATAGCAGTGAAAAGATTGTCTGAACATTCAGGTCAAGGGACAGAAGAGTTTAAAACTGAAGTTAGATTGTTAGTTAAACTTCAACACAGAAATCTGGTGCGGCTGCTCGGTTGTTGCTTTGAAAAAGAAGAAAGGATGTTAGTTTATGAATATTTACCAAATAAAAGCTTGGACTTTTTCATATTCGGTATGTCTTTCTCTACTTTTTCTGTACTGCAAAGAAAATGTTATACTCCTGTTTCATTACATTTTTTATACACATCTGAGAGTTTGAACGCTTAAATTCAGATGAAAAGCGAAGGTCATCACTGACTTGGGATAAGCGGTTTGAAATCATTTTGGGGATTGCTCGAGGTGTTCTATATCTTCATCAAGATTCAAGGCTGAAAATAATTCATAGAGATCTAAAAGCAAGCAATGTACTCCTTGATGCTGCAATGAATCCCAAAATCTCAGATTTCGGTATGGCTAGAATATTTGGAGAAGATCAAATCCAAGCAAGGACGAGAAGAGTGGTTGGAACATAGTAGGTGTATTATTCATGTAAACCTAGAGACTTCAGTTATTAATATGTTCTAACCGTTTTGATTTATGTAGCGGTTATATGTCACCAGAATATGCAATGGATGGACGGTATTCAACAAAATCTGATGTCTTTAGTTTCGGGGTCTTACTCCTGGAGATTATTGCTGGCAAGAGAAATACAGATTGTGAAAAGGGAAGATCCTCCCCAAATTTAATTGGACATGTAAGTCGATAAAGAAAAATCATTAAAACTGGCTAACAAACTATTTTGGTATTATCAGTGGTTAATTTAATGCTTATGTTATACATTTGTAGGTGTGGATACTTTGGACAGAAGGAATGGCCTTGGACATAGTTGATTCAACACTGTCTCAGTCTTACTCTCCAGCTCTTGTTCTGAGGTGCATTCAAATTGGTCTGTTGTGCGTTCAAGAAAATGCAGAGAATAGACCTTCCTTGTCGGAAGTTGCTTTTATGCTGAGCAATGAAACACCTCTTTCCCCACCCCAAAAGCCAGCATTTTTATTCCATGGAGACAGAGATTGGCCTGAGCCGTCAACATCAGGGAGAGGATCTTCAATAAATGAAGTAACAGCAACCACCATCATCGCTCGCTAGCTAAAAGCTACCTCAGTTTTTCAAGGTGGTGCAGATTTTATTTTAAATGTGTATGGTACACGTGTAGCATTTTGGCGCTTTCTAGCTTAGCTAAAGCCCCTAAAATCATTTGGCGCATTATGTTCGTGTAAAATAAATAAATGGAATTTTGTGCACTTATATCCATTGAAATTGTGGGGGTGTGGAGGCTCTAAATATTATCAGACCTAGAAACCACTGATTTGTTCATAAGAAACAATTTTCCAGCTTTGAAGTTCGCAGGTTTCACTGTTTCATTCTAAGGATATAATATGATAGCCGTCATATACAACATTCATTTTCCTCTTCTTTTTTAAAGGCGATCCGTGGTAGTTTTGACACCCTACAACTATACTTTAGCTTTAAACTAATTTCTAAATTTAAAAGAAAAAATTAAAGAAAAAAGAAGTGGCACTAATCATACATATTAACGAGATTTACAGTTTCTTTCATATAAAATATACTTAGAGCAGTGTAGTTATCCCACAAGAAGAAAAATGTGTGGATCTACGCTACCTTATTACCCTTTAATTTTACATCATCATTCTAAAGTGGATAATTTGTAATTTATCATATACAATATTTTGGCAAACCTTAGTATTGTTGTATTTATTACACAAGCACCATAATCGCATTGGCCTTCAGCGAGCTTCAATCATAGTTATACTTGCATCATTTACTGAATAAATTCCTTCACTGGTTGATGGATTTGAGCTCTCATAATTAGTTTTCTTGAAAATAAATGCTGGTTGTTTTGGGTCAGGAAGAGTTGAGTCATTACCCAGCATGAAAACAACTGCTGACATAGATGGTCTGTCGGCGGCATAATCTTGCACGCACAAAAGACCAATTTGTATGCATCTTTGGACTTCAAGGTCACAGAGCGACTCTCCTAATGATTGATCAACGATCTCCATGGTTTTTCCTTCTCTCCATAGTTCCCATATCTACATTAATTGAAAATCATATCAGTTGGACCATTGAAGGGTATATTTAAATTGCAGCAGAAGTTCTCATAAAAATACTAACATGTCCAACTAAATTTGTGGCTGTAATGTCTTCATATTGACCACTGTTCTTTCTGCCTGTAATGATCTCTAGAAGTAAAACTCCGAAGCTGTATACATCAGACTTTATAGAAAATTGTCCTTCCATGGCATATTCTGGTGACATATAGCCACTACAAAAGTAAAACAAAAGGAAATCACTATATGATGTGTACTGTTTACATATGTACTGTCTGAGTAACAAATAATGCAATGAAGATTACTAATATTGTGTGTTGTTGATTGCTTACTAGGTTCCAACAACACGGTTTGTGTTTGCTTCAATTTGGTCTCCACCAAATATTCTAGCCATACCAAAATCTGCAATTTTGGGGTTCAATGCAGAGTCCAGCAAGACATTGCTGGCTTTTAGGTCTCTATGAATGATTCTCAATCGTGAATCTTGATGAAGGTATAAAATTCCTCTAGCAATCCCACAGATGATATCAAATCGCTTTTTCCAGTCTAGTTGTGACCTTTTAGATTCATCTGGGCCAAAAATTTAAGGTATCAGTCATTGTTCTGGTAATTTATGGATGAACTTGTTACTGTAAATGGTTAGGTATGGACATGGCTACCTCCAAAGTGAGAGCTAAAGTACTAAGCAGCCAAGATGAAAACAAAAACATACCATAAATTAGAGAGTCCAAACTCTTGTTAGGCAAATACTCATAGATTAACATCTTCTCCTCTCCTTGAATGCAGCAACCTAAGATCCTCACAAGATTTCTGTGTTGGAGCTTTGAGATCAAAACCACCTCATTTTTAAACTCTTCTATGCCTTGTCCAGAGTTCTTTGACAGCCTCTTCACTGCTATTTCCATTCCATTACTCAGTAGACCCTGAAGTCATCATCCAAGGTAATTTTAATAATATATGTAATGTGATATATATGGATACCAGGCATTATAAAAAGTAAATTTGTAGTTGAATTTGAACTCGTTAAAGAAGAATAGCTACCTTATAAACAGAACCAAAGCCCCCTTGACCAAGCTTGTTAGAATCAGAGAAATTGTCTGTGGCAGCAGCAATGGAGCTAAGATCAAAGAATGGCAAATCTGAATTTTTTGTAGAGTCAAATTCTTGTAGATCGGTAGAATCCTCCAAGTTAAGACGAAAGGAATACTTGCGATCCCTTTTTATCCCTTTTCATCAAACAAGGAAACAAATACATTTGAGCACGTAATTAATTTAGAATTGAGAACCCCTACCGTGGTAAATAATAATTTTAAAACTTACCTTGTTTCCTGTCTTTAACAGACCAACACACGAAAGTCACTGCCAAAAACAATATCATAAGAATAGCAATGGTCAAAATTACCACCATTCCCTTCTTTCCAAGAGAACCATACGGATGTTTTGCATATTTAGCTGCAAAATTCAAATGTAAAGATGTTATAAGTAGAGAAGAAATAATGACAGATATATCAACTATATACTGCTAAATTAATGGGTTGTAAAACTTTTCTTTTCACTGCTATAATTTTGCTTACTTATTTCAATTACTTTGCTTATGCTAGTGGTAATGTTCAGTCATCGATTTACTCTGATTTTGGACATATTGTACTATAAATGTTGTGGGTACCTGATCATTTGCTGACAGCATGTATGGATAAGATTATAGGCTGTCATTTCTCGTGTATTACTCATGAGAATTCAGTGGCTTCAGGGAGTCCTATTGATTTTGTAATTCCTCAATTTTCTGGGAATTTTTATCATATGAATTATAAAAATGGGACAATGTTTAAAGTCTTTTGACTTATTGGAGTATGCAGATCATGACAAGCAAGCCCCACCATTGAGAGTTAATCCTACTATTGCCCAAATCAAGCAACATGAGAAGGACTCCATGAAGAAGTACGAAGTTGTTTCATGTCTACATTTAACTTTGACAGAGGAGCTATTTACCAACATTATGCCACTGGAAAAGTTGTGGATATAACAAGATGTTTAATTGTAGAAAAAAAAAAATCACCGAAAAACTTTCAGCTTGAAGGAATTTATTTTACAACAATATATCTCTTGAATACATACTGAGTTAACCTAAACCCTGAACTTTAAATATGTTATATTACATGTTGCAGCAACTAAAAGATCCAAATTGACAAAGCTGAAATGGGAACTTTCCTATGGTATGTTGCAAGCTCCAAAGATAAGTCTAAACAGAATGTGATCTGTATATATTCAATTTGGTAAGAATAATATATATATATATATATATATATATATATATATATATATATATATATATATATTTTAATTGGAAAAATAATCAAGTTCAAAGAAGCGTGAACACTTAAACTCAGCAAGTTACAAGGGAAGATGAAAGTCAAAATGTTGAATCTAATTATCTAGTGCTAAAATACCAAGTCTCTGGCTAAAATTTATGAAAAATCCAGCTTTCTTAGTTTGAAGAAGCTTCAATGCAAATATAGTAGAATGATGCAATGAAGGAAGACCTCGTTATCATAAGAAAAATAATATTTGAGTTGAAGTTGTTTCGGTGTTGTGATTATGTTTACTTAGTGGTAAGTCATGAATTTAATTTGATTTTTGTACCGTACGGTCTGTATGTGTATCGTACAATTTGTCACATAGTGTGTAATGTGCAGTCTGCCACACCACCATGTGTATCGTAGGGTCTGCTTTGAGACCAAGCACTACCTAGGTTGAACACTCAGGTCGTCCACCAAGGTCGTCCACCTAAGTCGTCCTCCCAAGTTGTTTACCTAGGTCGTCCTCTCAGGCCATCTTTTCAGGCTGTCTTTTTAGACCGACCTCTCGAGTAGTTTATCCAGTCCGTCCTCCCAGGTCGTCCTCGTAGACTGTCCTCCCAGGCCATCCACCCAGGTCGTCCATCTAGGCCACCCAGGTCTAGGTCGTGCCTAGTATGACCTAACAGTATGATCGGATTATCAGTAGTAATGACTCATTAAGTCTCTAATGCATATTAAAGTGTGATTGAGTCGTCATTAGCTAGGAAAGAGTAAAGGTTCATTGCAACTAGTATAAATAAGGGTCTGAGGTATTACTTTAGGATCATTATACACAATATATGCATCACTTATTGTTGTGTTAACCGTTCGATTATATTACTGACTTGAGCATCGGAGTATTTTTTTTACAGATATCCACTCACACGGATTGGACAAGATGGAGAGAGAGCAAACAAACGTAACTTGAATAATAAAGGACCACTAGGGAGTCTATCGTGTTCAGAACAACTTGGAGTGTTTTAAGGAATTAATCTTAACCCATACCTGAAATAATTTTGAACAAATTCATACTCTAAATACAATGGGATTTTTTGTCGATAACACATGTGAATATGATAATGGACGTTCGTATTTTCATATATTTGTTATTAAATATGATATAGAGTATAAAATTGTTCTTTTTCTCTTCACTACTCTTCCGTTTTACATACTATCACTATGTTTTATATTTATATGGTGAAAGATATCTTTATTCAACATATAGAACTAAAATGTCATGAAAAAACGAGTCATAAAAACAAATAACAAGTTTTTCACGTTATTTATAATATTTAATATGTTATCAATATTATAAAGTTTAAAATTCATTTTTAAAATTAGATAGTCGTTTTTTTTGTTACATGTGACTTAAAATATCTTGCATAAATTAAATCAATTTCTCACTTCTTTATAAACATATGCAATCAAATAACTTTTGATACATAAAATATTTAATACATTGTCAGTATAATAAATTTAAATTTTTCACTCATAACAAATATCTTATCCGATTTTGTAATGAAGGTCCCTTCTTAACTAATTAATTAGTCAAGTAATGTTTTTGTCTTTTATTATTTTAGTTCACACCTAGATTACTTTAATTACACTATTTTTAAATAAAAAAGTAGAATCTTTGTATTTGTATTAAATATAAAATAACTCTTCGTTAACTATTTACATGTTTCATTCAAGTTATTACTAATGTGTATGTTAGTTTTAACTATCTATTTAAGAAAAGAAAGATAACATACCCAATTCAAGCGCATCCACTCGCACGTACAAGCTCTGTCCTACTTGCGTGTAGGTCCTCGTGTCCTCCATGTCACTGTGCCAAGTAAGACACCCACTTTCCGAGCTCTCGCTCGCAGTCGTGTAAGCCGCACACGTGCAATCTTTCAAACATCTCTCTCTGCATTCTCTCATTCCGATCATTGCCACCACACGCGCCTTCGACGTATCTGGAACCTTCACATGTGGTACCTCCACAAACCCTTCTCCGCTTCCACACGTGGACACATTACTCTTCCGAATGCAACCACCCGACCCGTCTCGAAGAAACCACTCCCTCTCGGACCTCGGTTTGAACCCCGGCAAACACTCGCACTCGAACTTATCCGCGTGATACGGGTCGCAGTTCGCGTTCGACCCGCACCGCCTGAAGTTGTCGCACTCCTCCTTTGGCGCGTCCCATATCGAAAACCACCTGTGCTCACGACCTTGCCACGTGAACCTCGTCACGTGCCCAGTCTCCTCCAGCACCATTCTCGAGAACACCGTCGGGTCCTTCACTCCGTACATTATCGAAACCTCCTTCTCGTCGTTCACGTAGCTAACGTTGAAAATAAAATTCGGAGTCATCTCGGGCACCCCGCTCCATCTCTGACCCGTCCATGACCCGACCCTCCACAACGGGGCATCCCCTCTGTAAAGAAACAGCTGCGGAAACCCGGTTGGGTCGATTTTATACGTCAAGTTCCCGGTTCCAGGGTCATTGGCCGATTTCCAAGAAGTTAAAAACCGGTCCAGACCGGTTTTTCTGTTCAACCCGAGTTTCATGAACGGAAGCATAGTATTACTAGGATAATCAAAACTCTGCCAACGAAAAACAATTTTGTCGGCTTGGATCAAAACTAGGTTTCCAGTGTCCAAAAGCTTGGCCGAAACGTTCGTCGATGCCATGGAAGCGTTTGAAGACCAAACGGGGTCGAGGTTTCGGGTGTTATTGCTGTGGAGTACGAGGTTTCCGTGGTTGTCCATGGATAGAACACCGGAAGTGTTGTTGAGCGGAGCGTCTCTGTTGGCAACCCACACTACCGTTTGTTCCGAAATTTTGTTGTACCATATCCCAACGTATCGGCTTGTGGAGTTTGATGGGCTGAAGAAACCGAGTGCAAAGTTTCCGAACCCATCGGAGAGCAAAACGTCACCGTCTTTCAAGGATTGGCCTGTGGTTATGGTGTTGTGGAGTGTATGACAACAAGGGTAAAGAAGCGTCAGAAGAAGAAATGGGGTGAGAAACACTTTAGCTGAAAGCAACTTCATGATAATGGTGTTGTAGTTCTATGTTTGTGAGTGAATGGGGTATTTATTTGGAGAAAGGTTATAAATGATTGGAGGAGCTTCTTGAATCGGTATTTATGATGGTGCTGATATTTTTCCGTGAAAATTGATATGCATGAGTTGTTTTATTCAGGATTGTGCATGTAAAGAGAGAGTGATTGAGACACACAACTAAACATTGGTGGTTGTTTCACATTAAATACTTTGTTTCTCATGTGCCCCACAAACACATAGACAAATAGGTTGGGATATATAAGTTGCTTTAGCTAATCCATTTTATGTAGCTGATCAAACTTAATGTTCATCATTAATAATTCTAAGTTATCTAAATAACAACCTTCACTTTGTCAAATCCAGTACCAAAATTTATTTTATGTTGGCTAAAGTTCAATAAAAAGGAAAAATAAAAACGACAAAGATTAAGAGTAGTGGTTATTTTTGTGATTTTCGTTTTTTTTTTCAAAAAACTTCTACGCACACTTAAAACAATGGTAACCAGGTGTTGGATGCCACTTGAAGTCATGATTTTGTGGCGATATTTGACTTTGGAATACTGTGGATAAACTAAAGCAATGGCGATCATGACTTGAAAAAAGAGAGTTCAAAAAAAACTTCGATATTCCTTAAACTAATTTACAAGGTGTACAGTATAAAATATTAACCGAATGGTTACCAACAACCAACCGGATATCCAGGTAATCTGTTTATATCTTATTCTGTTTATATTTTATTGGGCTCATATCAGTTTAGGAAAATAATAAATACAAAGCCAGGGCCAAAAGCCAGGTACGTCCACTTACGCATTATTCACTCTACGCTACTCTCAAATACTCAATAGTGATAATCATTCACTAAATATTCAACCAAGAGCCGAGGCTCTTCAAACCACACGCCTAACTTGAGCGTCAGAGTACCTTTTGCAGGTACATCCCCCACGTCAAGAGGAAGACCGATCGGTTTATGCCAACACCGATCGGCCAATAGCAGGAGTTTGAAAGCGAGCAAGCGGCCCAGACACATCAACAGGTTAGTCTCTTGGTCCCCAAAAATATCCACCGAAACATTTTGGCGCCCACCGTGGGGCCGAGCGTCAAACCCAATGATGACCACGAGGAGCATGGAGGAACAACAAAGCACCAGAAAGATGATTAGAAACCACAAGAAACCAAGACGAGCGTTCGGTCTCGACATCACTATTTCATATCAACACCAGAAACTTTCGACAAAGTGAAAACTACACTACATGAATCATCATCTCTACGTGAGACGTCATCAACAAGATAAGTACTTTTTGAAATATAATATTTCATAAAATATCTAATTGATAATGAATATTATAACAACTATTTTATATAGATATTTTAAATATATACAGTATAATCCATAATATATTATATGCTATATGATATATTATATATAACTATAAATATAGTTATCTAATTATTATAACCGAAACATTTTTTGGCATGATTAAAATAGTCAAAGAAATTGTTGTGTTAGAGATAACTATCAACAACAATATTATAAAATCTCAAGACGGTTTTGATACCTTGTTTATTATCTATGTGCAATTCATAATATCCGGTTATATACCATAATATATATCATCATGAGAATCTCAACAATACAACATCTTGAAGAAATATATATCAAAATCCACACCATCAACTATGCAAGTGCAGACTGAGATCTAGTCATAAACGAACTTCATGCTTAAAGTATCATGGAATTCAATTAACGAAGGGGAAGTCTCCTATTGCAAATACTGATTGCCAATTTTGTCAGCAAAGTTCATAATTAACGATCAAGTCCAAGACCGAGCGGTAAATCCCGCTCAGCAGAGAGGTAAAGCCCTCTCAAAAGCCGAACGGTAAAGCCCGTTCACTAGGAAGCACTCCTAGATCAAAGCAGAGAGGTAAAGCCCTCTCAAAAGCCGAACGGTAAAGCCCGTTCACTAGGAAGCACTCCTAGCTCAAAGCAAAGAGGTAAAGCCCTCTCAAAACCGAACGGTAAAGCCCGTTCCCTAGGAAGCACTCCTAGGTCGAAGACCGAGCGGTAAATCCCTCTCAGGAGAGAGGTAAAGCCCTCTCAACGACGAACGGTAAATCCCGTTCACTAGGAGACACTCCTAGCTCAAAGCAGAGGTAAAACCCTCTCAAAGCCGAACGGTAAAGCCCGTTCCCTAGGAAGCACTCCTAGGTCGAAGACCGAGACGTAAATTCCTCTCGGTTCCTGTTGAAGAACGAGCGGTAAATCCCGCTCGGTTAATGACGAAGGTCGAGCGGTAAATCCCGCTCGGTTAATGACGAAGGTCGAGCGGTAAATCCCGCTCGGTTAATGTTGAAGGTCGAGAGGTAAAACCCTCTCGATTAATGTTGAAGACCGAGAGGTAAATTCCTCTCGGTTCCTGTCGAAGACCGAGTGGTAAATCCCTCTCAGTTAATGTCGAAGGTCGAGAGGTAAATCCCTCTCGGTTAATGTCGAAGGTCGAGAGGTAAATCCCTCTCGGTTAAAGTCAAGGGTCGAGAGGTAAATCCTTCTCGGTTAATGTAGAAGGTCGAGAGGTAAAGCCCTCTCGGTTAATGTCGAAGACCGAGAGGTAAATTCCTCTCGGTTCCTGTTGAAGGACGAGCGGTAAATCCCGCTCGGTTAGTGTTGAAGGTCGAGCGGTAAAACGCTTTCAATTCCGCAAACGCAGCCCCCCTCAAACTCATCAGTCATATAGTTAACCACGGCTAAAGCCAAACGCTTAACTCGGACTTGGGGGGCATAGTGTACAGTATAAAATATTAACCGAGTGGTTACCAACAACCAACCGGATATCCAGGTAATCTGTTTATATCTTATTCTGTTTATATTTTATTGGGCTCATATCAGTTTAGGAAAATAATAAATACAAAGCCAGGGCCAAAAGCCAGGTACGTCCACTTACGCATTATTCACTCTACGCTACTCTCAAATACTCAATAGTGATAATCATTCACTAAATATTCAACCAAGAGACGAGGCTCTTCAAACCACACGCCTAACTTGAGCGTCGGAGTACCTTTTGCAGGTACATCCCCCCATGTCAAGAGGAAGACCGATCGGTTTATGCCAACACCGATCGGCCAATAGCAGGAGTTTGGAAGCGAGCAAGCGGCCCAGACACATCAACAGGTTAGTCTCTCGGTCCCCAAAAATATCCACCGAAACATAAGGTTTACTTTATAAATTCAAAATTACGTAATAATTTTTTAACTTAATATTATTCTTCTTCCTTCCTTAGTATGTATATATGTAAATTAATTAAATATTAAATAGAAAGGGTATAAGTGATAAATTACGCTTTAAAAGTAAAGTTAAGTAGAAATTAAAATATTTTTACAGATGTGACCTGGAATTATTATTTACTTTCAATAATTAATTATGTCATTCCATTGGAATCGAAATAGTATTTAATATCTATTTTTTTAATATTATGAAAAATATCTTAAAATTATTAACGTCAATCCCACTTACAAATCTTATAATATTTGTTTATGAAAGTGGTTTCTAAAATTTTACTACAACAAAATTCATAAATAAAAATCAATTTTAGTGACGAAAAATGTGTTTAAGAGATCAACTTTGATGCCATTAGCTTAATTAAAAACCAATTTCTTTGCTTAATAGTTAATTTTAGTGACTAATTTATGTAAAAATTCATAATAAAAACTATATTTTAGTATCGAATTAAAAATCAATTATAATTTTTTATTTATAATAGAAACTAGTTATCAATAATTTTTATTTTATAAATTGATATATGTTAGATATATTATATTTATTTTTTCTGTATATTTTATCTTTAGTTAGTTTGCTATTATTTTTTATTAGTATTTTAGGTTTAACTTATATTTCTTCTATTATTAAAAGGATCTTATGTGTAAATTCAAAACAAGGGAGATTATTCACATATATAGCTTTTCATTATATTCAATATAGTATTTAGAGTTAGGTTATTTTTAGGAAAAAAATTGTTACCTTTGTCACTACATATGCCACTGTCAGTAGCGTCATTATCTATTGTTTTCGTCTACCACTACCGTTATTGGAGTTCCAATTTTGACCGACGATCACACAATTTTGGTCGTCTTTGCTAGGCCGACCATCGTGTCAACGATGCCTTCATCGGAGCTCCTATGCGCTCTCATCGCCTTTTAAAGTTGTGGATTTGCTCCTTTTTTGTCGTGCGTAGTGGTACACCTAATATCCTCTTAGGCAATGATTCAGAGCATCGATGTCGCTCTTTTTCCTCTTTCAGATTTGGTGTATGTGGTCGTGCGTCTCGTCTCCTCTCAAGTAGCTATTCAGAGCGTTGAAGCGCTATTTTTCCTTTTTCAGGTGCCTTGATTGGAGAATCATGGATTTTTAAGGTTTCTCTCTCTTGTTCATCCATGGATTCTTTTGCTTTTATCTCTTCTGACTTCCCTTCTGTTACCATTGCGTTTGAGCTATCTCTATACTTTTTCTTTCGTGGCAAAGATGATTTTTGTTAGTTTATTTATAATCGTGGTTGCTTTTCAACAATGACTTCTTTATACATTGGATGTCAACAGTGCATTTCTCAACGGCAATTTATAAGAAGAGATTTACACATAGCAACCTCCCATATTTGGTTTCTAGGGAGTCTTTTAGGTTTGTATTTCGTCTTCTATGTCATCTTCGCAAATCATTAACAATTCGGTGTCACTTGAGTACAAAAATAAATATTTTCACTAAGTCTATTGATTATATTAATAGCAAGTTTGGTACATACTATTTGTATGCACAAACTTGAGGGTGAGTGTTGGATATACTATCTTTATCTTTTATCTTTAGTTAGTTTTTTATTAATTCTTATTTGTATTTTGGGCTTAGCTCATATTTCTTCTATTATAAATAGAGGACCATACATACACACACACACACACACACACACACACACACACACACACACACACACACACACACACACACACACACACACACACACACACACACACACACACACACACACACACACACACACACACACACACACACACACACACACACATATATATATATATATATATATATATATATATATATATATATATATATATATATATATATATATATATATATATATATATATATATATATATATATATATATATATATATATATATATATATATATATATATATATATATATATATATATATATATATATATATATATATATGGGGTTTGCTAACGCGCGTACGCCTGTTTTTCAGTTGGTACATTTTAGCAATGTGTACCGGATTTTAGTAGACAAAAATACCCTTATACATATGGATTCTAAGTTTTAAGGTTAAGGGTATTTTAATAATTTTCATTCTCAAAACTAAAAAAAAAAAAGAAACCCCCCAAACCCTTACTCACCTCTCTCATTCCTCTCAACCCTTTCTCTTTCATCTTTCTCACTCCAATCTTTTCTCTGTCATCCCTACTGTAACTCCAATTGAAAAAAATCTGAAACACTTGCCGTTAAACAATCTTACAAAAAAATGATTTTATAATGAGTTTTCATCTTATAATTTTTGTCTTATCTAATTTTATCCAATTTTCACAAACATAAAGGAATTGGTAATTAACCTGGAAAAAATCAGAAATACTCGCTGTTATACAATTTCTTACAAAAAATATTTTATAATGCGTTTTTATTTTATAATTTTTGTCTTATCTAATTTTATCTAATTTTCACAAGCATAATGACATCAAAGGAATTGGTAATTGGCCTGGAAAAAATCAGAAACACTCGTTGTTAAACAATTTCTTACAAAAAACGACTTTATAATGAGTTTTCATTTTATAATTTTTGTTGTATATAATTTTATCTAATTTTTACAAGCATAATGACATCGGAAAGAATTGGTAATTGGCCTGGAGGGTTTTTTTAGAGATGATGATTCAACATATGCAGATGATGAAATTAGAGAGGTTAGTGAAGATGGTGAAATTGAAGAGATCTTGAATGAACCTTTACCTGAAGGTGAATCAAATTGTTTAAAAACAAGTGTTTTTTATTTTTTCAATTGGAGCTACAGTAGGAATGACAGAGAAAAAGTTGGACTGAGAGAGATGAAAGAGAAAGGATTGAGAGGAATGAGAGAGCTGAGTAAGGGTTTTGGGGGTTTCTTTTTTTTTTTTTTTTAAATTTTTGAGAATGAAAATTATTAAAATACCCTTAACCTTAAAACTCAGAATCTATATGTATAAGGGTATTTTTGTCTACTAAAATCCGGTACACATTGCTAAAATGTACCAACTGAAAAACAGACGTACGCGCGTTAGCAAACCCCTATATATATATATATATATTCAACACAAGGAAAATTAATCTCATATATAGTTTTTCACTATATTCAACAATATATAAATTGGTGACTATAATGACTAATTATTTTTAGTCACTAAAATTGACCATTCTTTAAGAATTTTCTTATAGTGTTAATTTTAAAAAGAGATTAAAGATAAAAAAATTGTTTGGTGTAATATAACACACATCTTGGTTAATATCTCAACATGTATAGTGTTATTTTTCAAAGAAAATACACATCAGTTTAAATACGGATAATATTTATCCGTTATACGTTCTTCTTAAAAAAATTTGTCCTATTATCTATCCCGTCATATATCGGGTATCTGTGGAAAAATATCTGCAAAATTTTTTACACTTGTAAGTACCCATGGGTACATGTAGATATTTTATATTTAATTCTTTTAATTTTAAAAGAAATGATTTAAAAACACATTTAAAGTATGGAAAATGTTAGAAATAAAATGGATTGTTATTGTTGGAGTTAGATTTCACTGGTTCCACTCTCATCCACTTGATTGCTTAACTCCTTTTCACTAAAATGTCAATGTAAACCTACAAGTTGACTCAAATCTTAATCTCTTGCAGAATGAGCTCATGTTTCCTTATTAATAGTCAACACTTTGAACTTCTAACAAACAAACATCTTTAACAACTATCGTTTAAGACACCTAATGAGTCAAGTTTCATTCCTATCCTAGATACAAGCTTCCTAGATATAACACCTAATAAACCACATATCAAGACATGGATGATTAAATCACAATAAGTATTAAGCAAAAAAAACGAAAATACTAACATTTAATGGAAAGACACATATAAATATATATGAAGAGTTCAATGATTACATCTATCCCTAACAAAATATATTTTGTTCTCCATTGTCATGAAGAGCCTAAGAATACAAAAGGAAATAAGGAAAGAAGAAGAAGATATAAGAAGGGAGAAGAATTGTTCCCAGAAGCCCTAACAACCATATAAACTCTCCAAAGTATTTCACGCTTGATGCCTCCAAAGTTTGCTCCTCCTAGACATAGGGAAATTTTTTGTCACATTAGTGAAAGCAATGCCCAATGTAAGTATTCCACCGTTGAAACTATCACACAGATTCAAGAGGGTGAACCCCTATGAAGGTAGCACCCAATGCAAGTTCTCCACCGTAGGCACGTAGCGTCAACCTTGGTCTCTGCCAAGCTAGTTCCCAACACTCCCTTAGTGGCGCCTATTGTCATCATGCCCGTATATGTATGGCATGTAATGCCCTATTTTCACTGCCAAGTGTTGGCCACCCTTGGATATGGGTTTTGCTTTTTGATTCGGTGGCATTGGGCGTGTCTTTTTTGGTGTCCAATGCAACTTTTCTTCTATGATTTTAAATTTTGGCTATTCTTCTTGCTTCACTAGATTGCAAACTTGCTTTAGCTGATACAAAAACTTCATGTTCATAATTTAGACCAAAAATAATGGAAACTAGTGGTATAATCAAATTAATATAACCCAAATCATAATTATTTGCAAAACCAAGATAAAATTGAAGACTAAGTAGACTAAAAGCTAAAAAAAAGTTGATTTTGTTAATGTAAAATAACTAAAATTATGGTAAAAATTTACATTATATCATCCTTTGTAGTCAAATACAAATGACCATTTGTGGTCAAACATAAAAAAATCTCATTTATAATTCACCATAAGAATCTGAGATAAATTTACTTAACCACAAAGAGTCAATGAAAATGAGATTTTTACATTTAATTAAACATAAATTTTTTTTCTTATTTATAAAAATATAACCACGCTTTTTTAACGTCAAATAAATATAAATTATGTGACTTAATTAACCTATTTTCTACTACTTATAAAAACGAAATTGTTAGAAGTGGATTTGAGCCTAACTCAACCCCACAAAACCGGCTTGTAAGGTGAGGTTTGCACCTCACTTATATATTTTAATTTGGCCTTATCTCTAGTCGATGTGGGACTTCCAACACACCCCCTTCACGCCGAGGTATAGACATCTCGTGCGTGATAGTAGAAATTGGGTGGTCCGATAACGGCCCGATAGCAGGTGGAATAGAAGAATAGAATGCCCACTTAGAACTCGCTAGGATAGACTCTAACCATGGCTCTGATACCATATTAGAAGGTGGGTTTAAGCCTAACTCAACCCCACAAAACCGGCTTGTAAGGTGAGGTTTGCACCTCACTTATATATTTTAATTTGGCCTTATCTCTAGTCGATGTGGGACTTCCAACACACCCCCTTCACGCCGAGGTATAGACATCTCGTGCGTGATAGTAGAAATTGGATGGTCCGATAACGGCCCGATAGCATGTGGAATAGAAGAATAGAATGCCCACTTAGAACTCGCTAGGATAGGCTCTAACCATGGCTCTGATACCATATTAGAAGGTGGGTTTAAGCCTAACTCAACCCCACAAAACCGGCTTGTAAGGTGAGGTTTGCACCCTTATCTCTAGTCGATGTGGGACTTCCAACACACCCTCTTCACGCCGAGGTATAGACATCTCGTGCGTGATAGTAGAAATTGGGTGGTCCAATAACGGCCCGATAGCAGGTGGAATAGAAGAATAGAATGCCCACTTAGAACTCGCTAGGATAGGCTCTAACCATGGCTCTGATACCATGTTAGAAGTGGACTTGAGGCCTAACTCAACCCCACAAAACCGGCTTGTAGGGTGAGTGATGAGTCAATATTTTCTTCACTTCACTTAGTTTATTGTACTAGAATTAATCAGGGAATTGTGCTTAATCGTCCGTTATTTTCCTATTTTTCCTAATTGTGCTTAATTCGATCAGAAATTCTTATTTTAACTAATTTGAATTATCTGAACTTATTATTTTGCATTATTAATTATGGGAAAATTTTGGATATCTTTTTGGGACATTTGAAGGCTAAATGAGAAATGACAATTGAGCCCAATGCATTTCAGCCACTTCAATTTTCGCTGGTTGCTGTGTGAATTTTGTGTCAACTTGTTTGTCCTCGTTCGAGTTCAATTCGTATCCGTTTTCCATTCAATTTTTTTTCATAGTTTCGTCTAGATGTTTAGTTTCATGTATAGTTTTTACTTTGTTCAAATTCGATCTGTACCGTTCCCAGTAATTTGTTTACTCTCCTATGTCATCCCAGTGATGCGTGAATGTTGTGTCAACTTGTGTGTCTTCGTTTGAATACAATTCTTATCCGTTTTGCATGCAATTTTTTTTCATAGTTTCGTCTGGATGTCTATTTTCACGTATAGTTTTTATTTTGTTCAAATTCATTTTGTGTTGTTCCCAGTATTTTTTTTACTCCTCTATGTCAGTCTTGTGTTTACTGTTTGAGTGACTTATAAATTGTTTGCATTGTTTGCTTGTTGTTTAGCAATTGTGGTGGCTGGAATTGATCATTTAGAAGCAAAACTTGGAACCCACTTATGCATCACACGGCCAATTCATGTTTAAAGCACATGAGGAAGAAAGTGTAATGTCCATTCTCGGCTGCAACAAAATAATAGTACACGGCCATTGCAAAATTGGTTTGGTTTAAGAGGTTAAGCACATGGAAAAAGTGGGTCACCATTTGTAAACATCTTTCGGTTTTGCTTGTTGTAAGAGGCATGGTAGCAAGCTTAAGTCAAAGGACTGTTGTCACATTATTTTGGCAAGAAGCTCATGTAACAAAAGTGGGGGCCACCAATTTGAGAAGGCAATATTGTTTTCAATTGAAAATGGCACATGAAGGAAGCATTCACGGCACAAAATGGGAGGCTTCTTTCTCTTAAATGGGAAGACAACATAATAGAAGTGGGAGCCACCACCTTTTTCTTGGTTTGGAACGTGTTTTCCATTTGGAAGTGCTGCACATAAAAAACCAACACAAAATGCACATCCATGCTCACAACTCCACACGGTTTCATTCAATAATCAAAGTGAAATAATGGAAGGGGCCACCAAGGAAGACCACATATCACACGGCCAAAGCTACAATTCATGTAATATTTTATTGAATTGAAAGATGAAGCTTGATTAAAAAAAAGAGACACCACTTCACGGTTTTCACTCTAGGAAGGCATTTGGCAAGTCAAAAAGGGGCCACTACATGGAGAAGCTCACGACACTCTGGAATTTTGCAAGGGACAACACATGGAAAAGCACTCACGGTGCAGCAGCTGCAGCCACCACAATATTTCTTGGCTGGAACGTGATTCTCAATTATGGAGAGAGCAACAATTTGAAGAAAATCACAAGGAACAAAGGAGTGAAGGGTAGCTAGTCCAGCAGTTGGTCACGGCCCTTGGAGAGAACATCTTCCAGCCTTCATACACCCAGCAGCTGCAGCTACCATCACGTCCAGCTGGGAGAAGCTCATGGTCTTCATTCCAGCAGCACCACCAGCACCATCTTCACGTTCAAGATTGAGAAACATAGAAGTCCAGCTGAGATGAAGAAGAAGAGAGCACGGTGCTTGAGTAGAGAATGAGGTTCACAGCTTAGGTGTAACATGTGAAGGAGGAAGTCATCCGACCTGCATAATCCAGCAGCCTTCACAACTCTAGCAAACACATACAAGTCCAGCACATGGGATTGGCGTCAAGGAGACCTCTCGGTTTTCATCCAACAGCACCAACAACTCCCATCCATGCAAGCTTTCCAGGAGCTTCTTAGTAGTAGCACCATCCAGATGAAGAAAGCAAGTCACGGCCATCTAGCAACAGCACCTAAATTGTCATGGCTGGAAACAGAACAACCAAGAAGGCAGCAGCCACAGTCACGGTAGTAGGAGTTCACGGGTTTTCTCTATTTTGGCAGCAGCTTGGAATGTGGGCACCACACTTCAAAAGAATTTGGCAGCAGAGAAACATACGACACAAACAAATGAAGGGCCCTTGCTTATTTTATTTGACAAGCTATGATGGAAACATTGGCTGAAATGGAGAAGTCACGGGAATTGTATGAGTTTTGGCTATAAAATGGAATGGGCAGTAGGGGAGTTGGGAGGAGAGTTTTAGGAGTAGATTTTAGAGTGGATTTTAGGAGTAGTGTAGGAACTACCCACGTCTGGGAGGAGGCTACTGCCTCTTCCTCTTTCAATTAACTCTCTGTATTTTCATTTTCCAAACAGTGCAACAGTGATTTATTTTCTGAAGAGTGTAGTGTGTTACTTTATTCTCTGTCAATGTATTTTCACTGATGTTTTTATTTCTACGTTTAATTTTACAGTTTTTGAATATTTACTGTTCCATTTTTACCGTTTAATTTTATTTACCGCATTCAAACAAAATCACAAAAACACCCCCCCCACTTCGTGTCAAATCTGAGACTGAACCATATAAATTGGTCCTTGAGAGACGACCTAGGAGTCACTTCCTAGTACTGTACTGCATTCTTATCTGCAAACAACTTTTGTGAGCGGTGCGACCCGCTTATCAGTGAGGTTTGCACCTCACTTATATATTTTAATTTGGCCTTATCTCTAGTCGATGTGGGATAGAAGAATAGAATGCCCACTTAGAACTCGCTAGGATAGGCTCTAACCATGGCTCTGATACCAATATTAGAAGGTGGGTTTAAGCCGGTTTTGTGGGGTTGAGTTAGGCTTAAACCCACCTTCTAATAGAAATCAAGATTATTGATGAAAAAAATACAAAAGGAACCAAATTTTATTACCACTGAAAACTAAGGACTTAAGGATCAAATGAGTTTTCTATTACCATTCAATATAATCAAACACATAATAATGTTGCGAATTTTACAAAAATTCTTCTACAAATATGAATGTAACTCAAGATTAAAGAACTCGAACTTTTAACTTGAAGTTACTGCAATTGTAAACTAGAACAACTGCATTGGTCTCTTATTTTATCTAGCAATCAAATAAATTAAAACAACACTTAATATTTAAACTGTGATAATAATATAAATTAAAACAACTTTATTGTTATATCCATTTACAATATTTTCTAAAAAAGTTCATATTTTATTTTTAACCAGAAATAGCGCATTCTCGTTGTGTAATATTTTTAACAAAAGTACAATAATAATTGTTTATTACAGTACAAATAAAATAGTGATTATAATTGTTAGGTGTAAGTAATGGACTATGAAGACTTACCATCAGCTTATAGCATAGTGAAATGCTCTCACCCGCATAAATAAGCAAGTCTTACACGAAGGCAAGGTTTAAATATGTATTTTTGTCTTCATGAGATAATCTTAAATTGATTTTTCTATTTTTTTTTTCAATTTTTAAAAAATTAATATAATTTGATATATTTTTATGGGTTAAATATGTTTTTCATCCCTTAAGTATCACACGATTTTGGTTTTAGTCCCTACTCGAAACTTTGATGATTTTTAGTTCTTGTAGTTTTGAAACTATTAGTATTAGTCCTTAAAAATGGACGACGTTAAGTTTTAGTAGATCTGGCAAACGGCGATGCCCAGCTGCGCTCTGCACTCTTTGCCACGTTGCTGGCCAATAAGAATCTGATACTCACGTGACCATTCTCGTTCTTCCTCCCTCACCTGACGATGACGAAGATCTAGGTTTTCGCTATACTGCTCCCCCGCCTCTATCTCTCTCTAGAAACTTTGCTAAGTCCACTACAACTCTCAGATCGGTATCTCCTGCCGCGGTCTGACTCTTCCCATTCCACTTCACATTTATGTCATCTATCGTTAACTGACTTCACCGTTGTTTGTCGTGGTGTTTGTAGTTTTCTTTTGTATAGGTTGCTTGTAGAGTTTATTGGAGGATTCCACAGCCCCACTATTAGCATCTATCAGGCACTCGAGTAAGATCTTCAATATCTGGAGTTCTGAACACAAAAAGAACAAGGTTTTTTGGTAAATAAATATATATAACTCTGTAGTAGCAAAATGTGATTCAAGAGAATAAATATCACTCCTAAATACCAACACTTGGATGTGCAGAAAACCACACTAATTGTCATTATCAGCCACTGTAAATTAATAAACAGCCTTAGTCATGCTTTTGGAAAGTATCACCATTATCAAGTCCCTTATCATTGTAATCTACCTTCTGCCCCTCCCTTACATATTTTGTTCAAGTGAAAAGACAATTTGCATAATTCAGAAAGAATTACCATGGTTGCACTGTCACAAACAGCGTTGCCTAATTCAAAAAGGTCTGGCATCCATTGCCATCCACTATTTGCAGATAAGGAGCTTGATGGAGAACAAAAGGAAGCAGTTTGCAAATGAAGAGGGTCAAGATGGAACATTATTTCAGAGTTTCTATAAAAGGAAAAGGAGGAGCTTTTGAAACTGGAAAGGGGTAATAATAAAAGAATCGAGAAATTAGTAGTGACAAGGAAGAAATGGAAGAAGGATTGCCAAATATTAATTTGGAAATGTTAAGAGAAAAAGCTGAAGGTGATGCCTCTTTGGATGATGAGAAGAATGATTATATAAGGTTAAAAGAGGGAGGAAGAACGAGAATGGTCACGTGAGTGTCAGATTCTTATTGGCCAGCAACGTGGCAGAGAGTGCAGAGCGCAGCTGAACATCGCCATTTGCCAAATCTACTAAAACTTAATGTCGTCCATTTTTAAGGACTAATACTAATAGTTTCAAAACTATTAGTATTAGTCCTTAAAAATGGACGACGTTAAGTTTTAGTAGATCTGGCAAACGGCGATGCCCAGCTGCGCTCTGCACTCTTTGCCACGTTGCTGGCCAATAAGAATCTGATACTCACGTGACCATTCTCGTTCTTCCTCCCTCACCTGACGACGACGAAGATCTAGGTTTTCGCTATACTGCTCCCCCGCCTCTATCTCTCTCTAGGAACTTTGCTAAGTCCACTACAACTCTCAGATCGGTATCTCCTGCCGCGGTCTGACTCTTCCCATTCCACTTCACATTTATGTCATCTATCGTTAACTGACTTCACCGTTGTTTGTCGTGGTGTTTGTAGTTTTCTTTTGTATAGGTTGCTTGTAGAGTTTATTGGAGGATTCCACAGCCCCACTATTAGCATCTATCAGGCACTCGAGTAAGATCTTCAATATCTGGAGTTCTGAACACAAAAAGAACAAGGTTTTTTGGTAAATAAATATATATAACTCTGTAGTAGCAAAATGTGATTCAAGAGAATAAATATCACTCCTAAATACCAACACTTGGATGTGCAGAAAACCACACTAATTGTCATTATCAGCCACTGTAAATTAATAAACAGCCTTAGTCATGCTTTTGGAAAGTATCACCATTATCAAGTCCCTTATCATTGTAATCTACCTTCTGCCCCTCCCTTACATATTTTGTTCAAGTGAAAAGACAATTTGCATAATTCAGAAAGAATTACCATGGTTGCACTGTCACAAACAGCGTTGCCTAATTCAAAAAGGTCTGGCATCCATTGCCATCCACTATTTGCAGATAAGGAGCTTGATGGAGAACAAAAGGAAGCAGTTTGCAAATGAAGAGGGTCAAGATGGAACATTATTTCAGAGTTTCTATAAAAGGAAAAGGAGGAGCTTTTGAAACTGGAAAGGGGTAATAATAAAAGAATCGAGAAATTAGTAGTGACAAGGAAGAAATGGAAGAAGGATTGCCAAATATTAATTTGGAAATGTTAAGAGAAAAAGCTGAAGGTGATGCCTCTTTGGATGATGAGAAGAATGATTATATAAGGTTAAAAGAGGGAGGAAGAACGAGAATGGTCACGTGAGTGTCAGATTCTTATTGGCCAGCAACGTGGCAGAGAGTGCAGAGCGCAGCTGAACATCGCCATTTGCCAAATCTACTAAAACTTAATGTCGTCCATTTTTAAGGACTAATACTAATAGTTTCAAAACTACGATAACTAAAAACCATCAAAGTTTCGTGTAGGGACTAAAACCAAAATCGTGTGATACTTAAGGGACAAAAACATATTTAACCCTATTTTTATTAGTACTGTATTAACAATGTTAATAATGTGTCATGTATTATTTTATTTTATTTTTTTTAAAATTTATCTACATATGAAATCAGTGTCATGTTATGTAAAAGTGTTAGGGTAATGTGACTTATAGTGTCATGTGTTAATATCACATGTTATGGTCTTATTTTCAATTAAGTCTACTTATTTGTTATTGTGATTCAATTCGATCCTAATTTTTCTTTTAAATCACTAGTAAAAAATTTGGATTTTGACGCCCATTATATGCCTCGGTTATACGAAAACCGAAGCGTAACCCGTTATATACATCGGTCCTTAATCAACCCGTTTTGGAACACAGCTACTGCCTCGGTTCCGACACAACCGTGGCCTATACAACCCTGTTGTTCAGCTGAAAAGGACTGGTGTGTCAGACAACAGGCTACTGCCTCGGTTCACTGCCAAATCGAGGCCTATACGCCTGCTAATGCTCAGTCTGATAAGACTGCAAAGTCTAACCACGAGCTACTGCCTCGGTTCGCTCAGAACCCGAAGCCTAAAAGACATGCTACTACCTCGGTTGTCCCAGGAACCGATGCCTAAACGCCACCCTATTGCTTCGGTCAGCTAGAAACCGGTGCCTAAACCACCTGCAACTACCTATCCAATGCTGATACCCGCCTGTTGAACTGCCTCTAGGGCTTCGGTTAACCAGAGAACCGGTGCCTAAATAGTAGCTTATTGCTTCGACTGGCCTACAACCGAGGCCAAAACTGCCTGCAACAACTGCTACTACGCGCTTGTTCAACTGCTGGAACTCGTAGGGCCTCGGTTAATCTTTGAACCGAGGTCGATTCTTCACATGTTCTACACCGTTGATGCTTTTAACCGAGGCAATATGGTCATATGACTTCAATTGTATCGGTAACCGAGGTCGTATCTCAATTTCATATTTTCGAATCGCGACAGCTTCTTCTTCTTCCTCGTACCTGTTTTTTCTTCACTTTCCTCCTCGCTGCAGAACCTCCATTGCTCCCCTTGACTCGCCTCTCTTCGCCTTGGTGCCTCGCCGGTGTACCTCCGCCACTACTGCTGCCAGTGCTCGCGCATTCAGGCCTCGTTGTTGGCCGCGCCTCCGCCCTTCACCTACGCGTCACCGTTGGCCTGCCGGTGTTTCCTCCGCCACTGCTGCTGTCATTGGTACGTCGCCGGTCTCCGCCACTGCTTCTGCCAGTGCTCTCGCCTGCCGGTGCTTCCTCCGCCACTGCTGCCTCCGCCGGTACTGCCTCCAACGCTGTTTCATTCTTCGTGTCTACATTGAGGTTAGTTGATTGTATTTTTGTTGATAATAATTGTTGTTTCTTGCTGATAATAATTGTTGTTTCTGGAAGAGAATCAAATTGTATGTATTGGTCGAGTTGATTTTTTTAATTTTGTTGGATCAAGCATATATTGTCCTTAATTAACATCACATTTGTCATAATTGATGGCACCAGATTAAGAACTAGCAGAGGCATCACTAATTTTTCAAATTAACAGTAAGAATAATGAGAGGAAGCAGATAGATGAGAAGGTAGTCCACTGTCAGTTTAAACCAAGTCATAGAAGAAAGCAAAACCGTGTATGCAATAACAGCATCAATTTGTAATGCGACTATAACAACTTAGAAACCAATGCAAATTCACAAGTATATTTTCCTTACGATAGCTAATCATTGTTGGAAGTGACAGACTAACCATGCAATAGTTAATTCCCCCCTCCACAAGAAAAAAGCAGTTCAAAGTTTAACATACTTGAAACATAAGCTATATTGCAGTTCACAGCTTTAAGAAAAGACAGCCTTCCTTCTGAAATCATCTAATTATTTTGGAACAGACGGATATACAAATTCTAGATCTAGATTGCTGTCAATTCATTTCTCAAGCTCAAGCCAAAGAAGCACAAAACAATTGTGAAATTAGTAAACAAACTGACTTTCCTTTCTAAATGTAAAGACATGAAACTTCAATCACACGGGGAAAAGCTAGAAATGTAAATAATAACAATGTCAAGGCTGATAGCACAACTCATTCCAACTGTATAGGCACACAAAATCGACATTGGAACTTTCCCATTCACACACAGAACAATATCTTCATTGTCCCATTCACACATAGAACTTCAATTCTGAGTTACCAATTTTCCAATTCAAGTTTTGCCTTCTGCAGAACTTCCTGAGCTGCAATTTGGTAAGCTGAACTAGGAACTGCAGAGTTTAGACCATACTTAACAGGGTAGGAAGCCTCCATTGCAATTCCACACTTCCCTGTGGAGCTGCTTCTAACGTTGCGCTCCATCTTGAAATAGCCATCCTCACCCCATCCACTGCCCCATGAATTCCTCACCAGCCAGTAATCAACACCATTTTCACTCCCATATCCAACAACCACCACACCATGATCTAAATTTGTTCCACATTTACCAGTAAACACACCCTGCAAAAAAATTACAAAAACTTTTTAAGCTTATACATTTGGCAACCATACATTGTTACATGTTGTCAAATAGTTCCCTGTCTCAAGGTTATACCAATTTAAGAACATAGTCTCAAATGAAAATCAACGTAGTGATCACTGTGTAACATTTTAAAGAGTATACTTACAGACTGATAAAGTTGCAAAGCCCTGCCAGAGGCTTCAATAGCAACGCTTACGGGTTGATGAGCAACAGCTTTCTTTAAGGCCTTCTCGTTATATGATGGAACATCTTCGTAATCATCAATTTGCACTACCTTGGCCTTTTTCTGTAGCAGTATAAATCGATAAAGATCATTAGAAAGAAATCAATTATTGAGTTCCCTGTCACTATGCTATTTATAGCTTCCACACTAGCCACTGTTGAGAAAGCCCAACAACTTCCTGCGTCATTCATGTACACACAACAACATATATTAGTAAACCCAATTTTAATAGGACATACTTTCTTCAAATTTAACATGATAATGTCCGTCCATGATTTTTAAGTATAAGGTTTTATTAGTTTTAGTAAATCAATTAAATTCTTTTAATGATTAAGGTTTTATCTGATAAATCTGTGTATATAGAAAATATTTGAACTGGAGCAATATTATATTTTTTTTGCGAGTTCACTTATAAATCTCTTTTTAAGGGACTATTGAAAATAAATTTCATATTTAGCTTATAGAATAACGAAATAAATAAGAAATATAAAATTATTAATAAATAGAATCTAACAGCCCTGTACTAACGCAATGGCCAGAAACTTGCATTACGTAACATAACATTATTCTGAAGGAAATAGCTTTAAACGTCATAGTACAAATAAAAAAAAGATACCCCACTTGTAATTTTCTATATTTTCAGTTTAGATTTTAAAATTAAATAATACACCTCCCTTTTCAGTTTAGATTTTTCATAATGTAGCCAAATTTAAAAAACAAAGCCACAGAGTCAAGTTAGTTATTAATAATGTGAAAAATATAAAAAATTCAAGTATATTATTATTGTTGTTATTTTATTATTCCGAAAAATATTCTTATAATTCTCACGGACCAGTTTAAACGAATACTTAACTGTTACGTAACCTTAGCTGTTACAGTTGAACTCAAAACAGTTCTGAACAAACGTTATCTTTACCAAACGAAAAGGCGAAAACATAGGAAAAAAAAAAGAAACTTACCACAACTTCCCTGATCTTCTGCGTAATTTATTTATGACTTTAATTTTTACAATGTTAGTGTAAATACAATCCATTCAAAATCAATTTAGAAATATATTTCTTAAAAAAGTTTGTAAAAATTCAATATTTTTAATTATATATAAAAATTACAAATCAATTCGCTTCTAATTTAGTTTGAACTTGTTTAATAGACAAGTTGTCTAACCTATACCTATATATTAGAAAATCAATCCATTCCATTCTAATATAAAACTTTTCTACATATCTTTCATCAAATAAAACTAAACAATACAACATAATATGTAACAACACCATTCGCTTAAAATATCGTAAGTTTAGTTTAGAATAAATAACAAGAAAGAAATTTAAAAAAAAAAAAGACTTGTTGGGTTTTAGATGGACGGAAGGGAGATACGTTAATTTAAACAATATTCAAATAAGGTTTGAGAAACATGTTGTAAACAAGTGAAATAAACTCAAGTATCTAAACCCTAAAGTTAATTGAAATGACATTATTTACTCTTGGTTGAATATATTGTTTGGTTGAATATATTACATGTTGCGTATGTAATTATTTGCTTGCTTGAATATATATTGTTGTTGTGAATTAGCCTTAGTTTCCCGTTTGAGATTCAATACAAAAATTATTTACTATCTCCAGATTTTTTGAACAAACATACTTTTTACAAATGAAAATAGAGGAGATGGTAATAATAATTTACAGTATTGAATCTTGAATTGTCCGGTTGGACAGTTTAAGAAGAGTAATAACTTTTTCATAGTTTATTATAACATATCAATTTTAATATACATTTCTTAAATTTCACGAAAATTTGTCGGTGTGTTTTGTATTGATCTTCGGGTGCATATTTGATTGTGATTTATAATCACTTTCATTTCGTGTAACCTGAAGACCAATGCGAAATGCTGGCAAAATTTCGTGAAATATGAGATATGTTGTTTAAAATTGATATGTTTAATAAACTAAAAAAAGTGAATCTTCTTGAATGGGATAGGGTCACACCTTGAATACAAACACGATCAAAGTGATCATTCAAGATGATTGAAATTGTGTAAACAATTTCAGTAAAGATGCGTACGGATAGAGGGTGGATTAATTTACCACGCATCAGCACTGAGTACGAGAGAGGGGTAGAAGAATTTATAGAGTTTGCGCAACGTAATGCGAGTACAAGTGATGATAATGAAGTGAAGTTCAGATGTCCATGTGTGAACTGTTTGAATGGGAGGAAGTTGAACGCAAGTGATATTAGGGAACATCTTATCTGTGATGGTTTCATACGAAGTTATACAACATGGATATGGCATGGCGAATTAACAGACTTTCCAACTGTCTCTCAAACTGAAAATGTTTATGATTCCACAATGGATATGGAAGATCAAGCAGAAGAAGACAACTTAGAGGACATGATCCGCGATGTTGGTGCAGAAGCTTTTGCCCAAGCACATGTGTATGAAACGATGTCCACTGATGCGGAGACTCCTTTGTATGCGGGTTCAACTAAGTTCACACGGTTGTCAGCGGTGTTAAGGCTCATGAATTTAAAGGCGAGCAATGGATGGAGTGATAAGAGTTTTACAGAATTGTTGTCGTTGTTGAATGAAATGCTGCCAGATGGAAATACGTTACCCAATCGTAATTATGATGCAAAAAAAATTCTTTGTCCGATGGGTATGGAAAATAAACGGATACATGCATGTCCGAATGATTGCATATTATATAGGAATGAGAATGAAGTTTTGATAAAGTGTCCAAAGTGTGGGTTATCACGATACAAGTCAAAAAAACAACGGTGAAGATGGTGGTCACACAGAAAAGAATGGTTCTGCTTTGAAAGTAGTTTGGTACCTTCCACTAGTTGCCAGACTTAAGCGTTTGTTCGCGAATCCCAAAGACGCTAAAAACCTAAGATGGCATGCAGATGAGAAAACAACTGATGGGCTGCTTCGTCATCCAGCTGATTCAAAGCAATGGAAAATTATTGATCAAGAATTCCCCCAATTTGGTGAAGAATGTAGAAATCTTAGGTTTGGCTTAGCTACTGATGGAATGAATCCATTTGGTAATTTAAGTACCAATCACAGTTGTTGGCCCGTTATACTGATAATTTACAACTTATCTCCTGGATTGTGCATGAAAAGAAAGTACATGATGTTGTCAATGTTGATATCTGGTCCAAAGCAGCCTAGAAATGACATCGATGTTTATCTAAGGCCACTAGTTGAAGACTTGAAGTTGTTGTGGGTTGATGGGGTTGAAATATTTGATGCCTTTGCTTCAGAAACTTTCATGATGCATGACATGTTATTTTGCACCATTAATGACTTCCCAGCTTACGGTAATTTGTCGGGGTACAGTGTGAAGGGTCATAAAGCATGTCCTATATGTGAAGAAAACACTGCAGCTCAACAATTAAAACACGGAAGGAAGACAGTGTATATGCGTCATCGGCGATTTTTACAATCTAATCATCCATATCGAAGGTTAAAGAAAGCATTCAATGGAGAACAAGAGAAAGACAATGCACCCATTCCACTTACTGGACTTGAAGTTGCTGAGAAAGTTAATAAAGTACATCACATATTTGGGAAAACGTCGAAGAAGTCTTCTGTAACGACCCCTTGGAAGAAGAAATCAATATTCTTTGATCTTCCATATTGGTCAAAGTTAGATGTTAGACATTGCATAGATGTCATGCATGTTGAGAAAAATGTCTGTGATAGCTTGATTGGTACACTACTAAACATCCAGGGAAAAACAAAAGATGGAGTGAATGCGCGTTTGGATTTGGTTGACATGAAGATCCGAGAAGAGTTGGCACCAAGAGAGATTGGTAAATGTACTTATTTGCCCCCTGCATGTTACACAATGTCCAAAAAAGAGAAGATAAGTTTTTGTCTTTGTTTAAAGAGTATCAAGGTACCACAAGGATACTCTTCAAATTTAAAGAGCTTAGTGTCAATGCAGGACTTAAAGCTTGTTGGACTGAAGTCTCACGATTGCCACGTCTTAATGCAACAGTTGTTACCAGTGGCAATTCGTGGAATTTTGCCCAAAAAAGTTAGGCTGACCATAACTCGATTGTGCTCATTTTTCTCGTCAATTTGTAGTAAAGTCATCGATCCTACAAAGTTAGATGAACTTCAAAGCGAAATTATCATCATCTTGTGTCAACTAGAAATGTTTTTCCCTCCACCCTTTTTTGACATCATGGTGCATTTACTTGTTCATTTGGTCAGAGAAATAAAGTTGTGTGGACCAGTATACTTAAGATGGATGTATCCTATTGAGCGTTATATGAAGATTTTGAAAGGGTACGTCAAAAATCAATATCGTCCAGAAGGTTCGATGATTGAAAGATATATTGCTGAAGAAAGTATTGAGTTTTGCTCTGAGTATATGACTAAAGCAAATCCGATAGGAGTCCCTCGGACATCATGGTTGAGTAGATATTCTACAAGTAAAAGCATCCGAGGTGTGAATGTGGTGACGAAAAGTCGTGAAGAATTGATGCAAGCACATTTGTACATATTAAACAACACAGATGAAGTGATCCCATTTTTGGAAGCACACAAAGCCGTTGTAAGGGACAACTATCCACGACAATCAGAGAAATGGCAGTTGATGGAGCATAACAGAACATTCTTGTCCTGGTTCAAATCTGAAGTTTCGAAAGAATCACAGTCCTCTGAGACTTTGTTGTGGTTAGCAAATGGCTTGAAGTTTGATGTTGTATGTTGTACAGGCTACGAAATTAATAATTGCACATTCTATACAAAGACTTTGGATGATAAAAGCACAGTACAAAATAGTGGCGTCAGTCTAGAAGCTGAGTCACTACAGTTTTCAACATCCAAAGATCAAAATCCTATAGTTGGATCCATGAGATACTATGGTAGAATTGAAGAGATATTTGAAGTTGATTACACTAAGTTTTCCGTTGCACTCTTCAAATGTAAGTGGGTAGACAATAAGAGTGGTGTCAAAATAGATGAATCTGGTATGACACTTGTTGATTTTCAAAAGGTTGGTTATAGAGACGAACCGTTCATCATGGCATATCAAGCAAGTCAGGTTTTTTATGTCAAAGATCCTGCGTCTGACCATTGGTATGTTGCTCTCCAAGGAAAAAGGCAAATTGAAGATAAAGAAGAGAATATAAGTAATCTTCATATCGCTGACAGCCATCCATTTAAAACGACAATAAATTTGGATGACGACCCTCTAATTGATGACATACAAGCAATACGAGAAGATCACAATGAGGGAATATATATATGACCAATCCATATGATTATGTATGAATTTCATGTTTGTGTAAATATTTATGGCAATTGTTAAATAATATGTTATTTTATAAGTGCTTTATTTATATATCATCTTATTTATTGTGACAGATATATGGCTGAGTCACCTCATTCGTCAGGCGATGAAGTCCCCACCACTTCTAGATGGACGAGAGGAGCAATGAGGTTACGACAGCTTATACTTAGAAGAAATGCAGGTGAGAGGACACCTATCATTATTGACGTGGTCACTGGAGTTGCATCTGGCCCAAATGCAGATGTATTTAGGTCTTACCTTGGAGTATTGGCACGTGATCGTATCTCTATACTACATTTGGTTCCATTCAATTGATGTTACTTAACATTTTATAATTATGATGATATATTGTAGTGTAATATACAAACGGGGTCATATGAATGTGGTTACTACGTCATGTTTTGGATGATGACCATTATTCGTGCACATTACACCAGTGGATGGGAAACGGTATTATTTAGGTTTCAATTTTATTTTCCCTATAGTTTAGATTTCAAATACACTAAGTTAAATCATTGTATTTTATGCAGAAATTCAATAGGACTGCTCCAATTCCGGAGAAGTCACTTCAACTTGTGAGGAAACCACTGGCTAAATATGTAATTCATTTATATAATAGTATATACTAGATATTAAGATATACTAAGTTCTAAGTTAATGTTTCTAAGTTGTTTGATGTTTTTCTACATTATTATTAGTTTAACATTGTACATTCAGTTTTATTTATGCTTCAAACTTGATTTAGGATTATAATTTGATTGATTTATGCTTATAAGAAGTTGATTTATGATTCAATTGAATGTATTTATCTTTTATTATAATTTTCATTCAAAATATACGTTTCTGGATTATTCTCGACTGTTCTGGCTGTAAATATATATGCAGGTCTGTTTCTGTTGTTGGGAATGTCGCAGAAACAGACCTCATTTTAAAAAAAAACAGTGATATATGCCTCGGTTGGTGTCACAACCGAGGTAGAAAAGCGATATATGCCTCGGTTAAAACCACAACCGAGGCCGAAAGTGCTGCGTAAAAAAAAAAAAAGAACTCTACTGCCTCGGTTCAGAGTACAACCGAGGCAGTAGAGTGGAATGATCTCGGTTATGACCACAAGAGAGGCCGAAAGTATTGCGTAAAAAGAAAAAGACCTCTACTGCCTCGGTTCAGATTACAACCGAGGTAGTAGGGTGCAATAAAAAAAAACCTCTACGGCCTCGGTTCAGACTACAACCGAAGCAGTAGGTGGAACATACAGCCTCGGTTGTAGTTGAACCGATGCCAAATCGTCTCTCTTTATGCCTCGGTTCAAACCGAGGCCAAAAGTGGTACACTTTTTGCCTCGTCTGCATATGCCTCTGTTCGAGAACCGGTGCCTATAATGAAAAACAACCGCTGTCTTTTCTCCTGCTTGTACTAGTGAATGAAATAATTTTGTCGCTCATCATTTCAAAAACAATTTTTATATAAATATTATAATAATATTTGTATCAAAATTTATATGTTTAAATATTTATAATATTATTTATAAATCAACTTTATCTATATGATTAGAATATAATTATTAAATTTATTTTCATTTTCGCTACTTGTAATTTCTTATAATAGTTTCATTTTATTGTCCTACTAATTATTAACAAATATATCTCAGAAAGGAGCTAATAAAAGTATTTACATAAGTTAATCAAAGTATTTTTAAAAAAATATTTTTAAAAATATTTAATAAAAATATCACTATATCATTTATCTAAAAATTAAATTTTGTTTCAATTTGGATGGAGTGAAATTGCTCTATTTTAAAAATAATTGAGACTAAATTGAATCGAAATTAAGTGACTGAATTGACTATAAGACAATAACATGTGAATTGACACAGACACGTGGTACTGTCAGTGTCATGTGACAATTCTTCTATTGTCATGTGACACTATGTTGATCTGACACTTAGACAATTTTTTAATTAAAAAAGTTAAAATTAAACTAAATTAAATTAAAACAAAATAAATATAAACAAACACGTGGTATATTTTTAAGTCTTTAATACAATTCTAACAAAAAGACCAAATTACATTAACTTTTCAAAAATTGTGATTGAAAGAAAAAAATTATCTGGGAGAACAATTTGAGATTAAATTGGAGGCCTAAAGCTTATTTAAACCTACGGGAAATTTAAGTTAACTACATTTAAATCTAATTATTCTTGAAGGTATAATTATGTTTCAATTCAAGAATGTAATAAAAATATTTTTATTTTGTATTTTTTTTTTACATTTTTTTAGTCTATTATTAAGTACTTAATATTTTTATTCTTTTAATTGAGTTTTTAGTGTTTAATTGATTCATTAACTAGATAATATAATTATTATTTTATCTCATCATCTTGCTTGTTTATCTCTGTTCAAGCAAAAAATAAATATTGGGTTACTTATAAGAACATTTATTTCCATCCCGTTTGTAATAAGAACAATAAAAATATTTGTAATTTTACATTAATCTCAATATTAATTTATATTAAATATAAAATCTTATATTTTTTAATACATAGACACAAAAATAAGTAAAATGACATAATTGAATAATAGCTGCATCACCCATTTAAAAAAATTAAATAAAATGAACCTAATTAATAAATATAAAATTTTTAAATAATCAATAGATAAAAAAAAAGTTAATAAGACTTAATTAAAAATAGTTAAATTTACCATGGATTTAAAACTTTCATTAAAGACTCTGGCAACATGTACATTCTCACATGGTATGTTCTCTCTTATTCATTATTCATTAATACTCTTGAAGACTTAATGGACATGAAGACTTAGGCTTGAAAACTTAAAAGACCTGAGGACTTTTAGAATCATAGTTTGGTTTTGATGATCTACTTTCAAACTACTATGAGATGTCTTCTTAGGTAAATGTATGTGATTCATGTATTAGTATTTGATTGCATGAATTTATGTATATCGTTATTTTATTGTTTTAGGTAGAGTATATTGTTATTTGATTTTATGTATATTTTTATTTGAGTTTATGAATTTATTCATATGTTATTTGATTGCATGTATATTGTTATTTCTTATAACTTAAAATTATTCATGTTATCAAAATCCATGAATCTCACAATAACTCATTTTTATCAAAAAGTTGTGTATCCACTCAGAGAAAGCAATCTTATAAAAGGAAAAAGATAGGAAGTCATCTAAGATCCGAGAAAAATGTAGAATTTATAAATAAGATTTGAGTATGTTTTATTAAAAATCTATTTGAGTTCACAAGGTGTTGTGTATCTAAGTTGGTGTGCATGTCTTGAGTAAAACATAAAGTTCTATGTTATTTATATTTTGTTGATATAAGTGTAACATGTTATTGTATGGTCGTTAAATTTGTGATAGTGTTATATTTTTATTGTGATGATGTGTTAGCTTGTTGGTAGAGATGATTGTTTAGCTTGTTGGTAACGGGAAATAGAATTAATTAATTATTGACATTAATTAATGAAAATAAATTATAAAGGAAGAAAGACAAAACGTTAATTTATTGTTAATTTATTATAATAATTATTATAATTTTGAGTTATTACTACTTTAACAATTATTTGGCAATCAAATTAATTTAAATTAAAATTAGAAAGAGAAATTAATTTGATTCAAAAAGGAAGTTAATGAGATTTTAAATTAATTTGGAATTTGATTTTAATGATTGATTAAAGTAATAAATGATCCAAATATTGAATTATATTTATTTTTTTATTGTTTGTCATTGATTGTTTGAGTGAAACTCATTGAGTATATTGTATTTTTTTTTAATGAGACTTTAGATAATGATGAATGAATAGTGTTAGAGAGAGAATAAAAGTGATTGTTGTACTTAAGTATATGATGAACTTTGATTGATGTTGGAACGAGTGAGTCTTGAGATGTACTTGAGTTTATAGTTGATGATTTGTAATGACGATGTGTTTGGAGACGATGTTGATAAGGATGACATTGATGACATAATCATGATATAGTTAATGATAATGTTGATAATGATAAGAGTGTATGAATGTTTCTATTAGTAGGATAGCGCGGTAGATGATGAATTGGTTATTAAGTTGTACTTGCTTCCTATGTACAGATTTTATTATTATTGGTTGGATTATGGTAGCTTACCCATATTTGTGTGTGTCATGCGATGATCGTATAACTTTTGGTTGTACGGGAGCAGATGTTGCAGATGCTTGATAGATACACGAGAGTGGGAAAAAGATTGATGTTATTTAAAGTTTTATTTTATAAATTTTAGAGACAATGTAATTGGATTTAATTTATTTCATTTTTATTATACTAATTTCGGTATTATATAGTGATTTTCCGCAATCGTGTTATAATTTTAAAAATTTTAAATTTTAGATCAGGGCATTCCAAAATTTAGGGATGTTATAAGCCCACCTTAAAACTTCGATAGTGTAGGAAACAAAAAAACGTCATTCAAATCAACAAAAAAAAATATTTAGAAAAGAAAATAAATAGAAAAGGATAAGATAAAAATATTTTCAAAAACCATTGGAGACTTATTATAAAAAAATTCTAATTAGATCACAAATAATTTTTACTTTATCATTCTCTAACCTGCGAAATCTCTTCATAGAAATAACAAAAACCAATTTCAGAAACTTAAAAATTGTAAACGGATAAAAAAGACTTAAGAAAAAGAAAAAAAAAGTTATATATATATATATATATATATATATATATATTAGTATTCGATTTTGTTTTTCCAACTGTTATGTAGTATTAATTTATCATAAACCTAAGTTTTCTCCTTTCATATTTAATTTTTTGTCAAATTTATCTTAATAACAATCTTTCTTCGCCCCTAAACTAGTCTCCTTTACTTGTTTAAAAGACACTACACTCAAGCCCTTTTACGTTACCTCTCCTCAATTATTTGCTTGAAAATATTACACTAGCCCTATAAAAAATTGTCCTAAACTTTAAAAGAAGGAACAAAAGTTACGTGTAATCTCGAAAACCCTCGTAGTGTCAATACAATACAATTTGCTCTATTAAGTATTTCTTTTAATATATAATTTTGTCATTATTCAGAACTAATTAATTTATATATTTACAAAAATAGTTTATATAGTTATAGTTGTAAGGTTACAATGAAATATACTATTATTTTTTTTTCTAAAAGTCTATATACAGGCTTTATGATTTTGCAAGTCAACTAAAGATAGACTATTAAGTCATGAAAATCAGGGGTTATCTACTTTATATGGTCGAGGACTTACGAGTTTATCAACATTGATATTTTTTTGTGTAGGGAGGGACAACAAACACACATACACATAGATCTCCATACTGATGAGATATTGGCTGTTTTGGGTCAAAGCTTCACGAATTTGCTTTTGGTACCACTCCAAAAGGCCTCTTACCATTGGAGGTATCTTACATGTATATAAGTTCATGTATATCTCTTATTTTATTCGATGTGGGACTTTGTTTGTACCCAACATCCACCCCTCAAACAAAGCACTATGGTTCTCTACCTCCACCTCCCCTACAACAGAAGTCTTTTCTTATTCTCGAGTACACCATGGTCAACACTAGCCCGATCACCAGACCTGAACCATCTGATACCATTTGTAGGGAGGGACAACACACACACATACACATAGATATCTCCAAACTAGTAAGATATTGTCCGTTTTGGGTCAAACCCTCACATATTTGTTATTGGTACCACTCCAAAAGGCCTCTTACCAATGAAGGTATCTTATGTGTATATAAAATCATGTCCATCTGTTATTTTATCTGATGTGGGACTTTGTTTGAACCCAACACTATGACAAGTTAATACATAGCACCTTATATGTTTTGTCTTTTGAAGATCGAATGCTACATGCTGAAAGCATGATACTACCTTGTGAAGGTTGGGCACCACTTCCTTCCGAAGGTTATGTTCCACTTACCAAGGGTCGGATGTTGTTTTCTAAAGGTTATTTGTTGCTTGTGGAGGGTTGCATATCTCTACCAAGAGCCAAGTACCACATACTAGGTGCTGACAACGAGAATCAATTACCGTTTACCAGAACCAAGTGTTGTCTACTAAGAACTAGATGTCGACTACTAAGTGTTGACTACCAGAACACACTTATTTGTCGCTTGACAAGGTCTATATGCCACTTACTATAGCTAATGGTGAATTATCCAGCCACAAGTCGACCTGTTTTAATGTTTCTATTTAGCCACAAGCCGACCTATTTTACTATTTCTATCTAGCCATAAGCCAACCTACCTGTCTTACTATTTCTACCTAGCCACAAGCCAACCTATTTTATTGTTTCTACCCAAGCACAAGATGACATTTGCCTGCTACTTCTATCCAGCCACAAGCCGACCGGTTTTACTATTTCTAACTGTAAGACCCTTGAAATTTGTTGTAATTAAGATACTAGATATTTTTGAAATAAAAAATAATTTTATGTATAAATGCTACAGTAAAATACGTATAGTGCTACAGTAAAATATGTATAGTGCTACAGTAAAAATACCTCGTGAATCATGTGTTGCTACAGTACTGCTACAGGAAAATGTAGTACAAGCTACAGTACCGCTACAGGGAATAGTAGTACAAGCTATAGTACTGCTACAGTAATTGTAGTACAGCTACAGTACTGCTACAATGAATAGTAAAAATGAATATTAATTTTTTTTTTGCTATAAATAGCCAAGGGGGGAAGGCTGAAAATTTACACCAAAAACTTATAAAAATTTTGAGAGAAGAGAGTTCGAAGAATTTCTAGTTGCAAAGGGGACATTTTGGAAGTTTTTGGGAAACGAGGAGATTAAGTCTATAATAGAGATAAGGGAAGCCACTCTTGAATCTTGAGTATACAATACTTTGCTTTTGTCTAATCCTAAATATTGAATATGGAGTATTTTGTTTCTGGATGATCTTGAATTTTGAATGAGAACATGCTTCTGTGATGAGACCCAAGTTTGATGGTTGTAAAACGTGATATTGATTCTGTTATGCTAATTGTACGTTATTATTACTTAGAACATTTAGTTATTCCTTTTGCAATTTTGAAAGGATGAGAAGTTGTCTAACCGACTCTACCAGATTCAACTTCTTGTTTCCCCAGACCTTTTATTGTTTCTTATCTCTTTATATTGTATTTTTGGAAGGACGAGAAGTTGTCTAACCGGCTCTACACCTATACATCACAAATAGTGCCACCTGGATGCCTCAGCTTGCCACCCGTTAAAAAAGTTAATTTCGTTAACTGCATTTAACGAAAAAGGTATCATTGAATCAAATTGACCAAATTAGGAACCCAATTGATCACTTCCAAAATTGGAGGACCCAATTGAAATCAACCCGCAAATATAGGGACCTCCGAACCTATTAAACCTTTCATGTATGGTTTATTTAGGAATTTAACGGTAAATTTTCATCATCACAAAGTATCATGTCACAATATTCTTTGACATATCATATGAAGAGTACACTTTCACCTTCATAATCTACTATATCTTTCAAATGTACTTAAAGATTACATGATATCCCAAAACTTATAAATCATATTACTAAAGTAACACTAGTGCAGCGAGGGGCTTTTACCGCGGTTATTTTTCACTATACGTCGCAGTTTACGAACCACGGCATATTCAGCCGCGGTAGTAAGTCAGAGACTTTAGGCCGCGGTTATGACCGCGGTATATAAGTTGCGGAATATGCCGCGGTTGTCCAAAGAACCGCTGCCTAAATCCTTTTAAAAAAAAAAAATTATCCACTATATGCCGCGGTTGTGGTTACAACCGCGGCATATTCCCCTGCAGTTTTTTAAAATTGCAGGTCTGTTTTTGTGATATCCACTACCACAAAAACAGACCTGCATATAGTAGTGTCTTGAATCTCTGCAAAAGACAATTCATATTAATTAGTGTATATGAATTCAACATTTGGGAAAAAAATCAAAATTTGTTAAAGTTATCAAAATTTGTTAAAGTTACCACTAATGAAGAAATCATGTTAAGAATGCAAAAGGGCATAAATACCTGGAACAGGGGCGGCGAAAAAGCTTGGTGCAACAAAGGGGAATGGCAGCGGAGAGGAATGACAGGCGTTTCAAACGATTTTGATCGGCTAAAACTGTTTCTTATCGTCAAAATGGGAAATGACCGAACAATTTTGAGTTTAAACGGTGAAGAAACGAGGGAACTGAGATGGGTGGTCGGCGGGAGAAGAAAACTCGAAGTCCAGCGAGCGTCTGCGCGAACAAGACAATACTGTTCCAAAGTTTTATTTTTTAACTCTGACTGAGGAATCTACCGCGGTTCACTACTTAACCGCGGTATAAGATGGCATTTTTGAAATTATTTTTAAACTATATGCCGCGGTTCGGCGGCAACCGCGGTATAAGATGGCATATTTGAAATTATTTTTAAACTATATGTTACGGTTCGGAGGGCAACCGCGGTATATTCCTCTAAATATTTCAAATTCATTTTAAATTTATTTCAGGTAGGAGAATAGGTTGCGGTTACTCTGAGAACCGCGGCATATACCCCTGTAACTTCTGAAAGTCTCTGACTCAGTCAGCCCCTGCAATAAATTGGCAGGGGTATATGCCGCGGTTTTCCAGAGAACCACGACATATAGGTTGTTATTTAATTTTTTTTTCAGACGTGGCGTCAAAGGGAATGGTTGACTGGCGTATATGCCGCGGTTCAGAGGGGAACCACGGCATATTCCTTCGATTTATTTACAAAACTGCCACCGTGCACCATTATGCTGCGGTTTCTAGTGAACCGTGGCATAATGTGCGCTGTAAAAACCCAATTTTTTACTAGTGTAAGTAATAAGTTCTATTTAGTCCACTACATTGGATAAAAGTTTGTAAGGAGAAGAAATGCACAAACATTATGGGTTAAAATTGTATAAGATTTAAAATTTATCATGAGTATTGGTCATATCATTCAAACAATCAATGTTTTTTATACTATAAACATTTGCACATTATATATATATATATATATATATATATATATATATATATATATATATATATATATAACACACATATATTTATTTATTTTGGTTAAAATACATTAAAAAGTATTCTTTTACTTTTATCACTGATGTAATTGACTGAAAAAAAAAAACAATTCACTAATGCTGAATTTAGATTCCTGTTTTTATACAACTTAAATTTGTATGAAAAAACAAATTTAAGTTTTTATCTGAACATATTGAAGGATATCTGAAGTAAATAATTTATAAAACTTTGGTAATCATAGATAATACGATACAACTCATCTAATATATGTTTTTGACTCTTTTTTATATTGTAATTACAAATCCTTAAAGATACTTCAATTCTAGTTAGAAACTTGTTCACTTTTAATAAACATTACTATTTTATTTAATATTTATCACTTTATACTGTTTGAATATTTCTATTTTTTTCAACAAATATTACATTTTCATAATTTAGAATTTAATATATAGTTTTCAAAACTCTAATACTAAAAAATAATTACATGCATTCACGAGTCACATCTTATGTAAAACAACATAACTTCTTATAACCGGAAACAATACAAAACAACGTAGAATATTGTTTTAATCCTAACAAAAAGTGTATCCTTTAAAAGGCATACTTTCAGAAAAAGGGGAAAAGAAAATGAAAACTATAACTAAAAACCGGGACCACATATTCAAATTATACCTGAAAATTTTGACACTAGACTATGCATAATTATCCATAACCTAACTATAGAGTAATAGAATCTAGGACCTCTTTTTGTGGATAAATATGACAAATAGAGTATATAACGATTATAGTTTATTGTAATATAATTTTTTTTCTACCAATTTGATAATGTTAATTTAACATTTATTTTTTTTCTACCAATTTGATAATGTTAATTTAACATTTATTATATCTCGCAGTGTATTTTTTATCCTAAGTAAGAGAGTTAAGTTTAAGAAAATATAGAATAAACTCGCTTTCTATATATATAATATTCACATAAATTTAAGAAAATAAATTTTACCATTACTCAAATATATACTTTAAAGAAAAATATTTTTTATAATTATATCATTTATTTATAAATTAATATAACTTATATAATTTATTTATATAATTTTAAGAAAATAAATAAATAAAATAATTATTTTTATTATTTTTTAATTTTATGTATGTTTCACAATTTTTTATTTAACATATTTTCTTTTATATATATATATATATATATATATATATATATATATATATAATATTGTCGCACACTAATTCAAACTACATTTTTATTATAATTTTAATTAAATAATAAGTATTTAAATATTTTTTAATATGTTAATCATACCTCTAAAATCTCATAATTTTCTATAATATAAAAAAAAGTTGTATAAATAAATGTATTTGTGTATAAGTTAGTTACAATTTATTATTTAAGACAACATTATATATAATTTTAGAAAATGTAAACATAATTTACGTTATATCTTAATTTGTTATGTTTGTGTGAATATAATTATTTATTATTTATCTTATGATAATTTAGAAGTATAAACTGCTCCAACAACCATGCACGTGTCACTTCTCATGCGTCACGTTTGTGTCCTCTTATTACAAACACAAACTCAAACCCCACAGCACATCGCTTTTCTTCTTTACCCAAACACAACACAATTTGAGTCTTTTTCAAACTTTATTTTTGAGGCCCAGATTCTACAGTTATTCTTATCCATTCAAATTTCAAACAATGAAACAACCCTTCATTTTATCATTCACTTCCACGGCAGAGGTTGAACTACTCCAAAAATGGTTCTAGAGAGTCATCATTCAAATCTTTCGTTTCTTTTCTCCCATTTTAATCGTTAAATGTGAATAATTATATTAAAAAACAAAAAATACTATACTCTCTAAGTAAATTCATCTCTTCTTTCATTATTTCTCGCTCATTCACTGTGTGACATCCCAAAAATACAGTCAGCACTATAAATTCAGAAAATCATATTTAATAATAATTCAGTACAGTTTTTCACTAAAAACAAAAGCCAAGCCGTATGCCTTACAACACGAATCACAATCTGAAGTCGAACGTACAAATAAAAACCTCACCGAACGGGTTACACAGTATAATTACCGAACGGTCGAACTTAAAAGAAAACGAGTGGGTAGGTCGAACGACCACTCACGCCAACAACTGAAATAGCCGAGCGTCTCATTGCTCAATCTTCACTTCGACTTCAACCAAGATCTCTTCGTTCAGCACCTCTTCCAAACGCTCGTCTCCATCTGCTCACATCCACACGGATGATCATTGCAATGACAAGACGGACGTACAAGGACAATGGACAACACAAGGAAACGAAAGGGTAAGCTTACATAATTTAACTCATGCATCAACATAGAATTTCAAGTAAACAATTCATCATACATGCATATTTCAACATACACATTCATTACATAACAATCCACTTTAACGTACTCACTAAATAAAACTCAACACGACTGACTGTCCGGACTGTATGAACTCTGTGTAGCTTCGGTGTTCGTGCACCCGGGTGATGTAGTAACTGGAAATCTCATCAGCTGCCACCCGAGGTTAGTCCTATCTGTCCATATAATTACCAGGACTAGGACCTCCTGCCATTCCCACACATGACGTACCCTCTCTACGTGAGAACGAGTACTCACGGAACATCAGGATGAACGACCGGCTAAGCTTACCACATTCATACATTACAAATCTCAATAATCAAATTCTGAGTCGTTCCTCCCCGGAACGCTCTTTCAAAATCATAACTTTCCATTCTTCTCATATATTGTTCATCATTCACTTTTCATTATGTATTCATATTCTCATTTCATCTCATATACGGTTCTTCATTCACTATTCATCATTTATCATTCATCATTTACTGTTCATCAAGTACTATTCATTATTACATAATCATTTTCACCATTCATGAGAAACCACCAAGACCGAACGTTCTGTCCTCAAAGACCGAGGACGAACGCTGTAAAATGAGCCCGAAAGGACGCTCGTTCGAATCAAAGAACGAACGGTTTAAGTTCAGAAATTTACAAGTCTGGTATTGTTCATTTGACGAACGCTGTGGAAAATAGTACGAGCGCTCAAAATAATGCCGAGCCCCATTTTGGGACGAACGCTCAGTTCAAACCGAGTACCATCATAATGAACGCTCAGAGTTAGACCGAGCACCAATTAGAGCGAGCGCTCAATCTAAGACCGAACACCAATTTGAACGAACGTTCGGTAGGAGACCGAACACCAAATTCGAACGAACGTTCGGTATGAGACCGAATTCCAATTTGAACGAACGTTCGGTATGAAACCAAACACCAATTTTAGAACGAGCGTTCGGTATGAAACCGAACACCAATTTTAGAACGAGCGTTCGGTATAAGACCGAACACTCCTAAGTACGATCGTCAGGTGTGAGACCGAACGTTTAATAACTTAAAATACAGAATTGATAAATATACTAAGGGACTTTTGAAGAAGTGTTTACGAGTGGTAAAATACACTGTTTCACATATGCATACAACAGAAGGGAATTTATCAAAGTATACCATATTCAACAATACTTGGCCGAACGCTCAAGCATAGCCTTTAGACACGAGGACGCTCGTCCTCAACAAGGGATTGATCCAAATGAACGAATCCCACTTCGGTTATTTTCAATCAGAAAAACCGAACGGTCTAAGACCGTTCAGTAACGAACGCATAGGCAAAGTATTTCAGCCGAGGACGCTCGTCTTCCACCAGAGTTTTATTCAAATGAAAGAGTTAACATTTCAATCAGGTTACTTAAAGAAGACCGAACGGTCAATGACCGTCCGTTCAGTACGAACGTACAATTTCGTGAGAAATTCACTTTCAATTCCCGATTCCAGTATATTTTTCATCATAGACTTTCATAGCTTCATTTGTTCATATCAAAATCAACTTCCACATTTCATACGATCCAGATCATCAAAATCTCATGTATTTCATGCTTCATACACAAATTCAATCATATTTCATTTTCATTCATTCAACAACGAACGTTCATGCAACTTAATCACAGTAACATCATGCATCATATTCATGTAAATAACGAACGTTCCTACAGCATACATCAAAAACAGTTAAATTAAGTAAGCTTCCCTTACCCGGAAATGAACGAACGTTCACAGGCGCACACAGACGCTCTCTACACAAATCTTTATCACCAACGCTCGTTAATCCACCTCTTGAAGACTTCCTTTGTGAATTTTGAACCTAGAAATACAAGTGTTTGGATCTCCTTCCAACTCCAAAGCTCTTCACTTCTTCTCTCCCAGCAACTTTGAACTTCACGTTCTTCACTAAAATACAGCAGCAAACCTCTCCCAGCAAATTTTCAAACTCTCTTCCTTCCTCTCGGCTTTTCCTCCTTCCATCCTCTCTTCTTGCTCATTCCTTTATGTTCCTTCCCACTTCTCCTTCCCCTTTATGCAGCAAGCAGCAGCTGCCACACCCAAGCTCAGACTGTCACGGCTGGAAGGAGAAGTTGATCATCACCTTGCTCACGGTTCACGCAAGGTGCAGCCAGCAAAGAGGAGAAGCGTTCCATGCACAACAGCGTCCAGCATGCTTCCAGCAGCAAGGGAGGCGTCACGGTTCCAGCTGCACCGTCCACCATCTTCACGCAGTCCAGCTACTATCGGTCACGGCAAGCAGCACACGACCAACAGGTCTAGGAAAGGGAGCAGTCTAGCACCTTGAAACAGCAGTTGGTCCAGGCAGAGAAAGCATGGCACGGCCTTGGGAGAAGAACACTACGTAAGCTGCAGTGCCATGACTCGGAGAAGAGTTGATTCATTGTCTTGGTGGAATAGAGAATGGAACCCACGGCTAGAAGGAATTCACGGGAAGAGTAGTTCACAGACAAAATTAAATGGAGGGTCCCTTTTTGCTTATTTTTGGTATGGACCCAGAGCACAAGAGACAAAAGAAATTTGGAATGAAGCGTCGGCAGGAGCAAGCACTATCACGGTTTGGCTTCCAGTGGAAAGAAGTGGTGGATGGTAAACACGTAGTGTGACACACTGCATAACTATATTACATGATGAAAAAAAGTTATATATGAGATACATTTAATATTTCCATTAAATCACTCACTACAAAAATATGTAATTTTACCGGGGTTTTTTTCAATATTACCGGCGGTTTTAACCCCCGCAAATCACATTTCCCGCGGTTGGACCAACCGTTGGGAACACGGCCGTCGCCAAGTAAGTACCGGCGGTTCTGGAAAAAACCGCCGGTACTAGCGGGGTTTCCGGAAACCGCCGGAATTACCAGAGGTTTTGTCGAAACCGCCGGAATTAGCGGGGGTTCTGTGAAAACCGCCGGGAATTACGAGGGTTACTCAAAAACCGCCGGAATTAGCGGGGGTTCTGTGAAAACCGCCGGGAATTACGGGGTTACTCAAAAACCGCCGGAACTAGCTAGGGTTATCCCAAACCGTCCCTATTTTGCATGTGTAGTTTACTGGGGTTAAAACCGCCGAGAATTTATACAGTTCATTCTTTTTTTATTGTGATAAAATTAGATTATGATAAAAATGATTTTATTGACAAAACAAACAATAAATTAATATGAACTAAAATTGAATAATATTGTATAAAATAAACTATATTGTTCAACCTAATATCATTCATACAACTAATTGTTCATGCATAAAAATTAAAAATAAAGATGTTCATTACATATGTTCAATATAGATGTTCAATACAAATGTTCAATACTAAAAGTATGACTCATAAAAATATTCAATAACAATATCTAATTTTCTTCTTCATTACATCTATTGTTTGGCCCACTCCCTTGATCAGATACCTACAATATAACATAATAGTTAGTCGATAATATATTTAATTAAAAAAATCATACAAATAAATTTAATAATTATTACCGATGATCGTTGAAATACTACAAACTGTGAAGGCAATGAACCTTGATGATTTTGCAACAAAAGTGTCATCATTGCCTTCATTTCATTGACTTGTGATGTCAATGAAGATACCTATAACAGAAATATTTATTTAAAAAGTGAGAAATATGATACCTAACATGTTAATCTTAAAAGGAATAAACCAAGTAAATATTCATTAACCTGAGATTCTAATTTAACATTAGAAGAAGTCAATGAAGATACCTATAACAAAAAAATTTATTTAAAAAGTGAGAAATATGATACCTAACATATAACACATCTAATGTACTTTTGAGAGATAAAAAAAATAAGATCACAGCAACCAATCCTCTTAACATACTTCATAACAGCACAATCAACAATTAGTTTGACCATTCCATATAAGTTATATCAAGCATATGTAACCAACTAGCATATGAGATAAAAACAGAAGCGCTTTAATATGAGTAAAACAGCCCAATAAAGTTACAAAACAACAATGTTTTAGTGCAGACACAACAGTCAGAACAGTCTAATACAACAAGGATTTTAATGCAGTAACACCAATCAAAACAGTCAGGATTTTACTACATAACAGCAGTCAAAACAGCCAGCAAAGATTTTAATGTGGCATATTTACAGTCCAATACAGAAAAATTTACTGGTATAAAACAGCAAGGAAATAATGCTGAAACATCCAACAACATTACATAAAACAGCAAACAATCACTACTAAAATTCTGATACAGCAATTGCCCACATTTCTAAAAGTTTTGCCTTCTCTTATTGGTATGACACTAAATTCCCTTGTTGTTGCTACTGATTAGAGATTCCACAATTTTTGTCTTTAAATAAAATTTTACGTTTACTGTTTTTACTAATGTAATTGAAACACTTACATTAACTTGAACTGATGACTGAAAAAATGCATCTGGGGACTGAATAGGTGCAGGAGTCCATGCTGATTGAAAAGCAAATGCATTTGGGGACTCAATATGAGTAGGAGTGCATGTGCTTTGGCTTGTCGAAGGTAGCTTTAGTTTGTATGTTCCTATAAATAAATGAATGTCAAAAAATGATAACATGAATAAAACAAGTATTAGACATTTAAAAAAAAGGGAACTTACTTCTTTGAGGGGCAGAAAGAGAGGGTGAGGATTGGACTTGAGGAGCTGGTGGATGGTTAGTTGTGTGACCCCATGTATGAGAGACACTTTGCTGTGTATGATGTTTTGTCTCCTTCTTCTTATATGTCATTTTCTTCATCTTCAAATGGTCTACAAACAATTACATAAATAAAAATTAAACCACCTACATAAGATATAATAAAGAAGAAAACAAACAGAATAACTAAATTAAAATTAAAATTAAAACCTTGTTAATGGTATATTTCTTCCATCATCGGGAAATAATGTTTCTAAGTTTTGTTGTTGAAACGGTTCACATTCATGAAATTTGTCAACATCATCTTCACCCATGTTGTACAAGTCTCTAGGCTTTATATGTACAGGGATGCACCAATTTTTATCAAACTCATCATCTACATAATATACCATTTGTGCTTCTGATGCCTGAATGTATGGTTCATCATCATCATTATCACCAGTATGAATCAAGCGTCCAAAACATACACTTGTAAATCCCAACTCATCAGTCACAATCCCCCTAGAAGTAGTTGTATTAGCCCACATACATTTGAACAAAACAACTGAGAAACGACCATGGTAGTTTATTTCAATTATGTCCAATAATCGACCATAATAAGGCACACCTCCAAATTGCATTTGATTATCATTAGTACTTGCATAACTCCTTGTCCCAAATGTACCAAACACTCCACTATTTTGTGTTTTAAGCCATAAATCACGGTCCAAGATCCTAAACTTGAATCCGTTAACATTGTAGGCACTATATCGTTTTGCAATATCAATTGGACCCATGGCTAAGAATTTGAAATCAGTTGAGTGAAGGCTAGTTGAGTCATTCCTTATCTAAAAGGAAAAACGAAATAACATGTCCAAGTCAATTATTAATTATAACATAGAATGAAACCAATCAGTAATGGACCCAATATACGTACACGACGTGAAAACCAATCTACAAATTCCCTATGAACTCTCTTGTCTATCAAAGATGATTGTCGACTCCGATTTCTCAATTGTCTCCGTATAGTGTCTCTAAATTCCCTACACGAAGTGTCCAAATTATACATAGTTACTTTCTAATAAAAGACTAATTAATACAACTGATCAAGTGAAAATACTTACTGAAGAAATGGATCAACTATGGCACTGTTTGTTAAGATATGACGATGTGCCTGTAACTTTTCCTTTTCAGATAAAGTGAAATAAGTGAAACCTCCAACTGCTTTTCCGATCGATGGGAATAAAGTGCTTACAGTACAAGAGCCAATACTCGGTTCATCATCAACACGACGCAATCTATTGAACACAGTCTCAATTCCATCTAAGTATCTAGAACAAAAAGTTAAGCACTCTTCAGCCAAGTACCCTTCAGCTATTGAGCCTTCAGCTTGTGCCTTATTACGCACATAAGACTTCAATTTTCCCAAGTACCTCTCAATAGGATACATCCATCGATATTGGACAGGTCCTCCACGCTTGGCATCTTCTACTAAATGCACAATCAAATGAACCATCACTGTGAAAAAAGAAGGAGGGAATAACATCTCCATGTGACATAATGTGAGGACAACTCTATCTTGTAATTGGACAAGTTGATCTATCTTCAAAACTTTATTACATAATTGTTTAAAAAAAGAGCATAGATCAATCAAAATAGAGGACACTTCTTTAGGGAGTGTCTTTCTTATTGCCAAAGGAAGAATTTGCTCCATCAACACATGTGAGTCATGACTTTTTAGTCCTCCAATCTTACGTTGTTTAACATCAACACATCTATTGATGTTACTTGAGTAACCATCAGGTACAGTTATATTCTTCAAAGTTTTTAGAAATATATCCTTATTTACATTTGACAACGTATATATACCAGGAAGATATCTACCATTCTCATCAGGCCACAGATCTGGTCTAATACCCCAAAGTTGTAAGTCCTTTCTTGCCTTTAGATTGTCTTTGCATTTATTATTTGTACTATCATTCAACAATGTGAACAATATATTGTCACAAACATTCTTTTCAATGTGCATAACATCCAGATTGTGGTGTAATAAGTTATCTACCCAATAAGGAAGGTCAAAAAATATACTCTTCTTTCGCCATTGTAGAGTATCTACCTTAGGATGATCAACTCTGCGTTGTCTTTTTGACCTTTCTTCAACTATAGGTTCTTTCCCAAATTCAACGTGAACATTCCCAAGTTGTTGTAGGATATCATGTCCTGAGATTGCCATTGGTTGGCTTCTATTTTCAATAGTTCCATCAAACCTGCTATGAGCCAATCTAAACTTATGTCTTCCATCTAACCACCGACGATGACTTATAAAACAAAATTTCCCACCTTTGACAAGCTTCTTAGGAGTAGTGTCAAAATTACATCTCGGACATGCCAATCCTGTATGTGTGTTCCATCCAGATAAGGTTCCAAGTCCTGGAAAGTCACTAATAGTCCACAATATGGCTGCACGCATATCAAATACTTCATTTCCATATGAATCAAAAGTTTTAATTCCAGTGTTCCACAACTCCTTCAACTCTTCTATTAATGGTTGTAAGTAAACATCAATATCATTGCCCGGTGCTCGCTTTCCAGGAATGATCATGGACAAAATGAATGAACTTTGTTTCATACACATCCAAGGAGGAAGGTTGTATGGTATGAGAACAACTGGCCAAATACTGTGATTGGTGCTCAAGTTCCCATATGGATTGAACCCATCAGTAGCTAAACCGAGTCTCACGTTTCGAGGGTCTAAGGCAAATTGAGGATGCATCAAGTCAAATTTCTTCCATGCTTCAGAATCTCTTGGATGTCTTAACATGCCTTCATCCGTACTTTCGGATGCATGCCATCTCATATGCTCAGCTATTTTAGATGACAAAAACATCCTCTGTAATCGAGGCTTCAAAGGAAAATACCTTAACACCTTTGCAGGAATCTTCTTTCGCTTATTAACAACAACATCATCACCAATTGTATTTCTCTTTTTTGGCTTCCATCTTGATGTCTTACATTTCTTACAAGAATCTTTATCTTTGTCTTCTCCAACATACAACATACAATCATTCGGGCAAGCATCAATTTTGGTGTAATGAAGACCAAGCTTACTAATCACTTTTTTGGCTTCATAGAATGAATTTGGAATTTTAGCATGTTCAAATGCATCTGCTAGCAATTCCAGTATCATGGACATAGCTTTGTCACTTATTCTGCATAGACATTTGATGTGATACAACTTCACCAAGAAAGAAAGTTTTGAATATTTATCACATCCTTCATATAAGCTTTGTTGTCCATCTTGCATTAATTCAAAAAAATTTGTCCCATCATGACTTCTAGTATGGCTTGACTCTGCACCCATATCGTCATCATCCACCATGTCGTTGGTAGAGCAATGATGTGCAAATACATCATTAATCATTTCACACATATTATCATTAATTTCAACTCTTCCACCATCTTCTTCGACCATTACTTGAGGAGCTTCGTCATTTACTCTTCTCTCCCCGTGTAGAAGCCACATTGTATAACCTTTTGGAAAAGGTTTAATAATTAAGTGCTCATATACTTCTTCACGACTTTGCCATTTCTTAAAATTGCATTTCTGACATGGACATACTATCTTTCCCCTAACACCACTATTAGTGAATGCGAAGTCCAAGAAGGTATTCAATCCTCTCATATATTGATTTGTATTTCGAGGCATGTCTATCCATGATCTATCCATTACAACGACCTCTGTTCATGCCAAGAGGATTTGAAGGTTAGAATAAGTGACGATATTCAACGAAATACACTACATGAGATGAATTTACTAAACTTTGAGAACTAATCCAAGGAAAATCATTTACAATCGACTTTCCTTTTATGGGGAAAGTCAACTCACAATCCCTTAGATCAAGAGATTTATTTCAGGATAATACACAACAAAAAGAAATACAAGTAATTTACAAGAACATTTTTCAAAAATGAGGACAAAGTCGGCATTTTTTGTATTACCACTTGAGAATTTTTTAGCAGAACAGTCTCCAAATCTTGAACACAGCCAATAGGACTCCCTGGTACACAAGAAGTGAATAAAAAAATGTTATATGACAGGGACAGTCCTTTTGACATTATATGTAAACAACCTAAATGTAATTTACAATTTATGGATTTGGTTTTAGATAACAGTGAGGAGACCCTAAAGTTGTGTATTGAGTCAAATGCATAATTGCCTGCATAATAAAATTGGTGTGTCTATGATTAAGTACCAATGAAGTACAAACTGATGCCATTTTAATATAAAATTTATGAATATAAAATAAATATAACTGAAAAGTTGTTAAACAATTTTTTCAACGTAGATTAATTATCAATAAAAATAGTTAATATTTCATACCTATGGTATAAAATGACAAAAAAAAAAGTCATCTATCAAAGGGGTCAAGTCTAACCAAACGAATCAATCATTCAAAATAAAAAGATCATATTTTTATTAAAAAAAAGGCATTTATATGTCATGTTTAACATAAAGAAAGATAAAAAAGTTGAACATAGTTGGTTGGTAACTAAGATTCATTGTTGGAAATTTTATTTCAAATTATACAAACATATAGAATTATCAAAAAGGACAAAAGCTACTTTGATATATAATCTGTGTCTGAACTTGAAAGAAATGAGTTCATTAGTATTAGTTGGGAGACACTGTAACCAAAATAAATCTGTGGGAAAAAGGAAGAAAAAGAAGAACAAAACTCTAAGTTCTGTATATGCAAGCCACTTGGAAGAATGTCCATATTTATAATATATTTCATTAATTCCACCATATAATATTAAATGTCGTAACAAGGACATACTGTTAAACACGGGAATCCCACCCCCCATCCGATAAAACTACAACAATCAATAATTAAAAGCACTAGTTTATCAAGGTAACAATTCAAAATCCTCTCACTATATACCTACCATGCTCTGCTAACTTTTCCAACCATTTAAATCCTATGTTGTACTCTCGTGTTTCTCTAATCAAACCCTTTTCTTTTTCTTTTATCCTTCGACCTTTCTTCCAACTTCCAAACTTTTCAACCAAATGGCAGTTGATCTTTGCTCAGAAAACTGTGGAGTTTCTTCCTCTTCTGTGAGTCCTAGAATCTCATTCTCACACGATTTTTCCCACTCCGATGTCATTCCCGTTGAGCAACTCCCTTTTAGAACAAACTCCTCTGGTTTGATCTCATTCTCACATGATTTTTATTTCTTCATCCTTCTCCTATAACTTCATCACTATGATTTTCGTTGTCTGTAATGGTGTTGGTAGTTGTATATCACTACTTTTGTATTCAATTGTCTCTGTTGGTGTTTTAATGAAATCAATCATTTTCATTTTAGGATAAATGAATATTAGATTCTTAAAATTTAGAAGAACAGAGAATATACATCACAGAGTGGAGAAGTTCAGTACATAAAAACACTCCTGTTAAAATAAGAAAATGTTAACTGTATGTTAATTTTTGCTAGTTGTGTGAGTTGTATGCTTTAGTGGCTTTCCCGTTCATAGGCAGTTGTCATTTATGGATCATAGCTCCCTAAAATTCTACATATACATGCATAGAGGAAGGGTGTGAATTATCCCCTGAAAAACATATTTTTCCCTTTGTTTAACATTAAGTTGGTTTCAAAGCAAGTACACCCTAGTCTACCTGTCTTAGCCATCTCAGAAATGAAAAACCACAAAGATTGAGTTTTATTTTGTTGCTCACACTTAGACTTTTTTAATTCTGTTAGAAGGTTGAGTGCCTCATTAATTATAATCCAAATAGTAATAAACTCTTGAATGGTTGTTCATACCAACACCACCTAACTAACCACTCAGTATCCTAACTACCTTTGCTCTAAGTTAGAATGTAGTGTGTACCAACTATGATGGTCTGGTGGACACAGCATCATCAACATGTCCACTCCACTCCCATCTGATATGCTTCCAACAAGCAGTAAAGGCAGTTCCGCAAAGTGTGTGTGCGTTTCATATCTCATGACTACATATCTTAAGTGGAATGTAATTTAATAAATTTCTTCAATATAATATTTTCTACTTAAAGAAAATCTAATAGCATGAAGAAGACAGAGAAGCTAACATTTGACATGGAAGAAATTTTTGACGATTACATTGAGTAAAATTTGTATTGACAAATTATTAACAGTTCCAGGCATATATACATGAATTGGCCAACATATCTTATGGAAGTATAAGCTCACCTTTCACAATTTTTTCTTTTCTCGGCAAGGGCTACTGCAACTTTAGCTCCACACTGATTCTTTCAGCTATACTGTGTGGATCAGTAGCCTGTCCTCTTCTAGCGCGAACTCTAGGTCACACTGTCGGTGGATGTGGGGCAGTCGGAACAGTAGTTGGCATAATCGAATACAAGAGTTAACAACAACAGAAAAATACAAGAGTTAGACACAATCGAATCAATGAACGCGTTCAATAGACTAAGGTACAGGAGACAAACGTGTAGAGTGAAAATGAACGAAGAGAAAATGAAGTGACCTCGCCGCTTTCTAAGCCGCGTGAACCATAGATGCGAGAAATTCCAAGAGCAAATCTACAGTTCAGTTCCGAGAACACCTCGACGAACAATAAGGCGCCTCCACGCTGCCTCGAAGCCTCGCTCAACCCACAAATGCCTCCACACCTCGACACTTTGCTCAGCCCTAACAAGGGGAGACCAACACGAAGATGGTGCAGAGAAGGAGCGGGGAAGGTAGAAGAAATGAGTGAAGGTAGAAGAATTAGGGATTGGGAGAAATTAGAGAATCAGGGAAAGGTAGAAGAAATGAAAGGCGCGGGGATACATAATCAGTCCTACTCATACTCATAATCAGTCCCCAAATTGAAAAAATGAAAGGCACCTTCATTAAAATTGAAGGAAATTAAAAAATTGAAAAAAATTAAAAAAGGGGGTAACTGCGGTTTAGTCAAAACCGCCGGAATTTATTCGGGGTTTCTAAAACCGCCGGAAACTAACCCCTCCTAAAATATATTATTTTTGTAGTGACTGTCTTATCTTTTCAACAAAAATAAACAAATCACTTCATATGATTATATTATATGTACTATAATATAATATGGCTGTTACGAATTATTTATTGTGAAAATAAAAATAAATTAATATATAAAGACAGTTGTATCATATTTAATGTGTATGATATAGATTTACCGTAATTGTTATTGTTGTTATTGTTATTATTATTATTATTAATATAATATTTTTAATCTTACATCACATTATTATGGTCATGTTGCACAATGTCACATGTAATAAAAAATTTTATTTAATTGTTTTTAAAATTTTAAAAATTAAAAGAAATTCAAAATTCAAAATATTACGAGATGACATGTGGCATCTTTTTAACAGTGTTAGTATAAAATTAATGACAAATATTTAATTGTTTCAATTTTTTAAAAATGGAAACTTAATTAAAAGAAAGTGATGGACCTATTTGAGAAAAATCATCGAAAATAGAAATTGTTTGAATGATTAAACCTATAATTAAAATGTAATTCGATATAACATCAAAATAATTCAATTTAATATATACTTTTTCATCTCAACTAGTTCAATTTATATAAATTCAATTTAATATAATTTTAAAAAGTTTAAATAGTTATATGTTCATCAATTTTTTACCTATATCTTTACAAGCTAAATATAATATTTATTTCTATATAATATACATTTTATTCTCCAATCAAATATTATAGTATATTTTTAAGTTCATATTTGTAAAAGGTGGATCTCTCTCTTATAAAATCAACTTGTAAAGTAAGGTTTACACCCATATATATAATTTAATATCATGTTAAGAAATGAGTTTTAAGTCTAACTCAACTTTATAAAATCAGTTTATAAAATGATGTTTGCATCTCACATATTCTGTAAATTGATTTTATTTCTAGTCAACGTGAGACTTCCAATACAGATGAATTCAATATCTCATAAATACATCCATATAGATTTATACTAGTGTTCATATCCAAATTAACATGTATTCTCAAAACTTTTTCAATAAAGTAAAATGAGTTAGCTTCCATTACTTTCTTGTGATCTTTGAGGAATTGATCCAAAGGCTCAGGAAAGTAAGGAAAATTCTAACTAGTCCTTTGAAAGTTTTTTCACAAACTAAACATATCACATATGCTAATAGTGTAATAGCCCTTTCAAGATGCCATGTGTGATTAATAACTTGAGAAAAGGTGACTTCTAATACCATCATGAAATAGTGAAAAATTAAAAACTTTATTTCATTATGGTGAACACAATTAAAATCATGCGAAAATAACAATTAATCCAATTACAACTTATAATAGTATTCGAAAGTTTCAAAATTAAACTATTTATTATCTCAAAAATATTTCAAAAATCCTCTATAAGATTTTCCCATGCATCTCCTTGCTCCAAACATCACCAACATGATTTATATGATTATCGTACAAACACAAGCAAGTAAGGGTGGGCTAACCGAAAAACAATACAAGATAATACAAAATAATTGCACTCACCCACACTATTCAAATCATCCCGTACAATCCATGAAGTCATAACACATTTGTATCCCACAACAACGTATCACCTCCAAGTGATAGTGAACAACATCACACAAAACCACATCACCTCCAAGTGATACTAGAGAACATGTTATTTGCCGTAACCTACCGTCACACCACCTACTTACCAAAGTAGTCCAGTTTGAGTCATCCTGCTTGCTTACCAAAGGATCCCAGCTAGAACCAGTCTCCCTTGCTTCCCAAAAGCCTTACAACTGCTTACCAAAAATTCACCAACAGAACACTATACTCAGCTAAATTTAAAGCCTTGCGGGTGAAACAAATCTCTAATTTCCCTGACTTATCAAAGCCTTTGGCGAAAAGGAACAATACTTGGAACTCCATCTCCCATGTTTTACCAAAACCTCAAGCGAAAAGGAACAAAACTCAGTTCTACAAATTATGAAAAGAAGATTAACAACCAAACTCGTCTCCCAATGATTGAGACAATGAGACAGAGTAGTATAGTTGTTGGATAATTTAAACCTTAATTGGAGGTCAACACCAATGATGGCACATGCAGATGCCTAAATACTCACTCGATATTAGGTTTTTGAAGGCAATATTGAGTGAGAAATGAAGGTATGAGAAATTAGGACATTGGGAAGGAAGTATTTCAAGTGAATTTTGGAGAAATTGAAGATTTTGGAAAAACAAGAAAAGAGAATATCGGTGTTGCTCGGGAACTCAAGAATGGAGAAAATGTCTCCTTTAAATTTTGAAATTTCAATTTAATTATTGCACTCAATTATCACTGTCTTACATAACAAACAATGTTTACAACCTTAACGACACAATTTGTAGACGAATAATTGGTCCATAATAACTCAACTAATTAACCAACAAAAAAATTTCATTAATAAATAAAATATAAAAATTGTCAATAATTTTTATCAATAATTATATAAATTTTTATCCATAAATTCAATACTCTAGTAATGTCATCACTAGTAAGTCTATTATGACAATATTAAAACTAATTTAAACAATATCCATAATATAAAGTTATTTATAATACAAACTTACAGTGAATTTAAGTGGTTATACACATGTTCATCAAATGAAAGAGGATGAGAGAAATTTGAGTAAAAAGAAATATGAGAGAAAATGTTTTTGTTATTTAGTTGGAAGATAATATTTTTTTAAAAAAAAGTTAATTTTCTACACATTTTATAATTTTTAATTTAAAAGTATATATTTTTAAATACATTTAAAATTGTTAAACCCTATGAACCATAATATGATGAATATCTTTACCATCCAAACAATGATGAAAAGAAAACACAGAAAGGGATTGATAAGGGCGCGAGAGAAGCATGAGTGGGAGCGCGATTGGCTCACAAATTTGGACTTTTTTATAACTATTAACAACCGCACTCACTCAGTCACTGGTGGCCCGCATAGCCACGACCAACTCCGTTACATGTTTCAATTCAACGCCCTAACTTTTTCTCCCAATAAATCTTCTTTTTTGTTCTTTCTTTTTCTTCGCTAGGTTTAACATGATATTATATCACAATAATATTATGCCTTATTTGAAATTATTTTTTATAAAGACTAAAATTAAAACTCTTAAATTTCCATTTTGGAGGAATTCAAATATAATTTGGTAAAAAAAGTTATATAAAAATTATAAGGAATGAATGTTTTTTAAGTTTAAAGTTGATGGTTACACTTATAAAAAAAACTAAGGATCTAAATTAAGAAATTTGATATTGATATATAGTAGGAAAACTTGTCTAGGCTTAACTAATTAGGAGGATTGGAAAAAAAAAAAAGTTGTACTATCACCAGCTATATTAGCCTTTACCCTAATAAATTAAAAAAGTTGTTAAATAAATAATCTAACACAAGAAATATTATTTTTTAAAAATAATGCAATTAGTGTGCTTTAATTGTACTTTCTCTTTTTTAATATGAAAAGGAATAAACAACTTCTAAATAAAAATTAATAATTATAATTATAAAACAAATCAATAAGTATCTTAATTTAGGAATCAAGCATAAAAATTTACTATTTAAAAATATTCATTAATTTCTTACTCGATCTCCTTTAGTTTTTGAAGAAATTTTTATTGGAAACTTTTTAGAGTAAGGATTAAACAGAAATAAAATTGCAAAAATGAATTAATGTGTTAAATTTTCATTTTATTAAGATTATTTACAGTAAAATAAATTATGTAAGGACCTGATTAATCAGATATAAATATACTGAACCACATAATTACATAAAAATACCAAGTACACTTAACATTATAAATAAAGAAATATACAATCCTCCACAAATAGTTTCTACAATTTTTTTTTTCAAAAGAAAGTTCAAAATATTCTAAGACTATACATTCCACAATACATATATATAGGTATATATACTTCCAATATCAAAACAAAGGACATAATTTTCACTTTTTACATCTCTAATCTTCATTCTTGAACACTAGTTTGTCCTACACTATCATCTCATCACATGTAGTATATAAAATCATAGCATGTGAACAACCAATCACAAACAAGTTTATTTATTTTTATAAAATTATAACAGAATTATAATTAAAACAAACTTTAACAATGAGTCATAAATTTCTAATACATGTAATTTAATAAAAAACAAACAACTTCTTAAGCAATTGACAATATTTAAATTTAATTTTCATAATAACATGTATTAACTTGAATACGCATTAAGTGATGTGTAACGTCTCGGCAACTCGCAGGGACCGTTGACTGCCCCCACAGACCACCACCAGGCTTTGCAGTGTGTTTTGTCCTCACTCGCACACTTTCTGGGAAAACTTCCCAGAAGGTCACCCATCCCAGAATTGCTCCATGCTAAGCACGCTTAACCATGGAGTTCTTATGAGTCAGGCTACCGAAAAGTAAATGCATTTTGGTGATATGAGTAGTCAAATCAATTCCTTTAAGATATCCTTCAACCGTATAGTCCCATACCTATACAGTCTCCAGATCCCTCTCATTCCGGTATATGTTCGATTCATCCATGTACCCCTTCCACCCGAAGCTGCCAGGAGCCGCTCCTTGTCCGTGCCCCCTGCACCATGCTTCTTGCACCGGCGTCACTCCCCGCCCTCGTCTCCGTGCCCGGGTGTCACATGATGTACCTGTCATAAATTTTCTATAGTGGATTTGAGTTAAATTATTATAGTGATTTTACTTGACTCACATATATTATGACAAGGTCAATTCTTTATAGCATCGCTAGATTAATTCTATTTCAAACCAAAACCCTGCTATCATTCATTGTAGCACATACAAGAGAGTTCTTCATGGAGCATAAACCATCATTAATTCCAAAATTCAGAAGCTAAAACAAAGCACACCCACGCTTAATGCAAAAACCAAGGTCCAATGCCAACCCTTTATCACCTAGTTTCATCAAGGCAAGACCCAAACTAAGACCATTGGAGCTCTCGGTTAAATGAGCGTCCAACGTTCCCTATAGTGTCTAGTGCTCGAATCCACTAGAGTTCGTTGCGCCTACTGATATTTGGACAACGCCAGATGTTAGGAAACCCTAGAACCCATTTTCTAGAAGGCGTTCGGCGATGCTTAGGTGGAGCCTAGAACCAAGAGCCCATAGATCTCACTCTCAGAGGACACTCGACAACACAGAAGTTGCACTCAACACATATCAATTACGAGATTCCTACTTGTATGCTATCAATTTGATTCAATGGTCTATTTGATATTTTTTTTTTCCTTTCTTCAATTCTTAATTAAGTTCCATTTGACTTGAAGCATCCCTAGATAATATCATTCAATAAATCCGATAACATCACACTTCAAAATTTCATATTAATTGTTTTGAATTAGCATTTTGAAACTCATGATCAAAATGTTAATTTGGGATATCTCATTGAAAACCATTCAATAAATTAGAAACAAAAAGATAAATGCTTTTGGTAGAAATGATAATTCTTGTCATATGTATATTTTTTTTTAAAGTTTATTCATCAAGAGACAAAGTATCATTTAAGCGATTAATCTCATTATAAAAAAGTTTGTTCACCACTTAAATGAGAAATAAATTGTATCAATTTTTTCATGTAGGAAGAATATTGTTCAAGTGTTATAGTCACTTAAATGATATGTCACTCAAGTAATGGTCATATACTTTCTCTCATACTAAATAATATCACCCTAACAAGAATACCTCATTTGATCAATGTTCCCCTATTTTATATGGTATTATTAATGGCTTTCAAATATTTTAAATGTTATTAATTTTTGTGTAATGGTATTGTTATATTGTGTTTTTATTTTTGTTTTCCTGTTCATCCTTTTGAAGATCAAAGACCATAGGATTAGTGAAGAGCAATACACATGCATCCAATCAAAGTCAATAACATAGTATGCTCACTTCTTACCCTTTTTGAGGTCATTAAGTGTTATGAGTTGCATATGGTTTGTAGTCTAATGCATGTGACTCAAAATAACTCAGTGAATCTCTATTGTTTGTAAACATAGGAATATGTTTAGAGTTCTAATTGGAGTTTTGTTTGTATAGTTAAATCATCTTGTGAGGAACAAAACTCTAAAGAATAGTTTGAGTCAAAGACTGATTTTCTAAAAGTAATGAAAGCATATACTTTTATTTTGTTCAAGTTCTAATCTATGTGTGGTTGATGCATGTAAATGAATTGAATAATTTCTTAAGTGGGTGGTAAATTAACTTGATTTGATTGATAATTGATATATTGTATTATTGAAATTATAAAATTTGATAGATTGTTTTGTGATAGATTATTTTATTAATGACCAAAGTTTAATGTAATTTAAATATATATCTAAATATTATCTTATTCTTATATGTTAAATTAAATAATTAATATCATATAATCAATCCACATGTAAGAACTCAACAAACTATTATAATTTAGTATTCAAAACTATTACAATTCTTGAAACATTAGCAACCAAAATTGAAACCAAATTTATTTAGTTTAAAAAAGCATAATAACTTTTCCAATATCAAATCATCCCACACAACCCAAGTAATTCAACAACTTCATACATACTGAAGCTTTGCCATACAGAAAATCAAATCATCACCTAAAACGTAAATAAGAATTTTGAAAATATTTTGCTTCCGTTGCTTAAAAATCTTTTACTATCCAAGAAATCTAATCTTAATGAAAGATAATAAAGATAATGAGTAAAGAATGTTAAGAAATTCTCAAAAGTAAAACCTAAAAAACAAATACAATACGATAAACTCAAACTAACTAATATTCCTTTTTTCTTTCTCAATTCATCATATATGCTACTAATATGGGCAACATGCAAGCACAAATAGAAATGAGAACTTGAAATCCATAATGAATAAGAAATCTTAAATAGATCCAAGTCCTCTTTAGTTGTTAGACCTACTTTTAGTCATCTCCTAACTTGTAATGTCAGGAAAAAAAGAAGATGATCGTCTAGTAAATCTAAAAAGAAACTAAAAGATTTATATGTTTTAGAAATGGTGATTTTTTTTATAAATGAAGAATGCAATTGTTTGGTTTTATATTCTATAACCTTTTAGAGTCTACTAAAATATGAATACGTTTTTTATCAACTTGTAACTCTCTTTTCTAATATTCATAAAAGTGGATTATTAATACATACATACATACATACATATATATATATATATATATATATACTTTATAATACATTTTTTAATATTTAATGTAATAATTAAGACCAATTTTCATCAAATACTTTAGATTTTAAATTTAATTCAATTATGTAAAATTAATTTATAAAGTAAAATTCATATTTATTTAATATATTATAATTTGAAGATATCTTTAGTCAAAATAAGATGTCTAATGCATCTTCTCACACTAATAACTAAATACATAAAACGTGAAAATAATTTAGTGAGCGAACATTAGTAGTATTATTTTATTCACAGAAGAGGTGCAATGTAAAAAATGTGTGCATGGTTTTGTTTTGGTATTATTCATAAAGAGAAGGGTTACGTGTCATTTCATGAGTGCCGAGGGTTTCTAGTGAGAATGCGACACACAGTTTGGTCCCTTTGAAAACAAACGCTGTTCGATCTCTTTCCCTCTTGTTTCCGGCAGAGTAGCCGACACAACCATACAACGTTGAAAACATGATACCACGTCATCCCTTTCAAAATCCTAAAATGCCCTTCTCTTACTCTTAAACTCTGATGTCAAATCGAAATACTTACCATTATTTATTTCAGAAAAAGTGACGTAGAAGAACAGAACAAGATGCGATTAAAATATTAATTTTACTTTTTATTTAACAAAATAAAAAGAAGAAAAATTAATTTTGTGAAACTAATGAGAATATATCTACTTCCTAACTTACATTGAAATAGAAGAAAACTGACTTCTCTCATGGTGATATTACTTTAAATACATAATACATCATATTAATATTTTTTTCGACATTTCAGCCATTCCTGTAAATATTATGATTAAAAAATTAAAATAAATAAACTATCTTTTTTATTTTTTGACAAATCCATCTCATCTAAAGTTTTAAGGGTTGGAGAAGAAAAAGAAGAGAGAAAAAAAAAATCATTTGTGAGACTAAATATGAATTATTTTATTAACAAGAATGTTAAACAATATCAAAGATTCAAACTCTATAACAAGCTTGGGTGTAAGAAACTTGACCACATCAAAATTAGGAGGTTCAAGTTATTATAATAAGTTTTAGAGAATTGTTTCGTATGAACGTTATCATATGTCTAATTATGCTCAATATTCATTTTTTTCATGCAAATGATTATTTTTTTTTTCTATTTATTTTTTTCCATATCACTTATATGATATGTTAATTTTTATTGCGTTTGCCGTACTTCTTCCATTGAAAATTTGTTGCTATTATATTCTCACACCATTTTTTTGCGCTTGTGTTATCTTCGAGTGTACTCTTTCTTGAGGTTAATTAGTACCACTCCAAATTAGTATAGGTTAGGATTATATTTTCTTTTTTTAATTATATTCGTCCACCATTTTTTTTAATTAGTATAGGTTAGTATCACTACAAATATAGTTATAGTGTTACATATAACTATGGCAATTATCACAATCGAAAGATATTATTTGTTTTAGAGTTTGAAGTTATGTTACAATTTTGTCACTAAAAAAATGTTTTAAAGAGTTAAAGGAAGAAAATGTATTTAAATTATCTTTAGTCTCAACTTTTAAATGATGTAAGACTATTAAATGTATTAGAACATAAGTCCTTCAATTGAAGTCTAAGGGGAATGAGAGTTCATCCCCCAATGAAAGACTAAGGGAACGAAGATTTATCTTATATATCATATGTTCTGATGCATCCAATAGACTCACATTATTTAGGAGGCTAATGACTATTTAAATACATATTTTTCCTTCAAATCTCTAAGGCGTCTTTTAAAGACAAAAATATGACGGAGTCTCAGACTTCAAAACAAACAATACCTTGGATGTGGTGATTGACTCTAACAATGTCATTTGACGAATTTGATATCAAAACATTGACACCATCTATGGGGACAAAAACAATGTTCCAAAGATGAACCTTCATTCCCAATGGAGGATGAACTCTCATTCTCCTTATATCTGGACTAAGGGGCTTATGTTATAGTAAATCCAATAATTTCACATCGCTTAGGAGTCGAGATAAAAAGCAATCCAAATACACCTTTCTCCTTTAATCCTCAAAGACATCTTTTCTAGACAAAATATTGATAGGGTTCTAAGCTTTAAAACGAACAATACCTCGGATGCAATAATTGATCCTAACGATATCACTTGACGGACTTGACATAAAACAATTATAAAACAAGATAAAGTGAGGGTTTAATTCATTAATATTCATACATTTAATTAAAAAGTGTTGTATTGAAAGTATTCGTAGTTAGTTATTTTTGCATACCCTTATTAAATTATTACAAGTAACCATTTGACAAATTAGAACATGATTTATTGATAACCATTTGACGGATTAGAACATAATATTCTCATAATTTTTAGTTTAAGACAACCATAAATTGATACAAATGTTTATCTTATTTGAATGAAGATTTAAGATTGTTGTGTGATGAAGACATTAAAGTATATAGTTGAGAGAGATATAAATATTTTGAAAAAAATGTGTAAAAAGTTAATATTGTTTAAAAGCTTTTATTGTTGAAAGATACATTATAAAATAAGTTACCGAGTTTTGCTCAGAAAACTTGATAAAAAGTAAATTCTATAGAAATTTTTGTAAAAGATTAACATTCATAATGATGGACAAGTAAATATTCATAAGTACCATATTAACTAAATATAAGGAAGAAATTATTGATACACGTTTATATGATTGAATATAAAAAATAGGTAATGTAATGTATTATTACAATATTTATAACTTTTGTTTATAAATAATTAAAGACACATTCTAAAATTAGATTTTGTTTGTCATTATTTACAAAGTATATTTTATTTTTCAAATGGCAACAAAAACAAATTTAACCAAATGAATTAAATTCTAATTAACTAATTATTTTGTACTTGATACTTTCTTATTTACAAAAGAGTTACTGAATTATAGTTGAATGTTTTTTCATGCCTTAAAACTAGTTTTGAAATTCATCCATGGGTATAAATATTTTTATCCTTGAAAAGTTATGATACTGGTTAATATATTTTTAAATACATGTTTCAGGTAAATGAGTTGTTGAATAATGTGTCGCCTTACTTCTAAGTTATTTTATTTGTAAGATTTTTAATAGAAGTTTGTATTAATATTGTCATAGTGAAACATGTCTAATACCTAGGAATCACTGCCAAGTAGATTGTAGTTGTGCAATTAAATGAAACTTAAATGTTAAATGTTTATGAATTGGTCATTGAATGATTTATTCTCATGTATATCCTTCTATTATTTTTTAAATGAATTAATATCACTTTTGATCCTTATTTTCGTCAATTTTGTTTAATATGGAACTTAGACTTTTTCGAATGTTTAATATGACCTCAATTTTCGTAATTTATGCTCAATGTAGTCATTTTTCATGATGTGTTTTAAATCGTTAACGAAAGATTGTACACGTGGACAATGTTTGAATGAGGTGTTCGATTTCGTCATACATGACTCATTTAGCATAATGTTCACATTACCACATCATCACCTTCAACCTCCCAACACAAAAACTCTACCCACCATGTACCTCCAGCACAACGCCAACGACATACCACAATGAAACACTTGCATGCACAGATCAGAAACCACTATGATCCACCATAAACACTAAGGAGGAAAGACAGAAGCAAATAAGCCATAAATTCATAAACAAAGCAACATTAAATCCTTAAATTGTTACTTCATAAACAACATATAATCATAAACCAAGATGCAGTTTTCAAGTTTTCATGTTTTCTTCCATTTCCCATATAATAAAAACAAAACCAAACATTACAATCAAACAACCAAAAAACAGAAACAAAAACAGAGCATATATTAATTATATATATTTTCAAAACAAAATACCCCAAATCGATCATTTTAGTTCTACTAAATTCAAGTTGCAAACCCAAATTACAAAAAGAAAGCAAAAACAAAGGCACATGAGATATGGAAGGTGAGAGGGAAGAAAGTGAAAATGGAAGTTTGAAACCTTAGTATAAGTGACATGTACACTATATTGGACGGGGCCACATATGCCGAAAACGAACACCTCATTCAAACATTGCCCACGTATACAATTTGTCGTTAACGATTTAGATGACGTCATGAAAAATGACCAAATTAAACATAAAACTCAGAAAATTAAGACCACATTGAACACTTAAAAAAAATTCAAGTCTCACATTGAACAAAGTCTACGAAAATAGGGACTAAAAGTGGTATTAAGCCTTTTGAAATATTCTCAAAGAATGACTCAGAGACCTAAAGTCCTCATTTCTTCGAACAACTTCTTTTTCCCATGCTCAAATATAACACTTCTATAAACATTAGTTTCACCACCAATGAACTCTCGACATTCTTTTGATATTATAAACTTTTTGTAGTTGTATGATCCAATTTTTTTTGAAGAGGATTGAAGAAGAATGCCTACAAACATGACTTTATCCAAGAGCTTTTTTTCCTTTCAAAGTCCCATCCTTTACAAATCTTTGGAGAACCCGTCATAAATTAATCCATCACCTCTTATTGAATTTGTGTTCATTTTCCTAGATAGTGACCTGTCAACCACTACTACAATCTTTCAAGGACTAAATTGGATATTTATATATGAAACAACTTAGGCCTCCACCATTATAGAAAGACAAATCCATGACGGTTAGAGATAGCTTTCCACTACGACTCTTAACTGTTGTCAAATTGGTCGTCGTTAGAAGTGTAACATAAACAACGACGATTACTCATAACTGTCATTAAATTAGTCGTCGTAAAAAAACAATGACAAGTTTTTTTACCATTGTTGAAAGTGTTAAGTGTTAAATAACAACGGTGTTAACACCACTATAAAAAATTTAATCAAAAAAGCATAAAAAGTTAATGAAATAGTTTATAATGACGGTTTTGGTCATAACCATCATTATAAACCTATTAAAAAAACAAAATGCATATCCATGATGATTATGGTCATAACCGTTGTTAAAATTGAGTATTTTTTATAAAATATAATATTTTCAATTTTGTCTACCAAAACCCTATCAAAATGTTTTCGTACAACAACTTAGACAGTTCAAAAATAGTTCATATGTTTTATAAATATCAATACTAATTAACTATATATGAAATTCTTTTAACAAATAACTCTAAGTCTAACTCTAACACCATATATTCTTATATCTAATAATAAAGTAATTTGTCATGCTTGTTGAACATATTCTAATCCTTTTTTTATTGAATAGTTGGACATCCTTAAAATTCTATAAAAGTGGATTGAAGTTAAAGTTAAGACATATTGAAGTTGAAAATAAATTTAAAATATAAGGGGTTATAACATCTTACATCATCCCAATTACTTTGATAGCCGACTTGTACTATAGTTCTCATCCACTACATGACGTAATAGTCATACTTATAGCTCCCAATTTTTTTTATTGCTCTACACCTACAATAAAACTATATAGATAAATTAAATGATAACACAAACCTTGATGAAAATCCATATGACCTTTTGAGTTGTGACAGTTGATCTACCGTTCAATATACATTGTCCATTAAAGGCACTAAGATAAAAACATCTAGTATTAGGAAACATGTAATTGTATATTGAAGGTCAATGTAGTGGTAGGGGATTCTTAAAACATATTTACATGTCTACTATACTTTTCAAGTGAGGGGAGACTTTTTATGCAATGAGTAAAACCATACAGTGGTACGATCTAATACTGATAGAACTAGCAAATACCAATGATGATTGCGTTAAAAATTAGTTAAAACATGTACCATGCCAAAACTATAAATTATTAAATAAGGATATACTTACTTATCTATATATGGAGCAAGGTAAACTTGTTTTTGTCGCAACATTATAGAATTACCGATGTACATTTCAGTTTATGTTTTCTTGTTACCCGTTGGGGTCATGAAATGAGGGTCTATAAACCTATATGTGTCATCATTTCCCTCTTCCAAACATAAACCATGTAAGTACCTAAATTTGATGGTAAAAAGACATATCAAATATCTAATTGAATAAGGGATAAAAATGACTTTAAAAGTTAACTTATAATTGTAGAATAAATATGTTTAACTCTTCATTGTTTGCAAAAATTTCCATCAAATTAGATTTATGTATGAGAAATGGAAGCTTTCTATCTTTGCCAAAAACAGTGGCACCCAAGGAATGACCACTGGCTCTATCCCCATGATTGCAACAACCTCCGTCAATATGGCTAGTAGTAGTAGACCCTCTAAATTTTTTGAGGCATGCAACTCTGCTTCATGTTGCTACACAAAACACAAACATGATATTAGTTAGGACACTATATACTACACACACACACACACACACACACACACACACACACATATATATATATATATATGTAACAATATTAATGGAGATACAAACTGATTCAATATGTTGTGTAACCAATTCAATTTGTGGTATCATCTTCATGAAATGTTTCGCTCAGATAATGAAGGTTTGCAATGCTTGAGACAACTTATTGACTTTACAAACTCTTTTATATATAAAATACATTCATTAGGACATGCATGAATATTTTCATATTCCATTACTATTAGACAAATATCTACATTTGATTAGGTAAAGTTTTGCTTTCAACAAACATTTCCTTTAACAATTGAAGCAATTATATGAAGCTTTTAAAATTTTTCCCTTCACTGTGTTTAAATTCATCAACCTTTAACACAACTTATAATTGTGTAAAGTTAGTTAAACTAGGATATAATGGATTCTCTACATCAATATACATTTTTTCATAAACCTCTTCAACAAAGGATTGTACTCTAATATCACGAATCATGTCTTCTAATATATCTTCCATTATCCAATCAACAGATTCATTTATTTCAGACACACTTGACATGCCTAACAATTCATCATGCCACTTCATAGTGCATATATCTTAAAAAATCATTCACACAATAAGTTCTCTAATTCCTCTTATTCCTTGAGTGGATTGTATAATTTTTTCCTTCCTTCTCTCCTAATAAATTATTTAAACTATTTTAGTTGTTAATAAATTATCTTTAACATATTTTTTAAAATATTTTGTAACGTCTACATGTTATAATTGTTTATTACACAATTTAATTAATTGAATGCTTTGTTCATTGATTACAAACAATAATTTTAATCGATTAAAAAAAATGTATTATGAAAAACTAGAAAACTTATAAATGATCGATTATTTATCTAAATAATTACTTTTTTCTTAGAAGACCAAATCATCAATTATTTAAACTTTTCATTGATTAAAATCATTAAATTTCATTTCAAACTTAACTTTAGTTTTCAGTCACTTTCTTATCATAGGGAATGTCTTGATTTAAAGAGTTCAAATAAGAATAAAGAAAATTAGATACTAAACACTAGAATCTTTATAAACATATTCAAATATCATCAAACATCTTCATTCAAAGTTTTAGAGATTTTCTTCAATATCATCATAAAGAACATGAAAAACCATACAATTACAACAAAACCATAAAATGAAAAAGAAAAAACAACAATGTAATTTTCAAATAAAGAAGATAAAATCTAATATAATTTCATAACATAAACACATCTATTTATTACACTGATGAATTCTCTAATAAAAGTAAATACCCAAAGAAAAATTATATTAAAAAATTGACATGTAAATCAAAATAATTTTAAAGGATCAATGTAAGGATTTGTATAAAAAAAAAAAAAAAAAAAAAAGACAAGGGAGGAAGCAACGAGCGCTGCCACAAGGGACAGCAAACGTTGCTTCCCTTTGAAAACAAAAATAAAAAGAAAACAAGAAAAGGAAAGAGAAGAGGAGGGGAAGAGGAGAGGTTAAGAGGGGGCTACGGGTTCTGCTGGGGGTGGAAATTTCTTGCTGCCAAATTGAGAGGGGAGAAGGGGGAGCTGCTGTTGGAGCTGCAAGGAGGCTTTGGTGGTGCATTTGGAAACTGGAAGTGATTCAAGGAAGTCTTCAAGAGGTAAGGGGAGCTAGATATATTTCTTTGATTGTTGAATTTTGTTACGCTTGGTGCAAATCTGGGAAATTTTGGGAGATAAAAATATTTTTTTACGTTTCTGGAATTCTGCAGAAATTCTGCAGAACTGTTAGTCCCAAAATTTTCTGAACGTTTAGTTGGTGACCTGTGTTCACCTAACTGAGTACCTGCGTTGGACTTTCTGTACAAATAGGCCTTTTCTCTCGCGTAATCGTTTACAGGGGTCCTGTAAACGATTACCAACCCGAACGTTCGTCCAAATTGAGACGAATTGAACGTTCGTCCACTTTGATTTGAACGCTCGTTTTTCTTTAGCCGACGAGCGTTCGCTCATGCGTTCGTCCCGTAGCGTTCGTTCTTAAAACTTCTGCACGTTCGTCCTAACAGTGTATATCCAAATAGGTGGGTTTCTGAACGTTCGTTCAGATATCGGATTAACGAGCGTTGGTGATAAGGATTTGAGTAGAGAGCGTCTGTGTGCGCCTGTGAACGTTCGTCCATTTCCGGGTAAGGGAAGCTTACTTAATTTAACTGTTTTGATGTATGTGTGGGTGTGAACGTTCGTTATTTTACTGTATAGATACATGATGAATGATATGAATGATGGTATGAACGTTCGTTATTTCACTGTATGATGTTGCCATGACTGATTTGCATGAACGTTCGTTATTTTGAAAGTATGAGAATATTATATGTTGATTTGGATGTGATTTGGATGCATGAACGTTCGTTACTTGGATGAATTGAAATATATGAAAGTTCACGATGTGAGTCGTATGAAAAATGAGATTTTTCTTGAGATGAACGAATGGAATTATGAAATTTTGATGAAAAATGAACTGAAATTGTAACTGGAATTGAAAATAAACTACCATGAAATGTACGTTCGTACTGGACGGTCATTGACCGTTTGGTTTTCTGATTAATATGGTTGAAATATTGATTCTTTCATCTGATTGAACCTCGGGTTGAGGACGAGCGTCCTCGCCCTAAATTGCCATGCTTGAGCGTTCGGCCAAGCGTTGTTTTGATCTTCCCTTTTTAATTCCCATGATATTTTACGTTCGTTACTGAGACGGTCTCTGACCGCTCGGTTTTCTGGGCAAAAATGATAAAGTCCCTGGTTGAGGACGAACGTCCTCATCCTAGAATGCTCTGTTTGAGCGTTCGGTCTGACACTGTTGAATCTGATTCTTTTTATAAATTTCTCTCTTTTGTACTTGTATAATTGTATGTAACAGTGTATGTTTCCCTTCGTATCACTTCTTCAAATATGCTTTAATTCATTTATCAACATCTGTTAATTTAAGTTATTGAACGTTCGGTCTTAAACCGGACGATCGTACTGGAAAGCGTTCGGTCTTACACCGAACGTACGCTCAAAATTGACGTGTGGTCCCATACCGTGCGTTCGTCTTAAATAAGGCTCGGTCTTATACTGAGCGCTCGCTCAAAGTGAGGCTCGACCTTATGTTGAGCGTTCGTCCCAAAATGGGGCTCGGCATTATTTTGAGCGCTCGTATTATTTTCCACGGCGTTCGTCCAGAATGAACAGTATTATTGGAATTTTCTCCAGATTTTTGCCGTTCGTACTTTGTTCGAACGAGCGTCCCTGTTGGGTCTCATCTCACAGCATTCGTCCTCGGACTTATTGGGGACAAGACGTTCGTTTTTGATGGTTTTCTTAAGAATGATGAATAATGAATGATGAACAGTTTATGAGATGAAATGAATGTTGATTTATGAAAGAGCGTTCCAAGGAGGAATGACTCAGAACTTGATTATTGAGATTTGTAAAGTATGAATGTGGTAAGCTTAGCCGGTCGTTCATCCTGATATTCCGTGAGTACTCGTCCTCACGTAGAGGCAGTACGTCATGTGTGGGAATGGCAGGAGGTCCTAGTCCTGATGATTTTTGGACAGATAGGATTAACCTCGGGTGGCAGCTGATGAGAGTTCCAGTTACTACATCACCCGGGTGCACGAACACCGAAGCTACACAGAGTTCATACAGTCCGGACAGTCAGTCGTGTCGAGTTTATTTAGTGAGTATGTTTAAATGGGTTGTTATGTAATGAATGTGTATGTTGAGATATGCATGTATGTTGAATTGTTTACCTGAAATTGTATGTTGATGCATGAGTTAAATTACGTAAGCTTACCCTTTCGTTTTCCTTGTGTTGTCTATTGTCCTTGTACGTCCGTCTTGTCATTGCAATGATCATCCGTGTGGATGTGAGCAGAGGGAGACGAGCATTTGGAAGAGGCGCTTAATGAAGAGAACCTGGTTGATGTCGAAGTGAAGACCGAGCAGTGAGGCGCTCGACCCGTTATGTACCTATATTAGAGTGGTCGTTCGACCATCTCTTGTTTTCTTTTAAGTTAATTCGACCGTTCGGTAATTATCCTGTGTAAACCGTTCGGTCAGGTTCTGGTACATTTGGCTTTAATTTGTAAACTCTTATGTGTGACGTGCGATTTTTGCACATTCATCCGTTATGTTGGATTCATATTCAAGGACGTTCGTCCTTGAGCGCTCGTTGGTTTCGCATTTCTTTAACTTTTAGTGTAAAACTGTTTGAGATTATTATTAAATGTGATTTTCTGAATTTATAGTTATATCTGTATTTTTGGGATGTCACATTAGTGGTATCAGAGCAGTTTTGTTCTTTTAAGGACACTGTAGGTTATGAGTACACTGTGTTTTTGCTGTGTGCTTAAATTGCGTTTAGTGAGTTATTTTCAACTCTTTAAACAGGACTAACGTTCGTTTATTTTCTCTGTTCTCAGAGAATCAATGGCACCTAGACTCCCTCCTCCTCCACCGCAGACCAATGAACATGATGCGCCCAACAACACCAGATTGTTGGAATCAATAATTGAAAGGCTACAAGAGCAGAACGCTGTTTTGACGCAGCAAAATGCGGCTGCCTTACAGAGTTTGGAGGCCGCTCGTGCAAATTCTGAAGTGACTCAGAGACAGCTTATGGAGATTCTTGCAGCTACCAGGGGTACACCGGGAGCATCTGCTTCAAACACTACTCATCAGACTGAATGGAGTTTGGAGAACTTTTTACAGCATCGTCCTGCAAAATTTGATGGGAAGTGTCTTCCCGACGGAGCTGATCAATGGATAAGGGACATGGAACAGATTTACGATGCCAAGGAATGTCCGAACGATCGAAGACTGGCATTCACTGAGTATTTGTTGACTGGAGAGGCCAGTCATTGGTGGTCGAGTATGAAGATGTTACTGACAGACTCTCACAGCCCTATTTCCTGGGAAGTCTTCAAGGAAAAATTTTATGAAGAGTATTTCCCGGATAGTGTTCGTTTCGGCAAAGAAGTGGAATTTCTCCAGTTGGTGCAAGGTAGTATGTCTGTTTCTGAGTACACCAACAGGTTTAAACATCTGGTTCGTTTTAATACCATGGCGACCAGTGAAGTATGGCAATGCAGGAAGTTTGAAAATGGGCTGAGAAGTGATCTGAAGGTACTGATATCCAGCCTTTGCATTAAGTCTTTTCCTGCCATGATTGAGAGGGCAAAAGTGTTAGAGAAAAATGTGGCTGAAGCGGAACGACTGAAGAAGCAGCAACAACCAACTAGAGGACCGATCATGTCCAGGCCGAATCCGAATCGGAACAGGTTGTCGTATGCTCGTCCAACACAACCATCAAATTCTCAGGCTATAGTTGTTGCCGGACAATCTGGACAGCAGGGATCAGTCAGATGTTTTAAGTGTGGAGGACCACACTACAGATCGTCGTGTCCTCTGTTAGATGGAGCAAAATACTGCACTCGCTGTAGAGGAAACGGTCACATGGAGCACGAGTGTAATATGGGCAGATGAGCGGCAATGAGGCCACCAAATGCCGGAAGGATGCAACAGGATCGGGGTGGACGAGCACAAGCTGTTGGTCGAGTGTATGCGATCACGGGCGCCGAAGCTGCCAGCTCAGGTACGCTCATCACCAGTACTTGTTTGTTGTTAGGAATGCCTGTTTGTGTGTTGTATGATTCGGGGGCAACACACTCCTTCATTTCGAAGGCGTGTGTTGAGAAATTGGGATTAGCCGAACGCGAGATGCAGTTCGACCTGGTAGTATCAACCCCAGCGGCTGGTGAGGTTAGAACGTCTACTGTATGTGTTAAGTGTCCTATAGAGGTTGAGGGGCGAAATTATAAAGTGAACCTCATCTGTCTACCCTTGAAAGATCTTGAAGTAATCTTAGGAATGGATTGGCTGGCTACCAATCGCATTCTCATAGATTGTGGTGCAAAAGAATTGGTGTTTCCGGACGAGTACGAAGTGAATCTATCTGTGACGCTCGGTCAACTGAAAGAAGACATCGTGGATGGCGCCAGTTGCTTTCTGATCATGACGCATTCGGACGAACAACTTGAAGATTTGAATCATGAGCGATCGTCCGGTAAACTGAATGGAGGACGATCAGTCGTGGATGAATTCCCTGATGTATTTCCTGATGAAGTGCCTGGATTACCTCCTCCACGCGAGGTGGAATTTACTATCGACTTAGTGTCCAATGCTGGACCTATCTCTATTGCACCTTATCGGATGTCGCCAGCAGAGTTAGCTGAACTCAAGGAACAGATTGAAGAGTTAATGGATAAGCAATTTATCAGACCTAGTGCATCACCTTGGGGAGCGCCGGTACTCTTAGTGAAGAAGAAGGATGGAAGCTCTAGTCTCTGCATTGATTATAGGCAGTTAAACAAACTGACTATCAAGAACAAGTACCCTTTGCCTCGGATAGACGACCTGCTAGATCAATTGCATGGCGCGGTCATATTTTCAAAGATTGATTTACGGTCGGGATATCATCAGATTCGGGTGAAGGAAGAAGACATCCAGAAGACAGCCTTCCGATCTCGATACGGACACTACGAGTATGTAGTAATGCCGTTCGGTGTGACAAACGCCCCAGCAATATTTATGGACTACATGAATCGTATCTTCAGACCGTATCTAGACAAGTTCGTAGTCGTCTTCATTGATGACATTCTTGTCTACTCCAAAAGCTATGAAGAGCATGAGGATCACTTGAGGATCGTTCTAGGCGTGCTAAGAGAAAAGGAGTTATATGCCAAATTCTCTAAATGTGAATTCTGGATGAAGGAAGTACCATTCTTGGGACATGTTGTTTCAGCTGAAGGAATCTCAGTAGATCCGGCTAAAGTAAGAGCAGTACTGGAATGAGAGAGTCCACGCTCAGTTACCGAGGTTCGTAGTTTTGTGGGACTCGCGGGATACTATAGACGGTTCATTGAAGGATTTTCCAAAATAGTAGCTCCGCTTACTCAGCTGACCAGAAAAGATCAACCGTTCGTTTGGACCGATCGGTGTGAAAGAAGTTTCCAGGAATTGAAGAATAAGTTAACAAGCGCCCCAGTACTGGTCATACCTGACACGGCTAAACCCTTCGTGGTATATTGTGACGCGTCTCATCAGGGTTTAGGCTGTGTACTCATGCAAGAAAAGAGGGTGGTTGCTTACGCTTCTCGGCAACTGAAGGTTCACGAGAGGAACTACCCAACTCACGATCTGGAATTAGCAGCGGTCGTCTTTGCTTTGAAGATTTGGAGGCACTACTTGTATGGATCAACTTTCCAAGTGTTCAGTGATCATAAGAGTCTTAAGTACCTTTTTGATCAAAAGGAGTTGAATATGAGACAGAGACGTTGGCTGGAGTTCTTGAAGGACTATGACTTTGAACTACTTTACCATCCGGGAAAAGCAAATGTTGTAGCAGACGCTTTAAGCAGAAAGGTAGTTCACGTCTCCTCCATGATGGTCCGAGAGTTAAGTTTGGTAGAGAGTTTTAGAGATCTAAGGTTACAGTTCGACTTGGAACCGAATGTTATTAAATGCTGTACTCTTAGAATCTCCAGTGACGTATTTGACCAGATCAGAATGAAGCAGCGAAAAGACGAAGAGTTGGTGAAGATCTTGAATGCACTCGGTACAGATCAAGCTCAACATTTTAACACTGGAACTGATGGTATGCTACGCTACATGGGTAGGACGTGCATTCCGAATGATGGCGAGTTGAAAAGGATCATTCTTGAGGAAGGACATCACAGCCGTCTTAGTATACACCCCGGTATGACTAAGATGTATCAAGACCTCAGGAAATCTTTCTGGTGGCCGGGAATGAAGAGTGATGTCGCACGTTTTGTGGCATCGTGTTTAACGTGTCAACGAGCCAAGGCTGAACATCAGAGGCCAGGCGGTCTACTTCAGCAGTTAGAGATTCCGGAATGGAAGTGGGACGGCATTGCAATGGACTTCGTGACTCACTTACCTCGTACGGTCAGGAATCATGATTCCATATGGGTAATCGTGGATCGTCTGACGAAGAGTGCTCACTTTCTAGCGGTCAACCTGAAAATGTCAATGACGAACCTTGCTAAACTTTACATCAAGGAAATTGTTCGTCTACATGGAGTTCCGTCTAGCATTGTTTCAGACCGAGACACGAGATTTACTTCTCGGTTCTGGCGATCATTACAAAGTGAGCTCGGTAGCAAACTCCATATGAGTTCGGCCTATCATCCTCAGACGGACGGTCAGTCCGAGAGAACCATCCAGACGCTTGAAGACTTATTGAGGACGTGTGTTCTAGATCACATGGGCGTTTGGGATGAAGTCTTACCTTTAGTAGAGTTCACCTACAACAACAGTTTCCAAGCCAGCATAGGAATGGCTCCCTTCGAAGCTCTGTATGGGAGAAAGTGTCGAACGCCATTGTGTTGGTTTCAAGAAGGAGAAAAGGTCTTAAACGGACCAGAGCTCATTCAGCAGACGACTGAGAAGGTGAAATTGATCCAAGAAAGGTTGAAGGCATCTCGGAGTAGACAGAAGTCATACGTTGACAAAAGAAGAAGGCCATTGGAGTTCGATGCTGGAGATCACGTCTTCCTTAGACTACATCCGACTACTGGAGTTGGGAGAGCCATTCGACCCAAGAAGTTGTCCCCCAAATTCATCGGACCTTATCAGATCTTGAGGAAGATCGGACTAGTTGCGTACGAGTTATCTTTGCCACCTCAGTTATCAAACTTGCATCCAGTCTTCCACGTTTCTCAACTTCGGAAGTACGTATCCGACCCTTCTCACATATTAGAGTTAGAAGATATTCGTCTTCGTCAAGATCGTACATTGGAGATGCAGCCGGTACGCATTGAAGATAGCAACACCAAATACTACAAGAGGAAAGCAGTCAGATTGGTGAAGGTCGTCTGGGATGAAAAGACGGGCGACTCTACATGGGAAGTGGAAGATGCTATGAGGGATTTGTATCCCCATCTGTTCGAGACTCCGTTCTAATTTTCGAGGACGAAAATTTTTGTTGTTGGGGAGAATGTAAGGATTTGTATAAAAAAAAAAAAAAAAAGACAAGGGAGGAAGCAACGAGCGCTGCCACAAGGGACAGCAAACGTTGCTTCCCTTTGAAAACAAAAATAAAAAGAAAACAAGAAAAGGAAAGAGAAGAGGAGGGGAAGAGGAGAGGTTAAGAGGGGGCTACGGGTTCTGCTGGGGGTGGAAATTTCTTGCTGCCAAATTGAGAGGGGAGAAGGGGGAGCTGCTGTTGGAGCTGCAAGGAGGCTTTGGTGGTGCATTTGGAAACTGGAAGTGATTCAAGGAAGTCTTCAAGAGGTAAGGGGAGCTAGATATATTTCTTTGATTGTTGAATTTTGTTACGCTTGGTGCAAATCTGGGAAATTTTGGGAGATAAAAATATTTTTTTACGTTTCTGGAATTCTGCAGAAATTCTGCAGAACTGTTAGTCCCAAAATTTTCTGAACGTTTAGTTGGTGACCTGTGTTCACCTAACTGAGTACCTGCGTTGGACTTTCTGTACAAATAGGCCTTTTCTCTCGCGTAATCGTTTACAGGGGTCCTGTAAACGATTACCAACCCGAACGTTCGTCCAAATTGAGACGAATTGAACGTTCGTCCACTTTGATTTGAACGCTCGTTTTTCTTTAGCCGACGAGCGTTCGCTCATGCGTTCGTCCCGTAGCGTTCGTTCTTAAAACTTCTGCACGTTCGTCCTAACAGTGTATATCCAAATAGGTGGGTTTCTGAACGTTCGTTCAGATATCGGATTAACGAGCGTTGGTGATAAGGATTTGAGTAGAGAGCGTCTGTGTGCGCCTGTGAACGTTCGTCCATTTCCGGGTAAGGGAAGCTTACTTAATTTAACTGTTTTGATGTATGTGTGGGTGTGAACGTTCGTTATTTTACTGTATAGATACATGATGAATGATATGAATGATGGTATGAACGTTCGTTATTTCACTGTATGATGTTGCCATGACTGATTTGCATGAACGTTCGTTATTTTGAAAGTATGAGAATATTATATGTTGATTTGGATGTGATTTGGATGCATGAACGTTCGTTACTTGGATGAATTGAAATATATGAAAGTTCACGATGTGAGTCGTATGAAAAATGAGATTTTTCTTGAGATGAACGAATGGAATTATGAAATTTTGATGAAAAATGAACTGAAATTGTAACTGGAATTGAAAATAAACTACCATGAAATGTACGTTCGTACTGGACGGTCATTGACCGTTCGGTTTTCTGATTAATATGGTTGAAATATTGATTCTTTCATCTGATTGAACCTCGGGTTGAGGACGAGCGTCCTCGCCCTAAATTGCCATGCTTGAGCGTTCGGCCAAGCGTTGTTTTGATCTTCCCTTTTTAATTCCCATGATATTTTACGTTCGTTACTGAGACGGTCTCTGACCGCTCGGTTTTCTGGGCAAAAATGATAAAGTCCCTGGTTGAGGACGAACGTCCTCATCCTAGAATGCTCTGTTTGAGCGTTCGGTCTGACACTGTTGAATCTGATTCTTTTTATAAATTTCTCTCTTTTGTACTTGTATAATTGTATGTAACAGTGTATGTTTCCCTTCGTATCACTTCTTCAAATATGCTTTAATTCATTTATCAACATCTGTTAATTTAAGTTATTGAACGTTCGGTCTTAAACCGGACGATCGTACTGGAAAGCGTTCGGTCTTACACCGAACGTACGCTCAAAATTGACGTGTGGTCCCATACCGTGCGTTCGTCTTAAATAAGGCTCGGTCTTATACTGAGCGCTCGCTCAAAGTGAGGCTCGACCTTATGTTGAGCGTTCGTCCCAAAATGGGGCTCGGCATTATTTTGAGCGCTCGTATTATTTTCCACGGCGTTCGTCCAGAATGAACAGTATTATTGGAATTTTCTCCAGATTTTTGCCGTTCGTACTTTGTTCGAACGAGCGTCCCTGTTGGGTCTCATCTCACAGCATTCGTCCTCGGACTTATTGGGGACAAGACGTTCGTTTTTGATGGTTTTCTTAAGAATGATGAATAATGAATGATGAACAGTTTATGAGATGAAATGAATGTTGATTTATGAAAGAGCGTTCCAAGGAGGAATGACTCAGAACTTGATTATTGAGATTTGTAAAGTATGAATGTGGTAAGCTTAGCCGGTCGTTCATCCTGATATTCCGTGAGTACTCGTCCTCACGTAGAGGCAGTACGTCATGTGTGGGAATGGCAGGAGGTCCTAGTCCTGATGATTTTTGGACAGATAGGATTAACCTCGGGTGGCAGCTGATGAGAGTTCCAGTTACTACATCACCCGGGTGCACGAACACCGAAGCTACACAGAGTTCATACAGTCCGGACAGTCAGTCGTGTCGAGTTTATTTAGTGAGTATGTTTAAATGGGTTGTTATGTAATGAATGTGTATGTTGAGATATGCATGTATGTTGAATTGTTTACCTGAAATTGTATGTTGATGCATGAGTTAAATTACGTAAGCTTACCCTTTCGTTTTCCTTGTGTTGTCTATTGTCCTTGTACGTCCGTCTTGTCATTGCAATGATCATCCGTGTGGATGTGAGCAGAGGGAGACGAGCATTTGGAAGAGGCGCTTAATGAAGAGAACCTGGTTGATGTCGAAGTGAAGACCGAGCAGTGAGGCGCTCGACCCGTTATGTACCTATATTAGAGTGGTCGTTCGACCATCTCTTGTTTTCTTTTAAGTTAATTCGACCGTTCGGTAATTATCCTGTGTAAACCGTTCGGTCAGGTTCTGGTACATTTGGCTTTAATTTGTAAACTCTTATGTGTGACGTGCGATTTTTGCACATTCATCCGTTATGTTGGATTCATATTCAAGGACGTTCGTCCTTGAGCGCTCGTTGGTTTCGCATTTCTTTAACTTTTAGTGTAAAACTGTTTGAGATTATTATTAAATGTGATTTTCTGAATTTATAGTTATATCTGTATTTTTGGGATGTCACAATCAACATACATGAAAATTTAATAGAAAAACCTATTAACCACTGTCTCACTTTTTCACAAAAACAAATTAAACTCATTCTCAAATCCTCAATTAAAACTTAATAAAACTAAGAATATTTAAAATACTTCGCACATGCAAACATAAAAAAAATATTTTTAAATAAACCTTTATACCAACGTTAAAGGTCAACAATCAAAACTATGAAACATTTTTAAGCTTATAGCATTCTTTGAACATTCTTCACACGATTTAATTTATAATATAAAAATAAATATAATAAAGTAATTACTAAAAAAATAATATCTCAATTTCACAAAATCTATTATTGGATAAAAGTGTCAAAATTAGGATTAGATAAACTTATCATAAATTTGAATTTTTTTTAATATTGATTTTTCGAAGCAATGATAACAAATCCAAATTTGAATATTTTTTAATATTGATTTTTCGAAGCAATGATAACAAATCCAAAAACTGAAAACGTATGCGAGGTTTGAATTTTGTTTTTCTTTTGAATGAGATTGGACATGGCGTGGTCAAGAATGCGATAAGAATTTGAAAATAGAAAATATATAATTAATTTAATACGTTAAAATAAAAAATTTAGTAATATATATTTTATTTATATTGCATTTAGGATTACCCACTAAAAATGATATTTTATACTAATAGAATAGAATGACATTTACAAAAGTAAAATGAATAAATAAGACGGCGTTATGTTTTATTATTTAAATAGCATATTTTATATCTGTTTTTCATATATAGAGTATGTTAACTTTTAGTCTAAAGAGTATATTAAATGACGCATGATAAGTTTAGTTTTCATTTATCTTTCTTAATGAGATAATTATAATAAGGGTTTGTGTGAATTAAATTAGAGTGTAAATTCTCTTTCACAGTCAAAATATTTGAGTAGAAGAGAGATGAATATAAAATATTTAAAAGATGTGTTACGAAATTATAATAAACTCAAGATGATATGACTTTTTTTTCTTTTTCTAATAAATATAAAAAAGATAAAACGTTTTAATTATAAGATGAATAAATTATTTAAAAGTATGAAAAAGCAATCCAAAATCACGAAAATCACTTGGTGGAGATTACCGTGTTTAACGGAGGGTATTATCGTCCAAAAAATACCTGTGATGAAGCTAAAAGGGATCAATGGCGGAAGGAAAGGAAAGTGAATAGAGGCCTCAAAAACCTCAAAAACCCTCTCTGTTTCTCTCTCTCTTTCTCTCTGTCACTCAGTCACTCAGTCACTCACCCACACACACTAGAACTTCACTGTGGAACCTTCATCCATTCATCATTGAAGGGTAGTACTCGTAATTTGACCGAAGAAATGGCGACTCATCATCTTCCCGACCACTTCAAGTGTCCAATTTCCCTAGAAATAATGTCGGACCCTGTAATCCTCTCTTCCGGTCACACCTTCGACCGTTCCTCAATCCAACGTTGGCTAGACGCAGGCTACAGAACATGTCCAATTACCAAGTTGCCCCTCCCCGACCAACCTTCCCTTATTCCCAACCACGCGCTCCGAAGCTTAATCTCCAACTATACCCTCCTACCCCCTCTTCACCAAACCATTTCCCAACCTCAAACCCTAATTTCCACCCTCACTTCTCCCTCTTCTTCCTCCGATTCCAAAATCGATTCCCTCCGCCACCTCACGCGCCTCTCCAAGCGTGACTCCGCCTTCCGCCGCCACCTTGCTGACTCAGCTGCTGTCCCCGCCGTCCTCGCCGCCGTCGTCGACCCTGCTCTCCAGGAGAAGGCGCTCCCGCTTCTGCTCAACCTCACCCTCGACGACGACTCTAAGGTCGGCCTCGTCGCCGAGGGCGTCGTCGCGCGCCTCGTCGCCGTTCTCCTCAACGCTTCGCCTGACTGCCGCGCCGTCGCGGCCACCATCGTCACCAGCCTCTCCGTCGTTGAGGTCAACAAGGCCACCATCGGCGCTTTCCCGGCGGCGATCGCGGCGCTCGTGGCGATACTCCGAGACGGAAAAGGGAGGGAGAGGAAGGAGGCCGCCACCGCGCTTTACGCTCTCTGCTCCTTTCCGGATAACCGGAGAAGAGCAGTGAGTTGCGGCGCTGTGCCGATTCTGTTGCGGAACGTAGAAATTGGATTGGAACGGTGCGTTGAGGTAATTGGCGTTCTGGCGAAGTGTAAGGAAGGGAGGGAGCAAATGGAAGGTTATAACGGTTGTGTTCAGATTCTAGCTCGCGTTTTGAGGAACGGAAGCTCCAGGGGGATTCAGTATGCGCTTTTCGCACTTACTTCACTTTGCTTGTATAGCCAGGAAATGATGCTGTTAGCTCTTGAAGAAGGTGTTCTGGAAGCTTCTATTGTGTTCGTGGAAGATGATAATGAGAAGGTAAGGAGGAATGCGTGTAATTTGATTCGGGCTCTCCGTAGCAACAACAGCAACCACGATCGGGTGGAGTGATTATGGAAAATGAATGGAACTGGGATGTATGAAGTATCAGTTTTGATGGGAAGAAAGATTTGTTTGTCTCTCCTCAGTGGAGGTGAGTTGTTGTTTTTTGTTTATTGGTTCTGCCATGTTGGGTGGGTCCTCTGTACAAAATGGAAAGAAGATCATTTTTTTTTTTTGTTTTGAATGTGATAGGGTTCTTTTGTATGTTGTTGTATATTGAATAATGATGATGATGGGCTAGCTCTCTGGTGTTAGTTTGGCTGTTCTGAATGGGAAAGTTAAATCCTTTGAACTGTAGTGCTTCGTAGTTAGAACATTTCTTTTGGTTTCTTCGTAATTTTACTGGGTTAATTCTTAACATCTGGATTTTAACTTACAAGTTGTTTTTTATGTAGTCTTTCCTTCGTATGTAAGTAGTAGTTCTGTTGCTGTGCATTTGAAATTTTAGTGTAACTCATGAATCGTTTGAATGAAAGAAAAAAATGTGAGTGAAATGAAGCTTGAATTCAGGATATGATTTTGGAATGTTATGTTTCAAGATTTTTATTTCTTCAGTGCTTTCCTCTCCAACAAAACAAGTTAATTTTCAAACTAAAATTTTAATTTCTTCCATATGTATAATCTGTATGTTTCCTGAATCAAACAAAAATGTGCGTTTCAATAAGTTTAGAAAACAAAACCTGTCAGGCTAGAATTGAAGTCAAGTTTGTCAAGACTTATGAGACATGGTTTTCATTGAGCCATAATTGCTTTGGATGGTTGATTTTGACCGGAATGCTTTTGTTTATGTTAATAGGATATCAGCATTTTTTTACCTGTGAGATATATTTTAACGGGGCTGATGTGTTCAGCAACCAGTCATTCCTACTATATCAATTGCAAGTAAAATATCTTGTTCTATTGAATTGTGACTGGCATGTACAGTTTGTTCATTCAGTTTTATGTCCTTCATTTTATTTCATCAATATGATTACTTCTGGACTTTGAATTATTTTTGCGTATGAATATGTACATGTATGAAATAAATTTCTAACAAATGAAATTTTAGAAATCCATCTGATATAGTTAGTGCTTTATTCTTAATATTCTTAATAGTTAATGCTTTGTTCTTAATATTCTTAATGTTTGTGTTCAACAACAAATGACGATGTTGGCCTGCCAATTTGGGAAAACGTGTTTATTTTATCATGATGTATGCAAGTAAATGTTCAGTTTATCCGTGAAAGTTCTTACTAAGAATTTTTCAGATGGCAACAAAGAAAATACTAAAGTTCGAAAGACGTCACTACTAATATCATATGGATATGAACATAAAAGGTCACAGGAAAACATTTTTAGCCGTCAAATACACTTGCTGTGAAAGTATTTAGAACTAGTGGTTTATGTTTAATAGTTCTATACCACTGGTTGTCATTTTACTTTCGATTTTCTGACAACTTCATTCTCTTCTATATGAATTTTGCTCTGATTACTATTTGATTTTTTTTGTCCATTTTTTTAAATTTTATTAATTGGTGGACTTACTATAAGGTTGTGACTTTTTTGGAACATTTTATTTTTATTTACTCTCAAGATGAGGATTACTTGAAATGGAGGGGACTGATGGGTTAGTCCGAAGCATTTTCTGCATTTTGCTAAATTCTTTACAAGATATGTTGACAAATTGGGTTAGGGCCCTGTATCATATGATCAGTAGTGCTGCTTTATTAATATTTAAGTATTTTGAATTGTGGTTGGCATGTAGCGTTGAGAACTTCACCCATGCAATAAAATTGCTTTCATCCATTAAAAAAATGCGTTGTCTTGGAGTAAGGGAAGAGTTATGAATAGTTGGTCCTTGCACAACTTATTGTAGCCTTACAAAAAAAAAAATACTTTCTGCAATATATTAGTACTTCAAACATTTTTTCGCCAATTGAGTACACTGACACGGGTTTCAGTGGTTTGTACCCATGCCATGTTAATATAAGTTTTAATATCAAAATTTTAGTCCATGTCTTGCGGAAAGACTTTTCTTCGCTCTAATTATGTGTTAATTGTCTATCAGTAGTGATATTGTTAAAAATTTCAGAAATACTAATTGAAGACTGAGGATGTTCAGAGTATATATTCTTTGCAGTATTTTCCTTGTGCTTTGAATTCATAGTGATTTCCAATACGCATTCCATCTAGCTCTACAGTTTGGTTGGGCTGATTTAATGGAAAATTGCATCATAAAGTTTTCTGATTTCCCACACATAAATACCTATGCACGCATCTCCACCTGTTAAAAGGAGGCTGCCAAGTGGTTAAACTTCAGCACATAACACCGGGCAAGTTGCTACTTTGTTCGGTTTTGTAGTGTGGATTGCAAAGCAATTTTGTGTTTCCAATGATGGTATTTGGCAGGTAATTTGGTTTGACGTCAGAAGTTTTTACCTGAAGTCGTTACTACATGTTATATAATGTCCTGGATTAATATTGATGCAGAATTTAGTGCAATGGTTTGTTACAGGGTATACGATTCTGACCGAATTTATTTCTGATTCACTTTATTTATACTAGTTTTTACTCTAGTGGTGTGTATTACACTACCAAACACCATTCATTTGCCCTAATATTGGTTTGGTCAGCACACTTTTTCTGGCATTTGGTACCTTTCTACACATCTTGATTCTTTTCATATACCTCGCGTCTTCCTCTTTTGATTGTTTGCTTCTGGGTTTTCTTTTTCATAACGATTCCCTGCAGGAGAGGGCAACGGGATTTATGGGATCATTCTTATATTAAAAGAGTTGTCTTAAACAGACCTAGGTATGTTTGGGATTAAGAACATAAAAACATTTTAATACAAACTGATATTATACGATGTAGCAGGTAGCATCGGATCATGGTTGCAATGATTATTATAAAACCCTAAAAACAATCCATTTGGCTTTACATTACAATAAACAATGCGTAGCTCACGAATCTAGGTGATAGCTAGCCGGATACGTTAACTGTGTGGTGTAGGGTTTTATCCGCGTGCGTAGAATTTTCTTCCAAACTTTTTTACATTATCGCGTCACATCTCAGATGCTTCCAGGATTAGAAAATTATAATTTAGCTCTTAACTTTAGTTAGAGTGTACGCTTCCATATACAGTTACTCTAGTATTTCTTCTGTCACACTTCATGTATATGTATATTATAATTAACTTAATAAGTGGATTTATCTTGTTTTTCAAATGACACTTGAAATATGGTTTCAATTTAATTTTTATCAAGTGTACCAGGGTGAGCCGGGCGCCGTACGGAAGGACCGTCCGGCTGTCCAATGACTGTCCGCCCAAGGGATATACCGGACCAGGGGAGCCGAACGCCGTACGGAAGAGCCCATATGGCCGGACGCCCACACCCGCCAAAACACTAATCAGCGTGATTTAAAGTAAAGTAGCCTGGTTTAAAGGTAAGTAGAAATTAGAAGCTATTGGGCTGTTTTGGGCCGTGATTAACTTTTCACTAATCCCAAGCCCATAGTGAAAACTATAAATACAGGTTCACGGTGAGTGGTAGAGAATATACATTGAATGCATATTTATTGCTTTCTCTGAGAAAAGCCACTGCTCTAAGACTGACTTTGGCATCGGAGAGTCTTTTGCAGGTCTCCACCCCTCGGGATTGCGAACGGGAATTGAGAGTCTGAGTAGAAGATCAGATACCAGGACATTGGCAGGAAGACGTGGAGGTTTGGACCAGCACAGCCCTACACATCCGAAACATTTTATGTGTACCAGGGTGAGCCGGGCGCCGTACGGAAGGACCGTCCGGCTGTCCAATGACTGTCCGCCCAAGGGATATACCGGACCAGGGGAGCCGAACGCCGTACGGAAGAGCCCATATGGCCGGACGCCCACACCCGCCAAAACACTAATCAGCGTGATTTAAAGTAAAGTAGCCTGGTTTAAAGGTAAGTAGAAATTAGAAGCTATTGGGCTGTTTTGGGCCGTGATTAACTTTTCACTAATCCCAAGCCCATAGTGAAAACTATAAATACAGGTTCACGGTGAGTGGTAGAGAATATACATTGAATGCATATTTATTGCTTTCTCTGAGAAAAGCCACTGCTCTAAGACTGACTTTGGCATCGGAGAGTCTTTTGCAGGTCTCCACCCCTCGGGATTGCGAACGGGAATTGAGAGTCTGAGTAGAAGATCAGATACCAGGACATTGGCAGGAAGACGTGGAGGTTTGGACCAGCACAGCCCTACACATCCGAAACATTTTGGCGCCCACCGTGGGGCCGTGTGACTTCAGTTACCCAATGGTGACCACAAGAAGCATGGGCAGGGACGATCCAGTTGAGATGATCCGCGCATTGCAGCAAAAGATGGACGAGATGCAGCAGCGTCACGAAGACGAGTTGGCCGCCGTAAAGGCTGACTGCGAAGCCCGGATAGCCCGGGAGGACGGACGAATAGACGGAGAGCAAGGGAAGGACAAGGGAAAGGAGGTAGCGGGGGAACGCCCGCCCACGGATACCGAATGTGATAGAACATGGAGACCCACCGGGTCCGATGCGGAGGGAAGCAAGGTAAAGTCGGTACAGGCGGAGAGCGCCGCCGAGGACGGACGGATGATAATTAAATCGGAGCCCTCATCCACCTTGTTGCTCCCGTTTACCCAGAACATCATGAATGTTCAAATTTCGGAACAATTTGTGGCTCCACAGTTCAAAATCTATAACGGGACAACGGACCCTGCGGCCCATATTCAGACATTCTCGAACGCTATGGCGTTCCGGACAGGCAATGATGCCATTTGGTGTCGAGCGTTCTCGCTCTCATTGGAAGACGAGGCATTGGAGTGGTTCAACACCCTCCCTCCTAATTCAATAGAAAACTTTGCTGGATTAAAACAGCTATTCATTAAACAGTTTGCGGCCAGCAGCACCCAAGACTTGACCGTATTCGAATTAATGACCCTCAAGCAGGGGAAGGATGAAACGCTGCGAACGTTTATGGACAGATACCAGAAGACCGTCCGTCGCGTAAAAAGCCTGACCCCAGAGCTCGCCCTTCACTATATCCTGCCGGCCCTGAAGCCGGGACCATTCAAGGATAGTGTCTGCCGGCGAGCACCTAAAACAATGGAGGAGCTGAGGGAGAGAGCAGCTGACGAAATAAGGGTGGAGGAGATGAAGCTCTCCTATAAGAAAGAAACTCAAGAAGCCAGGGGAGAGAGGACAGACAGTAATAAACCCGTCTCTTCTTCGGGAAAAACGTTCGGTCCTAGACCCCGGGAGCAGAAGAAAGGACCTCGCTTCCAACAATATACGCCCCTAAACGCCTCAAGGGAGAAAATTCTCAGAGAGGCCCTGAGTACTGAACTGATAACGGAGCATGAGGGGCTCCCAACCTCGAAGAACGCTGACCGGAGCAGACATTGCTCCTACCACAAAAATATGGGTCACAGTACTGAAGAATGCTGGACCCTCAAAGACAAAATAGAGGAGCTTATCCGGGCGGGAAAGCTGAAGAAGTATATCAGAGACGAGCGCCCGCCGCCAACAACCGAACGGCCTGCCCAGAGATCGGCGTACCGAAAGGATAAGCCGCGGAACCCAAGAGCGGAGCGACCCAGCTCAGAGAGGCGTCCGGGCCGAAGTCGAAGCCGCAGCCGGGAACGCCCCTTGAGGGGGCATATCAATACCATTTCTGGAGGATTTGCGGGAGGAGGATCGTCTTCCTCCGCCCACAAGCGTCATGTTCGGGCCCTCCAGTCCGTCCATCTAGTCGACAAGCCGCGTCGCTCCATGCCGCCCATTACCTTCTCGGACGAGGACTTTCACGCCCCTGATCCCGACCAAGACGACCCTATGGTCATAACAGCAGAAATAGCACGGTACGGGATAAGCAAAGTTCTGGTTGACCAAGGAAGTTCGGTCAACATCCTTTACTGGAAGACTTTCCTGCAAATGGATATCTCAGAAGATCTGATAGTTCCCTACGATGGGCAGATAGTAGGGTTTGCAGGAGAGAGGGTTGACACAAGGGGGTACGTGGAGTTGAGGACGAGGTTGGGAACCGGACAGTCTAGCGAGGAGAAGAGGGTCCGGTACCTGCTGGTAGAGGCTAGCACATCATATAACGTACTGGTTGGAAGGCCGTGCTTGAACGCTTTTGGAGCTATTGTCTCTACCCCCCACCTCACGATGAAATACCCTTCCAGGAAGGGAACCATCTGTACAGTCCGGGCGGACCAGAAAACGGCACGAGAGTGCTACGCAGCGGGGTTAAAGTTGCACGTCCGCCCAGTAAAACGGCGGACGGCCGGCTCTGAGGTCGCCATGGCAGACCTCGACCCAAGGATGAACACCGAGGACCGTTTGGAACCTATGGGAGAAACCCAACCTATCTTGATAGGAAGGGAACCTACCCAGACCACCCTCATAGCCAGGGAGCTGAACCCTGAAATGGAAAAGGAGTTAAGGGCGCTCCTATGGAAGAACCGGGATCTGTTCGCGTGGACGGCGTCGGATATGCCGGGCATCCACCCCGCAGTGATGAGCCATAAGCTCTCACTTTTCCAGAATGCACGCCCCGTGGCCCAGAAAAAGCGAAGAATGGGTGAGGAAAAGCGTAAGGCTGTGGAAGAGGAGGTGGAGAAATTGAGGAGAGCTGGTTTCGTCCGGGCCGTCACTTATACCACATGGCTAGCTAACGTGGTCATGGTGAAGAAGGCCAGCGGGAAATGGCGCATGTGCACAGATTACACGGACCTGAACAAAGCCTGCCCGAAGGATTCGCATCCCTTACCCAGCATAGACGCCCTGGTGGACGGCGCCTCCGGACACCGGGTGTTGAGTTTCCTGGACGCATATTCCGGGTATAACCAGATACCTATGTACGGACCGGACATCGAAAAGACAGCATTCATCACGGAGAAGGCTAACTTTTGCTACGAGGTTATGCCGTTCGGCCTGAAGAATGCAGGGGCAACATATCAGCGCCTGATGGACAGAATCTTCCGCGATCAAATAGGCCGATGCATGGATGTATACGTGGATGACATGGTGGTCCGATCAGCAGACGGAGAGGGACACCTCAAGGACCTTGAGGAGGTTTTTCGCCAAGTAAGGAAATTCGGCATGCGTTTAAACCCCGCGAAGTGTACATTTGGGGTAGCAGCCGGGAAGTTCTTGGGCTTCATGCTGACCTCCAGGGGGATTGAGGCTAACCCGGACAAGTGCGACGCGGTATTACAAATGCAGAGTCTGGCCACCCTTAAGGAAGTGCAGAGACTGGTCGGACGCCTCACCGCCTTGTCTCGGTTCATCCCCAAGTTGGCGGAACGGATGAGGCCGGTCCTGCGTAAATTGAAAAAAGGGACCGGTCCGTCGTGGGACGACGAGTGCGAGCAAGCCTTCCGAGACGTAAAGACTATCCTTAGCAACCCGCCGGTCATGAACCGCCCGGTTCCAGGGGGAGATTTGCACATCTTCTTGGGAGCGTCCGAAACGGCCGTCAGCGCCGTATTGATGCAAGAACGGCCTCAGGCGAGGCTAATCTATTTCGTGAGCCGCACGCTCTTAGATGCAGAAACCCGGTACCAGCGGGTAGAGAAGGTGGCCCTGGCTTTATTGAACGCATCCCGGAGACTTCGTCCTTATTTTCAAAGTTATCAGGTGATAGTCCGGACAGACTTTCCAATTTCCAAAATCCTCAGAAAGCCGGACCTAGCTGGACGGATAGTGGCGTGGGCGGTAGAACTCTCGGAGTTCGGGTTGCGCTATGAACCGAGGGGATCGGTTAAAGGCCAACATTTGGCGGACTTCGCGGCCGAGTTACCCCCATCCGGCCAAGATGACTGGAATTTGTACGTTGATGGGGCTTCCGGCCGTTCGATCAGCGGGGCTGGCATCGTACTGGAAGGCCCCAATGGATTCTTGCTGGAGCACTCCTTAATATTCAAATTCAAAGTATCCAACAATCAGGCTGAGTACGAGGCCTTGGTGGCCGGCCTCGAGTTGGCAAAGGACATGGGGGCAAGGAGGATCACCTGCCGGACGGACTCTGAATTGGTTGTGGGCCAAATGAATGGCAACTTCCAAGTCAGAGAGGAGCGCCTTGTGCGGTACTACCAACGAGCAACGGAGCTCGCAAGAGCGTTCGACAAAGTTGACATACAGCATATTCCCAGAGAACAAAACACGAGGGCGGACATACTGTCTAAACTCAGTTCGGGAAAAGAAAAGGGACAGTTGACTACTGTCGTGCGGCAGGTTCTTCTTCAACCTTCAGTCGAATGCTCAGCGGTATCAGGTGGAGGACAAGACTGGCGCGCAGAAATCATGGAGATCATGACCCGCCAGGACGAGGGCCGGACGGTGGGTCCGCGCGAAGCCAAAAAAGTCGCCCGTTATCTTATCGTTGGGGATGACTTGTACCGAAGAGGATTCTCCTCCCCCCTCCTTAAGTGTCTGGGGGACGAGGAGGCGCGCTATGTCATGGACGAGCTTCACAATGGCGTCTGTGGTCTCCACACGGGTTGGAGAACGTTAAAAGCCCGGCTACTGAGAGCCGGCTATTATTGGCCTACCATGGAGGCGGACTCAAAAGCGTTCGTCCAGAAATGCATCACTTGCCAAGCGCACGCCAACAACTCTCACCTGCCGCCACACGCTCTACAATCCATATCATCCCCTTGGCCGTTCGCCCAATGGGGAATGGACATCGTAGGACCGTTTCCAGTGGGGCGGGCGCAAAAGAAGTTCCTTTTGGTAGCGGTGGATTACTTCACCAAGTGGGTGGAGGCCGAACCCTTAGCAACCATCACGGCCGCCCAGGTCAAGAATTTCTGTTGGAAAATTATATGCCGCTTCGGCCTCCCTCGATCCATCATCACAGACAATGGCCGGCAGTTTATAGACAAAAAACTCGCCGAGTTCTTCAAAGGATTGGGGATTAAGCACATCACCAGCTCTGTAGAGCACCCCCAGACAAACGGTCAAGCCGAAGCAATGAACAAGACCACAGTGTCGGAACTCAAGAGGCGTTTGGGAGAAAGGAAAGGAGCATGGGTGGACGAACTGCCCGAGGTCCTATGGGCCTATAGATGCACACCTCATGGAACCACCGGCGAAACCCCCTTCAATCTAACATATGGTACTGATGCCATGTTACCGGTGGAGCTGGGCGAGCCATCCCTAAGACGGGAAGTTGAAGACTTGAACCTCAACGACCAGGAGCTAAGGATTGAGTTGGACTCCCTGGACGAACGGCGACACCGGGCGGCACTGAGGGCCGAGGCGTGCAAGCGAATGGTCGAAAGAAAGTACAACTCCAAGGTCCGGCCAAGAAGTTTTCAAGAGGGGGATCTTGTGTGGAGAAAGGCGAGCGATGCCCGCCGAATCTCGGCGCACGGAAAACTCGCCGCCAAATGGGAAGGGCCGTTCAGGATAGCTGAAGCCCTCGGAAATGGGGCCTACAGACTGGAACACATGGATGGACATCCCCTCACCAACACCTGGAACGCCACACACTTAAAGTTTTACTTTAGTTAATTTCAAATATTTGTTTTGATGTAATCCCATGATCAATGAATCAGGATATCTATTTTCTCCTATGGAGCTAACTTCATCTTGCAGAAATTTAATACAAAAGGTATTTCAGCGCCACTCTCGGCTCGGAGGACCGTCCGCCCTACCAAACTCCAAGCTGGTCAGAGTGTTCCAACGAGAACAACTCAGCTTGGTTGGGCGACGAAACGAAAGGAACGTCCGCCCTACCAAACTCCAAGCTGGTCAGAGTGTTCCAACGAGAACAACTCAGCTTGGTTGGGCGACGAAACGAAAGGAACGTCCGCCCTACCAAACTCCAAGCTGGTCAGAGTGTTCCAACGAGAACAACTCAGCTTGATTGGGCGACGAAACGAAAGGAACGTCCGCCCTACCAAACTCCAAGCTGGTCAGTGTTCCAACGAGAACAACTCAGCTTGGTTGGGCGACGAAACGAAAGGAACGTCCGCCCTACCAAACTCCAAGCTGGTCAGAGTGTTCCAACGAGAACAACTCAGCTTGGTTGGGCGACGAAACGAAAGGAACGTCCGCCCTACCAAACTCCAAGCTGGTCAGAGTGTTCCAACGAGAACAACTCAGCTTGGTTGGGCGACGAAACGAAAGGAACGTCCGCTCTACCAAACTCCAAGCTGGTCAGAGTGTTCCAACGAGAACAACTCTAAGCTTGGTTGGGCGACGAAACGAAAGGACCGTCCGCCCTGCCAAACTCCAAGTCACTGAGTGTCCCGAGGACAACTCTTGACTTGGTTGGGCGACGAAGCGAAAGGCCATCCGGCAAAATCGGACCAAAAACGAAGCAAGAAACTAAAGACAAACGCTACTGTTCGCCTCGGAAAATCTCCGCCAAGGCCGGACATTTAACTTAAAAGAAAATATCGTTGGAAGATTAATGACGTATATAAAGAAATGCACGAAACAAAAAAGGTCACTGTGTATTAATTGTTCGCGTTAAAAGACGCCCAGATTTACAAAAGGACCATCCGGCCAACCTCTGGACAATCCGAGACGTTGGACGGACGGCCGCGAGAATACACATCAAAAGAGTAAAGAAAATAAACACCTAACTATCTCCTCCACCATCGGCCTCAACAGCCGGCTCATCCTCCTCGCCCGCCATCAAATCCACCAGGACGCCCTCCACAACGTCCTTCTCAATATCCACGCCAAGACTCAAAGGATCTTGGACGCCAGCCAAAAGGGTCACTTGGCGGAGAGCTTTATAGAAACCTTCCTCATGCTCAAACATGACGGTCGACTCCAGCTCAGCAACCTTCTCTTTAGACGTAGCAAGATCCCGAGAAAGAGCCTCGTTCAGTTTGACGCGCTCTGCTTCGGCTTCCTTTAGGCGGGCCACATCCGCCTTCAGCTGGCGGTTTTCTTCAACTGCACGCTCCAGCTCGCCCCGGGCGGCTGCCAAACCCTCGGCCGCCTCTTTCTTTACCTTCCCAAGATCGGCCTCCAACTGCTCGATCTTCCTGTCATAGTCCTCTTGGTTAAGGACCATCTCCTCTAAGGTAGACTGAATGGAGGCCGCATTTTTCTTCTCTCTGTCAAGCTCGGCACGCAGTTCCGCCACCCCGGGGCGATCAGCGAACTCCTTTAAGTACCACGCCAAGGCGGATGTCCGAGTTGACATCTCCAACATGGCGTTGGTCAACTCCAACTCAGAGAGGGGCTCAATGAGCGCCCGTTGGGAGGAGCTCATACGGAACTTGGCCCGGCCACTCATGCTGAATTCCGGACTAAAGATACCGCCCGGTAGAGGGACGGCCGGGGCTTTCCCATGGTCCTTATCTTTGCTCTTTCGGGCCTTTTTCGAGGCCGATCGCGAGGACGATCCCTCCTTGTCTTTGCGCCCCTCCGCGGCACACTCTTTTCTCTTACGAGCTGAGAGGCCGGCAGAAGTAGCGGCTGCCTCAAATGGCGGATCTGCTTGGGTGCCCGCCACCTCCGGATCAGGGTTGGGAGACGGCACCTGGACGCTGGCAGGGGGGGCTCCTAACTTCTGGGTCAGACGCACTGTCGGCTGGCGTCCGCCTGAGGAAGCTCGTCCGGCAGGAGGAGGACGAGGTATATTGGGAACGCTGGTCGGCCGGGCGGTCGACGAGCTGGCCCCGGACTTCTTCCGGACGGCAATGAAGCTGGATTTGCGAGGGCCCGGAGTCGTCATAAGTTCTGCAGAAGATAAACCAATTCAGAAAAATTTAACGTCAGTATACGAAAAATAAACATGCCCAAAATGACAATCATACCAAATGCCTTTGGTCCACAATCCTCAAGACTAAGGCATTCGACCAAATGACGGGCGGAAATCCGGCGGGGAAGGGCGTTAATGGTGCGCACGGCCTCCAGGTCGGGTGCTGTTAAGGCTCCTATAGAAGTCGCCTTTATTCGTCGAGGCTCCCTCGTCCAGTAAAATGGGAACAACGGCCGCCCTTCCTCATCAGAAAACTCGTGGAGGCCGGCTTTATCAATAATTATTTTGAAGTAGTGTTGTTTGAAATTTTTGAAAGAATCAGAGAAGGGGCGGAACAAGGTTCTGTCCCGGACTGATGTGAAGGACACCCAGCCGCCAGAGGGAGAAGGGCGAACTTCGAAATAATAAAAGAAGACCGGGATAGTGGGAGTGACACCCACGGCTAAACACATCGCCAGGAATGCCTGTACGGCCGCCCAAGAGTTGGGATGCAGCTGCGTGGGAGCCACATTGACTTCCCGAAGAATGGCCGTTTGAAACTTTGTAAAGGGTACCCGGATATGTAGATGGGTGAAGAAGGTCACATACATGAAGAAGAAATCAAACGGAGTAGACCGCCCATCATGAAAAACCCTCTCGTTTAACAAAGTCACCCCGGCAAGGATTAATCTCGAGTCCTCCTCATCCCGGACGATATGGGTGTGCCGGACCCTCCATTCTAACTCCTTGCGGAAAGCATAGCAGGAAGCATAGCGGCTAGGAACGAGGGGAGCCAACTCTGATACCACCCTCCCTTGACCATCCGGCTCGAAAGGAGACCCGACTACACGAACACCACCCTTAAGCAGGAATAAAGGAACGCCATGGAAGATCCGGTCGTCCGTCAAGACCGGTACCTCAAGGTCCGCCCCAGCAGACCCAGCCGCCTCCTCCACAAAATGAGATGAAACTGAGCTACGAGAATCGCCGCTGTCAACCCCCGCCGACCCCTCCCGGATTCCGCCCGACGACCCAGAACCAGACTCAATGGATACAGATGCCATTTATTACCTGAGGGAAAAAGAATTTGAAATCCTGAATAATGAAGATAAGTGAAAATGACCTCGTCTAATCCGCTATTTATAGGAAAAATTTAGTAACCGTTGGGTGCGTCCCAACCGTCAAGATCTAGCACGACCAACGCTCCGGATTTGACGACGGTTCGCCTACCGTCAACGAGAACGAGCCACGTGTTTTCCCGCCTAAAATCCAAATTCAAAAGCCCATTAGATTTAGCCCAACTGCGGATTCCTGGCCCAACTCACGCCGTACTCAAAATCCTACGTGCACTGCGTGCACTAGGACTTGGGGGGCTTGTGTACCAGGGTGAGCCGGGCGCCGTACGGAAGGACCATCCGGCTGTCCAATGACTGTCCGCCCAAGGGATATACCGGACCAGGGGAGCCGAACGCCGTACGGAAGAGCCCATATGGCCGGACGCCCACACCCGCCAAAACACTAATCAGCGTGATTTAAAGTAAAGTAGCCTGGTTTAAAGGTAAGTAGAAATTAGAAGCTATTGGGCTGTTTTGGGCCGTGATTAACTTTTCACTAATCCCAAGCCCATAGTGAAAACTATAAATACAGGTTCACGGTGAGTGGTAGAGAATATACATTGAATGCATATTTATTGCTTTCTCTGAGAAAAGCCACTGCTCTAAGACTGACTTTGGCATCGGAGAGTCTTTTGCAGGTCTCCACCCCTCGGGATTGCGAACGGGAATTGAGAGTCTGAGTAGAAGATCAGATACCAGGACATTGGCAGGAAGACGTGGAGGTTTGGACCAGCACAGCCCTACACATCCGAAACATTTTTATTATTACTATTTCTGTCTTAGAATGGATATTCGATGAATTTTAGTTATATAAAAATATCTTTTTTTATGAAACGACATTTGCCTTTTATTGTTCAACTTTTATTTCTGTCAATAACAAGAATTTATTTGAATTATTAGAAGAAAATAAAAAAAATGTCATTTACATGCAAATTGAGTGCAACCGAAGCAATGTAAGCTCAAAAACTACCTAAGTATGATAAAGCGCTAGTACAAGGCTAGATTTGCTCACAATTCCAATGGTCTTATTCAATGTTTATGTATAAAAATTATTCAAAGTGATTTGCCTGACTTTACGTGTTACATTCAATAATGTTGTAAAACTTCTCTTAGTACAAGATCTTTATAGCATCTAAAAACTTAGACATATTTTGAAATGTAAAACTTCCCTTGTATTAGTACTTTATCAAAGGTCCGCATATTTTGAGATGATACTTTTTTGGTTGCACTTAACTTGATAAGCAAATAACAACTTTTTCTCTAAACATTCCTACATAGTATCAATATCATCAAATTAAGCATATATTTTCAGAATGAATTGGCTTATTATGTTTGGTTTATTATGTTAGAATCAATGTCTGAGTAGATTGTCTAGCAAATTAATGTATTCAGTTTCTATTATTATGGTAAATACATCTTGTGCTATATCTTCTCGTGGTTATCATCTAGTTGTTGTACGAGGTCTAATTACTTCTATTTTACATGCTATAATAATCTTTGTGTAGACTCAATTGCTTTTAAGCTAAAGGTTTATTTTTCTTCAAATACTCTTAAAGAATATGTGATTAGCTCGTCAAAAATTTTGTATCGTTTGTTAATTATGATCAAAATAATTAATTACTTTGACAAGAAGATTGCATTATTAATAATTATATTTTTAGTTTAAAACTTTTCAGTTAATAATTATATTTTTAGTTTCTATTTATATATTTAACTACACAACCATTGTTAATTTAGTATCATATATATAATGTTTTGTTATCTTAAGAATATTATACTACAAGTCTTACTTTTTCTTTTTTGTTTTGGTACTTTTAAGATCTTATCACTTTCATTAAAATAAAAAGTTTTATAAGACACATACTTATTAATATTTTACATAGATTTTTATGTTTTTAAAGTAATTTTTATTATTAGGATCTTGTGTTATATGACTAATCAAATAATAAAGTCTTATAAATCTAGGTCTTAAAACTTTGAATATGATTGATTTCTAGAACAAATAGCAGTATTAATAGCAGGTTGTGTACTTTTACATCAACAGTATTTTCTGAGTATGTGAAACTACTTTGACAGTGTTTAAGTATTAATTGAGGTGTTTACAGTGGTCTTATAACTTGAAAGCTCTAGGTATTAAACCCTATTTACAGCTATTTAATCTACCCGACGTTAATTTTTTTTTTCTTACTTAAAACAGTACAGAGTGTTGAGAAGGACCATAGCATTGATAAAATTGACCTGTCATAAATATACATATTGCTTTTGGCTAAAATACTTCAATTTCATACCTCTTTGGTTAATGTCATTGCTAAAATATCCAATTGTTGGTTAATAATATCAAATTTTATCAGGATTACTTTTTTATATTATTGACAGTTTTAATTTTTGGTAAATATATTTTTTACTATTACAAAATTTGTAAAAAAAAAACAGTATTAGCAAATAGTTATTGATGGTTTTTTTTTAACTGTTGCTACTTGCAATATTTTTAGAACTGTCGTTACTTGTTAGAATCTTTTACAATCACTGTTATTTACTTAAATTTTCAAAATCACCGTTATTTATAAAAGTTTCCAAAACCGTCGTTATTTATTAAGATTTTAACTTCCACTTTGTTGAAGTTTTCAAAATCGTTAAGACTAAAAATCATTTTATTTTATTTTTTTTATTGAAATTATTTTATTATAAAAATAATTTAATAATAAAATACATATCAAATAATTTGAAACTAAAATTAAATATTGTTATATAAAATAAATTATAAACATTATTCAATATAATTAATTTTTTAACATAAGAAATAAGAAATAAGAAATAACATTGCTCAATAATATAAAATTAAAAAAAATGGTCAATAATAATAATTAATTTTGTTTCTCATTATCTTGGTCATTTAGTGTACTTCTTTACTCATATATCCTATAATATAAAATAATAATTAATTAATAATATATTAAAAATAAATTATTTCATAAATTATATATATATGAAGTGATCTTCATAGTCTTCATAAATTTTAACACAATATTACCAGTAAACCATCCTGGATAACTATTGCATAGTTTTGCAACTTACTATCGATATATGCCATGAGCTCTAACAGTGACTTAATGTGATAGTTGATAATGGTACCTTCTAAGTGGATGCATAAATATTTGAAGCATCATAATGTTCACCTCAGCAGTAGATATATAACAAAACGAATTACCAGTATAAATCTTCTACATATTCTTCTTCTAGACAGTTGATAATATTGTAACAAACAAATTATTAGCATTTGATGAGAAATCATATATAATGTTGAAAGAAAAAAAGTGAAAACTATCCTAACAAACAACATATCCTATCTAATTTAATCCATGATTTATCCATGAAATCTTAATCAAAGAAATTTGAAGGTCACCTTGCAAAAGCCTCTCACCAAAACCTACATGAATAAAAATGAATATAAATTAATGAAATGCATATAATTATAAACATTGATAAGGAGTAAAAACACCTGCTGTTTAATAATGAACAACTTCATTCCCTGTCATAAACATATTTTATTACGTAAAAGTAGATTTACTGGTTAACATATGAAAATCAACTTCATAGCACTAGGTACTGTTGATTTTACATTTCTGCTCCGATTATGAACCGGTAATAGATGGTACTAACCCCATTCTAAAGTTAAAGCACCACAACAATATATGGGGTTACATAGCCCAAAATATAAAAAGTTAAAAGGATGACTATATATGGTTACGTAAAAGTTTCACATAAGATAAAAATAGAGATGAATATGAATTTATATAGACATAAGATACCTCTATTGGTAAGAGACCTTTTTGGAATGATACTAAAAGTAAATCCATGAGAGCTTGACCCAAAGCGGACAATATCTTACCAATGTGGAGATCTATATGTGTGTGTTGAATCTCCTTTCACATATAGTCCACTATCCTCCAATTTATCAACCATTTATTTTTTACATTATCCAACTGCTAGAAACTTATAGTTTAGGAATGCTGGTACTTTGGGTGAATTTTTAATATACATAAATAATTTTATTAGGAAAGAGATAAAAAATATAAAGGTATGACAATAGGATATCCTTTGGTTATAAGTTACAACAAACAACAAGGTTATAACATAAGATATCTTTTGTATCCCTTTACTACTACAAAAAAGTACATAGATAATGTTTTTTTATTATAGATAACATTTCTTAAGCGTTATATATGTGAGCGCTATCTATTAATAGATAGCGTTTCTAAAAAAATGTTATCTATTGTTATACACTAATAGATAGTGTTTTTTTTTTTGAAATATGGTCTAAATTTTAAAAAAAAATATTTCAATAAAATATTTCAAAAAATATAAAATGTTTTTTCAAAAGAAAATATAAAATATTTTATTGATTCCATTATATGCCATAAAATATAAAATATTAAGAAAAATATGACAAAGACAAAGGTCTCAAAAAGAATGTTCATTAGTATGAATAAAAACTTTTGGTACAATAATATTTCAAAATATAATCGTTGAGTCGTCCAATACGTGTCATGACATGACATTGATTTATAAGACAATATATACAACCATAACATATATATCATATCTCACTAATAAAAAATATGGATTTTACCTCGCGTATTTGATATCGATTTCGTTGGAACCGAAGCAAAAAATGACGCAGTGACATTTTTGTAATTACCGCAAACATATATGTCTCGGTTCATAAAGAACCGAAGCATAAAGGGTTCTATGACCTCATTTGTTTAGAGAATCGAGGCCATAGCGTACTCATGCCTTAGTTATGCCGCGAACTGAGGCATAAAATAATTGAAAATATTTTTTTTAGAGACTTTAGGCAGCAATTCTTAATAGAATCAAGGTCATATGGCCCCTATTGTCTCGGTTAATAAAATAATCAAGGTAATAACATGTTTCTAGGGTTAAATTTCGTGAACAAAGTCAATTTTGGACATAGTCAAACTCTATTGCATCGTTGCTGCTCTCTCAATCTACTCTATCCTCTTCCTCTCGACCATCATCTTCAACATTTGTTCCATTTTTTCTTCCATTTTACGTTGGTTAAGTGCTTAGGTGTGATTTTCTCTTCGTTTTGACCGATTGATTTTTGTCATAGGTGTTCTTTGGATATTTTTTGCACCGTTTCACTTGAACGTTCAACCCTCAAATGTGTAGGTATTAGTGTCTTGCGTAGCTGTTAATCTCTTTGGCAAGTGCACCAAATCGTTCAAGTAATAAACCGTGGTAAGACCAGGTATTGTTTTCCCAAGAGACTCGTAATACTAGAAAATTGTGCGATTAACAACTCATCCAGACTCAAGAACAACTCATCATTTAAGAATATGTGCAAAAAGTAAACTCACAAGTAATTACAAGGTTGGACTTTGGTATTGAAGGCACTTGGAAATGGAAAAGACTAGAAATGGTATGAAATGACATTGTTAAGGTTAGTTTTCACCAATGCACTCTTATGTATAACTAATTTCATCTCCTCTCTATCAATTTACTAAAGTCAATCCACTAAAACACTCTAGCCCTAATCCCTTAGATGAAAGAGCCTAGGTTTTCCTTATCAAACTTCAATCCCTTGGACAATCTAACAAGCAAACCCGCATTAATAACTAGGATCTAAGACAACATGTGAATCATATTCCATCCCTGGCTCAATGACCCACAAGGACTCTTGTTTCAGTTCAAGATTTCATATCCCATCCCTGGCTCAATGAAACTCCAAAATCAAGTCATGAACGTCCACATTACATGCAAGTTATAAGATCGGAAACAAGAATACTAGTAACAGATATAAAAGTCATTTATAAATACGAAACAATCATTCATTACACAAGAGTTCATACGCTACATCTAACCCTAACAAGATGAATTTGGTTCTCCATTTCCATGGAAAACCCTAAAGCTTACAAACATGGAAGATGGAAGAAGAAGGAGACCCAAAGGAAGAGGAGGAGATGTTCCCACAAGCTCCTCGCGCCCTCCATGAGCTCCAGACGTGAAATCACGCCTCCAAAGAACCAAAGACCCTTTTTCTTTCTACCTCGTGAGTATATATACTGCCCAAATTCTCGCTTAAGCTAAATTATTCTCGCTTAAGCAAAAATAAAATTCTTGGAGAAGATAGTCATTCTCGCTTAAGCTAAATTATTCTCGCTTAAGCGAAAATGACTTTTAAATCAATGACTTCCTGGATCACCGAGGCTCTTCAATGTAATGGAGGATCTTCCTAACATCGAAATAGATCAAAAAACAAATGGATTAGAGTATTATTTACGTAATGTAGCTCAAAATATAGATAAATACTAAAACTAAATAAAAGAGAGGATTTAAGCAAGTAATAAGCTAAAGAAGAGTTGATTTTGCTACTAAAATTATGCTTAGATAATGGTAAGAATTAGCATTATCAGTAGCGGAAAGAGGTTTTAGAGCGGAAAAACGTGTTATGGTCAATAGCCAAGATAAAAATGGTTCTTTTAAAAATAGTGCTTTTCTCTTAGAACTTTTATCGAACAATTGGTAAATAACAAGAGTAGTGTAAGAGAAGATCACACAAAATATTATATCCTGGTTCGAATCAAAAGATTCTACGTCCAGTCGTTAATCACTATAAACAGTGATTAACTTTTTCACTTAAATATTGTTGTTACAATTACAATCAGATGAATAAAAATAAAGAATAAAAAACACATTCCTTGGACAAACGAACGGAAGAACCTACTCAATCAACTTGAAGAGAACCGCTTCAACCTTAGACACACTAAGCACAACCTTCTCCTATTCACAAGACTTCATTTGAGAACTTCTAACACTTGAAAACTTCCTTAGAGCGTATCTGTATTCTCAAGTGGGTTAGATTCCTTTTCACTCATTGAGAGCTTTCCTTAGGCACACAACTCTAATACTCTCAAATGAAAAGTTGATTTCTAAGAGTTGTGAATACTTCTTTTTACAAGCCAAGGTTTAGAAAATGAAAAGACAACCCCAACTACATAATATAATTAATTATCATAAGTGATAATTGATTATTTGTGTACGTTATGGGGTTTCCAAAAAGTGATAATTGATTATCCTGAGGAATAATCGATCATTTGCGCGACCTGGGCAATACTGAATCAAACAGAGATAATCGATTATTTGCGGGAGCATCTCTTTTCCAAATAGGCTCGTGATAATCGATTATTACACCAAATAATTGATTATCTACGCAAACATCTTCTAAGTAGAAAAACTTCTAAGTGTTCTTACATAAACAAAGTTATTCCTATACAATTATTTCTACAAAATGCTTTTAAAGAGACTACAACAAGAGTCTTCAAGTCTTTATCTTGTAACATCATCAAAACTATAATATCTTCAAGACACCAATGCTAGTGATAATCAATTATTTGTGTCCGTTATGGGGTTTTCAAAAAGTGATAATTGTTTATCCTGAGAAATAATCGATTATTTGCACGACCTGGGCAATATTGAATCAGACAAAGATAATCGATTATTCTGAGCAATAATCAATTATTTGCGTGAGCATCTCTTTTTCAAATAGGCTCGTGATAATCAATAATTACACCAAATAATCGATTATCTACGCAAACATTTTCTAAGCAGGAAAACTTCTAAGTGTTCTTACATAAATAAAGTTATTCTTATACAATTATTTCTACAAAATGTTTTTAAAGAAACTACAACAAGAGTCTTCAAGTCTTCATCTTGTAACATCATCACAACTATAATATCTTCAAGACACCAATGCTCCTCATTGGTAACACAATGCAGTGGCTCAAAATAATGAACTTCACTAAAGGTTCATATTAGCATGGACCCACTTCAATTCAGCCCAATTCAGCACCAACCTACATTGTTTCTGTTATTGACCTTCCAACCTAGTTGACTAGGAGCTAACCTGCAAAAAGATAGAAGTTGAAAAATGGTTAAACAACAAAAAGAGAAAATTAAAACCTATAAAATCAAAACTCTAAGAAAAACATTTTTATTTTTAAATTTTAAGAAAAGTGCAATATATTATTTATTTAAAAACACTATTTATCATCTAAAAACACAAAATTAACACTAGTTTTACAAAACTCTTAAATTAAAGAAAAAACTCTAAACTATCCTAATTCTAGAAAATTAGAAACTAAAAAAAACTAAAATTAACTTCTAAGCACAGAAAAATAGGGAAAATTGAGGAGTTATCACATCTAAATTAAAAACATATGATCTCCCATATTTGGTTAACTTAACTTTAAATTTTTGGTTGTAGGATGAGTTGGTAGAGCAGAGCACACAAGGTACCTTCACTCTAGAGGGTCGTGAGGACATGATTTCCATTGGTCGTCTAGTGCATCCTGAACGTGTTCGAGGTGCTGCAAAATTTGTTGGCATCCCTCAATTCTTTAGTCCTTCATCAAGTTATCATTGTAAGCCCATGTCATTGAGGAGGTCCTTAAGGGTATCAGAGAAGAAATCAGACAGGAGATGAGGAAGGAGATTAAGGATGTGATCAACAAGATGAAAAAGGAGTACAATGATATGCAAACACAATTGAAGAATAAGTACTATGACACGCATGCATAGTTGTCATTAAAATTACGAGCAGAGTTAGCCTCTTACTTAGGCCAGTCTAGGAATCCCCCTCAACCTTCTCCTCTTTGTATAAGCATAAAAGGGAGTTATGATGTTTCCCCTCGACAGGCTTCTCCCACTGTTGATGTAGACTATGAGCTATTCAATGATGATGCCTTATAATGCTTAGTGTTCTTAGGTATTTTGTCTAATTATATTATCTGGATGTACTTGTTTATTGAATTACATTATTTGATATATTTTACAAATATTATTTGGTTAACTTAGGTAAAATGTATACATTAGGGTCAACCATACACCATGAAACCATTACAATTGATATATGAGGGTGGTGGTTGTAGACGTTCGAGATGTTACTACTCAAGTCCCTATGCCCACTTAGGAGGTTCAAACAGTGGCACACCTTTGGAAGTTTTACCCTTTGGTCAGTCAGATTATCAAAATCAATTGTAATGGAGGTAATTGTTTTAGTTACGCACTTTGTTGCTTTTATTAGTAATTGTATACGAATCTTATATAAGTTTTTAAATATATGTATACAAGTTGGAGCACAAGGAGAGGAAGATGTGAATGAATCATTGCCTCAATTGCAAGAACAAACAATTCTAGAACAACTTGGTGCATTGGTAGAGAAGATATCTTTTTCTCCTATAAAGTTACAAATGTCTCTTGAAGTCACAAACAAGACAATTTCTCTCTCTTTCTTTATATGTTGTAGGGATGTTTTTGAAGTTTTATCTGACATTGATATGTTATACTTTTATGAAGTTTGAATATATTCAATACGTTATTATAACATTATTCATTTTCAATGTTTAAAGCATTTTACATTGGATGAGCATTGAGAGGAAAAATGATCACATTTATGGATTTATTGACCCTATTGTCATTGAAGGAGTTGGGAATAAAGGCAAAGAGATGCAAAAGTACCTCTTAGAGGCCTTTAAAAAGGAAAAAAAAACAAGTCTACTTAGCACTTTATTTGCAACAACAAATTTGTTTTTTTTATTAATACAATTTTATTTATGTAAATCTTATTTCACACTACTATTGTTTATTATTATTTGAATTTACAAGGGTCACTGACAATTGCTAGTAATTCTTCCTCAATAGTCTCTTGTAGTTCTCTTGTGTTTATTACACAAGAAACCTCACACTTTGGCAATTAAAAGTACACTAAAAGTGTAAGTTTTTTAGTAATTTATTTGTTTGTATACATAATTTAATTTTACTAAGTTTCATATTTGACATTCATTTCAATGTGCATTAAATTTTAGAGAGTGACTGAGACTTATTTGAGGTTGTAGGGAATACATATCGTCTTAGAAAGAAATTGTAGTTCATTGCACCAACTATAAGTAGTTAATATTTCATATTATTAAAATACAATTATACAATTTATGATACTTTATGAATTTAACTTGTAGCACTTACGTCAACCAGAGCTTTGAGTGAGAAATATGATGTCATGAGGCACATGAAGAAAATCATATCCACAAACGTTATTAACTCATGAAATTTGGTAACACTAATATTTTATAATTAATATCTTAAATCATTATCATTATAAGTTGATTCAAAATGTTTATTATGTAGATATTTAGTAACGCGTCTCTAATGGAGCAAGAGGTCCTAAAGGATATTGGGGAGCAGTGGGTTGTTTTTCTTTTAAGTGTTTATAGATGATATTAGGTAAATAGTATATGTATTCATTATACATTGACTTCAGAAACTATTATTTGATGTGTAAATAATAGGAAGTACATTGATTATTTTGTTCTTTGTATATATATTTAGATTGCATTATGGAATTGTTCTAAGATTGAATTTTATGCAGATTTGTATGTTGATGATAGCACATATAAATTTGACATTGAAAAAACAATGTCAGTTTCTATACTGTTTAATACTGGAAGTGGTATAAAAAATAACTTTTTATACTAGCTATAACACTAATTGATATAAAAAGTTACCTTTTTAATACTGATTGATGTCTTAACCATTTTAAAAAGTCAAATTTTTTATGCTAGTTAGCCATCAAACCAATATAAAAAGTCTATATCAAAGATAAATTTATTTTCTCCTAATGAACTTGTTATACTGATTTCAGTATATCGGTTTTTGAACTCATAAAATGTCTAAAACTTTTTATACCTCTATTTTTATACAATTTGAAAATTGTTATAAATTTTTTTTAATCCATATAAAAAAATTTAATTATTTATTACAAATTTATGTGGTGATGGATACTTTTGTTTTCCTTAGACAAATTCTATGACCAAGTCATTCATTCCATTAGGATAGCCTCACGGTGGAGCATGTGGTTGATTTTTGGGTCTCGTTAAGCGCATCCATTTTTTCCTAAGTGACTTTCATTGTCTTGTTGCATACATTAACTAATTTATATCATACTGTGTCATAATATTGTGTTGTACTATGATTTAGTTATTGGGTGCCAAGCCTTTGTTCTTATTCGTGAAAAAAAAAGTAGCTGAAATTCAGTTCCCGGATAATTAAATTCTGGCTTGGTTTCTTTTAAAGAAACAGAAAAGAAAAAAAATTAACATTAACATTTTAGTTAACAACTTTTATCTACAATATTGAAATAAATTAATAATAATTAAACTTACTTTTTTTAATAAATATTATATAAAGTATTAATTAAGGTATTACTTTAAAATAAATTAAAAATATAATATAAAATATTTTTAAAGGGAAAATATTTTCTAAGTTTCAATTTTGAAGTATCAATCACCGTATTCCAAATATTTGTTTTACAGTTTGAAATTTTGTAAAAAAACGACAGTAAAAGGAGAAAAATTTATTTAAATTACTATTGATCTTGATTTCTAAACGAAGAACTATCAATTTTATTATAAGATAACTACGAAGACAAAAGCTTTCCAAACCTTAACATAGGAGACTTGTTCAAATACACTTAATAGTTTCATAGTATTTTTATCCTAAATATAATAATTATATGCTTACCACAAAAGAAGAAAAAGAATTGATTATCCTATAATCCAATAAGCAAGCATTTGAAAAAAAAAGTTTATATACTATAAACGATTGGGTCAACAATATAATTAAATATTTTATTTCATAATTATGTATTTTTTATTGTCCTATTTAATATTTTCTTTTATTTTATGACAAAACACCTATCTTCTATTTCATTTTTTTTCTTAGTTGAACATCTTAAAAATTAAATAAAAATAAAGCTAGTTTAAAATATCTAAGTGTAAAAATAATTCTTGACAAAATTTGTTGGATTATATTATTCACAAATATTTAGTTTCACACGTAATATTTACATAACTTGACGTACGTATAATAATAAAGAAAATGAGAAAAATCTTATCTTACTGGAAGATTCTTTAGCTTGTTGTTTTTACACCTTTGACGATATTTTAGTAAGATATGAATAGGGCTTAATGTTGGGGTGAGATTGATTTCTTAGGCTTAGCATTTGTGTGTGTAACTAACTACTTTGACTTTGGAGGAAGAAGCACTCCAAATTGTCAAAAAAGTATTATAAAATCATTACAACAACTAAAACGAAGTACGTCTTAAGCTTAGTAGTGTACACACCTTCGACAGACATACTCAACAAAAGAAACCAAATAATGAATCATCATTTACGTTGTAGCCGTCAAAAACCCAAAGAGTGTATTAGACGTTGGAACCCTTCAAATTACAATCAAATAGGCTGTAGTTAACATAAATATTATAAGAGTCATCGATTCAAAAAGCAAATGTATTTTCAGATAATACATCACTGAAATATCATTCTCTCAAACTCATATCTGTTACTTTTTTTTATAATTATAAAATTAAATATAAATAATCTTTATAATTTTATTGTAAATACTTTTTATTTATTTTGTAGATAATTTTATAATTAAAAAATAGTTAAGTTAAAAAAATAAACAGTTAAATCGAAAGTTATAAACTTAAGTATCATGTAAAGAAAAAGATTAGTCTTTAAGATTTTAGTTTATGATGGTAAGTTAGAGAAATTTTTGTACCTATTTGGATTAATTTTTTATGTAAATTACATATTTGAATCATATTTTAAATTTATTATCGAAAAAATTAAGTCATATATGTATGATGACTTTGTGATGAAAAAGTCATAAAATGGAAGCATGATTTTTTAGTAATATTGAAGTTGTATTCAAGTTTAACCATTTTAACAATATTAACTTAATCAATTTAATTAAAATCATGTAAATGATTGACTATTTTAACCTTAAATAGAGTCCTATGCATATTGACAACTTTAACTTTGATAACATTGAAATGAAGTTATGTATAAGAATGACGACTTCAACAAATCATGTCTAAAAATGACAATTTCAACCTAAACAAAAACATAAACCGAAGTCATGTATCACATTGACAATTTCACCATAAATAAAAAAAATAACTGAAACTTTCCTAATATCAAAAGCTTTAATATATATTCTTGTCAATGAGTACCATACTAATTGTTTTATTGAGATAAATGCCATGCCACCATATTAATATACAGTAGTAATTAGTGAATAATGGTCTACACCCACATCTCCAAAAGTGCAATTGTAGGATCACGGTCATTTTGAGTCCTATATACATTACACATCTATTTATGTTGAAAAATAAATAAAATACCTAAATTTAAAACATGGCAACAAATGGAAGAGATTCTTTCATCTTTTTACCATGTAATGCAATTAGTATAAACCCTACAGAAAACAAGTTTTTGAATTGAACATAAGTTTTAATAGAAAATAAAATGTATTTGAAGAGAAAACAAAATTAATTAAAATGGTCTAAATCGAGGTCGCCAATGTGGTGCATGACTTCACTAATGTGGCATGACTTCAGTTTTAATTTTATTTAAGTTGAAGTTGTCAATATGGTGTATGACTTCAATTATTTTTTAATTTATGTTGAAGTAACTAATGTGATGTATGACTTAAGTCCTTATTTCATTTAAGTTGAAGTTATCAATGTAATACACAATTTTTAGTTATTTTTTATTTTGTGTCGAAGTCGTCATATGCATATACGACTTAATTTTTTCAGTAATAAATTTAAAATGTGACTTAGATGTGTAATTTACATAAACAAAACTAACATTTCGAGTTAGAGATGATAAGTTAGGAATGATATCAATCACTTATATAAGTTTAACTAATGATTTTTCGAATAAATCTCTTTTCGAAAGATTCAATAAACTCAACTAATCTTAAAATACATATATTTCTTCTTAAATATATAAGATTTCAAATTCATGTAACCTATAAAAATGTAAATAACTTATAATTATCTTTTCATACACTAAACATCTTTAATCACTATTTTAAATCCACGAAGAACGACTTGAAAATCCTCCTCATGTGTGGGTCATGGGAGCATCATCAAGACTAGCTGCAGCACCACCTCTACTAGCCAAAGCCATTAATGGTAGCAACAATCATCTTTGAAGGCCTCATAGGTATCATCACTGCATGTATCTTCCTTTTCTTCATCCTTTTCTTCTAATGCCTATATTTGAAACCATCATATCCCACCAAAAACACCACTGCAAAATGGAGGTCATTGCCACAATAGTGTCAAGACTATTGTTGGTCTTCCTCTTACCTGAGTTGCGATGTCACTCACTCACCACTGATGTTGTCTCTACTTCTCCTGTTTGTAGGATTTGGAGATAAAGAGGGGCACGTGTCCATTACAAATAGTCAACTCTTCACTTTCTCAATGCCTTATACAAACATGAGGGAAATGACCAAATTGAATCAATTTAACTCATTACTTTCTCACTGCAATTTTGATTATTTAATAATTTTTGTAATTATTATAACCATAAGGCTTAATACCACTTTTGGTCTCTATTTTCGTTCACTTTATTCAATGTGGGACTTGACTTTTTGAAGTATTCAATGTGGTCCCAATTTTCGTAATTTTTGTTCACTTTGATTCTTTTCTATGACGGTGTCTAAATCATTAATAGTGGAGTGTCCATGTAAAAAATTAGTGAATGAATTGTTAGCTTTTGACATATGTGGTAACTTGAACAGACAATGACGTGAAAATATGGTATTTGAAAGTGATTTTCTTCGTTCAAATTGGAAGTGGTTTTCTTTGTGAAAATTGCGTGCAATAGTGTGTTAATTTTTTGTTCAAATTGAAAGTCGAAAATGCTAGGTCAAGTATGTGTTCTTAATTTAAGGTTGGTTTTTTGTATTGCGGTATTAGGGTTTTTGTTGCTTTTTCTTGAATTTTGTTTATTTTCGAATTTCGTGTGGCGATGTTTTGGTGAAATAAGTGAAATGTTGTTTTTAGTGAGTGGGCATCAACTTGGTGTGCAATGGGTGTTCTTTTTCTTGCAAATGGAGTTGAGAATTACATATAATAAAATGAATTTAAAGGAAGAAAAATGAAAGATAGGAATGATAAATTGTTGTTGTTTTATGCATAGCTTGCAATATTCATGGGGAAGTTGGGGGAAGAAAGCTTTTCGAGTGATACCTTGTCAAAAATTGTGCTTAAGTTTTATGTATTTTAGGATTATTGGAGCACTTTTCACCATACTGGAGAATTTTGCAGATGTTGTTATTGGATGGTGAGTGTTTGTAGAATTTTTCTTGATTCAAATTGGAAGTGGTTTTCTTTGTTAGTCTTGCTTCAATAGTTTGGAAGAGTGAATTAGAAGAATATCTCTCCACAGTTTAGACTCATGATTTTTTTTATTTATATTTCATTTTTTTGTTTGTTTATAAATAACCGATTTGGAACTTTTTCTACAACAAAAGTGAAAACATGTTTGATTATAGATTTCTTGGTAAAACTATGAGTTGAGACAAACTACAACTTTCTAAATTCTAGATTTCTTGGCTACACAATCTAAAAAGTTTTCCAACAAATCCTTCAGTAAAGTAAATTTCTCTTTCCATAAACATTTCAACTTCAGAATCATTATTAAATTAACTATTATAGAAAATTCTAAAAATGTTAATAAACAATGCAAGTCCAATGCAACTAGAAAAAAAAGAAATAAATCCATTTTTTTACTATAAACTAAAATTAATTTATTTGAGATCTAAATTCAAATTTTAAAAATAATATAAATAAATTAATTTTATTTACCTTTTTGAGAATACAATGTAGAAAAAAAGACAAGATAGGTTCAACTCCAAGTGTTCCACCATTGTCTTCAATTCAAGATTCTCTCTTTGAAAACAATCATAACAATTTCCTATACCACAAGAACAAGAAAACGAATTAAGAAGTTGGGGAAGGACGCACGTCTCTAAGAGACGTGTAGGAGGCAGAGAAAGGGGATTTCAAGAATACATTCCAAGTCCGTGGTGTGTTGCAACGACGTAGTGGCGGGAGGGAGAGTTTGTGACCGATGATGTGATGACAATGGAGTTATGGTGAAAGAGAGCTGTGAATTCTGGTAACACAGTGGCTGAGAGAGAGTTTATTTTAAGAAAACCACTTCTAAATAACATATTTTCATAACACTATTTATTTAACCTTTTACATATATAAAAAAACTAATAACTCATTCACTTATTACTCATGCTCATTTATTTAACTTTTTACATATATAAAAAATTAATAACTCATTCACTTATTACTCATGCTGATGTAGACAATGTGTCGTTAACAACTATATTAAACAAAAATTACTAAAATTAAAACCATATTAAACACTAAAAAATGTCGTGTACCACAGACAAAAATAAGAGTGATATTAAGCCTAACCATAATTAATTTTTTAGAAAATAAAGGAAATCATTTGTTAAGTTGAATTTACTTTAGAAAAAGATAACTATTTATTGATAATTATCGGATAATTTAAAAATATAAATACAGAAAACGAAGGCAAGAACTGATTTACAGCGTGTCAAAGGGGCATGCAGTATATAAGCAGAAGTACCCCTGTCAACCTTCTCATCCACCTATCAACGCCAATACCCAAACCTTCTTTTCTTCTCTACAGAGACACACACAGTAACACCCTCACACCAATACACATCCTTCAATGGCCACCAAAGTCTACATTGTGTAAGCTATTCTTTCTTCTTTTTCCCCTTTTTTCTTTATTTTCTCATAGGCAAGTTTAAAATGCCACTCTAATTTCTTGGGGGCATCTTTCCCTTTTTCTTTTTCCATTCCTTTTCACTCTCTGTGCCTTTGCTTTATCTTCTTGGCTCTAACATATTTAAATACATATGACGAGTGATACGACGATTGTTATTGTTGTTTCTCCCTTTTTATTGTTCTCTGATTGTTCAGTTTCTGTATCTGCTTATGATTTTCGGTGACTATGGCTATGCGCTTCGTTTCCCAGTTTGTCAATTTGGTATTGACCCAGGTAAGTTCTGAAATATCGATAATTGGGAAGTGGGTCTTTGTGTTTCAGTGTGCACTATTATTATTTTGTGTCTTATCTACGACTTTCTATCAAGGAAAGTCAACTCTGGGTGTTAGTGCCGTTTAGTCATTTTTTATTTTGGTATTTCAAGCTAGTCAGTTCTATGTTTGTTGTTGATACAATACTGTTCTCAGATTGCATGCGTTCTTTTGGGCCCTTGAAAAAGTTGGGGGACTGTGCCGTTTCTCATCAATTCACTTTTTTTGCAACTAATAGCTTATTCCTGATGTGCCTATTTCCAGAAATTTTTGTTTCAGCATGATGATAAATTACTTTTGCCTCCAAGGAGAAGTATTGACACAGATCTGTTTCCTTATGCTCCGTTGATTGATCATTTCTTTTACCTGTTTTTTCCTTTGAGAAGGATTTTGGGGTATAGAACTGAAGGAAAGAGAGTTTTGATGTTAAGGATTCTTTTTTTCTTTTGGAAAAGGAAAACCTTGGGTGTGAGGAGAGAGTGATTCTATGGGGAAATTAACAATAACAACTAAGAAAGGTATGATTCTGAATCACCTCCCCCATACCTACTTTTTCTCAAGAAGGTTGCAGAGGCAAGGCAATATCTCTATCCCCAAGGAAATGAGAGTGCAAGCCCCACGCACTTCAATAGAGTGTGGTCCTGAAATTTATTATTATTGATGACTCTTCCTTGTATTGTAAATTCCGATATAACTTTAGTATTTGAAAATGTTTCTTTGGCCCCAACCAGTTCGATTATGAGTTGTGCAAATACAAACGAGGCAGGCCTTGTTAAATGGTTTCTCGCTGTACAGAGCGAGCTGTCAATGTCATCATGTCCTGTCTGGTGGTACTAAAATTCCTATACTTGTCCTTGGTGATAACATAGTGCCACCATAATCCTCTGTTGATGCTTTAGTGGTAGGTGCAATAATCTTTCATGAATCAGTGAATCACGCCTTGTTTTGGGTTATGATGACTTTGATTGAGCTTTGGTGTTTTTGACCCGAATTTTAAGTTTTACTGCCGAGTTCTTTTGTCTGTGCTTTTTTGTAAAAAAATAGTGTCTCGACCCTTTTCTGGTTCGGGGTCATTATTGATTTAGTACCTTATGGCCTATGATAACGTCCTTCTGAAGTTGTACTTAATGTCAATCATAATGCTGTAGAATGAATGTGATTAAAATTTACATTGCTTGTTTATTTTTTAGTTACTATTCTATGTACGGCCATGTTGAGAAGCTAGCTGAAGAGATTAAAAAAGGAGCTGCTTCCGTTGAAGGAGTGGAAGCTAAGCTATGGCAGGTTTGTAATGACAAGTTTTCGGGTTATAAACCTTTCTCTTGAACACTTGTGGTCAGTTATTTCACATCTGTCAAAGATTTGCTTACAGTAATCAAAATGTTCAAATAATTATTATGCTTAAACCTAACTAGCTAAGAAATTCAATAGTAGTATTATCTAACACACTCTTTGTTCTTAGGTGGAATTCATAAGGGACCCATGTGTGTTGTTACTTTCCCATTTATTATTTAGTGAGACTAGGATAAAATTTCACTCATCAAGGAGGAGAGGAGTAGGATAAAAGAATGAGTTACAAAATTTGTTGCAAGCACTTTCTAACCAAGTTTTGTATTTTCCAAAATCCATTAGAACTTATTAGGCAAAACAATCTGGGAATTTTCATTCTGTATTTACATGTTCTTATTCATACAGGTGCCTGAAACACTGCCTGAAGAGGTCCTTGGGAAAATGGGAGCACCTCCAAAGAGTGACGTTCCAATTATTACACCAAATGAGTTACCTGAGGCTGATGGCTTATTGCTTGGTTTCCCCACAAGGTTTGGACTAATGGCTGCTCAATTCAAAGCTTTCATGGATGCAACAGGAGGCCTTTGGCGTACACAGGCACTAGCTGGAAAGCCTGCAGGAATCTTTTACAGCACCGGTTCTCAAGGAGGAGGACAAGAGACAACACCGTGAGTCACCTATTAATGTGTTTTTTTAAACAATTCTTTTTTGCCATATTCCAATGATCTCAAGTTGCTTTCTGATATTAAATTGTGCAGGTTGACATCTATCACTCAGCTGGTTCATCATGGGATGATATTTGTACCCATTGGTTACACATTTGGTTCTGGGATGTTTGAGATGGAGAATGTGAAGGGTGGTTCCCCATATGGGGCAGGTACCTACGCTGGGGATGGCTCCAGACAACCTACTGAGTTAGAATTGGCTCAAGCTTTCCATCAGGGGAAGTACTTTGCTGCCATTGCTAAGAAGCTCAAGGCATCTTCTCAGTGATCTTAATACATCTACGTTTGATGTTCCTATACAAGAAAAAAGTTATATGCATCATATCCAGTTTCAAGTTCCTGTGATGTGGAACAGAATAAGATTTTATTCAGAGAAGAGAGAGAAAATAATCAATACTTGGGTTCAATACCAGTGTGTTGTCATTTGTCATAATGTGTCCTCAAATACAATGTTATTGTCAGTAACAAGAATTTGGTCATTGTTTGTATTTTCATTTAGCACAATTTTGTTTGGCAATAATATTAATAGTACGGTGCCAATCAATTACGGTGAAAGTATATTTTGTTTTTACGATATGATAAACTGATAAGCCATAAGTGCATGACATTGATCATCTAACTAACTTTTATATCTGTTCATTCTTGATGAGTAAAGGAGCTAACGTAGCTTGGTAAAAAAGATGCCTTCCGTGTATCGTTGCCGACAATGGTTGATGAACACTAGATCCTTTGACGTAACCGAAATCAAAATTAAACTTTAAAATGTTACTATAGAGTGCCATTATATGTTCTCTTTTTTATACCATTAGTGTGTTGCCAATGAAAGTTAAGATATCAAATCAGGTTGTTATGCAAAACATCAAAAGGAATCAGCGTCGTATGGTTGGAAGCAGATAACACGTCCGTGCCCAATGAACTGTGAACGCTGTGTCAATACCTTTTGGCTGTTGTTCTTGTCTTTCAATCTTATTACCAATCACAACTTGATTGATGGATCGTCTCACGCGTAAACATCATTTTTCAATCCATCTGCTTGGAATTTTTTTAAAGGAACCTCACGTTATAAAAGAGCTTTGGGTCATTCATATGTGACATTATAAGTTTAAATATCACTGTCTTTCGTATCTTTAACAAATATTTTGAGGTGTTAAAGTTTTTATATAAATATATAAGAACTTTTGAGAGTGTAAAATATATAAAATATATTAAAATTAAAAGACTATTTCAAATTATACATTAATTTATATATATATATATATATATATATATATATATATATATATATATATATATATATAATAATTGGTTAAAGTTTACGTGGGTCTCATACTACAATACTTTTCAAAATTTTCAACTTTTTTACTAAAAGATAAAGTTGTTTCAGGAAATATTTTATTTTAATACTAAAGATCCAAACCATCGATAATCTTAAGGACTTCGATAGTTTATTACTTCAAAATCGTTCTTCATCTTAATTTTTTTCTCATTGTTATTTTTATACATTTGTGTTCCAATTTGGAGAAATTTTTGGCATTTTATTTTTCATATCAGCATCATATGATATAATACAAGAAATATTAACATCTTTAGTCTAGAAATGGATAATTAAAGGCCTTTGTTATTGGACAATATCGGTTAGGTCAATTATTGGGTTTCCCGTGAGTGGCAGGGAGTTTCTTCCTGCACCCATGTTTTCTTCCTGTAACTCCATATTTTTTAAAATTTCAATCATATCTCAATTGTAATTATTCTTTCAGATTGTGAAATCCTAGATATTCCAAATTGTATAATCTATAATGCAAATTTATATATATAAATTTGGAGGAAAATTCAAAATGTAAATTATATTTTGGATTATACAATCTATAATGCAAATTTGAATAGTTAATCTAGAATACAAATTACATTCCAAATTGTATAATCTAATGCAAATTTATGTTTCACATTATATTGTCTATAATACAAATTTGAATAGCCAATCTGAATTGCAAATTATATTTTGGATTGTATAATCAGTAATTCAAATTTACATTCGAATTATATAATCTCTAACGCAAATTTGATTAGTCAAATTGGAGCACAAATTACATTTGGCATTGTAGAATCTGTAATACAAATTTACATTTCAAATTATATAATTTGTAATACAAATTTGAAATAGTCAATCTGGAGCGCAAATTGCATTTCCAATTGTAAAATTTATAATGCAAATTTATATTTCAGATTATACAATTTGTAATACAAATTTGAATAGTCAATCCAAAACAAAAATTACATTTCAGATTGCACAATCTATAATAAAATTTACATTTCGGGGTAATGCAAATTTGAAAGAGAATCCGAAACATAAATTATAATTTGGATTGTATAATGCATAATGCAAATTTACTTTATAAATTGTACAATTTGTAATGCAAACTTACGTTCAAGTATTTTTCCTATACTAATATCAACGCTAGTTTGTTTAGGAACATCAAGAATATTATTTTGTTTGGATTTACGTTAACGAAAGATAGATTATTGTCCCTCTCAAATAGTAGTTTCCATGGAGCCATTTGACATGATTTCTTTGGAATACGTTTATAACTATGTCTATGTCAGAGAAGAATAATAGCGTAAAGGTGTAGGAATAGTGCTGCAAAGGGTTCGAGGGGCATCACCACAAGAATAATAGCATAAAGGTAGTGGTAAAAACAATATTAAGGCTGTAAATGAAGGGTATTTAAGTCATTTGACTAGAGTTATGGAGGTGTAGGAAGAAAATATGGGAGTATAAAAAGAAATCCCTTAAATGACATAGTCTAATAGATACAAGAGGTCTTTGTTATTGTTAAACAACTTTTTCTTACCAAACCTCCTTTTTTTCTTCTTGCATCCCTATAAATTTTGATATCACCAAATTACCTTGCTATTATTAATAAAAAGAATGAAAAGTTTACATGAACCTCTCCTTCTTCTTGCACGTCTACCCTATTTTCCTTCTTCACTCTTCACATTCATGTTCACACTTTAAATCTTCAGTTCCCTCCATTGAAGGCTTTAGAAAGTTTGGCCCCATCCTCTAGTAGCTTCTTGAATGATCGAATATGGGCTTTCAATTGCTAAATTTTATAAAGCACCTTTGGGGCTTTCTTCCTGCATCTTTAAGTTTTCATCCTATACCTCCAAATTTTATTAAGAAAACAAATTTAACCTTCGTGATATATATATATATATATATATATATATATATATATATATATATATATATATATATATATATATATATATATAAAATAAAACAAAAACTTAGGTAAGTAGTAATTATTGCTTACCAAATATATTTATCATGGTGTTTATGTTTACTAAATGATCATGCACCTCTCGGTTATTTTCGAACTCATTTTCTCTCGCCTCTTATCTTTTTCAATTATTTTTTTTGTTCAACAACAACGCTCACGGGCTTTAATTTATTTTTCCTTCATTTCATCTCATTCATTTCGTCTCGTTCATATTTTACGTATGTTCGTTTTTGTTGGTTAAGTTTGGTTTGAAGTTTTATATTTATTTTATTTGAAATTTTATATTTATATTAGGAAACTCATTGGATTTCCAGTTTAGGAACTCATTGAATTTTAAAACCCAATGAAAGTTCTTTTTCTAATTTCAAAATTCGATACAGGCTTCTCTAAGATTTTGAAATTTAGAGAACACTTATCGCGAATTTTAAAATTCGTTATTCATTTCTCCTAAATTTAAAAATCATGTGAACACTTCTGTTAGATTTCAAAATCTGGTATTGTTTTATTTTCTTTTTCTTTTTTTCTTTTTTGTTTTTTATCTTAAAAATTTATTTTACTTGTTGTGTTTTAATAATTTCTTGATCTCCATTTATTGTTATTATTGAAGAAGTGACACTACCAGAATTATTGAATTTATCAACGAATATATGGGCAAATCTAATTCGTCGGTAATGCATATTTATCGACGAATATATCGATAGATTGTACGATTTTTGTTATCGACAAATTTTTCTGTTGGTACATACATGAATTTGTAAATATCCGTCGGTAATTAATTGATAAAGTGTTTGAAACATTACTGATGATCACGATCCATTGGTAAGCACTTGAGATTAGGGATTTAGGAAATCAATTTTCCTTTTTCTCCCATATTTGGCTTTTCCCAATTCTTCGTGCAAACTTGTTCTCCAATGTTCACCTATCCTTAGTGGAAGAGCTTCCTTCATTCATTCTTAGAGTCGTCTCACACCCTCACAGACCTACCTTCGACGTGTGGTTCCCTCAATTGCAGAGTAAAGGCTCGTTCTTTCAATCATAGAGTTCTTTATCTTCATTCATTTGCACGGAGGCATTATGTAAGCCTCCTTCACATAGCTACATTGGGTGCCTTGTCCTTCATTCGTAGAGGCAGGGGGTTGTTCCTTCATTCGCAAAGCCAAAGGCTCGTTCCCTCCCCTGATTTCGTTTTCCCTTTCACCTGAGAATTTGAAGCATTGTGTTATCCTTCTTCACCAACCTCCACTGTGCTCTCGTGTGCTTCACTACAATTCACACCTAAAGTCTAGTGAGTTATTCCAGGAAATCAATTTAGGTTTTGATTTCCCTCCTCCAATTTCACTTTCCCTTTTGTCAAAATTTTAAGGGATGTGCTCTCCTCGTTCAGCTACCTCCACCGTGTCTTGGTGCTTCGTAGTACCCTGGAACTAATGTTGGGTGACCTCCGTTCTGAGCAACCCTGTCATCCTTTGCACCTCCGTCACAATGCCTTCTCTGGCGTGTCATTGGTCGTATTGGGTATGTTTCTTTTTAGGTTGGAAGGTTGAGGTTTGGATATATATTTGTTTATAGATCAAAATGAATAAGTATAACAATTTGGTGCAATTTTTGCTTTTGTTTGTGGGGTCTTGTGTTAGTAGAAATTAAGAGAAGGTAAGGTTGGTAAAGAGACACGTTTTGATGTGGCAGTGTAGTGATGGCAGGGTGTTGGAGTGGTAGTGTGACTAAGCAAACTGGTGGACTCATGTTGGAGTTGTGTAGAGGTGTTAGAAGGTTGGTTAAGTGTTGTTGTTTCTATGATTGTTGCGGTGAGTTTTAAAAGCAATGTTGGATGAAGTTTTAGTAGTATGAACCTTTATGGGCGCTGTTGGAATTTTTGTGTGCATTGCAGGATTTAAATAAGGCAATTGTTGGAGTCAGAGTTGGTGACGATGCTGAGATTATGAGCAATTGATGGAGCATTGTTTATTGATGTAGTTCAGTGGTCTAGTGCATAGAAATAGGCTTGGTCTAATGGTATTTATTTTTCGTGACTAGTTAAATGCAATATTGGCGTTGTGTTAAATTTTGTTCTAGGAAGCTATATATATGTGTGTGTATGTGTATGTGTGTGTGTGCATGAAAGTGATAAAATGGAAAATAAAATATTTGGATTTAGTTTTTCCTAAACTGAGATCGTCATTGTACTCTTGAAAGTGAATTGGTTTCATGTATTTGGCAGGAAAAAGAGGTTGATTATTGCTGGCTAGACCAGATACCATAATTGTTAGAAGCCCTCCTAAGCTTGTTGGTGATATCACATCAAAATAATTTGTAAGCCTTGGCTCTAGACCATCCAAGTCCTACATTTTAATCGTGTATGTATACATGAGTAGAAACAAAGATCCATAACATATATGTTTGGGTTTAAATTTCAGCTTAAGAGCTCTTTGGAATTTATAACATTGTCTGAATTGCGACATTTGTATGCATTGATTGTATTATGACATGTTCATTGTGGTGGATAGGGAATGTCGTCCACTACAAATGATTCTATTTTCGAATTTATCGACGAACTTACCGATGACCTGTGTTTGTTGGTAATTATCGACGAACAAGCCGGTCAATAATTATTAATGATCATAATCCGTTAGTAAATGTTTTTGACAAGGCATTTGTCGTGTTCGTCAACAATCCATCTGAAATTCACATTATTGACAAATTTTGGTATTTATCAACCGATATCTTTTGTCTGTAAATCAAGTTTTTTTTTTGTAGTGTGAGGTATTCAATAATGATGTTATGTTATAAGTGGTTATAGTCTAAGATGAAATATTTTAAGTTTGATGGATTCACAAGTAAATTCTAGCTTGATGTTAAATTTCTCTTCTTTTATAAATAAAATGTGCAAGGAAGATTACACAAATAATTTTAAAACTTATCATTTTTTTTCACACGTGATGAGTTAATTGCTTGAGTTTGAGGGGTTGCTTTTGACCTCTGATTTGTTGTTTTCATTATAAGATCTAATAAAGCTAATGATCAACCTTGGAGAAAGAATTTGTATTGTTAAGATGTGAAAGAGGTGAAAAGTATAGGAAATATAAATATGATTTTCATCCTAGTATATCCAGGATAAGAAAATGCAAGTTTTTAAATTGAGAGATAAACCAATTTCTAATGGAGAGAAGTGTGTATTGAAGCTAATGTGTGGATATCATAACTATGATTTGGTAAAGACTTTAATTTGGTCACCCTTTTGGTGGGAGGTTAAATTCCACTGAATATTCATTGTTTGTTGATATGACTAAAAGTTAAGTGAAGCTTGCAAACATTCTCCTTACCTTCAAAGAAAATAATGAGTGTAATGTGATAACAATCAAACAAGTAAAGATACAATTGCATATAAAATTGAAACAACTCATCCAACATCAAAAGGAATAAAAAAAATTAACTACTTTACTAACCTGACCTTGTCACAACACAAATGCAACATGATTGACATAGCTCGTCTACAATAATGTATCATGTAGACCTCTAGGAAATGCACATACTTCATGTTCTTTTATGGAAGCTCCTTCAACAATGTTAATGAGACTCCTTGATGAAAAGGTTGATGGCGCGAAAGCATGAAGAAGAAGCGTTGAAGTGGCTTAATGGTGCGGTTTGATGACATATCCTAGGAGGAGGTTGGGCCAACCTTGAAAGAAAAGGTAGAAAAAGTCTAGAAAAGAGATATTTCCAAGGAGAACTTAAAAAGAGAGTGTTGCAATTTTGGCAAATTTTCTCTAATATTATTCAAGTTCTAAATAATACAAGAGGGGTGCTTCTCCTTTTATAGGTGAAGGAGAGATTTAGAGTACATGCACTTATGAAAGAGCCTAGAAGCTTCATTGGTTAAAGGGGGATGAATGGGAGCCTCTCCCTTCAACTAATCTCAAAATTCTCCAAGTTCAAGGCATATGAGCCTCTCCCTTGAGTTGACTGGCCAAGGCTCCTTTCTTTTAAGTCCAAAGCTTCTTCAGGGCCATTCAAGCTCATTTAGGTGTTAAACATGGCTTAAGACCCTAAATGAGGCGCTAATTCACTCCTTAATTGCGTTAAGGTCCTAATCTACACTAAACAAGGTTCTTAGCCGAATACATGGCCTAAAAGCAAGTTATATTACATACTTACTAAAGTGTTTAAGAGAAAAGAATAGGCTAGTAGTTGATCCTCCACAAAAGTAGAGTTTTTAGAGCTTCATCCTCTTTGCCATAAATCTTATGAGTGGTCAAATATGTCTTTTGGGTGGTCCTCCATCATTCTTCTTGAACAACATCCTCGTACTACTCAATAACATCATGTTGTTCCTCAATAACATTCTCTTGCTACTCATAAAGATCAGGTTGAGGTAATAATGCAACTTCACCAGTACGATCCCTTCCATGAGCAGATGTCGTAGATCTTCTTTTGTCTTCATCTCCTTTTCCATTTCGATAACAAACAAATTCAAAAAAAGATTAAAACCAATAAACATAACAAATAACTAACTTTAAAGAAAATAAATAAAGAAAACAACAACGCATAGCTTAAAACCATAAGAAATAAGTAAACTCTAAATCATAAATCGTAACCAAAAACACACCGTCAATAAAATTAAAAAAATTAATAAAAAATAAGCTAATAAAAATAAATTAAAACAAAATTTTAAAAGAATATTATATATATACCAGATTTTGAAATCTAAAATTTTGAAATCTTTTACTGGATTTCGAAATTCAGTCCAGAAATTCATTAAATTTAAAATTTTGATAGTTATCCAAATATGATATTCCTTAAACTAGATTTCAAAATTCTCCTTAAATCATTGAAATTCAATTTTCAATTCTAAATTTCTAAATTTGTAATCCTAAATCTCCTATTCCTTTCCTACCTAAGTTAAACTACGAATTTCAACTAAACATTTACAAATTTAGATAGAAATATACAAAACGAATATACCTTGTTCATGGAATGCTTGAAGGTTGAAGGTGGGTTGTGGAGTGCGCGTAGGATGTGTTATGGAGTCATACAGGTTTAGGGGGTGAGGGAGAGGAAGAAGAGGGTGAATGGTGCGGTGCTAGAGTTAGGAGTAAGGATGAGTGAGTAAAAGTGGGTAGGAGAGGGTAAATATAGGAGAGAGAATTTTTTTTTACTATTTTGAGAAGAGCAATTTAGACATTTAGAAAAGTTTAGATATGTAGGAAGAAAACTTGGAGGTGCACGTAGAAAACCTCATAATCTCTTGGGCTCTACGCTCTACTTTTCCATCATGTGTTCAGAAATTCTTAATTATAATTTCCGAATTGTTTGATTAAGAATAATAACAAGAAGTCGTTTCTTCTAATTACATAATTCAAAACTATCATACATATAACTAAAGACCATATAATCTTGAGTAGAACTTTATATTCCACAACATAGAATTTTTTGTTTCCTAATTGCACTTCTTTAAGGTTCGAACTGATTTAGTTTTCGATTTTAAGATTGCACTTTTCTGGTAATACAAGATTAACTTGAAAAGGAAAGTGGAAGTGAACGAGCATGTGTAAGAATTCACCCGCTAATAAAATCTCACATATTAACTTCTAAAGTAACAATTTAAAACTCACAGAAGGTTTCCAAGTTTATAAATTACACATATTTATATGTTTCATACAGTTTTATTAAATATAAATGTGTTTTAAAAGAATTGACACTTAATGCATATATAAAACTATTGATATCAGATACGCAGACATTAAATACATTAAAAATATTCACTCATTGAACGGAAGCAAAAGAAAAGGCTTAGAGTTTAACATTTGTGCTCTCTCTCACTTCATGGAATCACATCAATATTCTGCATTTATTCTTCCTATTATTGCAACTTTGGGAATAACCAATGTCAACTACCATTATTATGCTTAAGTCAGTATCAGAAGGTCTTTCACCTAAAATAGTAAAATCCTTTTTGTCTTCTTTACAAATGTAATGATCTCATTTATGTCAACAAGCAACTTGACAGTACTGAAAGGAAAAGCTTCATGCATTTGGATGGAAGAGAACCAAAGAAAATTGACATTTCAGAGTTCTTTAATTTTAGGAGAATTTGAACCTCCAAACTAAAAAAGAATAATCTTTAAGTTAGCCCTTATGATTTGTCATTCCATCTTTAGTTTTTTGAACAAATTCTTGTCTTGTATTTTGTTTCCTTCCTAACGTTGAAATATTAATCATATTAGTAGATCAAAGTTCTTCCGAAGCTTGGAGGAGGTAAAAGGGCTTGCAAGATCAGATTCAAAGTACCAACAAAGAAGGAATAACATCTTTTTCCTTTGTGAAAAGAAGGAACCCTTTTCAGGTGGGAAGAAAAACTTGTACTAGAAGATAGATATATATTGTCGTTGATTAGCCAAAACAAGAAAAAGAGAAAGTTTTGTATCAAAGAAAATGAGGGAGGATTCATAATTCGCATACTTTGATAAATTATGCCTCAGCCTTTTCGTCCCCCAACTTTTTGAAATTTGATGGAATTTGGGGACTAAGAATAATGATATATTTAATAAATTTGTGACGATTTGTTATGTCATAGTAAACTTCACATTTTAAATTTCAAAATTTCATGCGAGGCCATATGTTATTTCAAAAATGGTTGGAAAAGGTTTAATATGTTTTTGTGTGTTCAACAATGAAAGAAATTAGATGAAGATATGTATGTTTTATTTTGTAAAAGAAAAAAGAATGATATTTATAATAAAAATATTTAAGCATTTCTACTTAACAATAAATTAAAGTTAACTGGATAAAAATTATTCCTACAAATTACCATTTATTTTGAGTCGAAAACAAAAATTATTAAATATTCATGTACTAAATAAGTCTTTGGGTTTTATGATAAACATTGTACTAAATAAGTCTTTGGGGTTTTGTACAATTAAATATGTCTTTCAAAATCAAATCATCTCTATTTTCTATATGTTGTCTGTTTTTATATTGTCAATGATACTAATACATTACGTGTAATAAGTATATTTTTTATTAACTTTCAACAATATGTTAGTCTAACATTACTTTTTTTAGCGAATAAGTTATTTATATTGTTGCACTAAGAAAATAATTCTAACATAAACATATTCTTTGACCGTGTTATTATTTAGAGCATAGAGAATACGATGATGAGATATGAACATATTTAATAGACATTTCAAAGTGCAAGCAAAATGGACTTAATGCCTTATCAACTTTCTTTATTTTCTAAATTAATTATTATTATTTAATTTAGAGTATCAATTTGGAAACTAATTCAGTGAGGATCACTAGTGTAAAATTGGTGTACAACGTCTAATGTCCAACGTCTAACAATCAAACATTCAATGTTAAAAATGACCAACGATAATATCGTAAATAAAATTACACGATTGACGTCGATTGGTCACACGAATAGATGTTAAATGTCTTTTTGACGTTTGTTGGTCAAAGAACAGACGTCTATTGATATTCTAAATCATAAAAATTTGAGCGCGAAGATAATTTAAGAGATCCATCAGACATCTATTGGTCAGAGGAACATACGTTAAATGTCTTTTTGACGTTTGTTGGTTAAAGAACAAACGTCTATTGATGTTTAAATTCATACAAATTTGAACGGGGAGATATTTTAAGAGACCGATTAGACGTTTGTTGGTGAGAAAAAAAATGTTAAATGCCTTTTTGACGTCAGTTGGTCAAAGAACAAACGTTTATTGATGTTCAAATTCATAAAAATTTAAGCGTAAAGATATTTTAAGAGCGCGAGAAAAAACATATGCTTCACTATTTTTGTGCGTACTTTCTTCATTGTGGGTCAAACTTCTCCAAAGAAGCTTTCGACGACCACCAAAGGTAATGTTTCTATATTCATGAAATTGAATATGATTTCATGTTTTTTATCATTCAATATTCATGTTTGAAAAAATAAACTGATGTACAATACCTTGCTATTGAATATTGGCACTATATGGCATAAAGAACATAACTCTGTAGGTGTAAATCTAAGTGGAAAAGATTATATTATCATATATGCTCTGTTTACACAGTACTGTAGGTTTTTAATCGATTAAGCAAAGAGCGTAATTGATTAAGTGATCATTTATTATCTATATACATCTATTCGCTATATCTGATCTGTTGTATAAGTCTAAATGGTCATTTAATATATACTGAGTTCAATGCACATCATGTGTTATCCAATTTAAATTCACATTGAATTTGATTGTGCATAGAGATATATGCATCATTTTGATTCAAACAAGCATTTCTAATTCTGCTAACTCTGCTCGTATATGAATCATATTTTGCTGCATAATACATAGCATTTGTGCTGTATTACCCTCTGCTAAAATTTACAAATCATACTTGAACTGAGTATTGCAAAGTGTACTTGATATAATTATGATCAACCATCTTTGATAACTATTACCATTGAAATAACATATCTGTTTAAATCAATTATGCTATGATACATGTATAACATGCAAAGGACTTGATCACCATGACTGAAATTGATTAAATTGACATTTTATCACTGAAAAGTGTATTGTTTATCCTGTTTTAGATCATTAAACTATAATTTATGTCAATTGATCTACATCTAAAACAAAATTGTACTGTTTATCCTGTTTTAGATCATTAAACTATAATTTATATCAATTGATCTACATCTAAAACATTCAAATGCATAACTGGACTGGTTTTTGAGAAACTTACATTTGTTGCTTGCATTTAACCATCATTCCCTGCATATTTGCTAATATTTTCTTTAGGAAATTTATTTTGAACTAATCTTGATCTTGGAAAAATTCTTACATTACTCACAACATTCATTACTGCACCTATTGTTTTTTTATAGGGGAGCATCATATGTCTAACTAATTCATAAATTTGTTGATGCATTACATGTACTGCATATATCTATAAACGGAGAAAGTTATTAAAATTTTTCTCCCATATTTTATTAATGCCTAAAGGGGGAGAGTTATTGAAAATTGTAGAAAATATTGCTCATCATAAAAAAAGGGAGAGATTGTTGATAAGGGGAGCCTAGCTTCTATACATATTAGTGTTTTATGATGAATAGGTTTAAATGATTAGAAATGATTTTAATCATTCTTAGACAAAAAAAAATGGCATGATAAATGTTTAAATCATTAATATGTTAGTGCTAGATGTTTGAATCCATTCATGATTAATGAAATAGGCCTAAAACAGATTGAAAAATCTAGTTTTTTGTAATAATAATCGATTACATAAGTGAAGAACACTTAAAAAGCTAAACATGAGCAAATCACTCTGTTATAATCAATTATATAAGTTACATAATTGATTGAAACAAAGAAAGACATAATCTATTATATAAGTAACATAATCTGTTAAGAAAGGTAAATGGATGACTAATGAGGCTAAGTGTAAATATAATTAATTAAAATAGAAAGTAAGGTCTAATCTATTATACAAATATTTTAATCTGTTAAGTTTGTTAAAAGAAGCAGTTATAGGCATAAGTGTCGAAATAATCGATTATACATGTGCTATAATATGTTAAAACAAAGAGAAAAACTTAATACATTATGCTGATAATATAATCGATTAAACTGCGTGAGGATTTGAATTTTCTATATAAACCTGACTTGAGACCTGTTTATTTAACATTCTGATTTTCAAATACTAGCATACTTTCTAAATTTTGAGTACATGGTCTCTCAAGAACATTTCTTGGAGGATTTCATGCTTCATTGGTGATCATAAATTCAAAGATTTATTCAAGATTAAGTGGACTTGACTGTTGCTGATATATCTGCACTAGAAGAGTGTGTTCTTATCAATTTATCAATTTTTCTACATTGTGTAGTACCTATGTAAGTAGGACAAGTTAGAGATTGAAGGTTTTCTCTGTTGTATTAGGTAGAGTGAGTGTTTTCCTCTCTTATTTGTGTTGTAATATGATTTGAGGGTGGTGAGGATATCACTTGAGAGTTTCATTATATTCTCAACCCAAATTTGATTTAGTGGAAAACCTTTCAACTCTTGAAGGGAGAAGACTGAATGTAGGCTTGTGATAAGCTGAATCACTATAAATTGTTGTGTATTTTGATCTTTTGCTCATCCTTCTTTACTTAGTTGATTCATTTATCTTTGACTATTGATTTCAAGTTTCAAGAACTCATAAAGATTTGAAAAAGGTTAAATCCAATTCTCCCTTTCCCCCTCTTGAATTGAGATATAAGGTCTCATATTTCTAACAAAAACATTGTCACCCTATAACGTAGACCTGTGTCTGACGTTCTAGATAGTCTAGGGGAACCAGAAGTGGTTGGGTATTCAAAAGTGAATAAAAAAAATTGTATTGTTTAGCTCAATTGAGTTAAACGTTCTAGACAATCTAGGAGAACCAGAAGTGGTTGATAATACTTGTATAGAAAGAATGGTTAAACTCATACTAGTTAGGATTGACTAGAGGAACTAGAAGTGATTTATAATACTTGGAAACCAAGAGGGGTTGATAATACTCGATATATACCATAAGTGGTTTGTTCTTATTTGTAATATTTGTATAAGATCAGTGGAACTTCTTAAGAGGTTTTAAGGAAAATTGAACGTAATTTAGGTTAAGTGAACCAATAAAAAATACTTCTATTATTGTTTTCGTTGTTTAAAATGTTTCCTAAAATGTTTTATTAAAAACACATACCGTTAACAAATATTACATGTCGTCTAACGCGTGCAATAATCATTAATCATTGATTTGTAAAAGAATTTAAAAACAATATTGAAATCATTTTTTTTCCAGTATTTTCCCCGCATTTCAACATATCTCTATCCATCTCCTATTAAATTAATTAAAGTTGAGAATGGGCTACACCTTTAAAGTAACCAACTCTAACCATCTCATTTATAATGTTTTTTCTTTTAATCAATGATTTATTTTATTCCTTTTTTTTCTTTGAAACAGTTTATTTTATTCTCTTAAATCCACCTTTTTTACTTTCTACATCTATCCTCCAATTTGATGAGAAGTTACAAAATAAAGACTGGCCGATTAATGAACATTTCATAAAATAATTACTCACAAGAGTGGGTTTTAATTTTTTTTTGGGACCACTTTTGGCTTTAAATTTACAATGTAAAGGTGCTATAGCAGAACCGGTTAAAGACAAAACAGCTCTTATCACATACCTAGTAAAATGAACAAGACAACAAAATTAATTAAGCCTTTAAGGCAAAGAAATTATAAGATACTCCATCTTTTATAATCATGATCTATCTTTATACATTATAGTTAATTATTAATTATTTTAATTTAAATTTAAAAACTTTAATCCATGCCACCTGATCGTCCAGACCACCCAATTAAATGATATCTTAGAGAGGTTAGTAAAGGAAACACGTTACACCATTAAAATAATTATAGATAAAAATTACATAAACAAAAACAATATGAATACTATGTACTGTGTAGACATGAATACAAAAGAGAAATACATTATTAAAAATTTAGTAGAGAATCCAAATTCATATATTATTTGGATAATAAACATGAAAGAGAGGAACAAATTAAAAGACATTAAATTATAGCCGAGAGACTGTGAAAGAAGCAGCAGCAAATCAGCTACTGTAATGTGAAATGTGGGTGAATTTAGTATATGATCCTACTCTCACCCATCACAAATTAACTAAGATATGGGGTCACATATATATTAATCTTGTAGCACAGCCAGTTGATAAACTATATGTATGCAAGTTAAATATATTTCTCTTCCAGTGGTCACTAATGATTTGCAAGCGCACATCATTGTGGTTGTGGCTGGCCCAGCTTCCCTGGTGGTGAGCTTTGAAGGGTCACTTCGTTTGTTTCTTTTCTCACTTTTCCTTCTTTTCATCCTTTGTTTTCTTCAGCTTTTCTCTTCATCACTGTGCCTTCACATCTGCTTCATCATCTTACACATGCAAATAGTTAACAATACGTCATCAATTCTCCACTGGCCGAGTATCTTTGGCTTTATCTTCCCTACCTCAACAGAGCGCCCCTGAATGTAGGCGTCCACAATTCAGCACTGCTAGTGGTTTCTGTTGCAACTGGAAATGTGCTTGAAATCGGTACCAGACACAGACCTCGACTTTTTAAATCTTCATGTGGTCCTTCTGAGTCTTTCAGATCATCACACACCTTTCAACAAACATATAATAAATGTTTCAAAACCACTTTCACTACAAAATCTAATCTCAGACTAATTCTTAAAAAAACAAACATTATAGTCAACATGTGAGGACAGTAAAACTTGATATTACGGGCATTTCTATAGGTACCTCTAAACAAAGGTTTTGATGTCCTTCTAGATTAATGTAATAAATACATGTTATATGTAATAAATTTAAACGATGTGACATTGTTTTAATTATCAATTAAACCTCATCTAGGAAGATTTGAAGAGACGAGGTGGTCATCACCCACCAATGTCTTAGCCACAGAGGTGGAATCATCGAAAGTTCCTCTTGCCACCACCAACATATCCTCTAATCCCCAACTAAACACTCCAATGACGCACAATTGGAGACCCATCTGACGAACTCTAAGATGACGAGTCCGTTTCCAATGGGTCAAAAATTCGTTGAAACCAAGCTCATGACATAGGAGAACTAGTAGCTATTTTCCATGGTAGGTCTCCACTTGCAACAAAGAGGCAAAAACAACACCACCGACATTGTTGCACTGGAGATGGCCATTGTAATTGTTGTTGACGTAGGAGAAAGTGGTGTCGGAGTAGGATCCGGACTCGGCCTGACCAGTGAACTTTGAAGATCAAGATGAAGAGGTGGCGAGGATGAAGCCGTTGGCGAGGACTGGGTGGCTGAAGTTTGGTGAATGTGAATCACAGTGTAATTGCAGTTATTTAGATATAATTTGACTCTCAACTAACTAAAGCAATGTCACATCATTTAAAATTATTAATTACATGTTTTACAGTTATTTAGAACTAAAATAATGTCACATAATTTAAAATTATTACACATTCCTTGTTTTCATTGAATAACGTGAAAGAACCAATAGTTTAGGATTCCTATATTACAATCTATAGTTTTCATTAAAGAATGATATAAAAAATGCAATACTAATATTAGTATATTACCTACTATTGCCAGAAGACATTTTTGGTAAAGGAATATATATATATATATATATATATATATATATATATATATATATATATATATATATATATATATATATATATATATATATATATATATATATATATATATATATATATACTATAATCATGTTTTTAATACCTGCTGCGGTTGGATGGGAGCTCCGTTTTTCATATATGAGGTACTCAAAACCTGTAATTCATGTGAAGAAAACAAAGCATAAAAAGGGTCTTACAATAAAACCATTTTCTTATTGAAGATTTCTACATGGTACTCAATTATCAGGGTTTTCTTCAAAACAATGTTGGATGAGTGGAAACATACATTGACTTGATCATGAAGGAACTTGATGTACTCGATGGCTTCGTGAAGAACGGATGCGGTGTCGGTCTGTTGAGATGAACAAGAATAAAATATCAGAGTTTTTACATTTTTACCATTCAATGTGCTCTAAGAAAGTAAAGGTCTCAATTCTATCGTAGTCGTAGCTCCAGGGTGAATTAAAAAAAGAAAAAAAGTGAAAGAGACATATCCGAAAATGTTCACCTTTCCGAAAGGTGAAACCAATTGCTGAAGAGCAGTGACCCGGTCCCCTAGCTTCTCTTTCCGAACCTGTCCATACATGTCAAGTTGATTAAAATCTAAAGTGAAATTATTATAAAGGTTGAACAATGTTGCATAGTGAAAAAAGAAAGAAAGTTGAATTGCAGTAAACAAAAACAGTACAATACCTTAAAAGTCGGTAATGGGGACGGAGTTTCAATCCTTGGCCTCTTTAATGCTGCTTCACAAGCATCTTTCTTCGCCATTGTTGCTGAATCTAGAGTTTCTTCACTGTTGAGCTGCACTTCAGTATATATTATCAATTACAGTGCTCAGCAGAAAACCCTAGCTAGCTAGAGATATGGATATATAAACATGAAAAACTGTATTAACCGAAACATTAACGTACCTTGTTTAATAGAGTACTTGGGCAATTGGGTTTCTCTTGATCGAAAGTTGGCGTTTGATATTGTGATTGTGATGAAGCAAAGGTACCTGCTCTTATGTCGTTAAGTGCGTCGGCGGAAGCACTCCAGAAAGTGGTGTTGTTAGAAAAGTGAAGTCCAATAGGGTGTTGCTTTGCTATAGTTGTGGGCTTCAGAAAAGTAGTGACTTTAGACCATGTTGGCGTTAGTTCAGTGCAGGGTGTCCCATAACTTGCTTTTGATGAATAGGACATTGAATGGTTGGTGAAAAGTGAGTGCTGTGGTAATTGTGGATGAGGATCAGGTTCATATAAGCTTCGTAACGGTGAAGGGTTACCATATGAGGCTGATCCAATTGCAAAATCACGATTTGATGATAACCCATTGCTGGTTAACGAACATAGATTCTGGTAATCTACTGAAAATTCTTGGTTCAATGGCTTGAAATTATCAATTTGTTGGTGTCCTCCACCAGCACAGGAGACGCTCTTTGGGTTCCAATTCCTGCGGATTTGTGAATTAGAAGAATCTATTCCCGTTTCTTCCTGAAGCACGGAATCAAAATTGCTCTCTGCCCTTCCATTGCATCGACTATGGGATAAAAAAAAAGAAGATAAAATATATGGTCATGATTAGGAGAATCCAATAGCTAAAGAAACAATTGAGAGCTATAGTATAAGCTATATATGCTTTGATAAGATCAAGTTCCCTTTTTCAAATGAAATCAACCAGAAAAAGTTAAGAGAAATAAACCTTTTTCAACCCTAGTGGAAGTGCTGGACCATATACCACAAACCTTCCACCCACACATATATTACATAAAAAATTTAATTAAAATTCTCTCTCAGAAGAAAATGTTAGCAAAAGTAAAGCATATATGATCATATACATATTACTTTTGGCGATGTCTTACACTAATAGATGTTGATTCCAATTGTCTGATGCTGAAGATGTAAGGCCAAAACCCATCATCTGTAAGGTGGAATCGATCAACAAGCTGTCACTTCCTCTGGCTGATTCACTCTTGGGTGACTTCTGTGCATCAGCAAAACCCAGGTACGTGTTGGAAAGCAAATTGTTAGTCTCTTCGACACAGCACTTGGTTGCCTTCAAATCTGTTTGACGAGTGCTGTAGATTCCTGCATCATTATGAGCTGCCACGGAACAAGGAGAAGAAGCAATCGGTGATGAATCAATAGAACCACTCCACCAGTTTTCACCACAAACTCTAGCTTGAAACTCTTCAGCCATGGCAAGCCTTTATTTCTTCTTGTCAAATTGCAGACTTGTTTGTACCTGTGAGCTATGCTAGCTTCTTGAGTTACGTGCTGAATATAAAAAATATATGACTCAGAAATATAGGTTTATTTGCAAAAGAGTGGGTTGGATGTTAAGTGATTTTATATATGAAACGGTTAGAAGGGTACGAACAATGGTGATTACCGGAATCCGGTTGACATTACAACGGGATGATTGGACAAATGAGAGAGAGAATTTTGAATCATATTCTAATTCTTCTTTTCTTAAAAACAAATACATATATATGTATGTACTTGGCTGTGAATTTGTTTCTTTCATAATTGGTTTTGTTGTTTTTTGTATTTTTATCAGTAAAATATTTACTATTTTGTATTTAAGAAATTGATATGTAAATGGAGGATTCTATATCAAAATCAGAACAAATTCATACAATATTCAAAAACATATTTATTTATCATTTTCTTATTCGAACCTTGAAATTGTTTTCCTTTTGTAGTGACTTTATTAAATTATTAAAATTTAAGTAATGAATTCTAAATATATATATATATATATATATATATATATATTTATTGAATTTCATTATTTTTTTTAACTTTTATGTTAAATAAACTCATGAAACTATTTTACCAACATGATTTTTTATATAAAAATTAACATAAATAATTATTATATATTTATTTTTTAAATGTTAAGTATAATTAAGTATTGTCTTGTAGAAGTTAAGTTCTTATTTAAGAAAAAAGGGTTGAGAAAGAAATGTTATCTTAAAATATTTATCAAAATTAGCAACTATAATTTTGAGAGCTATTCACAACATTTAAGAGCACACAGCTGCTCTTAGTTGAACTAAATATGTAATTTTATTGCGTTCATTGAGTGTATTTTAATTACTCAACCAGGTGACTCATTTCATTCATTCGATCATACTATTAAATAAAAAATAAATATATTCTATTAAAACAGATTATTTACTGTATAAAAAAAGAAATGTGTTTTTTTTTTTTTTATGTTTGTATATGAAAGAATGTGGACGGTATAATAATATTCATGGTGTGAGATTTTATTTGCAGTCCAGGCATGTCATGATTTGAACACATAGAGTTCAAACCCTAGATTAAAATAAAATAATCATGAACCTAATCATTTGTTTAGAGAAGTAAACTGCTTTTTTACATTATCTTTCAGAAAAGTTCTTAAAATATTGAGTTCTCTCCTCAAATTATGAATTCAAAAATGGAAAATGGAATTACAAAAAGAATAACTAATTAATAAGGAATCTAACTATAAGACTAAGGGAACTACTTATCTTCATTTCCTCTGGTTTGAAAAAGAAAACATATTGAATAATAAAAGTTATATATTTATAGAAAATTAAGTATTTGTATAACTTAGTTAGTTTGTATAATATTAATGATTTAAAATACTGATATCTTTTTAAAAGGACAGTAAAAGAATCCCTTCCCCTTACACACTAACCTTTTTAAGTACTTGGTTTCTTTTTCCCCACAAATTATCATAATCCAAAAATCTGTACAGTGAGATAAAATTGAGGACCATTTTCATGGTAATGTTATGATTGCAGAGGAGGTAGTACCACCAGTACTAGTACAACTAGCTGGGCCAGTAACCTAGTTCTTAGTGTGTACTAATGTTGTCATTTTTCCAAATAACTATTAGTTGGCCAAAGAACAGTAGGGTAGCACCAAGACGTCATCTGGATTACTGAATCTTAAACCAAACTCAGAATATAATTAATTATCAAAATATAAAAACATATTTTGAAATGAAGGTTTTGAACTAATTTACACGTTTAGATAACTTACTTTATGAAATAAGCTCTTTATCAATCCATTTAAAAATAAACTGAGTTTTTATTCAAATTTTCCCTACTGTTTTAGTTAACTTAATTTGTGTTATTTAGGGGCTGTGCAATTTACTATTAATCAAACTAGAAAACAAGACTACAAACATGTTTATTTTGTATTTGGAAAATACATATTTTCTATTTGAGTATTTTTTTTTGGGAAATTTTATCGAGTCTGTTTCATATTTTTTGGTGCATTTAAAATGGAAAAATTGAAAATATGATAGCATTTTCGTAATTATTGTGGAAAATAATTAACTCACACAAATATTATATTACAAATATAATATGATAATAGAACAACTAGATGAAACAAACTCACACAAAAATGCAAGAGATCAACGTCTGTGGGACTATCTAACAACTCATTTGCTTTACTATTATCTCTTGCTGAAATAACTGAAAAGAAGTCTCCCTAAGCTCACACCATTTAGGTGATCATTGCAAAAGAAAAAAACAACACACACACACAAACAACACAAAAGTAAGGGTAAGATAGTGGTAAAACAATTCATCATAATCAAATAAAATTTCATCATATATTATATTACACACATAATAAAACATTCATCCTAAACATATCACAAACTTACACTTGACTCTTCCGCATATAATATGAATGTCAAACTATGATGATTCATGCACTTGTAGTGATAATATTGTTGGCTCACCTCCAAGCTACCACATAAGGTTAGTCCTTAATAAAAGTCTTTAGCCAAGGTAAAGCCCCTGACTAGAAGCTCCTGCTACTCTCCATGACATTACCATCTATCTCTACTTGAGATTAAGGTTATTGAGAGCTTCAGGATAAACCATTAATACTTAGCTTCCTACATTTATACAAACAATAACACTTTGATACAATCATTAAGAACCCTCCTTAGGATACAAACAATAACACATTTACACACCTCATTCCATACAACAAACCAATATATCTTTTAAAACCATACACAGAGGTAAAAGGATTCAAAAACACTTAAGAAAATAGACCCATTCGCCCAGCTAACACACTTTGCTTGCCCAACTAGAGGCAAAACAACAAGTTTCTCAAGTTGAGTGAACTGGCTCGCTCAGCCACTACAAATCTCTGCTAAAAACCCCAAAAACTCTCCTAGCTAGCAAATTATGCTCGCCCAGCTAGCCAATTTTGCTCGCCCAGTCGAACTGCATAATTCTGAAGCACTATAACTGCAAAATTAGCACTTATAGACCACTAATTACCTCTTCTAACCACTTTTTCCAATTTCTAACACTCCTAGATTGAATTAAAAACTATTTTAGACTTAAACTAAAATGTATAACCTATCTTAAACTAATAATCAATTGTTTAAAACAAGATATCCCCCACAAAAATAACTAAATTCTCAACTTAGAGATCAAAATTGAAATCTACATGTTTTAACTCATTTTTAAGTAGCGTAGGGACTCTAACAAGTTAGATATATGACTTACCAATAACCTTTAAACTGACTAATGTGACTCATAACCTATAACTCAATATCTCACTACTCCAAACCCCAAAAATGCACTTAAAACCAATCCAAAACATTAACAAAATACTACTAACACTAACGTCGAAGATGAAGTGTTCCATCGTCCTTTGGAATTGAATGATATCATACTTCACGGTTGTGCAGGTGCTATGTGTCCTTGAGAATTTCTATAAATAGGGGCCAAGTGGTCCCGTCATTTTCATCATTTTTGCTTTGACGCTCATCTCAACATCATTCGGTTACCTATTCTTTCTGCTCAAGGTAATAAATAGTTTACCATCGAAATCTCTTCAACAAGCTCCTTTGTTCGAGTGGGCAAGGGGTTTACTAATGACGTATTTGTGTTTTTGTCGGCACTCTGATCATCGTGAAGTGATCGGGGGTCGTCCGAGAAGGGTCCAATGTTTGTAAATAGTGTTATGATACCTATTTAACCTCTGAATAAAGATTCGATCAAGGAAAAGGAATGGTAGGGAAACAAGGTCTAGGGGAGGAGACTACAAGGGAAGTAAACATTTACACCTTCGAGGAAATCCAGATCCAGATGGACGTTGATGTTGAAGTGGGCGATCAAAACTCGGCCAACGTTCTTATGTATGCATGGCCACACATAAGATATGTGAATATGTTATCCACTTTAGATCGTGCAATGACTTAGTGAAGCTTTATTAAGACAAGATCGTCTAAAGACTAGACCATCTAGCAACTTAGGTTTTAAAGTTTAACAAAAACTTTAAACGAAATATCGCCATGAAATATTGTTTAAAGAAAAACGTCTAAGAGAAAAATATTTTGGAACATCTTTTCTATACCAAAAACAAGCTTATAATAACGTTTTCTAAACTATATTGTCTAGCAAACAAATCTTTATAAACAATGTATAAATGAAGGAAACGACTTTCATAAAGAATCATATAATGAATTGTAGAATAGTGTTTTCAAACTAAACGTCTAAACGAACAATGTTTTACAAGTAAGTGTCTTATTAATGGAAACGTCTATCTCATAAATACACTGAAGCTTATAGTATTTTATTCAAAATATTGTTTATTCAAGCAAGCATCTTATGAAATGTATCATCTAATAAAAGCTCGCTAAAAGTTGCATATCTCAAGCAACTTTTGATAAAACATCTAATGTTTTACACCATTTGATGGTCATATATGTTCAATGTTTTCCTAAACGAAGCATTTATTAATGAGTTGACAAATGATAAAATATTTTGAACACGCAATGCAGCTTAACGTTTATCAACGTTCAAAATATTTAATGCATCTATGATGATAAAATGTTTTGATGCTTGTATACCTCGTTCTTGTTATTTGTGCAAATAACAAAAAGTACAAAGTCTTAATTATAATCACTACACCCAAGAAAAAGACGTTGAGAGATATGAAAAACATTTTGGAAATGTTTCCTTTGAAAACTTATGCTCTCACACATCGTACAAGCTATGTGTTGATAAAGGCTGAGAAAACATTATACCTTTACAAAGTAGACTGAGTCTGACTTTTCACTAGAAGATAAGAAGGATAATATAAACATATTTTGAACGCCCACACAAGCTTGTTTTTATTGTGTTCGTATACCTTCTAAAGCTATATTTTCTAATAAAAAACATTAGCAAAATCTCACATCTCATTGTACTATTTTTATCCTCTCTTTTAGAGTTACCTATCTATATTTGCTCATAATAGTGATTGTGTTGTACATTCTGAAGAGAATTAAAACACTTGGTGTTTAGCTTAGTCGAGTTAAATAGTCTAGATAGTTTTCTAGGGTTGATACCAGAAGTGGTTAGAATACTTGTATACCAAAAGTGGTTAAACTCAGACTAGTCGTGTTGATTAGGTGAACTAAGAGTGGTGTGAATGCCTGTCGTAAACCTGAAGAGGTAAAATCCGTGTAATCTTCCTGAAGATTAAGGGAGAACTGAACGTAGCTCAAGATTGGACGAACTAGTATAAAATCTGTACTTTATTATTTTGCTCTATGAAACGTTTTCCATATACGCACTTTATAAAAGCCAATGTTTAAACATCTTATTTTTAATTATATATCTCTTATAATTCATTAGATGCCGCTTTATTGAAAGGATTTTAAAAACATTGTTCATCCCTCTTCTAGTGTTTTCTTGTAATTTCAAGTTGTTTGTCACACCCACGTTTTAAAGTACGACGTAGTGGACAACTCTGTATGGCTTCGTGTATGTTGGGGGAACGATTGGGTGTGTCATGGCAATGGGACTTCAAAGTTTGACTTCTTCTTTGTCTACTCGTGTTTCTTCACCTATTTGCATCTACGCATTCCATTCAATGATTTTCAAGATGGAGTCTTACAAGAGTTGCACATTGCTCTTACGCAATTTCACCTGAATGTTTGGGCTGCTATGTACGCGTTTGGTGTGTACGTAAGGCATTGGGTACCTGTAAGATCCTTGAAAATATTTGTAAGTTAAATGCTAAAAAAAAAATGATGAATAGTAAATTGTGAATAGTAAATTGTGAATAGTAAAAAGTGAATAGTTAAAAAAAAAATAATATTTGGAAAGGATAAGTGTTCCACGTAGCTTTGAGATCAGAATTCATCAAATTGCAAATAAAAAATTATTTTTGTAATAGTAAAATGAATAAAAAAATGAATAGTTAAAATGAATAGTAAAAAATGAATAGTAAATTTTTTTGCTATAAATAGCCAAGGGGGGAGGTTGAAAATTTACACCAAAGAACTTAGAAAATTTTTGAGAGAAGAGAGTTGGAAGAATTTCTAATTTCAAAGGGGATATTCTGGAAGTTTTCAGAGAGCGAGGAGATTAAGTCTGTAATAGAGGTAAGGGAAGCCACTCTTATACTTTGCTTTGCTCAAATCCTAAATCTTGAATATGTAGTATTTTGTTGTTGTATGGTCTTGAATTTTGAATGAGAACATTTATTTGTTTCTTTTGTATTTTTGGAAGGACGAGAAGTTGTCTAACCGGCTCTGCCAGATTCAATTCTTATTTCCCCAAACCTTTTATTTCTTATTTATTTGTATTTTTGGAAGGATGAGAAGTTGTCTAACGGGCTCTGCCAGATTCAACTTCTTGTTTCCCCAGAAATTTTATTGTTTTATCTATTTTTTTTATTGCATCTTTCTGGAAGGATGAGAAGTTGTCTAACCGGCTCTGCCAGATTCAACTTCTTGTTTCCCCTGAATTTTTATATTAATATTATTTTGATGGTAATAGGAGCTAATTATTTTTGTATGTATTTATTTTATAAAATATTTGCATATGAATGTTGAACTGGTGTGCTCTTGTGAAACTATTTCATGACTTTTATTATATTGGGTGTGATAACTGAAACTGTGAAATTGTACATGTTGTGATGTGATGAATTTAATCTGTTTTGAATGAGTTTGTTAGCTGAAATTGATCTTGTTGGAAGGTCTGAAGTAAAGGTTCTGTAAAAGCTTGTATATGGGTATGAAATAAATGTATAGATATTGTTTGAGGTTGCTGTGAGAGGAAGTGAAAATATTAAAATTTGGCATTTCAAATTTAGAGTATAAGAGAACATGGTAGATAATTTAAATAAATCAATTGTTAATTATTGAGGGTCCTTCTTTGTTGGTAGGATAGAGGAACCTTAAAAACCTGAGTTGGCACATCCCTGATCATAGAGCAGCCCTGGCCTGGTCCAGTCAGTTGTGACTAGTCATATGTGCTGGCGTCGAAGGTGAGTTTGATGCGTTCAGACATCTGGGTCCTCTCCGGTGACCAATTGGGGTAAAGAAAAATCTCTACTAGGATGCAAATAAAATAAAACAAGTTGATTGTAGATGCATAATATTATCATGGTAAAAATATCATATATTTTATTTATCATTACATTGAGCCCAGACTTTAGTATGTAGTTCCTAAGATATGTTGATATATTTTGGTTGATCCATGATCTTTGTTTGGTGAAAATATGTTGAGTTATACTCGTTATGGGCAAAATGAGTTTATAATATGAAGCATGATATCTGGCAATATGTTTAATTTATTGATACCAAAACGGGTTATTATGAATTTATGATTAAAGAATGAACATGATTGAGTTAGGTGGATAAGAGGGTATGAATTGTTGATTTTATGAAATGTTGGAATGGATATGAGAAATCATTACTTATGAAATGAGGTTTACTACCGGGAGTAGTATGTTCGAATTATACCATGAGAGTTTGGTATGAGCAAAGTAACACCTGAGGTTTATGAAAGCAGGCAGAAAGTGGTCTGACCATAAGGCTTTGACATAAACATATGATTCGTAAGTTTTATAGAAGCAGGCAGAGAGGGGTCTGACCATAAGGCTTCAGAAAGTAGGACATAGTATACAGGTGAGGCTTAAGGAAGCAGGCAGAGAGCGGTCTGACCATAAGGCTTCGTGAGTAAGCATGGTAAAATTGTAAGGTTTATGAAATTGAGGAAGATGATTTTGATAATGATGAATTAATGACATCGGGGTAATGATATTTTAGTAATTGTAGAAATACATGATTGAAATATTTTTATTACAAGTTTAATGATTGATATGATATGGTTGGCTTACCCTTATTTGTTTGTGCTATGATCATATAACTCATGTTATATGTGAATAGATAATGTTGCAGATGCGGTTGAAAAAGCTTAGAGATGAGAGAGATGCGGGGAAAAACTTTCAGGGATATTTTGTAAAAAGAATAAATTTGTATTGGAAAAATTATGTTGTGTAAAACTTATAAGTTGAAATTTGAATTTATGTTAAGTGGTGAAGACTATATTGTTTGAAGTTTGTAAGTTTGGTATTGTACTTTGGGAGAATTGAAATAAAGTTGGATTGAAGATAAGTTAATTTAGTCTCTACTAAAAGTAATACTCTTTAAAATATTAGGGTATTACAGTACCAACCCTACTCCTGTCTTATTCCTTTACCAATATCACACTCGTCCGAATGCTTAAAAAGGATGAGTGTCGTTAATAAGAAATAATAATTGAAACTTTTTCCAGCTCTTTGCGACCTCCTACAAAGGCTTCAAGGACGGGTTTTCCAAGATTGCAATTGCCAATAAGAGCAACAAATTATTTTTTGATAAGGATGATCGACCTAATTTTCCCATTTACTAGACACAAAATCTCGCACGAATTAACCCCTAGAGCCCTCCATGATGACTCCGAGGAGTTCACGACTCTTGAAGTCTTAGAGAAGTTACCACATAAGCTCCCGACTAGAGAGCTTCTAAAATGTCCGCGTCCCCTACAACTCAGTCAAGAATTTTATGGTAACTTGTCTTTCTTCATCTAGTCCTCGTTTTGATCAGTTTTTAACTTTGCAATGCACTTGTCTGAATTCACTTGTATGCTCCGAAAAATGAGTATGAAGCATAAGAACTTTCACATCCCAACACCGAACATGCACTTCATTGGGTTGAGGTGCATGTTACATCTTCAAATCTGCTGGAAGATCTCTGCTTAGTCCTTCACATGCATGTCATCGACGTAGACCTCCATGTTCTGATCAATCTGATCATGAAAGATTTTGTCCTTGAATCATTGATAGTTGGCCCTTATGTTCTTCATGATAAACCGCATAACTTCTTAAAAGTAGTTTACTCGTACAATGATGAATGTGGTCTTCTCCTTGTCTAAATGGTACAGTGGTATTTGATTATGACTTGAGTACACATTTAGGAAGTTCAAAACCTGGTGGCAAAACGCTCGTCGACTAGCTTATCAATGTTAGGGAAGGGGTATGCATCTTTGGGACACGCTTTGTTCATATCAAGTACTGTATTTCACTTCCTTGATAAAACTTACCTCTCGCAGTTTCTTAACCTCGACCTCTATTACCTTCCTCCTTTCTTCCATAAGCTTGTGTTTCTTTTGGACGATCGATCTAGCTTATATGAAGATAGACACTTTGTGCGACAATACCCCTAAGTGTATGCCTAACATGTCGACTGACGTCCACGTGAATAAATCTTTGTTCTTTAGGAGTACCTTCGTCAATTTTTTCTCCTACTCTCAACTGAAGTCACCACCCCGCTTGATAATTTTTTCATTCAAAAATTAGAAATTAGACGTCATAATAATCTAATTACCATATATACCATGTCACGTCATTTAAAATATTACTATCAGCATGTCACGTAAGGGTCTCTTAAACGGTGTTTGTCTAATCTGACAGTAAGCCTCTATTTGATTCAATTTTTAAAAAATTAGGACCCAATTGAGACACAAAATAAGTAGGGGACCTATATGAGATTCTGAACAAAAAAAAGGACCTACCAAAACATTAAGCCTTCGATTAACTTATCCTGAGGTCCTTCGTTTCCCCCTTAAGCTCCATCTAGTCATATGTATTAATACGGGGGTCCAGGTTGGCCAATGCCACCTCCAATCGTTTGGTCTTCCTATATCGTGCAATATGTTGATTGGTCTGTATGGTGCATATTCCCCTTTTGTCCAAAGGGAATTTCATGTCAATGTGTTGGATGAATACGATTGCACTAAATGCATTTAGTTAAGGTCGACCTATCAACACATTATAAGACGTATTGGCGACCAACAAGTAAAGTCACTTTAACCCCTCATCCATCCTTCCTTTATCCAATCCTGGTTCAATAGTTTACGTACACGTGTGTATCCACTTATTCATTAGAGAAACTCACGATCTACTCGTTATACGACAATTTCAAGTCTTCAGAAATATTCATCATTTGAAAGATTTTCTAGTACTCGATATTGATAAAGCTTCCTTGGTAAACTAAAACATTCCCAATTTTGTAGTCGACCAGCTCAATGAAGATAACCATTATATCGTCTTGATTGAGGTTTAGCACCTTGAAGTCCTCATCGGTGAAGGAGATGAGCGACATAATCCAGATTCTTCGCTCCATCGAATGCACCAACTTGAGTGCCTTGATGTGCCTCTTGCGTGCCAACTCTAAGGATCCTTCTCTTGCGAATCTTCTATAGATCATGTTGATATAAACTCTCAATGGATGGTCTTGTTGTGACTTTTGCTTCTAGTCCTTTTCTTAGGTGGGCTCATTTCCATTAGGTCCTTCCTAACAAATTGTTTCAGGTGGTTGACCTTTACAAACTCCTCGATGTTATCCCTTAACGTTGAGCACTACTTGGTAATGTTCCTAGGTTTCGATGGTATAAGCAATGCATTAGGGGGGGTGTCAGTTTCTTTCTTGGCGTAAACAACAAATTGACACTGATGGCCTCTTCCAATAACTTAGCCCGTGCAACATTAAGGTGGGTGTAGTTACTGAAGCGAGGGCCTTTTGGTCTCTCCTTCCCCTTGGACAATGTCTTATTTGCCACTTTATTTTCTATGTCAGATGACTCTACACGCATCTGCTTGCGAAAGTCCCTCATGTCTTCTACTTGCATGAACTGAGCAGCCCTCTACCTTAACTGATTAATGCTTTCGGCCAACTTCGTGTAGAGGTTGTCGACAAACAACCCTAGTTGTAGCGTCATTATCAAATGGTGCATGGCCACATCTTGAGTGGGGCTTCATATATGTAGGGAAGCCTTCCTTAACCTTTTCATGAAGGCCCAAAGAAACTCGTCCTTCTTTTGCTTGACGTTGATGAGGGTGATTCACCGTTTGTTGATGTGTTCTACTTATTGCAAACTTTGCTCGGATGGTCCCGAAGGAATTTATAAAGTTGGTTAACAATATGGAAAACGTAACTATGGCTTCTTTCTTCAGGGAGGTGGAGAAAACCTGACACTGAATGGCACCACTCATGTTGTACAACACCATCTGGTTCACAAAGATCTGGATGTGCTCCTCTGGGTTTGTAGACCCATCGTACTTGTTCACACAACAAACAATAACAAGTTGATCGTGTTAACGGTTGAATCGAAATAATGGTGGTACTTGCTTGCAGCGAAGCTAGTAGTTTGGATCGTTCAGTCTGACTCTTACCGAGATTGTTTAACTGGTCCCCAGAGAGTCAAGGTGGACGACACAGGACCTTTGTCCTCCTTCTCATGCCTAATAATCTTATTCTCGACTCTTAGTGTCATTATTTCCTCCACATACCTTCTCTACATCTTGTCTATTTGTCATTGCATTCTTTTTATCATCTCCAATGGATCCATTTGAATGTTGATGGTCTCATGGGTGGTCACCATATTTCTTGTGATTGATAGAAAAATAAATACAATAAAAAAAATGTTAAACTAAATGAAAATATGATCTTATAAAAAAGATAATAATTAAAACAAAGAAAAAATATCAAGAATGAGAATTAAATTTGAATTTTAAATAAATAGGTATTAAAAAAAATTGAAAGTATTTATTTAATATTTTTTATTTATATTATATTTTAGAATATCTTTCGTTTGAGAAAAAATATATTTTTATCATTTACAATAAAATACATTTATTTTCTATTTAAATTTAGAAAATTAAGATTAAGATAATATAAATATTTATATTATATCACATTTTACTCTAAATACATATAATACATGTTCATTCATATAACATCTTTGTCTCTAAAACCTAAATCACATATATCAGGTGTATTAAAAAGTAACAATATATATAATAATTATTTACGTTAACTACTAAAAATTCACAGTAAAAAAGAAATATGATAAGTACTTGACACAATCATGAAAGCGAAAGTATTACTCTGATCGTAATATGCTTAAAAGTCAAAAGCATTTTATTATAAATTATCGTCATAAACGTCAATTTCTCGTTTCCAAATGCTACAATCCAGCTGCTCCACCATAGAAGATTAAACTGCTCCTTCCTATAAATTTTATAACACCAACAATAATAATCATCTTGTCTTATCAATAAAAAGAGAAGAAGGACAGTATTGTGCATTAAACTAAAAGATATATTTATATAAGATAAAATTGACAGAGAATTTTGAGTTAAAAGAAAGAAAGGGACCAGCACAAATAATCAGTTTTTTAATTATAATTAATGCCAATTGTTTCAACATGCTGCGGCAATAGAAAACTGTTTTGACGTTAATAAAACAAGGTTTGGTGTGTTTTCTTGTTTGTCGTTGCTTCTTTCTTACTTATCATCTTCATGTCCCCTAGTAATCAAGTTCTGATCAATTACGTACTTATATAATAGCAAATTTAGAAGGAAAAAAAATCTCAATTTTACATGTTACACACAGTTACCTTTTGTTGTTTCTTCTTTCCAATCATTGAAATACAAGTTTGGCACTTATGAATTGTTCGGTTTCAATTTTTTATTTTAACATATAAATTTCAAAATTAAATATATTATAAGCTAAAATAAAATTAACTTAAATGTAAACTCAATTTCAATAATTTTTACTAAACCTTTTAAATTAAAAAGGTTCATGTTGTTTTGTAAAATCAAATTGTTCAACTTTATCTTATTTTCTTAAAACACAAATAATCTTCATCACCATTGACCATCAACTAACCCATATGTTACTATTAACCATTAATGATTACGATTGTTCTCACTATTATATATCTTCATCAGAATCATAACCCGTGTTACGATTACGATAAAGCAGAATTAATCATTAACAAAAGGTAAACTCAACCACCGTTTCTTTTGGTATCTCTGTCTTACCATTGTTTATGATAAACAAAGTTGAAACTTATATTATTATTTTTAATTGTTAATGTTGAAATAGCTTCAAATATAAGTAGTGGACAGTTTCATTTTCATTGCTCTTATAAAATAAAAAGAGAATTAATATTTTTCAAAAAATTTAATTAAGTTTAAGTTTCTCATATTTTTAATTATTATTTTCTATATATTGAATTCTTAAATTTGTTTTACATTTTTCAATTAAGTTTTTTTATTTAATTTTTTTATTATTTGGATTATGTGATTGTTATTGTCTCATCATTTTTGTCTTGGTTACTTCTATTCAAGTGTTAATAAGTATGAGGTTTTAATTAGTATAAAATAATATTGAAGTAATAAAAGTTATATGTCAATATTATTTTATAATAACTAAAAACGTTATTGTTTTTTAACACGTGAAAACAACGTGATGGAATGAGACAACAATCATGTTTTTATTGAATGAAAAATTTAAATAACAAAAAGTTAATTAAAAGATATAAATATTTTTAAATACAAAAACTTAATTAAAAGATATAAAACAAATTTAATACAAACCCCCAGTATTTATTTTGGGTCAAATATGAACCCAAAGATATGAGTTAATTGAAGCCCAAACTAATTGGGTATTGAAAAATCGGCCCAGCTACTTGCACTTCTGATATTACTCTTAGAACTCAACAGAGTAAAGTTGATACATGCAGCATCAAACACCAACTTCAAATATTAGAAGGTCGACCAAGACATGTTGTATGTATGGATTATTCTGAAAGGTTAAGTATTGTTAATTGCCTAAACTAATTCATATTTTATATAACAAAAGTTATCGAATTTTGTGGTTAGTTGGTTCTAAAGACTGACGCTAATTAACGTTTTATAAATAACTTCTGTTTATTCGTAAAAAACTTTTGTTAAATCATTGTGTAACAAAAAATATATATAAGCATTACAAAGCCTATACATTTTATACGTAGATCATAATTAAGGATGAAAAACTTTTTACTTTATTTTTTATTATTTTATGTTATTTTATTATTATTATTTTTTTAATTTTACCGTTTTAAAAGATGAATTAAACCAAATCTGATGATAAAATCTATATAAAGATTTTGGCGACCAATATTAAGTAGAGGGTCCTCGTCCAAAAAAGAGAGCCAATTTGACCATTATAAAGGAGAATATTTTTATTCGTCAGGATTCAACAACTATTACTGAGTAAAGGGTCTCAATCTGAAAAATCTCTTTCTACATTTTTTATAATTTTTATTATTATTTTTTTAATTTTGACCTTTTTTGAAAGATTGATTAGACGAATGTAGAAAAAAAGGTTTATATTCAAATGATTTGGTGATAATTACGAAGTAAAGAGTTTTGATCATAAAAACAAAACGGACTTGACTATCCAAAAATAAAGATGAAAATCAATGATCATTCCAATGAAGAGAATCCTGATGCAATGGAAATTTTTTATATTTTGAAAGTTTGAAAATATGACAAATCTTTTCAAAAACCATTTATTTATTTATTTTAAAATTTGAAATGTATTTTATATTACGGGGAAGGGATAACATGTTGAAACTTTGGTAGGTGTTGAAACCCTGACTTTGAAAGATTGTAAATAAGGTATCCAAAGCTTGGTGAGGTGTTGAAACTTCTACTTTACAATGATAAACAAGGTGTCAAAATTAGGGCAAGGTGTCAAAATTAGGGCAATGTGTGAAAACCCTAACTTAAAAGTGATAAACAAGGTGTCGAAACCGTAGTAGGGTGTTGAAACCCTGACTTGAAAGAGGTGAAAAGGTGTTGAAACCCTATCTTGAAAGCAGTGAACAAGGTGTCGAAAGCTTGGGGTGTGAAAACCTCAGCTTAAAGCATGAAAACAAGGTACATAAAGCTTGACGCAATAATCAGGGTGTCAAAACCCTGATATGTAAGATAAACAAGACGTTGAAACCTTAGCGTAGGGATCAAGGTGTCAAAACCCTAATGTGCAACATAAACAAGGTGTTAGAACCTTGTTGCAAGGATCAAGGTGTCGAAATGTCAATATCTAAGAAAAACGGAGTGTTGAGACCATGGTGTAGAGACCAGGGTGTCAACTCCCCGATATGTAAGAGAAACAATGAGTCAAAACCTTGACACGAGGATTAAGGTCCTGATATGCAAAAGAAACAAGGTGTTAAAACCTTGGTCTAAGGCAAGGGTGCTGACACCCCAATATATAACAAAAAGAAGTTGTTGAAACCTTGGTGTAGAGATCAGGGTGTCAAAACCTTGGTATGTAACAGAAACTCTGATTAATTAAAATTTTGAACTTGAAGAAAGAAGTCTAAATGTGTTCTGGTCTCTTTTGTATTTATGAAAGAGAAAGATTCGATAACATTCATAGGAATGAAGAGGGCTACACTTTGAAAGATTTTTCTTTTTGACAAATTGATGATGATGCCTGATAATGTTGACACATGTTATGATTTTATGTTTTTGAATTTGATAATGAATGTGCATTGTGCATGGTGCATGGTGCATTTCATGCTGATACATAATATGAAAATTTTATTTTTGATCTTTTTCTTGAAGTAACAGAAGGTGTTAAAACATTTGTGTCAAGACTAGGGTGAGATTCCGATATGCATGAAAAAAACTGATTTTAATTTTCATTGCACAATGTGTATGGATGCATAATAAGAAGCTTATTTGTTTGTGTTATTTTTTGTAACAAAACGCTAATATGCCTTATAATGAAATCTCAAATCCTATGTATGAATGAATAAATACATGATAAATGTCCTTATGTCTTTTTAGTTTTATTTTCTTAATATTTTTTTTTTGTATTTTTGGTGTTAATGGTAGACATTATAACCTTAAGAATGAAAAGAATTTGAAAACCGAGCGGCACATAAATGAGTTTGTGACTGAAAACGATGAAAATGACAAAACCACCTGATCCCTATTTATAGAAACCTTTCAAGACATGAGGTAGTCTCACAACAGATCTTGCAATATCCAATGACAAGGACATGCAACGTTTCACATCTAGTGTCAGAGTTGACAATGCGATTCACGAGGCGACATACCCGTCCATCACCAACAGTCATATTTTCAAGGGTGAGCTAGGCGGATGTAGCGGTTAGCAAAGCATCAACATAGGGAGACACGACCATCAATCACCAATAGTCATATTTTCAAGGTTGAGCCCAGTGGTAGCAAACCCTTTTCACTTGTGGTCTTAACTCAAGCTCAAGGCTTGGGGGGCCTAAGTATTATATGTATTGTCTGATGCATGTCAATCGAAATAACATGACCGATCATCTAAGCATGGAAGAGACCAATTGGTCACTATCAGAACCAACTAATTATGTAGTTGATATAAACATTATGTTTAAATAAAATTGGACATTGATTAGGTCAACCATAATAAAAAGTCTATGGAGAAAGCTATAAATAGAATTTAAAGGTATATTTGTTGTTACTTTTACTACACATTTATTACAACTTTAACCGCTCAACCGATCAAACTGGATCTCACTTAAGTCTTAGAATATCTTTCATAGATTCACCCGATTGGTTGGAGAACAAATTATCCAAATAGAAAAAGGACAATTCAGGAGTAATCTATAAGAAAATTGGTTTAATTAGACGTTCAACCCTACACATGAAACATAAAGTTATACAATTCAATTATAGTATATAACATTATGTTTTTAGGTTTACTTAAGTTTAAGTCCTCTTAAATTTGGATATTTTTAACTTTTTATTAAATGTTTTGGTCTATTTAGTACTTAATTAAATCCTTATTGTTTAATTTCTTTTTCGTTAGCTGAATGACATGATCGCTATCTTACTTTATCATTTTGATTAACTGTCTCCATATTACAAGATAAAGATAAACATCACAACACCCACTTAAAATTAAACATTAGAATAATCACAATGTTGTCTTATAGTAGTAAGAATACCTCATATTTTTTAATACTTAAAGACAAGTAAATAAAATGACACATGAAGGAAAGTAAATAAGAAGAAGAGTAATTGATACATTACCGTTTAAATTTTTTGCTAATTGTATCATAGAAGTGTTATCTTATTTATTACTTTGATTATTTGTCTCCCTACATAAAGACAAAGATAAGTGTCACATCATCTATTTAGCAAAAAAATTAAACATTAGAATATCTCATACTTTTTAACACGTGATAAGTAAGTAAGATGACAATAAAGACAAGTAATTAAGAAGACAAATTTGAGGTATTGTGGTAGGTTGGTTACATTTAATAAGCATTTATTGTTAAAGCTGTCAAATCTTTGCCGACTTTGACTTCAGAGTGTCTTCTATAGGTAACCTCTCGTACGACTGAAAACGAAGTAAAGAAAGAACGATGACCAGTGCAAGAAATTGAACAAACGGAACTTAGAAGATTGTTAACCTCGACCCCACAAACCAAAACATTTGTAATTAAGGAATGAGATTCCTTTTTCTCCAAACAAACCCACTTAAAATCCTCTCTCATCTACTTTTACCATTTTAAATCTTAAATGTCATTAGAAGAGTGTAATTAGAGTTATACAAGGAAATATCAAAACCAAAATACACTTTATTCTAAATATAACATACATTAAGTATTACATAATTACTTAATGACAAGTCAAATTCAATACTATAAGACCATAATGGTAATATTATAATAACTAGTGAGGAAGTTTTCATTTCTACCGAAAGCAAGATGATATCTCGGTATGTTTTTGTAGGTGACGACCTTTACAAGAAGGGCTTTTCCACCTCTCTTTTAAAGTGTGTCTATTTTGAAGAAGCTGGATGATCACACCAGTTAGGAATATTTGGTAGACTGGTCGGTCATGCAACATGAACTGAGTTATTAGCTTTAAACCACAATTAAGATTGATGATGATTACCTCAAGCCAAAACACTATCATTACCAGTTGAGTAATAATTAAATCAATGTTAATATAAAACCTACCATCCAAAATCTATAAATAGAAATTTTAGGTATTGCGATAGATTAATTACATTTAATACACATTTATTGATAAAACTATCAAATTTTACTGAATTTGACATTAGAACAATACAACTAAACGAAAGAAAAGTAACAGTCAACCGTTTCTTATGAAACCGAAATATTTGTAATAAAAAAAATGAGATTTCTTTTAATACAAACAAACCCACTTAAAATCCTCTCTCATCTAATTTTACCATTTTTAAAATCGTAAATGTCATTAGAAAAGTATAATTATACCAAAATACACTTAAACTTTAATCTAAATATGACCAAAATTAAATATCACCACTTAATGACAAGTCACATTCAATACTAACCATAATGGCAGTATTATAATAACCAGTTTAAAATTGTGGATTTGAAATACTGCAGACTTAAAAGTGTTACTTTTTTAAAAAAATAATAATCTTTAAACCTTGCATTTATTATATAACTTTAACATTCATCGTCATTACGTAACTAATTTTACTTTATTCCCTTAGCATTTTAAAATTCATGGCTCTTATTGAATTATGAAACAAGACAGACCAGGCGGGTCGATCGATCGGACTGTGACTCGGTAAAAGAAATTGGTTCATTCTATGTATAAGACGCGATACAAGGGAAGGGTATTATGGTCATCTCATATCAAGGTGCCAACTCAGATCCTGACAACTCTGCCGAGTTTCCTTTCTGACGGACACCCGCAATCACATCACATCCGTGTTTCGATTCGAACTTCAAAATGAAACCTTAATATCCCAAAAGCGGTGTCCTCAATCATCGTCACAACGATGTCACTGACACTCAGATACGCTGCTGTTCCCATATCAACACCCCTCTTTCTTCTTCTCCTTATTGTGATCCTTCTTCCTCTCTCTGGGACAGCAACAGGAGATCATTCATCTGATCTTCAGGAGGTGCTCCAGAGCCATGGGTTGCCGGCGGGGCTCTTCCCTCAGAGTGTGCGGTCATACGATTTGGACCCAACGGGTCGGTTGGAGGTGCACCTGGATCGTCCCTGTCTGGCTCAGTACGAGACGAGGGTGTTCTTTGACAGCGTGGTGAGGGCTAACCTAAGTTTCGGACAACTCAAGGTGTTGGAAGGGATGTCTCGGCAAGAGCTTTTCCTGTGGCTACCTGTCAAAGATATCATTGTCACCGATCCTTCCTCCGGAGTCATTCTTATTGATATCGGTCTTGCCTATAAACACCTTTCATTCTCTCGCTTTGAAGATTCTCCAGTTTGTAAATCTCAGTCGGGTACATCCTCTTTTCCTCTCTCTTTATTTGCACGTCACTCTCATTCATGCAGTATATATGGTTTCTTTCTGTAAGAATGAAAGAGTCGAAGAACTTATTAGTTCTCACGAAGAAATATGCCAACACTATTTGATTCTGTGTTTTGACGATGAAATTGGATCGATGTGGGTGCAGGTCTTATGCTTAAGGTTAATGGAAGGAAGGTTGTTGGATTTAGAGATCAGTGACGAGGGTGTACGTTTGGCTGAGGATGGCTGCTTTTCTTTTCTCTTCTGTTTGTTTGGGTTCTTGTTTTCCATCCAATAATTTCATGAAGTCTATCACATGACAACCAATATTACCTTGCACAAGAGAATGAATTCTTCTATTCTAGATAGAAAATACTTGTTAATATGTATGTGTGGGTCCTTTAATTTTTTAAATTTCAACATTTTACAGTGTTTCCTTCTTGTTTAGTTCAAAAGACTAAAATGTTATTTTGAAGCAAATTGATAAAATGAACTCACACTGGACCAAATTCTTAACATAGTGTTTTTTTAAAAGCCTTAATACTAAGTTTTGTTTTACTTCTATTATAAAAGTACAAGTTATGTTTGTTTCCATTTAAGCACATTTGTGGGGCCAGAGGTGGTGGGGTTTCTGAGAATGTTGTTCTGATACATGGACAAGGCTGTTAAGAAAATGGAGTTGTTGCCGTTTCAAAGATTTTGTGAATGAGAGTAATTTTAATGAAACTATGAAAGGGTTTCAATGTTTAGTGAAATAGTAAATTGTAGCAGTAAAAAAACCAGAAGAGTAGACTATTACCAAGAGAAATATCAGTATTCGATTTTAATCTCAAATGAAATCTTAAACAAATGACTTCTAAATTGCAAGATTTTAACCTACTAGGATAGAATCAAACTTCTTAAAAAACCTTACACATTCAAATCAAATATATAAGAATGAGGTATCAAATCAAATATATAAGAATGAGGTAAAGTTTCTCAGTGTAGCAGCACATTTGTAAAGTTTCTCAGTGTAGCAGCACATTTGTAAAGTTTCATCATTCGTGTAAACTATTCTCTGTTGTGATCACATGTTCCCATCCTTCATAAGTCACCTGCATGAAGGTTGTAATCATATATGCTCCTTTTATGGTTGTAACATTGGTGTCTATTCCTTCAATACCAGAAGTATTCATGGCTTTGTAGTTGTAGATTTTTGTACATAACTAGGTAATATTAAAGTTTTTTAATATTAATAAATAAATAAACTTCATAATTCTAATTATTTTTGTAATTAAATTAAAATTTTTATAAAATGATTTCAACTAAATAATTTATAACCATAATTATTATTGTACTTATGTAATTAAAAATTCAATTTTTTTATTTCATTATATTTTATATTTTTTTAATTTTTATTATTATATTATATCTTTTACGAACTATAATTAATTAATAATAATTTTTTCATTATAAATTATTTAATTCATAAAAATATTAAATTCTTGAAATTGTAAGTGGAAGTCGTGCACTTCCCACACTTTACTTTTTAAATTGTTTTATTATTTAAAATGATTTATAATTTCTAAATAATGTTTTTAAATGTATATAAAATAATGTAAATTATATATAATTAATAATTAATGTTTTTTAATATCATTAAATAAATAAAATTCATAGTTTTAATTATTTTTGTAATTAAATTAAATTTTTTTATAAAATGATTTTAATTAAATAATTTCTATCATAATTATTCTAATTACGTAAATAAAAATGCATAAATTTATTTTATTTCATTATAAATTTATTTTTGTTTAATATAATAAATTTACTTAAATTAAATATATATAAAAAATATTTTATAATAAAATAAAAAAATTTATGCATTTTTATTTATGTAATTACAATCATTATGGTTATAAATTATTTAATTGAAATCCCTTTATAAGAAATTTAATTTAATTACAAAAATAATTAAAACTATGAAGTTTAATTATTTAATAAAATTAAAAAAACTTTAATTACTAGTTATATATATTTTATAATATTTTATATATATTTAAATATATTATTTAAAAATTATAAATCATTTTAATTAATAAAAATATTAAAAAAGTAAAAATGTGTTGGGATGCACGATTAATACAAGAAGTTGTCAACCTCCTATAATTTCAATTATTTAATATTTTTATTAATTTAAATAATTTATAATAATTAAAATTATTATAATTAAATATAATTCGTAAAAATATAATATAATATTAAAAATTCAAAAAAAATATAATATATTTTTTTAATTTTTAATTAAATAATTACAATAATTATGGTTATAAATTATATTAATTGAAATCATTTTATAAGAAATTTAATTTAATTACAAAAATAATTAAAATCATGAATTTATTTATCTAATAATATTAGAAAACTTTATTTATTAATAGATATAATTTATATTATTTTAAATACATTTAAAAAGTATTTACAAATTATAAATAATTTTAATTAATAAAGAAATTAAAAAATAAAAATAAAAAGTAAAAATGTGTGGAATGCACGACTTCATTAGGAGAAATCGTCAATTCCTACAATTTCAATATTTTTGTTACTTTATAATGAAAAGAGACGTGATAATCCATTACAAGATTTGATAATTGATTATTATGTTCCAAAATCGTTTTTGGAGTGGACAATTTCATCTCTGGCTTATGTGTCAAGGTGAAGTCGTGTAGGGGACACAACTTCTTCATTTAAAGTTGTCTAGATCCTCACAACTTGTTTATATCGATAAGTACAAAAACTTTTGCATAGTACGTAATTTTGGATTCAAAAATTTCTTAGTATAAAAACCGTAGTTGTAAGACTAACTTAGATATTCACAAATAACACTAGCATTATGAAATATTTAATTTTAGGTTTAATACCCAATTTTGTCCCCACTTTGGTTCAGAAATCTCAAGTTAGTCCCTTTATAGAAATGTGAGTGCAATGGATCCTTACTTGTAATTATTTGACTCTAATGAGTCCCTTCCGTTAAATAGAAGGAAACGGAGTTAGTGGGCTGATGATGTGACAGTTGTCTTTGGTGAGGTGTCAAGACGCAATTGTTTGCGTGCTTACGTGATGTTAGGGTTCCCCATTTTCAAATTGGGTTTTATTAAAAATTGGGAAAAAAGGATTTGGGGGTGATTTGTTGGAAATTAGGGCATGTCCGTGTGCGAGAAAGAAGACAGAGGCAGGTAGTGATCGGCACATTGCCATGCTAATCTTGCAGGAAGAACTGAATGTCATGCTTTTGATGTCATTCAAGGGTTGGAAGATATGGCATCGGTGCAGGGATTTGCAGGTGCTTCTGAGGTGGACCATTGCCTTGAAAGTTCAGGTGTTATTAGGGAAATTTTTCATTTTGTTAACGAGGGTGAACCGGTTGTGTTTGCGCATCCTATTCCTCGGTTTCCAGTTGTGAAGAAACGGGTGCTTAATCCAAGCTTTTTGCAAAAAGGAGAAGAACCTCCCGGCGATCATATTCCTGCTTGGTTGCCTGCCTTCCCTGATCCGCAAAACTATTCACAGTCACCAGTGGTGAATGGAAGGGGTACAGAACCTCGTGCAGTAAAATTTGAGCAAGAAAGAGAGAATGGCAAGGGGGAGTGGCCTGTGTTGAATTTGAAGCAGCAGATGGTCTCAAATATGTTTGACAAGTCTGCCTTGGACCCTGCAAACACTAAGGCAAAAAGAATAGCAGCAGAAGGTAACCCATTCCTTGCCGCTCCTTTGAAAATTGAGGACAAGGAAATTGTATTTGTTCTCCCTGCAGCCAAGGTTTTCAATGATGTAGTTCTCGATTATCCTGCTGTTGAAAATTTCGTTGAAAATGAACCAATTTCAGCTTTGGAGACATTTGCTCCAGTAATCTCCAACAAATAACCCCCAAATCCTTTTATCCCCAATTTTTAATAAAACCCAATTTGAAAATGGGAAACCCTAACACCACGTAAGCACGCAAACAATTGCGTCTTGACACCTCACCAAAGACAACTGCCACATCATCAGCCCACTAACTCCGTTTCCTTCTATTTAACGGAAGGGACTCATTAGAGTCAAATAATTACAAGTAAGGATCCATTGCACTCACATTTCTATAAAGGGACTAACTTGAGATTTCCGAACCAAAATGGGGACAAAATTGGGTATTAAACCTTAATTTTAATTTTACAATTATGTTTGGAAATCTTTTAAAGTTTTTTTGTTATTAAAAGGATAATATATATGAAAATAGAGATTAAATATTATTTATTTTTTTATTACCTCATTCTGTATTGAATTTTAGAAGTATCTGTAATCACAAAACACTATTTGTATACTCCTAAGCGTTCAAGTTTCAAAATAGTTAATTATAATGATCCACCGTATTTGATTAAAATTATAGGTTAATGAATCAAATAACCATTGACCTTCCTAAAATTGCAAAGAACTCTCATTGAAAATTTATTCAATATACTACATTGCTTACCTTTGTGGAGTAGGGAATCAGGTTGATCAACCTTCTTCGCGAATTGTGTTCCACCTTCTTCTTAACAATAACTTTACACAATCATTGACACCAAGGTCACCTCTTTTGCAACTTATCACCACCTTCGCTTACACCACCAACCCTTTGTATATGGAATTTTAGTATACGTTGCTCTAATACAAGTTAATTTCTTTTATGTAAGTTAAATTGTTTAACTTACCCATCTGTGGTGCTATGTGCAGACTAATTATTTTGTTGTTTTATTCTAAAAAATTAAATAAGACAAATTTCTCTAGGTAAGTTAAAAGTTCTATTTTACTTTAGGAGTTACCATTATTTTTTCAAAATTTAAATCAAGACTTCTATTAAAAAGCCTATTTAGTTTAAAAAGGTCATTTAAAAAATCTTTTAAGTTCACGCGTTATATTAACTAGTTTACTATATACAATGTGCATAAAGAAAAACTATGGATGCAAGAAAAAAAAAAGCCATAAAAGAAAAAACTTTTTAATTGTTCACAATTATTAGGAGCTAAAATAGAGTATATTCTAAAAAGAGAAGATGCTCAAGAATTTTGAGGTGCACAAGCAAAAACATAAAATAGATCGTCCAAAATATCTGGGCCGAATGTTCTCCAAGCCCAACTTTAAAACATTTTCAAAAGCAATGGCTCCATTATGTAGGGTGGTCACTGGTGAGCTCCAGACCTTATTTTGCTCCACTGCTCATCACAAAATGTATCGTGTTCTTCACCGCGCTTTATGCACAGCCACAGAGCCCGCCACCGTGAGCATCAAGTCTATTTCGGAAGATTTGTACAAGGAAGTGAAGTTGAAGAGGTTGGTGGAGAAATTCAAGAAAGCTTCCGATATAGACCGCTTCCGCAAAAAAACCAACATTTACGAGGAGACAGTAAGGCGCCTAGCTGGCGCCAAACGCTTCCGATGGGTTCGGGACATCCTCGAACACCAAAAGAAGTATTCCGACATTTCCAACGAGGGTTTCTCTGCGCGTCTCATATGTCTTTATGGAAAATCTCGCATGGCCAAACACGCTCGCAAGGTGTTCGACGAAATGCCCCAACGAAAATGCGACCGCACCGTGCTCTCTCTCAATGCCCTCTTGGCTGCATACCTCCACTCCAGGAAATTCGAAGTCGTGAATGAGCTTTTCAGGACCCTCCCCACCCAACTCTCAATCGAGCCTGATTTGGTGTCTTACAACACTCTCATTAAGGCCTTTTGTGAAAAGGGTTCCTTTGATTTGGGACTGTCAGTGCTTAAAGAGATGGAGGAGAAGGGTGTGAACCCTGATTACATCACGTTTAACACTTTGCTTCATGGGTTGTATTCAAAGGGTAGTTTTGAAGATGGTGAGAAAGTGTGGAAGCAAATGGGTGCTAAGAATGTTCCTCCTAATGTGAGGAGTTATTGTTCAAAGTTGGTGGGATTGGCCAGAGAGAAGAAAGCGATTGAAGCTGTTGAGGTTTTTAAGGAAATGAAGAAGGTGGGTGTAAAGCCTGATATCTTTTGCATCAATGCTCTCATCAAAGGTTTTGTGAATGAGGGGAATTTGAATGAGGCTAAGAAGTGGTTTGATGAGATTACAAACTTTGATTTTGACCCTCACAAGAACACTTACTCTATCCTTGTTCCCTTCCTTTGTGAGAAGGGTGATTTGAAGACAGCAATTAAGATGTGCAAGGAGATTTTCAATAACCGATGCCTTGTTGACGTGTCGTTACTACAACTTGTGGTGGATAAGTTGGTGAATAAGGGTATGATTTCAGATGCTAAGGAGATTGTAGAGACAGGGAAAACCAACAGGTACTGTCGCTATAAGCTAAATTTACCCGAAGAAGAGTAGAGTTATGTTAGATCTTAGTTTCACTTTATTATTGTTCTTGCAATTTGAATGGTTTTGTTATAATGGTGATTGAGAAATTGCCAAGAATGGCTTTTGTTTGGCAATGTAAGCCTAGTAACCACTTTCTTCAAAGTGGCTTTTATTATAAGTGGTTTCGTGAATCTCTTTTTCTCTCAATTCTTCCTCTTTATTTTCTTTTTCTCTAAATTCTTCCTCTTTATTTTCTTTTTCTCTAAACTCCTCTTCTTCGTTCTCTTTTTGTAGTCTGATATGACAAAAAGAAACAATAGGCATGAATTAATCCATAAAAATAATATAGAAGTAGCATCAAGAAAGGCCTTACCTGCCGGGGTACATGTCGTTCACCCTTAATGTTTTTCTTATAAGCATATGACAATGTAATATTGCAAAAATATTGTTGATTCATCGCCTATGAAATATACAAATATCAGTGGCATGGAAACTTACACTAATTTCTATATTCTTTTGTTACTGCTTTGGTATAATCAAAGTAGTTATATAAAGGGTTCCCTTCTCCTGGAAAATTGAAGGATGTGATCACGTATCAGTTTTAAATTCTGTAATGCATTTGATCAAATCAGGCTCTTCATTTCTTTTCCATAACACACCACGTTGGCAGATATAAATGTATTAAATACCATTGAAAAAATATGAAAACAATCATACAAGATATAAAGTACTAATAAATAAATCTTTCATATTCATGTACGCAAAGACACAAAATAAGGAGTGATTATGCAGGAAGTATGACTCACTCCTCGTTAGAGGAAATGTTCTAATAATAATATTAGTTATAAATTTAAAAAAAAAATTAATTCTAGTGATTATGTTTTATTTAGATATTTTTAAAAATGCAAAAGCTACTTTATGATTGTTTACAATATTTTCTTTTAAAAGAATAAGCTAATTTTATGAGAAGCTATGAGGAAGCTCTATTATTTTGTGAAATATAACCCTAGGACACCTCTATGACATTAATTCTAGTAAGAATCATTGTCTAAAGCCTTTTGAAAAAATAAAAGATAATATTTTCGAGTGAAAATTTTGATTTTCTTTTCAAACTTTATGCCTCAGTTCGCGGTATAACTGAAACATAAAGTTCTTTAAGACAACAATTTTTAAAAAAACCAAGACCATAACTTTACCAATTGAAAAGTCAACCTGCAACATCAATACCCTATGGCAGCGGTTCAGCGAAGAACCAAGGCCAAAAGTCTTGTACAAAAAAAATTTCAGTTGAAAAGTCTGAAATTGTCACTTTCAAAGACCCTACGACTGCAATTCTACAAAGAATCGAAGCCAAAAGTCGACCTTAAGGCAACAGCTCTACAGAGAACCGAGGCCAAAAGTCCTATAAAAAAAAATTTCAGTTGAAAAGTCTTAAATTGTCAATTTCGCAGAACCCTATAGCAGCGATATGCAGAGAATAGAGACCAAGAGTCCTGTACAAAAAAAAATTCAGTTGAAAAGTTTTAAATTATCAATTTCACAGGACCCTATGACAACGGTTCTGCAGAGAATCGAGGTCAAAAGTCTTATACAAAAAACTTTTCAGTTGAAAAGTCTTAAATTGTCAGTTTTGCAGGACCCTATGACAACAATTCTACAAAGAACTAAGGCCGAAAGTCGACCTTATGGCAGCGATTCTATAGAGAATTGAGGCCAAAAGTACTGTACAAAAAAAATTTCAGTTGAAAAGTCTTAAATTGTCAGTTTCGTAGGACCCTACGACAACTGTATGTAGAGAACTGACGCTAAAAGTACTATACAAAAAATTTTCAGTTGAAAAGTCTTAAATTGTTAGTTTTAAGGGACCCTATGGCAGCGGTTCTGTGGAGAACCTGTGTCAAAACTACACTATGGATTCTAGTTTTTTAGAACCAAAGTCTATATGTTTGTGAAAATTGCAAAAATGTCACCGCGCCTTTTTATGCCTCGATTTTGTGAGAACCGAAGCGTAATAAGCGCATTAAAAAGTCATTTTTTTTACTAGTGGTGACTGGTTGGTGTAGTGGGTGGGTGACCCTACTCGTTTATCGTGATCTTTTTGTTGTGTTTACAAGTAAATTTTGAACCTGTATTAATATTATTGACGATGTTGCATTGTTTGGTATGTACGGATACATATTGCATTTGTTATGTGGAAAATTCGATATTGTGATGTTCACCATATTTTAGAGCTTTCAGTGTATGTGGTATTGCATTTAATTGGTGTAATTGCCTTCAGTGTTAGAGTTGATGAGTAAATAGTGAGGTCTACAATAGAATGAGAGTTTGTGCTATCTTATTTTTTTTTCTTATTGTTGAATCCAAACCCATAGGTGGTGGATTTATGGCGGTGATAAAAAACACCAAATAAGTTAGAGGGAAAAGAAGAATGGACATCAGTATGAATCCTAATTAATAGGATTGTTTAGGAACATAAATACTTTGAAGTGAGGCGTATTAAACTAAATCCGTTGAATAATTCTTCACAAATAACAATGAATCGAAATTAGATAAATATGATACGCACAACAAATGTATAAGAGAGTGGAGTAGAACAATTTCTTGAATTTACACATATGAGTGTTTCAAACATTTACAGAAGATTCTATTTGTTTGTGTGTTAACTGTTTGAATAAGTAAACAACATAAAGTATGATACACATTTAAGGGTGAGACTCTTATTCGTGAAAATATTGCATCCAACCAGATGCAACAAGTATGCATATGTTGCACACTACCAATATTGCTTCTCACAACACTCATGATACACATCCCTCGATCAGATCAACCTAACTTTGGGACCACGTGCCTATGTCATCTCAACTTCAGCCCTAGTATGGTCCACACCTTAAAGGTTGACAATAACAGATCAAACTTCTTCAAATTCCAACGACTCAATATCACAAAATTACCCCATAATAAGCAGGTGAAGCAGCGATGACACGTCATCTAGTGTGACTATCATGTCACACAGAGGAAGATAAAAATTGTTTGTCTGAAAATATCATCTGTCTACAAATGTCAATATCATTTTTCGGTGTAGTCGTGCGAAATATTAACTAGGGACATTAAACCAAAGTTCATCACAAAATGTTCAACTACCTTATGATATAGGAATTTTTTTTTTCATGGGAGATCAATTTGATCTTCCCTCAATCCTAAATAACAACATAATATTTAAAAAATAATTCAAATTATTCATTACCAATTAATTTTCAAGTTCTATACCAACCAGACCCTGCCATAAGGCATATATAACATGTGCATATAATGAGTTAGCAGTGATGTGTCATGTGGATCTCCTGGAAATCCACCCACCTACTTCCTTTTCTTGTTAAGCAACATGTTTTGACTAAAGACCATGATGTTGCTCTTCAGTAATACCATGTTCCTCATGAACATCAACATTATCTTTCAGTCCGTCCTCTACAGAATGATGTCATAGGTCTTATTCTCCTTTCACTTGTGTTGAACTGTAACCATGATAAGTAGATACACCTTGTGTTCTAGTCATATATGTGACTACCAAAACATACAAACAACAAAATATATTAAAGACTTAGATATACAAACAACAAAAAGATAATAAAATATTTAAATATTTCAAAAAATATATAAATAATTAAATATAATAAAAAATTACAAAATTAAAACAAAAACAACAAAATATAACAATAAAGTTAATGAACCTAAAAAAAATTCCAAGTCCATTCAGAAAAACTAAAAAAAAATATTTGAAAAACATACATTTAAAAGTCGTAAAAGAAAAAAAATTAAAAAAAAAACATAAAACTGGATTTTGAAAGTCGATCAAAGATTAAACAAATTTTAAAATCTAACATAGACTTAACCAACTTTCTAAATTTGTGTAAGTCTTCACTAACATTTAAATTTCAGTTAAGATTTTGCTGACTTTCAAAAATAAGTTAAGACTTCAACAGATTTTGAGATTCGAAAAGACATTAATCAACTTTCAAAAGTCAACGAAACTTCAACTGGATTTTGAATGTCAATGAAAGCCTCGCAATTTTTGATGCTCACATTCTAGATCAACGTCAACGTAAAACATGCAAGTATATTTTAATTTATGCATACACTGACTGAATTTCAAACCAAAACGATAGACATCACCAACCAAACAAGTTTCAAACAAATCTAAACAAGTTTGATAATGGAAGACAGCAAATGACCAAACCAGCAAAGAAAAAGGAAACATGAAAAAAAATCAGAAAACTAGAAATGTGGAGGAGGAGCAAAAGAAAGGAAGAAAGGAAACTACGTTATTATTGTTAGGATTGAAGAAGGAGGTGCATCGACATTAGGGTAAAAATTATTTTATTTAAGGTTAGATTTGTTATTTTAAAAAATTTTGAAAAAAATTGGAAAAACATACAGAAGTCAATGAGGTACAGTGAGAACGACTCCTCAATTAAAGGTGTGGTCCAAACAAGAAAAATAATACGTACGCGAGGTAAAAGTGTAATGTGGGTATATGAAATATGTCACTACTTTCCAGACACGACAGATTTTGGTTTGTTAATAATAATGATAATAATACATTATTTTAAAACCTTTAGTGGCTGTTGAAGTCTGTGTACCAGGATCAGTTCGTCAAAATAAGATCATAAATCAGCTTCTCTAAGACTCAGCGAAAGCGATGACCTGGAAAAAAATACAAAGAATGTTGAAAAATGTTTACACAGCCCATTAAATACATCGTTATTCGTCAAATATTCCACATTCTGAAATATCTAAGTTGCTATTTTACTTCCCCCGATTTTATAAATTTATTTTGAATTAAATGGTTAATTCAACTTATAAATAATGTTCATTAGGTTTTCTATCTGCAACTATTCATTCGTTGAATTAGATATATTCATACACTAAGAAGTCATTGCACAGTTGCAACTTCCCAGTTCAAAAGCTAGGGTTTCTTAAAATATCTTTTGCATAGATTTTAAAAAAAAATTAATAATAATTTTTGTGATAATATTTGTTAATTAAAATTATTCAATATGATAACCTTTATTTTTTTTTGTCTTAATGTAATTATCAAATTTGTTAAAAAGAATCAATATGTTCTTTTATTAAGGTATTTATACAGTTTGGATTGTAACATTATGACAGTGCAAATAGCGTATTACAATGAAGCAATGTTGTCACATTGGATAATATCTAACCATGTTGTTAGACACCATAGCAATGAAATTTACACTACTACATTATCACTCTCGAAACAACTAGACAATGTATACAATATATGACCGTAAAGAGTTGATTATTTATTAGATATCCTAAACACATTGGATTTCAACATCAATTTAATGAAACACAATGGTTCTTTTGTGAGGACTACATTGAATTAAATAAAAATTAAGAGATAACATTGAATAATGATGACAAATAGGAAACATATATACTATTAAACAATAATTTTCTAAAAAAAAAATGATAAAATCAAATTCTACCTAATTTATTTTCGTAGAACTCCCTTTTGATTATTTTTTTCTCATTTTTTCTTTAAACATTTTTATGAAAAGATTATCTCAACATATCCCCAATGAATCTAAGTACAACCACAATTCAAGTCAGAGGTAAACATTTAAGGGTTACATCACACACTCGCTATCAAAAACTGAGAAGGAAAACTTGCGTCAAATTTTGCCACCGTTTTCCATTTGTAATTCCAAAGTGGAAGCAACATTGCTTTCAGTTTGAATCTGTCACCTAATTACGATTCGAAACTGCATATATTAGAGAAAAACAACATGCATGTTACACGATCCTAATAAGGCAAAAGTAATGTACATAATGTACAGAAACAAAAAATGACTGATATCAAATAATCCCCTACTAGAAAAATGGTATTTATATACGGAATTTTATATACGGATTTTTATCCGTATATAATGTGAATTTTACATACGGTATTTTTATACGGATGTGAATAATGACAATACATACGGATTTTCCATATGTAATTGGGGTTAAATTTTATATACGGATTATCCCTCTGTAATATCGGTATGTAATTAAAAAAATTAGCATGTGCACTGTTCTTAGACTCTTCTCAGTCTCGATTCTTTCTTACTTTCGATTCTTCTCACTCTCCAGCCCTAACCTTCTCCCCCTTACTCTTCTCATTATGGATCCCTAACATTCTCCCTGCACTGTCTTCTTCCCTCACACTCATTCTCCGTGTCCGAAATCGCTTTGCAACTCTGTTAGTCTTGAGCTCACACTCCTTCTCGAACGTAGTTGGCATTCGTTCTCCGAAATCGCTTTCACTGAAACGGTAACTTGGCATTCGTTCTCCGAACCGTAGTGTGGCATTGCAGGCATCGTTTTCCCTGAGTCGAACCGTAGTTGTCGTCATCCTCGAATCCCGGTGAGTAGTTGAAGCTTTGAGGTTAATTGTTTTCCTTTTGCTCTAGTTGTTGTGACATTGACCTATTTTTGGTTGTCGTTGTTTGGAGGTTTGAAATTGTGATTAAGGAAACGTAGGTTGGTTTCGTCGATGTGGAAGATATAAGCTGGAGTTGGCATTCTCTTCTACACCTTGTAAGTTTCAATTGTTTAGATTTAGGTTTGTGTTAAACCTTGAGTGTTATTGAAAATGGGTGTTCAGGGAGGGGACGGGATATGGGATGTTGATGGAGATGAGTTTTTGTGTTGAGGAGGTCGAAAAATGCATGAAAGTATGTATTCCATTTATGTGTTTACTTCTGCATCCTGAAATAAGTGGTTATTAAAAGATTTGATAACTGTGACATTGTTTTGAAGTTATTTTGTGTTTAGATATTTGATTTGAAGGGAAAGAGTGAAACAACATTTCGGTGTTTTCATCCTTTAACGTGCAAATGTTTGAAAACAACTAGCTTCTTTTGTTATAAGTAATAGGACAAGTGATGAAAATGTAAAATAATTTTCTTTACTAAGCAAACCCTTAATTACTTAAGCATTGTTCTTGTTATCATACAACTCTTGTGCAAGTGTGAGGATAATAATGTTGTAGCCGTTGTAATCTTGTTTCATGATTTGAAGCTAGAAGATTATTATTTTATCTGGTTGCATGATATTCTTGCAGATGCAGAATTTGTGTTTGGAATGCATTTGACGAAAGCTTAGTATACTCATTGACTGGGCATATTGAATCTGTAAGTGTTTAAGGTTGGTTTTCGTTTGTCTTGTTACTTTGGTTTGATATCATTTTCTTCTTTTGTAAATGTAATATATGATGTCAGATTCTGGCTTTCTATGTGATATGTAACTGAAGCATCTTATCTGATGGCAAGTGTTGTGTTTAAGATTTTTTTTAAGAAGTTGGTCAGGATTTAGAGTATAATTTGATTAATGTTTGAAATGATTGATCTTTTTATTTATGATTACATCTAGAAGTATTTGTTTTCTACTAGTTTGGATACAAACATAAACTTCTTTCTTACTGTTAGGATGTGTGCACCTGTGGAAGAGATTTATTGACATATTTTCTGAAATTCATGTTTATCCAGCCTCTTCAAACCAAGTTTTAAGTACTAAACTTAGCTGAAGATCTTGGCAGGAGATTGTTAGTTGTATTCGATACTCCTATAGGTATTACTCAATCTTGTATGTCAATGATGGTTGTGTTTTAGTAACTTATCTCTCATAATCATCTTTCTGAATACAGAAAAGGACTGTATTGCATGTTTTTATAATTTAAGATATATTATCTTGTAAGATCTTGTAATATTATGTTCATTTTTCAGTAATAAATTTATGTGTTGTTCTGGTGTTTATAAAAAATGGCAGCTCTTGTTTCTTGATTGCCCCAGACCTTACATTTTAACCTTGATTCTTTTGCCAATTATATTTACAACCCTTTAGAAATTACATAGTTAAAGAGGACCTATCAAATATCCTATAGATACACTGTATAAGAAATCAAAGAATGATCTTGTGTTGTATTTTATTGTGTATTGAATAAGGCTATTATAAGTTCTTAGACCAGGGAAAGCCTATAAGAGGGTGGTATAAACCTTAAGCATTTCAAAATATGAGCTTAATCAGATAAAGGGAGCTATATGTGGATGCATATAAAATTTAATACATATATTGACTGATTAGTTCCAATCATAGGAGAAGAATTTGTCACCATTAGATAATTACCAATTATAGAAAGATTAAACCAGCACTATAGATGTCGAATTTGTCTGGCGAATTCAAGTGTTTAAAATATGAAACCATATTACGAACCAAAAAGCCAACATCATTACATGATAAAGGGAGCTATATGTGGTAATAGTTGACAAGAAATATTTACCTTGCCATAAGACTGGGGAAACTGCAGTTGCAACTGGAACTGAGGGTAGTGAAGGAGTTTGTGTGGTCATGATGTATTGGTCTGGTGCAGCATATCTGTATTGGAAGAATTGAACACATCATAAATTACCTATAGTGTATCATATGTCTAACAAAGACATGGATTACATGTATTTACATATAATACTTTTATTCTATTTTCTATATTTAGCTTTTATAGATATCTTTATTATTCTTTTTGTCTGTTGTTGGATATCATGCCTTCTGCCATATTTTTTCTTGTAGTTTAGCTACCTATGGTGTTAGAATTTATAATTTTTACTTGATGGGATGTGTACCTCCTTTTATTGTCTCTTAATTTTCTAGAGATAGATGTGGTCTCCCACATATCAGATTCTTTTAGTGGTTCCAGCCACTTCTTGTTCAAGTTCATTGACTTGTGCCTTCTTAGCACACTTATCTCTAGCTTCCTTCCCTCTTGGAAGGCCGTCTGAGCTAGAACCTCTGCCTACACACTCCAAAACCATTGAAACCAATTCAAAGCTTTACCTTCCAAAGCAATCAAGACAGCCTGCATCCTCTCTTCCTCAATCACACCTTTAATCGAACCCATAAGCCTCCTCTCCGGCAAAAACAGAAATGTCTAATTTCCTCCATCTTGAGGAAGACGCTGTTTCCCCCTGATCATGCTCTCTTCTCCCACCATTGCTTTTGCTAATGCTAGAATTATCGTCAGACATATTCCTTGCTGCTGACATTTGCTCCACCATCACAGCTAGCCCACGACTCAAATCTTCCCAGCATTGAAACCTCCCATGATATTCATTTGATCTTGAACCATTTCTTGCATCATCCTTTCCACATTATCCATGTGTGACTCCATTCTCATACGCACCATACCCTATTTTGTGTCCCCCACAGAACCAACTCTAGATATCAATTGATAGATTCAACCAATATTATAGAACAAAGAAGACACGTTCTTGGTAGGTTCTTATTGAAACAAGCACTGTTTCTACCAATATAGTACAAGACAATAAAACATCAACACAGAAGGACTTTCGAGTTGTCCTCAAACTCCCACAACCTATTACTTCCTAGGAAATATCAACAACCTCGTTTCCCTCCCACCACAGTGACTACTTATAATAGCCAGTTTATATGAAAAAAAAGAAACATTTACAAGAGGTTATAACTGTCATATTCAGTTATACCTCTTATCCCTCCTCTTATAACCAATTCCAAACCTATCACATTTTCCTTTTGTATCCTTGATAGAATAGTTGTTTTTGTGTTGTATTCATCTGTAACCTAAAATGGTAAACTCTATTGTATTTTTCTTTCTTTTCTTGAGCTTTGGTTCTAAGCCAGTGGTCCTTACACACACACATATGAATATAAATCAGTAAATCAGTAGAGAGATCTAGTCTGAAGCTCTTTTTCTCAAATATACTCCAAGTATTCTGATCACTATTCTGTATAATTTTCCCCATCAATTTCGTAGTAAATTCAGTTCCTATCAGAATGTCATATAAATTACTAGTGTCATGACTTCAGAAATGGAAATATACTAATGAAATAATAGGCATTTCAAAAATTTCAGAATACTAACAAATAATCCTTTGGTAAGCAGCTCTACCATAGGAATTCAAATAATTTATCGACATGTGCCAGAGTGTGATGACCGTTTCTTTGCACATCTCAAATAATGCTAAAAATGGTAAAAAGATTACGTGGTAGACCATGCCAATCTAAGAATTATCCCATACAAACCACTTTGGTTTGATATAGATGAGCAAAGATTATTTTACAATTGAATAAAATCCTATTTCCAAATAATGCATCTTACGGATCAATCTTAATTCTACATCTTAACCAATTCAAATATTTTTTTTTCAATTCAGTTTGGTTTAATTCATACTTGAGCTTGCAGTTTGTGTTCATTCAGTTGTTCCTTAATGTTTCTCCATCATTTTAATCAGTGCACTTTGTTTGTTTGAGTTCAAATTCAGCTTTATAAATCAATTTCAGTTTTGTCCAGTCATGTGCAAAAGTGTTGCAGTGTTATTCTGTCATTAATATTTTGATTCTGTTGAGCTGTATTTTTTTTCTTTTTCGGTTTGGTTGTGCCTTAAGCACTTGCTAGCTCTCTGATTGATCATATAAAGCAACGACATCATGTCCAGCTTTGATCAGTTGAGCCAATTAGCATTGCACATTTTGGTTCTAGTAGCAAACTGTCCATAAACTGTACTTTCTGGATTCTGTTGTATAATCTGCTTTGGTCCAGTTTTCTGGTGTTTCAAGCTTTGACCAAATCTGCTTTATGAGTCTAAATGTGTTTAAACTGATTGCAAACTCATATTAATCTCAGAAAAGCAAAATGACTGGTTGAATTCCTCACACTCTGATTTCAAAAATCTGCATCAATATTCTTCACTGGTTTCAAGAGTTGCTCACTGTTGTTGGTCAGATTTTGTGGTTTTGAATCTTGGTACAAGTGTGTTTACTATTGTTATACATGTTTCAAGTAGTAGCAACTCTTGTTAATCACTAAAATGCAAAATGAATACCTGAGTTGCCTACTTTCAGTAGCTTGTGTTGTCTTTGTTTCACAATTCTCCAATTCAATTTCTGGTCTGCTTTGGTCAATACTTTTTATGCTCAGTTTTGTTATGTATAAAGCTTGAGACAAGTTTCTTTTATGATTTTAAGCATGTCTCAAGTGATAGCAACTCCAATCAATCACAGAATTGAAAAATGAATGGTTGAGTTGATTAAATTCTGGATTTCAAAACTGTCACAGTTTTAAATCAAGTGTTTGCACCGTGCTTGCTGTCTTTGTGTGGTTTTAGGTCACTTTAAATCTTGTAGCTGATATCCTGCAGTTAGATCTAGTGTTTAGGCATTCTTTGAGTCTTTATTTGAACCAGCCAGCTTTGAATCTACTGTTTTATTAAATCTGCAAAAGTTTTCAATGCATTTTTCGGCATTTTAAGCAACTGCTGCTGTCATATGAAGCCACTGGCTGTGTCTATGTATTCTAACCAATTGAGCAAGTGTATGTTGTCATTTGAAAGTTGTGTGCAATGTTCAAATGGTCCTTGAGAAGCCTATATGCACAATTCACCTTTAAATCATCACATTTTGCTGCATTTTAAGCTACAACTGTTGTGAATTATAGAATCTGATTGTTTCAGTGCAGTTTAAACATTTGTGCATGTGTCTTTTACCGTTTGAAACTTGTAGTTACTGTTCATTTGGTTAATTTTACACCAGCACTGCAAAATCAGTTTCCAACCATTGATTTGGTTATTTTTTTTGTAAGTGGACCAGTGAGTTTCGGGTGTGGTCTTTTTCCTTGCTGTTTGACAGTTTGAACACCTTCAATTTAAGCATATAAAGTTGTTATATGATAAATAAATAAAAATTAATACTATGTTGTTATATGATATCTCAAAGCAAAGAAAAGAGCCTGAGTAATGATTCCTCAAGATAATGCATCCATCTCTCCTCTTCACCTTGATTGTTTAACACAACTTCAACCTAAATTTTACAAAACCAAAACAATATATTCTGCATGAGCAATATCTAAAATAAAATTAATATTACGGATATATATATATATATATATATATATATATATATATATATATATATATATATATATATATATATATTCACCAAATGAAGACAAAAATAGCCATGAAATCCTTTAAAATATAACCTTAGTATGAGCAGAGGATAATGTAATACTGATATCTCAAGAGATAGAGTGCTATATATTGTTTCTTTTGTTAATCTGCAATGAAGAGATTAATGGTTTTTGTTGGCATTTATTGAGTTATTGTGAGATTCCATTTAATTGTTTGAAATGATGTTCTGTTTTCTGTCTAATGTTGCTTTCAATGTTTTTTGTGTCTAATGTTGCTTGCAACTAAGTATCAACTTGGCATAAGGCCAAATGGCAAGCCTGAAATTAGGAACACAATTACTTTAGGGATAAGTTGTATTATAGTGTGTGTATAATTGGGGTTTATAGAGAGGTGAATAATTGAGGGAGTTGTTTCGGCATTGAAAAGAAAGTAAGATGATTTTTTTAATGCATTGATTGGACAATGCATTAATTCTCTCCCGTAGTGATTGCTACGACTGTCGCGGTCATACAAATTTGATGTGCACAGAAATTAATGCAGTATAACTAGGATTTGACTCCTAGGTCATCTCTCAAGGACCAATTTTGTCGGTTCAGTCTTAGATCTAACACGAAGTGGGGGGTTTGTGGATATTTTTGTGTGGAAAATTAAATTAAAACGGACTAGAAATTAAATAAAGCAAAATTAAAAACGATGAAATAAATTTTAATGACGGTAAAAATTGAACGGTAAAAGACGGTAAAAAAAATGGTAAAAGATATCAAAAATTAACGCGGGAACATTAAACGTGAACAAAATGTAAATCATTAAATGCGAAAGTAAAAGCATCAGTAAAAACATATTGTAAAATTAAAACTACAACTGTAAAAACAAAATTAAAACAGTAAAATGAAATTAAAACAGTAAAAACGATTTTGCTACAGTAAAAAGGAAAATACAGCAAGGTAAAACAGTAAAAAATAAATCTAGAACAGAAAACTAGAATACATAAAACGAAAATACAGAAAAACGAAAATACAGTACATAGTAAATACAGAATACAGTAGAAATAGAAAATAAATTACAGCAGTAAATAATTACACCAAAAACAGTAAATCTGGAATGGAAAAATTGTAGTACAAAAAAAATGAAAATACAGAAAATAGTAAATACAAAAAAACGGTCAAAACAGTAAAACAGTAAATTTTACAAAATAAAATTACAACAGTAATTAATAATAGCAAAACAATAAATATAGAATTGCAGAATCCAAATAACAGTAATACAGAAACAGTAAAAACGGAATACAGAAATACTGTAAAACAGTAAAATACGAAAAACAGTAAATTGAAAACAGAAACAGAGTTATTGCACCAAAGTATAGAAAACCAAATTACAGTAATTAATTCAAAGTGAAATAAATAACAGCAGAGGCAAAAGAAATTAATTTGTAGAAAACATAATTTGGAAATTTAATTACAACAGAGATCAAATTACAGCAGTATTTAAAATATAACAGCAGATATTAAATTACAGAATCAAAATAAAACAATAACAGACTTGAAAAACAGAAAATTAAACCAAACTTTCAATTGAAATTATACATGAATTTATTACAACAATCAAATTAAAAGAGAAACCTAACGTGCACAGTTGTTCTTCTTCACTGATCCAATGTCCAACCCTTTGTCCGTTCCAGCCCCTACTTTCCAGCTGCTGGATTTTCCAGCAGCCCCCTCACCACACTCCCTCATTCCCTCTGCAGCAGCCTTCTTATATTTTCATGTCCCCTCTGTCCGTGTATGTGCACATCACTTGAAATATGAAAGTGCTACAAACGGGGTCCTCCATGAATTTGTCTCCAAACATTTTTTTCTCCCTCTGACCGTCCCATTTCTTCATGAAGTTTTGTCCTTTAGCAACTTTCATTTCAATGAATTTTCCACTTTTGTTCTCTTCTACGTACCAAAATTAAGCAAGGGCCCCTCCAAATAATTCATCCAAGTGAATCCAAGTGAAACCCCCTTCCGTGCTGCAGCACCTGGATGTGACTTCACCCCACATACCCAATATTTAAAACACCACTTTTTCCAAAAGAATTCAGCCGTGCTTGGAGCTTTTCAACCATGCTGTGACAACACTTCTTTCTTCTCTACGTGTGCACTTTTCTCTATAGCAGTCGTGAGCTCTTCTGGATGCAAGGCTTGCTGGACATGCTTGCCATCAACGGGACTTTGCTGGACATGGGACAGTGATGCCACTAGGCTACTTGTTCCTTCCATGGACGTTACAGCTGCTGCTGGAAAACCGTGAGCTTTGTTGTGTACCGTGCACCTCCAAAAGAATTCTCCAATCTTAGTCATTGCTTGCTGGACGTGTGAAGTGCTTTTCCATTTACCAACTAATCACCACTTTTCCAAATTGTTCACGTGACAACTACTACCTTTGTGCTCTTCAATCATTTGTTAATTGTTGGATGAAAGCAATGAGTTGCAAGTAGTGGAATGTGAGCTGGATGTAGTCGCTTCTGTTTTAAAGAAAGAAAAATGCTGCATGCTGATGAATCATTATTTTCTTCACTTCACTTAGCTTATTGTACTAGATTTAATTAGGGAATTGTGCATAATTGTCCAGTATTTTCCCATTTTACTGAATTAAGCTTAATTTGGTCAGAAATTCTTATTTTAATTAATTTGAATTATCTGAGACTAATATTTTGCATTATAATTTGTAGGGAAAACTCTGAAAATATTCTAGGACATTTGGGAGAAGATTAATTTGCACAATGTATTATTGACTTAGAAGAAGCTTTGCTGCATTGATTTAATTTGTGTGTTGGACAGTGGAAAATTAAAGAATCACACGGACCTTTTCAAATTTGCTAGAAGGAAGACTTGGAGTTGGTTTAAGTGTAGCAAAAATTATTTAATGATGGGATGCTTTCACGGTTGGAAGAGGAAAAGGAGTACCGTGTGTTTAATGCTTATGCAGTTACTCCTTAAAATAAAGTCTAGAGGATGGAACGTTTGGCATCAATATAGCAATGGAATTCTCTTATTTATTTGAGAAAGGAGAAAGGAATTACAAATGCACGGTTACATCCAAATTGTAGCAGCAAACAAATAGAATAAAAGTGGGGTCTCCACTAAGAAAAGGAATATTGTTGGAAAGCATGACACAACATGAAAAGAGGGGCCACAAAAACACATTTTATTCTTATGGCTAATTTATTTTGTTGTGTGCGTGACTGCACGTGAAAGCACTATGCTTTGAAAACAATACACACCATACGGACTTTCATGAATATTGGAGAACCATATTTCATTCTCATATGTGCCAAATTATTTTTGTGGTCCAGTTGGAAGCTCACGTCCAAAATGCCAAATACTACAAGCTGAATTATTAAGGGGACCACCACTTAGAAGCTTAACATTTCAGAATCAACCATTTGGAGGGACCCTTAATTAATTTCATTGAAGATAATCTCTAAGGAAGCAGCAGCGGCAGCATGTGGGGAAGAAGCTTCACGCCAGCAGCTAGCAACTGGAAAGAAGCTCACGGGTTTTGTCCAATTCTTTGGCAGAAGCACGTTGATGTCTAGCTTGGCAGCAAGGGAGAGTGTTCCAGCAGTCTTCATTGTCCAGCAAACGGTCCAGCTCCAAGAAGACACGGTGCAGCTGCTGACTTCATTTTTGAAAAGCAACAAGTAGAGTCACGGCTGGATGGAGAACAGCTCCACGGCCCACAACAGTCGACGTCCACCATGGTAGCAGAGAAGCACTTCCAGCTTGAGCAAAGAGAGGAAGGCTACGGACGGTGGGTGTGCTGGAATGGAGAAGACTGTCACGGCCCTGGTCCAGTGTTGGAAACGGAAGAGAAGATTGAAGCTTGGAGAGCTCATTCCAGCAGCTTGGAGTCACGTGAATTAGTCGGAAATGAAGCTGTGAGGAGATTGAAGGAAAAGTTGCATTCCAGCTGAAGCAATGGAGTTTTCACAGCTTGGTTTGGCAATGTTTCCAGCAGCCACAAGCAAAGAAGGAGTTGAGAAAAAGAAAGCACAAAGTCACGTCCAGGAGAGGATAGGTGCTGCATGAAGAATGGATTGAGCAAAGCTGTTACGTTTAGAGGAAGAGAAGCACATAATTGAGGAAGGTGAGCACACGAAGGAGCTGGACCGAGAGAAGAATAGAACGGAAGAAAGAAAGAAAGCATGAAGGATTCACGGTCCAGCAAGGTTCACATCCAGCCAATTGGGAGATTAGGAGTAAAGCTCTTGGTCACGGATTAGAAGAATGGAGATGGACGTTCCAGCAGAAGCACAGCAGCAATGTGGGATTCACGTTCAGCACTGGAGCATTCACGTGAAGAAGAAGACAAGGATTAGGGACCCAACCTTTGGTAAAAGCACACGGCACAAACAAATGGAGGGCCTCCCACCTTATTCTATTTGTCACGGGAGCAAGCTAACAGGAGAGGAAGGCAGCATGAAGAATGAATAAAAGAAGAGCACCTCCAATATAAAAAGGGGTAGGAATTCCAGTAGAAAAAAAGCACACGGCCTTAAGGCCTGGAAGGGGTCTCCTGTCTTCTCTTCCAGAGCTCTCTCTGATTTTCTTTTCCATTCCAAACAGTGTAATAGTGTAGAATTTTAATTCTGAAGCAATGTAATGCGTCGTAGTGTTTGCAAGTTTGATCATTTCTTTGATATTTCCACATGATTTTGTTTAAGCTTGATGGATTTGATTTTCAGTGAAGAGATTTTAATTTTACCGTTTCTTTTATTTTATCGTTTATTGTTTTCCTACACCGTTAAATTCTACCTTTTCTAAATATTTACTGTTCCGTTTTTACCGTTTTTCACTGTTTAGTTTTTATTGTCTTTTAAATTTATTTTAGTGTTTTTAATTCAATGTTTAAATCCCAGTTTTAATTTATTTTAATTTTTCCGCTGTTTTATTTAATTTCCAATTTCCAATTTTATTTTATTGCATTCACAAAAACACCATTAAAACCCCCCACTACGTGTTTGATCTGAAACTGAACCATAAATTGGTCCTCGAGAGACGACCTAGGAGTCACCTCCTAGTAAACTATACTGCATTAATTTCGTGCAATCAACTTTTGTGAGCGGTGCGACCCGTTCATCAAAAAAATGGCGCCGTTGCCGGGGACCAATCAATGGAGGTTTGGTTTTAGATTTTTGTTGTATAAAGTTTTGTTCTGTTAATATGTTTGTTTTGTGTGTTCTGTCTTGTATATTTCTGTAGGCGATAACGACACCTTCAACAAATTTTGGCGGCGTTGTCACTTCAGTTCCAGGTTTTTGTTTTAAGATTTGTACTGTGTTAATATATATTGTGTATATATGTGTTTAATTGTGCTATGTTCAGTATTTAGTTGTTATTAAAAAAAAATTGAAAATTAAAAAAAAGAAAAAAAAATTAATTAAAAATTTTTACTATTGATGTTCTGTCTTGTGTGTGCTTGTAGCATGTATAAATGTGTTTTGTTTTATCTGATTCGTAATTTTTAGTTTTTAGTTTTTACTTTTTATTTTTCCATGTCTACCTATTTTAATGTTGTGAATAATGCTTATTCTGCCAATGTCTGTGATTATGATTCTTATTCTGCATATTACTTTGATTTTAAATCTGCTGATTTTTATGATGAGAACAATATGTTCCATCATCCAATTTCTGAGAGCTCTCTTTGGGAGCCAGTTCCACAATATGAGAGTCAGCAGTATGATTCTCCTATTCAAATAACTCCTCAGCCTTCTACTTCTGAACCTACATTAAAGGAGTTACTAGAGCAGATGACAATGCAGAACATTCAGTTTCAGAAAGGGAACATGCAGTTCAAGCAAGAGAGCATGGAGTTCCAGCAGGAAACTCAAGCTGCCATACAGAATCTGAGTGATCAGATCAGGCAGATGGCCACTCTTGTACCTGAGGAGACTGATGAAAATTTTGGGGACCCGGCAGAAGTAAGCAGTAATCCTGAACCAGGTAGACCACCTTCATCCTCCACTACTTTACCAATCTTCAAGGAAGTGGAGGTAAGCATACCGCAAATTGATTATTCTGTTGACTGTGTTATTAAAGATTATGCTGATGATAGGTATGCTTGTAATCATATTGTTGCTGAGCATGTTTTTAATTCTCCCTCTGAACATGAATCTGAGCCTGTTAAAGATATTATTTCTACATTTGAAACCGATTCATGTTATGAGGATTTATCTGAGGTTCAGCCTATTACACTAGAATTGGGTGTCATACCCCTGCATGAAATTTCTGCGGAACCACATTGCACTAACCATGTTGCAGGAGGTACGTATAAATTTGATCAACATACACCCACAGTGGAAAACAAAGGTGCTGACACTGACAGTTCAAAGATCAACAAGCACCTACTGAATCCGCTCAGTAACAATATTTGCTGCTTAGATCCGGCGGTGGAGGACATTTCACTGCTTGATCAAATCTGGAGGATGAAGCAGTTCGTCCTCAACAATTTCATACTGGATCCTAAAGAGAAGAACATCTCCCTACAAATCCAAAATTGGCAACTGCCACCCTGACCAGGGGAGTTTTCTTTTTCTTTCTTCCCCGTTTTCCTACTTTTATTGCATTTGTCCTTTATCTGTTCAGTGTTTTAACTGATGATCTTATGCTTAGAACACGTTTAGGACAGTGTAGTGTAAGTGTGGTCTTGGGGGAGATTCTGATTTTTGTTTTTCTTTTAAGTTTGTTTTTCCCTTTTCTTCTTAGTTTTCGAATTGTTATCTTTAAAAAAAAAAAAATTAAAAAAAAAAAAAAAATTGTTCTGTTGTGATAAAATATTTTGTTTTAAGCGTGCCAAATCTTTATTCCGATATGTATATTTATTTCTTAGTTTTCTAGTTGTTATCCCTTAAAAAAAAAAAAAAAGAAAAAAAATCAAAAATTCAAAAATTGTTTTGCGTAGTCCTTGATTTTATTTCGACCCTCAGTTTCTTACCAATATTTCATTAAAAATCTTCACTTCAGATCTCATTTATTTTCCTTATTTTCCTTCACTGTAAATACAATTTCTTAGTTGTTTTCATACAGATCTTTGATTGCAAATTTTTAGACTAAGAAAATATTTCTTTCATAATAGCAAAATTACAGTAATGGAAAAATGGAGATTGAACAGATCTGAAAATAAGATTTGCAGTAGATATATATAAATAAAAGATGTTCGGGGGGTCGATCTTTAGTGATCGTTAATATTACAGACCATAACAATAAAAAACATAAAAAAAAACATAAAACATAAAAAATTAAATGTTCATATTACAGTCCTTAATTCTGGCCACACCCGGCCAACAAAAACATAAAAAAAAAAAAAATAAAAAAATAAAAAAAAAAACATAAAACTTTAAAAATGGAAGAATTCTCGAGCTGGTTGTGGTGGTCTAAGGGAGAGCTCCGTTGAGGGAGCTCTGGTTCGAAAAGTCACGAGCGGAGGCTTTGGTGGAGGAATTTCTCGTTCATTTCTGTCGTCATCGATAATGATCGGAACTGGAAACAAATTCAGCAGCCTCGGTGCCCTCATTATCACCCAGTTGTTTTCTTTCAAACAAAAAAATAAAAAATAAAAAAATAAAAAAATAAAAAACATGTGTTAATAATAGAAGAGGAAGTGAAAAAATTTCAATGGAGGTATGATGAGAGTTCTTACCGTACATATACAGCGGCAGTTGTGAAAAGAGAGTGCCTGTGGGGTCTATCTCCGCTTGCCAGCGCCTGACCCGATTGCCATGGTTGTTAAACCAGCAGTGCACGTTGTATTCAGTGGCTTCGCCGAAGGTCCTTAGTCGAGACGCGATCTCGACGACTTGCGCTCGGCTTGGGTGTGTGACCCCATAGTTGTAGATTTTGGTCATCATCGTGATCTGATCATCTGTAGGACGCCATCGTTGACTGGTATATCTCTCTGATTCCATATCACTCATCCTTCCTCTCGTAATATACAAATACATAAATAAAAAATAAATACATATAAAAAGAACAAAAACAAGAAAAAAAAAAGCATAACATAAAAAAAAAAAAAAAAACATAAAAACATTAGATTCTTAATTCAGTGTTTTCTTTATTTGTTCTTGTTTCCTTTCAAATTTATTTTGTCCAGTCATGCTTTGATGTTTCAGTTTTTGGTCTCAGATCTGTTTCACGGTCCTCGCAAAGGGTCCTAAACGGATCTATGTCCAGTTGTCCTGTTGTCCTTGTTCTTGTATATTATGTTTATGTGTTTATTTAGTTTTAAGTGGGGTACGTGGCGTTGTTCTACCCGATTGTCTCTGCAATACCTTCAATCGAAGGGAGATTAACGTCTGGTTTCCAGCCTATATACCCCTTAAGTTTTAAGACAATTGTGTTTTATGTGTTTTAAGTGTTTAGCAGGTGAAAAATAAAGCGAATAAGAGCTGAAAATAAAGAAGGAACTGAAAGCAGGAAAAAGAAAAAAAAAATGAAATGATAGATCTGAAAGCTGTAAAAGGAGAAGAACTGAAAAGCAAAGAAAAGAGCAGAAAGCTTAAACGGCAGAAAGAAGGAGATCAAAGGTGTAGAGGACTTACCCGGAGTAGTAGGGCTTACAAAAGCTTGACGCAGATCTTAGATGCTCCGAAGGCACACAGGCAGAGGCTCCTCACGGATCTCACTCAGACTCTTCAGAAGGCCGGGGACAGAGCTTCCTCGCAGAGGTTCCAGATGCTCAGGTTGAGAGTGAGGAGAGCGAAGAGAGAAGAGAGCAGAGAGAGTAGAGAGAGTTGAGAGAGAAGCAGAGAGGAGAGAGTGAGAGTCAGGAAATGGCGCTCAGACGCGGAGGAGTGGCTCATTTGTAGCCAAAGCTTTGCCACTGTAGCAACAGTTCCGGTCTTTGCCACCGAGACTGTTGTCACAGTACCGGTCTCCTTTTTCAAAAAAAAAAAAATAAAAAAAAATAAAAAAAAATAAAAATAAAAATAAAAAATAATAATAATAATAAAAATTATTAGCATCTACTGATGGGTGCTAGGTGTTTTAGACATCTGCTGATGGATGTCCCTGATAACATCTACTGATGGATGTTACTGAAAAATTTCTTCCCATTTTTCCTAACTTTTTATTGCACTTGTCTATATTATTTGACTGCTCTGAAATTGATAATCTGATGATTGTAACACACTGAGGACATTGTGTGATTTAAGTGTGGTCTACTGGGAAGAAATTCTGATTTTTCTGATTTTTCTGTTAGATTGTATTTTGTGTGTTAAATTTTTTGTTTTTGAGTGTTAAATTTTTTCTCTTTTAAGTTATTTTTATCCAGTTTTGTGTGCAATAAATTTTACATTTTTCTCTTGATTTCTGGATGATGTCTAAGTTGTAGATTTTTCCTTCACTTACTTACTACTTATAGATTGTAATCCTTGCTTTTCTTTGCTTGGAAAGATAATTATACGTTTGAGAGGTTGATTTGATTGTGACAAACACCCTGTGTGAGATTTGAGCCACTTAATGTTCTTTCTTATGTGAGATATGTATCTTGATTGCTTGCACATATGCCTTGGCTTGATTCTTATTGATATACTTGATTTATATGCATGTTTAGAAGTGATAAAGGCAATTTTATTCTTGAGCCTCTTTAGCCAAATAAGCCTACCTTGTTATTATCCTTGGATAACCCCTTTGAGCCTATACTGTATATATTTCTTTGTGTTGAAGCTCATACACTGATCCTAAGTGAAAAACAAATGATTACCTTAACCTTAGGAAAGTCTGGAGCTATAGAAGTATTTTGTGAATAAGTGTGGTCTCCTTGGGAATTCTGATGAATTGGCTAGTTGGTTCCTCATCATGTTTTGAAATGATAATTTATATCCTGTTGTGTGATAAAAAAAAAAGAAAAAAAAAAAAAAGAAAAAGAAAAAAGAAGACAGGATAAAAAAAAATGATGAGAAAAAGAAAAAATTGAAAAATAATTTTGTAAATAATGGAGTCGAGAAGAGGATTGAATTAGAGGTTTGGGTGAGATTTCACTGTGTTTACATTTTTTCCCTAGTGCACCTCTATTTCTTCTGAGCTATAGCTACTTATCCAAATTTATCCTCCCCTGTCCTTGGCCCCATTACAACCCAGTAAAGACCTTTTGATCTGAACATGCATATGTTTTAAGTATTGATAATTAGAAGCTTGCCAAGTCTGCTTGTGTTTGCTTTCTTGAGTACATCGAGTTGAAATTATTTACCCTATACACTTGAGTAAAACACTATGAGTGCATCTGTGAGGTTTTGTTATTTTTTAAATCACCTCTTAAACTGATTAATTATTTTTACCATATTTTGAATTGCTTGGATTAATTTCTGTAAGTATATGCTTTTCTCGATTACGTGTTGGACATTTTCTACACCTTTTCTCTATCAAGATTTCTTGAGAACAATGTAAATTCTCTTTATTTTCTCGTGAGTTTTTATTTTTCTGTCTGCTGAGTTTGTGTCACTTTCCTAAAAGTCCGTTGAACCATTCCCTGATTTGTGTCCTAATTTTGCCCAGGAGTGCAAAAGACTAAGTGTGGTCTATTTTGATGAATCATTATTTTCTTCACTTCACTTAGCTTATTGTACTAGATTTAATTAGGGAATTGTGCATAATTGTCCAGTATTTTCCCATTTTACTGAATTAAGCTTAATTTGGTCAGAAATTCTTATTTTAATTAATTTGAATTATCTGAGACTAATATTTTGCATTATAATTTGTAGGGAAAACTCTGAAAATATTCTAGGACATTTGGGAGAAGATTAATTTGCACAATGTATTATTGACTTAGAAGAAGCTTTGCTGCATTGATTTAATTTGTGTGTTGGACAGTGGAAAATTAAAGAATCACACGGACCTTTTCAAATTTGCTAGAAGGAAGACTTGGAGTTGGTTTAAGTGTAGCAAAAATTATTTAATGATGGGATGCTTTCACGGTTGGAAGAGGAAAAGGAGTACCGTGTGTTTAATGCTTATGCAGTTACTCCTTAAAATAAAGTCTAGAGGATGGAACGTTTGGCATCAATATAGCAATGGAATTCTCTTATTTATTTGAGAAAGGAGAAAGGAATTACAAATGCACGGTTACATCCAAATTGTAGCAGCAAACAAATAGAATAAAAGTGGGGTCTCCACTAAGAAAAGGAATATTGTTGGAAAGCATGACACAACATGAAAAGAGGGGCCACAAAAACACATTTTATTCTTATGGCTAATTTATTTTGTTGTGTGCGTGACTGCACGTGAAAGCACTATGCTTTGAAAACAATACACACCATACGGACTTTCATGAATATTGGAGAACCATATTTCATTCTCATATGTGCCAAATTATTTTTGTGGTCCAGTTGGAAGCTCACGTCCAAAATGCCAAATACTACAAGCTGAATTATTAAGGGGACCACCACTTAGAAGCTTAACATTTCAGAATCAACCATTTGGAGGGACCCTTAATTAATTTCATTGAAGATAATCTCTAAGGAAGCAGCAGCGGCAGCATGTGGGGAAGAAGCTTCACGCCAGCAGCTAGCAACTGGAAAGAAGCTCACGGGTTTTGTCCAATTCTTTGGCAGAAGCACGTTGATGTCTAGCTTGGCAGCAAGGGAGAGTGTTCCAGCAGTCTTCATTGTCCAGCAAACGGTCCAGCTCCAAGAAGACACGGTGCAGCTGCTGACTTCATTTTTGAAAAGCAACAAGTAGAGTCACGGCTGGATGGAGAACAGCTCCACGGCCCACAACAGTCGACGTCCACCATGGTAGCAGAGAAGCACTTCCAGCTTGAGCAAAGAGAGGAAGGCTACGGACGGTGGGTGTGCTGGAATGGAGAAGACTGTCACGGCCCTGGTCCAGTGTTGGAAACGGAAGAGAAGATTGAAGCTTGGAGAGCTCATTCCAGCAGCTTGGAGTCACGTGAATTAGTCGGAAATGAAGCTGTGAGGAGATTGAAGGAAAAGTTGCATTCCAGCTGAAGCAATGGAGTTTTCACAGCTTGGTTTGGCAATGTTTCCAGCAGCCACAAGCAAAGAAGGAGTTGAGAAAAAGAAAGCACAAAGTCACGTCCAGGAGAGGATAGGTGCTGCATGAAGAATGGATTGAGCAAAGCTGTTACGTTTAGAGGAAGAGAAGCACATAATTGAGGAAGGTGAGCACACGAAGGAGCTGGACCGAGAGAAGAATAGAACGGAAGAAAGAAAGAAAGCATGAAGGATTCACGGTCCAGCAAGGTTCACATCCAGCCAATTGGGAGATTAGGAGTAAAGCTCTTGGTCACGGATTAGAAGAATGGAGATGGACGTTCCAGCAGAAGCACAGCAGCAATGTGGGATTCACGTTCAGCACTGGAGCATTCACGTGAAGAAGAAGACAAGGATTAGGGACCCAACCTTTGGTAAAAGCACACGGCACAAACAAATGGAGGGCCTCCCACCTTATTCTATTTGTCACGGGAGCAAGCTAACAGGAGAGGAAGGCAGCATGAAGAATGAATAAAAGAAGAGCACCTCCAATATAAAAAGGGGTAGGAATTCCAGTAGAAAAAAAGCACACGGCCTTAAGGCCTGGAAGGGGTCTCCTGTCTTCTCTTCCAGAGCTCTCTCTGATTTTCTTTTCCATTCCAAACAGTGTAATAGTGTAGAATTTTAATTCTGAAGCAATGTAATGCGTCGTAGTGTTTGCAAGTTTGATCATTTCTTTGATATTTCCACATGATTTTGTTTAAGCTTGATGGATTTGATTTTCAGTGAAGAGATTTTAATTTTACCGTTTCTTTTATTTTATCGTTTATTGTTTTCCTACACCGTTAAATTCTACCTTTTCTAAATATTTACTGTTCCGTTTTTACCGTTTTTCACTGTTTAGTTTTTATTGTCTTTTAAATTTATTTTAGTGTTTTTAATTCAATGTTTAAATCCCAGTTTTAATTTATTTTAATTTTTCCGCTGTTTTATTTAATTTCCAATTTCCAATTTTATTTTATTGCATTCACAAAAACACCATTAAAACCCCCCCACTACGTGTTTGATCTGAAACTGAACCATAAATTGGTCCTCGAGAGACGACCTAGGAGTCACCTCCTAGTAAACTATACTGCATTAATTTTGTGCAATCAACTTTTGTGAGCGGTGCGACCCGTTCATCACATGCTAAAATGAAGATTGACATGTTTGCCCATAAATCCAAATCAAAGAGTGCGTCTAATTGTTAAAGCTGGATGTGGCAACCTTCCTCTTCATGCACACAAAACACTAAATTGAAGGTCACTTGCTGCCATGACCGTGAAAATAATATTAATATCCCATTTGAAGTCCCAAAATAATATCCAAAAATTTCCTTGCACTCACTAATGCAAATAATTAGCTCAGATAATTCAAATTAATTAAAATAAGAATTTCCGATTAAATTACGCACAATTAGCAAAAATAGAATAATACCAGACATTTTAGCACAATTCCCTGTTTAATTCTAGCACAATAAACTAAGTGAAGTGAGCAAAAGATTGATTCATCAGTGATGGTGCAACAAAGTACCTAGGAAGCAACTTCATTGGTTTATTGGAGCAATTTAACTCTCATTTTGGGCACATTAGAATTACAAAATATAATAGAAAATAAAAAGCAGGGAAGGGGAAGGGATGTCTGTAAAACCTGTTACATTTTAATTAATTTCACGTGTCAATTTAGGGACTTGAGCAACCCACATCTATGGGACCAATTTAGAATGCTTTACGTAATTTTATAGGCTAAACAAAAGACCTAGGAGGGACATCTTAACTTGAGCAAAATTTCACCACCTTTTCATTTCACCTTTACTCATCATCAACCTCAATATATTCTGCACATCACCTTTCAATATTACTATTAACTCACATATTTAGAAATCTATAAGGAATCATCCATAACATATTTCATTTAGGGTGCTGGTTCCATTTTTGAGAATGATAATTAGATGTTTGTGGTTTTATTCTGCTATAATATGTGTTTATTTTTTGTTGAAATTTTATTCTGACTTTGATATAGGAGCTGAAGTGGTTGAGAATTGTGGGGAACCTCATTGGGAAGGCTTAAAGTGTTGTACAGTGAAGCAAAAGATCTATCAGAAACTGAAGCAAGGTATGTTTACTCCAGAGTTTTGCTCTGTGTTGGTTTCTTTGTTCCTTGTGTGTATGGTGTGGTTGTCCTGTGTGTGGTCTGATTTCTTAGGACTCCAGTAAGATGTGTTGTTTGTCTTGACTCTGAACTATGTTAATCATCAGGTAAAAATTTCCCCCAAATTTGTAGTAAAACAGTGAAATCAAAACTCAAGTAAGTGGTTCTAACCTTTTATTTGGATTTATTTTCCCAAAATAATGTTGGAGTTGTGATGTTTTCTTGGATTTTAGTCAATGAGTTTGTTTTCTTTAATTTATTTATTTATCTTCTATTCTATTTTCTATATTTAGCATTTATAGATATATTTATTAATTTTTTTTCTACTATTGGCTATCATGCCTTCTGCCATATTTTTATTTTGTTTTCTTGTACATTAGAATGAGTGCTGCAAGCAGCACCATTGCTTGCTTTGGAATCCTTACTTATTACTTTGGTTCTTTAGTAAACAATACCCTAAACATTCCTTTTCCAATTTATAAATGTAGAGTAGAAGCCTAGTTTTTGAATAATGTGATATAGGAAACAATGACCTTAAAGTCCAATTTCCCATCTTACAAACTTCCTTTCCCTAACAAACAGTGACCTTACAAACTTCACCACTACCCTCTAATATCAAGATAATATCTTTAGATATTTACTGTCTTTCTACACACCTCCATAAGAGGATGTTTACTGAGTGTCAGCTTGTTACAAGAAAATAATTCACTGCCCTGCAAGTTCAATGTTTAAAAACATAAAAATCAAAATTGACTGAAAACAATGGTTGGAGAAACAACTCTGGGATTTGGGACAAAGTTGAGGCCTTTGCATTTGGAATAAAGTTGGGACTTGTGAGTTTAGAAAATAGTTGGGGTCATTGCAGGAATTACTAGGACCAATGCTTTTGGCAATAGTTGGAGCTAGTGCATCTAGCAACTAGTTGGGGACAGTGAATTTAGGGAAAAACCAGGACCAATGCATTATGGAAAAAGTTGGGGCCAGGGCATTTAGGTTACCCATCAGGGTTATTGCATCTGGGAAAATCTGAGGTCAATTCATATGAGAAAACACCTGGATCAGTGTATCTAGGTAAAAGTAGAGGCCAGTGCATCTGAGAAAAGTCAAGGCCAATGCATCTGGGAAAAGAAAAGGCTTGTGCATTTGGGGAAAAGGTCAGGACCATTGCCTCTAAGAGAAGGTCGGCGGTAGAACATATAGGGAAAAGGCAGCAATTGCATTTGGAACTAAGCCGAGGTCTGTGCATCTAGAACAAAGTTGGGTTGGGTCTAATGCATCTGGGAAGAAGTTGGAACCAATGCTTTTGGAACAGTCAGGGCCAATGCATTTGAAAGGTGGCAAACATAGGGTCTGTCAATGGAAAAGTTGGCAACCATGAATGACAACTATAAATTAGAGTGGCAAATGAAATTAGGATATACTGGAAAAGTGATAGTCATGCTGAAACTAAGATACCCAACAGAAGATGTGACTAATTGGAGTTCCACATAAATGCTCTTCACCTACATAGAATCTGTTGGATTATTAACAAAATTTGATCAAGGTTCTGTTCTTCTTATCTGTCTACATATGGAAATAATTGAACATATTTTCTCTTTACATAGTGACTCTTCAATAGTTTCTTCACATACTCCAACTTTTCTTATAAGGAGGAGATAAACTCACTCATGACAGCTCGAAACCTTGTAGGTGTCAGCTACAATTTCTAATAACCTAATCCATTAAGTCGAAGTTCTTTGAGCACGCACACTCCAATAAAATCAATTCTATTCCTGTGAAGGAATCACCTCTTATACTGAGTTCTTCTTGCTCTGGCCTCTTTTTTACAAGCATAATTTATGCTTGTTTTCCTCTTAGCATTTCCTAATTTGACAGTTTATTTTTTAATAACAAAATATCCATGGTGTCACTGGCATTTTTTGGCTTTGTCTGGTAATGACATATGGTCACATGATTCTGCCAGTCTTGTTCCATTTCAAATATTCAAATTTTTTTTCACCTCTTCCTAATCCTCCTCCTCATTTTGTTGAGGCTCAATCAAAGTATGCCCCTTCTTAACTCCAACTCCAAAACTTCCATCTTCTCTTCTTGCCTTGCTAGGTGATTTGTAACATGTCCATCTCCTCACTCCACTAACACTATTATTCTTTCATGATCTTTTTCCACACCATTGACACCAAAGTTCTCCTTTCTTCATTATTTGTATCAACCCATGTACCCCAACTCACTCAAACCTTACTTCCACTCCTCTCATACTTAAAACTCGTTCTTTTCTCTTCAAACAATGGAAGAGAATACTCAATACTCTCTTACCCGCACTCTTGGTCAAAGAGTATAGTTAAGTACCCCAACAATGTATACTTAATGCAAGAGGCTAAAAACAAGATATCCACAATATACATGGTTTTAAAGTGTATCCATGACACGTTTTTATACACAAACAACACCCCAAAGTATCCAACCATGTGTACTCTTTATAACAACATCACTTTTCATAAAGCATGAACATCTATACCCCATGTAATATGCCAAACCTTGTAAACTAACATGACTAAGTACTTACCTAACATTACCTTCCAAGGAGCAGTGATGGAAATTCAATTACTTGATTGTTTAGTGTTGAACTTTCAATTAATTTAGCCTTGTATTAAGTAATGGCTAATTTGTCGTTAATTGATATGTATACAGAACATGGATCAAGTTCCAGCAAATCGTTCATGGATGTACAATAGGTGTTATAGGTGCGTTGAAAGAGTCATTTGTATTGGGTGTTGAAGAGTTTATAATTAAAGCTTGTGAACAAGACCGTTATCAAAGAGATGGGGGGCTTCGATGTCCATGTTCAAAGTGCGATTGTACAAAGATTTTGAACGAAAGAGTTGTGAAGGTTCACCTGTATAAAAACGGTTTCAAGCCTAATTATTTCATTTGGGAGGATCACGGGGAAACCATGCAAGAAGCTGATTTAGATAATGATGTCACTTTCAGGGGTGTGGAGAAAGAAGGTGAACCAAATGAACAAGTTATCACGATGGAAGACATGGTCCATGATGCTCTCATACAAAGACAACCCTTCCAAGCATCAAATTCTTCTAACATAGAAGAGGCTCCAAATGAAGAAACTCAAAGGTTTTATAACCTTTTGTTGGAGGCAAATACGCCTTTGTATGAAGGAGCATCAGACTCCAAATTATCAATGTGTGTGAGGCTTTTAGCTTGCAAGTCGAATTGGAATATTCCTAACCAATGCATAGATTTTTTTGCAAAAATGCTTTTGGATGTAACACCACACAAATGTGGTTTACCGAAAACTTACTACGATGCAAAAAAGACAGTGTCGAAGCTGGGATTACAGTCGCAGAGGATTGATTGTTGTGTGGATGGTTGCATGCTATTCTATGATAACGAATATGGTAAGATGGATGGAGCGTTAGTTGAATGCAAATTTTGTGGGAAGCCAAGGTATCAACAACACAAGACAGGAGCAAGTTCAAAAAAAAAAGTTCCCGTTAAATCCATGTTCTATTTGCCAATAATTCCAAGACTTCAAAGAATGTATGCCTCAAAAGAAACTGCATCAGAAATGACATGGCACCATCACAACAAGTCGTCAAATGGTGTTTTGCGTCATCCATGTGATGGAGAGGCGTGGAGGCACTTTGATAGAGTACATCGTGATTTTTCCATTGAGCCACGCAATGTTCGACTTGGTTTATGCTCCGATGGTTTTAATCCATATGTGCAGGCATCATCTATACCATATTCGTGTTGGCCAGTAATTGTCACGCCGTACAACCTGCCTCCAGAAATGTTCATGTCTAAACCCTACATGTTTTTGACTTGTCTCATTCCGGGGCCATTCAATCCAAAAGTACGCATTGATGTATACTTAGAGCCCTTGATAGATGACTTGAAAAAGTTGTGGAGTGGTGTCATAACATACGATATTTCAAGGCGACAAAACTTTATCATGAGGGCAATGCTAATGTGGACAATTAATGATTTTCCTGCTTATGGTATGCTGCCTGGATGGAGCACCCATGGTAAATTGGCTTGTCCACATTGCATGGAGCATTCAAAGGCTTTTAGATTATATAATAGGCGAAAAAATTCGTGGTTTGACTCCCATCGGAGGTTTTTACCAAATGACCATGCCTTTAGGAGAAATAGGAATGCTTTCAAAAAGGGGGAAGTGGACATGGAAGACGCGCCACCATATTTGACGGGAACAGAAGTTTGGAATAGAGTTAATGGTTATCCTAAAGTAACTGAAAATGGTGCACCAAGAATAGATGGATACGGTGAGTGGCATAATTGGACGAAAAAAAACATCTTTTGGGATCTACCATATTGGAAGGATAATTTGTTAAGGCATAATCTTGATTTCATGCATATTGAGAAGAATATTTTTGACAACATTTTTAATACTGTGATGAATGTCAGTGGAAAGTCAAAAGACAATGAAAAGGCCCGAATGGATTTAGGCTTGTATTGTAAACGAAAAGACTTGGAGCTCAAAACTCATACAAATGGAAAGATGTACAAGCCAAAAGCTAATTATACACTTTCAGTAGACCAATCAAAACAGGTCTGTCAATGGTTGAAAGATCTTAGGATGCCTGACGGATATTCTTCTAACTTGTCAAGGTGTGTTGATGTGAATAGGGGAAAGGTCATTGGGATGAAAAGTCATGACTGCCATGTGTTTATGGAATGCTTACTTCCTATAGCGTTTAGTTCTTTACCGACTCATGTTCTCAATCCCATTACAGAAGTAAGTCATTTCTTTAGAGATTTATGTTGTACAACATTGAATGAGGTCGACCTTCGGAAGATGGAAGAAAACATTCCAATCATTATTTGCAAGATGGAGAGAATATTCCCCACCCCTCATTCTTTGATTGTATGGAACATCTCCCTGTACATCTTCCATATGAGGCAAGACTTGGTGGACAGGTCCAATATAGGTGGATGTACCCATTTGAAAGGTGACAATATCTCATTCAACTGTTGAATTTAGATGCAACACATATTCGATACTAACATACCACTTTCTTAAATTGTAGGTTCATGGGATATGCTAAACGTTCAGTTAAGAATAAAGCTAGGGTTGAAGGATCAATAGTGGCATCATATTTGCACAAAGAAACAACTCATTTTTGTTCACACTACTTCAAAAACTTTATGTTAACACCACAAAGCATGAGAAATGAAGTAGACACTGAAGTTGAAAGGACAACATTATCAGTGTTTGACGAAGGTGGTCGTCATTCCGGGAGGGAATCAACTCATTGGCTAAGTGACAAAGAATTAAGATCAGCTCATGTTCATCTCTTGATCAATTGGAATGAAGTTCAACCTTATCTTCAGTAAGGCTCCAAATAAATTGCATTTCTCTATGGATTTTGTTTTTAAGTATTAAATTGATATTGACTGAATATTCTCATACTTATGGACAACTCATTCTTACATACCTATCAACTTTCAGAGTCAAACAGTTCGACACATATATATGCAAATTTCCCATTGTGGTTCAGGGATCAAGTACAACTTATCAAATTCTTCCACATAAATTTGTTATTCACATATTGATTCATTTTTAATTATATTGAATAGGTTCATATATTTTTGCGGTTGTAGGTTCATAACGATCCTTTAAGTGTCAAAAACCAACATCTTAGAGATTTATCACTTGGTCCTTTAAGATGTGTGAAGGAATGGCATACCAACTTTGTCAATGGATATAAATTTCATACCCATGCATGGAGCCAGGGCAAGAGGACTATAAATAGTGGGGTTCATGTTAAAGGCCTTACAGAAGGGGGTGAAGATGATTTCTATGGTGTCATTAAGCACATATATGAGCTCGAGTATAATACCTCAACCATTGAAAAGAAGGTTGTATTATTTTATTGTGATTGGTTTGATCCATCAAGAATAGGGACAAGAGTGGATTCAAAGTATGGCACTGTGGATATTCGAATGGATAAAAGATATATCTTGTTTGATCCTTTTATAATTGCACATAATGTAGAACAAGTGTATTATGTACCATATCCTGCATCGCGCACCGACAAACGGGGTTGGTGTGTTGCAATAAAGACCAAACCTAGAGGTCGTATAGACTCTAATGAGGTAGATGCCATTGAGCCATACCAAGTGGAGGAAATGTCACATGTTAATGACATCATTCAAGTTGAAGAAGTTATCCGATTGCAAGATATAGAAACCGGTCTTGAAGAAGTGGACCCCAACAATGTACCATCAGTTGAACGCTATATGGATGAAGAAACAAGTGAATCGGAAGAAGAATGCAGTGAAGAGGGACAAAGTGAAGATGAGGATGAAGATTCATTTCACAGTTCTAGCAGTGAATAGAGTTACGATGTGTTGGTGTACCCACGGGTGATCATAAACCCATACTTGTAGAGGGGAGAAAGAAGAAGTGATGAATTCATTTATGTAATTTCAATTTTTGTGTTATTTCGATACCCTTTGTGTTTAAGTACAATATATTTCTAATTATAATTTTTGCTCAAATGCTTTTGTGTAGATTAAAGTTTTGTATTCTTATCTTTTGCTTCGATGTGTAGTATTGGTGATGAATCATTATTTTATTCACTTCATTTAGTTTATTGTGCTAGAATTAATCAGGGAATTGTGCTTAATTGTCCAGTATTTTCCCATTTTACTGAATTGAGCCTAATCCGATCAGAAATTCTTATTTTAATTAATTTGAATTATCTGAAACGAATTATTTACATTATTGAGTGCAGGAAAAATTTTGGAAAATATTTTTGGACATTTAGACTTTCTGTACAAATTCCCAATTTCTCTCGGGTAATCGTTTACAGGGGTGCTGTAAACGAGGGTCACCCCACACTCCTTGGCCTCACATCACATCACCATCCACCCTCTCCCACCACTGGAACACCTGAACAAGCCTCAGACAGGGGCAGAAGTGCCTAAAAGTCAGTTTTTTTGCCAATGGTGACCTGTGTTCACCTGACTGAGTACCTGTGTTGGACTTTCTGTACAAATTTGCAATTCCTCTCGTGTAATCGTTTACAGGGGTGCTGTAAACGATTACCAGTGCTGCGTGAATTTTGTGTCAACTTGTGTGTCTTCGTTCGAGATCAATTCTTATCCGTTTTCAATGCAATTTTTTTTCATAGTTTCGTCTAGATGTCTAGTTTCATGTATAACTTTTACTTTGTTCAAATGCGTTCTGTACTGTTCCCAGTAATTTGTTTACTCTCCTATGTCAGCCTAGTACTACGTGAATGTTGTGTCAACTTGTTTGTCCTCGTTCGAATTCAATTCTTATCCGTTTTGCATGCAGTTTTTTTTCATAGTTTCGTACGGATGTCTATTTTCATGTATAGTTTTTACTTTGTTCAAATTCGTTATGTGTTGTTCCCAGTAATTGTTTTACTCCCCTGTGTCAGTCAAGTTCATACAGTTTAAGTGGCTTCTAATTTGTTTGCATTGTTTGCTTGTTGTTTCATACTTGTGGTAGCTGGAATTGATCATTGGACGATGCTAAGACCTCCAAACACTCAAGGATTCAACACTCATATTGGCACTTTTGTTTTCATTTTGGTTTCTAAGAGAAACAAGAAGCAACCTCACGGCCTCATAATTTGGAAAACAAAGTAGATTTGAAGCAAAATGATGGAGAGAGACCACCTTGCATTCAGCCCACGGTTCTCAAATGTGGAAGATAACAATTGTGATTTTTTTTTATCATGGAGGAAGCCATATTCTGAGTATATGCCACGGCAATGTAAATTGGCTAGCACAAAAGAACAAATCAATTGGAATTGAAGAAGGGGCCACGTTGGAGACAACACATGGGCCACCACTTTGTTATTTAATGGATGATTGGCAAAACAAAACTCATGCTCACGTTGTTGGAATGATACATAGAAGACCACACATAATGGAGTGAGATAATGGAGGGGACCACGTTTTTGAAGAAAGAAAGCTTATGGTTCTCTTAATTTTGGAGTGGTGTACAAGGGGCTGCACTTCCACGGTACCAAACCAAAGGTGAAAAGCAAAAAGAGAAGACACGGCCATTGCTGCAAAGAGCATCCAGTCCAGTACCGTCCAGCAGCATGTTGAAGAGAAATAAGGAGATGGCACAGGGAAGGTCCTCCTCTTTCAGCACGTCCAAACAGCCACCATGTTAAGGGAGTGAAGCATCAAGGTTGGAAGAGGCAAATGCTGGAAGGAGGTGCTCACGGTGATCTTCATTTTAGAAGTGATGGAAGTAGAAGCAATGGAGTGGGAGCCCACGGCAGAAAACCATTTCCGTAAAGAGATAAAGAAGTGTGTGGCAACTAATTGAAGAAGACGTCTAGCTTGGAGCAGCCACCAGTAGAGAAGATCCACATGTCCAGCTGCTGGTCCAGTAAAGGAGATGCTCCACAATCTTAATCTAGTTGAAGAAGAAGAAGCCGTGAGCAAGGAGCTGGAAAATGGAAGCAAAGGCAACAACACCAGCAGCACTTGGAGAGTTACGTTCCAGCACATGTCCAGGGAGAAAAGTGGATTCTTAGAATGAAGAAGGGAGTTCTCGGTAAAGAGCTGGAGTAGCCACGGTCCAACAGCTTCACGTGCAGCAACAACAACATCCACCATGCACAGCAGAGGAAGCTACAGCAGTTTGGAGTGGGGCACACGGTTGAAAGGAATTTGCGTGAATGGGGGAAGCCTAAGCACAACCTAAGCAAACGGACACCACATAGAGGACCTCTTTTGGCACGACTAGGAGCAAATTGGTGGGAGAAATTCCCCAAAACAGGAGCTGCCAATTAGGACAAACCCATAAGCAGACAAGGTCCGTGAAATGAAGAAGGAAATCAGGAGACTTTGTTAAGAGAAGTGGTTATAAATTGGCAGCAGCAGAGCACACTTTGGAAGGGATTTTAGATTAGAATTAGGGGTAGTTTTAATGCACGGCCCGGAAGAGGCTCTGCCTCTTCCCTCCCAGTAGATGTCTCAGTTATTTTCATTTCAAACAGTGCAATAGTGTGGAATTTTATTTCGTCAGTGTTTGGAGCTGTATCTTCATTTAATTTTTATCTTTTGTTCAGAATTTTAATTTAAGTATTGAATGCTTTGATGAATTCCATTTTCAATTAAGTACTTTTATTTTTTACTGTCTCTATTATTTTACCATTTAGTATTTTCTGCATCGTTAAATTCTGTCATTGTGTTGTACTGGTCATGTTATTTTCAAGAATCGTTTTTACGGTTTATTTTTACTGGAGCTATTGGTAAATTTTAATTACACTGTTATTTTGTCTTCTGCATATTTACTGTTCTGTATTTTAAATTCCAACACTGTAATTTTTTCCATTGTCTATTTTTACCATTTTTTTTTACCGTTCAGTTTTTACCACTGTTAAAATTTATTTCAGTGTTTTTAAATTTTGTTGTCTTATTTAAATTCCAGTTCATTTTAATTTATTTGCATTCAAAAATATCCACAAACCCCCCCCACTTCGTGTTAAATCTAAGACCGAACCACAAATATTGGTCCTTGAGAGACGACCTAGGAGTCAAATCCTAGTTATACTGCATTAATTTCTGTGCACATCAAATTTGTATGACCGCGACAGTCGTATCAAAATTTTGGCGCCGTTGCCGGGGACCAATCAATAACGGTTCGGTTTCAGATTTTGTTATATTAAGTTTTGTTCTGTTAATATGTTTGTTTTGTGTGTTTTGTCTTGTATATTTCTGTAGGCGACAACGACACCTTCAGCAAATTTTGGCGGCGTTGTCACTTCAGTTCCAGGTTTTTCATTTTAGATTTTTGCTGTGTTTTTCGATTTTTACTGTGTTAATATATGTTTTGTCTTTTATATTTTTATTGTGCTATGTTCTGTATTTAGTTGTTATTAAAAAAAAAAATTGAAAATTAAAAAAAAAAAAATTAATTAAAAATTTTTTACTATTGATGTTCTGTCTTGTGTGTGCTTGTAGCATGTATAAATGTGTTGTGATTTATCTGTTTCGTAATTTTTAGTATTTAGTTTTTATTTGTTTTATTTTTATTTTTCCATGTCTACCTATTCTGGTTATGTGAATTCTGCTTATTCTGCCAATGTCTGTGATTATGAATCTTATTCTGCATCTTACTCTGATTGTAATTCTGCTGAATTCTATAATGAGAATTATAATGATCCTGAGTGGAATGATCTTAACAACGAATGGTACGATACCCCACAAGATCATTATCTAGAACCACCATTCGAGAGTCCTTTCATGCCTCCACCAGTCCAGCAATATCAGAGTCAGCAGTATAATGTTCCTGCCCAAGTAGCTTCTCAGCCTTCAACTTCTGAACCTACATTGAAGGAGTTATTGGAGCAGATGACCATGCAGAACATTCAGTTTCAGAAAGGGAACATGCAGTTCAAGCAAGAGAGCATGGAGTTCCAGCAGGAAACTCAAGCTGCCATACAGAATCTGAGTGATCAGATCAGGCAGATGGCCACTCTTGCACCTGAGGAGACTGATGAATATTTTGAGGACCAGGCAGGTACAAGCAGCTATTTTGAACCAGGTAGACCACTTTCATTTTCCACCAACATACCTCAATTTGATGATTATGCTGTTGAGAGGTATGTTGATAATTATATTGTTGCTGAGCATGATTTTAATTTTCCCTCTATGCATGACGAGAATAATTTTGTGTTATCAGATCTGAATATTTGTTCTCCATGCACTGAACATGAATTTAAACCTGTTATAGATATTGTTTCTACATTTCAAACTGATTCATGTTATGAGGTTGTATCTAAGGCTCAGTATGATGAATTGGGATTGGGTGTTATACCTCTGCATGACATTTCTGTGGAACCATTTTGCACTAACCATACTGCAGGAGGTACGTATAAATTTGATGAGCAGACACCCACAATTGAAGACAGAGGTGCAAGCACCCAGAACGATTTCAACATCAACAGGCACCTATTGAATCTAGTCATCAACAATAATTGTTTGGATCCAGCCGTGGAAGACATTTCACTGCTTGATCAAATCTGGAGGATGAAGCAGTTCGTCCTCAAAACTTCCGTGCTGGATCATGAAGTGGAAAACCTCTCCCTACAAGTCCAAAATTGGCAACTGCCACCCTGACCAGGGGAGTTTTCTTTTTCTTTCTTCCCCGTTTTCCTACTTTTATTGCATTTGTCCTTTATCTGTTCAGTGTTTTAACTGATGATCTTATGCTTAGAACACGTTTAGGACAGTGTAGTTTAAGTGTGGTCTTGGGGGAGATTCTGATTTTTGTTTTTCTTATAAGTTTGTTTTTCCCTTTTCTTCTTAGTTTTCGAATCGTTATCTAAAAAAAAATAAAAAAAAAAAAAGTTTTTGTGTTTTGTTTCAAGTCTCTTAATGTATGTTTATGTGCTTTGTTTGATGTTTTTGACATATGTGTTTTATCTGCGTTGATATTTTGATTCTGTATTAGGTCTTTTGTTTCGTTATTATGTGTTCTGTTTTTATTTTTTTATTTAGTTTTTGTTAAAAAAAAAATTATTTTAAGAGCAGATTTAACATGTAAGGCAGAGAGGTGAAGTTTTAGCAGAGACACTAATCTGAGTGCATTTATTGAACATACCATATGCGCAGAAAACATTCTGTCTTACATAATAATAAAAATAAAATTCATAAAAATAAAATAAAGATGTCCGAGGGTCGATCTTGTCTGATCGTTAATATTACACACCATAATAAATAAAAACATAAAAACATAATAAAAAAAAAAAAAAATAAAAACAACAAAAATATAAGTGTTCTTATTACAGCCCATATTCTGGCCACACTCGGCCAATTAAAACATAAAAAAAAAAAAAAAAAATAATAAAACACTAAAACTGAAAGAACTCTCGAGCTGGTTGTGGTGGTCTAAGAGAGAGCTCCGTTGAGGGAGCTCTGGTTCGGAATGCGAGCGGAGGCTTTGGTGGAGGAATTTCTCGTTCATTTCTGTCATCATCGATGATGATCGGAACTGGAAACAAATTCAGCAGCCTCGGTGCCCTCATTATCACCCAGTTTTTTTCTTTCAAACAAAAAAATAAAAAAATAAAAAAATAAATAACTTGTGTTAATTATAGAAGAGGAAGTGAAAATTTCAATTAAAATGGAGGTGTGATCAGAGGTCTTACCATACATGTACAGCGGCAGTTGTGAAAAGAGAGTGCCAGTGGGGTCTATCTCCGCTTGCCAGTGCTTGACCCGATTGCCGTGGTTGTTGAACCAGCAGTGTACGTTGTATTCAGTGGCTTCGCCGAAAGCCCTTAGTCGAGACGCGATCTCGACGACTTGCGCTCGGCTTGGGTGTGTGACCCCATAGTTGAATATTTTGGTCATCATCGTGATCTGATCGTCGGTTGGACGCCACCGTTGACTGGTATATCTCTCTGATTCCGTTTCACTCATCCTTCCTCTCGTAATATACAAATACATAAATAAAAAATAAATACATATAAAAAGAACAAAAACAAGAAAAATAAAAATAAACATAAAAAAAAATAAAAAATAAAAAGAACTAAAAAAAAAAAAAAAAAATTTTTTTAGATTAGTTCTGTGTTTTCTTTATTTGTTCTTGTTTTCTTTTAAATTTATTTTGTCCTGTCTGTCTTTGATTGCTTGATGTGTCAGTTTTTGGTCTCAGATCTGTTTCACGGTCCTCGCAAAGGGTCCTAAACGGATCTACGTCCAGTTGTCCGGTTGTTCTTGTCCATATTGTTCTTGTATATTATGTTTATGTGTTTATTTTTAAGTGGGGTACGTGGCGTTGTTCTACCCGATTGTCTCTGCAATACCTTCAATCGAAGGGAGATTAACGTCTGGTTTCCAGCCGATATACCCCTTAAGTTTTAAGACAATTGTGTTTTATGTGTTTTAAGTGTTTAGCAGGTGAAAAATAAAGCGAATAAGAGCTGAAAATAAAGATGGAACTGAAAGCAGGAAAAAAAAAAAAAAAAAAAATGAAAATGAAAGATCTGGAAAGCAGGAAAAGGAGAAACAGGAAAGCAGGAAATAAAGAGGGAGAGCAGGCAAGAGATCAGAGCAGAAAGCTGAAAATAAACAGGAAAGCAGGAAATAAAGAGGGAGAGCAGGGCAGAGATGAAAAATAAAGGTAATACAGAGAGAGAGAGAGCAGAAAAAGCGGAAAGAAAGGCAGATCCAGGAGCAAAGGACTTACCTGGAGTAGTAGGCTGGCAGAGAAGCTCCTCGCAGATCTCAGACTCTTCAGATGGCACGGTGGCAGAGGTTCCGCACAGCTCCAGATGCTTAGAGGAGAGGCTCCCTGCAGAGATCCAGACGCTCGAGAGAGTTGAGAGAGTCGAGAGAGAGCAGAGAGTTGAGAGAGCAGAGAGAGAGAGCAGAGGAGTAGAGAGAGATTGAGCGTTCAGAAATGGCGCTGGACGCGGAGGAGCAGCCTTTTATAGCCAAAGCTTTCCACTGTAGCAACAGTTCCGGTCATTCCCACCGAGACTGTTGTCACAGTACCGGTATCCTTTTTCAGAAAAAAAAATAAAATAAAATAAAAAATAAAAAAAATAAAATAAAATGAAAAAATTAAATTAGCATCTACTGATGGGTGCTAGGTGTTTTAGACATCTGCTGATGGATGTCACTGATAACATCTACTGATGGATGTTATTGAAAATTTCTTCCCATTTTTTCTACTTTTTATTGCACTTGTCTATATTATTTGACTGCTCTGAAATTGATCATCTGATGATTGTAACACACTGAGGACATTGTGTGATTTAAGTGTGGTCTACTGGGAAGAAATTCTGATTTTTCTGTTAGTTTGTATTTTATGTGTTAAAATTTTTGTTTTTGAGTGTTAAATTTTTTTTCTGTTTTAAGTTATTTTTATCGAGTTTTGTGTGCAATAAATTTTACATTTTTCTCTTGATTTCTGGATGAGGTTTAAGTTGTAGATTTTTTCCTTCACTTACTTAATACTTATGGTTTGAAATCCTTGCTTTTCTCTGCCTGGAAAGATGATTATACGTTTGAGAGGTTGATTTGATTGTGACAAACACCCTGAGTGAGATTTGAGCTACTTAATTTTCTTTCTTGTGTGTGATATGTCTCTTGATTGCTTGCACATATGCCTTGGCTTGATTCTTTTTGATATACTTGATTGATATGCATGTTCAGACGTGATAAAGGCATTTTTGTTCTTGAGCCTCTTTAGCCAAATAAGCCTACCTTGTTATTATCCTTTGATAACCCCTTTGAGCCTATACTGTATATATTTCTTTGTGTTGAAGCTCATACACTGATCCTAAGTGAAAAACAAATGATTACCTTAACCTTAGGAAAGTCTGAAGCTATAGAAGTATTTTGAGAATAAGTGTGGTCTCCTTGGGAATTCTGATGAATTGGCTAGTTGGTTCCTCATCATGTTTTGAAATGATAATTTATATCCTGTTGTGAAAAAAAAAAAAAAGAAGAAGAAGACAGGATGAGAAAAAAAAATTTTGATGAGAAAAAGAAAAAATTGAAAAATCATTTTGTGAATAATGGAGTCGAGAAGAGGATTGAATTAGAGGTTTGGGTGAGATTTCACTGTGTTACATTTTTTTCCCTAGTGCACCTCTATTTCTTCTGAGCTATAGCTACTTATCCAAATTTATCCTCCCCTGTCCTTGGCCCCATTACAACCTAGTAAAGACCTTCTGATCTGAACATGTGTATGATTTAAGTATTGATATTAGAAACTTGCCAAGTCTACTTGTGTTTGCTTTCTTGAGTGCATTGAGTTGAAATTATTTACCCTAGACACTTGAGAGAAACACTGTGAGTGCATCTGTGAGGTTTTGACATTTTTGAATCACCTCTTGAGCTGATTGATTATTTTACCATGCTTTGAATTGCTTGGATGATTTCTGTAAGTATTTGCTTTTCTTGATTTTGTGTTGGATATATTCTACTTCTTTTATTTGTCTAGAATTCTTGAGAACTGTGTAAAATTTTGTTTGCTTTCTTGCGAGTTTTTTATTTTTCTGTCTGCTGAGTTTGTGTCATTATTCCCAAAGTCCTTTGAACCATTCCCTGATTTGCGTCTTAATTTTGCCCCGGAGTGCAAAAGACTAAGTGTGGTCTATTTTGATGAATCATTATTTTATTCACTTCATTTAGTTTATTGTGCTAGAATTAATCAGGGAATTGTGCTTAATTGTCCAGTATTTTCCCATTTTACTGAATTGAGCCTAATCCGATCAGAAATTCTTATTTTAATTAATTTGAATTATCTGAAACGAATTATTTACATTATTGAGTGCAGGAAAAATTTTGGAAAATATTTTTGGACATTTAGACTTTCTGTACAAATTCCCAATTTCTCTCGGGTAATCGTTTACAGGGGTGCTGTAAACGAGGGTCACCCCACACTCCTTGGCCTCACATCACATCACCATCCACCCTCTCCCACCACTGGAACACCTGAACAAGCCTCAGACAGGGGCAGAAGTGCCTAAAAGTCAGTTTTTTTGCCAATGGTGACCTGTGTTCACCTGACTGAGTACCTGTGTTGGACTTTCTGTACAAATTTGCAATTCCTCTCGTGTAATCGTTTACAGGGGTGCTGTAAACGATTACCAGTGCTGCGTGAATTTTGTGTCAACTTGTGTGTCTTCGTTCGAGATCAATTCTTATCCGTTTTCAATGCAATTTTTTTTCATAGTTTCGTCTAGATGTCTAGTTTCATGTATAACTTTTACTTTGTTCAAATGCGTTCTGTACTGTTCCCAGTAATTTGTTTACTCTCCTATGTCAGCCTAGTACTACGTGAATGTTGTGTCAACTTGTTTGTCCTCGTTCGAATTCAATTCTTATCCGTTTTGCATGCAGTTTTTTTTCATAGTTTCGTACGGATGTCTATTTTCATGTATAGTTTTTACTTTGTTCAAATTCGTTATGTGTTGTTCCCAGTAATTGTTTTACTCCCCTGTGTCAGTCAAGTTCATACAGTTTAAGTGGCTTCTAATTTGTTTGCATTGTTTGCTTGTTGTTTCATACTTGTGGTAGCTGGAATTGATCATTGGACGATGCTAAGACCTCCAAACACTCAAGGATTCAACACTCATATTGGCACTTTTGTTTTCATTTTGGTTTCTAAGAGAAACAAGAAGCAACCTCACGGCCTCATAATTTGGAAAACAAAGTAGATTTGAAGCAAAATGATGGAGAGAGACCACCTTGCATTCAGCCCACGGTTCTCAAATGTGGAAGATAACAATTGTGATTTTTTTTTATCATGGAGGAAGCCATATTCTGAGTATATGCCACGGCAATGTAAATTGGCTAGCACAAAAGAACAAATCAATTGGAATTGAAGAAGGGGCCACGTTGGAGACAACACATGGGCCACCACTTTGTTATTTAATGGATGATTGGCAAAACAAAACTCATGCTCACGTTGTTGGAATGATACATAGAAGACCACACATAATGGAGTGAGATAATGGAGGGGACCACGTTTTTGAAGAAAGAAAGCTTATGGTTCTCTTAATTTTGGAGTGGTGTACAAGGGGCTGCACTTCCACGGTACCAAACCAAAGGTGAAAAGCAAAAAGAGAAGACACGGCCATTGCTGCAAAGAGCATCCAGTCCAGTACCGTCCAGCAGCATGTTGAAGAGAAATAAGGAGATGGCACAGGGAAGGTCCTCCTCTTTCAGCACGTCCAAACAGCCACCATGTTAAGGGAGTGAAGCATCAAGGTTGGAAGAGGCAAATGCTGGAAGGAGGTGCTCACGGTGATCTTCATTTTAGAAGTGATGGAAGTAGAAGCAATGGAGTGGGAGCCCACGGCAGAAAACCATTTCCGTAAAGAGATAAAGAAGTGTGTGGCAACTAATTGAAGAAGACGTCTAGCTTGGAGCAGCCACCAGTAGAGAAGATCCACATGTCCAGCTGCTGGTCCAGTAAAGGAGATGCTCCACAATCTTAATCTAGTTGAAGAAGAAGAAGCCGTGAGCAAGGAGCTGGAAAATGGAAGCAAAGGCAACAACACCAGCAGCACTTGGAGAGTTACGTTCCAGCACATGTCCAGGGAGAAAAGTGGATTCTTAGAATGAAGAAGGGAGTTCTCGGTAAAGAGCTGGAGTAGCCACGGTCCAACAGCTTCACGTGCAGCAACAACAACATCCACCATGCACAGCAGAGGAAGCTACAGCAGTTTGGAGTGGGGCACACGGTTGAAAGGAATTTGCGTGAATGGGGGAAGCCTAAGCACAACCTAAGCAAACGGACACCACATAGAGGACCTCTTTTGGCACGACTAGGAGCAAATTGGTGGGAGAAATTCCCCAAAACAGGAGCTGCCAATTAGGACAAACCCATAAGCAGACAAGGTCCGTGAAATGAAGAAGGAAATCAGGAGACTTTGTTAAGAGAAGTGGTTATAAATTGGCAGCAGCAGAGCACACTTTGGAAGGGATTTTAGATTAGAATTAGGGGTAGTTTTAATGCACGGCCCGGAAGAGGCTCTGCCTCTTCCCTCCCAGTAGATGTCTCAGTTATTTTCATTTCAAACAGTGCAATAGTGTGGAATTTTATTTCGTCAGTGTTTGGAGCTGTATCTTCATTTAATTTTTATCTTTTGTTCAGAATTTTAATTTAAGTATTGAATGCTTTGATGAATTCCATTTTCAATTAAGTACTTTTATTTTTTACTGTCTCTATTATTTTACCATTTAGTATTTTCTGCATCGTTAAATTCTGTCATTGTGTTGTACTGGTCATGTTATTTTCAAGAATCGTTTTTACGGTTTATTTTTACTGGAGCTATTGGTAAATTTTAATTACACTGTTATTTTGTCTTCTGCATATTTACTGTTCTGTATTTTAAATTCCAACACTGTAATTTTTTCCATTGTCTATTTTTACCATTTTTTTTTACCGTTCAGTTTTTACCACTGTTAAAATTTATTTCAGTGTTTTTAAATTTTGTTGTCTTATTTAAATTCCAGTTCATTTTAATTTATTTGCATTCAAAAATATCCACAAACCCCCCCCACTTCGTGTTAAATCTAAGACCGAACCACAAATATTGGTCCTTGAGAGACGACCTAGGAGTCAAATCCTAGTTATACTGCATTAATTTCTGTGCACATCAAATTTGTATGACCGCGACAGTCGTATCAATTGGCAAACAAGAACATTATCATCATGTTCTTTTCTTACTTTTCCTTTCCATTCAATTGTAAAAATATATTGACCCCACAATTTTTTTTTTGTTCAAGAATATGGCATCAGATGGTTGTGACCTTCCTATTCCACCTTTAGCAAAATCAGATAAGGAGAAGGGCAAGAAGAAATCTTATATGGTCAAGTTGTTAAATCGTTTCAATAACGTAAATGCTTCAAGTAGTCAGCCATCTACACCTACCTCTACCTCCACTGCTAGATTTGTTCCACCACCATTACAAGTTCCTGGTTTGACACCTACTCCACCATCAATTCCACCTTCGTTGGAAGTTCCTCCTTTCACACCTAGTTCACAACAATTTGTTGCTGATCAATGGAGATCACCCTTCCCCCATGTTGGTTCTAACCCAACAACTCCCACAAATATGCCATCACCATCTCCTATAGGGGATAACCCTCCACCTTCAAGTTCAGCAACCAATGACTTTGAAGATGTTTCCAACAATCGTCCAATCATTACACCTATTGGAGGAGGGTAAGAAAACATCAATTTAATGTTCCAAGCATATACTGTATTATTCTAATATTTGACTTTTATTTGGTATAGGTTTTATCCAACAAAAACAGCATCCAAAGCAATCACAGCCACCATCAAGCAACAATTTGATGAGCCATGGGTGACATGGGGACAAATACCTCAGACACAAAGAGATGTTTTCTTTGAGTGTTTTAAGGTACACTTGTGTTCATTTACATTATGTACTACAGTTAATTTTACATGTTAAGGTCCTCAATTATCTTATCCAATATTCATCTTTTTTGTCAACAGAGAAAGGTTTCATGGAGGTCTAACCATGAAGAAAAGGTGAAAAAAAATTTCCACACAAAAGCATCTCATAGATTATCTGAGATGTTTAAAAAAGCTCGAACAGAAGGAAAACAACCTGATTGGATGGGGGATACTGTTTGGAATGGTCTTTTGGAGAAGTGGAACATGCCACTTTATAGACAAAAATGTGAAACGGCCAAAAAGAACAGGACATCTGACAAGGGTGGTTGTTTGCACACTGGGGGATCCATTAGCGTGCATGAGCATGCAATTCGTCTGGTACATATAAATTTGTTTTTACATTTCTATACGGATAAACTTTAAAAATATTTGATGTTAACAACTTACATCTTCTTTGTTTGCAGTCACAGGAGCTTGGTTGGTCGGTGCATGTTGATGAAATATTTCAGCAGACACATATTCGAGCATCAATAGGAGAATTTGTCGATGAAAGGTCTAGGCGGACACATGTTAGTTTCTACTAACTTATTCTTTATTAGCTTATAATTCTTAGGTCTATCTATTTAACGATAATCATGTATTCATTTAACAGGAAGAGTTTGAAGCCAAATTTTCTCAAATAAGATCTGAGACAGCATCCGTTGGGGCTTCAACATGTGCTCCCCTAGACCCTGCAGATGAGGAAAGATTGAGGAACCAATGTTGGTTGGATGTTGCTGGTGGAAGGTACAAGGGACGCGTATACGGCATTGGAAATGTCAGTGCTCAAGATGACTGTGTCGATAGTTACATACAACAGACACAAGCATCTTCTTCTCAGCAACCGATTGTAGAGGACATTTTTAACCTCCACACACGAGTATCAACCCATGATGACCAACTTCGACAGATGAACTCTCAATTGCAAGGCTTTATTGGTGTCATGATGCAGTATCTTCCGCCTCCTGCAGTCGCAATTGCACAACAATTTCTTCAATCCCAAAATCAGCCACAAACTAATGTTCAACCACAACAATCACAACAACCACAACAACCACAGCAACCATAACAACCAACAGATCAACCACAAGATGATACTGTTTATGGAGATTACTAGTTATGTTTTTAGAAGTAGGACTATGACTCAAACTTATTCCCTCAATGACTTTTTTCATGTTATTTGAACTTATTATGATTAACAATTATGTAAACTTTCTTATTATGATTAATGTGAAATGCATGTTTGTAGGTTTTAAGACTTTTATTTATCAAATTTGTGAATGGATATAATGTTCAGGTCTTGTGAATTGTCTGTGTGATATGGGCAGGTCTTGTAAATTGTTTCTTTGGATGTTGGATGACCAGGTATGCTATTCACGTCAAGCAGTATGTAAATTATATACGGATTATCCGTATATAAATTATATACGGACTATCCGTATATAATTTATATACGGATTATCCGTATATAAATTATATACGGAATATCCGTATGTAATTTAGATACGGATTATCCGTATATAATTTACATACGGATTATCCGTATCTAATTTACATACGGATTATCCGTATATAATTTACATACGGATTATCCGTATGTAATGTTATCTACGCCCTTTTTATATACGGATTTTTGGCCATATATAATCCGTATATAACACTACTTTTTATACGGATTTTTGATGTTATATACGGATTTCGGCCGTATATAAATGCGATTTTTTTCAATATGCATTTGGATGGTCCAGCGTGATTCAATCCCTTTCACAGTCCAGCCTTGTCATCCATCAACAAGATGTATTTGTGTTCTCCAGAAAGCAAAAACATGTATGTGTGTTCTCCAGAAAGCAAAAACAGCGTGATGAAAGGATTTGTATGGACAAGGATGTCTTTGGCAACATGTATGTGTGTTCTCCAGAAAGCAAAAACCAGCAGCAGGTGCAAAATGTTGGTGGTACCAGTGGCCACAGTTTGAATGCTGAAGTGTCCAATGTTGTCCATGGCAATTTGTCAACATCGACAACAGTGGATTCCCCCTTTACATAGGATTCAAACAATTCTCAAGCTGAATGTTTGGACTCTCCCCTATTGACAACACAACATCGATAACAGTGGATTCCCCCTTTGCATAGGATTCAAACAATTCCCAAGCTGAATTTTTGAACTCTCCTCTGTTGACAACAATAGACCAGGATCTCCTTTGGCCATAGAGTTAAAGGAAGAAAAAGTTAAAAAATAACAGAAAAAAAATAACACAGAAAAAAAAACAAGAAAGCTTTTGTAAGAATAACCATGCGCCTCTGCCAATCAAGGATCTTCTTCTTCAACGCTTCACAACCACCATGTGCCTCTGCCAATCCAGCCCACACAACCCACACAGCCTACTCCACTGGCGCAACCATTGACAACCCTCACCGGATCCCCAAAAAAAAAAATTCCCCACACTAAAAACTCTAACTTTCTCAATCGTCGTGTCCCGCCGCTCCTCCGGCACATTTTTGCCGTGCTCTCGTCGCCTCCGCCACTGAGAAGCCTACTCCGTCGATTTCGCATCATCTTCCCTGCAACCAGAATAGAACCAGAAAGAGAAGAGGGAAGAAGAAGAATGCCAATCGCACCGCCACGAGCCACCACGAGCGCCACTGTGAGCCACCACGAACGCCGCCTGTCGCGCCATCTCCACACCGTCGCTGCAGATCATCCTTGCTCCAACGTGGTCGTCTATGGTGAAGAGAAATGGAAGAAGGATAGGAATTCTCCCTAGCTTGTGCTGGATGAGGAGAAAGAGAGAAAAATATTTTTAGGGTTGGATATGCGAGAGGTATTCTGGTTATGGAATCCCATGGGCTGGTCCGTGAAGAAATGAGAAGTCCAATGGAATCCAAAACGTTTTTTTAGGGTGTTAGGCCTCGGTTAGAATATTAACCGAGGTCATATCATGTGTATATGTCTCGGGTCCCTAATAAACCGAGGCAGTAGATCAAGATTAAAAACGTTGTCAGGACAAAAGTTAAATCAGCAGGAATTTTGCAGGATATTATACATCGATTGAATATTTAACCGAGATCATATGATGTATATGCCTCGGTTCTCCTTGAACCGAGACAGAAAAGTTCGACTAAATTACAAAATTGTCACCGCGTTCTGATATGCTTCGGTTGCTCCTAAACCGAAGCATATTGTGCGATTTTAAATCCTCTTTTTTTACTAGTGATGGTATCAGAGCCTAGCCTCTCCTAGTACGGTGTGGATTGAGGACAAACCAAGCGGAAGTTGGTGGGCATGTGACACCCGAGCACTAACGAGGGCGGGGAGTGGTCGCCGGTGCAAGAGGCACGAAGTGCAAGGGGCACAAACAAGGAGCGGCTCCTGGTAGGCTTCCAGTGGAAGGGATACATGGATGAATCGAACATACACCAGAATGAGAGGGATCTAGAGACTGTATAGGTATGAGACTATACAGTTGAAGAATAGCTTAAAAGGATTGATTTGACTATTCATATCACTAAAATGCATTTGCTTTTCGGTAGCCCAACCCATAAGAACTTCATGGTTAAGCGTGCTTAGCCTGAAGTAATTTAGGAATGGGTGACCTTCTGGCCTGGAATAATTTAGGGATGTGTTTTATCAATTTAATATTAGAGACTTGTGAAGTAATTATATACAGTTACATTTGTTATATCAGAATTTTATCAATTTAATATTAGAGACTTGTTATATTTTCTTTTGAAATATATATATATATATATATATATATATATATATATATATATATATTTATTTATTTATTGTGAATAAATTTTTATTCGAAAGGTTGATGAGTTGAAATATATTTTATATTACTTTCATAAATTGTAAAAATATAATAATTTATAATTTAATTTAGGTTTAATAGGTTCGGAAGTCCCTATATTTGCGGGTTAGTTTCAATTGGGTCCTCCAATTTTGAAAGTGATCAATTGAGTCCCTGTTTTGGTACAATTGAATCAATAATGTCCTTGCCGTTAATTTTAGTAAACGGTGTTAACTATCCAGCGAGGTGGCATGCTGAGGTGGCTTTTAATTAGCACGTGGCACGTTGTGTGGAAACCTTCTCCCCTTCCCATTCCCCTTCCCCACCAACTCCAACTTCACCTTCTCCCATCTTTGGGAAACTTTTTTCTCGCCCTCCCACACCCACGCCATCTCCTTGTCACCGCCGCGCCCCTCCTCCGCCACCTCTATCTCGGCGACAACTTTTTCTCCGGCCAGATTCCTTCTGAATATGGCACTTGACAGCACCTCCATATTATTTTTATTTTTCTCAAATCACTGTCAGACATTACAACAAACAACACCAACATTGCATATATGCGATTCCAACATAAAAAGAAATTGAAAAAAGAAAGGAGTTATTGCAAATGTTTGGACTGGTCAGGAATATTGCTGCAAAAAGAAAGGATAATAATAAAAAAAACTTTACAAAAAAAGTAAACACTTAATTATGCATAACAAAAGCACTCTTTTCCCAGAAGCTGCAGAACAGAACAAATAAAAAGAGGACAAAAAGAATAACAAGGAAGGAATTAGGGCTAAAAATGAATGGAGTGTGTGACCTTGTCGCGAACCCAGCCACCCGCGACATGGAGGTAAGATCAAAGTGGCGAAAAGTGGCAAGAAGCCTATCAAAGATGCTTCTCTCGGTATCAGATATGTCGATTTTGTCACGAACCTGAACCGTAGACATTGGTGCGCCACCGCAACTCCGAAACGACAGCGGAGGGCGAAGTAGAGGTTGAGGGGGTTGTGGAGGAGTGCAGCAGTAATGAGACGGCGAGCGACAATGAGAGATGTGGAGGCAAGGGAGGTGCGCTTGACGGTTGGATTGGGGGATGGGCGTGAATGTAGATGTTGAAGAGGTGGGTGTGGGAGGGCGAGAAGAAAGTTTCCCAAAGATGGGAGAAGGTGAGGTTGGAGTTGGAGAGGAAGGGGAAGGGGAGAAGGTTTCCACACAACGTGCCACGTGCTAATTAAAAGCCACCTCAGCATGCCACCTCGCTAGAAAGTTAACACCGTCTACTAAGATTAACGGCAAGGGCATTATTGATTCAATTTTACCAAAACAAGGACTCAATTGATCATTTCCAAAATTAGAGGACCCAATTGAAACTAACCCACAAATATAGAGACTTTCGAACCTATTAAACCTTTAATTTATAAACAAACATAATCTTTTATAATAATTTGAAAATAAAAAATATATTTAACCCATAAAACATTAATTAAAAAAAAATGAGTTTTATATTTTACTGTAATAAAAGTGATAACAAAATTTAAAAGTTGTAAAAATGTTGAATTATAAGAATAAAAAACAATTCCTTCCTAACGAGAGTATATATCTTTTTCTAACAACAAAATAAAATATTAATTAGAAAAATAATAGTCTAATGAAACTGCTACATTACACAAAAAGTAGTAAAAAAAATATATTAAAATTGACGTGGCACAATAAAATCCACTAAAAATACATTAAATAAGCTTATTAGTGTGGATTTTACTATTTCATATCACTTTTAAGATTATTGGTTAGCAACTTTTACTGTAATATAAGGATTCTTAGAAGGCTCATACACACTCCATTCATTTAATTTGGTTTAATGACAAAACTTATGTTTTCAAGATAGAGATTTTTTTTATTGAGTAAATATTACTGTTATATTAGGTGTATATCTATATTATTTAGTCATTAATTATAAGATTAAATATGTTTTTTTTATTAAATTATTTTTAAGAATGTGTTTCATCCTTAAAATAAATTTATAAATTTATGGTTTTTTTACTTTATAAAAATAAGGCAAAATAATATAACTTTACATTGTAGTGTAATATAACTTAAACATATATTTTGTTAAAAATTACTTTTACATAACTTTCTTTCAATACAAATAAATATAGTTTAAAAACAAAATACAATTTTGAAAAATTGTTTAGGAATAAAAAATATAGTTAACCCTTAATTATATACGATACACAAACTTAAACTTTTGAAGCTTTTTTTCACAGTTGAAATCATATTTATTATTTTTATTAATCTTATTCTTATGTATATTTTAAATTTTTAATAATTTATACATTAGAGAAGGAGAGAATTAAACAAATACCAAAAATTAGGAATGAGACCCAATATATTTTAATTTGTTTAATCATTAACTTATTATGATTTGAAGAAACTATGAGAATTAATTCATATATTTTATACAAAGGATCACGTCAAGAATAGTGAGATGATGATGGCATTGACAAAAAGCTGATGCATTGCAGAGGAGCAGAAGTGAGAGAAAGAAAAATTAATTCCGTTTTTGCATATTTAATCGAAGAGACTTAACTAAGACAAATTTGATCAAGTATGAACGAAATTGACACTTTTTTAAAATGTTGAACCAACTTAACACACTAGAATGAAACTAAGGACAAAAAAAACTATTAAACCTTCGTTCAAAGAAGTTACATGTTCTTTTGGCTTGATTGATGCAAGAACTAAAATGAAATACAATTTTATATAGCAACATATTAATTTTTTTTTTACAGGATTCTAACTTACCCTTATTTAAACATCAACATACTGATTTGGTTGTGATCTACATTATGTCAGTTGATGTAAGATTACTTGATGAAACAGAGGTTTGATCTTGAGGAATACTTTTCATAGCACCACCTTGAAGCAACGATTTAACATACTCCTCTAGCTTGGATGGAGTATTTGTGTCATAACTGTACATGAGAGGTACCATGCGAGCAGCATTGAGGCAAACTTTGGTGAAAGATGATGGCAACTGATTTGCATCTGTGAGACATTCTTGATTCAGACGTTTCCATGCATTCGAAATTAATTCAGTGGCATGCTCCCGTGCCTCTTCAATGGAAGCTTCTGGGTGCTCCATCATGTAGCACTTCATATACGACCCATCATTCGCATCACCTTTAACACTCTGCATTAATTATTTTCTTGTAAGTAAACAATTTTAAACATTAATAAATAATTCATTCGCATATGTATGTTTCAAGGAAAGATGGTGAAGTTAACTTATCATGTTAAACATTTCAAATGTGAATTATTTGTGGTCCACACACAAATAATTTAAAATGAGATCAATGGTGACGTAAGAAAAAGATGGTTTTCTGCCTACCTGGTCCCCTTCCAGATCATCACACAACCTTAGAATTGTGGCTGTTGTAGATATCAGAGTTGGTATTCCCTCCATTGCAGCGGCTGTTTCAGCCGTTATACCCTCACCTGTGAAAAAGAAAGAGTGCACAAGGATCATATGCACCCCAGTGCTCACTATTCCGTTCTTCAAGTACTCCTCTGCCTTCGGCACGTACCCTGATCTAAACCATTTTGCTTCTTCCAGAAAAGCATTCATGAGCATTACCCACTGTAACAGCCAAATTACAATAACAATCATCATTGATTCTTCAAGGATGTTATACGAGGGTAACCTCGTGTGCGTTGTGTGTGTTTTCTCACAAAGCAAATAACGAGATTTTACCGATTTTACTAAGGTTGCTATAGGATTCCATCCGTGTTTAATGTTGACCTTCAAAGCAAATTCGTTAGTTATGCCATAAAGAGCCCTAAAGCACCCTTTCATGTATTCTGGTAATTGCTCCATGGCTGCCATGTCCCACCTGCACATGTTCACACACTCATTGGCTTAGCCAGAGAATATAATTCAAAGCAATGACCAGACTTTTTTTTCTTCTCCTTTCATTTTACCATGAAAAGGGTGTACCGCAGCAAACTCTAAAAATTGAAAACTGAGATTTTATTTGAACAAAAATTTCTGTAAAAATTAAAAAATAAAATAAATTTCTGCATAAACTAAAAATCATCCTTTTTTAAAAAAAAAAAACTCTATAACGTAGTTAAAAAAACTTAAAAAAAAAACGACAGAATAGTTTGTATAATACCTCTTGACAGCTTCTGTAAAGAGAGTGAGTTCATCAATATTTGCACAAAAATCAAATATATCATCAATGATGTAAACCAGGGAGAGTGGTTTTGTGAGCTCAATCCTTGCTTCTGAGAGTCGTGGGTCTGGGAGGCATGCCATGGACCACATGTACCATTTTATTGGTTCGTTTCTCGCGAAAGTTAACTCATTTGCCAGACCTAGCTCTTTCCACCATCTATAATTAAGCACACATTGTTAATATAATACCATATGAATCATCAATGATGCTACTATATTATACGGAACGCTATATCCAAAGAAATTATATTAGTAACTTCTTTGTCGTATAATTCATTAATAATACAACATGTAATGAAATAAAGGGGTTATTGAATGGATTGCCTAATTAATATGAGTTATTACCATGTTATTTCTCTTATATTAACTGCAACTTACTTGGAAAATGCAAAAATCTCCTTCAGATGCAAAGAGCTCATAATTTCAGTGTCTATTCTGCATAATTCTTTTAAAGAGTTTGTCCATCCTGTGTTTTGTAATTGCAAAGCGTTTGTCGATGTGAACCTTGGCAAGCTTTTACGAATAGGATATCTTAATGAATCAGCCACAACTTTCACTTGAGGATGGTCATGAAATCTAGACAACCACATATTTAGATACTGGCGGCTAGATTCCTCTGCCTCATCAAGATAATCTTCTCCTTCCATGCTTAATTGAGAGGCTTCAAACAAAGCAATTAACCCATTGATATCCTCACACAATGATAGTTTGAGCTTGCCGTTTTTGTCCCAGAACTTGTCAAATATATCTGTAAGATGCAGCAACAATAATAATTACTTCAGTACTAAAGAAATTCCAAGCATTAGCATTAAACTTTCTATCATTATCAAGTTTTATGTAATAAATGTTAAATGTTAATAGTTAATGGGTGTTCTACTTCCTCAACTCCTCATTTTCATCAAAAAATAGGTTATCATTTTGAGACAGCAAGGCACACAAACCTGCATGGATGTAATACCCCTCTTGCCTTAACAGACGAAATTGAAGAGCAACTTCTGACAGTTTTTGACAGTCATTTCCTCGATGGCTGTTAACTCTGAGCATCAGTTCATTCCTTTTAAGAATTGCTCCAATTTCCTCTTTAAAATGGTGCTCAATACCTAATCTTTGGATGGAGTCCACCATAAGTAAATCATGGTCAGAACTTTGTATTGCCTTGCCAAGAAGTCCCCGCTTAACTTCCTCCAATGTTTTAGCATGTCTTATTTGAAGTTCATCCTGAAAGATTAATATTGGTAGGGTCAGCTAGCTACAAATAATCTCAGACACCCTCATGTGAAGCTTAAATAAAGAAAGTGACCCTTACCCTAGCTTTTCCATTTTTAGAAATATGGATATCTTGCTGCAATGCAATGGTGAAATGGCTTTTACTACTGTGGGCATGCGCGGGGCTGAGCTTTACAGCCAGAATTGCTGAGCTTTTGTTTGGAGAAAATATAGGCTGATTTGGTACAGCAAAGATAGAGTGAACGAAAGCCATTGTAGCATATACTAAGGTTCGGAGTTTTTGAGAAAGATAAATGAGAGAGTATGAAAGGAATGTAGAATACATGGAATTGGACTCTATTTATAACGTTTCACATGCATGGAGCCATGGCCTACCTTTGTTTTTTTGGTGAACAATGAGAAACATGAGTTTGGGAGAGAGTTCGTATACTCTGACGTCAAATTGGGCCCGTTCATTTTATCATGAGTAATGACAAAGTAAAATAATACATGAAAAAATATTCTTTTGCACACCTAAATTCTTTACCTTCGTTTCTCTAATACATCTACATTCATTTTAGAAAGAATAAAATAGTTATAAAAAAATAATTTTAAATATTTAAAAGAAAAACTAAAAAATAAATTTTTATACTTATATCAAATTATTATTTTTGTTCATTGTTTAACACGATCTCATCCTAACTTATGTGATTAAAAAATATTTATCTAGTAATCTAAAAGATTGATAAAATTTTAGATTTAAAATAGCTATACTAATTCTATATTTTAAAGTGGATTTTATTTAGGGTATCATTTTCTTATCACAATAATGCAGAAGAATATACCAGTTTTGCGACAAAGGATTCCACTGCCTTCACTTTCCAAAGTTCCTGTCATCGTATATAATTCTGTTTTAGGTGCAATCCTATTTTCATCAGTTCTTAAAGATATATTCTCTTTTATGTATTTGGGTTGTTGAATTCATTCTAAAAAAGAATCTCACAGTATATTATTGGTGTAACAAAAAAATTGTGTCGGTCAGCTTTAAATACATCCAATTATATATAAGATATTTACTGTAAGTTTTTGTGCGTATATATATATATATATATAAATTGTCATCGTTCCTAGACACGACTTTGGTGCAATATTAATTTCCGCTGAACTCATCATTTCTGTACAAAATTTTAGTTCAATATTATAACAGTTGACCTCGTAAATCATTAAATACAGTTTTATTTAATTTTATTTAAGATTGAAGTGGTCAGCATGATTTTACTTAAATTAATTAAGTTAATTTTGTTTGAAGTGATTAAATTTGAGTACAATTTTAATATTATTAAGAAATCGTGTTTTCATGTTCAACTCAACATTTCGATAATTAATTTAAAGTGACCTAACTACGTAATTTACATAAAAAAAATTAACCCAAATATGTATAAACTTCATTTAATGTATGTCCTATGGTTTGGTGGGAAGAAAGAAATAGTACAAGGGAGAGAAAACAACATGTAACATAAAAGAAAAAAAATGCTTATAAATGAAAATTTTTATTTTATCTATTATTAAAATTTTTATTTATCATTATTAATATTATTTTCAAAATTTATTATATAATATAAAATATACATCTATTATAATTTATGATTCTTTTATCATATTTAAATATAATCATAAAAACATTCATATTCCATTTATTTTAATTGAGGATGACAATGTAGGATGGATTTGCACGACGGACTGAGTATTTTAGTTTATTAAATTGACCCACATTTGGTCTGCATAGTCTCCAAACCTACATTACTTAAATTTTTAAAATATAAAAGAGAACATGTAGCGTGTTTCTTTAACAAGGGTGTTGCTCCCTCCACCCCCACACATCTCTTCCTCCATCTCGACTATTTTGCCCCTTCCTTCACCTTTCCTTTATTATTTTGCCCCTCAGTAAAATTTTATTTTTAAAATTATTATTTTTTAATTTTATTCATTTATAACATATTTCACTGATAACCTACGTAGTTCCTTGTATGAGTAAAATATTTTTCTGCAAAGCTTGGTAATCGTGAAAAGAATTATCAAGCAATCTTCCTCTTGTTCTCGGTGTAGTACGTGGTGCAGTGCGTTTGTGGTGTAGTGTCCTTTTCGTGATTCCGTCATAATCCTTCCAATAATCCTAAACCCTAAACCCTTCCCATACTTCCAATAATCCTTTTAATATCCAAGCCTATAATCCTTGCATGAGCCGCAAAACGTTAGTAAAATAAAAACGAAACGTAAAAGGAACACTGCCTCTGGACGGATGACATCCTTCAACGAATGTCAACATCCGTTTAAGGCGAAACGGTTTATTTTATTTGTTTATTTTATTTACAGTAATTTATATTTAAATTTATAATTTTAAATGTTATATATGGTTAGTTTTTAAACGTAATAATTTTGTTAAAATATGAATTTGTTATAGATGATTTTTGTATCTTTAATTCTTTAATAATTTGATAATTATATAAAAAATTATTTATTACTCTATTTATATCAAATATATAATTTAATTATATTAATATTTTTATATTTGTTTGATTAATTATTAATTATGTTAATAAGGGTCATTATAATTTTGTAGGTGATTATTATTTAAAATGGATGAATATCTTCATATGGATTCTCAGATTGGTTGTAGTTTGAAATCTGATTTGTCTTCATCAATTAGCAAAGTTGTAGAGAGAGATTTAACAAATAGATTTACAACAAATGAAATATTTCATTCACGGGAGCACTTAATTCAATGGGTAAGAGGGATGGCTTTTGATTTAGGATTTGTTGTGGTAATAGTAAGATCTAACATAGCTACTGGTGTACGGGGAAGAAAAACGTATGTCATACTTGGATGTGAAAGAGGGGGAAAATATAGGAAATACAAAGCTGATGCAGTGGCTAGTGTATACGGCACTCGTAAATGTGAATGTCCGTTTAGATTAAAGGGTAAACCATGTTCAGATGGGGCCGGATGGGTGTTGAAGGTGATGTGTGGACATCACAACCATGAGTTGGCTGAAACTTTAGTGGGTCACCCTTATGCTGGCAGGTTAAATACGAGTGAGAAGTCATTACTGGTTGATATGACAAAGAGTAAAGTTACACCTGCAAATATTTTATTAACACTCAAACAAAATAATGATCGAAATGTCACAACGATTAAACAAATCTACAACGCAAGGCATGCGTATAAACGATCATTAAGAGGGTCCAGAACTGAACTACAACAACTTATGATGTTGTTGGATCGGGATAAGTACATTCATTGGAGTAGGTGTGCTGATGATTCAAAGGTTGTTACTGACTTGTTTTGGACACATCCTGATGCGGTGAAATTCTTAAACTCATTTAATGTTGTATTTATGATGGATTCCACATATAAAACAAATAGATATAGACTTCCGTTGCTTGAGATTGTGGGTATGACGTCTACAGGGTTAACCTTCTCAGCAGCATTTGCTTTCTTGTCTACTGAAAGGCAGAGTAATTTCACATGGGCTTTGGAAAAGCTGAAAGGTTTATTTTTAACATCTGAGGGTGGTCCTAAAGTTATTGTGACTGACCGAGACTTGGCTTTGATGAATGCCATATCAAGTGTATTCCCTGAGTCATATCAGATGTTATGTCGGTTCCACATCCTTAAAAATGTTAAAGCTAAAGGCAAAATGTTAGTTCATTCTACTGAGGTTTGGGAAGTGTTGATGGATGCATGGGAAAATGTGATGGATTGTGCTGATGAAAGCTTGTTTGCTGAGTATGTGAATGGTTTTGAATACGCAAGCAGGTCATGGCCTTTGTTCTTTGAATATGTTAATCAGAATTGGATTATTCCGTACAGCACATACTTTGTAAAGTTCTGGACGAACAAAGTAATGCATTTAGGGAACACAACCACAAATAGGTACGTTGTAATGTTATTTTATTTATTTGTTTTGTAGATAAATATTTATTTGTACTTGTTGAAGTTTTTTTTTTTGTTTCAGGGCTGAATCTGCTCATTGGAGCCTGAAGAAAGTTCTGGGCAATAGTATGGGTGATTTGTGTTCTTGTTGGGATAGTATTCATAACGTCATTATCTTACAACACAACAAGATTAAGGCGTCATTTGAAAGTAGTTTGTTGCTCAGGAGTGACTATTTTAAAGGCTACATATATAGAGAACTTATTGGGCGTGTGTCTCGATATGCATTGGATCTCATTGCTAAGGAATTGAAAATAGTGCAGCAGATAGGATTGGACTCCTCAAAGTGTGGATGCGTATTGAGACGTACATTTGGTGTCCCATGTGCATGTGAATTAGCACAATATGATCCTAGGATGATCCCTATAGGTGAATTTCATATCATGTGGCGAAGATTGTATTTCTCAAATGTTGAATTAAATGAAACTAAGCCTCAGTTATCCATTAAAGATGAGTTGAAACAAGTAGAAGAACGATTCAATGAGGTTGACATTGGCGGTAAAGTCACCATCAAGCAGAAGTTACTTGAAATTGTTTGTCCTACATTGACATCAATGGTCCCTCCATTACATAAAGTCAAGACAAAGGGTGCACAAAAAAGTAAAGTTAAACGAAGTGAAAGGTCTACTACGCGGGATCCATCATATTTTGAGTATGTGGACACCTTTCATTCAACCATAGAATCTTCATCTGTGAGAAGTAAATTACAATCAAAGCCAAAAGCAATAAAGAAAAGGAGAGTTCCAATGATAGACCAGTTTCATTCTACTACTCACCCCTTCATTGTGGACGTTGTTGATGTTGTGGCTGATGGTCACTGTGGGTATAGATGCATTGTTGCGTTGTTAGGACTCGGAGAAGATTCATGGCCCGTTGTGAGGAATGAGTTGTACAAAGAACTCAGTGCATGGCGTGATGAATATGCAAGCCTAATAGGAGGCTATGATAGACTAGAAGAACTGAGGACCTCTTTGTTGGTGCAGTCACTGTCCGCGGTAAGTGTTTCCCGTTTTATGTAGTTTCTTTATTACATGGTTTTTTCTAACAACTTTTATTCATAACAGGCTAACAAGAGCAAGTGGATGACATTACCAGACATTGGTTATGCAATTGCTAACCGATATAACGTTATCTTAGTGTGTTTGTCATACTCTCAAAATTATACTATCTTTCCACTACGTTCCACACCACCTTCTGATATCACTCAACATCGCTTAATTTGTATAGGACATGTTCATGGATGTCATTTTGTGCAGGTAAGTGCATTTTGTTATGAATTCATTTTAAAATTACTTATCACTCAATTATATTTTGTTATTTGTATAATGTAGGTTAAGCTACAAGAAGGTTGTCCGTTGCCCACGGTGAATATCATGTCCTCAACCCACTGTTATCCTGAGGCACGAGCGTGGTCATCTATTTATACTAGTAGGATGCACGCATTTGAACAGTTGATGGACATAACAACGTCTTATGTTGACTTAGGTGATTCATGATATTTATATTATGTATGAAGATATGTAGAAATACACTATTATATTTTGTTATTTAAGTACTTATTGTCAGTATTCATGATAATTATATTTTTATTATTCGTGATATTTATGTAGTATTTATTTATATATGATCATATTTATATTACTTGTTGTTAATTAAGTTCTTATTTTTTTCCACTTAAACATATAAATATTTGATCATCTATATAACCAATATAAAAGAACATGTAACTCAAAATGAAAACATTGAAATTATAAGAAATTATAAATGTCTATTACAAATACAAAGATAATATAAAGTCCTGTAATACATAATCAGAAAAAGGAAATATAAAGTCCTATCAATTAGACGTCGACCGTCTACCACGCACATGCCTCTGCTCTCTCCTAGTCATGGAATATTCGTCGATGCCTTCATTAGCAATCTGAAGCAGGTCCACTGACACCTGATGTGTAACAGTACCCTCGGTGACATGACGACACGATATCAAGGACTGTAACATTTTCGCCATTCGCCTAAATCTAGCCTGCATTATAATTATATCAAACAATTAAATAAACAAGGTGATCAAAATTTAATAATATAAGCAATGAAAAATAATATACCAGGGCGCCAGATGGTGAAGGTGGAGACGATCTACGATAGGGTCGTGCCTCCCATGGAACATCGGGGCGTTGTCTAGGTGCAAGAGCCGGTCGCGCGTCATCTGCAGCAACAATAATATAAGGATGCGAAACCCTCCTGAACCACTGAATGTACCCATCAACACAGTCAGAAGGGGATGCTGCATGTCTGACATTACTCACAATGTGAGCTCTGAAGTGCAACCACATATGATCAATGGCCACTACATCTGCATCTGGAACCGTAGTCGGTGATCGTGGAATGTCTTGCTGAAACCCAAATTGCCTCAGCACACGCTCAGGCAAATGACGACAAAGGGTGTCACCAATCCGAATCCATCCAGAATACATACAGATGCCGAAGAATGGCCGAATGCCTCGATGCCCCTCATACGGATGCCATACAACTCCACTGTATGTCAGCGCATCCAACTGTGACCGAATCTCTGCGAGAGTGGAACTCTGTCTAGGGCTCTGCCACCTCATGGCACGTGGTGTGGTATCATCGTAAGAAGTCACCAACCGCCTCATCCCCAAGCCAGGGAAATGTTCGTATATCCAACTCTAAAAAAATAATTATTCAATTAAATTACATCCATGTTCGAACATTGAAATAAATACATGAAATAAATGTCAAAGTTATAACTGTACCTGAAATAGAGTCAAATATCCAGCCATCTGCTTCGTGGACGTGAGACTCGCATCCCCGAGCTGCTCGTACAAATAGACGAGTGCAGCAACACCCCAGGCATATCTGTCACACGCGTGTACGTCTCTAAATAACAATAAGTAAGACACGCGTATAGAACTGGCACTCTTATTTGCAAAAATCGTACATCCTACTAGATGCAACAAATATGCTCTAGCAGCATCGTCCCAATGCTGCGACTCACACCTCTGAACATATATCTCTCTAAGCCAGCTGAGTCTGACTTTCGGACCACGTGCGTCCTCCATCTCAGCACCTGCTGTGCCACCATCAACGCCGAGCAGTTGCACAAGGGCTGTACGAGCCTCCTCAAACTCCAACTCCTCCAAATCACACATTTGTCCCATCACGGGCAGGTGAAGTAATGTCGAGACGTCATCAAGAGTAATCGACATCTCCCCTATAGGGAGATGGAAACTACTGGTCTCAAAATGCCACCTCTCTATGAATCCGAGGAGTAACCCCTTATCAACGTAATCATAACAAATCCCTGTAAGAGGCATCAAACTGGAATTCAACACAATGTCTTGAATTCCCTCGTGGCATGGTCCTAACTTATTTACTTTTTTTCCGTGGGAGATCAACTTCAGTGTGTCCCCTCGATCCTACACATCAATATTTAATAAATTTTCTATTAAAAAAATAATGAAATAAATTTTATTTTTGCACTCACCCGGCCTTGGGAAATAGCATAAGCTACATGCTGAACATAGTGCGTCAGCAATGAATGATCGTGTGGACCTCCAGGAAATCCAGCGACATCCTCTTGTATGTCATGAACATCTGCATGCTCCTCCTCATCGTCATCATCGTTAGGGGCCTCAAATGCATTCTCCTCTCCATGAGTCTCATAAGCCTCATATGTTTGTTCCTCAACGGCTCGCTCCTCAGCTATGGGGTCATGCTGGATAGGAGCTGCCCGACTTCTACGAGCAGAAACGGTAGGTCTTCTCCGAGCTTCGCCCTGCGACGAACTCTGTCCTCGAGAACTCTCACCTCGAGAATTAAAAGATGCACCACGTGTTCTTGCCATTTCTAACAATAATTTGTTTATTTAATTTCAAAAATTAAAATAAATTATTGTTTCAAATATCATTAATAAACTATAAAAATGCAATTCAAAATAAATTAAACTAATAATAATTAATTCATTAACTTACAACAAAAATTAAATAAAAGAAACAATTAGCTAATTAATTAAAACAATATATTTAAATACATTTCCATTTAATTATTATTAAATTAATTATTATTACAAATACAAATTTACTATAAATAAAATAAATACAAATACAAATTTACTAATATTAAATAAATTAAATTGATAATATTTATTTTAAGAAATAAAAATAATTTAAATATATAAAAGTTTTCTTATCTAATTCTTAATCAATTTATTTACAAACTACAAATAAAAAAATTTATAAAATATTCAAATAATAATCTAAGTAAAAGAAAATTTAAAAACATTTAACAATAAATATATCAAATATATAAATATATATTTCAGTTATAATAATTTAAAAACAATTAAAAAAGTAAAAAAAATGCAGCAGAGCCGAAACGGATGTGGGATATCCGATTGGCCTTCAACGGATATCCCACATCCGTCGACGGAAGTCGGACATCCGTCGAAGGAAAACGGATGTCTCACATCCGTTTCAGCCTTTCGTGCACAGTAAAATGGACAAACAGAGCACGGTGAAAGAACCAACCTAGACGCAGATCTCGCTCCTCCACGCTGTTCCTCCGCACACGCTGTTCCTCCGCACACGCTATTCCTCCGCACCAGTCTTGCTCCACACCAAACGGTCTTCTACAAAAACAAAAAACAAAGAAGAAATGGAGAAAGAAAATGGAGAAGTTGGAGACGGAAGTGAGAAGTGAGAGAGAGGTTACGGAAGTGAGAGAGAGGTTACGGAAGTGAGAAGTGAGAGATAGAAATGAAAGGTTGGTAGGTGTAGGCAGTAAATAAAAAGAAGTAAATTTAAATAAATTAAAATATTAAAATAAAAAAAGTAAAAAAATTTAACTTTAGGACATAATTGGAATTATATAAAATTGGGGAGGTGGAGGGAGAAGCATGTGGGGGTGGAGGGAGCAACGCCCCTTTAACAATTATATTTTGCCAACCTTTTAACAACACTAGTTGGCGAGACGGGATTGGTCCATTTTAAATGTTTTTTTAAAAATTAATAATGTTACATGAGGACATTTTTGGAAGAAAAAAAGGGTTTCATGGTTTTATTTGAGAATATCTTCATGCTTTGTATCTTCTTCCTCTCGCAAAAGCTCTCACTTTTTCTCCACCAAAGTTTTCACTCTCTCCCTCGTCTATCTGTCTCGCTTTTCCTTTTCCCATCGTTGACGAACTTGGTCCCATTACCATTCTCGCTTTTCTCTGCCGGCATTTTCCCCTCTCTTTCTCTCTCTCTCTCTTTTTGTTTGTGTCACGTTATTTTTCCTTTCTCTCTCGTGATTTGTCCTTGCTTTCTCATCCATCCATTGTGAGCTCGAAGGTGACCTTCCCTAACGTTCCTCCATCAACTTTGTAGCATTCCACCTCTTTGCCTCTCTCGTGCTCTCCATCAACGAGTAAAGGTGTCTTCTTTCTCCAAGGTTTGAGCTTTGTTCAGTGAGAATTGGAGTTTAAGAAAAATGTAGTAACTGAGTTTGTTTGAAAAGTAAATGAAATGCTTGGTGAATAATTCATTATGAGATTTGTGTAGTTGAAAGCTAATTTCATATAACTAATTTCAAATTTATAATGTCTTCCCTAATAGTTAAGAAATATTAGAGAATAAAATAGAATTTAAATTATTATTTTCATTGTGGTTATTATTATTTATTTGGTCATATTATTTTATTGTTTTGTTTTGTTTATAAATATTAGTTGGGGTAAAGTTTCTCTCAACATGGCCTTTTCTTGGGGTAAGTTGTTGTCTATTGGCTTATTGGTTGGGGTATTGAAATTTTCAAATGTGTTAGAAATCTTTGTATCTCTTAGTTGTTTTTGCTTTTAGAAAATTATATTATTTTTTTAATCATTTCTCTATATTTACATATTTGGAATTTTTGCAGCCCAATTTGTTGGTTCTTGATGTTGAGAAATTTGTTTCGCCAGAGCAAGGTAAAGTATGTAACCTTTTTTCTAGACTTTTGTAATAATTAATTTATTGGGAGCCTTGGTGATTGAGAACATTAGGTATTATGCTCATCAAACATATGATTTGTTGATGTTTGATAATAGATGCTTCAAATATAATTTGTTGATGTGATTAACTAGTTGGTGTGTTAAACTTATTTTTTTTTTTTTGCATTTCCCAGGCACAAAACCTTTAGTTATTTTTTGGTATGTTGTTGAATAATTGAATTGTTGGATGATGTTCTCAATTACAATGAGAAAAGTATGCCTAAATACAACAATGTAAGTATCAGTAACTTTATTAAAAGACTGGATGATTTTGGTAGTGTGTTAATTTTTTAAAGTGACTTGAGTTGATTTCAGGAGCAGTTGCAAGTATTTAGACAAAAATATATATGGACTGGATTCTAAACAATGACAACGTGTGAAGAGAACAAGTGCTGCAACACTTAGAATTTTATAGGTTTTCAATTATAGGTTGATTAGTTGCCTAGATATTTACATTGTATGAGTCTTGTACATGTTTTTTGTATACAAAAGATTGTGATTATAAATGTTGGGTAATATGTACTACCATACGTTTTCTCCTAGTGTTGTTCGACCATATATATTGAAACCTTTTTTTGGTTATGGGTGCTTTGTACAAAAATTGATTCTTTAAGCGACCTTGATAGGCTTGAGTGTTGGTGCCTAAAAAAAGATCCAATTCAATTGAGTGCTTTTGTCATGTTTTTTCCTTGAAAGAGGGAGTTCCCTCATTATTCAATTAGGTTCTTTATTCCAATTTTTCATATGGATGAGTGAGTTTCATGGTCATGAGCGGTGTTTATTGCACCAATGGACACGTTAGGCAATTGAATTGTTGAAAAAAAGGTCATTTATGTGCTTTCATATAAGCTAGATGAGATCCATCACATTTTTTCCATACATTCAATGGCCTAATGTGTTCATTGGTGCAGGGAACACATCCATTCACATGGAACTCAGTCACCCATTCACAAGAAATGCAAAAAGTCACAAACAAGAGCAATGACCACCATGGGGAGTAGTGTTCATCTAGTTTAGGAGTACATTTGAAGTTTCTATTTTTTCCTCTAGTAATCGATTACAAGACCCCTGTAATCGAAGACCAGAGGCCAGAGGGCCATTTGTACAGAAACTTCAACTGTACTCCCCAGTTGGGAGAACTTGACTCCCCAAGGTCATTTTTGTGTCCTTATGGGTGATTTTTTCCATTTTTTGCATGGATGTCAAATGTTGTTGATCATTGATAGTGCCAAGTGCATCAAAACACAATTTACCCCACTCAATTATGGACAAAATAGTTCATATAGGTGTTTAAACCATGGTAAGTGAAGTCCATATAAGTGTTTGGCTTATGCCAGTAGAATCACATCACACCTTAACTATACTACTATTTTACCTTGAATTATTGACATTTAATAAAGAAATAAAATAAATTAGAATAATATAAGAAACATGAGACAATAACTTGAAAGTAAACTCATCTAGGAAGCTTAGAAAAACGTTATTTTTGGGAAATTAACTGCATCTACTAAAATGGTCTAAAAATTATGAGTTAGTATTCATTTGAAAGATCTTTGAGTCTACATTCAAACAAAACAAGAATCAACTCATTTGGAGTTCGTGGAGAAAGTTATGAGAAAAACAACCAACAAAGGTCAGAGGTGATAGAAATATATAAAACATTAATTTTAAGGAATTTACTACACCTACTTAGATGTTCAAAAATTATAAATTAGTATTCATTGGAAATATTTTTGAGTCTATTTTCTAATAAAAAGGAATCACATCATTTGGAGGTCTATGGAAAAAGTTATGATTAAAATAGTCAGCAAAGGTCAAAGTTGACAACATGTTATCTTATACGTATATATTTCCCTCTTGATGACAGATCTATTATTTATTGAAAATGCCTTATAAAATTTGTGCATTGCAACAACATTAGATGACATATTTCTTAATTAATAAAATGAAAAAATTTCCTATGAAACTCCGAGAATGAGTGTTACAACAATGATCATGCACCTCACCTCAGATGGAGAAAACCACCTAAAGTGGACATTGTTTTTTAAGAAATTAATGACCTAACCTCATTATTGGTGCAAGGGACCTCACCCATCTCAAAAATTGAAAAATTCAACAAAAATATAGCAATAACCATCATGGAGAGTAGTGTTCATCTAGCTTGGGAGTACAGTTGAAATTTCTATACAAATGACCCTTTTTCCTCTGGAAATCAATCACAAGACCCTTGTAATCGATTACCAGAGGCCACAGGGCCATTCATACAAAAACTTCAACTATACTCCCCAATTGGGAGAACTTGACTCCCGAGGGTCATTTTTGTGTCCTTATGGGTGATTTTTTTTTCATTTTTTTCATGCATGTCTCATGTTGCTCATCATTGATGGTGTCAAGTGCATCAAAACACAATTTACCCCACTCAATTATGGACAAAATAGTTCATATAGGTGTTTAAACCAAGGTAGATGAAGTTCATATAGTTGTTTGGCTTGTGCTAGTAGAATAACATCACACTTAATTATATTACTATTTTACCTTAATTGTAAAGAAATAAAATAAGAAACATGAAACAATAACTTGAAAGTAAACTCGTTTGGGAAGCTTAAAAAAATGTTGTTTTTAGGACAACGTAATCGATTACCACAACATGTGTTGGCTAAAATGCGGTATGACACCACCTACCTGTTGAAACACCGAAATTGGGTTTTTCATCCACAATGAAGTGGACAACAAGAAGCATGACCAAGAAGTTTCATCCATGAAGAAAATTTTATAAAGGAACCCTTAAGGACACAACAATGGTGAGGGACTTCACCTACGTTCGTCCAAACACTCATATGGGCTCTTTCCTTTTAAGTGAAATGTACTATGATCTTCTCTATGCAATAAACAACATAATTGATGATTAAAATCACTTATCAATTACTTCACCAATTATTTGCACAAATTATCAGAATCATCAATTCAAATCAATTTCTCCATATTTATTATAATTGTCAATATTACTTACAATCAATTTACATTTACAAAATGTTCAAAAATCTTCTTTTATTCTTAATAAACATTGAATATAAGCATCATTACTATTCTAGACCAATTCCTTTGTACAAAGTTCTTAGCGCACGACTCTTGAAACGTCTGCGTCCAGCTTCCTTCATTCGCGTGGACATATTGTTTTGGTTCATGGGAATGCCTCCCTCGCCTTCAAAGATAGTATTGATGTTGGCTGCTTCATAAGGGATACTTCCACCAAATTTGGTTTTGAATAAATGACACACATTTACTGCATGAAAAATGAAACAATAACCAACGGTCGAACTCAAAATGGAAATGGATACATCCAAAACAAATGAAAATGGAGTAAGGGGAAAGAAAAAAAAAAGGGAAAATGGAGTAAGGGGAAAGAAAAAAAAAGGGAAAATGGAAAATGGGAAACGGAAAATGGAAAGGGGAAAGAAAATACCTTTTTACCGAAGCTTTCCATTGCTTCACCGGATTCTCGCCAAATTGCCTCGTCGGAGAAAATGAAGCTTGCTGCGTGAGAGAGAAAGGAGAGAAAGCACACACACAAAATGAAAACCAAAATGCATAGTGGAGGGAGAATGAAAACGAAAATGAGAAGGACATTTTTGAAAGCCAAATTCATTAACCCTTACCTGCCAACTTTAACAAAAAAATAATTTAAATGACCCAATAGTCTTTTAACATATATACGTTCTCAAATTGTTGTTAAAACTATGTTGTAAATATATTTCGATCCTTTCTTTTAAGTAACTTGTTCATTTGTTTTTTTTCTCCTCCATCCAAAAGTAACTTGTTCATTGACATTTAATTCATTAAAAATCATTCATATTTCTTTCAAAAATTATAAAATTATGAACATTACTTACTTATTTTAAGAAATAGACCTACATATACTATTATTTCTACTAATTTAATTAAATAAAACAAAATTATTAAAATTTTTATGTGGACTGCGTTTTATTTTGCAAATTTACGAGCTAAACATTACATGGAGTAAGCTAGAGAAATTAATTCACATATTTTTATTTGGGATCGGGTAGATTGACCCCTTTCTATTGATCAAATGCAAATAGGTTAAAATAGGACACAAGTCAAAACAGGAAAGACTGACCCGTATTACTATTCCTACTTTTAACAATATAGGTTATATTATTTTATGTTTTCTTTTTTATCATCCGAGTATATTATTTTAGGTAACTAATTTTAGTGAATTTATTTGTGAGGATGTTTTGTTGGTAGACCCATTTAGGGGTGCATTTTTAATTAAGAATTTTGAAGTTAAAACAATATATTTAAATTAAATATAATTTTAAATTTTAATTTTTATGAAAAATAATAGAATTCATTTAGTGTGCAAGTAATATGTACTGAATCATTATTAACTTATATAGAGAAATAATATAGAATGACTACGTTATCTTTAATCACTAATTATATTAGTCATCCTTAATTACTAATAATGTCTTTTTTCATAAAAAGACGATGGATATACTCGAGTAATGGAAACCGAAGTATCCGGACGCATGAAGGTCTCCCAATGCACTCACTTCTTTTTTTCTCTTTTAGGTTTAATCATCTTAGTTGTTTTCATTTTTGTCTCTCGATTTTTTTTTTGTCTCAAATTAGTTTCTAATTTAGAAAAAAATGATTCAATGTAGTCTTTGTTGTTAAATTGGCTAAATGACATTAAAAAGAGAATGAAGTGACTCATGTGATATGAAATTTAGTTTTTTAAACAATGAAAATTGGTGAATCGCAGCAACTCACCACTGGTGTAAGATCTCCGGTTTTGCTTGTAGCTCCTCCACGTTGAAGAATGATGCATTTGCCAAGGAGAAGAAAGCAATTCGAAAATTTTCCCAAATTTAAGGTTTCACAAAGAAATTGGGGTTTCCCAATTGTTTGGCTATGGTTCGAAACTCATAAGACACAGAAGAAGACCTAAAGGACCAACAATAGTGATTTCCAAAATTAGAATTTTGTAGAGATTCAGTGGTGGCACGCAAGAAAGATGAGGATCAAAGATTTAGTGGTGGCAGAATAAGATGTAAAATCAATAGTTTAACTAAATAAAGTCTAAAAAGATTTCGTTGCAGCTCTATGCTCGTGATGAATGACGAAGATATGTGGTTGTTATTATCGTAGATGATGGTGGTGTCAATGAGTGACACTGGTGGCGCGTTGAACAATGGTGTCACAATGACTAATGGTATGGAGGAATTATGGCTTTTGCAAGGTGGTATGTGGAGGATTTATGAATTGGATTGCTCGCGAGATGGATGTTGGGAATCCAAGTGTGCGTGTAAGTCTCACATAGATATAAATGAAAAAGTATAACAATATATAAAGGTGAAAGATCCATTAACTCATTGCCTTAAGATTTTGAATAAAGAGTGGTGTCAATCTCTTATATAGTTTTAGCTCTTATCTCATTGGTGTTTGTGTCTCTCTGGTGATCCACCTCCTCGATAGACCTAACAATGGTATCAGAACTTTATGCAGATGGTGGCACAGATGACAACATTAAAGAAAAAAAATATGAGTTAGCATTGTGTTTTCTCTACAATGTAGTAGATGAGTCGGGGATCAAAAATATAGTGAATGTCGCATCATCAAAGGAAGTTTGGGAGATATCGGAGGTTGTGTATAAAGGTGACAATCGCATTAGACAAGTCCAAATACAAGATCTCAAAAGGTACATAACTCGAGTGAAGAAGGTGGTCAACCAACTCGGTAGGAATGGAGAACAAATGCCATCTAGCCGAGTTGTGGGAAAAAAATTGAGATCCCTTACAAAAGATTTTGAAAGTATCGTGTACGCCATCGAAGCCCACAAATAAAGGAGAAGGAGTTGGGATGATCAAGTTGAACCCGACGATCAAGCACTACAGGTACAATTTGACTCAAATAAAACTCGGATTACTCACAACCGAATTCTTGGAGGTAGAGGACAAGGAAGCCAAGGACAAGGTGGACTTGGCCGATGTAATTTTGAGAATGATAGTGAAGAGTAAACCGGTCAACATAATTGGCATGACTAAAGACAAGGGAAAGGCCGAGGAGATCGGTCAGAAGTGGAGTGTTTTAAGTGTGGCAAGCATGACCACTATGCAAACGAGTGTATATAAGAAAAGTGATTTAATTGTGGTAAGTCCGGTCTTATTGCTAAATTTAGTCGAGTTGAGAAGAAAAGTGAGAGAAACTTTCTTATAGAAGAAGAAGATGAAGAAAAGTGTGGAATCTTTTTGATGGCAAAGAGCTCAGATGTAATAATGGACATATAGAGCCCGATCCCAACAATGGATGAAGTGATCTCGGTAAAGGATTGTGGAGAAGGAAAACCTAGAGAAAGAACTCAAATAAAAAGATGAAGAGATTCAACGGATAGGGAGACTTCTAGATGAAGCTAATGAAATTGTAAATAAACAAAGGGTTGAGCTTGAGGAGTTGAAGAAGGCGGATCTTAAAAAGAAAGAGAAAACATCTAGTGTTCTTGAATCAGATAAAAAGGAAGATGAAGATGTTGAGAAGAAACCGATGAAGATGTCGGCCAAGATTGTTGAGAAATCGCCTAAGGTCAAAACTGAGTTGGTCAAGGTTATTGAGAAGTTGGACATAAAACAGTCAGTCAAAACATTAAAGAGGTCAACCAAGGTAAAAGACAAGAGGGCCATAAGGAAAAAGAATAAGTCAAATCTGAATGAAAGAAGTAAACCCGATGTGGGATGATGCACATGAAAAACCGAACGAAGGAAGGAAGAATTTAAGTTTATGGGAGAGTTTATTTGGATAAACTTAAATTTTAGCGTTTTATTAATAATTTTTTTAAAATCTTACTTTTTTTAGTTATGGGTTTAGTTTGATTTTGATAAAGATAAAATATGGATATATAGTTATGATTTTCTGTTTATCTAGGTAAAATATTATTTAATGATAGATTAAACAGATTTTATTTTTAGGATATTTGATATTCTATTTTCAAGTTTTATTTTTTTTCCCGTAATATTGTAAGTGTCACGACTATTTATAGCCCTTCAATTATCAATGAATATCACACTCAATTGTAGGAAAATATTAGAGAGTGTGTAAAGTGAGATTTTCTTAACAGTGGTATCAGAGTCGATAATGGTTGAGAATGCTTTCGTTGGAGGAGGAATGTACCTCTATGGAAGGGACTCACTCTTGAAGGGGAGATTGTTGGGAATCCAAGTGTGAGTCTAAGTTCCACATTGTTTAAAAATGAGAAAGTAGAGCAGTTATAAAGGTGAAAGACTTATTAATCCATTGCCTTAAAGTTTTTTTGGTAAAAAGTAGTGTCAATCATTTATATGATTGGATTGATTACTGTAGGTGAAAGTGAAAGTAAAAGTCAAATGCTACGTTTAGTCCATTGCATCATCTCCACCTCATTATGTTTCAACCAAAATAATAACAAGGATTGTATTATTTTAATTTTTCAAATTAAAAATAAATTGAAACAAAAAAATTTAGAAACCAATTTGCAATTTCGAACAAAAGAAAAACCACTGAATTTCTCATTTATTAAATTATTTCCTTAAAATTAAGGGGCCATTTGATAGAACAAAAGAATTTTAGTTTCTTAAAATCTAAAATTAAGAATGCTTGTTTCTTTTTTGTTTTGAATTAATTTTTTAAAATAAAAATTTCAAGAAAAAATGCTCCAATAGAGAAGCTGATAAAATAATCTTTCCGAAACATGTTGTCATAGTGAAAGTACCATGTCACTAATTATATCTTTATTGTGGTAAATAATTAATTTTTATTCAAAAGAATATCATGCCACTATATTCAAAGAAATATTTATATAACTACACTTTCAAAGAGAATCTTCATCAAGTCAGAGGTATAAGATTTCAGAAGAAAGACAAGATATTCATCATGAAAGATGATGAATTCTATACCAGATAACACTTAAAAGTAGTAAGACCCATCATTACAGCAAAATCTAGTACTTGTAGCATTGTAGCAAAATCTTATTTTAAAATTTTGATCAAAATATGGCCTATTATCCACCATCTAATTTCCGTTACTTCTAAATTGATTTTTTAACATAACTTTTTTTCCATATTAAAAATCTTTTAAGAGTGCTTTAACTGTTTTAGATAAGATTAAGAAGTGTAGTATTTTTTGATAAAATAGTTATTAAGTTCTGATTAATTTTTATTTCTATTCAACAAAAGTGCATGTATGCATTTTCTCCTTGATTTGGTAAAGGTCATATTCATGTTTCACAAGAATAATCTTTGTTAAAATCTGTATGATGACAAATTTGCGGATTTTTTATTCTCACTTTCAAAATAAGCATTCAAATTATTTAAAAAAACACGTAGAAAATAGTAGTATATTTGAAAAAGAAATGTTGTCTCAAACATTGAAGTAATAAATAATTAACAGAATTTCAAAGGAACCAAACACTTGAATAGGAACATTGGGAGCAATAACTTATCTAACATTGTTAATAATCAAATTAAGTTTTTTAATGCAATAATTTAATTAACTAATTTAACCGTTCGTTCACTTATTTGACTAATTGAAGGTGAAAAATTTCATGTCACCTTTCTCTATAAGGTACTTTTTATGTATTTGTTAAACAGGCTTCCTATATATATTTGCTTAAACAAGTTTCTCTGCAAAAAAACTTATACAAGAGATCATTAAAAAAGAAAAAATAGTTTTTCCATAAATAAAAATTAATTTATATAAGTTAATTTGGATCTGTTTGGAGAAACTTCTGTACTCTTCTAAAAAATAAAAACAAGGAAAATAAATAAAACTGGCTTCTCTTATGCAAGAAATAATATTTATAAAAGTTCTCTCATATAAATATTTTTAAATAATTTTAATTTATGTAGACCTTTTATCTTGTAAAAGTTCTTACGAGAAAAGAATATCTAAATATATATTTGAAATTAATTAATTTGAGAAGAAATGTATGAATGAACAGCATTGAAATCAGATTTAGTCAGAAAATGGGTATAGAATTTCTTTTATAGTCAACTTTTTCGGTTTGATAGGTTCTTGTGTTTTGGAAATGTTACCTGTAGCATTTAAGGAAGCATGTGCCCATTTTTCGTATACGACAAACAGTGGTTTGGTAAAGTACTATAAAAGTAAGCATCACTCTCAAAAAAAATATGACCACAAAATATTTATGATTTTACGTATGGATAATGAATACAGATATATATGTATATTTCATTTGATATATATTATAAAAATATAAATTTTTATATTTTAATAGAAAAAGTAAAAATATTATATAAATATAAAAGTTGATGGGTGTCAAAGTGTATTTTTTATTACGTATACTCTGATTTATTATATATATATATATATATATATATATATATATATATATATATATATATATATATATATATATATATATATATATATATATAAAAGGATGAGAGATTGACCCAGCCGAAAAATATAAACAAAAAGTCATGCATGCACATCATAAATTTTGTATTTGGTATTCGTCAAGTATTCCTTCATGCACGTGTCTTCACAAAATTTTAAGAAGATTGATTACTTTTTAATTTTCTTCGTCATAGAATTGAAACCTAGTTTTTGGTGTTCTTCATGGAAGTATTAGTTGTTTACTTTCTATTACACTTGTTATACTTCAATTTGGCTACGAACTCTTAGGTAATTAATTATATTCACACATTAAAATGCAAGTAATAATCCACGACATATCATTTAATATATTCACATACTAAATTTGATGAAGTTGTTGCATGATAAGTAGGCTTTTTAGAAGTTCATAAGCACACAGCACGCATAAAGCCATTTTTTCCCAAAGAAGCTTCATGTCCAATTCTGTACACTCAATTTAATTTCAAATAATAAATCATAGGCACTGCATTATTGATGTACATGTGTTTGAGAAAACATCTTAGTTTTTGGTCAGAAAAATATTTGAAACTTTTTTCTCCTTTTAGAAAACACGTTTTAATAAAAATAATTAAAAAAAACATAAACTAACATATAATAATGCGAGTCACATATACCTTTCTGAAGAATAAATTACACAAGTTATTCTTCAACTTTAAATAAAATATACCTAATATATTACCCATTTGTGTTTAACATTCTCAAGCTGAGTTTTTTTTTTTTTTTGAGATGTTGCAGGCATCTTCTAGTTCGGGTATGTTCACAAGTAATTTTTCCTGTTTATTTCCTTACACTACAAAAATAATATATTTTAGGAGGGGTTAGTTTTCGGCGGTTTTAGAAACCCCGAATAAATTCCGGCGGTTTTGACTAAACCGCAGTTACCCCCTTTTTTAATTTTTTTCAATTTTTTAATTTCCTTCAATTTTAATGAAGGTGCCTTTCATTTTTTCAATTTGGGGACTGATTATGAGTATGAGTAGGACTGATTATGTATCCCCGCGCCTTTCATTTCTTCTACCTTTCCCTGATTCTCTAATTTCTCCCAATCCCTAATTCTTCTACCTTCACTCATTTCTTCTACCTTCCCCGCTCCTTCTCTGCACCATCTTCGTGTTGGTCTCCCCTTGTTAGGGCTGAGCAAAGTGTCGAGGTGTGGAGGCATTTGTGGGTTGAGCGAGGCTTCGAGGCAGCGTGGAGGCGCCTTATTGTTCGTCGAGGTGTTCTCGGAACTGAACTGTAGATTTGCTCTTGGAATTTCTCGCATCTATGGTTCACGCGGCTTAGAAAGCGGCGAGGTCACTTCATTTTCTCTTCGTTCATTTTCACTCTACACGTTTGTCTCCTGTACCTTAGTCTATTGAACGCGTTCATTGATTCGATTGTGTCTAACTCTTGTATTTTTCTGTTGTTGTTAACTCTTGTATTCGATTATGCCAACTACTGTTCCGACTGCCCCACATCCACCGACAGTGTGACCTAGAGTTCGCGCTAGAAGAGGACAGGCTACTGATCCACACAGTATAGCTGAAAGAATCAGTGTGGAGCTAAAGTTGCAGTAGCCCTTGCCGAGAAAAGAAAAAATTGTGAAAGGTGAGCTTATACTTCCATAAGATATGTTGGCCAATTCATGTATATATGCCTGGAACTGTTAATAATTTGTCAATACAAATTTTACTCAATGTAATCGTCAAAAATTTCTTCCATGTCAAATGTTAGCTTCTCTGTCTTCTTCATGCTATTAGATTTTCTTTAAGTAGAAAATATTATATTGAAGAAATTTATTAAATTACATTCCACTTAAGATATGTAGTCATGAGATATGAAACGCACACACACTTTGCGGAACTGCCTTTACTGCTTGTTGGAAGCATATCAGATGGGAGTGGAGTGGACATGTTGATGATGCTGTGTCCACCAGACCATCATAGTTGGTACACACTACATTCTAACTTAGAGCAAAGGTAGTTAGGATACTGAGTGGTTAGTTAGGTGGTGTTGGTATGAACAACCATTCAAGAGTTTATTACTATTTGGATTATAATTAATGAGGCACTCAACCTTCTAACAGAATTAAAAAAGTCTAAGTGTGAGCAACAAAATAAAACTCAATCTTTGTGGTTTTTCATTTCTGAGATGGCTAAGACAGGTAGACTAGGGTGTACTTGCTTTGAAACCAACTTAATGTTAAACAAAGGGAAAAATATGTTTTTCAGGGGATAATTCACACCCTTCCTCTATGCATGTATATGTAGAATTTTAGGGAGCTATGATCCATAAATGACAACTGCCTATGAACGGGAAAGCCACTAAAGCATACAACTCACACAACTAGCAAAAATTAACATACAGTTAACATTTTCTTATTTTAACAGGAGTGTTTTTATGTACTGAACTTCTCCACTCTGTGATGTATATTCTCTGTTCTTCTAAATTTTAAGAATCTAATATTCATTTATCCTAAAATGAAAATGATTGATTTCATTAAAACACCAACAGAGACAATTGAATACAAAAGTAGTGATATACAACTACCAACACCATTACAGACAACGAAAATCATAGTGATGAAGTTATAGGAGAAGGATGAAGAAATAAAAATCATGTGAGAATGAGATCAAACCAGAGGAGTTTGTTCTAAAAGGGAGTTGCTCAACGGGAATGACATCGGAGTGGGAAAAATCGTGTGAGAATGAGATTCTAGGACTCACAGAAGAGGAAGAAACTCCACAGTTTTCTGAGCAAAGATCAACTGCCATTTGGTTGAAAAGTTTGGAAGTTGGAAGAAAGGTCGAAGGATAAAAGAAAAAGAAAAGGGTTTGATTAGAGAAACACGAGAGTACAACATAGGATTTAAATGGTTGGAAAAGTTAGCAGAGCATGGTAGGTATATAGTGAGAGGATTTTGAATTGTTACCTTGATAAACTAGTGCTTTTAATTATTGATTGTTGTAGTTTTATCGGATGGGGGGTGGGATTCCCGTGTTTAACAGTATGTCCTTGTTACGACATTTAATATTATATGGTGGAATTAATGAAATATATTATAAATATGGACATTCTTCCAAGTGGCTTGCATATACAGAACTTAGAGTTTTGTTCTTCTTTTTCTTCCTTTTTCCCACAGATTTATTTTGGTTACAGTGTCTCCCAACTAATACTAATGAACTCATTTCTTTCAAGTTCAGACACAGATTATATATCAAAGTAGCTTTTGTCCTTTTTGATAATTCTATATGTTTGTATAATTTGAAATAAAATTTCCAACAATGAATCTTAGTTACCAACCAACTATGTTCAACTTTTTTATCTTTCTTTATGTTAAACATGACATATAAATGCCTTTTTTTTAATAAAAATATGATCTTTTTATTTTGAATGATTGATTCGTTTGGTTAGACTTGACCCCTTTGATAGATGACTTTTTTTTTTGTCATTTTATACCATAGGTATGAAATATTAACTATTTTTATTGATAATTAATCTACGTTGAAAAAATTGTTTAACAACTTTTCAGTTATATTTATTTTATATTCATAAATTTTATATTAAAATGGCATCAGTTTGTACTTCATTGGTACTTAATCATAGACACACCAATTTTATTATGCAGGCAATTATGCATTTGACTCAATACACAACTTTAGGGTCTCCTCACTGTTATCTAAAACCAAATCCATAAATTGTAAATTACATTTAGGTTGTTTACATATAATGTCAAAAGGACTGTCCCTGTCATATAACATTTTTTTATTCACTTCTTGTGTACCAGGGAGTCCTATTGGCTGTGTTCAAGATTTGGAGACTGTTCTGCTAAAAAATTCTCAAGTGGTAATACAAAAAATGCCGACTTTGTCCTCATTTTTGAAAAATGTTCTTGTAAATTACTTGTATTTCTTTTTGTTGTGTATTATCCTGAAATAAATCTCTTGATCTAAGGGATTGTGAGTTGACTTTCCCCATAAAAGGAAAGTCGATTGTAAATGATTTTCCTTGGATTAGTTCTCAAAGTTTAGTAAATTCATCTCATGTAGTGTATTTCGTTGAATATCGTCACTTATTCTAACCTTCAAATCCTCTTGGCATGAACAGAGGTCGTTGTAATGGATAGATCATGGATAGACATGCCTCGAAATACAAATCAATATATGAGAGGATTGAATACCTTCTTGGACTTCGCATTCACTAATAGTGGTGTTAGGGGAAAGATAGTATGTCCATGTCAGAAATGCAATTTTAAGAAATGGCAAAGTCGTGAAGAAGTATATGAGCACTTAATTATTAAACCTTTTCCAAAAGGTTATACAATGTGGCTTCTACACGGGGAGAGAAGAGTAAATGACGAAGCTCCTCAAGTAATGGTCGAAGAAGATGGTGGAAGAGTTGAAATTAATGATAATATGTGTGAAATGATTAATGATGTATTTGCACATCATTGCTCTACCAACGACATGGTGGATGATGACGATATGGGTGCAGAGTCAAGCCATACTAGAAGTCATGATGGGACAAATTTTTTTGAATTAATGCAAGATGGACAACAAAGCTTATATGAAGGATGTGATAAATATTCAAAACTTTCTTTCTTGGTGAAGTTGTATCACATCAAATGTCTATGCAGAATAAGTGACAAAGCTATGTCCATGATACTGGAATTGCTAGCAGATGCATTTGAACATGCTAAAATTCCAAATTCATTCTATGAAGCCAAAAAAGTGATTAGTAAGCTTGGTCTTCATTACACCAAAATTGATGCTTGCCCGAATGATTGTATGTTGTATGTTGGAGAAGACAAAGATAAAGATTCTTGTAAGAAATGTAAGACATCAAGATGGAAGCCAAAAAAGAGAAATACAATTGGTGATGATGTTGTTGTTAATAAGCGAAAGAAGATTCCTGCAAAGGTGTTAAGGTATTTTCCTTTGAAGCCTCGATTACAGAGGATGTTTTTGTCATCTAAAATAGCTGAGCATATGAGATGGCATGCATCCGAAAGTACGGATGAAGGCATGTTAAGACATCCAAGAGATTCTGAAGCATGGAAGAAATTTGACTTGATGCATCCTCAATTTGCCTTAGACCCTCGAAACGTGAGACTCGGTTTAGCTACTGATGGGTTCAATCCATATGGGAACTTGAGCACCAATCACAGTATTTGGCCAGTTGTTCTCATACCATACAACCTTCCTCCTTGGATGTGTATGAAACAAAGTTCATTCATTTTGTCCATGATCATTCCTGGAAAGCGAGCACCGGGCAATGATATTGATGTTTACTTACAACCATTAATAGAAGAGTTGAAGGAGTTGTGGAACACTGGAATTAAAACTTTTGATTCATATGGAAATGAAGTATTTGATATGCGTGCAGCCATATTGTGGACTATTAGTGACTTTCCAGGACTTGGAACCTTATCTGGATGGAACACACATACAGGATTGGCATGTCCGAGATGTAATTTTGACACTACTCCTAAGAAGCTTGTCAAAGGTGGGAAATTTTGTTTTATAAGTCATCGTCGGTGGTTAGATGGAAGACATAAGTTTAGATTGGCTCATAGCAGGTTTGATGGAACTATTGAAAATAGAAGCCAACCAATGGCAATCTCAGGACATGATATCCTACAACAACTTGGGAATGTTCACGTTGAATTTGGGAAAGAACCTATAGTTGAAGAAAGGTCAAAAAGACAACGCAGAGTTGATCATCCTAAGGTAGATACTCTACAATGGCGAAAGAAGAGTATATTTTTTGACCTTCCTTATTGGGTAGATAACTTATTACACCACAATCTGGATGTTATGCACATTGAAAAGAATGTTTGTGACAATATATTGTTCACATTGTTGAATGATAGTACAAATAATAAATGCAAAGACAATCTAAAGGCAAGAAAGGACTTACAACTTTGGGGTATTAGACCAGATCTGTGGCCTGATGAGAATGGTAGATATCTTCCTGGTATATATACGTTGTCAAATGTAAATAAGGATATATTTCTAAAAACTTTGAAGAATATAACTGTACCTGATGGTTACTCAAGTAACATCAATAGATGTGTTGATGTTAAACAACGTAAGATTGGAGGACTAAAAAGTCATGACTCACATGTGTTGATGGAGCAAATTCTTCCTTTGGCAATAAGAAAGACACTCCCTAAAGAAGTGTCCTCTATTTTGATTGATCTATGCTCTTTTTTTAAACAATTATGTAATAAAGTTTTGAAGATAGATCAACTTGTCCAATTACAAGATAGAGTTGTCCTCACATTATGTCACATGGAGATGTTATTCCCTCCTTCTTTTTTCACAGTGATGGTTCATTTGATTGTGCATTTAGTAGAAGATGCCAAGCGTGGAGGACCTGTCCAATATCGATGGATGTATCCTATTGAGAGGTACTTGGGAAAATTGAAGTCTTATGTGCGTAATAAGGCACAAGCTGAAGGCTCAATAGCTGAAGGGTACTTGGCTGAAGAGTGCTTAACTTTTTGTTCTAGATACTTAGATGGAATTGAGACTGTGTTCAATAGATTGCGTCGTGTTGATGATGAACCGAGTATTGGCTCTTGTACTGTAAGCACTTTATTCCCATCGATCGGAAAAGCAGTTGGAGGTTTCACTTATTTCACTTTATCTGAAAAGGAAAAGTTACAGGCACATCGTCATATCTTAACAAACAGTGCCATAGTTGATCCATTTCTTCAGTAAGTATTTTCACTTGATCAGTTGTATTAATTAGTCTTTTATTAGAAAGTAACTATGTATAATTTGGACACTTCGTGTAGGGAATTTAGAGACACTATACGGAGACAATTGAGAAATCGGAGTCGACAATCATCTTTGATAGACAAGAGAGTTCATAGGGAATTTGTAGATTGGTTTTCACGTCGTGTACGTATATTGGGTCCATTACTGATTGGTTTCATTCTATGTTATAATTAATAATTGACTTGGACATGTTATTTCGTTTTTCCTTTTAGATAAGGAATGACTCAACTAGCCTTCACTCAACTGATTTCAAATTCTTAGCCATGGGTCCAATTGATATTGCAAAACGATATAGTGCCTACAATGTTAACGGATTCAAGTTTAGGATCTTGGACCGTGATTTATGGCTTAAAACACAAAATAGTGGAGTGTTTGGTACATTTGGGACAAGGAGTTATGCAAGTACTAATGATAATCAAATGCAATTTGGAGGTGTGCCTTATTATGGTCGATTATTGGACATAATTGAAATAAACTACCATGGTCGTTTCTCAGTTGTTTTGTTCAAATGTATGTGGGCTAATACAACTACTTCTAGGGGGATTGTGACTGATGAGTTGGGATTTACAAGTGTATGTTTTGGACGCTTGATTCATACTGGTGATAATGATGATGATGAACCATACATTCAGGCATCAGAAGCACAAATGGTATATTATGTAGATGATGAGTTTGATAAAAATTGGTGCATCCCTGTACATATAAAGCCTAGAGACTTGTACAACATGGGTGAAGATGATGTTGACAAATTTCATGAATGTGAACCGTTTCAACAACAAAACTTAGAAACATTATTTCCCGATGATGGAAGAAATATACCATTAACAAGGTTTTAATTTTAATTTTAATTTAGTTATTCTGTTTGTTTTCTTCTTTATTATATCTTATGTAGGTGGTTTAATTTTTATTTATGTAATTGTTTGTAGACCATTTGAAGATGAAGAAAATGACATATAAGAAGAAGGAGACAAAACATCATACACAGCAAAGTGTCTCTCATACATGGGGTCACACAACTAACCATCCACCAGCTCCTCAAGTCCAATCCTCACCCTCTCTTTCTGCCCCTCAAAGAAGTAAGTTCCCTTTTTTTTAAATGTCTAATACTTGTTTTATTCATGTTATCATTTTTTGACATTCATTTATTTATAGGAACATACAAACTAAAGCTACCTTCGACAAGCCAAAGCACATGCACTCCTACTCATATTGAGTCCCCAAATGCATTTGCTTTTCAATCAGCATGGACTCCTGCACCTATTCAGTCCCCAGATGCATTTTTTCAGTCATCAGTTCAAGTTAATGTAAGTGTTTCAATTACATTAGTAAAAACAGTAAACGTAAAATTTTATTTAAAGACAAAAATTGTGGAATCTCTAATCAGTAGCAACAACAAGGGAATTTAGTGTCATACCAATAAGAGAAGGCAAAACTTTTAGAAATGTGGGCAATTGCTGTATCAGAATTTTAGTAGTGATTGTTTGCTGTTTTATGTAATGTTGTTGGATGTTTCAGCATTATTTCCTTGCTGTTTTATACCAGTAAATTTTTCTGTATTGGACTGTAAATATGCCACATTAAAATCTTTGCTGGCTGTTTTGACTGCTGTTATGTAGTAAAATCCTGACTGTTTTGATTGGTGTTACTGCATTAAAATCCTTGTTGTATTAGACTGTTCTGACTGTTGTGTCTGCACTAAAACATTGTTGTTTTGTAACTTTATTGGGCTGTTTTACTCATATTAAAGCGCTTCTGTTTTTATCTCATATGCTAGTTGGTTACATATGCTTGATATAACTTATATGGAATGGTCAAACTAATTGTTGATTGTGCTGTTATGAAGTATGTTAAGAGGATTGGTTGCTGTGATCTTATTTTTTTTATCTCTCAAAAGTACATTAGATGTGTTATATGTTAGGTATCATATTTCTCACTTTTTAAATAAATTTTTTTGTTATAGGTATCTTCATTGACTTCTTCTAATGTTAAATTAGAATCTCAGGTTAATGAATATTTACTTGGTTTATTCCTTTTAAGATTAACATGTTAGGTATCATATTTCTCACTTTTTAAATAAATATTTCTGTTATAGGTATCTTCATTGACATCACAAGTCAATGAAATGAAGGCAATGATGACACTTTTGTTGCAAAATCATCAAGGTTCATTGCCTTCACAGTTTGTAGTATTTCAACGATCATCGGTAATAATTATTAAATTTATTTGTATGATTTTTTTAATTAAATATATTATCGACTAACTATTATGTTATATTGTAGGTATCTGATCAAGGGAGTGGGCCAAACAATAGATGTAATGAAGAAGAAAATTAGATATTGTTATTGAATATTTTTATGAGTCATACTTTTAGTATTGAACATTTGTATTGAACATCTATATTGAACATATGTAATGAACATCTTTATTTTTAATTTTTATGCATGAACAATTAGTTGTATGAATGATATTAGGTTGAACAATATAGTTTATTTTATACAATATTATTCAATTTTAGTTCATATTAATTTATTGTTTGTTTTGTCAATAAAATCATTTTTATCATAATCTAATTTTATCACAATAAAAAAAGAATGAACTGTATAAATTCTCGGCGGTTTTAACCCCAGTAAACTACACATGCAAAATAGGGACGGTTTGGGATAACCCTAGCTAGTTCCGGCGGTTTTTGAGTAACCCCGTAATTCCCGGCGGTTTTCACAGAACCCCCGCTAATTCCGGCGGTTTTTGAGTAACCCTCGTAATTCCCGGCGGTTTTCACAGAACCCCCGCTAATTCCGGCGGTTTCGACAAAACCTCTGGTAATTCCGGCGGTTTCCGGAAACCCCGCTAGTACCGGCGGTTTTTTCCAGAACCGCCGGTACTTACTTGGCGACGGCCGTGTTCCCAACGGTTGGTCCAACCGCGGGAAATGTGATTTGCGGGGGTTAAAACCGCCGGTAATATTGAAAAAAACCCCGGTAAAATTACATATTTTTGTAGTGTTAACACTATATTCCTTTGGAAGTAATATACGTTGAATAATATTTGTGTAGAAAAATTTGTATTGATTTCACTTTAATAGATTTGAAGGAAAGATTATCGCTTTATTTTTCATTTTTTCCTAATAAACTCAAATTTAAGCATATATATATATATATATATATATATAAAAGTGGAAAAATCCATTTTTGTCGGGTAAGAAAACTATAATATATGATATTAGATTCAAAATTCCGGTTGTAATCGATTTCTATAAAAGAGAGAATCAATTTCTAACAACTTTTTTAGTTTTATGAATCCGAGTTAAAGACGAACTAGAAACTCCTTAATAAAATAGTTTTTAATATATTATATTAGTCAAATTTTATACAAACTTTCATAATTTCTTTTTAAATTAATTTTTAATCATTTTAAATTTTTTAAAAAAACAAATAATTTATTTTTAAATCTCCAATTTATTTACTCCATTTTTTCAAATCCTCCTCTTAAAGTCAACACACCTTGTATGATTAGTTATTTTAGAAATGCCTTTAAGTTTTCTGAAATTGCAAGTGTTGACTTTTACATGTGGAGATTGTTTTATCAACTATTTGTTAGAAGACAGAGAGAAATCTCCACAAAATAATATTGAACAACAAGAAAGGATGAATATTATAGTTGTAGGTCTACTACTGATAATGAACAATAATTATATACAATAAATATATTATTGGTGAATTAGAGTTTAAATTAACTTCTAATATTAATTATTACGATTTTAGCTCCTTGCTATTTTAAGTTAACACAAAAATTAATTTAGAAACAAAAATAATAAATAATTTGATAGTTAATTTTAACATTAATTTTAATTCACAAACTAATTATAATTTTTATATAATAATAATGACTATTTTAAATACTAATAATTTTTTGTATATAAAATAATTTCTAATTTAATAATATAATAACTATTTTTTTTTCTTTAAATTTAATTGTTATTTAATAATTTTTTAATACTTATTTGTAAATGACATTTATGAAATTGTACACATCACATACCTTCTTGATCAAACTTTTGTCTTGGTGATTTAATATATCTTCTTAACCAATATTCACAGTGATGAATTATTCTACTTGTTTGTTGGCTAGCAGTGATAGTTCTTTAGATGATCTGATAGAGTCTTCCTCAAGCTAGGTTGGGCCAAAGCGCGAAGATGAAGCTATGGAGGTGGAATTTGTGCGGAAGTAATGGATATGGTGGTGGGCTCACAATATTGGTGAGGTTTTGGTGAGTATTTGTGGTAGGATGGAGGTGTTTGATGGATCTCCGGAGAGGTTGGGCCAACTCTAGAGAAGGGTGGTTAGAGGGACCTCATGGGATGCTCTAGCCTTGACTTGAGACAAGATATGTTTGCACACATTTTGGCATAATAGCATTCAAATTCATCAAGTGATTTTACAAGGAAGGAGACCCTTCTATTTATAGAGAAAGGTGTCTCCAAAGTAGACAAGAAACCCTAAAAACTATCCACTCTTAAAGAGACATGTGGCAATCCTCTTTTACAAAGTTTCTCCACTCTTAGAGTGCCATGTGGCAATCCACTTTTGTAAAGTCTTCTCCACTCTTAGAGTACCATGTGGTAATCCACTTTTGCAAAGTTCCTCCACTCTTAAAGTGCCATGTGACAATCCACTTTTGCAAAAGCTTTCCACTCTTAGAGTGACATGTGGCAATCCACTTTAGGAAGAGTTTCTCCACTTGGAAAGTGACACATGGCCACTTCCTTTTTAAGAAGTGTCTTCACTAAGAGCTTGCCATGTGGCCATCATGTCCCATGGTGGGACACACTCTTTTAAGATAATATTACAAACCATACAATACTTGGCCCATTATACAAGGCCTAAAAATATACCCTATACTACTTGTCCCTTAATACAAGGTCTAGAAATACTTCATGATAGCCCAAGTAAATAAGAGTTTAGCTCATTCTTTTGGAAATGATTTTAATCATTCTTGAATTTGTTTGGCCATGCTTCTTGTGATTGGACCCTTAGCTAGGAGTTTGTCATCATCCCCTCCCTCTTGAGAAGGATTTGTCTTCAAATCTTGAGGCTCTTCATCTTCTTCTTGCTCCAAATCTCCTACAAAAGGGGTTAGATCACAAACATTGAAAGTAGCACTTACATCATACTCACAAGGCAACTCTAGCCTATATGCATTATTGTTAATCCTTTGAACTACTCTAAAAGGTCCATCACCACGAGAGTTGAGTTTGGACTTCCTTTGTGTTGGAAATCTATTTTTACTTAAGTGGAGCCAAACCCAATCTCCTTCTTCAAAGATCACTTCTCTCTTGCCCTTGTTGTTATACTTGGCATATCTCTCAGTTTGATGTTGTATTTGTGACTTTACCCTCTCATGCATTTTCTTCACAAATTCAGACTTAGACACTCCTTCCTTATGAATGAAATCACTAGGATTTGGGAGAGGTATGAGGTCTAAAGGAGTGAGAGGATTAAAACCATACACAACCTCGAAAGGAGACATTTTGGTAGTTTTGTGAACCACCCTATTGTATGCAAACTCAATGTGAGGAAGGTACTCATCCCAAGATTTGTGGTTTCCTTTCAAGATAGCCCGCAACATGGTTCCTAAAGACCTATTCACAACCTCGGTTTGTCCATCAGTTTGTGGGTGACTAGAGGTTGAAAATTGAAGCTTGGTTCCTAGTCTAGACCAAAGTGTTTTCCAAAAGTGACTAAGAAACTTAGGATCTCTATCTGAGACAATGGTCCTAGGCAACCCATGGAATTTTACCACATCTCTAAAGAAGAGTTTTGCTATGTAACTTGCATCATCTACCTTGTGGCATGGTATGAAATGAGCCATTTTGCTAAACCTATCCACAACCACAAAGATAGAGTCAAATCCCCTTTGAGTCTTAGGTAGACCAAGTATAAAGTCCATGCTAATGTCTTCCCATGGGGATGAAGCAATAGGGAGAGGGGTGTACACACCATGAGGCATAGTTTTAGCCTTGGCTTGTAAACAAGCAATGCACTTATGACAATACCTTTGAACTTCCTTTCTCATGTGGGGCCAATAGAATTTCTCTTGAAGAATGTTTAGAGTTTTATCAACTCCAAAATGGCCCATGAGACCTCCTTCATGCGACTCCTTAATGAGGAGTTTCCTATGGGAACCTTGAGGCACACACAACTTACCTTCCTTAAACAAATACCCTTTGGACACATAGTAACCTCCTTGAGCCTTCTTTTGACAATTTGAAAAGATGAGGAAAAGAAGTCATCTTGTTCATACAACTCTCCCATGTGATCAAAGCCAAGAATTTGTGTTCCAAGTTTTGAAAAGAGATTGCGCCTTCTAGAAAGAGCATCAGCCACAACATTAGATTTTCCTTTCTTGTATTTGATCACATAAGGAAATTGTTCTAGATATTCCATCCATTTTGCATGTCTCTTGTTTAGCTTGTGTTGTCCCCTTAAATATTTAAGTGACTCATGGTCACTATGAATGAATAACTCCTTGGAAACTAGATAATGTTCCCAAGTTTGAAGGGACCTTACAAGAGCATACAACTCTTTATCATAGGTGGGATAGTTGAGAGTGGCACCATTTAGTTTTTCACTAAAATAGGCAATGACGTGTCCTTCTTGTAACAAAACTCCACCTATTCCTACACCACTTGCATCACATTCTATCTCAAAAGTTTTTGAAAAGTTTGGAAGAGATAAAATGGGTGCATTGGTAAGTTTTTCTTTGAGTTGCTTGAAAGCCAACTCTTGTTTCTCTCCCCACACAAATTTCACATCTTTTTTTACCAGCTCATTGAGAGGTGAAGCTATACTTGAGAAGTTAGGGACAAATCTCCTATAGAAAGATGCTAGCAAAAAGGTGGTTGTCCCTCAAGGTGGAGAGAACAACTTGCAAATGTACCAAATGATCATGAAGACTCTTGCTATATACTAGGATGTCATCAAAGTACACAACCACAAATTTTCCAATGCAATCCCTAAGGACATGGTTCATTAATCTCATGAAGGTGTTAGGTGCATTAGTTAAGCCAAATGGCATCACTAACCATTCATATAAACCAAATTTAGTCTTAAATGCAGTTTTCCACTCATCACCCTCTCTTATTCTTATTTGGTGATAAACACTTTTAAGATCTATTTTGGAAAATATCATGGATCCATGCAACTCATCTAACATGTCATCAAGCCTAGGAATTGGGTGCCTATACTTAATGGTGATGTTGTTGATAGCCCTACAATCACAACACATTCTCCATTTTCCATCTTTCTTAGGAACTAACAACACGGGCACAGCACATGGACTCAAACTCTTTTGAACCCAACCTTTGTCTAATAATTCTTGAACTTGAGTTTCAATCTCCTTAGTTTCTTGAGGATTGGTTCTATAGGCTGGCCTATTTGGTAAACTTGCCCCAAGAACAAAGTCTATTTGATGTTCTATACCCCTGATTGGTGGAAGATCTTTCGGATCTTCTTTGGGAAACACATCACTAAATTCTTTCAAAAGTTTATCCAAAGGAGATAGACACTTGGATTCTAGATTTGCAGTAATGCATGAAAGTGCTCCTTTACAAAAAAGGAGATAGGAAGGTTGCTCACAAAGGAGAGTTTTCTTCAATGTTTTCTTAGACAAATTTTTCTCCTTTTGAGTGACCTTGGTAAGAGCACTACTTTCCCCTTCTTCATGAATGCAAGAGTTGGGAATTTTCTCTCTTAAATCCTTATGCATGCTCTCTTCATTTCTCTCTTCATTCCTTAGTTTCTTCATTTGTAATTGATCCTCAAACACTTTAGAAGGTGGTAGGGGATGAAGAATAAACAACTTTTCCTTATGGTGGAGAGTAATCTCATTAGTATGACCATTGTGTATAGTTTTCTTGTCAAATTGCCATGGTCTTCCTAATAGAATGTGGAAAGCTTCCATAGGAATTATGTCACAAAGTACTTTATCTTCATAGTTCCCTATTGAGAGCTTGACCTCCACTTGTTGGTTCACATTAAAATCCTCTCCTTCATTTAGCCATTGAAATTTGTAAGGTTTGGGATGAGGTTTGATGGTGAGACCTAACTTTTCCACCAACCTAGTGCTACAACAATTACAACATGAGCCACTATCTACAATGAGAGAACATGTTTTGTTTGAAACTCGACATCTTGTATGAAAGATGTTTTCTCTTTGGGTTAAGACTTGGGGACTGGGTTGATTCTTGAGAACTCTTCTCATCATGAGGATATCTCCATCACAAGGGTAGGAATCTTCTACTTCATTCTCCTCCTCACTTGCACCTTTCTCTTCTTCTTCTTCACTACTATATGAGTCAACACCCCTTAAGATTATGATCCTTTTGGTGGGACATTGTGATGCAATATGACCTCTACCTTGACACTTAAAACATTTAATTTCACTAGTGCGCATGGATGATGATGATCCTTGATTGGGTTTCTCTTTCTCTTTCTCAAATTTCCTAGGGGTTTCCTCTCTTCTCACTTGTTTTCCCTCCCTCTTGTAGTCTTTCTTAACATATGAGTTTGAGTGGTCAATTTTCAAACCTTTTCTCAAATGTTGTTGCTCTACCTTTATGCAAATTTGTATCAAATCATTAAGATCTTGATAGGGCAGCAATTCCACTCTATCTCTAATATCAAGATTAAGACCACTTAGAAATCTAGAAATTGTGGTTCTTTCTTCTTCCCTAATTCCCACCCTCATCATGTAGAGTTCCATCTTTTGCCTATACTCTTCCACACTCATGGTTCTTTGTTGGAGTCTTTGGAGTTTATCCATAAGCTCTCTATGGTAGTAGGAAGGTATGTGTCTTCTTCTTAGAGCACTCTTCAAGTCATTCCAATATTGGACTTGAGGGGAATTAGAGAGTCTTCTTTCTCTCACTAGGGCAGTCCACCAATACATGGCATTCCCTTGAAAGCTTAAGGTGGCTAGGGAAACTTTCCTTTCCTCTGTTATTTGATGACACTCAAAAAGTTGTTCTACTTTCATTTCCCAATCTAGGTATGCCTCAACATCTTCTTTCCCATGGAAATGAGGAAGGTCTAGCCTAATCTCTCTTGGTGGTTGTTCACTCTCCCTTCTATACCTTCTAGGTGGAGGATGTTGGTAGAATTGGGCAGCGGTCCTACTATCTTGTTCAGGGTATGTGTTTTCTGTGGGAGTTTTTGAACTCCTCCTTGAGTGACTCCTACTCCTACTTTTCTTTATCTCTTCTTGGACCTTTTCTTGTTTTTGGGCTAGAACTCTAAGCTCTTCTTCTAAGGTTTCAAGATATTGTTCTCTTTCAACTCTTTCTTTTTCTTTCAAAATGGATTCTTGCTTTTGCCAAAGTTTTAGTGATTTTAGTTCCTTGGCCATTTGTTCTAAATTTGGTTGGGCCTCTTCACTATAATCACTATCAATTTGGTAAGAAGGTTCCTTAGACATTCTTAAAAAAATTCAAAATATGTAATGCACACACAAACTTGTATTTCAAAAGTAAATTCCTTTAGAGATTTAAGGAGGCAAAATAATCTCAAGTTCACTTCCAGGAAAGAGAGGAGAATCACTAAGGATCACTTAAAATCCAAGTCTTTCCTAGCCAAAGTTTACCTCAAGTTCTCTTGCACCAAACTTCTCAAATGGAATTAGGTTTGATATACAAGTAAACACACAATAAATTATAAGCAGTTAAAGACAACAATTAAACTAGACTATGCGGCCTAATGGTAAAGTTAGAAGGCACTTCGGAACCTTCAAACTTTAACCAACTAAAAACGTTTTCAATATGGCTTACAAGTCTTTGTTAGGATATGGGATTGAGTATCACAGACTACCCCAAGATACCTAACAAGGTTATGAGTTACAAATCCAAAAGCAATACAATTTTACAACTCAAAAATGCGTAATACAAATAAATAATGTGTGTTCCTCTCTAAAGTGTTTCACTCCTTTTCTTCTTGTCTCTTCCTCAAGGTTTCAAGGTCCAAAGAGGTCTCCGATCACCCAATATACTATGTCCAATTTCGTTTTTCCTCCAAAAAAATATCCTACACCAAATATCAAACCAAATCCGAAAGGTAGGAATCCAAAGAGAATGCAAATCAAGGGCCAATTTGAACAATAGCTCTTCAAAAGGAGTTATGTTGAGACAAAACAGAGAGTAATGAACAAGACAATCAAGAAAATAAAGCTTAAAAACAAAGGCTAGGCACTCAAAAGAATTACCTAAAGAAAGGCACTAGAATAGATGAATAAAACCAAAAACAATTAGAATAGAGAATTATTACTTCTTATCTTTACAAACACTTAGCTAATGGTGCAATGTAGGTAGAGACAATATTTTGTCAAAAGTGTCATGTCCAAGTCTCATATCCAAGGGTCATGTCCAAGTGTCATGTCAAGGTATTATGTCCAAGTATCATCTCCAAGTGTCATGGTAAAGTCTCATGTCAAAGTCTCAAGTCAAAGTAATTTTTTTTTTCACTTTTGCTTTTGCTTGTACTTTTACTTTCTTTTTTTTTTACTTTGGCTTTTTACTTTTGTCTACACTTTTGTTTTTCAACACAAATTAGATCTGGACAATTTGTTTGGGTAGCTCAAAGTTCATGACTAAAAAAAATGGAAGAAATCTTACTAGAATCAAAAATAGAGTATGAAACTCAAAGAAACACAAGAGAAACTTAACTCTAAGAACTTGACAATGATCTAATGACAAGCATGAACTCAAATATGAAAGAAAAGAAAGCACTCAAATGGATGTATATAGTGTAATTTCGAAATCCCAATGGGACATATTTTTTTATGATTTTTGCAAAGCCCGAACTAAGAGAAAATGACATAAAAATGACTACACATGACTCTAGAGAACATGGATGAAATTAAAAATAAAAAAATAACCCAAAAATGACATTAAAACAGAACCAAATATATGAAGAAAGACTCAAAAAAACTATAAAAGCACACCACAACACATGTATATGGAAACTTAGTGGTAAAAACCGAATGGTTCCGCTAAAGAACAAACTAGAACCATAAAAATAACATATATGGATGTAAACAATGGAAGACAATAAAGAACAACACAATAACAACAAGAAATACACAAAGATAGGTAAAGGACCAAGATACTTAGCTCTTGTAGACCCAAAGCTCTTGATACCAAATGATAGAGTCCTCCTCGAGCTAGGTTGGGCCAAAGCGCGAAGATGAAGCTATGGAGGTGGAATTTGTGCGGAAGTAATGGATATGGTGGTGGGCTCACAATATTGGTGAGGTTTTGGTGAGTATTTGTGGTAGGATGGAGGTGTTTGATGGATCTCCGGAGAGGTTGGGCCAACTCTAGAGAAGGGTGGTTAGAGGGACCTCATGGGATGCTCTAGCCTTGACTTGAGACAAGATATGTTTGCACACATTTTGGCATAATAGCATTCAAATTCATCAAGTGATTTTACAAGGAAGGAGACCCTTCTATTTATAGAGAAAGGTGTCTCCAAAGTAGACAAGAAACCCTAAAAACTATCCCCTCTTAAAGAGACATGTGGCAATCCTCTTTTACAAAGTTTCTCCACTCTTAGAGTGCCATGTGGCAATCCACTTTTGTAAAGTCTTCTCCACTCTTAGAGTACCATGTGGTAATCCACTTTTGCAAAGTTCCTCCACTCTTAAAGTGCCATGTGACAATCCACTTTTGCAAAAGCTTTCCACTCTTAGAGTGACATGTGGCAATCCACTTTAAGAAGAGTTTCTCCACTTGGAAAGTGACACATGGCCACTTCCTTTTTAAGAAGTGTCTTCACTAAGAGCTTGCCATGTGGCCATCATGTCCCATGGTGGGACACACTCTTTTAAGATAATATTACAAACCATACAATACTTGGCCCATTATACAAGGCCTAAAAATATACCCTATACTACTTGTCCCTTAATACAAGGTCTAGAAATACTTCATGATAGCCCAAGTAAATAAGAGTTTAGCTCATTCTTTTGGAAATGATTTTAATCCTTCTTGAATTTGTTTGGCCATGCTTCTTGTGATTGGACCCTTAGCTAGGAGTTTGTCATCATGATCCATCTTCTATAAGAAACTAATTGGTTATATTTCATCTAACATTTTATTGTCAATTCATCTCTATTCTTACTTCTAATCAATAAGTACTATTCTCATTATTTGAAAAAGTCTCTGGTTCTAGTTTTTTTCTCTTATCATTGTCAATATATAATACTCTTAAGACATTTTAGTGACACTACTACATAATAATCGACTATAAATAGCATTTAATAAATAACACTTATTTAAAAAAACGTTATTTATGAGTCTCCAAATATATAAATAGCGTTTATTTAAAAAAATTAGTTTATTTACAAAAACCGTATATATAGATAATTAATTTTTTTTTAATAGTTGCATCATGCCGTTGCTATATTTTAAATCAAGATGGACCCCATTAACTATGTTATATATGACAAGTTTAGATGATGGTCCTTTTTTGTAAGCCTATGCAACAACTTTATACTTGTCGTTCTCTCCGGCATTTTAAATTATATGAACTCACTTATCGTTATACACTTGGGCTCTTAAATCCAATTTTATGAAACGAAATTCCCTTTTACTTCTCAAATTTTGTAATTTATTTTATGAAAAAAAGATATAAGAATATATTCTCAAATAACTGCGAAAGTAGGTCTAATTGTGGCAAAGGAATTGTATTGTGAGAAAAAGAGGCCTGCAAGATTTTAGCCGCAATAGCAGTGTTGTTAGGAGGACACATGAACTATGTACTTTTGTTATGTTGGTTAAATACAACCAATATAAAATTTTTAAATTCTTAATGTCGATTAATAAATTAATATAAAAAACTAATTTTATATCATTTGAAAACATCTATTGTTGAAAAGCCTAAAAAATTATCATAATATATTTTTTCCACTTTTCAGGTTGGTGGTAGTCTCAACTACCGTGGAAAATTTGTTCTTTTTTAAAGAATTTTTTTTCTTTTAATCATCTCCATTATGACATTATTCTATCAGACATAGTTCTTAGGCAAAAAAATTTCAAAAGAATTAATTATATTTATATATTTAACCAATTTTAAACTTTACTAAAAATTAATAATATATTTACGTATAATATATTATTAATTATATAAATATGGTAATGATAATTTACAATTAATACTTAAAAATTTATGAATGTATTTTTAATATCTTATTTTTTTTTAGTGTGAGTCAATATATATATATATATATATATATATATATATATAATAAAAGTGTCTTGAGTGATTCAGTGTTATTGTTGTTGTTAGGAAAAGTTGTCATCCTCTATGTGTTTTAAAAGGTAGTGTTTTCATTCCTTATGTGATTAAAGGAAGATGTTGTTCACCTCTTGTGTCTTCAAAAGATGTGTTTTATAACCCTAAACTTTATTATTTGTGATTGTAAGTTGTGGTTGTTTTTAGTGATTGGTTAATCCCTCTTTAGAGAGATTATAACAATTGGACGTATGATTTTTTTATTCGAACTAGTATAAAGTGCAAATCTTTCTTTTCATATACTTATATTTAATTGGAAAGTCAGTTTATAAAAAAGTAATTTTTTTTTAAAAGGCACAATTTTATTAAAGAAACCAATTCACCCTTTTGGATTATGTTCACATGCGATTATTCCATTGCGCGATTCTAACAAATTATAAGATTAAATATGTTTTTAGTCCCTAAACTTTGATGAGATATTGTAAATAAGATAAGACTTTCTATATCAATTTTAGTTATAATCAGTATAGAAAATGGGTGTGGTAATAATTTTGTAATAAAAAAGAAAACTTTTTATAATGATTTTATTATAATTAGTATAAAAAGTGAGGATGATGACAATTTTGTAATAAAGGAGAAAACTTTATATACTAATTCTAGTTATAACTGACATAGAAAGTGGAAACAGTGAGAATTTTGTAATAAAAGACAATTTTTTTCGAATTTGCATGAAAGTTTAAGGATTAAAACGATATTTCACCATTTTATTTTGGCTTAATACATCATTTGATCCCTAGTTTGGAGCGATGTGTTCAAAGTGGTCCTACCCTTTTTCGAAAATTCACTATTGTCCCATATTTTGTAAAAATGATTCAAGTTAGTCATTTTGGCTTACGGTGTTAAAAACATAACAGTGCAATTGTCTTCATGGCCAAAAGTGAATGAGGTGTACAATTTTGCAATACGTGGCACGATAGAATCAATTGAGGTGTAAATTTTAAAAATAAATCTAAATGGCGTGGAAAACGTTTAAATGAGGGTTAAATGAAGTTACAAGTAGGTTAGAATTCATTCGCAATTTTGGGTTCAAGAATCTGGTGAAAGTGGTCTTCAATTTGAGTTCGTGATTCATTGAAGGTGAAATTGAAAAAATCATGCTTGCCAGAACCGTAACCTGTTTGAGCATTCATAATCTCTCTTTTTTCATCTTCTTTGCATGAGACCACGACAACATCACCTTCACCTACGACTGCACTTTCCTTGTCTCACTGTTAGCGTCGAGCCGGACATGATTGTCACGCTGCATCTTTTCCAAGGCGCATCGTTGGCCAGGAGCTCCACCAACATTATCATCGACCCTTTTTCTCAATTATTGTTCAACCTTCTTCCTCCTCTTTGAATGTGTTTTTTTCTAGTTGTAGGTGTCTGAGGTGAAGAAGAAGACAACGATATAGGGTGATGGTTGCTGAAATGTTGGGAGAGAGTTAGGGTTTCTGAATTTTTGTGAATGGCAAATTGATAAATAGGGTTTCTGATTTTTCACATAATTTTGTGAATTGCGAATTGGAACCAAATGATGTATTAAACCTTTTATTTTTAACTTTCAAAGCAGATACTATGAAGGTTGGACCTTTTAACTAGCATATAATATGTTTAATTATGTTCTTCCCTCCTTCATACACCACTTTTACTTCATTTTCCCATTGAGTTATCTTTTCTTCTTTGGTGCCGCTTTCACTGCCTTGCTTTTGTTGACGCCGTCTGCCTTGTTGTTGTTGTTGTTGTGTCGTCATACCTTAAGTTTACCCTTTGCACGGGAATGAGAAGGTCAGTCTTTGAACCTTAAAATCTTACATGACATTTTTGGGATACTCTATATGTATTTTCTTTCGTAGGCAATTAGTTTGTGTCCTTGTGTATATCTTAGTTAGCTTTATTTGTGTATTTACCTTAATCTGTAGCTTTATATGTCCATATGTAGTATGTTTATACATGAATTGTACTGTGACCATCATTGATTTATATCATTTTCCCTACATGTACAATAATCATCATGAATTTATATTGTTTTACTTTGAGACAAAAACAAAGATTGTATATTGACATAAGTATGCACTTAAAGTGCATATATTACATATTAATTTAGAACACCACCAACAAAACAAAATTCTACATTTCCAGTATTTATAAAAATAATGTAGATGTGACACATTTCAAAAAACATTTCCTCCTTCTAAGGTTCAAGTTTCAACCTTCAACTATCAAATTGCTTCAAGCTAATGAATTTGCTTAAGGGTGTGTTTTGAATTGATTATATTACATCAAATTTGATTTCAAATAAAGAAATGAATTTTGAGTAGAAATATAGTTCTTGATAATGTGTAACTTCTTGAATGGATTAATGTTACCACATCAACTTAGTTCCAAGTTGTATTCCATGATTATGTGTAACTTCTTGATAAAATGAAAATGTAGTATACAATTGTACTTCTCATATGTACTTTAAAGCAAAGTGCAATTATTCTATTTATTTCATGTTCTAGGAAGATATTAGATTCTCAACCAAGTACCCAATGAGATATTAATCTCTTTGAGTCTTATGACTTTTAATTTGTTAGCAACATAGAATAGCTATGTTAACACTAAACATAGGAAAACTTGAAAAAAACAACACTTAGTCTCACCTAACTCACTTTTGTTTTTCTCAACCTCTACCTTTCCCTATCCTTGCATGAATCAAGATATGGGTTTGCATTTAGATATTTTAAATTAAGGGATAAACAACCAGATCCATTGATTAACTATTTATGTTGTGGTTTGATAGTAGGATTGAGTTCACAATTGGACTGCTTGTTTGGTCATTTATTAATTGTAACTAAAAGCAAAGATGTTAGTTTATATTCACAACAATAGGTCAAAGTTGGATAAATTTTATACACGTAACAAATGAATATGAGAGTGCAGTAGAATAAGTTATTGAATTTGAAATTATTAATGTTTCAGATAATAATGAAAGATTTTATTGCTTATGTGTTGATTGATTGAATGAGCAAAAACTACAAACTAAAGTTATTCAAGAGCATGTTCTTTGTGATGATTTCTTAAAGAGTTACACAAAGTGGACATGACCTTATAAATTAATAAACATGCCAAGTGAACATGTGTCTCAAGCATAAGAAGAAAAGGTTTCACTACTACAAAAAAGTGTATAGATAGCGCTTTTTTTTATCATAGATAGCGTTTTTTAAGCGCTATCTATGTTTGCGCTATCTATTAATAGATAGCGCTTTTTCTAGAAGCGCTATCTATTGGTGTCTGACAATAGATAACGCTTATTTAAATAAGTGCTATCTATTGTCAGACACCAATAGATAGTGCTTTTTTAAATAAGCGCTATCTATTGGTGTATGACAATAGATAGTGCTCATTTAAATAAGCGCTATCTATTGTTTTAAATTTTTTCAAAAAAAATAATTTTTATTAAAATATTTAAAAAATATATATATAAAATATTTGTTCTATTATATATAAACTTATATATTGATTCAGTTATATACAAAAAATAAATATAAAATATTAAGACAAATATGATAAAAACAAGTCTCAAAAAGAATGTTTGTTACTTCAATGTATAAATAACATTTTTTGGTACAATAATATTTCAAAATGTAATCATTAATTTGTCAAGTACATGTTATGACATGACATTGTTTTATAAAACGTATATACAACCATAACACATATCCTATTATTAATGCATATGTACATCACCCTAACAACCTATAAACATGTACTAATTATATGTAAACGTCAATCTTTCCTAACTTCGATAATTTGATTGTCACAATATTGTTGATATCTGCAATTAGAAAAATACTGCAACAAAGAAAAATAATATAAAATTAGTCAATTAAAATTTTCGTGCAAATTAATTATGACAATGAAGATAACTTACCTTAGCTGAAATTGTTCCTCCTTCACATGTGATAATTGCTTTCATATATCGACACATATAATATCCACAATCATTGTCATTGGGTTGTCTTGAACACTAGAAAACCAAAAGTAGAAAACATTATAATTTGAACATAACTGCAAATCAAAACTCTAATAAACTCCAAACATATTCAGTCTATGGTAACAAACAACTATATACCATGCTTTCATTATAACCATATATTCCTCCAACCAGTAATAATAATTATGTTTTATTCACTTGAACTTTGTAAATATTCTTTTTAAGAACTTTAAGTTCAATGTTATAATATACACTTATTACTCATTTACAACCGTTCACAATGATGTCAAAGTAGGAGCAATCTACCGGTCACCACATCCACAGATGATTTTGATCTTGAAATAAAATGCAACAATGTGTAAAGGCATCGCATAAGAAAGCATCACATTACAAAAGCTGTCAACAAAGAACAAAGGTAGCAACTTTGAAAAATATCAACATCAAATCCAAGACCGTGAGATTCAATTGTATATGTACATTGTCCGGTAGTTAAATATTTACACTAGTAATGGGTTTCTGCAATTAAAACCCAAAGAACAGACAATAGGGGGAAATGAAATCAAATTACTGAAATATGTCCAAGGCAAGCACTCACCTGAAAAGGCAACTACAACAACTATTTTTCTGGGCACCTCTTTAATTGTCTGACAGGAATCTTTAGGCAGTGGCAAGTTAGCACCATACTTTGATGGCATGACGAAAGACATTCTCCACTTGTCTTGATCTTCAATCTAAGATAATACAATGATAAATTAGAACATCACAAATTACAAATATATGTTGAAAAGAAACTCCTAATCAAATAGTTGTATTGATTATTAAATACAGAACTTCCAGAAAATAATATCACAAAATTCACACACTTAAGTGCAAAGTGACACTGGTACATTGGCTATATCATAACATAGACACAAAAGGAGAAAAATAACGAGAGAGGAACCTGTGACCTAAATGGTTAAAATAATAGTGTTATGTTATAACGCCATCTAATTGGGATAGATATAGATAATTCATAAGATGGAAAATAGTATCAATTTATCCAATATCACACACTTAAACTTTACATATTAATTATTTACATATTAATTAGACCATGTGCAGAGTGACACTAGTACATTGGCTATATCATAACATAGAAAAAAAAAGGAAAAAAAAACGAAAGAGGAACCTGTGACCTAAATGGTTAAAACAATAGTGTTATGTTATAACACCATATAATTGAGATAGATATAGGTAATTCATAAGATAGAAAATAGTATCAATTTATCCAATCTCACACACTTAAACTTTACTTGTTAATTAGACCATGTGTTAAAGAACATAGGAATTTGATAGAATTTTCAGGTGAAACCTTTAACTATGTATTTGGATAAAGTTAAGAAAAATCAGATTGAAAAAATATGCTAGGGTAGTTCAGACATTACTGAATTGTTATGAAAGATTTATTTCAATTGAACTTGAATTACATAAACATAGATTTTAAATTGTGAATTATACTATATAAAATCAGACCATGAAAATAAGTTAGATGCAATTATTTCACTATCATTATTGACAATGTTTGTTATAGTTATATAAATGTATGTTTCTACTGTTATGTTTACTGAAACGGATATAATTAAGCTAAACTTGTTTGGCAATGCATATAAAAATAAATAAGATAAAGATTGAAAATGAGATATTTCACGAAATCCATAAAATAAGGTCAACATATATATTCAAATTATCATACCAGTTTTTAACTTATAATTAACACCTCTAAAAGGTGTAATACATACCACACGAAATCATGTTTTACTTACCTAATTGTGCACTATCAAAACCAGTGAAATACATCATAACTCTTATCTTAATTAAAATAACATTGTGACATTTGTTTCTAAACTAAATAATTTCATGCATTATATTTCACATCACATATAAGAACTAAAGCATAAAAGAATGCAACATATAGTATAATACCCTAAACCACTTTAATGACCACCAATTTAAGCACTGGAACTCCCACTTTTTTTTTCCACATATAAATTCAATACAACCTTTTCACCAAATAGATTCTTGTACTAATTTTCCATGATCCAGACTTGTTAACATTACAACTCCAGACAATAATAGTATATACTAATCCCTATGGGTGCTCACAAATTTATAACACTAAAAGAGTTCAATAATTACATCTAATATACCTTAGAATCATAAAAACTCATGCAATCATGTCTTGAAACACTACACCAATGTTATTTGTTACAATAATGTGTATATCTAGTCCAACCAGAAAAATATAACAACACACCATAATTTTCCAGGCATCTAGGAATAACATCCTATCCCACTTATTCTTATAAGAATAAAAACATCCAATTATTATCAGTAAACTCACACCTTCCAGACCCACAAATCAATTCCAATTTAAATATATTATAACCCAACATAACATATACAAATTTCCAGCTTATCATCATGTCCACTATAGATAGCCAAATAAGATTGCTCATAGTTTTAAAATACTAATAAATTAATAAACACCATTGCTGCATCTTAGAAACAATTAAGCTCACACAAAGGAAACATGTATTCAGAGAAAATATAGGCTGCAACATATTCGAACAACCAATTAAAACCCAAATAGTGAAAACTCTTCGAATACCTCAATTCTCACATTCCGCGCCCACTGCTCATGGATTTCCTCCGTCTCGTGTCCTCTTCTCCTTCTTTCCCAAAACGTGTCGCTGCTGCTCTCTCTTGCTCTCGCACCACAAAACCTCCAATTCGTCTAGGTTTTAGGGTTTTGCCCTTTCTCCATTACTCACCTTGAAATCTCGCCTCCCCTCTTAAATTCCTTCTTCCGTTACTTCGTCTGAGCCTCAGATTCTCTTCTTCCCCTAGCTGCACCAAGAATCCCTCTTTCTCTTAGGGTTTTCGAAAAGAAGAAAAAAGATAAGGGAGAAGAGACAACGAGAAAAAAGAAAGAAGAATGAGATTCAGAATTTTTTAACCCTGTCTACTTCTCATGGCCTATGGATTTGGCATTGAAGGCTTCTCTTCCTCTCTCTCGTGCTCACGTTGCTATTTCTTCCATTTGGCTAACCCTAGTTTTTTTTTTCGGTTTTGGGCAAAAAGAAACAGAGAAGGGAGAAGAAAAGAAGAATTGAACTAACCTTCAAAAACCAAAACCAGTGATTTAAGCTCATACGAACAGTAACGCCAGATGCAAAGGTGCACGAACAAAAGAAATATGTTTTCAGAGTTAACTGAATAAAGGAAATAGGCCGAATTTTTTTTTTTAGTTTTTATAATAAATAGATATCGCTTTTGCTTAAATAATAGCTCTCTGTTAATTTATTTTAAATTTTTAATTAAAAATAATAATATAAATAAATATAGATAGTATTATTTTGAAAAACGTTATGAATTGGAAAAGGGGAGAAATTTTTTTTTGAGGATAGAAAGAAGCTAGAAGGAGAAATATATGTATTAAATTTTTTAAATGTCGAATAGACAGCGCTTATTTAAAAAAACGCTATCTAAATTTATGACAATAGATAGCGCTTTTTAAAAAAAACGCTATCTATGGATCTATTTTAAATTATGAATAAAAAAAAGTAATATTAATTATATATAAATAACGCTTTTCCACAAAAGCGCTATCTATTGTCATAGGTTTAGATAGCGCTTTTTTAAATAAGCGCTATCTATTGTTCTGAACATTCATAGATAGCGCTTATTTAAAAAAGCGCTATCTATTAAGCGCTATCTATAGTCCATTTTGTAGTACTGTTTATTCAAAGATGGGTGATCGGGTAAAGGAAATGATTTCTAACGTTGGGCATGATTCCTTCCAACGCGCTCATGTGTATGACATAATTATCCATAATGAACAAATATATTTGATTATTAGCGGTATTAAAATTGCTTGAGTTATTGAGTGAAATGCTTTATAAAGGTAACACAATGTAATTATGTCATGAAAAAGATAGTGTCTAATGGGTATGAAGTACCAAAAAAATCATGTATGCCAAAACGATTGTGTCTTATACAGGAAGGAGTTTGCCAAGTTACACTAATGTTCATAATGTGGGGTATCACGATACAAACAAAAAGATAATGAGTCTGAATCTAATAGTAAAGGTCCTCTTGTGAAAGTCTTGTGGTATCTTCATGTAGTTCCATAATTGAAATGTTTATTCAGTAATGCGAATGATGCAAAACTCATTAAATGACATGCAGATGGACGTACAAAATATGACCATTTAAGGCATTCGTTGGAAATTGAAGAAAATTGATTCCATGTTGCCAAATTTTTCCAATGATTGAAGCAACATTAGGTTTGTATTTTCTATAGATAGAATAAATTCATATGGTAACTTAAGCAGTAAGCATTGTTCTTGACCTATTTTGTTAGTGATTTATAATTTAGCTCTACGGTTGTGATGAACGCAAATATGTCATATTATCCTTGTTGATCTCGAGTTCAAGATAATTAGGAAACAACATTAATGTTTATTTAACCCTATTAGTTGAAGATTTAAAAATGTTATAGGAGGAAGATATTGATATATTTTACGGGTACACTAGTAATTCTTTCAAGTTGCATATCATGTTATTTGTATAATTAACATCTTTTCAATATATGGTAATTTAAGTGACTACAATATTAAGGGTCACAAAGCATATCATATATGTGAAAAAGGCACATGTCACCATCAACTGTAACATGAGACATTATATAAATGTTATACATGTAGAGAAAAATGCTTGTGATAATATTATCGAAACACTTATGAATATTCAAGTAAGATGAAAGATGGTATCAACTCTAATTTGGACCTGGTTAAAATGGATATAAAAGAACAATTAGCTTTACAATAACATAGTAAGTGAACATACTAGCCTTTAACATGTCACACATTGTCTAAACAAGAAAAAAAATAAGTTTTTGAGTTTTTAAGAGGTGTGAAAGTTCCACTGGATTACTCTTCCAATTTTAAAAGTCTTGTATCCATGAAAGATCTAAAATTACTTGGATTAAAATTTCATGATTATCGTGTATTTATGCAAAAACTTCTAATAGTGGTTATTTAATGCATATTGCCTAAGAATGTTGGATATACCTTAACAAGGTTGTGCTTCTTTTTTAATGCAGTATATAGTAAAGTTATTGATAGTAAGAAATTGGATCAATTAGAAAATGAGGTTATGGTTATATTGTGTCAGTTAAAGTGTTCTTTCCTCCATCATTCTTTGATATTATGGTCTACTTGGTTATTCATTTAGTTGAAGAAGTTAGAATTTGTGGTCTAGTATTTTTAAGATGAACTACCCTATTGAACGATAAATGAAGATATTAAAAAGGTATGTGAACCAATATCGTCTTGAAACATTAATTGTTGAAAGATATATTACAGAGGGAGGTATTGAGTTATGTACAAACTACTTATCATAAGTTGAAGCTATAGGGGAACTTAAGTCTTGTTACCATGGAAAAGGTGTTGGTAACGATATTCGAAGTGCAAAAGTTATGATTTTACATAGAGATGAAATTCTCCAAGCACATTTATATATTGAATGACACTAAAGAAGTCATCCTCTCTTGAGTGCTTGTAAATATATTATAAAGAGAAATAATCCATAAAAGGTCTCAAGAATGGGTCATTGATGAGCACAACATAACTTCTTGAAGTGGTTCAAGCAACAAGTTCAAAATGACAATACAACTTCTGATACATTAAACTAGCTAGCAAGTGAGCTAAACTTTGATGTCATATGTTGGAATGAGTATAATATAAACGATTATATATTTCATACAAAAGTCAAATTTAAAAAGAACCATGCAAAATAATGGAGTAATAATGATGACCGAATCAATTCATTTCTCGAGTTCAAAGGATAAATATCTTATTATGGACTCATTGTGCTACTTTGGTGTGATTGAAGATATTTGGGTGATAGATTACATAAGTTTCAAAGTATTTATTTTTATATGTAAGTGGGTTGACAATAATATTGGTAATACTAGTGTCAAGACTGATGATCTAGGTTTTTACCTAGAAAAAGTAGGTTATACTAAAGAGCCATTCATCACGACATCTCAGGCAAACCATGTGTTTTATGTCAATGATCTCGTTAACAAAATATGGTCAATGGTTCTTCAGCACAAAACCATGCATGGTACTGATGGGAATGATGAATTGATACTTTATATTAGTAAAACTCCATCTTTCTCATTAAACATGCCAATCTTAAATGGAGTTAAGGAAGTAAATGACATTCATGTCATACATGATGGCCACCACGAAGGATTGTGAGAGACCGCTCCAACTTGATAATGTATAAATTCAAATCTTATGTTTATACACTACAAGAAAAATCGTTATTATCTACCGCCAAAATCCGTATAAAACTTCAAAAATCCGTATATAAAATAGTATTACATACGGATTATATACGGACAGAAATCCGTATATAAAATGATCGTAGCTAATATTATATACGGATTTTTCCGTATATAATTACATACGAAAAAATCTGTATGTAATTATATACGGAAAAATCCGTATATAAAATCCGTATATAATTACATACAGAAAAATCCGTATATAATTATATACGGAAAAATCCGTATGTAACATTGTTTGTAGAAAAAATTATTTTATTCAACACCTGCACATACATTGATTACAATTAAACTTGTAATAACAACCAACCATCACAATAACTTTTATTTAACACCATATCAAACATTTCACATTAAGAATAGATATATATTACTTAAAAATCATTATCAAATAAGTTTACAAAATGTCTAATATTCATAAATAGATTGTACTGTTCCTAAGATGTTAAACAATATAAATTCTACAATTAATAACATGTCAAACAACATAGAATGACAAGTCTATAATTTCCTAATAATCACTAAGGATTTTGTTCATCTTGGATTGATATTGTCGTTGCACTCCATCACCTTTATTCAACACCTGCACATACATTGATTACAATTAAACTTGTAATAACAACCAACCATCACAATAACTTTTATTTAACACCATATCAAACATTTCACATTAAGAATAGATATATATTACTTAAAAATCATTATCAAATAAGTTTACAAAATGTCTAATATTCATAAATAGATTGTACTGTTCCTAAGATGTTAAACAATATAAATTCTACAATTAATAACATGTCAAACAACATAGAATGACAAGTCTATAATTTCCTAATAATCACTAAGGATTTTGTTCATCTTGGATTGATATTGTCGTTGCACTCCATCACCTTGATAACAACTTCACCACATTGCATTTTCCCTTTAAGGTTATTGGCCAATAACCACATTGCATCTGTAAAAAACAGAAAGCTTTAAAACAAAGATATTCTGCACCATTTTAACCAAAACAGCAAGACTTTTTGGGCAGCAAACAGCAAAGTTTTAATTGCAATAATAGCATCCAGAACAGCCCAAACAGCAAGGTATTAGGTGCAATAACAGCAAAGGTTTTATGTAGATTTTACAGCAAAGACAGCAAAAGTTTTATGCAGATTTTACAGCAAAGACAGCAAAGGTTTTATGCAGATTTTACAGCAAAGACAGCAAAGGTTTTATGCAGATTTTACAGCAAAGACAGTAAAGATTTTATGCAGATTTTACAGCAAAGACAACAAAGGTTTTATGCAAATTTTACAGCAAAGACAACAATTTTTTTTTAGTGTAGCATTTATGTAGTCTATACAGCAAAGACAACAATATATAAACAAAATTTATAGCAGCTAACAGGAAGTCTTCGTGACAGCAAACAATAAGGTTTTTTTTTAATACAGAATTTTCTTTCTAAAGAAGCTTCCCAACATATCATATTAGTGTCTTTACTCATTAGTGATGATCTTACCCCCTGCCCTACCAGTTCATACTATATCCAATTATTTAATCACTAAACAAATTATGGTTCATCAATTGTCTAACATATCAAGAGTTCATTTCATTGTTCTCATTTAATCAAAGCATACATTGACTAATATAATATTCTAGCAATTCCAAGTTCTTTTCTTCCAAAACTAATTTATAATCAAGTCATACTTGGCTCTTCACTAATCATTCTAAAACCCATATATTGAGTTTTTGTAATTTTAACCGAACAGTACGTGAAAGCATATCATCTCCATTCCCTAACTTATACAAACTCAATTCAAGGAATAAAGACAATTCATTCACCACTTTTAAATTCGCGTCCCAATATTACTTGTTTTCTTTTCTCATGATTTTAATAGATTAAAATAAACCACACATCACCACTCAAATATCAACAATTCTTTACCTTAACCCATTTTCTGAATTTTGTTTTTAGGTCTTGATTCCACGTAGTTCAAACAGTACCCATTTACACTACACCTATATTATGCCTATATTACTCTTTCCAACTCAATTATTCAATACTACCCCAAATTCCAACTGCATCAAACTTATTCCCCTGTTTTCATTCGAACATAATTGCTTCCTCTCACGTCCCATTGCACAATGGATTCCAGGATTTGATGGCTTCTAGGCGAGGAAGAAGAAATGAGAAGAGAGAATAAGAAAAAGGAAAAGAGGAACATTCAACTTTGAAACCTAAACACAGAACTTGAGATTCAAGAATGAACAATCTCATATTAGCTCTCTTAGACATTTAAACAAACAGTTTATGAACAAAATCACAAAATAGAACTCAAGACAGTAATGAACGAAAACAAAATGCAGGTTACAACAAATCAAAACATAAAAGGAAAAGTAACATTAACAATGCGGAAAAATTGAAGAAAACTCAACAAGCAGATACACAAAAATCAAAACAGAGAACAATCAACTTGAATCAATTAAAGACAAACAAATAGAAACAAGGAAAGCAATACTTATCTCTGGTAGCATGCTCCATCGTGCTTCATGGAAGAGCCTCCAAGGAGATGACCAAAAGAGCGACGCGGGCTCGACTTGAACTCCTTCGAAGCTTCCTTGTTGAGCAAACGCAGCAAAATAATGAGACGAACTCGAGATCGAGAGCGAAACGGAGAATGAACAGAAGAAAATATTAAAAAACCCTAAACAAACGAATAGAAGCTGGAACAATTGGGGAAAAACTCTAAAAGGGAGAACGAACCCTAATCTAGACCGAAAGAACCCTAAAAATGGGGAGAAACTCAATATGAACCGATTAATCAGTTCAAACGCAAGATTGATCGGTACAAAAGTGTTTAAACGGCGCAAATGCAGGTTTAATCGATGGAAATCGAAGAGCAAACGGTAGAAAGGGTTTTAATCAGTAGAAAAGTGCTTTTAATCGGTTAAAAATGAAGGAAAAGTAAAGAGGAGGACAAAACCCTAGGATTCAGAGGTGGTTATGCATATGAAAGTGAAAGTAAAAGGAAGAAATGAAGATTATGAGGATGAAGTGATTCTGTGATGAACAAACCTGTGGATGGTTGAGAGGCGCTCTCGAGAGAAAACAAAGAAGACGCGAGGCAGTGAATGAAAATGAAATGTGGTTGAACAGAGAGGTGAAAATACGCATGGTTGAAGATGCACGAATGAAAACTTGCGAACGAGAAGCTGTAAAGTAGCTGCCTCTTGTGTTAGGTTAATTAATTTTTTAATTTTTTATTATTATTTATTTTATAATCCGTATATAATATCTGTATATAATAAAATTTTTATCTACGAATTAGATCCGTATATAATAATCCGTATGTAAATGACATTTTTCTTGTAGTGATATTATCTATTAATTTTTACTAACAATTAATTATTTGAACATGGATATGTTTGGTGACCTCCCACCTTACAAGGTGGGAATGAGATTTAGAAGTCTACCTAAAAAAAATTGTGGGACTAGGTTGAGAAAGTTGATAGTCAACTACAACGTTAGTAAGAGATTTCTCATCCAGTTTGATATGCATACTAATAAAGCTTTGGGAGATAACTTCATCAAATTTCCCAATTATGTGGCTTTGCTAATACAACTTTGGGAGATAAAGTCATCCATTCTTATAGATGATTGGGATCATGTTCCAAAGACAATGAAAAATCAAAATTTTCAGAGTATCTTAATATGAAATCTTAACTTATATAATTTATTATGAACATATACATTTGATATTTAATGTATATAATTAATTATTGTACAAGTCACATATGTCGTCCCAAATAGTAATTTGTTGAGGACAAAATGAATTTCATATACTGGAGAAGGATGGAAAGGTTTAAAGACGAACCATACAAGTCATTATATTTATGGTTCATTAAGTAATAAAAATCCCTGTGAGAAGTATCAATTCCTTGATGAACACACATGGCAAACTTTCAAGGAGACGGGGTTAGAACTTTATAGGTAAATTCATATAATATGTAGATTCTCTCTCATCTTAGACTTGTAATCCCCCTTAAGAGGCTTCTCCTATTTGTATAAGCACAAAAAGGAATTGTGATGTTCCCCTTTAAGAGGCTTCTTCAACTGTTGATGCAGATTAAGAATTATTCATTGATGATCACTTCGAGTGCTTGGTGACGTTAGGTAATATGTCCAATTATATTGTTTTGCATGTACTTGTTTTAACTTAATTATATTGTTTGATTTATTTTAAAAATATTATTTGGTTACTTTAGGTAAACTGTATACATTGAAGGAACCCATATACCATGAAACCATTACAAATAATATGTAGACATTTGAGATGATACTACTTAAGTCCCTATAGGGCGGGCCCTTAGACATTTTATCTTTAGGCCAATTAGATTAGCAAAAAACAATAGTAAACGAGGTAATTGTCCTTATTTGTTTAAATTATGCATTTTTCTTTTTATATTGGTGTATACTAATGTTATTTAATTCTTTAAATTTGTATAGTAGGTTGGACTACAAGAAAATAATATGTGAATGAATCACCCTCAGAATCAATAATTCTAGAATGACTTGGTGAACTAATAGTGACTATCGCAATGCAACCTATAGTGTTTAAATGCCTCCCGAAGTCACAAACATCCTTTTTTTTTATATGTCAAATGAATGTTTTTGAAGTTTTCTTTGGCATTGATATGTTATGCATATGAGTAATATAAATTTAGTTTATATAAGTGAATTTTAATTATTTTTTATCAAGTTTTAATATATTCAACACATTATTCTAACATTATTTATTCTCAATATTTAAGGTATTTTCATCGTGCATGCACTAATGTCCATATACTAGGATTTATTGATCTTGTTACCACTCAAAGAGGAGGTGAAATGCATACATGTTTATTAGAGACATTTTAAAAGGGACACAAAGAAAAGAAATGTCCTAAGCATTTTACTTGCATCATTAAGTATGCATTTTATAAATTAAAGCGTATATATGTAAAACTTAATTGTATATAATATCATTTGAATATCCAGGGATCACTAGAAGATGCTAATAATTATTCCTCAAAAGTCTCTTAAGGTTCTCTTATGTTCAATATAAAAAAACCAAACACTTTACTAAGTACATTAGTTGCTAATAATTATTCATTTGTTTTTTTGTGTTATTTAATTTATTTTTAATAAGTTTCATACTTAATACAATTTCAATATAGTGGTTGAGTCTCATTTAAGGTTGTGGGTCATTAAATTGTTTTTGAAAAGAAGTTGCAATACAATGGACCAATTTTAAGTAGTTAGTCTGGAGACTATTAAAATAAAATTATCAAATATATGATGTTTTCTATAAATTTATCACGTAGTTTTCAAGTTAAATTATGAAGATATAATTTTTTAATCCTGCTAAACAACTTAATTGATTTAGCTTCGACACATTATACTTAATATAAAAGGAAAATAATGAGGAATATTGTTTTCCTTTTTATCTAGGTAAGTGTTATTAGTAATTCATACAAATTATGTCCATATATCACACAAATAGTCATTGTGCAAAATAATACCAATATTATTAGTATATTAATATGCACATGGAATGTTTGAATCGATTTATTAGAATAATTAATACAATTATAATTAATGATTGATTTTATAAATACAAAATCAGTTAATTATTTTACTTATGAATTATTTTATTATAATGTTATAAACTAGATATTCTAGTATTTTATTATTGAATGAATTACTTGCAAAAGTGTTGTTCTGTGATTAACAAATATAAATGTATAATCACATAAATACGTGTAGAAAAATATTAGAGTGGAACATAATTAGTTCAATGTTATATTATTATATATCATCAACACTTTTAACACAGGTACTCAGATTTAGGAATATGTTATTTAAATGGGTACTACATTATTTTGACAACCAAGAAACATAAATGCATTTACATTTATTATTTTAGCTTTTAATTTTTTTTTTCTTCTTTTACAAATACAAAGATTATTTTTTTTAATGACCAAAATATCTTTCAATCGGTGTAAGTAGTGTAAAAAAAATTCTATTTGAATTGTAGTATATCTAATTCTATTGGTTGTCTCGAAAGATTTTGTCATTGCACTAATCTGTTGAAGAATTAGTTATGGTTATGAAAATTTGCAACTTCGTTTTGTTTATACAAGTATTACATGCATTTATAAAAATTTAAATAGCATTAGTTTAGACCAATATATAATTAAAGTTAAAAACATTATCCACACAGCAATCACTTATACAGAGATACGGACTGAGAGTGCTATAAATTAAAGAAAAGTATCATAAAGCAAAGAATTGAATTGGTCCTCTAGTCCTGGAAGGGACTGTTTGTCGTCGTAACTATACATCAATGGTACAATCCTTGCGAGATTCAGTGAAGCCTTAATGAATGTGGGATGGAAATGTTTATGAAACAAGCACTCTTGGTTGAGGTTCTTCCATGCATCACTCATCTTACTCATCACTCTTTCTCTTGCTACTTCTCTAGTGTATTCTGGGTTTTCATTCATCAGATACTTCACGTACGATCCATCATTGCCTTTTTGATTCTCA